>OY856378.1:1370833-2726666 GCA_963693495.1 Malacosoma neustria | reverse complement strand
TTGGCAGGCTTATCACCGCTTACGACGTCAAGCTAACACTTTTTAAGTTCTCCTCTCCTGTCGGGACACGGCGGAGGTAGCATAGAGGTAGATTTCTTTTCATATATGTATGAATACACTTAATAATAATGTAAATTAAAATAATTACACACAATACTATATTCGATAAAAATAAACACTAGGTAAAAACCTATAGCGCAAAGTTTTTCACATGCACACAATAAGTTAACACGTAATTTTTTTAAATAAAGCCAGACCAAGGCATTGTACAAATATTTTGTCCTCTGTCAGGATCGAACTTTCAGACATGACTGTGCAAGATCACTTATGTAGCTACTGAACTAATCAGTGATGTTATCGAATCATTTACAGTTAATTTAAGAAATGGTTCTAACATAGACATACTTTTTAAATGTCACAGGTAACATCAAACTACTTTAGTAAAAATAAATTAACATTTCAGAAAATATTTGAATAAATTATCTTGCAGTACCTAGCTCAGTGCCAAGCTTTGGCGATGCCTATGTCCAGCGTGTTTCAGTTGAAAATGGTCATGAAAGCATATAAATCTCAGAAATAAGGCGTGAATTGTTGAAAATGTAATTAAAAATCAAGTGAGAAGTGAATCCCTTTCATGTAGCTCAAGTGCAAACAATAATGCACAAATAAAGAGTAAATTATAAATTCAAATCCGCGAGTAGCGCCGCGTTGCGAAGTGTGGCGCGGTCACCGACACTTTGACAATGCATAATAAAATTTATGATACTATTATTTGTTTATCAATAACATATTTGAATGTGTAAAGTGTAGGGCTCGCACAAGAACACTAAAAAGACTCATATCTGAAGCAAAAACTGATGACAGATTAGCATTTGACCACTATTCTATAGTATATTTTCCAGAACAGTTAATAAAGAAAACAATGCAAATCTATTGTAAAGATTGAAACAATGTTTGTATCTTCAAAGAACTTGAGAACGCTGGTAAGAAAGCTTCAACTATGCAATGAAAGCTTGGATCGATGGGACCCACTGAATGCTGACATATTACTTATTAGTATTATTTATATTCATACTAGTAAATTAGGTTTTTTTTTTTTTTTTTTTTTTTTTTTTTTTTTTTTTTTGGTGTCGGGGAAAAACCTCTCTTGACGGGTTCCCCCGGCCCGGGGGGACCGAGGGATATGTGGGACTCCGGGAAAGATGTTTGGCCATCCGACTACCCACTAAAAAACCCCGCTGTTCTCCTATCGCCTACGCCCGGGCCCACGGATATATGGCCAGCCGATCTCGTGGCCCGGGCTGGCGCCGGCCCGCCCTTTGTCTTGAGGCGGGCCCCTTCTAAAGTGTTGGCGCCAGGGGGTCAGGATTTCGTCCCCACGGCGCTCTCCTAACAACTCTAGGAGTTGAGGGGGTCGCGGAACAGCACGCAGCCCTCACCCTCGCGGCAATGGTGCGGGCGGTGGATCCTCCCCCGAGGGGCCGCCCGCGGCCGCTTTTTACGGCGGCCGGAGGTCGTTATTTGACCTCCGGCGCCGCCGACGTGGCCTGCGTTTGCGGGAGGGGAGTGTGGTGGTCGACTCCCGCTCCCGCTCCGCCGCCTCCTTTGCGGACATGACTGCCTCGCAGAAGGAGGCGACGGCCGTCCATCCAGGATCGCTCCCGACCATGGACAGAACCAGGGCCGGGAGCGACAGGTCCACGCCGATTTGGGCGACGAGGGCGCGGCGCTCCTCGCGCCACGCAGGGCACACGGCGACAGTGTGGTTCACCGTGTCCTCCTCGTCGCCCGCGCCACAGTGGTGGCACCCCGACGTCATCTCCCGCCCTATGCGACACAGGTACCTCCCAAAGCAACCGTGCCCCGAGAGGACCTGCGTCAGGCGGAAGGTCAGGGCGCCGTGGCGCCTTTCCAGCCATTCGGCCAGGACGGGCCTCACCGCTTCGATGGTGGCGAGGCCCGCGCTGGGGTGCGCGAGACACTCCTTCCACTCCACCATGAGCACCTCGTCGCGCAGCTCCGCCCGCTTTACCTCAACTTCGCCAGGCGCGGGGCGAGAGCCACGCTCGTCCGCGTCCCGGCGCCACTGGTATAATAGCGCCAGGAAGTAAATTAGGTTAGTGTCAACCCTGTGCAACCTCTGGCGTCTGAGCATTAGTTGCTCGGTTAACTAAGTGCGGCGACTGCCACGTCTTGATACTTGACATATGTAAATGTGCACCAATAAATCATTTACAATCTATCGTTAAAATATGTCACATATTTATTTTCGGGCGTACATTCTGTCCTTTGGCTGTAGAAAGCTCCACTAAGACCACAATATCTCGTTTATAATCACCCAATAGTTGTTTTGTGTAGAAAAACGCATGAAGCTTTTTATATAAAGAAAGAAAGAAACATTTATTTAGAGCTATCACAATATACACCAGAAAAAAAATAACATATAATAATTATTCACAAAACAATAACTTAATTAAGTTATTGTTTTGTTGTAAACAACGTGTACTGATCTTCCGATGGTGCCACAGAGTGAGGTCATCTACATGTTTATTATGTCTACACGTCTACATTAAAATAAATAATAAATAAAACATTAAATAACAAAACAAAGCTTAATATTAATACTAATAATAATCCTAACTAATATTTCTCGTATAAATGCGAAAGTGAGTTTTTTGTTTGTTTGTTTCACTTTCACACCTAAACCGCTGAACCAATTTTGATGAATTTCCGTATAGTCATAGATTGGACCTTAGAGAAAGACATATGCTACTTTTTTTAAATTCATATGGCAGAACAATGTTTGACGGGTCAACTAGTAATAAAATAAATAAAAGTGATAGAAATGGACAAGAAGGAAATAATGTCAACGAAAAGAAAGATAAGGTAAGAATTAAGTTTGCCACTATCATTAGATATGAAATAAAATGTTTCATTTCAAAACCTCCTCCTAATATGAATAAAAATAAATATATTTAAATTAATTATACTCATTGAAACGACTGTTAAGATAAGAACTATTTTTGTATAACAGCGAAATATGTTGTTTTTGACTATATTAATTACTAGCTGCTAGCTAGCTTTTTAAATTATATGGCAATCGTTGTTTTGCTATATAATTTAAAAATTACGTTTTGGACAGGATTTCCGTAAAATCTGTTGTTAGTGAGCGTCTACATCGCAGAATGATCAACTATGCTAAATTTCAAGTCAATCGGGTGTGTAGTTTTAGAGATCTCGTGATGAGTAGGTAATTGTTTTTATATTTCTGCCATATAAATTACAATAAAATATACTTTAGATAGGGATTTCGTAAAATGCGTTCTTAGTGAGCATCGTGTTTATTTAAATACGGCTAATTTTGAGTCAATTAGAGATTTGATGATGAGAGGTATTGCCTAATTATAAATAATGTGTATTTTATGTAAATTGTGGAACAAATATCAACTACACTGTTGTGATCTTTTGTTTTACTATATTACTTAGGGACTCGATCACATGGAAGTCGAGTATGTGGGAATATTTGCAGACACACAGACATTCAGCAGATAGGCTGACAGCCCACTTGGAATATAGTAGTTACCGTCACCCATGGGCGTTTGCAACGCCTGTGGCATCGCGAGCACGCTGCTGTCCCATAAAGGTACAGGAACTTGGGTCACTCATGCTGGAACACAACACAGAGTTATTATGGCGGTATACTTAAGATCAAAGGTGGTCGCCATCCAGACGGGCTCGGGGCCATACCTCGTAGCTAGGGTGGGTTGTTTTGTCGCCTTCTACGACAGGCCTACTCCGGCCGCAGAGGTCAGTATTCTTTCTCCGCTCCTGTACGGATAAATAGTTTTTTAAATAATTCTCTGCAATGAAATTAGAAGGTTAAAAAAAATTTGTTATTTTTTTTCTTTGCTATTTATTTGGAAGTCAACAGCAAATATAAATATTTTTATGACTTGCTTTAGATTGTATATAATTGTAATTTAGGATTTATGTCTTTTGGATTAAAATTACAAAGTAGGCATTAATGTTATGTTAATTTCTTTAAATTTTATCTTAACAGACCCTTTACTTCTATTGAACCGGTTTTATTATACAAATAATTCAAATAGATTAAAATGGACATTAATAGAAGTTTCATGTTAAAATGTCCTCAAAATAGTATATATTGATACGAGTACATATTTATGGATTTTGGTGTTGAGATTCTGGGATCCGGCTTTTCGTCTCTATCGACGTAACACATTTGATATGTCCCACGTGATTAAAAGCTGATGTGTATGTATTTCGGACAGCGAAAACTAACGACTACAACAGTTTTTTGACGCATACCTTATTTGTCCTCACTTTGTAAATATTGCTTGTATATATAATAAGACTAATAAGGTTCACTTTTCGCTAGCGGACTTGGAAGAACGTTTAATAAATAAAATACGTGTTTCAGTTCAAACTATATTAATGATTGAAAGGTAGGTAACGCGAATCAGTAATTAAGGTTATATATAAAACAAAATAAAACATTAATATTGCGTTAACACAAACTGCCCACCAAAGGACTACATTAGTCCTTTCAATTTTTTTTGCAGTTACCGCCGCCTGTAAATGTTTGTGACACTAGTGGCACCGCGAACACGCTGCTGTCTCATCCCATAGGAGGCACTAATGCCGGAACACAACACAAGGTTATTATACGGCATACTTATACACCACGTAGAAAATACATTGTCATTATATTCATAATTTGTACATTTCATAATTTCATAATTTCATAATTATTAATAACATTCAATTAATTATTAGTGTTTATGGGTAAAGCACATAACTTAGTTACACTTGTTTTTATTACACCGTTACTACTCTTCAGGTTGTATACTTTTGTATTTTGTCCGAGATGTTAATCGACGATCTATTTACCCGGTGGTAAATTTTCGTGTTTGATAAGAACGATGTCTCCTATCTTTAACTTCGTTCTTATGATCAATTATTATCTTCATTTATGTTTCGGTAATATTTTTGTGATAAAAGTCGTTAATGTTATGTAAGAATCCTTGTTATTCCTAAAATTTCATCAATTTCTTGTCAAATAATTTACGAGTATTTGATTGGCAATCACTTTTCCTTGTAACACTGCACTTCAGTTATAATTTATTTTTTAATTAAAGATTTATTGTTAAGAAAATATCAATGCTTGTTTTCATTGTTACAACTTTATTATGTTCCCTTATATATATATATATATATATATATATATATATATATATATAGATATATATATATATATATATATATATATATATATATATATATATATATATATATATATATATATATATATATATATATATATATATATAGTATATATTTAATATAGTAATAAATTCTATACATATAGTAAGTATTTATCGAAGGAGGATACCAAAGAAAATATCCCTCCAGGGATTGCGTAAAAAATTACATGGCGAAAGGATCAGGAAGAAGAAGATGTTATATATTTATGAGCTATAGCTTAGATATACTATATTCAGGATTGGAGGTTCAGATTGTTGCTCGCTCGTGAAAACCTAAGTACGTCACATTGATTATATATGTATATAGTATATCTTCTCGAGTCTGCTAAATCAATAAAGGTAATGTCAGGAAAGAGCATGAATGGGAAACGCGTATTTTTGGCCGAACAGCTTGTACTTCACCGGGCAATCGTTGTCCACTGTTGGACGTAGGCTGCTAATTTGTGACCCACGCAGCCCCTTGAATATATAATGTTGGATAGATTAAGTAAGCGTTGTAGAAAGATTAAACCAGGCTTGAGACATCGCAACCTGTCTGTTAGCTACTATTTCTGATTAAAATTCCACTTTTGCTAATCGATTATTTCGTAACTATTTAACATTTAACGTGACATTTAGACCCTGATAACGGATGTCCAAACGTTAATGACATCACTATTTTATGTTTTAGGATTTTAGTGTTTTTGCAACTATTTAAACAACTTTGACCTACATTATAGTTTTTTAATTTATCACTTAAATATCTTTATTCTAAGGTCATCTTTTTAAAGACATCTTTGACAAATGCATTAATTACCTAAAATATGAGACTTGAAATCAAGTTTAAAGTGATGAAACATATTAACAATCACACATAATTTATATTATTTCCTCGAATTTGTATTTATGTGGTAGGGCCCCAAGCCCATCTGCATATCAACCATCCTTGGTCTATACATATAAGCATACCGCCATAATTAAAGTAAATTATCATTTATTTCATACAATATTCATTGGCAGCAGTTCCTCAGCAATAAAAAAAGGATTTTTATTAAAAATAGCGCGAACATTGTAAAAAAGTATAGATTTCTAATTTGTCTAATAATAAAAATGAAATCTGTCGATCCGCCGGGTGTTGCAGTGAGGCTGACCATCACAATGCACCCGTTATGAGGGGTGGGCCGACACCCTAAAATAAAAAACAGGTTTACTACAAGTACACTGATTAACATAATTCCCACAACAAATGTCAAGTGAATATTTTATAAATTTTAAAATACATACAGCAAACGAAGATCTTAATTTTTTAAGAAAATCAAATCAAAGTATCTTATCTAAAACTATATAAATACACGTTGTAGTTTATTTTTATTAAATTGATGTAAATATATAGTTATTATATTATTATCTGCGACTTCGTTTTCATAGAAAATAGTAAGAAACCTAAATGTTTTCTATCTGAAACATATCCAATTCCTTTCAGTCGTTCTGACGTAATTAATAAACATACTACCCCATTATCTTATATTCCTCCCTTATTATTATCATAATTGTTATTTTAATTTGTAAATCTATTATTTTATGTATTTCAATATAAAATTATAAATTAAATTTAAGTTCTAATTTAGTATTTTTCAACATCTATGCAACATTAAGAGGTTATTTGAAACAAGTACTATGTATACTAACCATTATGTTTTATTAATACCAAACTTTTTCCAAATGTACAATCGATGCTCGTTAAAAAATAGATATATTTATAAAAACTTTACGTACTAGTACATATTAAAATTTTACATATTTTGAAAATCCTACAGCGCAGGGCCTGCCATTAGAGTAACTTTTTATATGTGGAACACTACAACCCTTTCGGATAAACAAACCTGCGAATTCATTAAATCTCCCAAAATCCGTTACTATTCTTTTGTCAGTTTGTGACTTTGGCCCCCCTTGAATATATTAAGCTAATTTGCATCTAATCACGTTAACAAGTGACATAATTGAATTATAGTGGGCTTGTTAAGGCTGGTGCCATTTTGTTGGCAAAAAAAAGAATATTATCAATATTTTTATAATTTATTTTTGAGATATGAGAATTTTTATGGCAATATAATCGTTATCAAAAATATTTTTATAGTATATTAAATTCTAAATATTAAAAACAAATCAATTATATATG
Organism: Malacosoma neustria; assembly: GCA_963693495.1. Classification (NCBI taxonomy): domain Eukaryota; kingdom Metazoa; phylum Arthropoda; class Insecta; order Lepidoptera; family Lasiocampidae; genus Malacosoma; species Malacosoma neustria. Next base: position 2,719,223 of record OY856378.1, on the reverse strand, counting down.
GTTTCTCATTTTAGTTACTAATTTTTAATTTCGTAAAATTGTACATAGTACTACTAAATAGTAGTGCTTTTATTAAATATTCAAATATAATTTTTTTGTCAATCCAAATATTTTGTTGCAAGTTCTTAGTTATGTTAAACTTTTTTTGTGTAACCTGTGACAAATGTTGTTGGGTTTATACTAGAACTAACATATAAGACAATTTACTAATCCTCATATAAATACTGTTTGTACAATAAATGAAAAAAAGAAAGAATTTACTTTTGGGCATGAGCTTCTGGCAACATAAATTTTTTAAATCCAATTTAATTTTGGTTAAAGTTATTTATCTCCCCACAAGATGAAGAAGTAAATATAAATATGAGTAATATATAATTTGCGAATACTAATATCATCTTATTATAAAACACAATAATAGTTCTCTAAAGTTCTCTCTTATTATTATTATTATTTAAAAAAAGCTTTAGATACAACCGGAATAAATCACTTGGATGATGAATTCCATAATGATACTACAGTGCGGATTTAGTTTAAATCAAAAATTAATATTATGAAGTATTTAAATACAAAGTAATTAAATAAAGAAGTCGAAAGTATTGCTTGCTAAAATTGGATAACCAGATTGAAAACTTGGAAAAAACACTTTTAAAATTGGTTTAATGCGTTCTGTATTTACATGTACCGTAGTTGTGCTTGCGTAGATCTAAGCAGGAGGGTCGCGTGTCACAAAAGCCCGAACAGAACTTGTTATCATTATATCTGCCGGACTTTATAATGACATTATCCGTAGGCGAGTCCCAGTCTAGAATTAAAATGGTGCCTGCCGATGAAGAACGATTTGAGAGATTTTTTCAAATACCGTGGAATAGTAGACAGGCTGATGGTCCATTTGTTATGTGCGGCCTGCCCATGTTACGACAGGCCACTCCTTCCATTGTCAGTCCCTGCACGAAGATATTTTTAATTAAATTGTTAAATAATTTCCTATTATTACTATTCATCTTTAAATTCCATTATAAAACTGATTCATTAACGTAACAAATTTTAATGAAATGTATATATTTTGACACATCCATTTTAAATGAAATAAGTTGTAAGTAAAACTGTAAGCGGTTCTCGTTCCATGGATTCTGTTCAACAAGACACGCAATAATATCGATTTAACTGAATTATTGATTAAGAAGATCAATGTTAAATACTTTTTATATTGTCTCGTGTTATCTAACCGCTGAGAAGTCAAAACATAAATCATCTAAATAGCATTGATACAAGTTCAATATTTAATCAAATAACAAATTACAAAATTATTTTATAAATTAAACTCGCTAGTCATTTTTAGATCTTATTACATTAGTATTTTTTTTAAACTGGGAAATTATTTAGGAATACCTTGCCTGTAGCTCAGTGATACACTCAGGAACCAATCTAGAGCTCCCGGGTTCAAATTCCACGGTGGCATGCACCAATTAAGCAGTTTATCTCGCCTAATGTGGATATGGCATAATTGTAATGTACCAACGCTGACGAAAAACATCGCGAAAAAATCTGTATACAGAGGTCACTGGTATGTGTTCGTTCCCTCTAGTCCATCTGTGCGATGCTAAAGGCTATTATTAGTAATCTCTTATTTAACTCTACGCTATTAACTATCACTTTTATCTGTGGATAATTGTTTAAAAAATCTAACTTGTAATTTTTGGACACCTATGCTACGGTAATCGCATTTCATATATCAACACGATGACCCATTACTAGGCTCGAGTTTCTCCCTTGAGGAAATAGGCATACTTAATATATACTCCTAAGTATACTCGCCACGCTTGTGCAGAACAGATTGACGCGTTATACTGGTAATTTCACTAGGCAAGTTTTCTTACCGCTGGTACATGGGAGTATAATATATACATTAAGAGATAAATCTTGCCTAAAGCGCATGCCATTATGGCAATTGAACTCGCGAAGTCTGATTAGTCTCCGAGTTTTATACTAGGCTACATACTTCAAAACGAATTTCATGATTAAATACAATTATCACACAATTTTTAAGCATCGTTAAGATCAATCACTACATCCTGTTATCACAGAGTAAAACGCGAAGTACACAATCGAATATCTAGCGTTCAGCGATCACGCGAGCTGGTCAAGGACCGCCGCCACACGCCATTGTATCTACCTTGGAAATTGACAGACAAAATTTATTGTCTCTATTATTACGTAATGATAAAGTTGTAAAATTTCGTGGTTTAATTTAATTTTTAATTTTAGTTTTTTCTTCTAATTTCATGTGAACCCTACAAATAATCTGCTGTTAAGTGCAGTGCTAGAATTACAGAGAGCTAGAACAATTTTTGAAAGCCAGTCATGTATTTTATCATTAATAAATTATTTACAAGAATGCCTGGCTACAGCGGAAGATCAACGCTGGTCAAAATAACCAGTAAGTCGCTGAGCTGATGCTAATTTATGAAAATAATTAGAATGAGTTTTATATAAACTCATATTGTGCACTTCTGGTACCTATATTTTTTTCCTAAATAAAATTAATTTCTTTCTTTCTTCTATTTATTTATAATATACACTAAAAGTACTATCGTTTCACAACGTGTGTGTATTAAAAGGAGAAGAAGCGACAAGAAACTGTCCAGCAATACGTATAATTATAATTTCAAGTGATATGTCCCCAAACCGTGCTAATACCATTGTCATTCTTTTCTACTTTTGAACCAGTATAACATATCCATGTGTCGTCTTTTAAAACGAAAGTCTTTGAAAAGTTGATGAGTTGGATTAAGTGAGCTGATGATGATGTTTGTACTGTGAAAATACCTTTCCTTCAGAATAGAAAGCCAATGCAACCCGACCTTAAAAGAAGAGAGAGCTTCCTAAATATTGTTATTACATAAATACTATAATAAATATTATACAACGATAATCTTCTTCGAAACTAAATAGGTATACTTAATCAATGTGAATCTAAGCATTAAGTCCCCCACGCGACTCGGTCGTGGCGAATCGGAATGACGACTCATTCGTCCGATTATACTTGTACATACTATGGCAACATTAATTTCCAACTGGACCACAGAGCATTCGAAATTCCACTCAATCTTATCATATGTCTAGTTCACTGCTTTACTTATTTATTTGTAAGATACAAATAAATATGTAACGTTTCACGCAGCATCACGTAGTCGCAAAATAAGCAGTACAGCGCTTTGTTATGGGTACTAACCAACTAATTATTGCATACTTTTCTTTTCTATATAAAACATATTATATACAATTACAATATGTAAATTTGACAAGAATCCATCACCCCCGCAGGTAATCCATCGTTTGAAAGGCGTTGCACCTCGGAAGTCTTCAAATGAACTATTATCTGGAGAGTTAAATTTTTTTATCTTGTTTCGGGGCCGAGAAATATCTCGGACCCAATGGGATCTTTTGTGTTCCCCCAGATAACAATCACTTTTCTTCAATCTCATTGAAGATTTACCCCCAAAAGATTCATTCGCCTCCTGGCCAATACATTGAATGTACACAGTAGGTGTTTCATGCGTTCTGTATGTTCCCCACACAGCCTGCACATGGGTGTCACGGTTAGCCCCTTCTTCATGAGCATGTTAAATTTTTTTAAGGTTTAGCCCCTTGGAAGCTTGTACCAATGACATCTGCTTGTGCACCTTGTTAAACTACAGACTAGAATCTGTAAATTTTAAGACTTATGACTTTTCAAGGTTAGACGGTATGAAATACAAATTTAGCCAAGTTCACATTAATCTGATACAAGGAATTGTCAGGCGTCGAGGCATCGAGCTCCAGTGTTTGAAACTACAAGTTTTAAACCATCCTGAATGATAATAAACTGTTATAACATACATGATATTTCGCCATTATGGAAATAAAGAGAAAGTATGTTATCCTCTTTCGTTTATTTCATTGGTCTAAGTGGCAAGTTTTGTTACGCATCCTGGCGTAGGCTTTTCCATTCAAGGGTCTCATTAGAATCATTCATTATTAATATGAAAAGAAAATTCAAAATAATTAATTATGACTTAAGGTCTAAACGGGTTGAACCTGGAATCGACAATGATGATGTAAAAGCTGAAGTTATGAATGATGTGACAGTTTAAAAAAAAATTAAATAATGGGTTTTGGTAGGTCCTGCAATCATTTAAGTATACTATTTGGTTTAATTGTTTTTTTAGACTAAAAATTCGTATATACGTGTATATAAAATTTAATCTTAATTTTTCTAAGCTGTGGTATTTCGTAACTCAATGAAACGTAATATGAACTGTGCGTGACGTAACATTTTGCACGGAGTTCGATTCCCGCGGAGGCGATAAATCATGGCGTCCGACAAGCGAACAAAGCCGGGTAACGCGCCGTGTCTTTGTGGATTTTGAGCGATTTCGGGTTTATAATCATTTTTCATCCGTCGACCGCTCTCAGCCGTCATTTTACGCTCATCACGAGTTTTATACGAGATTTGTTCGGGCTTTGTTCTTTGCCCATCCAAATACTGTCGTTTCATTCATTGACGACTTTACGGAAGTTATTAGCTATTACTCAAATATCTTGATTATAGAATTTCTATTTTATTCTGCATCTTCTTCTTCCTCCTGCCCTTATCCCACATTATATGGGGTCGGCACAACATGTTACATGTAATAGTTGTGGCTTAGTTTTTACAACCAGCCGCCTGCCTGACGTTAACCCTTTTTTGGGGAAAAATCTGTCATCCTTTTTATTTAAATTATTTTTTTTGTTTCACATTGAAACTAGGACACGAAATTTCGTTGTCAATCATCTAATATGTATATCCTTAAGCGACACTTTTATTGATTTTTTCTTAAGTAAACAACACCCAAGTGCCAGTCTGGGTGTGCAGGGTCGCCGACTTTTACAGGGTCCGTGCACAATTCACATTTGACAACTACGTCACGAGGGCTTCTAAATAATAAATTCGCAGCACCGAGCGTCTTCGAATGCTCTTGGTCTTGCATTCCGTTGCGCTTGAATGCAGACACAGTCAGCTTGCGCACAATGCGTCCATCTTCATATATTTTGGTGGTGGCTTACAGCAAATCTTCCGGCGAAGGACATCGTGGCAAGCAGGGATAGCACATAGGGGCCACTAACATCAGCTTCAACTGCAGGGTAAAAGCAAGCCATTTTTATTTAGAGTTTACTTCTTTTTCTTATGTACTGTTTTTTTTTAAATTTCATTCTCCATCATCATAGTTGAATATTATTATTAAGATTGTGGATACTTGATCTTAGTTTTCTATTTCTGTTCTTATTTTCCAATACAGTACATTTTATCGCAATTCTTTAAAATTATAGTGTAAACAGTAAGTAGCGCTTTCATCAATTCATCGATGAACCTGTGGAATTCTAAAGCGAAAAACCAACAACAACGACCTCCATTACAATTTACTGCCCAGGCTATTGTACTAACTTTTAAAAGATTCTCTATTCTATTAGATTTTATCTTCCAAATTAAGGATCGAACGGCAGTTGCTCTAAATTAAAAAAAAATTCTTAAGGTACGTGGAAGCCCAGTGGTATCATACTCGAAAACGAGCTTAGTAAAGGGTTTGAATCCCACGTATATTTACCATAATCCTAATGCGTGTATATAACATAATCGGGACGGCGAAGAAAAACCTCATGAAGTAACCTGCATACCAAGAACATCCTACTGTTCATTTCGTCTCGATCAAGTCTGACTTCAGCAGTGGGATGTTATAGGCTGTTATTATTTATTAAGTTTTTTATGTATCTTTGAATAGAAAGAGTAAACGAAGAAGGAAAGCAGTGGGACGTTATGGGTTGTTATTATTTATTCACTTTCTTGCATCTCTTCGCTTAGGACAAGGAAGCGTCAGGAAATAGTATTGATGCAAAAAGACGCGTTAAAGGTTTACTGAGATAAAATGTCATATCGGTCCTATCTGGACCGACAGACAAAAGACGAAGAGGAAGGTCCCCGGAATGGATGTGCAATTAAATCATTCAGACAGCTGGCTCGTGCTGGATAGCCAAAGCGAAGGACAGGTCCGCTTGGACGAAGTTGGAGGTGGCCTAATCCCAAAAAGGGGCCTTACTAGATAAAAATATTCTGTTTTAAATGTGTTTAGGTGAAAAATGTAAAAAGAATTGTATCATTAAGGAATAAAGGCTTTATTTTTATGATCATTATAATAAAATGTCATAGGTGACAGTAGTCAAAAAGCATAAACCAACTTTCACTTCGGATGCGGCTGAAATTAATGCTAAGAAATTGACAGTCGTGTAATTGTCATCACTCTAAAAAAACCACCTTCAATAAAAAAAAAACTATTCCGAAACAAATTAATATGCACTAAAAAGTAAAAAAAAATTGCATATCCTTCTATAACTTAATAATCAACTTACTTTTTCTACTCATCAATATGTAGGTACGATCTATATTACGATAATGTGATATAGTTACAATTATTGTTATTTTTGGAGTCGGTTCATCCAGTCGAAAGTTCTGAGGTAACAAACATAAAAAAATACAGACGAATTGAAGACCTCCTCCTTTTTTGAAGTCGGTTAATAATATTTAATTGTTTTAAGAAAAAAGCTATAAACAGCATCTAATATAAATATGATTTTAAAGTAACTATAGGTAATGTAGAAAATTATCTCGTGTCTTGAAGACAATACTTTGTCGTTCCAAATACGCCCGGTTTAAACCTTCACATATCCATAGGTATTCTTCAATACAGTTTACCCGTGTAGGTGTGATGTCTATTATGTGTCATACCAATAGGAATAATATCACCTGGCCTGATAATGCATGCAGGTCATGCGCGTCCCGCTGCCGCCGCCGCCGCGTCGACGCCACGCGTAGTAGCCAAGACGCGGGCTTTGCGTTGCACTATTAACAGTTTTAGGGTTCTGTGTATATTGAAAGTTTATGATCACAATGAAGTTTATGTTAATTTTTATAATAATATAAATAAATAAAATAAAATAAAATAAAAAAGCCTTTTATTTCTTACAGAAATTTCTAGTTCATAAGTTAATTAGTTTTGTTAGTATCAAGATTTTTTTTTAGTTTAATATTTAATGATTAGTAGTTTTAACTTAATATACATAATTTGAGATACGTTGTTATCATTGTTAAAGTATATATATTAATAAAGTTATTCTGTAAGAACCCCTCTGCAGGTAAAGGCCTCCTCCAACTTGAGCCAGTTTTCTCTTGATTGTGCTGTTTGTGTCCAGTTTGGACCCGCTATACGTTTGATTTCGTCCTCCCATCTGATGGATTATAATAATATATTAGATAAAAATATAGTTTTCTCCGTGCAAGGGCGGAGTATGAATACTAGTCCCTGCGGTCGGGGTCAACCTGTTATAAAAGGCGACAAAGCAACCAACCAACGTGTGTACCAACGTAGAACCTTGTATTGTGTTCTGGCATTAGCGACTCAGGTACCTACCTGTACCTCTATGACGACTTCGGTGGCGTAACGGATAACGCACTTCGGTACGCTTGCGGAGGTCACGGGTTCGATTCCCGTCTCGCGTCTGGGTGTTTATGTATAATATGTATTTATTTACAAAAAAAAGTATATGAGTAGTATATCAGTTGTCTAGGACCCATAATACAAGTGCTACTTAGTTTGGGACTAGATGACGCTGTGTGAATTGTCATAAAATATTATTATTATTATTATGTGGTGCCTCTAGCGTCGCAAACATCTATAGGCGACGGTAATTGCTTACTATTAAGTGGGCCGTCAGTCTGTCTGCTGTCCCTCAGCAATATTAAAAAATATAAACGAAATAAATACACTGTGACAATCACACAGTGCAACGCATCAAAGTAAACAGCGCTGTCATGAGTGCTAGACAGCTTATATACAACTTACATTTTATAACGCCTTTTTTGAAGAACCTCATATCGTACCGCGCTAAGAAGACCTCAGCCGGACTCATACTTTTTTGTTGTAAACAAACACATATTATATATAAACCTTTAAAACTGGAGCGGTAATTAAGTCTGCGACTTCTGTAGGCATTACAACATGCGAAATGATTGCACCATGGCGATTATATCTAATCAAAATCATCTCAAATGATATTTTAATTATAAAAATATGTTTAAATGGATGAATACAGAAGGAAAAGTAGATAATTGCGTCAAAGATGATAGGGTTCAAAAGGGCGTGAATATGAAAATAACGGCTAGGAATGGAAAAAGAGAAAGCGTTATACCTCACATATTATAGAAGAAATATAGGAAATAGTAAATATATGTTCCCACTGAACAATCGAGTAAGCCTAGGCTTTTTTTAGCAGGACGAGACCATAAGAGTATTTTTTTCTTAATGACTGTGTTAATCTTGTTACTTTGTTAGATATATTTATGATGACGTAATTTTTTTCAAATTAAATAGGTTGTAAAAAACACCCATTTTTATTTCTCTCTCTTTTACGTGGTATTGTCGACTGTTGATACAATAATTATTTACCTATGTATAAATTCCTTTATAAATATTGTATGTTAAGTGTATAAAATATGTTTACATTATTAACTAGAATCTAGGCATTTCACATTTACGAGCGTTACCTTTGTAACTTGTTGCTATGATTGCGTCATTCTATTAGCAAATTAATATTTGTTATTATAAATACTCAACATAATTTTAAACTTATAACCGCATTTTGAATTTTATATTCTCATTATAAAGTATTCTTATGTACAACAGTATTCGATTCTTTATTTTTTTCTCTCTTAAGTACTTAAGAAATTATATCAGAGAAGTTCATTAATATACGATATATTGATTTCTAAAGCACAAGTAGATGATTTTATGCCGTTAGGAAACGAGCTGCCTCGTAGCTTTGCAGGGTCCAGGCCAGCTTCGATAATATCTTTATAGTTTTTAGTATGACATAATAGATGACAGTATAGTATTTTTTATTAAATTTCCATCTCTTTTCGCATTTAGAGTCAGGACTTTTTTCCTAATTTTTTTCTTTATTTTCTACAAACTTGTTTACAAAGATAATCTAAGCCAATTTAGTTTCATGCCGGACGGGGGACAACGGATGCCATATTCGCACTTCGCCAACTGTGCGAGAAATATAGAAGTGCATATAAGAACCTGCATATGGTATTTATTGACTTCGAAAATATGATATGAGATATGTGGCCTGCTGATCCGATGGCTCGGGCCGGAAGTCTGCAACACACTAAGTTGTACAAGTATGGCTAACATTGTTTCATATTTAATGTATGCAAGTGAAACATAATTTAAATTAAAGTTAATTTAGTTAAATTAAACAAATGACTGTAATTATTGCTTATATTCTTATTTTCCTACCTATCTATATGTCAGAAGATTATTGTGACCGTATTGGTTCACTAATCGACTTATTTTTTAGATTTATTGATTAACTGGATACATGTCCATTGGCTCTTATATGAATATTATAATAATCTTAACTAATTGACTGCTCTTTAAGCAGCTGCTTGTTGGATCTGTTGGCAGCAGATTAGAATTGTGCGCAAGCGCAATTGCCACCCATCCGATAAGGAGGTCGTTGGAAAATATTTATTTGAAACACTCTGTAAATAAAAAAAAATCTCTGTGATACATTTTTAAAATTTTTTTAAAATAAAATCCAGACGTACATAAAATATTACAGAGTAGCGTAATTGAGATCTATGTAAATCTTAGCTAAGTTTTGGCTAAAGGCTTTTAAGGAAAAAAGACCCAGTATAAAGAGACAAAATCTATACGGAACCAATCATATTCCTATCTTTTGTTAGCCCTTCCATGACAAGTTTAAAGCCCTTACCCTTAAAATAAAAGATCCAAAGCGAAACTATATTAATATTCACTTCATCTTGTGTGGAGGAAGTTAAATGGCTGTGTATTTGTATTCATTATCCTCAGCCGTTCTAACCGCTTACGTGTGAGGCGAATAGTTTAGGATGTTACGCGAGTGCAGCTCCATTGACATGTCTACGACAACAGAAATACCATATATGACCTCTGATAACCAACACTGTTAGTGACCGATATTTAATAATGATGAACTGATAAATTAGTCTTCTGACCCCTTAACCTCGAAAGCAAAATCGTGTTTCAAAGCTTTTTTCGTTAGCAAATCGTTAAGTTCATAAACATGCACATGAACTTGTTACATGTTACCGGAAGCTTGTTTAATACTGTTTAAATTGAGTGCTGAAAGTATTTTAATTTGTGTTATGAATTATAATGTCAAATATTAGGTTTGAATGTTCGAATGATGTGTCATATGTAGTTTTGAAAATGGATTTTGTTGGGTTGTATGTACATTTTTATTTCCCCCACAAATTGTTTTTCAAACTTCCACATAGTAGATAAAATCATTTTGAATAATGGTAATTTTCGAGAATGTCAAAGCTTAGAATGCAATCGGGATGAAATACTAGAAAGAGCATTGCTGAGCGTTCAAGAAAAAAATATGAACAGTACTACTTTTTTTTAGTCATCGGAGTGCAGTGAGCACGCACAACCGATACATGTGCCAGTTTTGTCTCTATGTCACATTGTGGTGGTCCGGGAGCATTAGTCCACGTTAGCCACGGTCTCGCTGCCGATGCTTTTGTTCACGTCTCTGTAGCCTTACTTGGCTAAGTTTTTACGTCCAAAATAGTTAGATTTTGTTTGTCTGATTGTTTTTTTATGAATATAACTTGGAATAAATAATATCGTTCTTTTAGGGAGTTTTTGAATATTAATATACCTATATACTAGTAATACCTACATGAGATCACAGACTCAGCTAATAATTTTGATGGCATGGTTTTGTATTTTTCGACATAACCTGCTGTTTCATACTAAAAGAAAACTTGTGCCTTATTAGCTGGCATTGTTAGCTGGTATGAGAGGTTTGTTATATCCCTGTAGATTCTTAATTTTATAATGTCAAGTATTATAACCATATGAATTTAGTCTATTTTGCATTATTTATTATATGTCAACTCTAATTGCACCAGATTTCTCTGGTGCAATTTCTGGTGGCGTTGATGGATTATAAAAAATGTATCAAGTGTTGAATTTTCTAATTACGTTTACGTGTTAATCACATCATTAAGTATCATATGTAGGTGGTAGTGGAAAGATAAGTAAATCCCGCCTCCAGAGGAAGATTCTCCTTTCAATTCTACTGGAATTTGAATCTACGTCAGAAAGCTATATAAGATTTAGTTTCTATGTTGAACGACTTTTATTTTATGAATTTTATGCCTATGAAGGCGTTATTTAATACACAAAAAAATAATTATATGGTATAATGATAGTGGTATCATCCAAGAGATTAGTCTCAGTTGCAAAATAAGCCCATGGTTCGTTTGAATTCTGTTTCAAGACAAAACTGTCGCAGGTTGTTGGCAACTTCCTAATTGTGACCGTTATTTTTCTTTTGCTGAAATACTCGTGGGATAAGAATAAGTATTAAATATATTTGACTAAATTTGTCTTTTAAAGGCACAGAAGGAAACCGATTGATGTTTTTTACCTTTGGTAATAAGCTACATTTCTTTTAGTCCTATGGTAACGTGGCGCCCAAGACGATCCACTGCCGGTCTCGGGACTTCCCCTAGAAGAAACTGTACCCACGGCTCTTGTTCAAGGTGAATTGGCGTACACATGCCGAAGATCATCATCGGTATTTAGGTTTCCTTATAATGTTCACCTTTACCATCGGTATTTGACGAGTATAATTTTTATATCAAGTGAGAACAACTTTGATTCGAAACTTATTTCTACTCTCTAGATTAGAAGTAGTGTTTACTGGATACAACTTGACTTGTCTACGACTATTAATCCAGTAGCACGTTAACTATATTCTCCTGAATTTTTTATTGCTGTAGGACAGCAGACAGGCTTGCGTCCCGCTTAGAATTTAGCAGTTACCGTAGCCTATGGATGTTTGTAACAGAGGCATCGCGAACACGCTACTGTCCTATACAGGAACAGGAACTTGAGTCACTAATGTCGGAATACAACACAAGGTTATTATGGCGGCATACTTAAGACCAAAGGTGGTCGCCATCCAGACGGACTTGAGGCCCTACCACGTAGCTAGGGTGGGTTGTTTTGTCGCCTTATATGATAGGCCGCCCGAAAACCCTCCGATAACTTGGAGAAATTAAGTTACGGGAAAAGTGAAGGGGAAAAGACCCCGAGGTCGCAGCCCTACAAGATGGTCCAACCAAGTGGCCAAAAAGCTGGACATACGGATCACAGACGCCCTAAGCCACACCAAAGACAGAGAGCAGTGGAAGCGGTGTTGTCGTGATATCAGTCGGGAGCATCACGACGCTCAGCAGTGAGCAAACGATTGGAGGAGGAGGACGATAGGTCGACCCTGACCGCAGGGGTTAGTATTATTACTCTGCACTATCCGTGCAGGGACGGGGTACTCCCCGTTAACTGCATGGTACTAAGCGTATGCTATATTTGAATGATTTCAACATAACAAACTTGTCATTAGTGTAAAATACCATTAACGCACCCTTTTTGATAAGATAATGAATGCATTCATTATACGAGGTCGTTTGAAACTGCTACTGGACTTATGGCTGCATACCATACACCCACTAGGCAAAAATAATTACAATAGTAATATATTTTATGTTAAGTTAGAGAAATCGTTCGTGCGAGATATCTTCGATAGATGTTTCAATTAATTGGACAATTATCAACTGTGTATTGTTACGCACGCCAGTGATTACATGACGATAGTACAATTATCATTTGCTATCTTATTAAATACCTAAATTGGGTAAATTACTTATAGGTCTTGAATCTCAAGGTAACTTGATTAAAATTCCTCCTCTGGTTTTCTTTGTGGGTAGTTAAGAATTTTATGAGACGTTTGGAAAAATTAATAAAGTCAGTTCTTGTCTGGAACTCATGCTTATAGTTTCATTAATTATTGAGAAATAAATAAAAATAGTGTGATAATTGACCCAATGCCATCTAGTCACAAAGTAAGAAGCAGAGCGAATCTGTTAAGTGTACAACTGATATACTAATTATATACTATTTTTTTCATTTGTAAGTAAATAAATATTGCACATAAAGATCACATACCCGACCGCTGCCGGCGCTTTCACGCGTTGCTTTTGCTCCATATAGGTCATCAACTAAAAGATACTTCCAAAATTACGTTTATCGTTAATAAATACCTAGTCAGGTCATAAATTCTGTCACATGTTTAATGTAAAATAATTGTAACAAGTTTATTAATTATGTAACCATTCATATACTAAAATGAACTTAACAAAACATAGATTCTTATGACATTAAAGTTTATTCAAAATGACCTCCGTGATTTTGAATACAAGCCTTCAATCTGCGCGGCCAGTTGTCTATCGCAGCACGAACGAGGTCCATGTCAATATCGGCGGCTGCCTTAATCAAGGATGTCTTGAGTGACTCCAAATTGGGATGAGGCTTTGAGCACGCCTTTTCCTCCAAGTGTTGCCATATCTTGTAATCTAACGGATTCAAATCTGGACTGGAGGAGGGCCAGTCTTCGTGCCGGATGAAGTCGATTTCACGCGCCGCCAGCCAGTCTTGTGTGCTCTTCGCTCTATGAGCTGGCGCCGAATCTTGTTGGAATAACCAGTGCCTGTTATTGAACATGGTATGAGAAACAGGTTCCACAAGGTTCGTCAGGACTGTATTTTGATACACAACAGCATTCGTTTTTACACCTTTCTCACAAAAATGTACCTCTGTTAAGCCCCATTAAGAAACTCCCAACCATACCATGAGCGAGGATGGAAAATGACCTCGTTGGACACGCGGAATACGGTTGCTCGCTTCTTCACTACTGTGTGCGTACACCTTATCATTTTGTTTGTTGTAGCTCTCTTCTACGGTAAACATTTTTTCATCCGAAAAAAGAATTTTGGCACATGTTTGTGACTTCCGTTCATACTGGGCTATGTAGTCCCAGTCCGAAATAGGAATAAAGAGAAACAGATGGATAATTTTGCTAGATGATAGGTAAATGATGCCTGATTTCATTGGGTTTATCTTTAAAATTAGAACCTCCTACTAAGTATCATAACTAAAAATGAAGTAAGCAGTTGTTTCAATAAATCAAAATTTTCTTATGTTCTCTCAAACAGTACAGGAGGTTAGCAAGCTAACAGTATATATAATTTGATATTTAATTAAAGATAAGACAAAAATTATTACACCAAGTTTTAAAAATGTAACGGAGAGCCCGTCACAGGCTTTGATTGCGTTTTAACGTTTACGGTTTCGCCACTTAACACGCGCTAATGAAGATTATGAAGTATTATACATTAATTTAATAGTATAAGAAAAAAATAAAATAAAAATAATAATCACAACAAAGAAAGAAGTAATAGACAAATGGAGGCGCACATACAAATACAATTATAAGCAACCGGATTATGTAGCCCGCAGCACAATCCAGCCTACACGTTCAGGATGTCTTTGGCGCTATCCCGCACCCGGCGTACCAGGGAACAGCAAACATGCCTGAAGTGCTGCAGAAATGGGGCAGCCCCAACAGTACCCTGAACGCATTGTGGTATCGTATGTGGAGGACGCTGTACGATTTAAGCGCACAGTGAGCCCACAGGCTGCACGTGTAGAATTATGTGCAGTATGCTCTAAATAACGTCGTTGTGACAGGCCTAAAATTCTTTCGAATATTTACTAAAAAATCGAAAGTTTTACGTCACTCTGTTCTGTCATCTATGATTTCCAACAATTTTAAACAATAAAACTCTTGTCCCTAAATCATGCCCAAAGGTGGCGATTTCACTGTTCCTTTTGCTATCACAATAGTAGTTCGATTTGATAATTTTATTTAAAGTTTCAGTCAGAGACAACTGTAACATGGCCCGTATGAAAACCAAAAATGAAACATGTATTAACTTGCATCTATTTACAATCTATTTTAGTATTATTTTATGTTTTGTGTGTGTATTTAAAATTGGATTTACTTCAAATTATTTATATTATATTTTCGCTAAAAGTATTATTAAGCCTTTAATACTGAAAACATAATACTTATAAACTGACATAAGTAGGCATTTGAGGTCATATACAGGTCATCTGTCAATGTTGTGTTGTCTCTCTAATACATCGCATATCAAATTTAGGCGAACATTGTGCATACGTAAATACGTATTTTTGTATACATCTCCTCCGCACTACACTTTCATAAATGTATAAAGAATAGTGCGGCAACGGTCATTACCCGAAATTCGGCAAACGGCCGAACAAAAACAAGCACGGCACAAAGAAAGTGCATTTTCCTCGACACTGTAATCGTATATTATTTGGAGCGGTATACATTATTCATGAGACTATGATACGTGGAGTAAGGTTCACTGTGTACAGGCGGCAAAAAAATAGGTACTATTTTCAAAACTTTTTCTAATATAGATTAATACAAAAAAATATTTAAATGTACAAAATGTGTGTAAAAATAAAATTTTAAGCTGTAGAACCCGGTTGCAGCATTAGTCTTGTTGTAGCTTACTATCGTTCGTCTATCATCAGATGATAATAATAATTGAATATCTACCCTTATGGGACAGCAGCGTGTTCGCGATACCACTGGCGTTACAAACACCTATAGGCGACGGTAACTGCTAAATTCTAAGCGGGCTGTCAGCCTGTCTGCTGTCCTACGCAATAAAAAATATATGTATATACTAGCTGACCCGGCAAACGTTGTTCTGCCATATAAATAGTTAACGACCCGCAACCCCTCTTGGGGGTGGAATTTCATAAAATCCGTTCTTAGCTGACCTCTACTCGGTGAAAAGAATATTCCTACCAAATTTCAAGTCTTTAGCTCTAATGGTTCCAGAGATATCGTGATGAGTGACTATATACGTGGAAATCTCATAAATATATATATTTTTATAAAAGATTATTGTCAGCTAGCTAACTAGTGAGTGAGGAAATTAATCGACTCTGTATACGGGGCCTAAGAACAGAGGAGGGAAAAGTATTCACATTATTGATTATCTTAATTGTTTAAATATTTTATGCCAATACTGTGAAGAAATTGAAATGAATCTATGAGCTTAATACGAAATAGTTACACCAAATCTTTTTACATTTTCGGTATGTATGTATATCATATATTTATTTACAATAGACTAGTTTACAAGTAGCATATATTTTGCGTTCTACCCGCAACCAACGCTTTCCTACTTACTGTATATGTATGTATGTATTTTCGACAAGTATACTAACCACCTGTGTTAGTACCTACCTACTACAGTTTATTCACCATGCAGGGGCGGAATAAGAAGACCCCTTCGGCCGGGGTCTACCTGTCGTAAAAGGCGACAAAACAACGCTATGTGGTAGGCGCCAAGACCGTCTGGATGGAATCACCCTTGGTCATATGCCACTGTGGCGGCTAACGTCAGCTGCAAGTCAGCACAAATTGTAATACGCGTTTATTCGCTGCACTGTCGCCAGTCGCCTTCCGTCCGTTCCATGAGTTGGTTTTCGGTTTACACAACGTTCCGTATAGTTGTGTTACGGTAGTTAAAGAAACGTTTGACACTGAAGAAATATATTTTATTTATGTCCATCTACCCGACACGTTTACCGAATTGAATTCAAAGACATACAAAGACATAAGGGTAACACACATAATTACCTAAACCACCATAATAAGCTTGTGTTATTTTCCGGCATTAGTGATCCAGGTTCCTGCATTCATGCATAGACGACGATAACTGCTTACAATTAAGTGGGGCGTCAGCCTGTTTGCTGTTCCTCACCAATAAAAATACATGAATCAAAATATGGTATATTACACTAGGGGTCGTTGTATCGATTCACGAGATAACGTAACATACAATCATGAACACTATCCATAATACCGTATTAAGTGCACAGTTGTAAACTATTTAATAATTACAAAATATCCATATAATTACAGCGCCAAATGACCATTACTAACTGTGCGTCCGTTACGTCACGGTGTATTATTCCGCCTTTTTAAAAATACTGACATATTCCACTGGATTCCTCTCAAATTGTTGTAGCCAACAACGCATAATAAAAATCATTTCAATTCTCCACATTTGCAGATAACTATATCTACGTATGAAATGATTTATTGTTTGTTATTAATCAGTAAATGTTAAAGGCTTACATTTCAATGGAAATGAATTATCAAATTTGAACTCAACTGTCTCACATTATACCCATGTAGGATAATTTTAATTATTATAGGGAATCTTCATTGTTTACGTTTATATTAGTTACATTTCACATATATATACGTTTGAACCTATTTACATTTGGACGAGAAGTATTTCGAATAGTCTTGAAGTCCTGGATAAGTGACAAGTATTATCGAGATCTTGACAGTGGCTTTTTAACGAGTCATTAAATGATAAAAAGCTTCAATAGCCGTTAACTTATTGATTACAGAAAACAGATTTTAATGCACTGTACTACTGGCCATACGTTGGGCGTTCCCAGATATTTTGCAACGGTTCTCGAGAGTTTCAAACTGCGTACGCTTCGTATTTGAGACGAATTCCCAACTTAGGTTTTTCTGTTAAATAAGGAAATGAAGTACAAAGAAGCCCTTATTAAATTTCTCAGAAACTAACAGCGCGTTATCAATGATTCTGATGTTGAACTTCAGCTATAAAAATTGTAAGGAAAGGAAAAAAGGTGATGAGATCTCTCACACAACTATTTCCTTTCGTAGCAGAGCACTTGCAAAAAAGAGAAGATTTTAAGATCATAGTTAATACAAAATAACAAAAACAGCTAGGCCAAAATATAATCATTATAACCTTAAAACTAAATTTATTTTAATTCGCGGCAGTTCTTTGAGAATAGGTGTGTCAATAAAACTTTTGTATTTATCATTAATTTGCTTCCAAAGAACAATAAATACCTTTAATGAAACACCTTTACACATTGTTCGCGATTTTTGCATAACTATGATACGATATAACGATAGCTCTTCTATAAATGGGCATGTATGTAAAAAGAATCTAACATAGGAAATAGAATTGTCTAGTCAAGCGTATCTAAAAAGACTACAAGAAACTTCATCGGGGTATACAATATCGTAAACAACTCGATTGTAAATTTACGATACTAGGTTATGCATAATGTTTATTCATTTTACTAGATTTCATTAAAATTGTATAATTTCGTTTTGTAAGAAATAACGTTGTTTAGAATATTATAATCTATTTATTTTATTATTTATAAATTGTTATTTAATTTTCCAACATATTTATATCTAAATGTAATTTGACTTGCTTGTTTAATTGCACACCGTACAGGGGAGGAGTGAGACTAGGTGAGAGCCAATCCCATATGAATAGCAACCCTTGGTCGCTATATATGGCGTCGAACCGGAAACTGACAGGTTCCAGTAACCCTCTTCTAGGGCAGAAGGGTAGCAAACGTATATGGGCGACAGTGACCACCTGCTATTGAGTGGGTCGTTTGCCTGTGGACCTGAATGGAATGGACCTGAACTCCAGCAATAAAAAAAATGCATATTAGAGGATAGTGTAATAAACCTATTTTACATCCTCATATACCGGAGTATACCAGGAGTCTCTTGTCCATTTTTTTCAATATTAGAAATTAATATGCCATTATCAGAAGCCATCATACGAGTATAAGGCACCGACAGGCAGGCAAGTCTTAATCTAATATATTTCAATATAATATTATTATTACATTACATACAGATTATATTTTGTTGAAAGTATCATCATATATTGTATAATAAATTTAGAAAATAAAATTTATAACTAGGACAACACATTAAAAACTACACAATAATTATAAGCAATAACATAAAAATGAAATAATAAAACAAAAGGCGATCTTATCGCTTAAAGAGATCTTTTCCAGATAACCTAACTGGAAGGAATTATATTTATTATGAAAAGAACTGTCAAGACGGCTGGATTTTATAAAAGATAGCGATTGTTATAAGAAAGAAAAATAAGAAGGTGGAACATAACAACAACATCGAAGACTGCTAGCATAAATTTTTTAATTAGAATTTGATGTGTACACAGTAAATTTCTATCCGTGCAGAGGCGGAGAAAGAATACTGACCTCTGCGGCCGGGGTCGGCCTGCCGTAAAAGGCGACAAAAGAACCCATCTTAGCTGCGTGGTAGGTCCCCTAGCCTATCTTGATGGCGACCACCTTTGGTCTTAAGTATACCGCCATAATAACTTTGTGTTCCGGCATTAGTGACCCAAGTTCCTGTACCCTTATGGGACAGCATCGTGTTCACGATGTCATTGGCGTTGCAAAAACCTATAGGCGACGGTAACTGCTAAATTCTATTATAAGTGGGCCGTCAGCCTGTCTGCTGTCCTAGAACAATAAAAAACTCGAAATAATCTTTTTTTGTGAGCAGTACTGCATTTGTCTGTATCTAACCGAGGTTTGAACGGGACGGCACTTATCGCGGTTTATTGTTGCTAAGTGTTTATTTAAATACAAAACTTGGTTGCATTTTCAACTTACAAACGAACATTTGCTCATCTCTCTTATTTTTATTTGCTCTATAATACAAAAAGTGTAAAAATATAGTTTAAGTCAATCTCACCTGAAAGCTGCTCATCATCATCATCTCAGCGTAGTATCCCGGTTGCAACCCAAACTTCCATTTCGGTGCCTGGGGTCCGATTTCCGACTTTTTCTACTCCACTTTGCACGGTCTTCAGTATCCCTGGTAGAGAGCCCATTGGCACGCATATTACAGTTTACGACGTCAAGCCAGCACTTTTTGGGATACAAAAAGTGTAAGAATATAGTTTAAGTCAATCTCACCTTTTGTATTGATAAATAAGGCTCTTGCGTTAGGTTTCTGCCTTCGATCCCTATAAAAAAAGAGAATTTTTTTTTAAGAATATACGAGATGGCTGTTATAATTGCATAGTAGGTTATTCAAATGAATATACTAAAACTAAGGCTATCACGGGGCTCACTTTGCCTGGAGCTCTGAAACAGGCCGAGGACAGAGTGGTGTGGAGGCAGTTCATCGGCGTCTCCGTAAAGGCTTATCAAGACGGGCACGACCTTCAGGAATGAAGAACACGACGAAGAAGAGATACTAAAACTATTTTCATATGTTCACTATTTCAACTAAAAGAAGGAGGGAGAGATCTCTGCCGATTAAAACGTTTGCCCTTTGATAGTACTTGAAGACAAAAATTTCGCCCAAAACTGAAAGTTTTGGATAGACCAAGAACAACAGATTGGTGAAGATGATGATATCTACATATTTAATAATCATTGTGATGCAGCAGCTTTTCACAGGTCGTCATACCGTCTTATTCATTGTTGATTATTGTGAAACAACAAACATGTTAACGGCCTCACTTAGTAAGTAGTCACCGTCGCTTATGGATATTTGCGATGCCAGGGGCACCGCTAACAAACGAACCTGGAACCTGAGTCTCTTATGCCGGAATACAACACGAGGTTATTATGGCATATGTTGAGACCAGAGGTAGTTGCTATCAAGGGCTGGGAGCACTACCACTTAGCTTATTTTTTGTCGCTTGATGACACTCTCGGCCGCATTATTCTTACTCCGCACTTGCATAAAACAAATTATAATTATTTATTTATATATTACACAAATATTGTTTTATATGTCAATATTCTGGTTCCGGAAAGATCAAGAATTTGGTTTCACACATGTAATGTGAGTTATATAATTTTAAAAATAGCTACAAATATTCTGCTATTACGCATGTCGGTGACCCGAACTCACAAGAATTCACCCATCCAAAAAGCGCCAAACGCGTACAGCACACGGTCAGGTGTGTACGATGTGTTATACGTGTATACGTATATATATGTATGTATTCGTGTACACAGGCCGCTGCGCATGTGCCAGTCTGGTATGTGTTATAGATATATATACTAATATATATAGATATACAAATAACATTAGCATGTCGGTGACGCGAACCCATAAGATTTTCCCCTACAAACAGTGCTCAACGCGGCTAAAGAGGTTTTTACTTCAATAAAATGATGTGGCTAGCGTCAATAAAAAGTAAAACTACTTAATTAGTCAACACCCTTATGGCTAATTATATTAAAATAGGGCTCAGTAAGCATGGTGGGGGCTCTTGCCTCGTTTATTAAATTTCTCCGAAAGAAAATTTAATTAAGAGAGTTTTCTTTTTTATTTCACACCCCAGATTTCATTATTGGCGCGGACAACGCTAAAGGGTTTAGTTTGTAGACTCATGAATATTTAGACTTGGCAATGGTCTGTTCGTAAGTTACGTGACTATATATTTATCATTATTAAGAGACTCCAACGTTAGATTTTTCTTTCGAAGTCTGTGAGTAAGAGATAAAAATTGAAAAAAGATATCTATTAATAACTATGATTGTATTGTTGGTTTTTCAAACAAATATACTAGAAACTATTTTCTTGTATTCACGCTATAATATTATAGTCGAGATTAGAGGTAAGAGAAACATATTGAAGTTACGATTAGCGAAGTTAGAAGAGAGGTTTATATATAATATGTATGATTTAATATTTTTTATTTACGTTCATAATTTTTAAGTGTAAATCCTACTTACCCACTATTTGATTACATTTTAATAATTTTAAGTTCTGTAAATATAATGAAAGTTTTATTCAGTACTGTGTGTGATATGTACGTATTCATTGTTTTTAACATAATTTCTTAAATGTCCTATTTAAGATTTTTATATATTGATTTTATTGACCTAAAAATATTACAAAAAAAAAACACACATACACGAACAGTATGAAATCGTTGTCAAAACCTAAATCTTTGACTAAATATAAACTTCATTGTGGTAAAAAATAAGAAACAAGGGTAATTTCTTATGGTATTGTTTATATTTTTAACACAGTACATGTAATTAGTGGAAACTAATACTGCAAGAATTTTTTTCAATAATATAGATGTTTTCAAATGGAGTAAAAAAATACAGATATGAGGATTGAGAACATATACGAACCATTCATTTTTTCAAGTTACATTTTTGTAGCCTTACAGATTTAAACCCAGTACAATTATAGTACTTTTTTTTTATTAAATTCCCATCTCCTGACGCATTTAGAATCAGGACTGTTTTCACTTTTTTTCTTATTTATTTTCTACAAACTTATTTGAAATTAAAATCTATATCAAAACTTATTATAATCAAATCTTATTATGTATAACCTTATCTCAAAATTACTATTTCTTTATTAAATATTTATTTTATTATTTACTATTTCAAATTTTAATACTTGGATTTATACGAGCATAATGCTATTTCACTTATTTTATCAACTAATATACGTAATAACATTTCTTAATTCTTATTTTTATTTATTACTACTTTTATTAATTTACTACAATACTTTATGAACTTTTCGCATTGTTCCTTTTGCATCAGCTGTTCTATATTTTGCTCTTCAATTTCTAAATTAAGCACAATTCCCATTTCACGTCTTTCCCGTTCAAACATAAGGCATTCATATATAATATCAATTATAGTAATTGTAAAAGTCTTCTCTCCATGAAGGAGCGGAGTAAGAATAATGACCTCTGTGACCTAGGGTGGCCAGTTGTAAGACCCAACAAAACAATCTTAGCTAGGTAGTAGGGCTCCAATCCCATCTGGATGACTACTACCCCTCTCTCCAAATATGTCACCATAATAACCCTGTCTTGTGTTATAAGTGACCTAGGTTTCAGATTCCCTACGTGGACAGCAACGTGTTAGCGGTGCACCTGGCATCGCAAACATTCATTAGCGACGGTAACTTCTTACTATTAATTGGGCCGTCAGTCTGTTTTTCGTTTTACAGTAATAAAAACGCCCCCCAGATAGCATGATATATGATGCAAGAAGTTTATGGTATGAATATTTTTGAAACAATTTCTTTATACCCTTCTATTACTTCGTAAGTTGCAGAAACATCCCGCTGTACATATAAAAAGTAGAAAAGTGAAAATATTAAATGCGTCGTAACAGTTTTAACCGTTATTCGAATCTGCTGTTGACGACGATTTACGATGCAAAATATTAAAGGGCCGCCGAGGACAATTAAAAATAATTTTAGTGCCCTTAAAGGATTAGGAACGTTTTTGCTACTCACGCGAAAATGAAGTGGTTTTAAAAATACGATCACAATTTATGAGGGTAAATTAATATTTTAAAAATTATATCGATATCTAAACAACTGTAGTTTTGACTCTTAAGTTACTTGCTTAGATCTCTTTAGCCGAGTAAAAAAGTTAAGCTGATTACAAGGTGTTATAGGTTTGTAGCTTGGTTTGTTAAATAATTAGTACTATGACCTTTTCTACTAGTACTAAACTTTGGGGTATTTCACCTTTTGGTTATGTATGCATTCTGATTACCTTCAAACTTCTTTAATCAGGTATCGAGGTCCCATTTGGACTAGTCAAAATATTGAAAGCGTTTCAGCTGATGCTAGGCGAAGATTGAATTTGGCGAATGAGCGTGAAGGATATCTGTTGCTTAAAAGGGGAAGCCATATTTGGTAAATATGTCTGATGTGGCTTTGCATATAGATTTTAACTAGTAAATAGCCGGAAAAATTACCACTAGCTGGTATCTTGCTGAACTACAAATAAGGCACAATGAATGAATGAATGGCATAGGCTTTTTCTTTTTGAATTTAGTTTTTTGTCAACGTAATAAAAAAAGTCATTTTTTTCTACAGGATACAAATAACAGTCAACGGTAAATCCATACTAATATTATAAAGATGAAAGTGACTCTGTCTGTCTGTATGTTACGTTTTCACGACTAAACGATGAATCAATTTTGATACAGTTCGGTATAGAAATAGACTGAACCTTGGAAAAGGACAATTGCTAGTTTTTGTCGCGAAAATAGAATTTGAAGGGGGTGAAATAGGGGAGAACGTAAATAACTCCTGTTTTTTTTATTTATGTGGCATAACGTTTGTCGGGTCAATTAGTATTAATGTAAATTTAGTTACTATGGACTAATATTGAAATTTATAAAAATTCAATAATATATCTAAACATAAAATATTCAAAATTAAATGCAGACCGTGTTTATTGGACCGCTATCACTGGGCAACGTATCCAAAACCAACGATTATATTTTGAGATTTTAAAAATTAACGTATATTTATGTTTTCATGCTACGAAACGCCTGTACACACTGTCCGTGCTAAGGGGAGCCCTAGTATTCATAAGAAACGCTCTGGATAAAATATTTCATCAAACTACCGCACCGTCTTAGGAACAAATAAAAAATAATAAGGTATGAAATCAATAATAATAATTCTCTTCATATACCTAATTACATGAACAGACATATTAAATTTACCATACACTGATATTATACTCACTTATTAAATCTCTCTCCTCTGTTAGCCATCATCTCAATATTCATACCCCTTACCATCATTTCATCTTTTACGCAATTCATTCAGCTTCTCTTTGGTCTAGACTTCCTTCTGAATCTATCCACTTTTAATTCTAGCATTTTCATTTTTATTCTTCCCTTCGTATTATAGCATATGACTATATTACTCCAAACGGTACCTTTTCAGTTTTTCAATATACATGGTGCTTCTTTTATACTTACCTCCTAATTTTATGCATTTCATATTTACACAGATCTGTCTCAGCATCAGCATCCCCACAGTAACATCCTTTCACCCCTCCCCTTTGTTGCCCCGCAATTCAATCCATACGACACAACAGGTCTTATTACTAACTCATAAATTTTACCTTCGAGCTTAAGTGACACATGTAGATTGCAAATAGTTTTTGAGACCATTAAATATATGGGATTTATAAGTTAATACTATCTAATTAATAACTTAGATATAAAACAGCGTCTCGCTAAGTTGCGCAATATTTTAATGAGCCTACGGAATTTTTTAAATGTCGTATAACATGTGAAAGTATGGAAACCCAAACAGTATTTATCATAAAATATTTAATGTTGCCATTTGTCTAAATAAACATTGACATAATTGACTTCTTCGATTTAATTTGAAAGTGATAAGGTATTTTGGTTTTAAATGTATTATGTACCGTTTCGCCTACTAATAAGATCTTAATAGTTAGCTTCAGAATCCAGAACAACATGAGATCTGCATTAAAAAAATCCCACGTGTAAGCATAAAAACTTTTTTGATCAGATTCAAAAACTAAACGGACAAGTTGGAATGTATTTTTATATTTTAATGATGTTTAAATTTTGCGATAAAAACGACAAACGACAGAAAACCATTAGAAACAGACATATTTTTATTTATTTCAACGTTATTAGTGAATTTACACTCATAGTCACGGAACAGTTTATTATACTTTATCTATACCAATATATATTTGAACTCTCCTTTTGTTGTTGGGGGTTAGAGAATCGTCGGCTTTGTAAGACTAAATTTAGTTAGCATTTGTTTCATTTGATTGAGGATATATCCTAGTACAGGGATTATCTTCAAAAAATTATTGCGCAATGGAAATCATCGAAATGTTCACCATGTAGTAGTGGAGTAAGAATACTGACCTCTGCGGTCGGTGACCCAGGTTCCAGCAATTCTATGCGCACAGCAGTGGGTTCGAGTTGTACTTAGCGTTGCAAACACCCATAAGCGACGGTAACCGTTTACTATTAAGTGGGCCGTCAACCTCTTTGTTGTTCCTCAGCAAAAACAAAAATTAATTAAAAACATTTATTTTAAATTGGAACTATTAAAATAGTACGCATAATGCACGCTACTAAATAGTATATTAAATCTTCATCATAAAAACTGGCAAGTTAGATAAATATAAGAATATATACATATTCGTTTATTTATTTCTCTTTTTTGAATTATTAAAAAGAGTTTAAAATTGCTTATCAATTCCTGTTTCAACGATTTATGTACGGAAAGCATTTTTATGAAATATCGGTAGCACGGTTCAGCATGCAATTTTAGTGATTTTATTGTGTGATAAATAATAATAAACATCTACAATTATATAATATTATTATACTTATTAATTACTGTTAATATGGTTCTATGATAACAGAATTTATGGCAATATGAATGAGATAGAAGAGTAGAGAGACGAGACTGGTCATCACGCCTAAAACTCATTGCAAGTTCATTTTCAGATTTCTTCAAAAATAGGTACAGCACTGTGGAAAATATCTGGTCGTCTATAAAAATTCTAATACAAAAATGTAGCCATTTTAATTTTTAATAAATAGTTCATCG
Organism: Malacosoma neustria; assembly: GCA_963693495.1. Classification (NCBI taxonomy): domain Eukaryota; kingdom Metazoa; phylum Arthropoda; class Insecta; order Lepidoptera; family Lasiocampidae; genus Malacosoma; species Malacosoma neustria. The sequence goes on along the minus strand of OY856378.1, from coordinate 2,692,901 downwards.
GCCCCCAATACCGAAACGTATGAGATTTAATAATTCAATGATGTATTGCCAATAAAAGGGGCTCGGATAAGGGCCAAATGCCATACACACGTATCTGAGTAACAGGAAATCTAAGATAGATAATAAATCGCGGATGTAGCCTATCGCACCTGACTGCGATTGCGTAAGCTCAAAGCATATACAGCAGGTGTCATGGACTTTTAATAAATTCTTAAATAATTTTGTAGATACCTTCATATATACCTTCAGTAAAGCGATGAAAAGAAATTACGGAGATAATACGTACATTGGCTGTTATTTTATATTGTAATGAATAATACGATTGAGTTAAAAAGTATTTTAAAAATGACATCTTAAGTTGTGTAAGTATCGTAAGTAGTGGCTCAACTATTTACTAATTGATTAAAAAAATCAATAAAGCAGTAAAAATAATTTAACATGACAGTTTTGAGCTGGAACGAAATCAGTACATGACAGTTTTGTTTGTTTATTGAACATTGCGCGACATCATAAAGTATGTTATTAAAATCTATGCAAAGGTATTAACTAGACAGTTAAAAGTACAGAAATAAATTTCTAACAAAATATCACGACAACAAACAAGAAATAAAAAGACATAAGCATCATGAAATAACTATAGAAATTATAATTATAATAAAAAATAATAACAAATCATAACTTTTATTTTATTTAAATATAAGCTTTAGTAATAATTAAATTATTATTATTAATAATTTACTTTAATAAAAATGCATCCTATTCTTTTAAGAAACTCCTCCAACTTCCGCGTGCCCAAGGAGACTAGCAAAGAAGTTTTTCCTCGAAATTAAAAGTTCAGAAAGGTATTGTCGTATATAGTATCCGTTCATAGTTTATAAGCAATAGGGCTATGTGTCGTAAAGTATATCCGTGGTTTTCGCGAGGTTACGCGTCCCCCGTGGGCTGTAACGTCTCGCTCGACACCACTCCATATTTGATGCTTACTGCAATCGATGCATACGCACTATAATCTGTATTTATGATAGGCACTTTCTGAATACATTTTTGAATCAGTTTCTTTTATTGCTGTGGAACAGCAGACGGCTTAATAGTAAGCAGTTACTAACGCCTATGGATGTTTGCGATGCCAGAAGCACCACTACCTCGCTTCCGTCTGCGCAAGGGAACTGGAACCTGAGTGAGTTATTATGGCGACATACTTCGGGACCAGGGGTAGTTGCCATCCAGACGGGCTTACAACACTTAGCTAGTGTTGTTTTATCTCCTCTTAGAACATGCCACCCCTAGCTGCAGGGATCAATATTATATTATATCTTACTCCGCACATTTACTGTGCATGGAGAAAAAGTGATCACTATAAAATATCACTTAAATCATAAGATCTACTATTGACGGTAAGGTATACTTTCGTTTCATAATACAATATAATAATTTATCAAACCATATATGGTAAAACTACTAAGAAGCTGCAATATTGGTTCAGAGAAGCTTCTTCTTCTTCAGATGCCTAAGATACGCAACCTATTGTCCAATTGAAGTCAGAATTTCTGCGCATCCTTTAGGCCGAGGCTCTAACATTATACTATTCCTTTTTAATACAGATGCCATCGAAAGTAAATGGAAAAGATGTGACTAATTTTGCTGCTTAGTAGAGAGATAACCATCTGATCTCAAACTTCGGAAGAAATGAATTTATGAGTATTATTTTCTGACTGTAAGCTGAAGAAGTAATCTATTTTTGGCCTTTTACGCTCTAGATAAGAAATATGGAGGCTATCTTAGATAAGAGGGTGTGTATATCCAAGTTTGTAATTATGAGTTGAACGTATACCAATAACCATCTCGTATAATTATTCGTATGAAAGTAGCCTGAAAAAAAGCAATCATGGGTAACGATCATAACCAATCATTTAAAATAACACCTTGCTAGATCAACGTCTGGATCACTCGCATTGAATGGAAAAGACAATGGCCGATCACCGTGTGAAAGATCACCAATCGCCAATCAGTGACAGCTGCAATTTGTATTTAATGTATAGCGCGAAAGATGTAAGGCTTGTGTTACTATGAAAGCGAGAGTTGTATTTTTTTATAAGTGATCAGACGTTATGACGTATTTTATGCACACATACTACATTGCTTTGGGTAAAAAATTCCAATTATGTAAGAAGACGTTTAAAAATTCACCATAAAGTCGAATCATAACCAACAGTTTTTAGTGCCTTAAACTTACCTAAGCAACCATAACTGTTCACTATGAAATAGATCTTGTATCTGCTTTATTTTAGCAGCAAAAAGAATATAAATTTATTACATATATATATATGTACCTTCTCTTTATTAATAGTCGCTTTCATAATTGTGTCTTTAGGATAAGATTTTCTTAAATTTTTGAGGCAGTTATTAAAATTCAACTCAAATAAAACATATCTCATATTGAAATAGACGTTTTAAAATTTATAAAATTTTATTCTTATGTTGTATGTATAAAGCGTAATCGTAAGGCATAATTTTTTTAAGCTGTAAAAATAACTATCAGCTGAGTTCTTTTTATTGCTTCCCGCTTTACGCGTACTATTGTACCAAAGTTGGTTGCATTTATAATTCGACCACGTTATTGTTATATGATTGATTTGAATGTTGATCTGGTATTTACACCCGTGTGTTGGCTACCTAATACACTCAATTACCCATTATCATATATTTAAATATATTATATTTTTATGATATACAACAACCACAGTTTTATCTGTGAATTTATTGAGTGATCTTTGTTGAGAATCTAAATGATAGTTAATGATGTTCTGGATATGGTTTGCTTTTATAATGTTTAATGGTTTGCAGATGCAAATTAAATTAAATAGCAACAGCTAGAATTATTAATGGCCAAACTAAAGTTGAAAGCCTATAATAAATAACGGATAAATAAAATCTACTTATTGATTTTTATGATCATAAATTAGTCGTCTTTTACCTTTGTTTAATTGATTCTATATAGCCTTTATCTAAATCAGGATGTATGTGTATGTAATTGAAATCCTCCTAAACGGCTGGACTGATTTTATTGTATTGAGATTCACACATTCTATTATACAGAATAAAATTATCCAGGTTAACCAGTTATTATATAATACTAGTTGACCGGCAAACGTTGTTCTGCCATACGAATTTACAAAAAGTAGCCTATGTCCAATCTAGGACTATACCTAAATTCATCAAAATTGGTTCAGCGGTTTAGGCGTGAAAGCGTAACAAACAAACTCACTTTCGCATTTATAATATTGGATAATATGGTAATTAAGTGATAAAACTGACTAAAATCAGCTCGTTATGACGGAGTGCTCTATTTACTGGGTACCACGTAAATATTTTTAATTACAATTGTTTTTGGACCTGTTCCTCTGTAGCAAGTGTGGTTGACTTGAATCCTAAAGATGTTGCAAGTGTTTTCATTAGCTTTTTTTATTACTGTCTTCTTCTTCTTCGTCGTGTTCTTCATTTCTGAAGGTCGTGCCCGTCTTGATAAGCCTTTACGGAGACGCTGACGAACTGCCTCCACACCACTCTGTCCTCGGCCTGTTTCAGAGCTGCAGGCAAAGTGAGCCCCGTGATAGCCTTAATTTGATCCGACCATCGTCTGACCGTCTTCTGGGCCTTTTCCTCTCTACTGTATTACTGTAGTAAAGGAGTATATAGAAATATTTGCAAACACACAGACATTCAGCAGATAAACTGACGGCCCACTTAGAATTTAGCCGTTACCGTCGCTTATGGGTGTTTGCTACACCAGTGGCATCGCGAACACGTTGCTGCCGGAACACAACACAAAGTTATTATGGCGTCATACTTAAGACCAAAGGTGGTCGCCATCCGGGATTGAGGCCCTACCACGTAGCTAGGGTGGGTTGTTTTGTCGCCTTTTACGACCCCGGCCGCAGATGTCAGTATTCTTTCTCCGCCCCTGCACGGATAAACATGTAGCTTGTAATTAACTTGGTTAAAGTGATTTAAGTTATTTATTTATAATTGTAGGTTGGCAGCTTAATTTAACGCTTAAGTAGTTCGTACATTTTATACCTATAATAAACAAAGAAATATACTTATTTAAATAATTAAAGCAATAAATAATTTTGACTTGTAGAAGACAATGTACGTCAAATCGGATGAGTGATATTTATTTTGTCATAATATCGAAAAGCATTTGGAGCCTTACCTTTTTGTAAAATACAATTAACATTAAGGTACTACATAATATATAAGTTTTCTATAAACAGCCTAATTTGTGTGAGTCCAATTTATACCTATTTTATAACACATCGTATATATAAATGATTGCCTGCTTAACATTATTTCCATCTGCTTTCTCTTCGGAGTTTTATAGCTATGCGATAAGTGGTTGTGCGATTCGTGAGTTTTACTTGTCATTTTTATTGATTATTTTACTGCGTTATTGAGTGACCTCTTAATGTTAAAGTGCTGGCAATCAACTTTGACCGGGTGACAAGACTCATAGGGCATTTTTAATTTTTGATAAAATACGAAGAAGTGTTAAAAGCTATATATATATATATATATATATATATATATATATATATATATATATATATATATATATATATATATATATATATATATATATATATATATATATATATATATATATATATATATATATATATTTGTCTCGAAAACTGTGCACGAACGCGATGGAAGACGTCTTCAAAGTATTAAATTGGTCGGGACGAGGCATCAATATAAACGGCACCTCTGACTTGCTGACGATATTGTCATAGTTGCAGAGACGCTGAAAGAGCTGACCACAATTCTGAATGACCTAAATGATTCTTCCAGGCGGGTAGGCCTTGGTATGAATTTGGAGAAAACAAAAATTATGTTCAGTTCCCATGTCGTACTGGGGTCGGTACATGTCGATGGTGCCCTTCACTAGGTTGTACAGGTTTTTGTATATCTTGGACAAACAATCCAAGTTGGCAGATACAACTTTGAGAGGGAAGCCAACAGAAGGATTCAATTGGGTTGAGCGGCGTTCGGTAGGCTCTATCGGTTCCTTTCATCGACCATACCGCAAAGCCTGAAAACTAAAGTCTCCAAGCAATGTGTTCTGCCCGGGATAACGTATGGTGCCAAGACGTGGATACTAACCGCTGGCTTAATCCACAAATTTAGAATCGCTCTCGTCGTAACAAGCTTTGAGCAAGCTATGCTCGGTGTTAAGGTTAAGGATAAAATCCGAAATGAGGAGATACGAGAAAAAACTAGTGACGGACATAGCTCGCAAAATATGCTTGTTGAAGTGGCGATGGGCTGGAAATGTATGTCGCACGACCGACAGCTGTTGGAGTAAGCTAGTCTTGGAAAACGTAGTGTAGGACACACTCCAGCCCGGTGGACCGATGACATTAAAAAGGTAGCTGGTAGCGGCTGGATGAGAAAAGCGGAGGATCGTGTGTTATGGCGTGATTTTTGGGAGGCCTATATCCAGCAGTGGGCTGTTAATTTATTGAATTGTTTTAAAAATATGTGACTATTATCGGTAAATTAATCTGTTTTTGGCCTTTATAGAGATTTGTAATATTACGACACTTCCTATCGTCATATAACAAGAGAAAGTTGATATAGTTTCATCACTAACATAACATGTCTAAAATGGGCACTCTTTTCTTTTTACGGCCGTTTTTAAATACACAATTAAAACTATCTATATATAAATTTGACCGGATGAAAAGCCTTAAAAAGAAAACCCCCTTAATGTTTAAAGATGTATTTAATAAGTTTATTAACTTAATAATATTTGTGAAATGAAAAGTAAAAAAATCTAGCTACTACAAAAAGCGGATTCGAAGCCCTTTTAATATATAGATAGGAATCGGACGCATTCTTCTTCTTCCTGCACTTATCCCAGCTATATGGGGTCGGCATAACATGCCCTCTTCTTGCACTCTTCTCTATTAGTCGTCATTTGAGCATTCACACCTTTTTTGCCATATCATTTTTTAACAAACCATCCATCTTTTCTTTGGTCTACCTCGGAATCGAACGCATTATATTTTAATTTTATAAAGCAAAATCACCATTTTATTGCTAGATAAATTTAATTTACGTTTAAATGGACGATTTATTTCTTTTTACAAGACATTAAAAACATTTTTAAAGAACTGGTATATTGATCGTTATTTTAACAGAACTTGTATAAATAGATAATATGCAAATTAAAGGGGAAATAGGTATGATGTTATCGAAACAAAAATATAGTTGCTAAGTATGTTTTGTTCAAATACTGCTTGTATAGCAATTAAAACTAAAATACACGTAACAAAATGTATACGCAAGTATATATGTATAATAAAATATTTATAATTAAATTAAGTACTCAAAAATGAATGTAAAATAAATTTATGTAATATTTAATAAGCCAAAAATGTGTACGTTCTTTTGCTAACAAGACGCGGGTGAAAGGGTATATAATTTTTTTTAATAGTGATGCTTAAAATTTCGTTATTTATTAAACAAAACATCTTATGATGACCACCTGTTAGAGTGGGCCGTTTGCCTGTCTGCTGAACTCTAGATGTAAAAAAAACATACTATCGTGCGTTTGACACACACATATAAACACTTTTATTAATGGTTAAAATCTATGGTCAAAGTAAAAAGTTTTTATTTTTTTCTTGAAAATGATCTACCTTTTGGTAACTCATTTGAAATTACAATCTAGCCTTATACGTAGACTAATTAGTAATATAAATTTAACTTAATTTGCTAAGTAAAATAAAAAGTGTGATCAAAATCTGTCATTATAGAGTTCATTGAAAAATAAAACCTAACTAAACCTAAATAATGTTTAAACTTAAAAATGTGATGAAATATGTAGGACTACCATTTATTATAAATAATGTATAGACTCTCGTTCATTTACGGTTATATCCCGAATGCACAAAATCTCAGATTTCGTAAGCTGCAGTTCATTATTGCGTTTAGCGTCTGTGCCTTTTCACAATACTATCTCTCCATTTGTTTTTATCCGTGCAGGGGCGGAGAAAGAATACTAACCTCTGTGGCCGGGGTCGGCCTGTCGTAAAAGGCGACAAAACAACCCACCCTAGCTACGTGGTAGGCCCTCAAGCCCGTCTGGATGGCGACCACCTTTGGTCTTAAGTATGCCGCCATAATAACCTTGTGTTGTGTTCCGGCATTAGTGACCCAAGTTCCTGTACCCTTATGGGACAGCAGCGTGTTCGCAATGCCACTGGCGTTGCATACACCTATAGGCGACGGTAACTGCTAAATCCTAAGCGGGCCGTCAGCCTGTCTGCTGTTCTATAGCAATAAAAAAAAAAACAAATTTGTAAATAATCAATATATAAATTACACATGGCAAAATCTAATACAAATTAATTGAGAACACACAAGTATTTAAGCAAATAATATAAATTTTCATTTCAAACAAAATATGTTATTGTAGTCTGCACAAAAGCGAAAAAAGTGCTACTTTCGCCTGATCCCTAACCTTAAAAGGAAAACTGTATTTAACTCTTTGCTGCCTGTACGCTGCGAAAAGAATGTCTGTTGCCTTTGCTCAAGAAAATTGATTAATTTTGTCCACTGAAGAGAGACATTTAAAGAAACAGATACTTGTCAGTAATTTTACATTACAGATGCATTCCTCTTTGTGTTTCACGAAATTTATAGAATATGTTGCCTTTTTAATCTGTCAAAGTCCTTATTATTATATTTTAAATACATTTTCAGTCCATAAGTTAATTTGAATACCAACATCTTCATCATTTAAAAAATTCATAATATTATCGGTCGATATAGCAATAACGATACTAAAAAGGTCAAATATCAAAATTTTAAAACGCAAATCCATATATTTTCACGTAACCTCATTTAGATTTGATACATGGAGGCCGGTCGGAGACATTCGTTTACGAAATTATTAAATGGCAAAGATCAAAGTGCGTCGCAATTTTTCTAAATAAAATCTTAAAAATAATGATAGAAACACGGGCGGATCTTTTATAAAACTTTTGACAAAAATACCAAAAATTAAGCTTATGCACTCGTTTTAAGTGATAAAGAAATTTTCTCCGTTGGTTCTTACAATAAAAATATATTACTAAATTTAATACATGTTTTGAAAGAAGAGATAGAACTCTTTACTATAAAACACGATTAGCTCATCGCCTTTTATTATTGCTGGCATAACAGACGGTTCGATATCAGATAACAAAATCCCAATAATTTTTAGTGGAATAGCTATAATTTGATTTTTTAATTGAACTACATAGAAAACCACTCCATAGCTGGGCGGAGAAGCTCCAGCGAATAAAGATATTTTTTACATCCTGGGGAGCTATTCAGTTTCTCCAGGCGAGTCATTCGACAAAGTACTACATCGTTCTCCAAACGGAAACCAATATGGAAAGTGGCTTTGTTGCTTTAATTCGACGACGGCCGCCTATGAGCTGCTGGTCAGATATGTAAAGGTTAGCGGCAGCCGCATCGTTATACGGACTAAAACTACGTGGAAGCATAGCAGGATTGTCTTTTAGTCTTAATTCTGTTTGGCCCCCGGAGGAAAAGGCTTGCCTGTCTTTGGCGGAAGAACAGTGCTGGCCTTTAATAAGCCGGCAGAATATCGCCCTTACTTAAGAAATTAATACTTATTTTTAATTTGTTAACATAGTTTAAGATGTATATTGCTTATCCGTGCAGGGGTAGAGAAAGAATATTAACCTCAGCAGCCGGGGTCGGCCTGTCGTAAAAGGCGACAAAACAACCCACCCCTAGCTACGTGGTAGGACCTAAAGCCCGGATGGCGACCACCTTTGGTCTTAAGTATGCCGCCATAATAACCTTGTGTTGTGTTGCGGCATTAGTGACCCAAGTTCCTGTACCCTTATGGGACAGCAGCATGCCCGCAATGCCACTGGCGTTGCAAACACCCATAGGCGATGGAAACTGCTAAATTCTAAGTAGGCCGTCAGCTTGTCTGCTGTCCGACATCAATAAAAAAATAACTTTCTTTCTTTAAAAGGAAGACACCTAGCCAATGACAAGCAGCGATGGTGGGATGAGACGAAAATCTCTCAGAAGACCAAGCATAGCAGACCACCAGGAGTTGATTAGATTAATTTAATTTGATTTGATTAAATTAACCCGAATATGGTACTTAAATTGCGTTCATAATCAACTAACATGTTATTGAATAACCTGTGTTATTTTTGGTGTAATCCAGTTAGAGTGATCTATAAATCTTGGATGATCGTAAAAATTAATGTCGTAAGAAGTGGTACTAACCACTAAATTGTCACTATAAATTTGAATATTGATAGCAGAGTTCGCTACATTCAGCTAACGAACCGTTCGCCTCTAAAAAAGGCAATATCAGTATATCACATGGTCTCATCCGCGTTTCGGACAGTGCTCAGCGTAATTTTGGTGGACATAGAAAGCTATTGAGCTGATTTTATATCAAAAATAAATCATACGAAGGCGGTAGTAAATGTTTTTGCGTTTTGGTGCAAACTACATTATGTATTCTAAAGTGCTTTCTTGAATGTTTCAGATTGGATCCTTTTTCACTTCTAATGCAGTTTTACATTTATGATAAATTTTCTTTTATATATAAGTTTGACTTGAAATTTTTCTGCACATAAATGTCTCAATTAATTGTCGTAACAAATAGCACTAACAAAGAACGCTATTCTCCTGCAGTTTGTTTTCTTAATAGTTAATAGTCTTTCCACTTCATTCTATCGCAACATATACGTTTCAAAGCTGTATTAATTTGTTAATAATTTCTAAAAAAAATAATATTAGACAAATATATGTTAAATAAATAATTAAATTATTTCCAGTTCTGTGTAAATGTAACAAAGTGAACAATCTAATTAAATCATTACGTCAGACATTTGCGTGCATGCTCACTCGTATATCAGCCCTGTCAATATGTCATATACCAATGGAAAAATAGCGTGGATGCAAATTTGTTTAATCACAAAACAACCTATGTAAGCAATAATTGATATATGAAAATGAGTTTTATGGGTGCAAAGACAACATTGTGATTTGCCTAACGAATAATACTGGTTATTTGAATAATAATTAAGCAGCTATATATGGTAATAGTAAGAGCTTGTGCATGATCAAAGTTTTTGCGCTCCTTGTAAGGAGTGGTAAGTGGTAAGCAAAAATCTATAACTGCGAACACGATCAACCGGATCGATATGCACCAATAGCTGCGTTATTTTGTTTACCCGTTGAGGCAGTGCGTTCAAACGCTATCGAGGTTCCTATTTTATAAAGAATAGTACATACTCAACATAAAACTAACAATCTAACTTTAGTTTTCAGTTATTTTTACTTTCAATAATTAGGTTATCTCCTGGCAGTGACGGAGTAAGAATACTAACCTCTGCGGCCGGGGTCAGCCTGTTATAAAAGGCGATAAAACAATCCTAGCTACGCGGTAACGCCCCAAGCCCGTCTACCGTCTATAATAAACTTCCTGTAATACTACGGGACAACAGCGTGTTCGTGGTGCCCCTGGCGTCGGAATATTCATAGGCGACGGTAACTGCTTACTACTAAATGGGCCACCAGCCTGTCTGCTGTTCCCCTGCAACGAGAATATACAGGTAATTAATGAATTTAATTGAAACGAAAAGTAATAATGATCTAATAACTGCGAATATAGCTTTTTACGTTCGCTCTGCAACTAGTTTATTCTCCAGTGGCCGTCGAGTTGTATGTTTGAAAAAAATCCTGCTATACAGTTTGTCATTTAGAGAGCGCGATTGCATTAAAAGCACTGGGCACTACATTACAATTATTTTGTTGTTTCAATAAATTTATTCGATGGTATCTGACTGAGAGCTTTAATCAATGTTGGCACACGTCCTTGATGGTATAATCTCTTTATTTCTCTGTCTAATACAATATTTTCTTTCAGTTGTGTTTGAATCCGAATGGCAAAACCGTTGTTTTACATTTTGCATTTTATTATCGAACTCCTATCTAGCAATTTAAAAAGGTAAAATATATTTTATTAATTACTAAATCAATACAAAAAGATTAGTTATCAAATTTTGCCAAAAACAAGATAATTGCCGTGTGATTCTGACTTGTAAAAAGTAATAATGGGTTTTTACTAATTTACAGATAAAGGAAGGGCACTGCGGCATGGTTTCCTCTTCTGAGGTTGGAGAAGTTAGACATATACGCAAAATCATAAAAACACATTTAGATTTATTGGTACTAGCTCTTTCTTTTGCCTTTTGGGTTAGGAAAAGTTTATGATATCATTAAAAGTGTATGATTTATGACTCTTGACTGAAAGGGGGTGCTCCAATTCTGTCCAAAAAAAGCAATCAATGTTTGTTCAAAGTGGAAGCTTTGGATGCAACTAGGAATAACCATATCGATGATGATAACGATACTTTATGCACCTAGCTTTACTGTACATGTAGATTTTTTGTGTAGTTGCGACTCCACGCCTGCCGTAACCCACAAAAACGGGTTCCACTCATTATGAAACACGAAACTATGATATTTCAAGTTGCCTTGCTGCGGACGACAGCCGACCTTAGAGTTGCATAGTCAACCAATAAATATACGCTTTACTGTTATCTATATACAGCCTTCAAACAGACCGGTATCGAAGCGAAAAAAATATGTCGGGACAAGTTTTTAAATATAAATAGCGCAGAAACCATCTAGGAATGGACATACGGCGTGATATAGTTGACATTTACAAAAGAAAATATTTGCTAACTAATCTTAGTGATATTCATATTTCGAACAATCAACTTTAAAGGCTAAATATATTTTCAGTTAGTAAACTTGCTTTTTGTTTTGACCTCAGGATCTCAGACTTTATTTAAATAGCGAAATTTTGCTATTATTATTACTATATGGAACCTGTCACTTTTTAAAAAACGTAGAAATTGACAAAATCAGTGCCTAACGCTTTGGATCTACAATTCCGAAGTAAGAAGAAGAACATTTACTTGCAATTGATAAAAACCTGTATCGTAAGGCTTTTTTCCAAACATATAATTGATGGACACATGGACCAAAAAATATTTATAATACATATAGGAACATATTGTTTTCCAATATAACTCACACACGAATTAAAAATTTGTATATCCTTAAAGTATTTCTCTATGTCTGTACCAAAGGATTATTTACTCCTCAGCTTTTGGGTGATAATAGGAAGAATTCGTTGTTCCGCACAGAATAAGACGTTAGACTGCAGTTACTGAAATATAAAAAAATCAAAAAAGGAATGACATGGACGCAAGAGGCGCAAAACAGAATTGATCGTGACGAAATTTAAATGATGTTCGTAGGCTTTAAAATAATAACTTTTTATTACCAGTTTACGCTGAGTTAAAACTCTTTTATGGCTGGTTTTGAGTTTACTTAGTTTTATAATTTGTATATTCTTACAAGTGTTGCAGTTAGGTATTAGGGAGGAATAAGGACAACGACTGACAGGACTCTTGGACAACGACCTCTCTGGTATAAGCTACTTAACCTGCCCCACTCGTAAGGGTGTTCTGTAATTTTTTGACTCATACATATTCAATATAAGTATATCATTGAAAATTATGCATTTTGTGCTTTAGAGACTTTAAAATACTTCACAAAGATACTAATAATAACAACTCTTCACATCCAAATCCTGGGCTCGGACTCCCTTTGAGAAAATAGACAGTATTCCACTTGCACTTGATACACAGCGGTGATGTGGTATGCATTAATATGTGTAAATTTAAAAATACTCCGCTTTTTCTAGTTACTGTTTTATGAAATAGTATCAGATAATCAAGGCGAAGCGGGTGCAATTCGCAGTGGCAATTAGCGGCCCGCATGTGGATTTGAAATATTTTTCCGCTATTACGCTATGCTGGGATGCCAAATGCAGGCACATAGTGGACTATGCACCTGTTTTCAACTATAAATAGCACAGGAAAAATCAAGCTTGATCGACTACTAAATATAATGTATATCATCTGCTGTAGTAAACTTGTGGCATAGCATTATCGAGTCAAAAACAGAGCAAAAAGGTTGCGACAGCTATGACCATATTATATTTTCTTGTCATAATCTGCCAATTATTGTTATGCCAATAATTGAGAAAACACAATCCGGCTTATATATTTGATTTTGTAAAATGTATTCGTTAATGTAATAATAGTCAACAATCCTTGTTTCATTAATCTGGCAACCAGTTAACGGTACACCGCACCCCACAAACTCATTATGAATTAGAAATTTGTTCCAATCACCTTTTAAATTCATCGTATCATTTTATACTGGTAAATTCTTTGGTTTCAATTCTCAGGATGGCGTGCATTACTTAAGCAATTTTTTGGACTGTGCATATTATAATTATTATCGCGTAGAGATGGTAACGGACAACATTCTATAGAAACCTGCATACCATATAAATATGACTATTATTATATTAACGAATACATTTTACAAAATCAAATATATAAGCCGGATTGTGTTTTCTCAATTATTGGCAGAACAATATTGGCAGATTATGACAAGAAAATATAATATGGTCATAGCTGTCACAATCTTTTTGGTCTGTTGTTGACTCGATAGTGCTATGCCACAAGTTTACTACAGCAGATGATATACATTACATTTAGTAGTTGATCAAGCTTGATTTTACCTTTGCTATTTATAGTTGAAAACAGGTACATAGTCCACTATGCGCCTGCATTTGGCATCCCAGCATAGCGTAATAGCGGAAAAATATTTCAAATCCACATGCGGGCCGCTAATTGCCACTGCGAATTGCACCCGCTTCGCCTTGATTATCTGATACTATTTCATAAAACAGTAACTAGAAAAAGCGGAGTATTTTTAAATATACACTTCGAGTGGCTAGCACGTACCCGTGTATCTGTATCAGAAAATGCATTATTTTGAAAAAATAAGATTAATTGGAAGTGAACCCGGCTTTAAACACCAAATAATATTTAGGTCATCTGTCCGGTTTTACTAGGTCACTCAACCATCCTGGATGGACGGCCGTCGCCTCCTTCTGCGAGGCAGTCATGTCCGCAAAGGAGGTGGCGGAGCGGGAGCGGGAGCTGACCACCACACTCCCCTCCCGCCAACGCAGGCCACGCCGGCGGCGCCGGAGGGTCAGTAACGACCTCCGGCCGCCGTAAAAAGCGGCCGCGGGCGGCCCCTCGGGGGAGGACCCGCCGCCCGCACTATTGCCGCGAGGGTGAGGGCTGCGTGCTGTTCCGCGGCCCCCCTCAACTCCTAGAGTTGTTAGCAGAGCGCCGGGGGGACGAAACCCTGACCCCCTGGCGCCAACACTTTAGAAGGGGCCCGCCTTAAGACAAAGGGCGGGCCGGCGCCGGCCCGGGCCACGAGATCGGCAGGCCATATATCCGTAGGCCCGGGCGTAGGCGATAGGAGAACAGCGGGGTTTTTTAGTGGGTAGTCGGATGGCCAATCATCTTTCCCGGAGTCCCACATATCCCTCGGTCCCCCGGGGGAACCCGTCAAGAGAGGTTTTTCCCCGAGACAAAAAAAAAAAAAAAAAAGGTCACTCAACCATTGCTTAATTGATTTCGAGTTGATGTTACAAGCATACTCCTCTTTGCCATCTATATTAAAAATAAAAATTCATATCGGTTAAGCTGCATATCTAGCGCGAAATTAACTTAGATTAAGTTTTATTTATTTAAAAGTTCCTCAAGAAGATGCCTTTTTATAGTTTTTTTTCTCACTTTCAGTTATTTTGGCAAGTTTTGAATTCTTCATAAGTTGCACGCGTTTGGGGTGTCCCGTGTTGCCATATCCCGCAAATATCCAACGACCGTGGCTCGGGCGTCGACCTTGCGGAAACCGTGTCAGGGAAATGCTTTCCTTCTGTTTTTACTGGTTATGTTAGGACTGTTGCTCTACTTAGGTGAAAGTTAAATTTGTGCGAGGAATTTATAGGTAATTATAATCGAGAGGTAACGAGTTCGTATCCTAATCATCATATTTTACTCAAACCTATATATTCCATAATAATTTTAAATATAATATTGATATAATGTAACTATTCAATTACTTCTTGTAGGATTATAGTACAAATACTGGGCGGTTGAATCCAACTATAATAAAACCAAAGAAATTAGCAGAATGAATATTTCGTACTTTACATTGCCAAAATTTTACTTGGAATCTCGAGTTTGGGTAGTCTGGGTTAGAATATTACAATCATTAAAGAGGTCATTATTTAGTAATTTGTAAATGTTAATAATTTTGCTGCGAACTTTGTGATAATAGTTTGGCTATTCAATGATTATAAACTGACTAAATACATTCATAAAAGATAAAAAATGAGTATGAAATATTTTTATATATAGTTAAAAATCTTTCTATAAATAAATAATCTGTTTTATAATTTAGTTACAAACAGCAAAATTTACACCAGTTTTTAGTCACCTTTATGTAACCACAAACATAAAACAATTAACCATGGTCCACTGTATATATTTACCTATATATTATTCACGGATGTGACAGACAGACGTCTATATGAACCAATACCGTATATGGCGGTCGCGGGATGCATCAACCACACGTACTTACCACTCGCCTTGCATCCGGTACCACGTTCAAACACTCAGGGTTGGAATGCTCACATTAAAATATTAATAACAAAGAAAAAAATTATGAACTACCGAAGAGTTTCAAAACTCATAATTGTTTAAATTCATAAATTTTATCACAATTTCTCGACGATTGAATTTTCATATGAATTACTTTTGGACAACGTAGTGTGTTTTGAAAGTCAAATTGTCGTGTAAAATAGTAAGTACTCTGCCATATGATAACTTTGAAACCTCAGCCATCTTCTTGATTTTCATTTTGCGGTCGGTGTAAATAATTCTACGGATTCTTTGACGTTTTCTTCGTTAACAGCTGTATTTGTGGGTCCACTGCGTTGAGCGTCGTTGACGTCGCTACGACCACGTTTAAATTCATTATATCATTCGCAAATGGTATATTTCCCTGGAACAGAGCCCGAATTATGCTTATCAAGCCACTCTTTCACGTCTTTTGCATTTTTTACGATCGTAAAACAATGCTACATCAACACACGAAATTCGTTCTTATCCGTCTTTTGAGAAAGACACCAAAGTTGCTTGACACAAACAACAATAAGTTGAGAACACGTGGTCCAATTGTCATGAAATTTTGACATATACCTTATAAAGGATGGCGTTATCGAATGCTATAATATATTTTGTATATGTGGTGCCATCTATATGTCAGTTCGGGAACTTTTTGATCAACGTAGTATATTAACTAGCTGACCGGCAAAATTTCATTTTGTATAGGATTTCGGTAAATTAGTTTTAGTGAGCGTCTACATCGCAAAATGAGTAACTATGTTAAATTTTAAGTTAGTCGGGTGTATAGTTTTAGAGATCTTGTGATGAGGGGTTTTTCTTCTATATGTAGAGAAGTTATTCATATTTAAACAGATTACATTGGAAAATAACAGCCCTGAATATTAGGTCATAAAAGGAAAATCCAAATAGAGCCCCATGCCATTCGAGACCGATGCGTGTGTTGCTTGAATACTAAAAAGCGAGTGACGCGGGAATCGATACTCAAAATCCTTACGAGCCTACTGTTTTGGAAGTTTGGGGATTTTTGCGAGAACTTAGGATGCGGTTTGTTTTGGATATTTTCTCCTTGTTGTGCAATGCAAAAGCGAAGCGAGAAATACTTCTTGGTCAACAGACCAAGCGTAGTTAACAAACTACGCTATGTGAATCACGTGGACCATGATATGTAAACATTAAATCACCAGGATATAATAATTTAACATAAAATCACAGGGATTGCTTTTAATTTCCGTAGTCCACATTACATAGTTTCTCTACATGCAGAGGCCGAGAAAGAATACAGAATCCTGCGGTCGGGGTCAGCTTTTCGTAAAAAGCAACAAAAAAGCAAGTTAGGCTGCAAAGCCCCAAGCCTATCTGGATGGCAATCACTCCTTGTCGCCATGAGTATGCCAGCATAATAATCTTCCAGTACCCCTATGCGGACAGAAGAGTCTTCGTGGTGCACCTAACGTTGCAAACGTACACAGAATATGGTAACTGCTTATTAATGAGTGAGTTGTCAGCTTATATGCTGTTCATTAGCAATAAAAAAGAATAGGATTGAGCTTAAAATTATGTTTTAAAAATTCACTTTACTTACAAATCAGTTTTGGATATATGCTTTGATTATCCAATTAATTTATACGAATATTAGTATAAAATTATAATAAATAAAATAAAACATACTTAATACCTCACTAAAAGTTCCATAAAGGCAATTTTTTGTCTAATATTGATATTATAACGTAACGATGGTGAACGAAAATAGGAAAATAGCATAGCCATGTTAACGGTGATTCATCGTCATCATCATCTTTGCGTTAAATCCCGGTTGCAGCCCAAACTCTCGCTTCGGCGCCCGGGGTCCGCTATTATATACGGTCCGGACATAATATTATTAGACCGGTATTAGGTTCGGTATGTTAAAGGTGATTGTATGCCGCCAATTCTTACCATGCCTTAAAAGAAGAGCTGAGTCCAAAATAGAAATATTCTCAATAAAAATTTAGGTAAATACAAATAATATTCGCCATTATTATTAAATGGGTTTGATGTGTATTGTAAAACCAAGAACTCAAACTATTTAAAACTTATAAAACCCCTAAAATTAGAATATATATAAAAATATTGGGCGCCACCTGTTTTAATTTATACATAATTAAAGAAATTACCATGCTAAAACGTATATTAATTCAGATTTCTAGCTAATTAAATATTATACGTGTGCCGTAGAAATCTGTAGGCACTTTAATTAAAATATATATTTTATTGGTACTCATTAATAAATGATGTGGTTAGTTTTTGTCATCATATAATAATTTGCTAATTTTTATTCCTAATTATTTAGATAATTTTTTCACCCGTATTTTATTTATGGAAAATAAAAAGGATAAAGTAAGACACAGTATTTTTTATAAATCCTGGTCCCTTATCCACTTCAGCTTTCATATATTGCGAAATTTGTAACTAAACTTGGTTATTTAAAGGATATCCTTGTTTATGATATTTTATTTTAGATAAGAAAAATATATAACATAGCAAATAAACAGCGTCCATAGAGCAAGAGAAGCGGTAACTAGGCGCCGCATAGCACGGAGCGCTAAAAAACAAATAAAAGCGCATTGTGACAGACGCGTTTCCGAAATTAATGAAAAATAGCATTATAAAATGTTCTAAGCATTTCCTCGTTTTAACAAAAGTCACTCAATCATCGAAATTACTAGACCTAGGTAATAAATATTAATATATCTGCCCAAGTTCGAATAAAGGGCACTGAAAGACAATCTCACTCTACCCTGATCGAAGGCTAGGGTGCCTGCAAATAGTCCGCTGAGCGCCGATGTCAGAGTTTAAGTTATAGCCTCTTAAGTCATTAGGCTGTATTGCTCAAAGAAGTATTCAAACGCTGCACCAATGTATTGCATATATTGTAAAAAGGATTTCTTGTCACTTTAAAATTACGAATGTTATAAAATCATTCGTCATGTATTTTTAAAATTTGACAAACTAGTTGATCCGGCAAACGTTGCTCTGCCATATGAATTTAAAAAATTAACCTATGTACTTTTCTCCAAGCTCTGACTATACCGACATTCATCAAAATTGGTTTAGCGGTTTAGGCGTGAAAGCGTAGCAAACAAACTAACGAATATCCGTGGTGAAATGGCAGCAATTACATCAGCATTATTGAAGTTTTCAATAATTTCCGTTTGCAGTTAGAGGAGTACCGTCGTAGAGAGGGTCATCGTTTAGATGATGTTATTTAAAAAAATAAACTACAGTTATTAATTTACAATGTGTCAGCTTTTCTTTTAACTATACCTTTTGTATTTATTTTTTAATCTATTTTTTAAACATGCGCGTTCTATTGTGCCAACCTGTATTATTTAGGATGATATACTCGTAAAATAAATTTCTCTTTAAACTATTGTATTTGACATGGATTGTCTTGTATTTTATAGAAATGTATAGATAGCCTCTTTTTATTTTTAAAATACGATAATTAGAGTATTAATCTCACGATTTTAAGTTTTAGATATGCGTCGTTAACGTAAAACTTTCACTATACATATTCCGGAAAAATACTAGGCCTATAAGCAAATGTTAATGTAGGCTGTTAACGGCGTTCCCAAATTAACGATACTGTTTAAACATAAATGCATATTAATACATTTCTGTAATGTAAGCCGTCATCTATATGTATCAGAGAAAGCAATTTTAGAATATATATGTCTGTATATATCAATATATATGTCTGTATATATCAATATATATATGTATATATCCATTTCTTGAAAATTCAAACATGCTCTCTATCGACATTTACGGATAAATTTTAATTTGATGTAAATGTATTAGCTCTTAAGCCTAATAGTTTTTTGCTAGACTAATAAATTAAAAAGCAAAGAAAGTGCCTATTCATTATGTTATGTTTTATATGTGCGAGAAATCACTTAAATCGATTTCTGAATTAAATTTAAATATTTACATTTTTCATTAATACCTATACTTGTTTTGAAATTATAAGAAAAGAGATTTTTAAAGAAATGTATAATAACATACATGTTAAAAAATTGCCTATGATTTTTCGCACTATCTATTGTCGATTAATGTATTCCAACAATATTTGTACAACAATAGTGAGTGAATATATAAATATATGAGACCATGTGTTTTGATAAATTTATTTCATGTTGAAATAAATTCTAAATAGTTAACACAATACTCAAAATATTCTGATTTCTGAAAGACTTATGTGACAAATGCCCTCTAAAAGGTTACAGTTTCCTTTTTGAGGACTAGAAAACTAAATTGTCACTCCTATCCTATCTACTTTTAATATTTCTTTGCGAGTGAAAATAAGTAAGACGTACCGAGGGCATCTAGATAAAAAAACGCGAAACTTTTGCCCTGTGACAACACTCGAAAAATGTCTGGCAACAAACAAATGTAAGCTTTTCTAACCTTAACTAAAAAACAAATATCAAATTAACTTAAAACTAATTAAATATTAATGGATGATGAATAGTTGTTACAAATGTCAACAATAAACAAAATAAACACGCTTTAAAATCCGTTTCAAGTAGTTTTGATTTTATATTCGTGATACACATTTCCCGCAGAGTGTATTTATTATTTCGTAATTATGTGTGGATTATAGTAAAAATAACTGGTGAGCTTATTATGCTAAATAATTAATTATAATAATTTAGACATAATTTAATTCCAAACTGCAATTTTACGATATACTCGTAAAACCGTCACATCTCTGTCGAAATACCGTGAAGGTCGATATTACCATACTCGTGTATGTATTTTGTCTATGCAGTACGACTGTTATATATAAAAAAACTTAAAAAATTATTTATTAATATACAAAGTTCTTTATGTAAAATGTAAGTATCCATACCCAATATAGTTAAGGATATTTCTAATTTATTTTTCTTGAATTATAATATTGACCCCTGCGACCGGGGGCGGCCTGTCGTAAAAAGCGACAAAACAATCCTATATAGATGGTAAGATCCGTAGACTATCTGGATGGTAACCATTCCTATTCCCGAAATATGCCACCGTAATAAACTTGTGTGTTTCAACATAAGTGACCCAGGTTTCAGTTCCCCTATGTGGACGTGGACGTGGCCCTGGTATCGCAGATATCTATATAAGACGGTAACTGCTTAAATGGACCGTCAGCCTATCTGCTATTCTATAGCAATAAAAAAAGCTATTATAATAAATGTAAATTTAAATAACGATAATTACAGTAACATGTTCTCTAATTTAAAAGTGATTAAATATTCTAAAAGGACCGTTCATTATCCATCTTCCGTGTATTTTTATTTTACGATAAGAAATTAAAGTTGCTACTATTTTTTTTAGCAATGACGCAGTTATTGCAGACTCTACTTTTGTTCAACACAAAAATCGGTAAGTACTCAACGCAAAGTACCCACTAAGTACGATGCTGTCAATTCATAAATCGCAATATAGTTAAGTAAACAAAAAACCGTACTTAGATATTTGCCCAACACTCATATTGGACGTCTACACGAAACTACGGAAACTAGATATGGTAAGTCATTAAATTGCAGAATTCAGTAAGTACACGCACGCATAATCTTTTACATGTCCTTTTGGTTTTCATATCTAGAGGAGTATATAATTGTCATAGTACTATCGGATAAACATGTCCTTATTTGCTAAGAATTAAAAATGGAATATAGATATACACATAATATGAAGACGTCCACAGAGATTACATGTTTGAATTCCATTGCTTAATCTGTGTATTCGTGGGCAGTTTAAGCATTTTTCATGCTTCAGGCAAAACACAAGGAAACATGCATATTGAGAACTTGGCAATTCGCCTTGAACAAGCGCAGCAGGTATGTTTTCTTCTTCTAAGGAGAGTCTTGAGCTGTATTGGGACATTATGGGCTTTAATAAAGTAATAAGTGTATAACTTTATGAAAAGTCACACATTAATCTTTTTGAACTTTGAACTTAATGGACACATTTTGAACAGAATTAATGTGACTGTGGATGAATTGTGTATAGGGTGCCTCATCTATTCATTCTAATTCATTGTACGTGTCTGCGTGGCTATGTGTACAGTAGCTAGATATACTAGTGATTACTTACGGAGCGGCCTGTACGTGACTGCAATGTGAATGAGGCCAGACGGAAATGTCTTAAAAATATAGCTGTGAGTATGGAGGGATTAATCGATTGAAAATATGTTACTAATTCATTATTTTTATGTTTTTTATTCTTAATGTAGTGCAAAATCTTTTTATTCATCATCATTATATCGTGGTGTCGAAAGTTCTTTTACTTTCTTTTCTTCTCAATTTGTATCAGCATCTGGTAGGCACAAAGATCTTCTAAATTCAAAATCTAAATTGCAAACAACAACCACTGCCTAGAGTTATGAAGTTTATAATAATGGACCGTATCTAAGCCACGTTAGTCCAAAGCGAGTTACACATAGCAGTGCCATTGGTATGTAGATTTTTTTACGATATTTTCTTTCAGCGTCATTATATGGCAATTGTATAATATGCATATTAGTGGGATTTGAACCCATGATCTCTAGATTGTTATTTCAATATGATGTCAGTAAGCTACTAATATTATTATAGATATCAAGTTAAACAACGTTATTGTAACAGACTTCTTTTGTCAGTTTTACTAATAGCAGACAAGCATTTTCCTGGAGCGTTAGTTAATTATCTATATATTGAAATATGAAATATTTCATACAACGACATCTAGTTTCAAATTAAGTAGCACACAGACTTGCCAACAGTACTTATGTTATGGTTACTGGAGAAATATTACATATATACTTTTCTTTTGTAAATAAATACGTATATTATACGTAAATAATAAATACCCAGAAACTAAACGGGAATCGAACCCGTATTCAAGCATACTCGTACCAACACGTGTTAGCCGTTACACCAGGAGGTATTAAGAAACATTTACACTTTAAATCTTCTTCAAAAAATCTACATGCCCCGAAATATAGATTTTCACAGGTAAAAATAGCTTTACTAAGAAGTCTTACAAGATAGGGTTTAAAAGGGTTGACTCCTGACACGTTGGCTCCCAACTATGAAGAGAAATATTGAATTTAGCCTCTTTTTTGTTACCTTTGAGCTGGGACAGACATATTCTTTTTATTAGCCGGTAGGTACTATGTAGGTATTTTATTCTGTATGAAACGACACAAAAGCATAAATTGTAACCTATGTTATTAAATACCATATGATTTACATTTGTTATGGAGTAACACTGTGATCCTTAATTGGCGGTTAAGTTCGTGCACCCTTTTGGAACAGTAGCGTGTTCGCGATGCCACTGGCGTTCCAAACACCCATAGGCGACGGTAAATGCTAGATTATTAGTAGGCCGTTAGCCTGTCTGCTGTCTACAGTAATTTAAAAACATATTTTAAAATCTTGTTAATTATTAAGAAGTAAATAAGTAGATCAGTCAAAGTTTAAACATTTAAAAAAGACATGCAATATACCGAAAATAATGATAGAGCGAGAGGGGGACATAAAACAATAAAATCCTTACAGTATTGAGGCTGATACAAAAATTTTATTTGATCATTAGGCATATACAAATTTTGTTTGAGGCCGGCAGTGCGTTGCATTGTTATTTCTTGTCTGTGGTATTGCAAACGTCTATAGATGCCTCCTGGTTTTTAGTTATAAAAAATAAAAAAGGTTTTAATTATTATGTATATAATTATTTGATATTAGAAGTTTGGATGGTCAGAATAATTCAACCAAATTAGTTTCTCTGTAAATAAGAGTCATATATTACAATTCATAATAGCACTTATAATACACAGTCATATAAGAGTTACACGTTACCTGTAAATAAGAGAAACGACAATTAAAGTGAATTATTCGTCTCTCTTTCACAACTCTTGCTTTTATATTCATTTAATAATTATCATATTACATAATATTATCCTTATTTTAACACAGTAAATCTTTGTAACGTATATTATTTTTATGTAGGCAAATGTTATGTGTCATACTTCTATGACACATGACAGTGCGCAGTCTTCAGTGGGATATTCTCTTTACATAAATAAACCATACTATTTAAAGAGATGATATTCTCTTTACATGTATTTATTTCACATATTATCTATTAAAACCATTAGCTTGTGACTACGTAGAAACTTTTCATCCGGATACACTGCATTCATACTGGTTGTGTATGCGAAATCAGTCATTGGTGACAACAACGCCGTGTAGAAAGTTTACTTCCATTTTAAAGCCTTTGTACACTTGAGTAGTATTTTTTCTACCCCAAAGAATCTCTCTCAATCATCTCGGTTGTCTCCGAATATTTTACACAGTTTTTTTAAATCCCACCGAAGGCGACACTTTTGCAATTTATCCGCAATGTCACGGACATGAAGGCTGCCATGAATTCTTAGAGCGGTTCTTCCGCGTTAGTCCACACATCCACCGCAGCATATCGTGACACGCAGCCTGGTCATGAGACCTGCTTATGTTGCTCTATTATTTGCGAAAAATTAATCGTAAAAAAACCATCATCAGCTTATTAATGATCAGAAAGTAGTGCAAGGCATTAGAAAATAATGTTGGATTTTTTAATGGTCTACTAAAATAATAATTTATTTCAATTAGAGATTTAGGAATAGATAAATTATTTACTTACACATCTCAAATATTTGTTTAGTTTCTAATATGTAGAATTACTTAAGAGGCTATGCTAATATTTGGCTTTATATTATGGTATACTATTGATTGCCAGCGACTGAACATTGTGGTGCGTAAACTAATGCATCATTAACTACCTACATCGCTACAAAATAGTGATTTTTATAGTTTCAGAATTGAAGGGAAAGAGACAGTTTTTGCTGCTCGAAAGAATTTTAAACAATTTTTCCTATCTAAAGAACTTTTCTATCTCATCAGTATCTATTCTGTCTATCTAATCAAGGGACTTTTGTAAATATCTCAGTCCTATTGTACCTACTAATTACTTGCTTTTCAAAATGGAATTTGATTTTAAAAATAACTTTGTGGCCACCAAATTAGGAGACATTAGACAACACAAAGTGTAGAATCCCTATATCCATTTTATTTAGTCTAATTCCATCGATATTATAGAAATTGTCTAGGCACGAGAAAAGATTCAAGTAAAATGACCCCCCCCCCTCCATTCTAGAATCACGCGCACGTTGCATACAACGTACGCAATCATGTGGGTGTATCAAATGTCGTCTTTGCGACACACCGATGTGAGGGAGATGACTATACTCACAATATGACTGCACTGGCTGAGAGGCATCACTGCCAGTTCTAAACCTGAACAGTACGTTACTGTAGTTCTAGAACTACATTGATTTTTTGACGCAGCCTGATCTGTTTGGAGGATGGTAGTAATTATTGGTCACAGGAGAACAAGATGAACTGAAATAACGACAAATGCAACTAAAAAAGTCAAACAATCAATGTGAAACAAACAAACAAAAATCATCATAACTCAACGAAACTAAACCTCGTTAAAAATCCACGTGTGTACCGAAAAAGAAAAGAACACGCAGACCTGAGACTGGACATGTCAAAAAGCTCAACGCTCGTCTCTTGAGATGGAAAAGTGATCAAAACTTCTGCCAAGCTTTTAATATAAGTCTTGACTGCTGCTGGCGAATGTTCGCGAACTTTAATGAACTTGCATTCGGTTCAGTGCAATCGGGTGAATACAGTTTTGGCGATGTATATAATCAATCATTATTGATCATTTGGTAATTTGAAAAATATTTACATTTTAGAATATTTCAATAAATAATAATGCAATATTAGACTATGATGAGAAATTAGAGATATTCGGAAAAATTAATGTAGCTTCAAATTCAATATTGTACTTCTCTATTTAAATAGTTTTGTTAGTTGATTTTTAATAATACATGTATTTCTTACTTCAATCCCGGTGTGTTTGCAATACCTCTAGTATTGCAAACATCCATAGGCGAAGATGACGATTTGCTACCGGGTGGGCCGTTTGTCAGCTGAACTCCAGCTATAAAAAAATACAAGTCTTTTCTTGAGCCTCGATGTGAATTGTATTAAAAATATGTAGACATGTTCGTTATAATTTATAATCATAGACAAAAACTTCTGAAAATATATACAATCAGTTCAGAATGCAGAGTAAGGATAACAAACTAATGAATTGAATTTAAACTTTACAAATAGCCACCGTATACATATTGTTTTAACGATAACTATAAGTGTTTGTCTGACAATAATTAATATAAAATTGAAATCGCAAGCGCTCGCGAATGATTCGCCCGAATTCGCGTCGATTGTGGCATTAGTCTAACTTTAGTCGGTTTCACAAAAACTCCCGCGCAATAACTCAAAACCGAGCCCGCTCCAGCCCAACCAGTAGGTAACTTACACTGACGTTTTTTAGACTCTTGTCACTCATCAGTGGATCGTTGGAGTCGTGACGGGTTGTATTCGATGGACGTCTGCCATATAATATTAAACTCCAAAATGTTGTATGTATCAGAAAGTAATAGCAATATTAGCTTTTATTTACCTTTTAATTAAGATCAAAATAGCATTGAGTATAGTGAAATATATATTATTTTATAATGTTACCAGGGAGTAGTGGTATTTTTTTGCCCCGGCGACCTGGCGGGCTCGACGGAACTGACTTACCCATTGTATGGTAATACCAGGCCGGATTTTGTTCGGTCACAATTATATTATGAAGCTTAACCACACGAAAGTCAAAAGTCACCTATGTGTCTTTGTTGGTAGGTGATAGAGGCGCGTGGCGGGTGCAACTGCATAGGGCATTTACTTTAATAATGGTCTGCGTTTATTGTATTAAAACAACTGAATAATCTTTCAATACTAAAAATATTTTCTTCCAAATGTTTCACAATTGCTTGTATTAGGAACATTCCTAGACTTTTGTTTGTATATAAAAATCAAATACTTTGACTATAACTATATCTTATGAAGATATGAAAAACATTACAGCAGATTTTCTGATAAAAGTCCTACGGAAGATTCTGTAAATACTTAAAATTTATTGTTGTATTTCTATAATAATTTACATAAAAAGAAAATTGTTTATTTGTTTTGAAAAACTAATTTTTTGCTAGGTGAATTAAACGTATCCGGGGCCGGGGCTTTTTAAAATAATGTACCTAGATACAAATTTAGACAATTGTCAAAATCTAATATATAAAATTCTCGTGTCACAGTTTTCGTTGCCATACTCCTCCGAAACGGCTTGACCGATTCTCATGAAATTTTGTGAGCATATTGAGTAGGTCTGAGAATCGGCCAACATCTATTTTTCATCCCCCTAAATGTTAGGGGTGATCCACCCCCAAATTTTTTTTTTAATTTTTTGACATTTTATTATTTATATGGCAGAACAACGTTTGCCGGGTCAGCTAGTGTTAATATAATATCGTAATATTACATTATCTTCTACTGTTATAATTATTTTTATTTTATTACTAAAGAATAGCAGACAGGCTCATGGTCAGCTTAATAGTAGGTAGTTACTATCACCTCAGCGGCGTAGCGTACTGGGGGCTGCAGGTGCGGCCCTTTTTAGGGGGCGGCAAATTTTCACAATAAATAATAATAATATATTGTAAATATTTTTACCATATTTTTTCCGCACCTACGATTCGGACCGATTGAAATGAGTGGCAATTTATTTGTGCCGAAAACTTCTTTAGAATTATTGTATATTGTTTTATAAATTAAAATACTTACGTAAGAGGGAGGCAAGATTTTCTACCGTCCCGGGCGGCTAATACCCACGCTGTGCTACTATATTAACTATAGATGTTTGTGACGCCAGAGGCACCGCGAACACGCTGCTGTCCCCATAGGGGACTGAAACCTGGACCACTAATACTGGAATACAAAACAAGGATATTATGGCAACCTAGTTAGGGTGGTTTTGTAGCCTACAACAGGCTTACCTTGGCTGCAAGGTCAGTATTCGTACTTCTCTCCTACTCCTCTCCTTCACTGTGTAAAAATAAACATATTATATAATAAAAAAATTTAATATAATATTTCTCACACTCAAACACCTCTTTCTTGGTTTGATCATGTAGTAAAGGTACCATTAAAAATGAATGAAATATTGAGATATTTTTAAACAAACGTTTTAGCATAAATTATTAAAAACATGTTGAATTAATTAATTTTTTAATAAAATAGATATACTGGCGTTATTCTAGTTTGACACGGAAGATGTCAAGGTAATTTATTAACTCATTTGGTTTGTTCATGAGTACCACAGAGTATCGATATATGTACAGAACACATTTGTACACTACTATAAACACATTATAAATGTTAATATATTGATTATGCATAATAGATGATTTTTGTTAAGGATTTTTGTTGATTTTTGTTGATTAGATTCATTTTATTGTTTTAATATTAAAATATTTACTACAAACGTGATTTTTTAAACTCAATTTTATGTTAAAATGTTGGATTTGAATACACTTTGTGAATAAATAAATCGTGAGATTCAAGGTTGTTGATAATTTTATTTGTTTTTTTCTTTCAATTAGAATATTTTAAAGTTCACACATAAATTTACAACCACAATTTACAGTAATGCGTTACAGTTATTCAATGCGAATATGATGCAAGGTTTTTTAAACATATGTTAGCTGCTTGTGTATTCTGTATTCTTTGAGCGATTTTTCCCGATTCTATCGTAAGCTATACTAAGTAGAAGTACATCCAAAACTGCAGCATAGAAGAGACCAAAAGAGGAAAGAAGAGTAGGTAGATCGAAACTGAGGTGGGCTGATGATTTACTTGAAATAACAAGGAATGACTGGCAGATCATTGCGAATAATGGAATTGTGTGGGAGAAGTCAGAGGAGGCCTTCGCACGACGAGGGATCCATATCTATAAAACAACAAAAATTATAACTAACACACAAATATAGCACAATTACTAACAATTAACAATAAACATCTTGAAAAAAAGGACCAAGAATTTGCTGCGTTGGATGTGTGGAGTAACGCGGAAGGGTCGTGTTAGGAACTCTCGCATTCGCGGCAGCCTTCATGTCCGTAATATAGCGGATAAATTGCAGGAGTGTCTCCTTCACTGGTATGGCCACGTTTTACGGCAACTGGTTACTTATGTGGGGAACAATGGCTGGCCATGCCGCCACCGCCGGGCCCCGGCAGGAGAGGTAGACTCAAAAAGTGCTGACTTGACGTCGTAGGGGTTGATATGCGTGCCAATGGACTGACCACCAGAGATGCCGAAGATCGTGCGAAGTGGAGAAGAAAAAGTTGGAAAGCGGACCCCGGGCGCCGAAGCGAGAGTTTGGGATTCATCGCTAAGATAATGATGATCTTGAAAAAAAGGACGATATGAAAATATAAAGTTTTATTAACTTAGCTTAAGTTTTTATTTTGGATTGCGAGATCTTTTATCAGCTTTGAGGTGACAGTCGAAGATCGTTCCTTTTCTAACCAAAGATTTTTCTTTGGTACAGAAAATTTTGAGGAAAGATTCAATTGATGTGGCCAAATATAGTTTTTACTGACCTTCTAACTTAGAATGAGAAAACTAAAGGCTGTCTGCGATACTTCAAACTATTGATAATCGTATGGATCGCGTGAGGGTTTACGGTTTTATTTCCTTTTTTTTTGTTTTTTTTTTATACCGAGGAAAACTGTTACAGTTTCCACCGGCCTCCGGGGGAAGGCCGGTGGGGTATGTGGGATTACCTCCCGAGGGGGGGCTGCCTACTCCCCTCGGGCGGACCGGGGGCCAAGGCCGCCGGTCCTACCCACTAAAAACCCCGGTCGTCACTCTTGGCCTTAGAGGGGGCTTCGCAGGATCGCCTTTTGGCATTACTCTGCTAGGCCCCCAGCCAGACGTCTCCAATGAGGGTACCCAATGTGTCTTAAGTCTAGGTACTTACAACGTATTTATGTACAGAATAAATATATACAAGTTATTTACTAACCATTAAGCAATCGCTCTGTGTACTTCAAGACTAAATAGAGTTGTGTGCATTGTCACTATACTCGTATTTGTTAAGCTATTTAGTTTCTTATAATCTCTTTCAATAAAATAATTAAAGCTTAAATTCACAGTAGCAGTTTAAGTTGATACTTAAACTGCTACTTATGTGGGGAACAAATGTCTGGCCATGACGCCACTGCCGAGTCCCAGCAGGAGGGGTAGGCCCAAAAAGTGCTGGCTTGACATCATAAGGGTTGATATGCGTACCAATGGACTGACCACCAGAAATGCCGAAGTGGAGAACAAAAAGTCGGAAAGCGGACCCCGGGTGCCGAAGCAAGTTTGGGCTGAAACCAGGATTCAAAGCTAAGATGATGATGATAATTATATTATTTAAGAACTGCTAAAATTCTTCTAAATTAAAATAGTAAAAATTCTTCTTAATTCATACATCAGGAACTTATATTAATTTCCCACCAATTTATCTATTTCATATTGCTATTACTTTCAGTATTTTAGTGCTAAGGGATAACTACAATTCAAAATTAGAAGCCAAATAAGGGCATGAAGATGTGTATAGTAAGGCTAAGTTGTACTGAAAAATATACTTTTTAATTTCAAGAGAATATGGGTGTATTTAATATAATGGTGATCCATTATATGACTTTCAATTATTATTAGCCGTGTGATCTGGGATAGAAAAAAAGCAACTAATAATTTGTTCTAGTCTGGATATGCATGTCCGTCTAGTAGCTTTAGATTTAGCAGGATTAGAAGGATTGTACAACCATTTTTGAGTCCACTTATATATGAATATATTTATTAACGCATATGGCTTACAAAAATAATCCATGAAAATACAGATTATATTTAGATAATCCAAGATTAAATTTGAAGTTGCTGTAACGAAGGCTGGGTGTATTGCTTAATACGGGCTAGAATTCGGATGTCGTAAACTCCATTTCTCGACAGATAACTTAAATGGCCAATAATTTAGAATGAACGGCACAGTAGCCGAATGATTCGATATAATCCGAATCGAATCGACGGATTTTTCAATAACGCACGTATGTACGATATCGATGTAGAAAACTCGTCCTGGTTTTTGATGTTTAGGTTTTTTGGGGTTCTTTACTACATAGACGCTTTAAATGGTTGATATGCAAATCCCGCATCTCTTTAAATATATAAGATAATTATATTTGTAATATTGAGGTTATTATTCTTTATGCACGGGAATAGGATTAGGGGCATGCCTGTCGTAAAAGGCTACAAAACAACCCCAGCTAAGTGGCAGGGTTTAAAAGACGGCTGTAAGAAAATCTCTGTTTTCTAAATACGTCTACATAATAACTTGTGTTGTGTTCCGGCGGCATATGTGACCCAGGTTTTAGTTCTTTTTTCTTTCAGTTTTAGTTTAGTTTAGTGGTTCTGACGTTGCAAATATTTTACCCGTGCAGGGGCGGAGAAAGAAAACCTCCGCGGCCGTGGTCGGCCTGTCGTAAAAGACGACAAAACAACCCACCCTACGTGGTACTACGTGCTACGTGGTAGGGCCTCAAGCCCTTAAGCAGCGTGTTCGCGATGCCATTGGCGTAGCAAACACCCATAGGCAACGGTAACTACTGAATTCTAAGCGGGCCTTCAACCTGTTTGCTGCCCTACAGCATTAAAAAAAACATCCACACGGCTCTGAGCTGTGACCCTACCACCTAGCTAGGTTTTAACCGTGTTTTACGACATGCCGCCTCCGGACGAAGAGCAGAGAGTCGGTATTTTTACTCAGCACGGAGAATATTCAAGCTACTATATATATTGGTACTTATTAATAAAAAAAGAAATTGTAATGAACCATTGACTAATACAGTTGGACACGCGTACCCATTTTTGTATATTCTTTATAAGAACATTTTAGTTTTTCAATCACAAACCAACCTTTTTACGGTGTCGGTTGTAAGCCGTACGCGATAAATATCGAAACTTATGGATTCGGTCGGCTTTGATCTGGCGTTTTGTACGGGAAAGGGACTTCTTACATTATAAGTTTGAATATTATGTGGGCCATCCGGGTTTTGAAATCGCTAAATTTGTTGATTTATTGAAAATATCTGCTTTTTAAAATAAAATTAGATGCTTACTAGCTCGTGATATTACACTCGGAGACCAATCTGCGGACTTGGGTTCGAATCCCGCAGTATGCACCTTTATCGACGGTGAAGGAAAACGTTGTGACAACATCGGTGTGTAACCCGTCAAAGCGCCTTGGACAAGCGTGGCGGGTATAGTGTCCGTTCTCTGTAGGGGGAGGATCGAGCCCAGCAGTGGGACGTTAAGGGCTATTATATTATTATACTAGCCATTCCCGACCGCTTCGCTGGTCAAATAACAGAAACAAATGTTTTTTTCGTGAGATCCTATTTTTTTTATTCTAAAAATATTTTTTTTCTAAAACAATAGTAGCCTAAGTAACTCCTTGTTACATCAGATATCTGCCAGTGAAAGTCCCGTCAAAATCGGTCCAGCCATTTCAGAGAGTAGCTGGAACAAACAGACAAAGAGACAGACAGACAAAAATTGTAAAAAATGAAGTTTTGGTACCGTGTATAGATCCAAATGCACTTAGTAAAAAGCGGTTATTTTAATATTACAAACAGACACTCTAATTTTATTTATTTGTATAGATAAAATAAAATTAGACATTGTTTATTGTCCCATAGCTAGTTCTTGATTTGCGATATCGCTAATACCGCCGCTATCGTGACCACCATTTTGGATGCCATTTTGAATAAAAAACCAACTGTCAAATCCATGACGTTTGTCTAGCAATCTCCCTAACTTGTTTAGCAAGCAAATGATTTTGAACTTAGGATCTACTGATTGTTCAATCTACTCATTATTTTGATATTGAAATTCGTATTATGCAGCGCTGGTATATGATAACAGTTAAAATATTGCCATTAATTGACAGACTAAAAAGTATCACCATTTAATGTGAAAGGAGGAATTCCATGTGACAAAAAAAAACGCTAGAAATGAGAATGGATGGATACAGGAGGACTACACTAAAGAAAAGATGAATTACGTAAAAGATGATATGGTGAAGAAAGTTGACAGTTGAGATGACGGTTAACACGGAAGAGAGAAAGGAGAGAGGGAAGAAAAGAGAAGAGAGTAGGATGACATGTTGTATTGATCCCACATAATTTGGAACAGGGAATGATGAAGACTGGAATTAAACAATTAGACTCCCAATGTTTTTTTATTGGCGATAAATGTACCGCTGCAGGATATTTAATAAAAAAAGACTAGCAATATTTAGCAAGCAACAAAGCCAATTACTGTAATTAGTAATTTAATCAATCGCATAAAAACTACTGAGTTTATTGAAATGACACTGTGACATACTTGTAAGTACTATCGAGTCAACAACAGACCAAAAAGGTAGTGACAGCTATGACCATACTCGCAATAAAAAAAAATTATATTTTCTTGTCATTATCTGCCAAATAATTTTCAATGCGGAATTGCAGATAGAAATTGAGAAAATAGAATCAGCTTTTATATTTGATTTTGTAAAATGTATTGGTTAATATCATAATAGTCAAGAATCCTTGTTTCATTAATCTGGCAACCAGTTGACTGTACGTAGCATCCCACAATACTTAGCAAGCAGTTATTAAAATAAAAACTACTAGTATCCAAATTATTCCGTTCTTTATATTTTCTTTCTTAATATTTTTATTCATTATACATTATACAGTCTTGTAATAATTATTCTGATGTATGATAGGTTTTGAATTGTTTCAAGATACTATACTTTATGTGCACCAATTAAATAATGATATTGATTCATTGCTACTAAATTTGATCATAAATATTGCTCATTGAAACAATTGTTCTCAACAAAGCCTAAAAATAGGTCAAATCGAGACTCAGGGTCCAAGAACAGAGCTAGTGAAGGGAATATAAGTTAGATGTGTCATAAATTAGCGATTAAATCGGTCTAAGTTGGCGCGTGACATACTTATTGGCACTAAAGCAAATAAATTTATCAAATCTGACGCGTAGGTTAAACAATGTGCTTTTTCGTGAAACACATAAGTAATAGTGGGCATAAATAAGTAATTGTAGTTGGTAACATAGCTTTATAATACACAAATCCCTAGAAAAATATTTTGTTAAATCAACACGTTGTTTCTCTTTTTATGATTAGATAAAGTTATTGATAGTACATTTTAACTATCATTAAATTAGTATTAAAACTCCCATACCCTTTTCCCCATCTTCCGTCGTTTAACAACTCTTTCTTTACTTTGTCAATAAACTCATTGATACATTAAATTTTTTGACAACCTGCACGTCCCAGAGCCTTGCAAATTTATTCACTACACAGTTTAACGGTAGCCTAGCTAAGTTTGCCATTGACGTAAGGTAAGTTCTAAGTGCTCTTAAAAATACCACAAAATGCCAGCAATAAAAAATGAGAAATCAAGGCATTCGTCCAGAACACCTGGCATTCCCACCTCGACTAATGACACAGGCCCTCCCTCTGTTTCTAATCATAAATGTTACTTACAAAACAAAATTACTAATATAAATATATAAGTACGGTCAATTAAGGTTATCCGTGTGTGTGCCGTAATGTAATATGGCGTCACGCTGCGAGTCGCGCCGGGTGCTTTGCCTAGTTTAATTTATAGCTGTGGTTAGATCCGCCGAATTAGTTTCGGTCGGGTCAACCAGGGTCATCCTGTTTGGGGGGTATTCGGTATGCACTTGAATATTTTATCAAAGTACAATGGCATTAAAATGTAAAAAGTAGGACCCTCTTGGGATTTATTTACTTACCAATTAAGCTACAAGGGTAATTGAAATATATGATGATATATGATAATATATGATGATATATCATGATGATGATGATATAATGATATATGTGTAAAAATATATCTCTTTTTTGACCCGGAATCATAAGATTCTATCGAGTTATACGAAAGTTATAGAAATGTGGTGTTGGAGACGAATGCTGGGAATATCATGGACAGAATTTCGGACCAATGCCTCCATCCGTGAAGAACTCCGCATTAAGCAGCATCTCTCCGCTTTGGTCCAGTCACGTATTCTCAAATTTTTCGGCCACGTTTCAAGGCGAAACAATGACTCCATAGAGCGTCTCGTTGTCCAGGGCAAAGTGGAGGGGACCAGATCATGTGGAAGATCACCCATGCGATGGACCGACCAGATCAAATCGGCTGTGGGCGGGCCTTTGCAAGAGTGCACCAGAATGTCTCTGAATCGCGAAAAATGGCGTAAAATCATACAGCGAACAATATCTGCCTCTAATAGTACTACCAGTTGATCACGACCGCTCTGTAAAGAGTGAATCGAATAAGAAGAAGAAGAAGATCGAGTTATACGATATTAAAGTATGTTTTTCTACCTTCCTTATTAGCGGTATACTCATATAAACGAACACACTAACGTATTAAAACATATAAATAATTAACGTATAAAAAATTTAAAAATCCTTCATGAAAAATGATCTTAACAAGTTCTCTGTCCTAACCATCTAAAAAAAACATGCGCCCATCGAGCTGTAAAAAAATTTCATTGCGCACTTGCTTTGAAAAATGTTGACCACCACTGCTATATAGCGTTACGCTCACTCTATTTGACAATAATACGGCATTACAAATTACACTGAGGAAGAACAAGTGAATGAAGAAAATGAAGCAGACGATCCTGTCTCTCCACCAAGCACCAAACAAGCACTTGATGCAGCGAAACTATTAGAAAAGTGTATTTATATAATCAAGTTAATCCGGCAGTATTTCAAGAGTAAAATAGTACATAAGAAAATAAAATTACAATAGTGGAACAGAAAAAACATCAGATGAGGATAACAGACTATATTAGTCATTGTTATTGAAGTCCACTGCTGAACGTAGGACTCTCCCAAGGCATGCCACAGAGACTTATCTCCGGCTCGTTGCATCCAGTCCTTGCCAGCTATTTTACGCAGATCGTCGCCCTACCTTGCTGCTGGGCATCCTACACTACATTTGCCGAATCGCGGTCTCCACTCAAGACCTCGTTTACTCCATCAGTTATCGGTTCTGCGACAGATATGGACGGCCCACTGCCACTTCAGGTTGCAGATTCGAGAAGCGGTATCGGTGACTTTGTTCTCTGACGCATCACTTCATTACGAATGCGATCCTCCACACAAACTCCCAGCATAGCTCTCTCCATAGCTCACTGACTTTAAATTGATATAGACTAGTCCCACCGCGAGTATCCACTTCTTGGCTCCGTACGTCATTACTGGTAGGACGCATTGATTAAAGACTTTTGTCTTAAGGCATTGTGGTATAAGCGACAAGAAGAGCTGACGTAGTTTCCCGAATACTGCCCAACCCAGCTGAATCCTCCAGGCTGTCCGGAGGCAGACGAGAGACGGATCTCGAAGTTAATTTTACCGAGGCATAGAATTTGACCATGATATTCACTAACAATTTCGATGGGGACTCCGCCGACAATGATTGGCCTCGGGTCGACCAGTTGATTGCACATAATTTTGGTCTTATCCAAGTTCATACCGAGACCAATACGTCAGAAGGCCACAGCTAAGTCATGCAGCATCGATTGTAGGTCTTGCATTGAATTCGCCCACGTTTACGCTCAACCCTTTTCAGTGTAGCGTCTTAAACATTATTAGTAAATACATATTATTATAGAATAGTAAAACAATATTTTTTAATTCTTTCCATTTAACGGCCACTCTCGATAACATTGAAACACGTCGTTATACAGAGTTTACGCTGCTATGCTAGCAATGCGGTACTATGCTAGCAATTTATGAGATTAGCTCAGAATTTTCGTTAAATTATTAACGTTAGTACATAAAGGTACAACGGTCATTGGCGTTTACATCTGACACAACGTGTGTATTGTTTTCCCGCGTTACGATAGCATGAATTGGCTTAGTCTATTTTCACATCTGTAATTTGATAGCATCACTGACCATCGGTCAGTTTGTCCACCTGTTGCACTTGTCTCCTTCTTGCAACAATATGTGCGGTTACAAAGAAAGGGATAACACTATCCAAATTTTGAAACAGAGTGTAGATGTTAGGGTTGTCCCGTGTAATTCGATAGTACCATTCGATATATAGGTTCGTGTTGATCACTCAATTACAAATGTTTTGTCGTGGTCGCGGAAGTTATAAATTTCAACAGAATGACCACTAAATTCATTGGGTACATAAAAGATTCTTGTAATAATAAATTTCGGTTTAAGTTACACCTTATAGTGCGTGTTCCCACATATCTCAAACGGTGACAACATTTTCAAAGCACTAAGTCATCGATGACGTAATTTATTTAAGAAGTGTTGAGAAATATCTTGTCACCGTTTGTAAGAATATTTGAGTATTATATAAAAAAGTTGACGATGGGACTGATCTACACGAAACGGTTTATGATGAAATCAGACCTGAAAATATGTTAAATTAACTAGAATAATAGGCACAATTTGCAAGCTAAAGTGTAATTTTTTTATTGCTGACGAATAGCAGCAGACTAGCTGACGGCCCACCCAATAGTATCGTAAGCAGTTTGTTTGATTGACCTTTGTTTAATCTTCGCATATGGATATTTGCCGCACACCGCGAACGTGCTGCTGTCCCATAGGGGTACAGGAACCTGGTTCACTAATGGCGGAACACAACACAAAGTTATTATGACGGCATATTTATAGACCAAGAGTTCTTGTCATCCAGACGGGCTTGAGACCCTACAAATAGCTAGGGTTATTTTGTCGCCTTTTACAATAGGCCGACCCCGCAGAGATTAGTAGTATTCTTACTCCACCCCTGCACGGAGAAGATATATTTAAAGTAGAGAAAAACTTCGATAAATATAGACCGATGTATCAACGACATAGGTTTCTAGACTATTTTATTTGTCCTATGACATAGTAAGGTCACAAGGCACTACTGAGTACGGTAGTAGATTCCGAACTCCAAAGTGAAAGCATTGTGGTATAAATTACTAAAGCAACATTAATGCCCGTTCAGCTCTACGTGGTATATAAGAAAGATAAAAATATCCAATAGCAACATGTTGAGTTAGCGCTTTTGCGCCCAAAGATCCCAACCCATTCCACTACCAAACACTCGTTAATAGGGGTACGTTGAATGATCAGTAAGGTATAACGGATTCTCAGCGTTTTCGTACTACGAGTATTTTAATGCCGAGATAAATGATAAGCATAAAGTCGACAATGGATAGAGATTTGGTTTTCTTTATCAATGAAGAAGCCTTATTAAAAGTAATCAAGTAGTGTGTGAACCACAGTGCCCTTAATTTGTTAATAAGCTATGCAGTGTGACGGCTGTCGGCATCCTGCGGCTTCAGTAGGTGCAAGAGTCAACAATCGTTCCACACACAGAGGTAATTAAACATTCTTTGTCTACCAAATGTTTCGGGCTGACTTGTCAACCGAGAGATTCGATAGGTGCAGAATTGGTATAGGAATCTTTGTGCTTATCCTTAAAATATTTTAGTAAATAAATGAAAGAAACAGATGATATGAATTATTATACCAAATAATATTACATATAGGTATAATCGATTAACCGACAATCTTATCGCTGGTGGCAATTTATTCCAGATTATTTTAGAAATGCTGTCGAGGTCTAATTGTTTTGTATATTCTAATGAACCTTTTTTACAATAGTTACAATAATTCTTCTTTTTCAAACATTCTCTCGCAGTAGTGCCCGAAGCCCGAGTATTCAGTGTTAAAATTTTCCCTACTTCAACGCGTATGTGCGTTTTTACCTCTTGATACAACCTCCTTTTCTTTGATCTTTGGTTAGATGCAAGAAACAATATCTAAAAATTTTGATTTTATATTGGCAACTATTTCATTTTTATTTTTAAAGGAAAACCAAATAATACATGTATTTTTATTTCTGGTCGAAACCACACAACGAACAATTTTATACATTACATATTATATCTATCCAATATTAAGTTATAATTATAAATTTTATAAATGATTAAAATATTGTGAAAAGCATAATTGTAATCAGGAATATAAATGGAAGGTTTAATAATTGAATTTGATAATAATCTTTGACAAAAACCACGGCAGCTCAAAGACAAAACTTCATGTTTGTTCACGAACAGCGGCGCGGGCGCACCTACGGGTACTATTGTAAATATGTAAGACCATACACCGTACTGTGATTAGTATAGAGTTGATATTTCCATATCAATATTTTATAGTTATTTAACAATGACAATACACTGTTACTTTACGTAATATCGGTCCACTTGTGGTCAAACAAATGGAAGTATGACGCTAATCATGTTAACAAACTGATGATGGCTTCAATGCTTTCTTATTACAGGGGAAGGCAAATAGAAAAAAAGCATTCTTAGTTCAAGGACTTTTAAATATAGTCTTCAAATTAACAGTAAATGCCTAATACGGTGGTTTAAGGGTGACCGATGATTGGTCCACTTCTAAACGCGACAACATTTTATAAAATGTTATTCAAGAATGCTCATGATCACATTTTTTTAAATATACTGACACAATTCACACATCGCCCTCTAGTTCCAAACTAAGTTACATAAGCACTTGTGTTACGGGTACTAGACAACTGATACATACTTCATACAACATACATACTTTTTTGTAAATAAATACATATTATACATAAACACCCAGACGCGAGACGCGTATCGAACCCGTGACTTTCGCGAGCATAACGAAGTGCGTTAGTCACTACGCCAGAGAGGTCGTCACATTAAATTGTACATATTATGTCAAATTTCTGGGGCGTACTTCAAAGTGGCAAACCTTGCAAAGTGTCCATATTCACAAATTCACTATGCCGAGAACGGGCTATGAAATCTTTATTCGGAGTAGAAAATGGTCTTAATCCTCGATCAAAGAGACTTTACTTGGGACAGACGTAGAATTTTTGACCAGGTTCCAGTACCTTTACGCGGACGGCAGCATGACAACGGTGCCCATGGAGTAACAAACATTCATAGGTGACGTTAACTGCTAACTATTAAATTAAGGCCCACTTAACAGTTAACCCTGTCTGGTGTCCTATAGCAATAAAAAAGTATAAATTGCGTTATATTCGTGACTCGCTCATTCAAGAGGCTGTGGATGTTATATTTTTTATTGTATCTATAATTTTTTAGTTTATTCTGTACAATAATTATTAAAAAAACCTTTATATAACAATACGTAGTCATTTCTTTTCTGCCTGTCCTTATCCCATATGGGGTCGGCACAGCATATTCTCTCCTTCCATGTTGTTATGGTTTTTTCTTACTACAGAATAATAGAGGCAGTTATTTTAACGTATACCTTTTTTACTATATCAACTTTTACGTAATACATTAATATTTTTTGGTCTACACTTTGTTCTACATCCACCCACTTTCATTTGTAGTATTTTACTTATCGCATAACATTCTTCTTTTCTTATTTAATGCCCATAGTAGCTAGATGCTATTTTCAAAAGTTTCCTGATAAGCTCATTTTTTAATTTATCAATATTTTTAATTCTACAAATCCGTCTCTATTTGTTGTGGTAGTAGTATGTAGTTATATATTACAAATTCTAAATTCTCACTAAAATGAAAGAAATCACATTCTTATCGGTCACTAATTACTGTAAACAAAATGTTACTTTTAGAAATGTATATCGTAACGATATGCGAGAGTCAGTAGTTTCAGAACTATAAAAATGTCTATTATATATAAAAAAAGAATAATGTCAAATATAACAAGAAACTGTTTGTGTTAAGAGTGAAGAAAATTAGGAACTATTGTTCCTATTATAGTATATTATAGTTGCTAACCGAAATTTTATATATAATTTAGTAAATACATCTGAACTTGAAACAAATTATACACGGTCCACAGTTGGCTAAAACCGTAGTTGTGTTTACAATGTTGTCATGACCTCAGCTTATACGAGGCACGACACTGTTTGCAAAATAAATAATTTAATGCTGCTACTAGGATATAACAAATAAATATAAATGAACTTTGAACTCAGCAATTTTAAGAGGTTGCACCGTAACATCCTAGTCAAAAAATGAACATGTTTGATGAACGATGAAGGTACTAAAAGATGAGAAATGGAAAGCAATGAGTCTCACTCGCCGTAAGAGACACAAGAGCGTTATATTATATTATTTCATCAGTTTGGACGGCCTGCTGTAGTCTGTCTGACCTTCGAACCTCAATTGGAAAAATCAGAATCATGTCCTTCACTTCTCGTCGATCATTACCCAGTATTTGAATATGAAAGTTTTCGAATTCTACCAGCGATGACAAACGGAACCGCGATTTAAATACCGACCGCAGGACTGATCCACAAATTTAAAGTCACTCAGTTTTTTTGGGTGTTTCTCTCATGGATAATATCTGAAATGAAAATATCCATAGAAGTATCAAAGTGATATAACTCGCAAAATATGTGTTGAGAGGCAGTAGTGGAACGATAATGTCTCTCGTAGGACCGATGACGGATGGAGCAAATTAGCCCTAAAGTGGAGGGCGCGTCTCGAAAAACATAGTATTACTACACTCCAGTCCGGTGAGCTGACGACCGGACTGTTGTTCAGGACTGGATGGATAAATGTAAATTATGTTTTTTTTTTAATGCGGAAGTTCCTTTTTTTGCGATGCGCTAAAACTATTTGTATATTATAAGTGTGATGGTATAGTATTTAAGAACAGCGTGAATATTTTATTTTGTATGATGTATTCATGATGTACGTTTGTATTGTATGTTATATTTTCAATTTAGTGAGTTTCGTTTTGAACGAAAGTTTTTGTTACATTTTGTCTTCCATTATTCTTCATATAATTATTGTTTATTTAATTTTTATTTAAACATAAACTAGGATTGTTTTTAGTATATTTTCTGGCGCAAGATTTGGGAGTCGGAAAATCCAGTCACCCAAAAACATTAACGGTTCTCCTATTTGGTTTTCCAAACTAGTTAGTCACACATCATCAGTAAAAATAATTGTAGTCAAAAGATGCACACAATATTTGTGATGAGATATTGTGTACCAAGAGTGTCCCTTATAACCGACACTGAAATCAATGGAGTATGTGCAAATACTTTAAATGTTATATTTAAGATAAATTTGTGTGGTTGATCTTAAAGAAATTTATGTTTGGTTGATAAATTACTTAATATTCTCTATAATAATGAAACGCATAAATATTATTATGCTACCGGCATGCTATGATGGCTGTTTTGACGTTTGTCCACTCCATGTAGTTTCGTATTAATTATTAATTACATTTGAAGGAGCAAATAATTGTCAATAACTGCACGTCGCTATTGACAATAAAGAACAGCAATTTGCTCCTTCAAATGTAATTACTAATTAATACGAAACTCCATGAGTGGACAAATGTCAAAACGGCCATAGTAGCGTGCCAGAATAGTAATCTCTTTATAATCATGTCCTAATCCGTGCAGGGGCGGAGAAAGAATACTAACCTCTGTGGCTGGGGTCAGTCTGTCGTAAAAGGCGACAAAACAACCCACCCTAGCTACGTGGTAGGGCCTCAAGCCCATCTGGATGGCGACCACCTTTGGTCTTAAGTATGCCGCCATAATAACCTTGTGTTGTGTTCCGGCATTAGTGACCCAAGTTCCTGTACCCTTATGGGACGGCAGCGTGTTCGCGATGCCACTGGCATTACAAACACCCATAGGCGACGGTAACTGCTAAATTCTAAGCGGGCTGTCAGCCTGTCTGCTGTCCTACGCAATAAAAAAAAATAACAATTAATTATATATTTAATTTCCTTAAATATTGAAATGCAAGTATACTAAGATAAACTTTTACGCACTTTGTACACCATTACTGTGGAAGTTATGACGAATGTGCGTACGCGCAAATATTAGTAGTAGCAGAGTGGTCGGGTGGCGCCGCCTTAGCAAGGTCAAAGCAAACAGACATACATCATAGACATGTACAGCCGGTAGGACGGCTACTGCATTCCACAACATATAATATCATTACTATTATTAGTTTAAGTGACAATAAGCATTAAAAAGATAAAACATTGAATTATTCAAGCTAATACTTGTAATTAAAAATATAACCAGTCTTGTAAAACTATGTGTCGGTGTGTATAACTGTTTGAACTTATGTATACTTCTTCTATTGCCCAATATATATTTATTCTTCCAAGCTTTTTATTCCGACTGAATCCTTGCACTTTATAACCTACCTATAGGGTAGGGTATTTAGAATTTGTCACGAAAACGCCTCTGCACACCTTTTTACTTTCATGCTTTATGGTCGCTAATCATTTTCGAACATTTTGGACATAAAAAGTTTCATGCCCAGAACATGCTTCATGAACCATTTACAGATTTACTTCAGAAGGGTGGATTGTTTTGAGATGACAATGTATAGAAAGCCGTTCGTTTAGTAAGGAATGTCGCATACGGCAATAAAAGCTCATGTTATGTCGTGTTGTGTTCACATACTCTTGTTTTGTCACACCCACGCAGCATTTCTTAAGTGAATATCTTCAGATTGTTGTACTTAATTCAAAATCGGTATTTTCAATTGTATTGTTATTCAATTAAATGATACATTTAAAAATAACATATGTAATATTTTAAACGTAGAACAAACAAAAATATTCCTCGATGCTAAATTGAAGAAGATGCAGGCAGGGGTTTTTAACGAAAATACGACGGATAAGGACATCTGGGTGACCTCGATATGTTTGGGCTTTAAGCTGTATAACGACGATTGTGACATTATAAGGCCACTGTTGGCTAAGTCAGCACTTCACCAGTCGTAGCTTATAATATTTTTAATGCTATGTCACTGCAGTTACCTGGATATATTGCAGTATCTTTTCACCATTAGAACTTTATCTTTGAGTATATTTAATATATAACAATAAAAACCAAGGAAAGAATGTCATATAACAAAGAAAATACAAGACGTTGATTCACCCACTATCTGTATCCATACAGATGGAATGTTAGAACAAAAAAATTAATTTATGTCTAATTAACATAATTTCATACCAGTTTACCTAATGCTTTAATTTGGTTTTAATACTCGTTTTAACAAAAAAGCAAAAATCATATTTGTAAAATCATTAACTTACGAATTAAAAAAGTACTTGGGTATAATATAATATATGCTGGCATTCCAGTAAATAAAAATAGGGCCCAAGATATGAAGAGAGATATGGATAGGGATCTCCAATAACTTACACAAGAAGTTGTAAATTACCACAAACGTGTAAATTAATACTTTCGTTTTTCTTTAGCGATTTAAAATTATAAAAAAATTCC
Source organism: Malacosoma neustria (assembly GCA_963693495.1). Classification (NCBI taxonomy): domain Eukaryota; kingdom Metazoa; phylum Arthropoda; class Insecta; order Lepidoptera; family Lasiocampidae; genus Malacosoma; species Malacosoma neustria. The sequence goes on along the minus strand of OY856378.1, from coordinate 2,648,788 downwards.
ATTGTTTTTACGATAACGATAAAAATTAACAGATTTTTAAATTTACATTCAGTTCTGCAACAAAACTGCTTAATCGATTAGTTATTATAAAAATGTAGAATATGAAAAACGAAACACGTTTAATTTTATCTTCATTAATTAAATTCTTTGAATTAACTATAGTGAACATGCAAAAATAACAGCAAATTTATGCTAAGATAAAAAATTATATATATATATATATATATATATATATATATATATATATATATATATATATATATATATATATATATATATACTGTAAGACATAAACTTTTTAGTAAAAAAATTAGCTTCTGTTTATAATTTATTAGTTTATATCTACGCGTGGTATAAAAAACATAATAATTTCAATTTAAACATGTATGTATTTAAACACATCAAACTTGCACTTGTTTGGAAATTGTTTACATTATATTTTATGCTCATACGACGACTGCTGATGATCCACCAGTTTTGAAAGTATCTCATCCAGTGCTAACAGGTGCCAAAATGTTATTAGGCTCAAAGATCTTGAAAGAAGGTACATAATTGAAAATATGTTCAATATATGGGTAATAAACTCATAACTTTTTTCAATGCTATCATAAGGTCCTTCATGAATATAGGGAAAAATTGTTTTTTCAAAAATAAATAATTACTACGATAATTCACTCAACGCCATCTAATCCTCAAAGTAAGTAGTACAGCTTTTGTTTTATGAGTTGTTAAACTAAAATACTACTTATATTCGGCGGCGCCGGAGGGCTAGTAACGACCTCCGGCCGCCGTAAAAAGCGGCCGCGGGCGGCCTCTCGGGAGATGACCCGCCGCCCGCACTATTGCCGCGAGGGTAAGGGCTGCGTGCTGTTCCGCACCCCTGGCCCCCTGACCCCCTGGCGCCAACACTTTAGAAGGGGCCCGCCTTAGACAAAGTGTGGGCTGGCGCCAGCCCGGGCCACGAGATCGGCAGGCCATATGTCCATGGGCCCGGGCATAGGCGATAGGAGAACAACGGGGTTTTTAGTGGGTAGTCGGATGGTCGAACATCTTTCCCGGAGCCCCACATGTCCCTCGGTCCCCCTGAGCCGGGGGAACCCGTCAAGAGAGGTTTTTCCCCAAGACCAAAAAACAATCCTACTTATATACTATACTATTAACTACTAGCTGACTCAGCAGACGTTGTTCATCCGTGTAACAAAATTCATTTCAAATTAGATTCCCTTCTTATTGAGCGCTAGAAGAGCTACATCGCGAATTGAGCAACTATGCTAAATTTAAATTCGGGTGTATAGTTTTAAAGATCTCGTGGTGAAAGGTATTTCGCTATTAAACACCCAGACTCGAAAGGGGAATCAAATAATTTATCTACTTTGGAACTAGTATAACATGGAATAAAATTTCAATTAGAAAAATAAAATTGTTACTAACCAATTTATATTAACATAACAGCAAATTAAGTTCGGTTACAGTTATTTTTGTTGACCTAAAAACAAAAACTAAAAAACACGTTTCAATTTAAATTAAGGATAGTGTGATTAAAGAAAATGAATTTAATTGTAAAAAAAGCGTGGGGTGCTTTTAAATATATTAGCAAAATCACTACTTCTACTAATAATATACACATCAAAAAAGTCTAAGCAACATGCATGATATTACAAATTTACGATTTATACCAATTGATTTCTAAGTCTTTACTCACTCAAAGTGCGTAGGTATGTAAACTTTTTTGTTATTGATGACATACTGGCTGGTTGTAAAAAAAACGATTATGTTTTTTTTTTACGTAAAACTAAATGAAAGGGAATTTGTTTGAATTTAAGTGCGTTTTTATTGCTACGTTTAGTCTTGATTTTATAATTTTACCAACCATTTAAATAAAGTTAGCGACAAAATTGAATTGTTAGTTATTCTTTACGTCATGGAGCGACGTCATTTGACGGCAAATGAAATGCAAAGAGCTGTAGAGATGTTGCAAGCGGGAAGAAATCAATCTCAGGTATCTCGGCATTTTTGCATTCATAGAAGTGTTATTTGTCGTCTTTAGCAGAGCTACAATAATACAAGGGAACCAGCTGTACAGCATCCAGGCCGTAAAAGGAGTACAACCACTCGGCAAGACCGGTACATACAACTGACTGCAAGACGCCAGCCAATGTTAACCGCTCGAGACATAAGTTTGAGGCTACAAAATTCAAGTGGTGTTGATGTAAGTCCCCAAACTGTGCGAAATCGACTGCATGAGTACGGCCTACGAGCTCGACGCCCAACTAGGTGCCCACCGATACGTCACGGGAATCGCGCTCGGCGAAATGAATGGTGTAGAGAACGCAGAACATGGACCCAGGAATAATGGGATAAAATTATGTTTTCCGATGAGTCGCGATTCGGGCTTAGGCCTGATACAAGAAGGGTGCGAGTGTACCGTCGGCCCGGAAATACTGAAAGGCTCACATGTATTCAGGAAGTTCATCCATACAGCGGCTCATCTACTATCCAAAAATTTAAATTAGTACATGTTGCTTAGACTTTTTTGATGTGTGTATTTGTCAATAAAATATTTATAACAATTAAAAACAAGCACCCCACAGGTTTTTACAATAAAATTATTTTCTTTTTGTTAATTACACTATCCTTAATTTATATTTATTGAAAATTATTTTTACCTTTTAGTTGGATTTTATATAAAAGCGTGTTTTTTAACAATAATATATTTTTTTAGATTGATTAACTGTAAAATGAAAGCGTGTTTATATAATTTATTTGTTATCAATTTTCAATCGGTAAATGTTTTTAATTATTTAATGCCATTTCCGGCAGTGTTATTATTAATTTATCGCCATCTGAGAGTGTTATTAATTAAACTCCAGATGGCGTTTCGGCAGAATTTTGAATTTTTTGATAGATAGTGGGTAATAATGTAGTCCAAAAATCCCGTTACATACATGCCAAGTTAATTTAAAGCGTGTAAAAAAGAGCAAAAAAACCAACGTCACGCGGGGTTCCCAGGCGGTCACCTATCCAAGTACTGACCGCGCCCGACGCTACTTAATTTCGGTGATCGGACGAGAACCGGTCCGAAAATTCATGAATCCAGAGGATCCAGGTAAGGATAATGATACAAACTATGCATATTATTGCATTGTCATCGGTCCTTGATAAGTGTGCAAAGTTTCAAATTAATCCGTTGGTTTGAAAGTGGCGAAAATCACGTTCAAACATTCCGTTACATAGATTCATAGATACATACCAAGCTAATAAATACGTGTTAATAGAGGTGATTCAATATTTACTTTAAGACGAAATATTGAAAAAATAGGATACTACAATCAACTTGTATTTTGATATACATAATTTCAATCTATGATAATTTTTGGATTGTTAGTACGAATATCAACTATTTAATGATTTTATACAGTAGTGCCTGATTTCATATACTAGTAGAAACTTGACTTGGTGAGTCAGTGGTATTACACTAATCTAAATGTCTCGGGTTCGAATCCTACGATGGCATGCACCGCTTATACAGTTTTATTATTGTGGAACAGCATACAGGCTGACAGTCCTCTAGTAACTAGTTACCGTCACCTATGGTTGTTCGCTACGCCCGAGTCACCACTAACATACTCTCGTATGCGTAGATGAACAAGAACCTGGGTCTGGAAATAACAAAAGGTGATTATGACGGTACATTTTGAAATCAGGGTTGGTTGCCATGGAGACTGGCTGGGAGACGACAAGTCGCCTTCAGCAGCAGGGGTTAGTATTCTTAATCTGCTCTTGCACGGATAAAAGAAAATGTTATTTAATCCCAACAACTATTGTTCATAAAAAACATATACTCGAAAAAAAAAACAATTCTGATGGTAATAATGCGTTTTTAAATAATAACAACTTTTAGTGGAAAACTAATAATTTAGATATCACAGTCTAAGCTAGAAATAGATCCTTTTAATTAGAGGTCTATAAATTACGAGTACCAATCAAATAAAATTTTATCAATTATTCTTAATAGCAGTTGACATGTTTTATGCTATTCTATAAAATATTTTTCCTTAATGTAGACTTAAAAGATTCTTATTTAACAAAATAATAATGATTATGTGTATTAATAACAAACTAAAAATAAAATTATTCTCAAAAAAATGACAAGTGACCGGAAAATGCTAGGAATAGTAAACACAAAAGAAGGGGTAGACCTAAGAAAATGGATTGCGTAAAATTATGGTGAAAAAAGATGTGGTCACACTTCAACAAACAATTATTACTTACTACCCGGCGCAAATAAATACATGATTTTTTAAGTTACAATACTCAAAATTGTACGCCGGGCTACCGAAAACTTCGAACGATATCGATACTTCTTAATATTTATTTAAAAAATAAAATTAACTAATAAATTATTACTAAACATTAAAAAAGTATTAAAAAATATAAAATGGTTGAATTTATTGCGACAAGGAAAATATTTCTATTTATTAAGCTTTTAAAATAAGAAACATTATTTTAACTAACCATATTCGGAAACCTGTTTTAAATCATAAATTATACTATTCGCGATGATGGGGTTACATTTGAATTACAGTAACGTAAAGTATTGATAATAATGCGGATGTACCAAACTTTACGATTATTAGCAAAGAAAAAACATTTGTACATTAATTATAATAACTAAAACACGTAGCAGAAGGGTATTTAGGGTTTTCCCAAAACAAAAAACACTGCAATAGGTGAATCCGTATCGCAGGACTTTTTTACTGTTACACAATTGACGAATATGTGACGTAGATCCAGAATAACACGAACTATTTGCATAAATATTTTTGAAGTTATGCTTCTTTTGGCGCGTTTGGAAAAAACATAAAAATAAAATTTTTAAGATGCGCGCGCAGACCGACATAATGAAGTTAGCTGATAACTGTCTCTAAAGTTTCTGTGAAGACTCGTAACTATATTCACAGTAGTTTCTCATATATTCATAAATCTACAACATGTGTTTTAAATTAATAGAGATAAAAAATATATATTTATTTCCCGTGCTTGGATGTATCAGACCACTTGTGGAGCCACTGAGACACTGGTGCCATCAAAAACATATCAGAATAATGGGGACACCACAAACACTTACTCTACGACTACCTAGTCATCGTCAGTTAATTGTTGAACTATTACTGGACTTGGATTAGATTTCAAATCTAAGTCCTCTCTCACCCAGATCTGTCCAGGAATTTCTTGTAGATCGTTGGTACATCGGGCTGGATGGAATATGCTGTGGTAGGATGCCCGCAGTTACACGATTTCAGGTAGAATAAGTACCACAAATTCATTGGTTCAAGTCACATTTAGGTATGTTTAAACTAATCCATTGCGTAGGAGGATTATTCAGTATATTTTTCATTCAATGTTCGATTAAAATACATTTCTAACATACAACAAAAGCAATCATTTGCAAATAGTTGATGTTATATCTCTTAGCCTCTTCTAAATAGCGTTGCATCCCAGATTCAACTAAGCTGATGTCCGCTGATGAGAATTATAACAGCGTATTACTACTGAAGAATTAAATCAGTTCTTCTTTCTTCTTTTCGTGGCGGCATACACTGTGTATTGTGTAGGTATTATGTAGTATATATATGTCTTCTTAACATCTATTGCAAATTTATCATAAGTACGTAAATTGTCTGCTATGAATGTACTTATGTGTACAGGAATCTCGTGCTTAGAAATAAATTTTTGAGTATTTAAAGTAGTAGTTGGTATAGTTCTTGCACCGGTATTTCGGTAGAGAAGTAAAGAAATTTGATTGGGTAAATAAATTTTACTACCTATGGAGTTAGAATAAAGACACTATTTATGAAATTATTTAATACTTACTTGAATAGAAATGAATATTTCTTTAAATATAAACTTTTTTAGCATAATCCAAATATTTTAGTATTGAATAGATTTATTGCACTCTGAATATTGTTATTATTTAAAACAAACGTTTTGTTTTTGCTTCTTTAAATATACTATTATTTAAAATTTTATGAACAGTAGTTTAATATTTTTGAACTTCAAATATTTTTATACATTTTATTGCTTCTGAATGCTCTCTTTAACTGCCTTACACAGAGACAATGGGATGTTGTGCAATTATAGTGATATTTGTCGTATGATTAAAAAAAAATATTTAAAATAACGATATAATAAGCCACAAACTATAATTTTGGAAATGGTTTTATGTATAAACATATTTATATTTTATGTATACTCATGTTTTTATATCTTATATCAACATCGTCCTTCAAATTGTTAATCACGGTTAGAATTAATAATTTTACTGCTTGTTTTAGTGCGGGTTCCAATGTTAATTATTTAAAATCATGTGTAACAATTAAAAATATTTGAAAGTTGGAAAAAAATATGCAGAGATATTACTAATTTATTTATTTACTAAGTAAATAATAACGCTATAATAAAAGTATCTTAAGTGCTATCAAATATTTTTAAATAACAATAATCTGAGATTTGAAAAAAAACTTCATTCTAACATCCATCCAATATTTACATTGCTCAAAGTCCAGCACATGTGTGTTACACAAACATGTTTGTACGTGTGTGAATGGGAAGGTTTTTAACATAGGCACCCACTAGCTAGTTCGGGCACTTGTCGCAGTGCCGGCTACATAAAAATAGCGGATCTGCTTTTACTGTCATTAAAATTATTACGTAATGGATTAACAATAATGACTTTAGGGCTTCATCAAAATCTTCGGGAATGAGGATCTGCAGAACAACAGTAGACGATATCCAAAAAAGTATAGTCATATTCGTTGTGAGTGAACTGCCATTTTAGATGATTACACAAGTGGCCAGACCACTATGTCTATGAATTTGATTTCCACGGAAAAAAAATATTTGTGTCAGGTACAGCATGAATTCAAGTTTTACAAGAAATTAGTATGTATCATAAAACTATGCTTAGGAAATAAGTGGGGTTCTGCACTCCCCGAGGTAACCAGGCCCAAGCGGAAGAACAGCACTGGTAGCTTCTACCAACACATGCTGAGTTTGGGGCCTTTTTAGGGCAATTTTCGCTATTAGTCTATTTTATGTTATTTTTGTAAGTGCTTGTGTTTGTCCTAAATAAATGTATTTTCTTTCTTTCTTTCTTTTTAAATCAATTATTTTGGTCTAAATAAAAATGTCTCTTCTATGTTTGTGAAAAAGCTCTGCAATATAGATCCGAATCTAAAGGACAGGGGCTGTATTTAAAAAACAAATATATATATAATGGAGCAAATAATAGTAAATTAAAATATTTCAAGTTATGAACTAAAATTACGCACTGAACTTTGACTAAAAACACTTAAAGTGGAAAAAGCAGATAGAATACAAAACACTTCTAGACGTTCATTGTATTATAATAATAAAAGAGTACGGCTTTGGAACTATAAACAGTAAAAAATGGTTTTAACATTACTAGTACATATATTATTACTTTTATGCAAAACATTTTTTTCTTGTCGTGCATACGAATACAGTTCTATACTATACTCGTGAAATTACAGCATCTTCGATATATATTCCTTTTAAATATTAGCCACCTGCATTTATAATAACCCAGACGCATTACATATTTTTTTTGATTGAAATACAATTTAGATATTGCAAACAATCATAATTTATATGACAAACGATGTTCTACATTTAAAATAAAAAAAACCTTTTGTATTCGACCAAATAATAAATTTAAACCATTCTCGAATCCACTTGAACATACAAAAATATTCATAAAATCGGTTCAGGCGTTTAGGAGTAGTAACATACACACACAAAAGAATATATAAAAATTAAAAATTATTTATGTTTTTATTATTTTTTGCTAAATAAGATGATGTATATTGAACATTTATAAATACACTTACGTAGTTAATGAATGGCCTTAAAAATAATGTTGATGTATTTTAACGAACTAAAAATATCTACATATCAAAAAACTCCGCTTGTCACCTCCAATCAGCTACATCCTTATTATAAGCAATAAAATAAAAAGTAATAGATTCAGAAACTAAATCGAACATTGCAAATGTGATTTTAATTCAAACAAGTCATTCGAATTACATACATTAATTTACCGTAATTTCGTTCTAGAGAAAATCTTGGACACCTGTGCCGAGGTTATTATGCATGCAAAAAAATAATCTTATTTAAATATCTTAAAATATATACACCTAATGACATGGCGTTTGATTTGAAATAGAATTCCTAACTATATACTTTTCCTAACATACGTAATAATTTACATTCTGATTGGCAAATGTGAATTTTAAGCAATGTATTTGAGTTTTAAGAATATTTATATGTTTAAATTTTTCTGAGAACGCATAAATGAAATAAATAATTCAAATTAATGATATATTTGCTGAAATTTATAAGTAAATGGCATTTCCGACATAGAGACATCGGATTAGAAATTATGCGTAAATTTAATATTAGCTAGACAAAATTATATTTTAATCACTCATAAGTGATTCTTTCGATTGTCAGGAGTTTAATGTAAGGATAAATATTTTTAAATGCTTTGAAACAGCAGACCGGCTGACGGCCCACTTAATACTAAGCAGTTACTGTCGCCTATGGATGTTTGCAACACCAGGGGCATCGCGAACACGTTGCTGTCTCATAGGGGTCCAGGAACATGGGCCACTAATGCCAAAATACAACACCAGGTTATTATGGCGGCATACTTATACACCAGGGGGGGTCGACATACAGACGGGCTTGGGGCCCTACCACGTAGCTAGGATTGTATCGTCGCCTTTTACGACAGGCAGACCCTGGCCACAGAGGTTAGTATTCTTACTCTGCCATAATACTATTAGACAGAAAACCCGTGTTTAAAATGAGAAAAAGTAGTGTATATCTACTTTTTAACTAAGCGATACGCGCAAACGGAGCAAATATGACAATTCTCGGGACTAGACACATGCGCCATGTGTCGATTATCTTCTTAACAATAGTTACATATCTATAACTAAATTTGGTTATTTGAATCCGGTCAACGAGAAGATAACTCTATCGTTCCTAGGACATCGAAAGTGAAAAATAGTACTACTGCTTCTAGCCTGTGATCTCACAGGCAGAAAGGTATAGTTCTATTTTTGAACAACTCTTAAGAGCGTACATGCTTTCCCTCCACAGTACTTAATAATTTGAAAATAATTCTAATAACTATAAATCGGACTAGGCCTCGTAATTTACAAATGAACATTAACAATAATATAAATAATGCACGTTGTTGACGTCGATTTTGCACGTGTTATGTCAAGTTATTTGACTCATAAATTAGTCTTTACTTTCAGACTAATCCATCAATAATTAATTTTATTTGAACACCTCCATGCAGAGCAGTAAGAATAACAACATCTGCGGCCGGGGTCGGCCTCTCGTAAAAGGCGACAAAACAACCCCTAGCTACGCGGTAGGGCCCTAAGCCGGTCTGAATGACAACCAAACCTAGTGTATAAGAATGCCGTCACAATAACCGTAGGTTGTGTTCCGGCATTAGTGACTGAGGTTCCTATACCCCTATGGGCCAGCAGGGCGTTCGCGGTGCCCCTAGCGTGGCAAATATCTAAAGGCAACGGTAACTGCTTACTACTAAGTAAGCCGTTAGCTTGTCTGCTGTTTCTCACAAAAAAAATCTTTGATTTTGCTGCCAGCCATTGCCTGGTAATGAATAATTTGTAAGCGATAATGATAGATGAGATTTATTATATAGATAAATAAAGTATTCCAATAAATAATATTATTATAATAGTAAAGTTAGAAAATATGTGTATTTTAGTAAAACTGCGAATAAACAAAAAATATTTCCAGACTACGACAGGTGTCGGGTGGCCCACGTGTATAGGTGGTTGACGACCGAGGGGGTCCGAACCGGGAAGCAGTAGTTCGTCGGTGGAGTCACAGCGGAGGTCACGCGCATTATCTTCCCGGATGCATACAAGGTCCTCAGGAGGACCGACCGAACAACGAAATGAACGTAGATCCTGACCGGGCATGGAGGTGTAATGTATGTAGATACCCACAGAATAAATAATTAATACTATTGGCATAATTGTAACTTTGGGTAGGTGCAATCCATTCCGTATTACTAGAGTACGCAACCAGACTTGTTTTATTTAAATAGTGGCCTCAAGTAGCAAATCCTATATATTTCAGGAAGGTTCTCTGCGTACCTTCATAAGTTCAAACTGAAAGACGGTCCTAATTGCATGTGTGACCAAGAGTCTGAAACAATTCAGCACCTGCAGTCTGTGAGGCACGACCGGGAGAGATGTGACCTGGAGAATGCTATTGGCTCAAAACTCACAGAAAACACCAATGCAGAGATCATGGCGAACAAGCACTCTAGGCAGTATCTGGGCTTCGAAGTAGTTAGAGCGGTAATAAAAAGAAACAAGACTAGATAACTGTAAACATATAAATAAGTTATTAAATATAAAATGATAAATTGAAAATAATAAATAGAAATGTAAAAATAACGGATGATTTTATAAATGTAATTTAAGAGCTGTGTATGTATAAAAATGTTAAGACAATAAAAACAAAATTAAAAATGTAACAAAACTTAAAATTTATAGTAACATAATGTATAAAAAAGAAATGTTACTAAATTTAAGAATAAATTAAATGTATAAAAGAAAGGAATAATGAACAATGTTGTAGAAATAAGAGAATTTATTAAAAGAATGAATAAATCATCATCATCATGCGTAGTATCCCGGTTGCAACCTAAACTTCCGTTTCGGTGCCCGGGGTCCGCTTTCCGACTCTTTCTACTCCACTTCGCAAGGTCTTCAGCATCCCTGGCACGGATATCACCCTTTGCGACGTCAAGCCAGCATTTTTTGGGTCTACCCTTTCTACCGGGGCCCGGCGGAGGCGGCATGGCTAGATATTTGTTTCCCAAGTAATCATCACAAGAATGAATAAATAAAATAAAATAATAAAATAAAAAAAATTGTCATAGGAGGAAAACAATATACGGTATGGCAAAATAATATAGAGTCCGAAATAAGTAAGGTCCTTGAAAATAAAAAATAAGGCAAAAGTTACTGGTTACGCCAGTAGAATAAGAAGCCATAAAAAATCGCACTTTAGGACTAGATGACTCTGTGTGTATTGTGTCAGTATACTAATTTATAAACTTACTCTTTAGCTCTATCAATACGTGCCGTAATAATTCGTGGAATAAATATTTATAATCTATAAAAATCATATCAAATACCAACAAGCATCGAAATACGATCGTAAAAAATAATCCAGAGTATTATTGTTTTATTATAGTATAATAGAGATATAGTAAATATATAAATGATATTATTATAATTTGAATATGAGTGTTCTGGTATGCTATGACGCCGTCTGATGAGGGCGTACCGCCCACCGCTATGAATTACTCACGTAAAACTGGTCAATTTTAGTGTTTGCTTTAGATATATAACATATCTAATTAAATTACCGAAATCTGGAAGTAAATAAAGAAGATCTCTTCATCAAAAAATATTATGAAATCATTTGATTAAACTCTAAACGTAGATGACGTTCGAATACAGGAAAAAGTTGCGTCAATATATCGGGTCTTAAGTCATATAATCATTACTGCGTCTGCCGGAACCCATTGACTTTGACTTCAATTCACTTAGGCCGGGAGACTGTAGGCCGGGGGCGGCCTGTTGTAAAAAGCGACAAAACGATCCGAGCTAAGTGGTAGGGCTTCAAGCCCGTCTGGATAGCAACCGACCCTGGTCTCTAAATATGCCGTCATAATAACCTTGTGTTGTGTTGCGGTATACGTGAACAGGTTCCAGCTCCCCTACCCAGGCGTCAGTGGCGTCAAGGGCACCACTATATTCATAGATGACGCTAACTGATTAATATTAAGTGGTCCGTTAGCCTGTCACTTGTCCCACAGCAATAAAAACAACAGAATATTTGAAACTAAGTTTTTGTTATCAAATTATTACAATGATATAATCAAGCAAGATGTAATATTGAAAGCCAAAAAGATAATGCAAGAAAGCAACGATACGGGTTTTCTACGTGCGTTTTCTTCATATTTTCTGAAGTTATCATTGAAACTAGTTTTTAAAACTACTTTTTTAACAACTGTCAGTATTAGAAAAGTAGTTCTGACGATTATTGATCTTCTCAAAAACTGTGGGGTGAGCTAAAATTAGTATCATTCCATAATATTCATTGTTAATCTCAAATAACATGTAGCATTATATCGTCAACATTTTATACGCCAGCAATAAATCATTCGAATGTTCGCTAATGAACGTTTGTTAATTATTGTTTTTAAATATTTTGTAAATCCTGTAAACTATACCAATTATAACGATCTTTCGTCGTTAAATATAAAGCAATTAACAACTTCCAACACACACTAAGTCAGCCTTCTGGCAAAACCAAAATGTAAAAATAAGAAAGTGCAATTAAAAATCCACACAAGTACATGAAAAGGCGCTCGCTAATCACAGTTGAAACTCCGTTAATGATGACTGTTTTCAACTTTTAAAAGGGTTAGCAGAGGCGAGTGGCGCTGCGGAGCGTGACGAGTCTGCGCCATAAAATCTAGCGTACACCAACATAATAACGAATGCTAAACTGTGTGTGAAGGAATCCCACTGTGGCCCTATAAATCTGCTGAATTACGCGATTACTCTCCGTGGGTTTTAAATTAAGTAGTTTTAAGTTCGGGAAAGATTTCTCGACTATTTGGATATCATTTATGCGTTAAACACGCACGTTATCCGCATAAATAAATAGTGTTTCTTATTTATGGAGAAATTATGTTTATTAATTTTTCGTTGATTCTGTATTTATATCAATTTAAAATCTTAAATATCTTAAAAACCCGCATAACAACAAGAGAAAGATAGAAAATCGAGGTTGAAGGATCTAAATTTGATCTTCAAAGCGTATGTTGTATAATGGCTAGGCATCTGGCCATTATAAGCTATTGTTTCAATCCTGGCAAGTGGATAACAAACTTGAACTAATTAAGTCTTGCATTTCTTTCGAAGACTACATCAAAATCTCAGTATATAACACTTGTAGAATCTTTTTCTCATACCTTATGTAGAGCCGGTACAACACGTTCTCTTCTTCTACTATCCTGATGTTGAGATGACTTAATAGTCGTCCAACATTATTTTTTTCCATTCCATCTTCTGTTTGGTTTTCTCCTCCTTTAGTATCCATTCATTCTCTTTTTCATATAATTTTTTGTCATAAAGCATTATATTTTTCATATTCGGCCAGTTTTACTTAAAACTTAAATGTTGATATGTATACGCTATTGCCTCAATAAAACCATTACTAACAAACTGTTCACGTTGGGTCACTTACTATTGATGTAATTGATATTATCGACACTGCTGATCGAACGGTAGCAGTTAATAATGCGTGGCCCAGTGCCCAACTATCGATCTTAAATCGACTTAACATCGATTAATGTTGTAATTGTAATTTATCTCTCGTTAACTAGTTTTTGTATTATGATTTGACGACCTTCGTGGAGCAATGCTTTCTGCACGTCGTTCAATTCCTATCTCGAGTGGATGTTTCTGTATAATATATATTTATTTACAAAAGAAAAGTATAACAGTTGTCTAGTACCCATAACACAAGCGCTCTTCTTTTTACTTTGGAATTAGATGGCGCTGTGTGAATTGTTCCAGAATATTCCAGAAATGAAATACATAGCTTTAGGTCTTTACATAACACGTAAACAGATGGTGTTCAGTTGTACGCGTATTAGCTGGTAGATTGAGAAGAGTAAATAGCCGTCAGAAAATGGATGTACATATACATAATATAAAAAATAGCACTGCAAACGCCCATTTATTATTTTAACTTCGTTTGCTTTCAATTTGATTGAATCAAATTGAATTATTGCTTATGTCAATAACTTTGTCGCAATAATTTCACTATTACATTATATTCAGGGTGGTCCATCTTAGTAAGTGTTGGGCATATAGACAGCTGATAAAATAACTATAACGGATAACGGGATATTCTCATTTGGAATCTCATTTGCGTGGGTGGAATTTATCTCGCTATGTAAAGAACTTAACAGAAATATTTTGGAATAATTTATATTTAGTATATCTGTCAGAGGAAATAATGCCTTCTAATCGCTAGATAGCTATGGATTCTCTAACAATTATGTTAGTCTGGTATCATAACTTCTGCACATTTTCATTATGATTTTCCTAAGCAAAAGCACATAACAAAGTAGGTTAAATAGCGTCTAGATTTAGTGTTTAGAGTGATATATTTTAACCTCCAGCTTTAAAAGGAGGAATCTCGTCATTGAGTTGTGGCCAAGAAAATGAACTACAGACATTATACTTGTTGTCTTTAAGAATACGTAAAATCAAAATTGGGTGGCCTTATATTTACCCTTTAGCGAAATCCCGCGGCAAATCGATTTCACTTACATTTTTAAACAATTCATTTATTAAATATAAACATTCAGACCGAATTATTATTTTAATATGTTTTTATAAAAGTCTATGAATATTTGATTTTATCATAAGGCTTATATTTAGCATTTAATACTTATTATAAAAAATCCGCGGTTTTTTTTTATTATCTGCTATAATAAAATAGTAATAAAATATTTACACCATGTCGACAGTTTAAACTGGTTTTTAACTACATCAAGGGTATTTTTTTGAAACAGGTTAAATTATAACTTAATTATATTATTACTTGAAGCCAAATGCTTTCTTTGTCACAATAGGAAGTGAAATGAAAGTATAAATGGAGGTGGTATAGTCTACCACACCTAAGCCTCTATGATTTTTTATTTTAATAAAGTTAATCCGAACATTAAGCAAGCCAGCGGCCGTGACAGGCGAAATCGTAATTAACGGCTCATATCTCGATCTGAACATGCGCGTACGCAGCTTAGGCCACCGTTGAACGTAAAACAGTAGTTCAGGTCCAACGCTTCATTGAAATGAATCAAATGAAAATGTTATTAGTAATCTTTATCAGACCATATTTTAACTTTTAACCAAAGAAGCAGATAAAAAAAATTATATCGATTGTGATTTTTTACGTATTGGTTAGATAAAGGAAAAAGTTGATATTTGAAAGAACAGTTGGAAAAATATTTCAATACAGTTTTCGTTCATTTCTTTGTCTTGTCGACTGTTGATATGCCATTATATTCTAAAACATAGGTAAATTACGCTTTTAGGTAATTTGGACCATCTCAGAAACAGAATAGGATAAAAGAACTAGTTCTATCATATACAAAACAGATATTTGATCGTTCTTATAATATTTTGATATGACAATATTATAAATCCTATTATTCTTATCTGTCTTTGCCTTGTACCTATGTATACTGTCCGTTCCATCTATAAGCTAAGTAACACGCTATGGGCTGATATTATTATCATCCGTAAAAAAAAATATACTTAAATTGTGCCTCAAGTACTCTAGCAATAAAGTTAAACCCGCCAGCTGATCTAAACGGTTTTGTTTGTTAAAGTGGTTTTGTTATAAGATCAACACATAGATATACCTTGCCAACTTATACAAAATCTTTGTAGATTGAATGTCACTAAATTTAAAAAAAAAAAAATATGTTACATACTCTAATTGAATATAGAAGTATTTTATAAGTTTATATAATCAACAGTATCAAATTATTTGAATATAACGATGAAGCTTTTATTTTATAATATCAGTTTTTTCTTACTGTTTCTCGCAACTATGGCATGAGGTGTTCGGGCATGTGGTGCAGGGCCGCCGACCTCTGGCCACATGTCGTCGCTCAGGTTTCCCTGCAGTGTCAAAGGGCTTTCCTCGTGGAGTTCAAGAATATATAAAAATATTAAACAAAACAACACGAGTCAATAAATATATCGATTGATTTTTATGTTTCTTATCTGTTTATTATGAAGAGACACTAACAGCTTGGTTGACAGCTAGTTGTTTTGCCTATGAAAGGTGTTTACAGAGGTTACTAAGTTATTATATGTATTAATCATCACTATCTAGTTAACTGAATATAATAGCAAAAATAGGTTTCAAGTGTACTGAAGGTAAAATAATATTTAACACATTTTTCTGTATTTGGTATACATTTTTAAGCGTTGAGAGCTATTCTCTTTAAGCCTAGCTTTCCAATGTTAAAAGACTAGAAACTTTGGGTCGAATCAAATTTGGCACTAACCTTGCATTAAAAAAATAATTACCGGTTACTAAAGATTAATGTCATGTTCGCTAAAATGCTTAGTGGTCAGTGCTTCTAATTTGCATTATAATCACGCATTTTAAAGACTGGCCCAGAAAGTCGATGTTAAAAGTATCGCCGATAGAAAGGTAGCACCACCAATTTGGGAGTTGTCATTTTATTTAATACTATCATCAATTACATATGTAAATTGGCATAATTGCGTGTATAAATATGTATAAATGAACTGTAAATCAGAGTGAGTGGTCCAATAGATTGCTTATATGGTTGGTTTAAATTATGCTTTCCGCGCCAATAAATACGACAAGGGACAGTAATTCGACTTATACATGACTTGTCTTTTGTCGCCTCTTTACATTTCTTGTCATCCAGTTCTGACCTGTGACCATAAACCAGATCGTAACGTTGAAAGACGAAGCTTTTGTTAATCTATAGTATTATCTATACTACCGGCACGCTATGATGGCCGTTTTGACGTTTGTCCACTCCATGAAGTTTCTTATTAATTAGTAATTACATTTGAACGAGCAAATTGCTGTTATTTATTGTCAATAACTGCACGTCGCTATTGACAATAAAGAACAGCAATTTGCTCCTTCAAATATAATTACTAATTAATACGAAACTTCATGAGTGGACAAACGTCAAAACGGCCATCACAGCGTGCCAGTAGTTTAATAATTATTTATTTTTATTGCTGTGGAACAGCAGATCAGCTAACAGTCTAATTAATAGTGCCCAATTTTCATTACTTATGGATGTTTGCGATACTAAGGGCGTTGCTAATACGCTGCAATCCGCGAAGTAGAACTGCAATCTGAGGTACTTATACCCGAACACAACACAGGGTTGTAATGGCAGCGTATTTAGAGACCAGGGGTGGTTGCAATTCAGACCGCAGGGGTATTGACCCCTACCTCCCTCCTACCCCCTACCCCCTACCCTACCTCTGCACGAAAAGGAGTTTATATAGTATATTTTTTATTGCTGTAGAACAGCAGACAGGCTGACGGCCTATAAGGGTACAGGAACTCGGGTCACTAATGCCGGACCAAAGGTGGTCGTCATCCAGACAGGCTTGGAGCCCTATCAACTAGCTAGAGTGGGTTATTTTATCGCCTTTTACGATAGTTCAACCCCGGCTGCAGAGGTCAGTATTCTTTCTCCGCCCCTGCACGGATAAAAATAGTTTATATTTATAGGGATAGTAATAGTTTGTATTTTAATGTAAGAAGTAAGATGTGACTCTCTCATACAAAACGATTACCCATCTCCTATTAACGTTTGGTAATTAGATCTTCTCAAAAACGGGAATCCGTACATTCCAGTCTCCTAAAAGCCGTGAATATAAACTTTTTGTCACTTAAATTGCATATTACAGGAATGCCAAGTAGTGTTGACGAAAATCGTACCACTATACCAACATTGTTGTCGTGTATAACTCGCGAGTCCATTTTGGTACTAGGCTAATATGCATATTGTTTATATCTTCTAGATGGAGGTCTAAGCACATTAGAGAAATTTTAAAGCGATATATGACTCAATATGTTATATAAATCGTCTAATAATAAGCCTAATACAAACTTTCGTGTGAATATTAAGTATTAATATATTCAATAAATTAAAACTAAATAGAATGACATATTGAATTTGATTTTAATAATTTAAATTAATATTCTAGGAGTATACCATGTCCACGACACGGCACGGTAGCTGTGTGTTAACACTGCCTACTGTAACAAATTTATAACCATTCAAAGTATTGAGATGAGATATTGCGGTTTATCAGGGATGTTAAGATGGTGCTTGTTTAAACTAAACATTTATTACAGTAGTAATCACTTATAAGATCCTGAGATAACGTAAATGAATGATCTCAACACGTCGAAAATTTAGTTATAATGTAATATCCCACAGCTGAACTCAATGTTTCCCTTAGAAAGAACCGGCTAGGCTTGTTCAAAGCGAATCGGCGGGTTACACACGCATACTAGTGATATCGGTATTTTCAGTCATGGTCAGTACATGGCGATTGTTTTATTTATAAAAAAACCAACAGCTTTACTGATAGCTTTACTAAGCTATCAGGTAATTGACTTTGACTCAATTTAGTTGACTAAAGAAAAATAAAACTCATGTTTAGACATAGGTTTCATTTTTTTGTTTCATTATTTAACAATACGTATACATTACATATTTTTAGAGTATTGCAAAAGACGACAATAGTTTTTCATCAGCTATCTTACAGACAGTAAAGGGAAGCTACGATTTGGATAGTTCCTTTGGTTATTTTTATGCTAGGTTATTTGGCATTGAAAAGCGATACTAAGCAGAATCAGCCGCTAAAGATACTTACGCTTTAAAATTCGACATACATCGTTGAGTATTAAAAAACACCGTTTTTACCCGATACTTTAAAATCCGACGTACATCGTTGAGTATTAAAAAACCATGCATCTATTAGGATTAGTGCTATTTCGTGACCTTTTTTTTTACCTTAAGCCACAAGAAAAAATATCTGATTTCGATAGTTACAGAAGTATCGTCTAATTTCCAACCTTGATAGGACAAGCTAACGGTACCTTGGTTTGTCTTTTGTGCATTTTACATTCTACAAAGGTCACGGATACAATTCTTACTTCTAGTTGGACCCACACCAAATTAGACCTCGAATATACCTCAAGCAACTTTGTATCTTTAAGCGCGTCCCAAGGTATGGAGCCTTAAGAATCAGGTTGGCCGCGGGCAAAATTAATTAGTGATATCACGCACAGGCGCGCGTTAAACTCATAACATATTTTAGTCGTTGACGCGGTCAGGTAAATAGCTGTACGACTGATGTAAAATGCGTTTGAGATGAACTTGATTGAGTTTCTTGACCTGACAATGTGATATGATATAATAATTTATTAATATCAACTTATAACTCTTTCTTCTATTAAGATTTCACAGGTTTTATTCTGTGCTGTCCTTTGCAAGCCTATGGTAGACTTTTGAGTATGAAAGATTGATTGCAAAATGCAAAATTACAACACAACGCTTTATGATCATTTCATTAGTAGAGTGGAGGTAAAGCGGGCGGAGCTGCGCGACGAGGTGCTCATGGTGGAGTGGAAGGAGCGCCTCGCGCACCCCAGCACGGGCCTCGCCACCATCGAAGCGGTGAGGCCCATCCTGGCCGAATGGGTGGAAAGGCGCCACGGCGCCCTGACCTTCCGCCTGACGCAGGTCCTCTCGGGGCACGGTTGCTTCGGGAGGTACCTGTGTCGCATAGGACGGGAGATGACGTCGGGGTGCCACCATTGTGGCGCGGGCGACGAGGAGGACACGGTGGACCACACTGCCGCCGTGTGCCCTATGTGGCGCGGGGAGCGCCACGCCCTCGTCGCCCAAATCGGCGCGGACCTGTCGCTCCCGGCCCTGGTTCTGTCCATGGTTGGGGGCGATCCTGGATGGACGGCCGTCGCCTTCTTTTGCGAGGCAGTCATGTCCACAAAGGAGGCGGCGGAGCGGGAGCAGGAGTCCACCACCACACTCCCCTCCCGCCAACGCAGCCCACGTCGTCGGCGCCGGAGGGCAAGCAATGACCTCCGGCCGCCGTAGAAAGCGGCCGCGGGCGGCCCCTCGGGGGAGGATCCGCCGCCCGCACTTTTGCCGCGAGGGAGAGGGCCGCGTGCTGTTCCGCGGCCCCCCTCAACTCCTACAATACAAGAGAGCGCCGGGGGGATGAAACCCTGAGCCCCTGGCGCCAACACTTTAGAAGACGCCCACCTTGAGACAAAGGGCGGGCCGGCGCCGGCCCAGGCTACGAGATCGGCAGGCCATATATCCGTGGACCCGGGCATAAGCGATAGGAGAACAGCGGGGTTTTTCAGTGGGTAGTCGGATGGTCGAACATCTTTCCTGGAGTCCCACATATCCCTCGATCCCCCCGGCCGGGGGAACCAGTCAAGAGAGGTTTTCCACGAGATCAAAAAAAAAATGGGTACTAGTCAACTGATGTACTGATTATATATATATTTTTTTGTAAATAAATACATATTATACATAAACACCCAGACGCGAGACAGGAATCGAACCCGTGACCTCTGCAAGCATTCCGACGTGCGTTATCCGTTACGCCACAGAGCTTGTTAAATTTATTTGACAAAAACATTACTTATTATATTATAAATAAAAATTATTGACTATTGGGATCAAGCATGCACTATTACAAAAAAACAGAGCTAAAAAACTTTCTTGAGATATCCTTACATATTTATTTTTCTAGCTCACATAAATGGAAAGGCACTAAAAGGTTTTTCCTTGGAGGGTCTAACAACAGTTATCTTCATAAAATCCTAGTGTAGGCATATCTATTTATTTATTAGAAAATGAATGTCATGAAAGGTTACAATTTAGTTAGCCTAACTAAAGCAGAAGTTCCTTTCACAATGACAATAATAAATATCAGACTTCAAATTAAATTTTTAAGAAGTAAATGAGATCAATACGTGAAAGATAAATTTTCTACTGTTACATATGATACAAAATATAATATAATAAAAATAGTATAAATATTAAATTTGAAGATGGAACAAATATTGTTGATAAAATAAAAGCAAATGTTATAAATAAAAATTTTCAATATTATCTCTATTGGTTTTCTTAAATATTTTTCTAATTTGTGGCAAATCTAATAAAAATGAAACCTAGAGAGAAATTTATAATAGTGAAGTGCGTGAATTTCTTGCTTGTTTTTGTTAATTAGTCGATGTCCGCAATAAAGCGCCCAAAGCGTATCGAGTCAACAAAAATTAGAGCGTCTTCTAACATTTGGTTAGACACTGTGTATAGGAAGACTAAGATAAGGTTGGGTTTACATCATATAGTGCTTTATAATAATATGTATATATCTATTGTTTCATGCATATTGGATTTTTTCAGAATATATTGGAAGTAAGATGGTTAACATTTTGTGTAGCAATTACAGGGAAATTTAAATTTTGAATTTACATATATTTTCCATTGCAGTCATTTACTGATTAATTTTTTAAATAAAACGTGATAGTGACAAGTGGTTTATATACAAATAGGCATTTACTAGGGACATATTACATCCTATTGTCCTGAATAACATTACAATAACAGCAGATTGAAAAAGTTTAGGTTTTGTCGTAGCTAGCAAGCATAAAATAAGTAATATCCGCCATTCAAAATATAGACTAACCTTTACAATACACGAAGACTATGACAAACACAGCGCTTCTTTTTTGTAGTTGGAAAACGGTTCCAAAACTTTTGGCTTTGAGAAATTAATTAGCGTAACGGCTGCTCGCTTAATTACAAAGTTACAATTCGAATTCACTTGAACCGGTAGCTGGGTTATGTTAGAAAACCAGTTAAAATGTACTTATTTTTATTACTTATATTAATAAAATAATATCATTCTTATCTTCGTCGGGTTTTATCACAAAAGGCGGAGGAGTACAGAAATACAACTGATATTAATATATTTTTACCAACATCCGGCAATCGTTTAAATCTTCTACTTCAGTTTACGCCATAATGTATTAAAAGACGTATTGAATATTTAACTATCTAAAAATCTCCGAAAAGAAGCAGAAATAATTTAAATACTGGAAAATCATTATAGCATTTATTATTTTATTTATAAGAATAAAATGTTGTGGAGTTTCTAGCTACTTCTTCTTTTTGAAACAGCTTAAACATGTCGAAAAACAGAAAGAGGGCATTTAAGTGAATGAAGTAACCTCATTTAAAATAAATTTCTCGTTTTAAAAGAACAATTTATTTCATTCTAATAAAAATACTTTTAAAACTATTTACTGCCAATTTAAATAAGGTTAAATTAAAAATATAATAAAGAAAATAATTACCGTTAGATTTTTGGCATCCTTTTCTCTACTAGCCGTGTTTTTTCTTTAAAAAAAATACATTATATTATAATTGTAATACAATTCTAGGAATTTATTTATTTAATAAGCTTAAAAACTTATGTATTCATTAGGGCTATCCACTAGCCATACAGGATTCCGTCCGAGTAATTCACTAGGTACAACACCACGCAAGCTTTATTTACATTACGTATAGAATTACGTATAGTTTTCTGTGATTTTATTAATGAGTGAATATTTATTTTAGAATGGCGACAGTTATAAATCAATTAAGACAAGTGCACTTTATAAACTGTTAGAAATCACTCTACAGCTATCTAAATAACAGTTTTTTTATTACAAGTGCCGAATTTTTTGATTGAACTACACCCAAAAATATATCATTACTTAGAAGTCATAAAAGACTTACTTCCGTTGACCGCTTGGCGCTTCATCAATTTTGGTTTCAAAAGAAAATGGTCATTCAGGCACCCTATGAACACTTAAGAGTAATATGTGTTTATTTATAAAAGAAAAGTATATAAGTAGTATATCAGTTATCTAGTTCCCATAACACAACTGATCTATTGCATACTACGAGACTAGATGGTTCTGAGAGAATAATTACAAAAATATTTATATATTTATTACATGGTTCTCTTTAACAGACCAATGGTGGAATGTCGGTGACTGGACTTTGCAGAAAGCCATCTATTTGTTGTCTCTTTATTTTAATTTGTTAATATTTAATTTAATAATGTTTAAATGTCATATCTATGTAAATAAAATGATAGACGTCTGCAGTTGTGCGCGCATCACGGCAAAACTACTAGATAGATTTCAATTAAATTTTCTGTTTTATTTCTTAGACACTTGGGCCTTATCTAAAAAAAGTGCGATATCTTAATTTAATATAAAGTTATTAAATTTTATATAAAAACGATTTTTTCGTACGTTCGTATGTATTTTTTCTACGTATTCAGTGATGTGTGTTTTGTTGCCGCGGAGAAGTGGGGAAGCGATGTAGCGCGAATACGTACGAAAAACTTCTCATTTTTTTGATATATTTTTACTGTTATTCGACCAATAAAGCGGGCGGGAACGACTAGTTTTGAAATATAACTCATATGTCACAAGATTTGGTTATGAAAAATTATAATATATATATTATTATATTTGATTAATTATTTACCATATTTGAGTTAATTATGAATTATTTATTTTCCTTTTATAAATTATTTTGACCAATTATTGTAAATTGTAATTCAATTTCAATTAAATTTAAATATAATTAAAAAAAATGTATTTGATCTGACTGAAATGAGTTGTATTTTATTTGTTAAAAATGTACTATGTATCTTCTATATTTTAATTATTTTGTGAATTATATTGATTGTTTGTTTCTCAAATAAGGTATTTTATTATACTGTAGTTTACAAACTGTAATAAATTTTATTATTATTTTTGTATTTGCATAGGTATGCTACAAAAATACCTACACCCACACAAGTCGAAGAAACAACCATTTTAATGACTTACCATTTTCCAATCCAATCTTTAATTAAATATAAATAGCATCCATTGCTGATAACGTTAAAGAGATATCAAAACAAATTTTTATCGCTGACTTCGATCGACGGATAAGAGTACTTTGATGGTCGCGTCCGGTTGAATGCACCGTGGTTTAGCGCTCTTTTAATTACCAAAGAACGTGTCATTTCTTTTTAAAGATTTTAAAGTATTCGTTTCGAATATAAACTCTATGCTACCGGAAGTGTACAAAGAATGTGTTTATAAATTTTCATTAATGTAATGCTGTCAAGGTATGCCCATTTTGCACTTTTTTATTATTTTGGGACAACAGACAGGCCTACTATATGGTGTTACCGACGTCTGGGGCACCACTTACACCATGTCGGAACACAACAGAAGATCATTATGGTGGCATATTTAGACACCAAGAGTGGTTGACATTCAGACGGGCTTGCAGTTTAGATACTAGGTATACAGCTTGCCTTAGATACTAAGCATAGTTTAAATAATATAAGCGTCGATCAAAGGTTGCCTTCGAAGCCCAAGTTAATTGAATCCCATAGTGGAACTGACTGCACGCCTTTTTGCATTGTTTAAGGGAGGAAAAATATATTGAATATATATTTCGAAATTTGGGATAAATATCGTATGTTTTCGTTGCTTTTGCAGGAAAATAAGATATTCCTGTATCACCACGACAATACGATGGAAAAATTATGAAGTTTGCTTCTCTTCGTATTTCTGGGCAAAGACAAAGCCGAAAATTTTATAAAACTACTTAAGACAAGTTGTTGCACCTGTGAGTGATCACGACATGATTTAATAAGAACTAGTTATTGATATTGTCAATGGTTACATATTCACGACGTTTCCTGGTAGGTGTGCGCAGGACCTTGAACGTAACATGCGTTAACGATCAAAACGATTCACGAGTATGATAGATCTGTGTACATATTATAATAAATAATATTATGTTTTTAAATATGATTTTAAATTTTATATTAAATAAGACTTCAGCTTAGTTGGGCCAACTAACCAGGCGTAATATTACCCGTTGCGGTCCCGTTATAATAAAACGTTTAAGGGTATTTTACCAACTAAAAAAAAGCATTAGGGTCCCATCAACTGTCTAAAATGAAATAATCAAGTACAAATACTGCTTACAAATTTTATTATACAAATACCTACCATATAAGTATATCAATAGAATTTTATTATCAGCGTCGGTATAATTAATACAGACAATGAATGATTGATTATACGTGCTAGGATTTTTTACGTAAATATTTACACTGATAATATCTTGATGTGATAATATCTGAATATTAAACACGTAAGCGCAACACTATTAACTGCTCAGTACTATGATATATTGATTGTTCAAAAAGAGATGAAACAATAATTTAATATAGTTTATCAATGACTAATTTACGTGTTGATGAAAAGTCGAAATTCGACCAATTTAGAAAGTATGTTATTTCCAAAAAAATTGTTACAAGGAAGCCTTTGCTATAATGATAACTATCCCTTACCTTGTTATACAGATAAGCATCTAATGAGTATGGAAATGTATCAGCAACTGAAATTAAACGCGGTAGATAGCACTCACCAGTAAATAAACGTATATAAAAAATAAATTGTTGTATTTACCTAATATTTAAAGTCTATCAATTAAAATAACCGATTAATATTGACACTAATAGCAAAGTTAACTATGTTTTACGAACATCAAGGGTGTAATTGTTTTAAAAGAAATTAAAAAACATAGTTTTAATGTTGAATAACAGTAGTATAAAAAATAAATACGAATTTGTTTAAAATTCGATACATATTTTTGAAACTATTAATAGGTACTCTAGTTACAACAACATAATTTTTGTCTGTAAATGTCTTAAGGGTGTTAAGTATTGCAGTTATGATAGTTCAAGATGAATCATAAAAGGTGTTCAAAGAATGGGGTCTGTGGTTAACAAATTTACTTAAAGAACTAATAAAAGCTTTTATGGGAACGTCTGCAGTGTAACCGTTCAAGCTAGAAAGAAAAACGTATTCGAGAGTTTTGTTCATCATTCAGCAGATGTAAATTATTGATTCATATATTCAATAGCAGGTGACGATAACTTGAACCTAAATATCTTGTATCATATGTGAAACGTAAATAACCATTTAAAATTTTATATTTATTGCTTTTATTTTTAATATAGATGATCCATTGCAAAATACAAACAATCATTTATACCAATATAAATCCTATTACGTATGCACTGAATGAATTAATGTTTTGACATGTAAATGTATTCATTTGAATATTTTAGCCATTTCAGTGTTAAGTGGGTGAGTACAAGCGCTAGTTATTAGTATTTTTTGTAGTCTTCTAGTTCCTCAAAAGATTTGTATAAGTGCTAATAAGCAACTATTGTACATATCCATTTAATACTTATCCATATGATGGGGGAATAAAAAAAAATTAAATTAAAAATTTCCTTAAAAAAATTAAATTGACTGATTTTTTAAAAAATGTACAGTTTTCTTAAACGTAATAAATATTGTAAGCCAATTTTATTATACAGTTTAAATATTTCAATTGGGAAAAGCCAATGAAAAATTAGTAAAGGGCTTTATAAGGCTGTGACATTTTTATAACAGAGTTTTCATGGCCACCTTCCATATCATAGCAGCCATAATCAAAGCAGCTTCATATTTTTGATACTTCCTTGTGCAAATTTTGAATTTGATTGAATGTCTCCAAGTACGTTAAATAAACCGTTACGTACACAAGAAACTTTAATCGCGTTATAAAATAACAAATATATCTCCTTCTAATGTTGAATATATAACCCCAGGTCATAGCAAAAAGGCAATATAACTTCGCAACTAACATCCAATATAGCAGCTTATATTCAAAATCCATAACGTAGTATGATTATATGACTGTAAATATATTTTTGTAGCCTTTTATTTATATAGAAATGTATTAAACTCCCGTTATATCTAAACATGTTAGATATCATATCTTTAATGCATCAACTCAATATACGTATGACAATTTTATTACTTTTCCATATCATAAAATAACTGAAAATATCTCAAAAGTACAAACAACATTCAAACACAAATATTTCATGTATTTTCTTGTGGATATTTGATGAAAAGATGATATATTAAATATGAAAAGTCATTTGAACGTGCGTAGACTTAAGTTTCGATGGCATTGTACAAACCTTAGTGGTTTTTTGTGCTATTATTTTATTAAGCCAATGTAATAACTGTGAATTTGATAAATAAAAAATGAAATAAAAAGTAAACATAATGAATGTACCAAAGCTGATTGGGATCCCGAAGAAAAATATTAAGCCATTATATTGGGACAATTCACCAGCCATTTAGTCTCAAAGTAAGAAACAGAGAGCTTGTGTTAAGGGAAGAAAGAATACTAACCTCTGCGGCCGGGGTCGGCCTGAATCGTAAAAGGCGACAAAACAACCCACCCTAGCTACGTGGTAGGGCTCTAATCCCGTCTGGATGGCAACCACCTTTGGCCTTAAGTATGTCGCCATAATAACCTTGTGTTGTGTTCCGGCATTGATGACCCAAGATCCTATACCCTTATGCGACAGTAGCGTGTTCGCGATGCCACTGGCGTTACAAACACCCATAGGCGACGGTAACTGTTAAATTCTAAGCGGGCAGTCAACCTGTCTGCTGTCCAACAGCAATTAAAAAAATGCTTTTCTTTTGTGTCCAAATACATATTACACATACCCAAACTCAAATACCCAGACTCAGGGCGGGAATCGAACTCGTAATCTTTGAAGGCATTCTAGCGTGAGTTGGCCGTTACTCGGCAGTGGTTGTCAATCGTCTTATAAATATAAAAGAAACACCTGTATGAAGAAGAATAATTTAAAAACCGCTAATCATCATAGCTATGCATGTGTTTAGTAAAGAAATTTCTTAACAAGATACTAATTAAGAAATCATTTCTTCGCAAAACTTCTACGTCTCCAAACCATATAATAGGTTATTTAAGAGTTTAATAAATTTTCTTCTAAATTCTGTGACATTTGTAATTGCGGGCTAATTAGAAATAATTTCGATTGCTATAAGTATAGTTTTATCATTACATAAATATATAATAACAGCTCATAGTGCCCCACTGCTGGGCTCTTAGCATAGTAGTAGTAAGTTTCTCAATATTCATTATATTATACCAATACGTTGTTTGTCTGACTACAAATGTATAATGTAAAATTTCCCTACCAAAAAAGCTAAATATAAACACCTCGTTTTTCAACATTTTTCTTACATAATTATTCAATGTGATAAGCAAATTTTGTTTCCATATGAAATTAATTATATAACTTGCAAATAAAACAAATTACGAATATATTTTATGTAACTAAAAGTGTTCCCACTCGACAAAACGGTTATCTTATGTTATTTATAATTTAAATTTATTCCAATTAAATAGCCTACAATATTTTATTTCTTTTAGGTTTATATGTTATAAAACTATTACACCCGGAATTCGACTACATATACAAGAACGAAAGTTGTCGGTTTGTCTTATTTATTTTACAAAAAAAAAACTAAATTTTTAAAATATCTGTAAATCAACATAAATAGCATGCTGGTAGTTGTTTTCTTTGTTTGAGGCTACAATAGTATACTAGGGTTTTATATTATATTACATACATACGTGTAAGCAAAATATAGATTTTAAAATTGTGCAATCAAATTTTTGATATGCGTTAAATGAAGCGTTTATCATGTCCCAAAATAAGGTCAAAGCTTGATAGGAGCCGCTCTAAGTCGGTGGTCGACTGGGTTGGTAAAATCTAACCTACGACGCAGTGAGTTTTTATACTTAACTTCAACATTTTAGATACTGGTATATATATTTATCTATTTTATATACGGGTTTTGATGACTCATTAAATTATATTATTAACTATATATTTATGAGAAAATATTTTAGTATTGGCGGTAAATTATCAATCTACGTTGTACTATTAAACTCGTCTCTTTGTAAAATTAGTGACTTTGTAATATAATTAATTATTATGAATTAGTACATTGGTATTTGTTATATAATCTGTAATAATTCGCATGTAATTTAAAATAATATTGGCTTCAATATTAGCTTTCATTGGGCAAAAGACTTCAACGAAAGCTTAGAATTTGTAAATTCACACGTAGCTAATAAAAGCGAAAAATTATTTTAAAAAGCTATTTAAAAATCTAAAGAATTTATTTAAATCATAATGATTACTTATTGAAAGTAAAAATGAATTCAACAAATAGCTGTTTTGTGAATTTTTAAATTATTATTTTGTGTAAATTAACATATTTTATTGTTAATTGATGTGAACATATTGTGATAATCATTTTTTTTCAAAACTATGCTATAAGCTTATAATTGTAAAAGTAAATTTTTATAAGGGACGTAATACTACTAAGTTACGCGGCCTAATGGGACTAGTAGTGATTTCCATTTAGCTCCAGTCCGTTTTAAGTATTATTTCATAGAGCCACTTAATAGATAAGCTTTTAAAGCTCTTTTAAAGATCTTTGTTAATATTATTATTGAACATAACTTGATTTCCAATTAAACGTTTTAGTATTTAGATAGTTTTAATAGTACAGAATATTTAATAATTATCGCAATAACAATGGCTAATAGGCAAAAAAAATTATACTACACCTTTTAGCACACTTTTTTTTTAAACACCAGCCTTTTGTTCTGCTTATATACAATGCCTGCACTTAAGAGTTTGTGTAGAATTCTAGATATAAGGTAATTCATAGGCAAAAGGCGTCGGTGACCATATGTAATAATAAATAAATATATTGCGATAACTCACCTAGTTCCAAACTGAACAAAAGAGCGCTATATAGTGTTATGGATACTAGGCGACTGTCCTATATAAGACTTATAAACTTTTTTTTGTAACTAATAATACTTAAACATATTTAATAGAATTGAGGCAGAAATAACACCCCTGATCCCGCAAACATCTCGGTGGCGTAACGGATAACGCACTTCGGTACGCTTGCGGAGGTCACGGGTTCGATTCCCGTCTCGCGTCTGGGTGTTTATGTATTATTATTATTATCTGCAAAAGTCGTTACCCCATGGAGGTCGTCACTTCTCTTTATGACACGTCCTTTTACTGAATGGCAAAATGAAACATCTATGACTGATATATAGGCAATTCCTTTTTGACTTCTCCACTCTGAAAATAAAGCCTTTTCCATATTAATTGTGAACTAAAAAAATATCTAAACACCATTAACCATAGGATAGTGATGGGTTAGACGTAATCTTATATCTTACTGAGACCATATGGAAAGCTTTTTTAAGGAGTTAAAAGTTTAAAGGAGTTATACTAGAGTTTATTTTTTGAGTAAATTCTTATCAATAGCATTACTCAAGTTTTAATCCAATGTTTTTGTATAAAACCACTAACTAATCCCAAAAAACTAACTCTTTCTAGTTGAAAGCTAGTTTTAAAGAAAGATCACAACAGATAAACTTCTAACAGTATTAATATAAATATATTAATTAAATCTATCAGCAGTTTTAATTAATTTTGCACCTCGCTATAAAAGTTGTATCAAAATTTCAAACGTTAAAGAAATTGCAGGAAAATATTATTTTGGTATTAATTTCTGTGCTCGTATAACACCGCCGCGGGGGTCCCCAAACTCTTTTTATACAATAATAATTGTCGGCCATCTTCATTTAGCTTGTTTATTAGGGGTATGTAATATCGGCGCATATATGTGCTTGAAACTTAATTTTAATATATTTTTTTTATATATTTATAATGCTATGAAACTGTTTATTATACCTAAGATATATGCTCTTAGTCTAAATTGTAGTGCTAGCTTATAATATGAAATCATCATTATTATGGACCGTTACAATGGGCGGAGTATATCTGACATGGAATATGTAATCAATGGGGTAACGAGGTAATTGTTGACGAATACGTCTACTTGGGTCAAACGATCCAGTTAGGCAGGTCCAATTTCGCGAAAGAGGTCACTCGTCGAATCCAACTCGGATGGGCAGCGTTCGGGAAGCTCCGTAAAATCTTTTCGTCCCAAATACCGCAGTGTCTCAAGACGAAGGTTTTTAACCAATGTGTGTTGCCAGTGATGACATACGGAACGCAGACGTGGTCGCTAACTATGGGCCTTATGAGAAAGCTCATGGTCGCTCAGAGAGCAATGGAGAGGGCTATGCTTGGAGTTTCCCTGCGAGATCGAATCAGAAATGAGGAGATTCGCAGGAGAACCAAAGTAACCGACATAGCCCGGATGATTGCAAAACTGAAGTGGCAGTGGGCTGGGCACATAGCTCGAAGGACTGATGGCCGTTGGGGCAGAAAAGTCCTCGAATGGCGACCGCGTACCGGAAGACGCAGTGTTGGTAGGCCCCCCACAAGATGGACCGATGATCTGGTCAAGATCGCCGGGATAGGTTGGATGAGGGCAGCGCAGGACCGATCATCGTGGAGATCTTTGGGGGAGGCCTTTGTCCAGCAGTGGGCGTCTTCCGGCTGAAATGATGATGATGATGATGATTGGGGTAACGAGTATTTAGACCACATTTTCGTAAGCGTACTGTATGCAACTAAGTGCTTTGAGATGTTACAATCTGCGAAATATGTACATATATGCGTAATATAAGTGACAAAGCAAATATAAAAATCAGTAGACCTTAGGAAAGATCAGTGGACCTTAGGAGGCTGTTAAGTCATGTATCTTAAAATGATTATGAAGAAAATATGATACATGCGTCTGGTAAATATATTTTGAAGTAGAGAACAAAAAAGATAGCTTATTACTAAAAAACTGCAGAAAACAAGTGGAAGCAATGAAAGTCTTTATTACCCACATCAATTTCAACTGGGTGATCCACTTTATTCAAAACCAAAACTGATAGTTCATAAAATAAGCAAGCTTAGAATAGGAAAAACAGTACAAAAATCCGAATAATCTTTTATATTAGATATAATATTGTACGGAACTCTTTAATATCAGATAGTTTCGCCCTTTATAAATTTTTTTATGGTCCCGCCATTAACACCGCTCGTCTCGGTCGGTGCGCGGGCGCACCTCGGGCGATATAATTTATGGCCGATTTGAAGGAAAATTGGAATTTTTGTTTTATAAAAATATAACAACGTTTAATGCTTCGTGTTTGGAGGCCATTTTTGCAGTCGCTCCGTGATGTCTAATTGGACTGTAATTAGTCCTTGCGAATAAAGTAGTTATTATCAGTTTGGTATTTTAAAAGAGTGAATGTCGTAAAATTTCCTTAGGTCTAAAATATAATAATATAATTTATAGGCAAATAAAATTCTACTGTTATAGATATCCGTACGCAACTGTTAATAACTTAAAATCAACCTTACGTGTAAAAAAAAACTTGAGAATGCCTTTAATTTAATATTTTCCTATTTATGAAAATAAAAAATAAAGTGCAAATATGCGATTTTTGTAAATATATTAGCTGTTCCGACAGGCCTGGTCCTGTACACATGTCCTAATCCGAAAAAAATGCTGCATAATGATTAAAAAAGACGCATTGAAGAGAACCAGTACTCGCTGACCCTGGGAAATGTTTACCTGTATTTAAATTGTAATATATTAAAGTAAAACAGATATTGTAATATTAGTACAAAAACCCCTGACTAAGTTAGGGAGATTGTGATGGGAAAAGAAAAACCCCATATTAAAAAAAATCCGAAAATTAATAAAACATTTTATAGTGTACCGATTCTAAACCATTCTCTAATCTACTTGAACTTACACAAAAAAAATTATTGAAATCGGTCCAACCGACAGATGAGTTCAATTACATACACGAATTATATACATACATATATATAAAGATAATTTACTACAGAATATCATTGTTCCGTAATAAGACTTCAGTTCAAATTAAAATTTATGTTTTTAAGATCATGTCGTAGGCATATGGAGAATTATGTGTCAATATTGTTATGTATCACAAATTTGAGAGAGTTGGCGAATGTTATTTAGTTTTTTATATAACTTATTTAAGTTAATTAAACACAAACATTCACTAAAGTTAGGAGCATCATTTTATAATTCTTCTACAATACACGTTTTATTCAGGGAATAAGGTATAATCATATTATGTGAGGTAATATTATCAAAGAGCTTGTTGGCTCTCCACTCCGCTGAGACGAGATAATAGAAATGTTAAAAAATAAAACCCAGTATTTATTCGAGCTACTTGCTACAATTATTATGTATAGTAGGGTTGCCAAAAGGGTATAAACAAGTGACTGATGATACTATTTGGAATAATCTTTTATACATTAAAGTTAAATATCTTAAAATCGCCCTATCGAATGGAGATATTAGGTGTGATATGTGTGTTTCAGTAATAGTTTCATTACCCAAATGATGTATATCATTTACGTCTGCAAAGTAGAAAATGATTTGTAAAAATGTGTTTAATAGAAATAGAGATCCATGAGTACTTACTAGTTAGTACCTGTAACAAAAGTACTCTTTTGGTTACTTTGGGTCTAGATGACACTGTGTGAATTGTCCATATAATCACTTTTGACGATATCTTTTCATTTTGATTCTTTAAAATTAAATTTTCAGAAACCACATATTAATAAAACCGCATATTAATGAATACTCACCAACCCTTATCTATTAAGCTCAGGCTTTAAGCTTAATCTAGAATCCGGACGCGTAATATAATCGCCCATACGAGCGGCAAAAAGCCTCCAATCGGCTGTCGAAAAAAGCTTATACTCGCAACATGAACTCATTTGACCATTGGTCAAACGTTTTTTGCAACCTTTCTGGATCGCTGCTCACACTAGCTGGGAAACTATGGGAAAACTCATGTTTTTAGACCGAACCTTATCAGGGTACAATGGGATTTTTTATAATTTTGTTAAGATATTTACAGTTTAGTAAACGTTCCTGGGAATTGGCATTTTAAATAACCGAATGACACACTGTATTCCTTACTAAGGCTGTTCTCTAAAATATCAATATACTTTCACATTGAGTACATCATAAATGAGTAACATCGGTAATTTTACTGAGCGTTCGTTTCCTTATTTTAATTTAACAACAAATTAATTTAAGGGATTTACTTAAATACTTCAGTTGTAACCAAAATAAACTGTTTGATTGTAATAGAAAACAATCTTATGTCTCTTTCAGTGCAATTATTTTTTTATCAATAGGCATTCGTGGGACAAGTGCAACAGGAAATTAAAGCGGAATAGATGAAGTTAAACTTGATTTTATCAAGGACAACTCGGCAGTCCCATCCCTTAGTTCTTAACCATCTAACACCGTAAAATAAAAGGTGGTCCACTTTCATTTCTGAATGAATAAGAAAGGGTTGCAATAGTGTAGCATAGAATTGTTAAAATTCAATAACCAATTATTACAATCGTATCAAAAAAATTTTAATGCAATATAAATATACTTGGATAATTTTTTTTATTGCTGTAGGACAGTACACAGGCTGACGGCCCGCTTAGAACTTAGTAGTTACCGTCGCCTATGGGTGTTTGCAAAGCCAGTGGCATCGCGAACACGCTGCTGTCCTTTAAGGGTACAGGAACTCGGGTCACTAATGCCGGAACACAACACAAGGTTAATATGGCGGCATATTTAAGACCAAAGGTGGTCGCCATCCAGACGGGCTTGAGGCCCTACTACGTAGTTAGGGTGGGTTGTTTTGTCACCTTTTACGACAGGCCGAACCCGGCCGCAGAAGTTAGTATTCTTTCTCCGCCCCTGCACGGATAAGTCACACAATCCCATCTCGTGCCAAAGTATATAGTACATATCTCAGAACTTGTGTTATGGTT
The DNA here is from genome assembly GCA_963693495.1 of Malacosoma neustria. NCBI lineage: Eukaryota > Metazoa > Arthropoda > Insecta > Lepidoptera > Lasiocampidae > Malacosoma > Malacosoma neustria. Next base: position 2,614,220 of record OY856378.1, on the reverse strand, counting down.
ACTAGACAATTTATATACTTTTCTTTTGTAAATATTATTCATGAATTTATGTATTCCGACATGCGTTAGCCGTTCCGCCAATGTATATTTGTAATTATTTATAATTATTTTATAAAAATTACAAATATGTAATTTTATTACATTATTTATTATTTTCGAGTTTTCGTTTTTTTTTTCAAATTCTTTTTTTGTAATATAGTGTAGTTATAAAATTCATTTAAACAAAATTTCTTGTAAATAAAAATTAATTTAATATATAATTGTCTATAAATATATAAAATAAAATATACGTTTATTAAGAAATGTGAATATAACCTCAATATAAAAAAAAAATTGTTTACAAAATTATTAAATCTTTTATTGTTTTATATATGAAAAAGAATTCAAGAGAAATGTGTACATTAAAAAAAATATGAATTTGTAAAAACAAAAAAGTAATCTCTCCGGCGGGGAATCGAACCCCGGTCTCCCGCGTGACAGGCGGGGATACTTACCACTATACTACCGAAGATGTTGGACGTTATGCTGAATTTCTATAATAAATTTATTGTACATAGAACACGTAATACTATAATGATGTCACTAATTAATATTATCGGGACTTTGAATAAACATTTTATTGCAGTATTAATTTTATCTAACCCGTGCATTATTGATTAGATAATGGTTTCATTCAAAGTATATTTTTATATATGTATTATGTAAATATTTAAAATTATTCCAGTAAATATTAAATGCTTTATTTTAAATTTATAACATTATGTTTAGGATTTACGAAGATATTATATTTATTTTATTTGCACGCTTTACAAGACGCCATCTAGTGACAAATATTGCATTACATTCTCGTAGAAAGTGGCAAATATTGATATTTGATAATTTTCTCAATTTTTACCAATAGGTATGTGAAACTTATGATTAATGTATATTTTTGAAATACAATAAGCATATTTAGACGACCTCCGTAGTATAACAGCTAACACATTTCGGTACGATGGCGAAGGTCACGGGTTCGATTTCCGTCTTGCGTCTGGGTGTTTATCTACAAATATGTATTTATTTATATCATTTGTAGTAAAGAGGAAAAATTAATAAGTGTTGTATGCTATGGTAAGAATCGACTCTCTACTTTTGACGTATAGCTCTTTAATTAATAAACTTATTTACAGGGATCGTTTTTCATTTAAACCCGTAGAGTTTGTGGCGTGGTATCAAGCGTATAAGCCGTCGATCGCTCGCCGCCAGCTCGTCTCATAAACCCGTCATGTTTATGAAGAGACACGGCCCCGTGCAACCACTATAATCATAATTACTGCCTATATCGGGAATCGAATGAAAACCACATGTTTATGTCGTGGCTGAGAGATAAAGCTAAAATGTTGATAGGTAGAGACTATTGAGACCAGATAACGAGACTATACTTGTAATGTACTATTGGATGTTTGTTTGTAATTTTATTTAAGTTGAAATTCCTAATTACTTGTTTTACATATATGTTATAGTAGATACATATATATTTATACTATTTCAACATATATAATTTTATATTTTTTAAATAAAGTAATATTTATTAATTAATATTGTATAATTAATGTAGTGCAGTACAAGTTTGTGTTGAATGAAATAGTAAAATGGGGATGGCATATAATAAGTCCCACCGATGCATACCGAACATGTGCTGTCAACCTTACTTTTTTTATTGCTGTAAGACAGCAGATAGGCTGACGGCCCGCTTAGAATTTAGCAGTTACCGTCTCCTATGGAAACACTTACTTACTTACACTCGAACACTTTTAATAAATATTTGACAACCAACCGCAATCTTACTTGTGGAAAACAAGCCTAAGTTCATTCAATCATTATTTTTGGTAATTTACTCAATACTTCAGGCTATGCAATATAAAATTTTGATGCAACCAAAACCACTTGGATATTAATTAATAACACCGTCCACCTCTATACTGAGCAAGATTTTTTATCATGTAAATATATTATTGTATTAAATTCAGTATTGATTTTTAGTATAAGTAAACTATTAATACGAACACATAATGACGTATGCCATTCAAGACATGCAAAGAGTAGAAAGGACGAAAAGGACACTTTAACTCATACCCCAAATCAGGCCAAGATAAAAAAAAGTATACTTTATAGCTTCCTTTTTGATGTAGTTTATTCTTTATCGTAGACGAAAACGCCAGCATTCCCTAGTATGTATTAAAAACAGACAAACAGTGTAGACGTGTCCGGGACTCGGCAAACGTATCATATTCTAGTTAACATTTAAGTTTTTCAATAATATAGACAATCAGCATAAAGATGTCGCCGACACCGATGCGGGTAGATAAACGATTTTTTCTACTTTATTTTTTGCGATATAACGTTCTCTGCCGCCGATGTTGTTCTTTTTAGGTTCTATGTATGTAACATACATTATTTTTGGTATACATATATAGGTGTAGATTAAGGAACTACACTGAAACCTTTGGATTCAAACAATACTTTGTTTTAACAAAGGCTTTTAGAGTAAGAAACTAACTCTAGTATTAGGTTAATTGAATATGATTTTTTTTCTTTTTTTATTGCTCTAGGAAAGCAAACAGGCTGATGGCCCACTTAGAATTTAGCAGTTGCCGTCGCCTATAGGTATTTGAACGTCAGTGGCATCCCGAACATGCTGCTGTTCCATAAGGGTACAGGAACTTTCGTCACTAATGCCGGAACACAACACAAGGTTATTATGGCGGCTTTTGGTCTTATGTACCACAGGTGGTCGCCATCCAGACAGCTTGGGGCCCTACCACGTTGTTAGGGTGGGTTGTTTTGTCGCATTTTGCGACAGACTGACCCCTTACGCAGAGGTCAGTATTCTTTCTCCACCCGTACACGGATAAGATTTGTCCGCTTAAACAAGATGAGAGTTCAGAGCAACAAAAATATACGGCTGGCTTAGGTAATAGCCAGTGGTTTAGTATGGTCTAGTTTGTGGGTTTGATGCCAATATTTATATGATGCAATTAGTTTTTTTCTGGTATGTATGTACAAATCTGTTCATATATACGTTTGTTAAAACCGGAAATCAGAGTTCAGAAGAGACGTGATCAGCCTCACCGTTCTAATCTTACGGCAGCTGCCTACTACCTATTGGACGAGACGTGATAGCTAACGGCGGCTGAAATAGTATACTATGTTAAGACTCCAGTTGCCACCCTAAGTCGTATGCCGACAAAAGTCCGCGAAAGCATATTCGAAGGAAAGATCAAAAGGAAGGTCAAAACTGGGGTGGTTTTAGTGAGTATTGGTATACTCACTGCTGGTGCAAAGTGTCCCTCTTGTCAATTGTAGGTGGCGCACGGATGCATTGCATGGCAGTCTCATACTACCCCGCCGCCAGTCTCCAAGCAGGGGGGTGTGCATCAAGCATTTAGACCCCAAGAAAGGGTCGCAGGGTGGGCGGTAGGACCGCTTTTAGTCATTGCTCTGCAACTTGAGAAAAATGCCTTGTAATATAGGCTACAACATTGTGCAGAAAACAGTCTGAATAAATAGAAACGAACAAATCACAGCGCGTTATAATACTCCGCATTGTATCTCGGACTCCAAAGTTCTATTAAACTATAAAAACACTGAACTCAAGGTTGTACCCATATAGGTATTTGATACAGCCGTAAAAGATAAAAATACGAATAAGTAATTGAAATAGCTTGGAATACTGGTGAATAAGACTTCGTAACAGGTAGCAACGTATCGAGGTTGTTATCAGTGTTTTTGCGCTTTCCACCATCGGGGAGCGAGGGAGTTGACGCCAGAGAGTTGCCAGCGATGAGAAATTTATTAAGTCTTTCTATAGTTTCAAAGTTGTTAGTTAGAAAATATCACTATTTATCGAGATAATAAGCAATTTCAGCTAATTGAATATTTTTTTTAAATTCCTTATTGGGTTTTTTGTTAGTTATCTATAAATTTATTTACTTAAATCATATATCTATTAATTGTGATATCGCTGATGCTAGACTGTTTCTTTAACTTTACTTCACACATTCTAGTACCACCCAAGCTCGAAAGCCTTACCATGTCTTAGCTAAAGGAGTGTAAAATTCCTTACAGTTCGATGGATCTGACAATCTATGCAAGTTACATACCTATAATATAACCTATTGTTCATTTTATGATTTCTTCAACCGGAAGACTAATATGAATATATCAAAATACTATTTATGTGGGCACTTTTATTTTCATTTTATTATTTTATATTTAATCGCAATTTGTTTGTATTTTCCTATAATATAATGAATGCTATTATAGTTTTATTGAAGAACAAGAAAAAATACCAACTAACGAGTTTAATGCTATTATTACATCTGCTTAAGTAATTTTATTATCACTTTTAAGTTTGTGTATAAATCCACTATTAAACAAATTTAAAATAAATAAATTTTTCATTTATTTCTTTAACCTTGATTACTTTACGGCAAAGTTAATTACGCAACTGGCAATACTTGATACAAGTCGGACTTGTTTTAATTGGCTCAAGGAAGTACGCTTCAACGGTTTCGACTGCTCGTGTAGGCAGCCTATGTTTTGATGTATGAAAAACGCAACAATCCTTCGCAGTACTGTTGAAATTGTTAACGATTTTAAGCGTAACTAAAAAAATGTAATTCATGTTTTTCTGTTGCTTGTAGTTTTATCAGTTTGTTTACTGCAATGGAATTTTATGGAGGAAATATTTCATTTTTTTATTTGATTTTATGGGACTGAGCTCAGTATGCTCAGTTCCGGTGGAGTTATCTATGGAATTTCATAAACTTTGAAGCAGTTGGTCGAGACATAGTTAAATTAGTTTAGTATTTGTTGTTAATACTTATATAGTAGCTTGATGTTTATTAATCGGTAAAAAATATAAACTGGTATAAGTCACTCAGCGACATCTAGCCTTAAAGTAAGGAGCAGAGCGCTCGTAATATGGTTACTAGATAACTGGTATATATATTTTAATTTTGTAACCAAATCTATATTTTTCAGGGGTTCTATAGCACAAGTTTTACCCAGTTTGGGCTCCTGTCTTCCCACTCTGTTTAATAAATAATTATTATATTAGGTTTATAAACACTCAGCCTCGGTTTGGGAATCGAAAACGTGGCCTCCAAAGGCGTACCTACGCGTAAGCCGTTGCGCCACAGATAGTTTTGAAAATCTTACATAATCTTCAAACGATATTGAAATTTTATAATCAGAAATAAAACTTATGACCATTAAAGTCTTCTTCCAGTCCTCAACCCAGACTATATAGGATCTGAACAACATGTTCTCTCCTTCCACTCTCCTTATTAGTCGTTAACTCAACATTCAGAACTTTTTTTTTTATTGTAGATAGGCGTACGTTTGACCGCGATCTCACCTGATGTTAAGCGACGATGCGGTCGACGGTGTAGCACGCTTGCCTATAAGAACTTTTTTGCCATATCTTTTAAACATTCTATTCATTTTTATTTTGGTCTACCCTCCGTTTTCTACCCATTCACAATTATTTCTACATTATTTTCTTCGCATTATATGGTCGTACCAGGCTAGTCTATTACTTTTCAACTTCTCAATCACTGGCGCTACCTTCAAACTCATCAAAATAACAAATATGAATAAAAATTTTGTTATAATAATTATATGTCTCATTATTCAGAATAAACAAATATAATTAAAAGATGGCTTAGTGTAATTGTAAACCATACACGTGATCTTAACAATGCTATTCTTCAATTAATTATCTTAATTAATTAAATTTAACGAAATTTACGGTGCATTAAATTACCAAGGTCCAAATACAATTAAAGTTACACGTGTATGCACTAGGAAATATAGATTTATTACATTATGCTCAGAATTTTGTACAAAAAAATAAATTACTTATTGTAAACCTGTTTGTATTTCTTGCAAGAAATTTTCTTGTAATAAATTAACAATATTTACACAGAAAATTATAACACAGAAAATATTTTTGCATCCTTCAGAGTCAAACATAATAAAAGAAACATAAATTATCAAAAAAAGATGATTCTTGATTCTTATGAAATTATTACAAAAAAGTTTTTTAATGGCTAAATTTCAGCATACAGGCAATAGGCTCACCCGATAGTCGGTGTACACCGTCGTCTATGGACATCTACAACTCATAAGGAATTACCAACGCGCTACTGACCCCAAGCCGCAGTGCCGTGAGGCCTGCAGCGCGTTTTAAAAAAGGCATTTTTTGGTAGTTATTTCATTTAAAAAATAGGCGTAAGTGAATTTAAGTTAATTTAAATAATAATAAATTAATTTAAATAATAAAAAAGGTCAATAAACTACAAAACGGTTACCTTAAACATGAACCATATGAGATAAGTAATTCAATATTATGTAAACATACTTTAAGTAATACGTACAGCACGCGACATTCATTAATAAAATATAAGCACTTATTTTCAATAACAAATAAGCCGTACTCCACAGAAGAGTGAGTACAGAGAGAAATCTCAATACGTAGTGCGTTTTTTTGCCTACTTTTAGTGATTTTGTTGGTTATCAACTCTATCTTATGAAACTCTATGTCATAAAACCTTTGATTTGAAGTATATAGTATTTTAACATGTCTCTTTGTCTACTTGTTTGAGATTAAGTGTCATTGAGCTTCAACTTCGAAGCCCGAATATGGTCACAAGCCAACAATGCCTGTTTGGGCCAGTGCCTATTTGTGAAATTTCTTTATCAAAAAAACCCAAGAAATTGGGACAGATACTGCTAATTTTTGCTTTTCACTGCACCGATTTTCCAACCTTGACGAGAAAAACATGTTTACTTATAATAAGCTGAAAGTTAAAATATTCAAATTTATCTTTATATTTATTTATTTGTGTAAAGAAAAATAAGAAAAAATGTACAATAAAAAGCTATTAACAGGTAATTATTGTCACAATAATCAACAGCTGACCACAAATTAACAAGATTGACTATCATTAAACGTTTAAAATAATCGACAAACTTCCGGCTTCGTAAATGTGAGCTTTCGACGTTTACGAAGCCTAATTTCTGAACTCTTCTGTGGTGCACATCAACCGGGGTTTCATTCATACCATCAACAGCCCATAAATTAAGCAAAACACTTATGAATGAAATATGCGAAAACATTAAAATCTCAAGAATTTAAATAAAAATTACATTTTTGAATTGGGTTTACGATTGTGCGATAGTTAGATTTCAGTTTATGATCTTGATTATTCAATTAACATAAAAAAACTAATTATTATTATATTTACTCCACTATTAATTTTAGCATGCTAATTTTCATTGCGATAGTAACTGAAAATTGTTACACTCGTTGAATATGGATCCCTTATTTGATTTTCAATGATATAATAATTTTTGATTTAAATTAATCGACGGAAATAATACCTTCTAAAACGTTATTAAAAAAGAAAATGGCAAAAACCAATTGCCCTAGTTAAAAACATTTAGCTACATCTATTGTTTTTGCCTTTTTAATCATGAAAAGAAAGTCGAACGTAGAGGCGAAATAAAGCCTTATGCAGTTATGTGGAATAAGAATACCAACCCCTGTGACCGGAGACGGCCTGTTATAAAAGGCGACAAAACAATCCACCCTACGTTGTAGGCAAGCCCATCTGGATGGCAACCACCCTTGATCTTGTGTTCTGGTATTAGTAACCAAGGTTCCTGTACACCTATCGGACAGCAGCGTGTTCGCGGCGCCCGCAAACATTATAGGCCACGGTAACTGCTTATTATTAAGTGAGCCTGTATGCTGTTCCTCAGCAATAAAAAAAATGTGTGTACTAGAGGGTAAATGCAGTTGCAAACAGAACAAGTGATTTTTTACCCAAGATTTTTTAATAAATTAGGTACACATTACGCGTTTCAATACACTACAGATTACCAAAGCAAAAAGACGCGTAGTTTTGTCGTTTTTTTCTTCAACAGCTCCTTTAAAGTTCCTAACGAAAGCCTAGAATACAACCAGAATCAATCGTTCGTATTATTAAGATATATTATAACATCTTATGTTATATTAGATGTTATGATGAAGCTGGTTTGCAGTCAGCATTTTGTGAACGTTTCCGGCCGAAAGTAAGTTGATATCGATATATTATTTATGATTTTCTTGTTTTTTATTATATAATATTTTAATCTTCTTTTTATTAAATGTGTTTATATGAGGCGTGTAGTTGCAAAACCCGGTAAAACGTTTTTGAAAATACTCTAAACTATCTAAATAGCTATCAACTTTTTATTTTAATCAGCATGGGTTTAGTTCAATTTAAATTTCCAAAAAATATTATTACAGCGGGTTTTGCAACTACACGTTTCATATGTAATTATAGTAAATAAAATTATTTGTTAATATTAAAACTAAGTATCATAATTGGTGAAAATATCAAAACGCGATCAATATCCGAAATGTATTAGGCATCAGTGATGGTAATTAATGAGAGACGCGTGCGCATGCTAATCGAGCGCATGCGCTGAGACGGCCATTCAAATCACCACAAAAAAACCTCGCACGTTACAATTATGACAGCTACTCAACATGAGAATAATGTTAAGAATTTATTTGAATTACAAATTGAATATACACCAGACGGTTTTAGCGCGAAGCGAATAAATAATTTGTTATTATGCAAAACAATGATAGCGCTATTAAGGTGCTGAACTAACTAAATACTTGACATGACACATGCTTTAAGGTTCACAGTTGATAGGAAGTAATTATCCACATGGAAAATTTCACCAAAACAATCGGTAAAAAATAAACTCCCCTTTCAGTTGGCTTACGTATCTTAGAAGCCATGTTAGAAGCCATCAAGCTGAGTAACCTTTTTTATTTCTTCCTCAGCAATATATAGCAAACAGGCGTGCGGCTTACTTAATAATAAGCAGTTACCGACGCCTATGGATGTTTGCGACGCTAGGAGCATCACACTGTTGTCCTATAGGGGTTCAGAAACCTGGGTCACTAATGCTTAAACACAACACAAGGTTATTATGGCGGCATACTTGCATAATTTGTATGCCAAGGGTGGTTGCCACCCAGACGAGCTTACGGTCTTACCACGTAGCTAGGTTTGTTTTACGACAGGCCGATTCTAGCCGCAGAGGTTAGTATTATTTTCCGCCAAAATCTAAAACCTGGCCTTCAGTGGGTAAGAACCATTGTGAGAAAAGTTTTTATAGAAAATGCTGTTAATAGTTTTTTTTGACGTGATTCACTTAGCTTCGTAATCAGAAGCAATTGATGGCATAATGGTAACAATTAAGTGCTTCACTTAAATTTCATATCTGACTAATCTATTAATATATTTTCTATCAAGAAAAATTGGTAATACAGAGATTTTTAATGATTATATTTTGTTAATATTTTTTTCTAAGGTCGGAACTCTAAACCACTACTGGGTCAGATTATATCGACACAGCACCATAGTGAGTGGTAGACCTAATTTGGTGGATATACAATTGATGCATTTTGTAAACTCTTTATAAAATAGTTCCATCAAATAAACATATTTTCTTTCCTTTTTTTAATAAACTAATAACCTATTTTTGAAATAAGAATCGGATCTGATCATCGCCTTAAGCGCCAAACGCCGGCGCCGGCGACCTTGACATAGACCCATAAATAAGAATATCTTAACCAGTCATACATATGGACGTCGGCGGTTCGCACACTCGAATATGGTAAGTGCCGGCTTATGAATAAATTTTATTATTTAAAACTCGGTATGTTCATTACTAAAACAAATACTCGTACGATATAGTAATACAGCGTGATTCAGTTTTGATAAGTCAAAACGGAATTATAATCAGTATTGATATAGGGTTGGCATGCAATATTTATACTGTATATGAACCAAAAATTAGAGATATGATTTGAAGTAACTTTTATAGGTATACACTAACCTTAACACTCCTTCGTTAACATATTAAAATAATTATTTCAAATGAATGACAAGGACTCCGAAGTATATATATATATATATATATATATATATATATATTTTTTATTGCGTAGGACAGCAGACAGGCTGACAGCCTGCTTAGAATTTAGCAGTTACCGTCGCCTATAGGTGTTTGCAACGCCAGTAGTATCGCGAACACGCTGCTGTCCCATAAGGGTACAGGAACTTGGGTCACTAATGCCGGAACACAACACAAGGTTATTATGGCGGCATACTTAAGACCAAAGGTGGTCGCCATCCAGACGGGCTTGAGGCCCTACCACGTAGCTAGGGTGGGTTGTTTTGTCGCCTTTTACGACAGGCCGACCCCGGCCACAGAGGTTTGTATTCTTTCTCCGCCCCTACACGGATGAAAAGTATAAAACCACTGCTTTGGTTATAACAATAGCTACGAGTATATCTAGAATACCTCGGTATATATAGTTATATAGTTACATACACGGTATGTATATCGTGGACCCGGTTAAACCGGTTCAGAACCAACCACGGGAGAACAAATCACCACCTTCACAAATTGGGTCTAAGGGAGTCACCGAATTGCGACTGTGGAGCACCTGACCAAACTCTTTGTCAATGAACGCCCAGTTCGCTGTTTTCCCGGAGGCATCGCCGAGCTGCACAACTTCACCGCTGACGCAGAAAGCTCGCTAAAAAATCTGGATATAGACATTTGATCCAAGCAGAGATTGCCATACGCTATGATGATGATGAGCTCGGTATAATGGTTTATGTACATTTTATGTTCTTCTACATCGTACTTTTTCGCCTATGTTTTGTGTTTATGTTTGTAACCTTATTATCTGAAAAATTTATAGTGTAAATAGTTTTTCCTGATCTAGATTTATACCCGTTTCCTGATTTCTCCTTTGAGGCTGGCAACACATGGGCAACGCTACTAATGTTAACATTAGTTTAAACTCACAATGAATGCTTCATCAACAAGAAAATATTAACTATTCATTTTACAGTTATATGCATAAAAATTCAGCAAAATAATTTATAAAAAGTTTGATGAATGAAATATTATGAATTAAAATAATAATTTTATTAAATAATAAATAAATGCATCATTTACATTTCAAAGTTAATATTTGCAGTAACTTAATGTTTAAAATTGAAGGAAAAGGTTCAGTAAAGCTAATTTAAAACAATAATTCTGTAATAAGATGATACAAAAATGTATATGAGACTATAAAATACTTTTTTAATCAAATCCAACCTCCTTTTATGCCAGGACATTGTTGAATCATGAATATAATCAGGTTAATAGCTATTTTTAAATATGCCACTGGCTTTAGCATAGCATTAAGTACAGGTTGCATTTTAGTCGTGGGGGAATATTCGGTAAGTGTAATTTAACACAGCTGAATTAAATCATATTTTTTTAAATATAAACACAGTGTGTTTACATTCTTGGTTACTTTTTATTGTTTATTAGAATTTATGAAAAATATTATTACAGGAATTTTCTTCTGAAATGTGTAAAATAATTTGAAATATGATTTAATACGTTCTTCAGTAAATCTTCAAAGGCGAAGCCCGAGCCTACTATTGGAGAGTTACGGGCTGTTATTACTTAGCGAAAGAAACTTATTTTCTACTGATCGTATCGTTTATTTATCTAGCGATGGAGAAAATTTCCACTGAGATTTGTGTTTGCCGTAAAATCTTTATAGGCTTACTACGTTATCAATAGTGAAGCTTAATTTGAAGGTGTACAGGGTTCTGCTAAGCAACGTTTGTTGTTGGATGCAGGCAATTTCTTTGGGGTAACCGGCTTAGATGGCAGTCGTTCTTATAAAAAATGTATTCTATCTATTATATTTTCCAGTGCTATTATTATTGATGCACATGAAAAAGAAATATAATATAACCAGCTAGCTTCAACACAAACGGCGTGAACTATTTTCACTGTATGACAGGGGACACAGTAGAGCCTGAGAAGAGGACTAGATTTAACAGAGAATATTGCTGCAATATTCCTTAAGGTTACAAAGGTGTGCAAGCCAATCGTGTATTTTATATCTTGCAGCAGCAAAGTGTCGAGGCCATTTACAGAAGGACGCGCGGGGACTTGAAATGCCTCATGCTGTTTAAATAATGTGAGGGCACTTTACACGTAATTTAATATAGACGCAGGCGACATCTACAATCGAGAAAATGATCATAAAATATTCATTTCATTTATACTCATTGCGAATTATTATTAATGGATACTAACTGTACTTGCGATTTTTTTCTTAGGAATTATAATTGTTGTTAAATTAACTAGTTAACTGGGTATGACAAAATATTTCGTCATACATGAAGTATTACTACAATGAACATGACGACATTTTTCGTCATGGAAATTTGAAATATCATGTAGAAAAAAATCGCTATTGTGAAGCGAGTTGTACAAAAGCTTATTTCCCGGTTAACGGGTTAAAAAGGCTTATATTTTTAACTACTATATTATTTTTGGGCTTGCCAGGAAAAGATACGTGAAGCTGCCAATTACAAGTGATACATCACTGAATATTTTTAACAATAAATAGTATTTTTATTCATTACTTTAATCAATTCAGTGAATTGCAATCGCTCCAACAACAACAATATTATGCCTATATTTTAATATTAATCTAGATTTAAAACAAATATTGATCTACAGTATCATAATAAATCATAATTTTCTATTAGGCCATTACAATACGATATTTGAATTTTACATTACTTTTTGTATGCATGCTTTCCGAAATTTTATTGCTGGTTTTCCATTCGACTGATTTGAAAACACTACCAAAACACAAGTTAATACTGATTAATAGAAACAAGCACTTTTATAATCCTTAGAAATATTATAATAAATATGATTATCAAAATACAGTTATCCACGGTTATTTTTATTCGAGCAGGGGCGGAGAAAGAATACTGACCTCTGCGGCCGGGGTTGGCCTGTCGTAAAAGGCGACAAAACCACCCAACCTAGTTATGTGGTAGGGCTCCAAGCCCGTCTGGATGGCGACCACCTTTGGTCTTAAGTATAATGCCATAATAACCTTGTGTTGTGTTCCGGCATTAGTGACCCAAGTTCCTGTACCTTTATGGGACAGCAGCGTGTTCGCGATGCCACTGGCGTTGCAAACATCCTTAGGCGACGGTAACTGCTAAATTCTAAGCGGGCCATCAGACTGTCTGCTGTCCCACAACAATCAAATAAATCTTAATTTTTTTTACTGATTCCTGTTTTAAGTAACAATTCACACCCTCTATGTGAAGTTTCGTGCGTCCCGCTCGTTCACTGGCACCAAATCGTCACCCAGTTATAACGAAGTTATTCCTGATTTGATGTTTTACGCTTTTTAATACGGGTACATGTTAACGTCAAATAGAACGTTCAAGGTGATCCGCTCGCGGTTGGCGGGTGCGCCTACGCACGTCCCGAGTTGGTAGGGTGACCATGTTGTGTTTCCTACCTATCAACTGTTATAATATTCCCAAAAAATATTTTTATCTGTGGAATTTTCACTTAATTTTTTTTATTGCTGAGGAACAGCGGAGAAGCTGGTGGCCCATTTAATAGTAAGCAGTTACCGTCACATATGGATGTTTACGATGCTAGGAGCACGATAAGCACGCTGCTTATTCACAGGGGTACAGGAACTTAGGTCTCCTAATTCATTAAATGTTTATTTTAGTAGGGTTGGAAAGCGTCATAATTTTTTTAATATTCGGTAAATGTATAATATATATACATATAATACAATCATTTAAATATTGTGAATCCAAGTAGTCTAGTATTGGCATGTAGTAGTACAAAGTTTGATCGTAATTTGCATAATCTCAACTAGATTGAAAGATTTTATATAAATTAAAACTGACGATAACTAAAACACTACTCACTGACTACGATTATTACTTTTGCAGTCATTATAAAAATACATCAGACAAGTTTAGAATAACTCTTTTCTTTTTAACTAATTACGATTAATTTTGAGATTATATCCTATGTTCGGTCTTCAGTTTTGTAAAAATTAATTGTTACACAATTTCCGACGTTTGGTAAGCAATATTCAGCAACTGGCAATTGTGTATGTGTGCGTGCGTGTGCGTGTGTGGGTGTGGGTGTGTGTGTTAATATAAGGATTTAGAGGATTCCTTTATACATTTTTATCTCTAATAGCATACGCTGCTGATTAAACACCGTGTTGATTATTTTCAACCTATAAATAATTCTAATATTTAAGCAGAACTGGTTCATAAAAAATGATGTAGATTCATATCAATGAATCTATATCATTTTTAGTAGAGTAAAAGTGTAAAGTCAGATACAAATCTTTAGTCATGTTTAATGACTATTTACAATTCAAATGTTATTTCTGAAGATATTACATGATTGATACTTGTTAAGCTGATTGCATTTAAATATTACGATTTCATTTGGTGATCGAATACTATTTAGATAAATTTAAATATTAAGGATAAGGATGTGAATTAGATGCAGTTATTCTTCTATAGTTTCCCCTAGTTCTTCCCCTAGTTTGTACTGTGTTCCGTAGTAAGTGACCCAATTTCCAGGTTCTCTGTTACTATTAAGTGAGCCGTCAACCTGTCTGTCTTTCCACAGTAATACAAAAACAGTAAAAATTAATAATAAACAGTAAATAATAATAAATAGATGAAAAGCTTATGAAAGAACATAATGCTATTGAATATGGCTCCTATTGTGAGGATGTTCTTTCTCTGGAACTGTAAACGACAGTTTTTTTTACGTTTGGCGAACACCTCCTTTTTTAACTTCAGTTATTGCAACAATCATTCTGTTATTTTATAAGATCCACGAAAGGCATCGCCTGTCGGGACGGCGGTTTCACTAGTGTCCCGCGGCCCAGGCGCTCTAAACGAAAAGACGCCATATTTTAGTGAGTGTATGAGTGATATGCCTAGGTGATGCACTAGCCAAGAATGCGATCGTCCGAGCACATTGAACGGGAGTTCCACGTTGTTATGTTGCGTGTTTAGGGTGACCTCATCTTTGGAGTCTAGAACTACATAATACATTAATTGGACAACTGCAAGCACTCTGTAGCTGAATACTGTGTGATCTGAGAATAGGATACTTATTTGTAAAAATCCTACAAAGGTGTAATCGTATGGTTACAATATTAGAGCCTACGTCAACTTATCTGGGATAGAGCAGAACAATACCTCCTATCTATAAACAGAATCGATTGCGTAATTGTTCACACTTCACATCTCTATTTCGAATTCTTTAGTATGTTATGGTCACGAAATACTTACTTGTTGTTTATTAGCATAATAACAACAAATAACTTCCCTCAACTAGGCTCGGTTTTTCTCTACAGGACAGTATACTTGGTATCTAAATATTATACAAGTAGAATTAGCTTATCTTTAATGTAACCTTTTCTTTGGTCTACTCATTGAAAGTTAGTTGACGTCTTAAAGGGTGATATGCCCACCAATGGCCTCACTACCAGGGATAACAAAGATCATGTGAAGTAGAGAAGAAAAAGTCAGAAAGCGGACCTTGGGCACCAAAGCGAAAGTTTGGGTTGCAACATGATGATGATTACTGCTGGCTTTATAGAGAAATCATTTTCTCTCTAAATATAAAATAAATATTTCATATAATTTTACGATTTAATATTAGTTTGTCTACTGTTAACTGTACAACTGATAAACCTACGTGGAGAAACCTCCATGATGACATATAGTTGCTGACACCTGATGATGCTTCCATAATCAGCAATTTGGCTTTATGATGTCGATTTAATACAAATTTGATAAGTTATATACTCCTCCTCCTCGCGTCGGTTTCCTCAGTGCTGAGGGTCGTGATCATCTCGACGGAGTACTTTGGTGCGTATTATTTGCCGCCATCTGCCCCTATCGGAAGCAGAGTGTAAAGCGTCGTGGACAGTAGTTTCCAGGGCAGTGCGAATCTGATCGGTCCATCGCATGGGGCTCCTTCCTCTTGGTCTTCTTCCCTCCACCTTCCCTGTGTATACTACTTACTTACATATAGATACGTACGTCATCACATCTATAGATATGTGTGTGTGTTAATATAAGGATTTAGAGGATTCCTTTATACATTTTTTCTCCAAAAGAGCGAAGAGGTTTCAGGATATGTGGAACGTCCAGACGTTTATAACAGAAACTAAAGTAAGCACCATAATCCTGACAATGACGTTTATAAACTAAAAACGTCAACTTAAATAATACAATCAGCATCTCATTTATTTCTAAACGTTGCAGACAAATCCCAGTGTCACACATTACACACTATTGATAATTTTATTTCAACTCTATTCTCGGAGCACAAAGTCTACAATTGCATACTAATAAACACTGTTAAATTTGTCATATAAAATAATACTGCGACGTTTTTGCGGACTTTTGGGCCTTATAAGAATATTAATAAGGTTGAAAATTGTAAATATAGTGTGAGATGTTAAGATGGCTAGGATAGCAGATCCGATTAGGTCAAACGCGATAATTCGAAGAGCCGATTCGTCGACAATAAGACGCGGTATCGGAGTTCACATCTCGGTTGACAATGTTCGTAAATACAGTGGTTTATTGTTAGATATAGGATGCTCAGAAATGTGAATGTTACATGATGTGCGTTTTTAATATTACATTATGTATTGTATTATCAGCATTTTATTATGATTTTACGATCCAATTTGACTCGACATGTCTAACTCACAGCGCTCCGCTTGATTGTCCGTAATTAACGACCTCGGCGGTGTAACGGATAACGCACTTCGAAACGCTTGCGGAGGTCACGGGTTCGATTTCCGTCTCACGTCTGGGTGTTTATGTATAATATGTATTTATTTACAAAAAAAGTATATAAGTAGTAAATCAGTTGTCTAGTACCATTAACCCAAGCGTTATGATACTTAGTTTGGGACTAGATGGCGCTGTGTGAATTATCACAAAATATTTATTTATTTATAATTACATCAAACGTTTTGTTGGAAATCTTTAAATCTTTCATAAGACTTTCTTCATTAAGTACACGACGTACGCACTTTCTGACGTCATGATAAATTTTTACTAATATTGTAGTTCTTCAGTCTCCCTTATCTGCTTTTTAAACTGGTTAAATGCATCCTTGATGGCGTTGATTTTGATGTATATTTGCATCTTGCTGTCTATTACTTTTTATTCTTTGGTGATTAATTTTATTCAGATATAAATATGTAGCTCATATAAATTAATCTACGACACCACACAACCTTAAAGTTCAGCCAGCGACGGCAAAGGGAAAAATAGTGACGATATTTGCACACCGAGAATACAGGTATATATGAAATCAAGTTATGTACCCCACACAAGACGGCTTCTATTGTAACATGTGATACATAATGCAGACGATATGCATGATAAATGATAATGCAGACGTAGTGCAGCTAGTCTACTTTAAAATTTTAAACGATAAAAGAGCAATTAGATCACATTATAAACATGATTTGGAAGTTAAAAAGAATTGACTTCTTTCGAAGATATCTGTTTATTTAACGACTATATGAACATAGGTATACCTAAATATCTATCAATAAAACGCCAGTGTTTTGTATGTGTCCCATACATGTCGCGTCCCTCGGCGTCGCGCCTAATACGGAACATAAAAAGCGGTAATATCGTCAGACGCTTTGTTAGGCACGTACAAACATATCCTTCCTTTTGTCGTTCACTCCCTTGTATTATCCATGGTGCAGTATATCTAAAATTTAATTAATACAGGCATTATATAAAAAAAAAAATATTTTGTGGTTTATAGTATTCTATAAGACGTGGAGACACTTTTGTCGGAAAGCCTCGTCAACGCCGTAACATTTTTCATAGCCAACTGATTGATCAGGGATCAGGGCATCTCCAATTTTTGAATTGTCTGACGGTGCTGCGACTTATTTATGTGCACTCCAACTACTGATATCAAGTTACCTATTTACAATAAACCGGAATATAATCAATGTAATTTCCGTGGAACAGCACACAGGCTGACGACCCACTTTTTTACTTTTTTTATAGCTAGAGTCCAGCAGACAGGTAAACGGCCCATCCTGGCAGGTGCTCACCGTCGCCTATGGACGTCTGCAACACCAGAGGTATAACCAACGCGCTGCCGGCCTCAAAGAAATTTTATAACGCCTTTTTTGAAGAACCCCATATCGTACCACTTATAGCATATACCTAGCTACCATAAGCAGTTACCGTCACCTATGAATGCACGCTGAACACGCTGTCGTCCACGTAGGGAACTGGGAACCTGGGTACTTATCCCGGAACTCAACCCACCGTTATTATATTTACAATAAAACAAAGACAGTTCCATTAAAGATGATACATCTTAAAGTTTCATGTATACTATAATTTATTCTATAAAGATACAGATCTGGTAGTGAATGAAAGATGCGTTTTTATGAATGCACCCGGGCCGGCGACAGGCCCGTGACGTCACGGACAAAGATCATTCACACAGGCCGGCTCACGCATACGGTTAATAGAGAAAAGTTTGAATATTATATTTATTGTTTTGATTATTTTATACTGTGATTGTTCAGTAAATCTCGTTATCGTTAAGTTACAAATCCAATACTTCAGGTTTTTTTCTAAACATACTATAGAACAAAATGACATATTTGTAGATATTAAATAATAGGTTGCAAAAACAGTCTCTTAATGTACTGTACAGGGAGTTATAAAGAAATTATAAAATCTCTTCAGGACAAAATGGCGTTCGTAGTTATAAAAACTTTTTAACAAAAAATCACACCGCCGAAAAAACTGAAAAGCAAAAAATAACAAACCTTCTTTTTATTAACCTTAATAATTAAGTTTTTAAACTAATGTAAGTATCCCTAAGCAATTTTGAGTCGGCTAGGTTGCTGTCTCGCTGACATTAACTTGGTAAACGCTCGGCATTTTCCGGCGAAGGGGCGTTTCACACTGCGCCACCGCCGCCCGTCTCACTTTACGTAATAAATTAATTTGCTTGTTTGGCACCGGCTCAAATTAACAATCAAAATATTACTTAGGTATACTTACACTAGTTTAAGAACTTAGTTATTAAGGTTAATAAAAAGAAGGTTTATTATTTTTTGCTTTTCAGTTTTTTCGGCGGTTTATTTATTTTTTTGTTAAATAGTTTTATTTTATAATTTTTGTGGCTTTAATCTAATAATTACTACATGCTAAATCAATTCTGTCAAAAGTTATGCGTGATCATAGATATAATCAGTGAGTGAAGAATCAATCATTCTCTGTTTTCGTACCCTTAGGGTTGGAATTATTGTCCAAAAATTTATATGGGACCAAGTTCGGGGTATACGCTTTCTAATAAAAAAAGAATTTTGAAAATCGGACTACTCTGTAAAAAGTTATGTGTGGTCATACATAAAAAAATATACGCGTCAACTTGAGAACCTCCTCTATTTTTTTAGTCGGTTAAAAAATAAATCTTCATCATACAAGTAGTTAATGTCGGCTGCATTCAGATCTTGTACTTAACTTTTTGCTTTGGTGCTTAGTGAACATTTTTCTTTAAGGAGGCACAAGAAGAAAGCTTGACTAGGTTCGCCTGAAATATTTAGATTTTTGTAAGGTTTTTAGCAAACACCGAAGAAGATCCTGCGGTTATCTTCTTTCCCTTTGTTGTATGTAAACTAGCAAGTAATACATTAGTAGATTTTTACAGAGAAAGTTTTGACATAATCCTATTCTTACTTGGGAGTACAAGGTCATAATCTTTTATTTATAAATTAATTAACAAAAATTTCATTACGTGATCCACAGTTGATCTGACGACACCTTCATCATCTTCATGGTCAATAATTCTACCGGAAATGCGTTAGATTCGGAAGTGAGATAACAGTGTGAAATCTCCTAAAAGGTCACGACCCGACGCAAGGTCACGGAGACGAAAAATCATGATAAAAATCACTAAAAATACGTGTCCAAGCGCCGTGGGAATATGTAACAATGGCTTTTGTCTGGCAACTCCATAAATCCACTTATTTATAGTAATTGCTGTAATTAAAAGTTTTGGTGGTGTTCGGGTTGTCGCATTCTGATCTGGTGATAATCTTCACGCGTTTAGTGTTTAATCTGTATCTTAGAAGGAGATAAAAATGCTTTTTAGAATAATAATGAGAAGATTTCAAGAATGTTCACAGTTTATTGCTTGAATGTAGGTAGATGCTTAAAAATATTAAGAAGATAGTTTTCTTTTATTTTTACCAATGTATCATGTTTATCTTCAGTCTTTGGAAACGGTTCTTCTTAAACCTTTCAATGCCGTAAAAGTTGTATTTTTCTTCTGCGAAAAGTCATGTAGCTGGCAGTTGTACAACAGCAGCAACAGCAAGTCGCTGTCAGTTGTACAGTGCGTTCCTTTCTTTCAGCTTTACCTGCCTTTCATTCATCCGGGATGTTGAAATTATTGAATATCTTCTGTTTTATCCATCTTAAGCCAGTGAAGTTAAGAAAACTCTTTAGATTCGAATACTAAGAGGATATTTTAATACTACACTAGGAAAGGATGAGAGAGGATGAGGAGAAGATGAGAGGTGGCCTTAGGGAGAGTAATATTTTGTTAAAAAACCTCCTTAATTACCGTGAAACAAACAAACTTTTCTTCTTCTCTTAGGGTCTTGCATCGGACTAGTGTTGACCCTCGTGCAATGTGACCGAACCACCTCCACAGTTGACAAGAAGGTAGTACGTCGCCGGTGTAGCCAGCAGGTTCAGTCCAGTATTCTTCTACTATCCAACGGTCGAAGGAAAGAAATATGAGACGTAGGCCAGCTTCTGTATGTCAGTCAAGGAGTGTGTAGATAAACATCTTTTTACTAGGAAGTCTCTGGAATGATCACAAGCCGAACATATAATGCATATTTGAGAAAACATCTCTAACAATAATAATGTGAATAAAGTTCGAATACATTTTTGAAGTAAAACATAAAGATATCTTATACCTGACAGGCCGGTCTTTATCTTACGATCTAGGCGCCTATTGTTTTGGATGTACATTTCCCACGTGGTTGCTCGTATTTCTTAAGTAATGACCCTACATGACGTCAGGTATCATGTAACTATATCAACGTTTGAAATATCATTAAGTAACGAAATTTAAACTCCGTTATAGCTAATCGATTTGATACTTTTAGCAAAAAATGATTTTAAAATGTTTTGCAGTAAATATTATGCAGTTATATTTCATTCATTAGATAATTATAACGAGAACGACTCGACTTTTTTAAATAAATTACAAACTTATGTCTCCTATTTGGATGGGAATATTCGATCATAAACAAAACAAATTAGGGTATAAGCATAGATAACTTTTTGTAAGGGCGAGTGCGACACCATTAATCCCAAAAACGAATAGTGAATAAATAAATAATATAAGTATTGTCACACAGTAAAAACTTTTTTTTTAGAATGCTGGCCACAAAAAAAGTTATTGAATTCGAATCTCGAATTGTTCATGAAAATAAAAATGTATACTTTTAGAATTTTACTCATTTTTTAAATATGGAGTGGACGCTTAAAGAAGACCGTGTTGCAGTTATTGCGTTGCATCGTTGCGGTTACGCGCCAATTCAAATTTTTAACATACTGAAAAATTTGAATATAACCAAAAGATTCATTTATCGTACCATCAAACGATACAATGAAGACTCTAGTGTAGATGACAGGTCAAGAAGTGGTCGCCCTCGGTCTGTTAGGACTCCAGCAGTGATAAAAGCTGTGAAGGCACGAATTCAAAGAAATCCCAAACGTAAGCAGAAACTGTTGGCCCTTCAGATGGGGTTAAGCAGAACCACGGTGAAAAGGGTGTTAAATGAAGACTTAGGGCTTCGGGCATATCGAAGAAAAACAGGACATCGTTTGAATGCTCGTCTAATGGACCTGAGACTGAAGAGATGCCGCGCTTTGTTGAAGCGGTACGCGGGAAAAAAATACCGGGAAATTCTTTTTTCGGATGAAAAAATGTTTACCGTAGAAGAGAGCTACAACAAACAAAATGATAAGGTGTACGCACACAGTAGTGAAGAAGCGAGCAACCGTATTCCGCGTGTCCAACGAGGTCATTTTCCATCCTCGCTCATGGTATGGTTGGGAGTTTCTTATTGGGGCTTAACAGAGGTACATTTTTGTGAGAAAGGTGTAAAAACGAATGCTGTTGTGTATCAAAATACAGTCCTGACGAACCTTGTGGAACCTGTTTCTCATACCATGTTCAATAACAGGCACTGGGTATTCCAACAAGATTCGGCGCCAACTCATAGAGCGAAGAGCACACAAGACTGGCTGGCGGCGCGTGAAATCGACTTCATCCGGCACGAAGACTGGCCCTCCTCCAGTCCAGATTTGAATCCGTTAGATTACAAGATATGGCAACACTTGGAGGAAAAGGCGTGCTCAAAGCCTCATCCCAATTTGGAGTCACTCAAGACATCCTTGATTAAGGCAGCCGCCGATATTGACATGGACCTCGTTCGTGCTGCGATAGACGACTGGCCGCGCAGATTGAAGGCTTGTATTCAAAATCACGGAGGTCATTTTGAATAAACTTTAATGTCATAAGAATCTATGGTTTGTTAAGTTCATTTTGGTATATGAATGGTTACATAATGAATAAACTTGTTACAATTATTTTACATTAAACATGTGACAGAATTTATGACCTGACTAGGTATATTGGTAGAACTTACACAGCGTCATCTAGTCCCAAAGTAAGTAGTAATCACTTTTATTATGGGTACTAGACAACTGATATACTTGTATACTTTTCTTTCGTAAATAAATACATACATACAGGTAGACACCCAGACGCTAGACGAGGGTCGAACCCGTGGCCTACACTAGCGTACCGACGTGCGTTAGCCGTTATGCCACGGAGGTCGTAAATGAATGGAAGTGAATATTGGCTTTATTCACGAGCCCAACTAAAAATAACAAATAAGTACATCTGTTTCTTGTTATTTTATAGTTCAGGAAACTTATCTAGCCAATTGCGGATGATATAAACAGCCTCTACTTCCTGGAATGCTTTCGATATGAGACAGGAAAACACACACGGAAATCAAGAGCGGATTATCAAAGTTTTTCTTTGTTAGTAGCGAAGTAGGAAACGCCTTGCGCGTCACGAGTGGACAAGGACGACCGCGTGCGCAACGCCGTAAAGATAGCGCTGATAAGCTATTCTTTATATATTTATATTACGCATAGCTTAATTTTGTTATGAGATTGAATTAAATGGCGTTTAATTAAGTCGATTTTAAGTCTTCCTAACATTTTCTCTGCCACCTTTTATTTTTTATTTTTTTTAATGCTGTAGGACAGCAGACAGGCTGACGGCCTGCGAATTTAGCAGTCACCGTCGCCTATGGATGTTTGCAACGCCAATGGCATCGCGAACACGCTGCTGTCCCATAAGGGTACAGGAACTTGGGTCATTAATGCCGGAACACAACACAAGGTTATTATGGCGGCATACTTAAGATCAAAGGTGGTCGCCATCCAGAAGGACTTGAGGCCCTACCACGTAGCTAGGATGTAGGACGCACGTAGGAGTCGACCTCGGCCGCAGAGGTTAGTATTCTTTATCCGCCCCTGCACGGATAAAAATTGCCATTATCAGGCTTTATTGTGACTGATAGTCACACTAAAGC
Organism: Malacosoma neustria; assembly: GCA_963693495.1. Taxonomy (NCBI): domain Eukaryota; kingdom Metazoa; phylum Arthropoda; class Insecta; order Lepidoptera; family Lasiocampidae; genus Malacosoma; species Malacosoma neustria. The sequence goes on along the minus strand of OY856378.1, from coordinate 2,590,519 downwards.
AAGAATTTTCTATCTTCTTTCCGAGATTTTCTAAACAGACACATCTTATCTCATTAAAAGGTTAAGTAGTTGTCATAAAACACGACGAATGTGTGTCTTGCAAATTCTCCGCAATATTAGTCTTCAGGTGCTTAAAATCAAAATTGACTTACAGAAAATCTGAATTTGTAGTACTAGTTCTATGGTAATTTTAATACGCTTTGAACAATATGCTGGAGACCTATTTTTACGCACTGTATTTGCCACTATTCAGCAGAATGTTCTGAATCAAAAGTATGGGAAAGCTTAGGAAACGATTATATAAAACTATTGCGTTTAACGCAAGACCACCACTAGAAAGTGTCTGTTGTCTTGGCTACGTTTACGCGTGACCGTATCCTATATCTTTAAACGAGCAATTCTTATATATATATATATATATATATATATATATATATATATATATATATTTGGAATCTTGGAATCGGCTCCAACAATTTTCATGAAATTTAGTATACGGGGGGTCCGGGGGCGATAAATCGATCTAGCTAGGAATCATTTCTAGAAAATGTCATTTTATTCGCTTTTTTTATTGGAAAAAAAAATAACAAAAATGTGGCGTTTGAGTAGTTCCAATTTAAACTGAAAAATGAAATCTATCGGCTTCCTGAGATCTATCGGCGAATAATAATACTATTTTTTTTAAATTGCTTTTACGACACAACAACACTAAAGCTATTCCAGCAGATGGCGTTGTTAAGTAACACGAAGTCAATGAGTGTTTGCTTTGAGGTTAGACTAAGAAAAACAATTGTTAATTTCCAAAAAACACAATTTATAAAAAAAATACCGAGCAAAGCTCGATCATCCAGCTGGTTTACATATAAGTGCTAAATCTACCGGAAAACAAACAGAGACAAGACAAATTTTTGTTCAATTTATTTCGATAAAATATATTATACAAAAATAATTTAAATAATTATTCATAGTATGATATTCTACATTTTCATGACGAAATATTTCGTCATATTCAGAAAACATGTTTACGAAGAAATTTTGGATAATCGAATCGAGGTTTAAAAAACAAAGTATCTAAACACATCTCGGATTCGCCGAGAAGGAAACAATAATCACATTATAAAATTTTATTGTATTTATAAAAAACTCACATAATAAGCAACGTCAACGTAATTAACGTCAGGCAGGTAGTTATATTTAGGACTATGCCTTTTTTATTGTTATATATCCACTTAAAAGTATCTAAATAAATATAAAAAACAAGGACATCGTTATTAATTAAATATAATTAATTAAATAACAACATGTACGTTTTGGTTCAGAAATCATTTATTTGAAAAAAAAAAAACAATTAGTAATGCAATTAAGTGAGCGAAAAGCGAATAAAGGCGATAAGTATATTTTTAGTTAATTATTTATTTCTTATTAGATTTTTTCTAGATACTTCCTTGGACTGGATAAAAACGCGTAAACTACGCCTTTTACACAAATATATACAGTTGACAGATAAATACATCCAGATCAAAAGAAATGAATCACACTATATATAACCGTACTAAATCACTTGCATAGGCACTCAGGAAGTCCTATCTGAATAACATAACCTATAAAACTTTATGACAATTATACTATACATGAAAATAAAGAAAACATGAACAAAAAATGTTGAGTTCATCCCAGAATTTTATAAATATAGAGCATATTTTTCTTTAGCGCTATTATGTGAAAATTAAGATATAATAAAAACGAAAATGAGAAATAGAATAAATGATGAAACTTCTTAAAACACAGATGTAGTAGGAATCGTATGGATAACACCTTTCTACATTTTCTACATATACTTAACCTTTTTGTTTAAATGTTTAATTCTTGGCTAATATTCGTTGTTTTATGTTAAACTATTTGAAGAATTATCTTAAATTCAAACCTTCTTTCAAGTGCGTAGTTGATTCAATGAATCCAATTTATGCTTTCTAATACTAATTCAGTTAATCATTAAGTTCTGAACATGAAACACCGCCTGACCTCTTACAGGTCATCGTAAAAACCGATTATGAAAAATGACCAACAAGCCTTCTAATAGCTCGGTTGGAGGTAGACAAGTATTTTGTACAATTTCTAAAATATTGCAAACAATCTGTGGCCATTACGTAAACCTTGAATTTGTTTAATTTACTTTCGATTTTGACTATTTAATTGCTTAGGTGTATATTATATATGGGTCGTGCCTTTGTTTTGCTAGATTTTTGTAAAACAGTTTAAATACGAGTATACAATTAACTCTTTTGGACAGCAAATAGACGACACATCGTCTTTTCTTCCAGCTTTAGGAAGTTATACAGCAGTTGTTGCTGTGAAACTAAGTTTTGCTTTTCATTTTTTTATTATTGCTTATAACCGGCAGATAGTATAGGAGTACTGGAACCTGAGACACTAATGTCTGAACACAACAGAAGGTTATTCTGGCGGCATACTTATATACCAAGGGTAGTTGCCACCCGGGTGGGTTACGTCCCTAATACGAAGCTAGGTTAGTATTGTCTATTTTTACGACAAGCCGAGCCCGGCCGAAGAGGTTAGTGTTCTTACTCCGCCTCTGCATGGAGAAAAGTTATCAACGAAAAAAAATCAACGCGAGATATCGACGTAAAAAGATGCACTGAAGTTATGTACTGTCACAATTGCGTTTAATTTTTAATACTTTTGTGATTGTGGATATATTATAGGTTGTACTGAGTGTAAGTACATTCGCTACAACCATTTTTATTTACAGAGTGGGGAAATCCTCATGGACTACCTCCGCCTGGGGAAAGGCGGAGGGGCGTGCCAGAATCTTACCGGCTAAAACCACCACCCCGGTGTCTCCTCACACGTGCGCGCCGGGCCGCGGGAATCCAAATTCTTCCGCAGCCCCACACTAGTACTGGCCCGGTCTGTCCAGGCCTCGTCTCCTGCACGGGGTAGTGAGGTGTTTAACTACCCCGTGCATCGCCTCAGAGGCGCGCGCCAACACCCGCGCGCGCCTCCGCCTCAGGTCCATCGAATAGGGGGGCGGGGACTTCCCCAAGTCCCTCTCCCTTGAACCCATTCATGGGGCCGGAAAAGGGCGTTGTCCGCTCTTCTCCTGCGCCCGGTGCGCCTTCTGCGGCCGGGGAAGGGAGTCGAGATCTCCCTCTCCCGTTCCGCAGTTTCCTTCTGCGACATCACGTCCTCACAGAAGGACACCACCGCGTCCCACGATTCTGCGCTACCGACCATCGTCCGCACTACGGCCGGCAGCGACAGATCACCTCCTACTTCATTTGTGAGGACACGGCGCTGCTCCTCCCAAGCTACACACTCGGCGAGCGTGTGTTGTGCTGTGTCCTCTCCGCAATGGACGCAGTGGTGGCACCGAGCGTCCGGCTCCCTGTCTATGCGGCACAGGTACTTGCCGAAGCAGCCGTGCCCCGACAGCACCTGCGTCACCCTAAACGACAGGGAGACTCGCTACAACCAAGCTCAAGTAAGTAAACAGAGTTTTCAATTGAAACTACTTTCAGTAGTATCAGTTACTCTACCCTTTATGAGGTGAGGTCCTTGTATCCACAGAAGCCGTTATCACTAATCCAACGCCATCAATCCTTCGCCTGTCCACGCACAATAGCATTATCCTCCTTTTCATTTGGGCTTTACCCCTAACTGCACACTCTATACTTTAACTAAATAAGAACATTTTTGGATATGGCATTTGCATAAATACATGTCAATAGTCGTTCATATGAATTCACTTTTTAAAGGGTTTAAGCGTCTGGTATTTGTGAATTTGGACCCTGATCGAGAAAGTCCTGGATACGAGCCCACTTTTAACATATATTATTCAGACCTATACAGCTAACATGTTCAAGAAATAACATATATGTTATTTAAATAACATAAATATTTAAAATTGTTATCATATTATTATTAAATGTAACACATTTGAATAGAGTATAACTTGCAATGAATTAGAATTCAAGACGTTTTCCGTTGCCTAGCACCTGGGACGGCAGCCATATTGGTTCAATAAATTCAACAAAACATTGAAATAAATTTATAATAGGTCTATGAAATTGCCGTTCTGCAGAACTGGCCATTTCAAATCAAAATAATTTTTGTTTGGCTAAGAATTCTAATTTCAAATTAATTTTATTTAAAATAAATGGAATTCTTTTTCCAAAAGTAGTCATTTGTTTATTGATTAGTGTTACATTTTCATCGCATTTCAATCTTTTTCATCATCATGGATACGTTAAAAATTCGAGTAATTATGGAATATAAGTACCGTCGTGGCAGCAACGCGGCATAAGCGGCACGCAACATCAACGATATTTACGGAGCTAACACTACAAACCAACGCACCACCTGTTATTTGGTTTGCTCGCTGCCGTTCTGGGAATTTCGACCTGAAAATTGAACCTCGCGGTCGTCCGAAGACTTTGGTCGACAATGACGAATTAAAGGCGATTGTGGAAGCTGATGATACAAAATCTACGGCTGAATTAGCAGCAGCTTTCGACGTTAGCGTCAAAACAATATTGGTCCATTTGCGTCAAATTGGCAAGGTAAAAAAGCTTGACAAATGGGTGCCCCACCAACTCAATGATCGCCAGCGCGAAGTACGCATCGAGACGTGCCTTGCACTGCTCTACAGACACACAAATGAAGGAATTTTGAACCGCATTGTTACCTGCGATGAAAAATGGATTCTGTTTGATAACCGCAAGCGCTCAGCAAGTTGGTTGGATCCTGGTTCAGCACCTAAACAATGCCCTAAACGAAAACTTACCCCTAGAAAAGTGATGGTCATTGTTTGGTGGTCTAGCGACGGTGTGATTCATTACAGCTTCTTACCAAGCAGGGTGAGCATTACTGCAGATGTGTACTGTGAAGAACTGAACACAATGATGGAGAAGCTGTCACATCTCCAACCAGCATTGGTCAATCGCTCGTCTCCGCTGCTCCTGCACGACAACGCGCGACCTCACACTACACAGCAGACGGTCTCCAAGTTGCAAGAACTGGTGTTGGAAGTTCTCCGTCATCCGCCCTACTCACCAAACCTTGCGTCTACAGACTACTACTTTTTCCAGAATTTGGATAACTTCTTGGCGGGAAAAAAATTCAATACCCGACAGGCAGTACAAAATGCCTTTGAAGAATTTGTTGCCTCCCGTCCAGCTGATATCTTTAAGAAGGGCATCAATAAACTGCCACTGTGTTGGCAAAGATGCATTGATTGCATGGGTGATTACTTCGATTAATAAAAATAAAAAATACATGAAAAAAATTCGTTTCAATTTTTTCTTACAAAATGGCAATTTCATAGGTAAAGACCGTAATATATATATATATATAATATATAAAATTTATATAATATACGAGTAATATCGTGGTGACTGATATTTATTAACAATTTATTGATTTACAGAGAATTTACTGTGATTATAAATGATAAAAGTGTTTTTTATATGACATAATTTTGTTAAGCCTATGTGTCTATTTCTATTAGTAATATTTAATAATATCACTACATTTTTTTCGACCATTACTGTGCTTGTGATATCTTTAATATTGATGACATAGAGTTATCTATGTCTATATATATCATGGAACTCAAAACAAAAGAAAGACTAGTCGAACAAATTCAATATTTTGGACTAGAAATTAAAGTCTATGAATTTTTTAAAAATGTTTTAATTTTGGCGAGTAAAGAAGTTAAAGATTAGCTTACTAAATTTATGTCTATTAAAAAAATTTACAGCGTTACTCAGATTTCGAAGTGATTCGTATAATTTGGGAAATGGCTCAGAAAAAGAGAGAAGCATACGTACATCCACGTAAATTCGTACATTCATGTTCTGTCAATGGTTTAGCCCATTGGGTTTAGTTGGAAGCTGTTGGACGTCGGACAATGCGTAACGAGGTGTCGGCGGGTGCAGCCCGTCATAACAGTGATCGATCTGTGGATATTAAATACGCTATAAAATTGGTAAGTAAAGAATTCTTATGAAACTTCTCTTCACATATTGTACTTTTTGAAGTGAAACTTCTTTAACACCGTTGCGATTAGAAAATTTGATGATATAAAAAAGCGACATCAAAAATAGGCAAACATTTATTAATATGACTTAGCCTGTGAACCTTGCATTCAATCTCGTGATTGAATGCAAAGTGTTTTCTATAATCTTCATTTCCTGTTTGTTCGAGTTTTTGTAGTTTTTATACATTAATATATGAAATAAAATCTACTTTTCTGAAGATTCACTTATACCGTATGTAAATTGTACGCACACACTTTTTAACTTACAATATGACATTATATTGTATATTGGGTTGAAAAAAATTGAAATGAGTTATTTCTTATTCTCGTGACAGCAAAGATAGCATTAGATTTTTTTGATTATTACACAAAGAAAGAAAGAAGATGTAGTGACAAAAATTGAGAAAGGTATGCTGAGATGGTTTGGCCATGTTGAGAGAATGAATGAAGAACGATTGACGAAAAAAGTGTATAAGGCGAGTATAATTGGAAGTGTTGGAAGGGGTAGACCTAGGCGGACGTTTCGAGACCAGATCAGGGACGTCTTGAAAAAAGGCCAGGTCAAGAGTACCCTAAACCGAAGGGCATGTATGAAAAGAATAATGAAAGTGGACGAAGCGAAACAAGTATGTAAGTATCGTAGCAAGTGGAATGAAGTGGTCTCTGCCTACCCCTACGGGAAAGAGGCGTGATTATATGTATGTATTACACAAAAGAGGCTTGAATGTAGGCCATAATTCAGTGAAGTTTGAAGAGTGTAGTTCAAAGAGGTACCGCCAAAACAAAGCCCAAGATTTTTAGTCTGAGTTGCTATATTTTATTTTGATATCCCATCACCATGACAAATTCAGCCAGGGTTCTTTTTATTGCTGAGGAACAGCAAACAAGCGGACGGCCCACTTAATAGCAAGCCGTTACCGTCTCTTATGGATGTTTGTGACACTATGGGCACCGCGAATACGCTGTTATCCCATAGGGGTACAAGAACCTGGGTCACTAATGCCGAAACGCAACACAAGGTTATTATGGCGGCATACTAATAGACCAGGGGTGGTTGCCATCCAGGCGGGCTAGGGGTCCTACCACGTAGCTAGGGTTGTTTTATCGCCTTTTACGATAGGTCGACCCCGGCCGCATAGGTTAGTATTCTTACATCACCCCTGCACAGTGACCGCGTCGTCTTGACTTGTACTTGACGAATTGTATAAAGCTCATCCAATAAGTCCATAATTTGATTTTAAAGGTGACCAATGGACTATACCAACAGTTAAAATCCAAATGTGATAAAATTTACTTTGAAACTTACTTTAGAGTACGCATTAACTTGGGATGCAATTTAAATTTAACGCTCAGGTGATAAAAACCTTCTTCTACGTGCTAAATTTGATGATCTACACATTAGTTCAGGCCTCTTAATAGAAGAAACAAACGCATATCTTGCACGCTTGCCAAGGTAGGTTAAAAACACGGTTATTAATACCGCATATTTCGTGACGATGTTTTCCTTAATCTCAAATGGGTATATTATAAAATAATAACATTTGATATGAGTGATAAAATATACCATATTCCTGAACTACCCCAACATTATTTAAATACACCAAATAATGGTTTTGGTAGATATATAATTTCTAATAACTAAGGAAACTTCGTTGTTGTTGCATTAAAAAATGATGATTCGATCAATCATCGGTATTATACTACCGTCGTAATTGAGATGTGGGGGATGCGGTTAGCTGTCATCCAACAATACGATAAGATAAATGAGCTGGATAATACTCTGAACCGAGTATGGTTGCAAGGGTGCATTGAGTTTGGAAATCGTTGTCAATATCCGTTATATAGGCTATGTCGTGGCAGTAAGTTAATATTCGTTCTTCATTTATTATACACGTATCCTCAGTAGCCACTTGCGTGTAGCTAATGTTCTCAAATCCGTGTACATCTTGTCGTCAAGTTGGCGGCAGTTCGTTGGTAATAAATTTGATGTTGTAAAGGTCCATAGTAGACGGTAATACTCCAGCTATAAAAAACAATATAAATAAAAATTGGCAATCATAAGGACTGCCGATAGAAGTGAAAACGTATAACTTAGAATTTTAGTATTAAAATTTAAAATTTCATAATGTTTAAATTAAAATTATATCATAATGCATTCAATTTTACTTGTAAATATATACACAGCACTAATGTTGCACAATACATCACCTCTATAGCTACAGATATACTGCTATTACGCATGTTGGTGACGTGAACTCATAAGATTTTCCTTTACCAAAAAGTGCTCAACACGGCTAAGAAGTTTGCACTTTAATAAATATACTGCACCAATTTGCACAGACATACGCATTAGACATATTAATAAACAACTTTCTAAGTTCCTTTTTGTGAATAAATACATTTACACCCAGACTTTAAATGGAAATCAAACGCGTCCGCAAGCATTCTGACTTGCAAAGTCATTGATTGTACCACGGTGGTCAATAAAATTGACAGTAATGTATAAAATTTTCTTGGAATATGGGTAACATATAAAATCTATGAAGCTTTCAAAACCACACTAAATAACTTCCAAATTTTTTGTTTCGTGTTTTATTTAACTGGGAAATAAAGTCATAGTACACAACTTTTTGCTTAAATAGAAACATTTTCTATATTAGCTTTTATAGAAACATCTATGAGTTTCGAATAAAAATTATTTAATTATTCCAAGAAGTCTTCAAAGAGGTTTCGTGATGAAACTGCCTGATCAATCAGTGTTAAGAGATTATTTACGTAATATTTACATTGTAAGCCTTATCACATCTGTCTCTGATACAAGTTCCGATAAATGGGTTAAGCTGTCGCCGGACGAGTTTTCCGCAGGTGCGGCTGGTCTTCCAAGTGGGCCGCAACGACGTGGTGTTATCGCTGCGATCTGTCGCCTGACCGCTATGGAATTACTCAAGGGCGTCTTTAGAAAGGAAGCTTGATCAGCAGGATAGTTTTTTCTATTGTTACATTAGAGTCAAATTTGTTTGAAAACCAATTCGCTTCAGTTTGAGGAAGTGAAGTTCAACAGTGAGGTGTATCAATCTTTTCCACCTTAAGAACAAAAAAAAATGTTATATTATAATATATAAAAATTACCCATGCAATGCCACAGTTGTGCTCGAGCTTCCGATTATCTATTCCGGATTTCCGTCATACGATATCGGTATTCTCGGTTCGCTAGATTCCTCGCGATCTTTTCCGTTACCACCGCTACCTGGTAATTGTTTTTCATATGCATATTAAGTGAGAAATTTTTTCTAAACACAGCTTTAAAGAACATTTAAATTTCTTATTATAAATATATTTATGACACTATTGTCAATTTAAAGTTATATAAACAATGTCTAAATTATCAGAATTGAATTAAATTCCAAGAATAAATCGATTTCATCAATACTTAAGTCCAGACACGTGAATTCAAAGAATAGCTGTATAATAATGTAGTACAGTGGTGTTTGCGCCAGCATGTAATCCATACACCATGTCGACTGAGGCCTATTACAATCGTTTATAATCAATTATAATTGTTATAACCTCACTTAATTGCATTTGTTCACTATTTTTGCAATAACAAACAAATGGTTGATTAAAACAATTAATAGTTCACGGATTTTAAATTCGAATGGTTTGATTGATCTGGCGTTTATGGAATTTCATGCCTTTTTGTTAATTATAACTGTATACTTTCACCCTTTTATGTTTGGAGGTAAACTAGTAATTGAAACTAAATTTTTTGGACAACATAAACATTTGACGAGTTGCGTCCTTTAATAACGTGTCATATAGCATATTTACGTATTAGTTTGAAAAACTCACGAAAAATTATGTATAAAATATAAATGAATGTAAGAATTAACAAGCCGAGCATCACTAAGTTATTGAGTTTATACTACCGTGTCAGTTTTGGTCTCCATTAATGATAAAATAATTGTGTAATCTGCACATACTTCATTCTAAAATAAAACCCAGACCAGGTCTACTTCTCAGTAAATTTTTTTAAATGTGCGTTTCGTATTTGTTACAAATCTCTGCGGTGCCGATTTTTACCTAGAATTCCCAACTAAATGGTTCTCTAGAACATTCATGTTACGTGCTCTCTGGATTTGTAATGAAATTCTAGCTGATGTTTTCCATTGCAGTACGATATGGGTAATCTTTAAAAAAAACAGTGTTTGAAAATATTTCTAAACTGGTAGCGGTAGTAAGTACGTATTGGGTAGGCAATGCCTCTATTACAAACGTATGGACGTTTGTATAGGCGACGGTAACCATCTGCTATCGGGTGGGTTCTTTGCTTTAAATGTACCCTTTTAAACATTAACTAAACACTAACGTAAATTGGTTTCTCTTAGGTTGGTGTGACTTAAGTTCCTCTCTGCTTATATGTACTTAAATGATTGAGAGGTGAGTATTAACGAGGTGAGTATTAAACTAAATATCTAGCTAGAGGTCATTGCTCTTTATTCCTTAGATATTCTATCAATCCTATATTAGCGTGAAAGCAAATTAATTACTGGTATTTAGACTAGTTTTTCAAGATATATCATGTTGAGATAAAAGTGGCAATTGATTAATATCTGCTCCATCGAACTGTTTGACACTGACAGATATTGTGACATCATTTTGATATAAATGTTGGTCGGCTTGTACGTGTTAGGAAAGTGTCTCTTTGACACCCTGAATATAACTTTCGTTGTAATAAAGCGTACAATGTGTTCGATAATTACATTGAAATATATTATGTAAATGACATGACGTTTAATATTACAAAACGTTGGAAAATAACAGAACATGTTTTATATACAAGTATTATGCGGTAGTCAGGTGGTATCATACTCAGAGACCGGTTAAGTGGTCGTGGATTCGGATTCTACGATGACATACATCGCTTAGGCAATTTTTTTATTGCTGTAGGACAGCAAACCGGCTGAAGGCCCACTTACAATTTAACAGTTACCATCGCCTATCAGTGCTTGCAACGCCAGTGGCATCGCGAACGTGCTGCTGTCCCATAAGGGTACAGGGATTTAGGTCACTAATACCGGAACACAACACAAAGTTATTATGACAGCATATGTAATACCAAAGGTGGTCGCCATATTGACGGGCTTGGGGCCCTATCACGTAGTTGTTTTGTCGCCTTTTACGACAGGCCGACCCCGGCGCAGCTGTCAGTATTCTTTCTCCGCCCTGTCTGGATAAAATAACGTAATAAAATATTCTCGCCTAGAGTAAATATTATAACATAGTTGCCACGTAAAGACGGCGAAGGCATCGTTAGGAAACTTGCATACTGAGATCAACGGTGTACGTAACCCACAAAACCTTGGACAAGCGTGGCGGATATACTCGTACTGTCGGTTGCTTCTAGGAGAAAGCCTATACCCAATAATAGGTTATTTTGGGCTGTTATTATTATGTTTTATATTCTTATAAAATTGTCTTTTTAATGTGTCTTTTTAATACGATTTTTAAGTTTTTGGCTTTACTTTTACTGAACTGGCTTCGCTTTTTGGCTTTACTTAAAATTGTCAACAAGTATTAAAGAAATATGATTCATAAAACGAATATTTAATATAGCAGCGTGAAAACTTAATAAAATGTTAACTACAATATAACAACAATTAAAATCAATTAATGTTACGTAATACAGTTAAATTATATATTATATTTAAGTTAATATTTAAGTTAATAAGAATTCATATACACTAATTACAGCTTAAACTGTAATTATTATCCATGCAGGGGCGGAGAAAGAATACTAACCCCTGTGGCCGGGGTCGGCCTGTCGTAAAAGGTGACAAAACAACCCACCCTAGTTACGTGGTAGGGCCCCAAGCGCGTCTGGATGACGACCACCTTTGGTCTTAAGTATGCCACCATAACAACTTTGTGTTATATTGGGACATTACCCAAGTTCCTCTACCCTTTTGGGTCAGCAGCGTGTTCGCGATGCCAATGACGTTGCAAACACCCATAGGTGACGGTAACTGGTAACTGCTACTGTAAGTGGCCCGTCAGCTTGTCTGCTATCCTACAGCAATAAAAAACCATCTAGTTCTAAAGTAAGCAGTAGAATGCTTGCGTTATGGGTCCATAGCTGGCGACAACTGTTACCACTTATATACTTTTCTACTGCAAATAAATACATATTATATAAAAAAGAAACTGACTTGGTACGGCAAACGAACTCATGATCCTCACAGGCACCATGGACATTTTTACAAGAGCGACTGCAACTCAATCCATAGCCTCATAATGGATCCGAATCTATGCCTGAGCCTTCTATTGATTACCGAGAACTAAGAAAAAGCTAACAACACAAGATGTGTTTTCACCAATATATATATATATATATATATATATATATATATATATATATATATATATATATATATATATATATATATATATTTATTATATTATGGACATATCCGTGCAGGGACGGAGAAAGAATACTAACCTCTGTGGCCGGGGTCGGCCTGTCGTAAAAGGCGACAAAACAACCCACCCTAGCTACGTGGTAGGGCCTCAAGCCCGTCTGGATGGCGACCCCCTTTGGTCTTAAGTATGCCACCATAATAACCTTGTGTTGTGTTCCGGCATTAGTGACCCAAGTTCCTGTACCCTAATGGGACAGCAGCGTGTTCGCGATGCCACTGGCGTTTCAAACACCTATAGGCGACGGTAACTGCTAAATTCTAAGCGGGCTGTCAATAAAAAAAATATATATATACATTTACATTTTAGTTGACATTAGATAAGTTGTTCCAAGTCGTAAATAAGTGGCGTAGGTAGAGTTGGGATAAAACGCAAATGCTCAACTATTTACGTGGTTAAACGGGTTTGTTGTGAATAAATTATAACATATCGGTTTGTTATTTCAATAATCGATTATCACATAAATCTTTGTTAATTAAAACAACATCTAGTGTTGTGCACAATACAATAACCTGTTTTATTTTACTAAATGTATAGTAACATAACAAAAACAGGGTATTATTCCATGGATTACCGTAAACAGATCTTTTGTCTTACATTTTTTATTTTTCTAATTTTCAGCCACAGAGCTCAAGGATTCTCTTATTTTCATCTCTTCTTATTACGGTTTTCAGCATTTGCAGAAGTAATTCATATATTTGTCATAGTACATAGCATAAAAATAAATGTGTGTGTTATGAATTATTTTTATCTTTATAAAAGAAAAATAGTAATTTTATTCATAAGGTTGATTATTGAGTAGTCCAGTACAGTATCTGTGAGTATAATTCTTATATAGGACGAAATAGTTCAATGTAACATGATCTACAAAGAATTCACATATAAATAGTTTAACCTTACTTCAAGTTTGACAAAACTTTTGCAATACCAGATTTAATTAGTGCAGGGAACTGTGTATAATAAATGAAAGCGGAAAAATCATATTTCATAAAGTAAGAATAAGTGTAGTTTGGGTGACAACTGGATATCCCGTTGATGTCGAATACTTTGCGTGTGTGATCCCAGGTAGGGCATTAATATTGCCCATCTTTATTTAGATACTAATGTCAGATTTAATGCTGTTTAGTAAATGAAGAAGATATTTAAACATAAACTATAAATAATTGTTAAATGTAATGATAAAAAAATCCTGTTTTTTCATTGGTTGATTGTGACTTCATTCTTAATATCGTCAAACATTATAATTTTTTATTGTAGCACTAAATATACATACTAGATTTAAGTTATATATGTATTTATAAAATATATTTTCATAGATACCAGTGTTGACATGGAATGCGAAATTTTAGTTATTATTATTTTCAATTAAAATTTTTCCGATAAAAAATATAAGATTTTTTTCATTTATGCTCGATGTAACATATATATAATTGACGTCCAATATAATTCAGTGTTATATACAGAATTTATTATATATAGTCGATATAGCTAATGATAGTGTGCGCAGTAGCAGCTTGTTAGCATTGAGCCTTCCCGCGGTGATATATTGCATACCGGCACTGCCCACGAGGCGAAGCACTAAAATATAGAGTTCCATGTATGTAGACAGGTCAACGATTGAAATTAAATATATTTCTAATTTAAATCTTCGTCCTAGCAAAAATATTAAACAATAAAATTCTAGTAGCAACTGCTTACCTTTTTGTTTTATTGTCCTTTAATAATACTTTCTTCTCACATAGAGTAATATTAAAAGAAAACATATGTAACTTTTTATAAGATAGCGGCTATAATGGCCATCATAGGGGTATATTAATAAAATAATTATCTTTTCTGTAAATCAAGTAAAAGAGAAATCATTATTTGTTATTACCACTCCTAAAGGAAATGATGTGGTGGCCTCGTTGTTATTGTGATCTGAACCTTTCAGAAAATTATAAATATATAGGATAGCCATCATATGATATGACACCATAAGCCATCAATTGATTTCTCTGTTGGATATGTGCTGCGTTAATAATCTCGATGGAAAAATTATCTCCAGTGGTATTTATGGATTTTTTTTATTTCTGCAAAACAGCAAACAAGTTGATAGTCTAATTAAGTATAAACAGTCACCGTCGTCTATAGATTTTTGCGACACCAGTGGCACTGCTAACAAGCTACCATCTTCGTAAGCGAACTTGAACCTGGATCACTTATGTCGGAAAACAACTCAATATTATTATGGCGGCATGCTTTGATCCAGGGGTGGTTATCAGATGGGCTAGAAGCCCTACCACCTGGCTAGGGTTGTTTTGATGTGACATGTGGCCCTCGGTTTAGGGCTTACTCCACCCCCACATGGGTAAAATACTTTTTATTAACTAACTTTTTAACATTTTCTAACTCTATGAGTAGGACAAAAGCGTGAGTGATAAACGTCCTCGGAGCCACGACTGCGCCTCGTCGCGATGCACTGCCATCTGACGGAGGCAGGGCGTTGAAAATAAAAGTAAATATATAAAACAAGAAAATTAAATGTATTGTGGTGGTAAAGTAGAAGCCAATCCAGCAGCCTGACGCTAATTTTCTACTGAACCCCGAAAATTTAGCTTACCTAATTATATTTTTTGACAAATTTTATTTCCTTTCAATTTCACACGAGACTATGAAAGCTGCCATCTCTGTAACATTGCGTTTCAGCTGCAGGAACTTTGGCTTTATCAATATGTTTTAATCATACATCTTCTGCTATAATTCAATAGAAGTAAACTCATTGAACGTCAGCTGGACATTGTTAAAGATAAGACAAAAATACAAGGAAGATAAAACTATCTTATTGATTTAAATAGCTTTTAAATCAATTCTAGCGAGTTTAATATTAATATAAAAATTAAATACAGAAACTACACACGTTGATCATAGATTATCTTAGTCACATTATTGCTCATTTCTCTGTAAAGGAATATGTGAATTAAATTAATTTATAAATAAAATAATCTTAGTAGGACTGTCAACAACTTGCGTAATTAAACAACATTGTATGACAATATCATTATATCAAAGCTGTTTTCAACGAAACGTGTTATTTTATATTCATTTAATGACTGAAATCTCTATAAATTCTATATTTATATGATCGAGTCGTTTAAAATTGAAAACAGATAATAAAGCTGGTGTTGGGTTTAAATACTTTAATAGATTCTTCTACTTCAAAATATTCAGCATTCGATGTATGAGTGAACAGTTGAATTAACAATTTAGTTTGATTAAAAATAAAGATTACAGGTTATTTTGTTTATTTTTAATTGAAATTGCAATTATACGTAAAAAAAAATTATTTCAATTCGTTAAATCGTTTTTTGTTATCAAATCATAGTTTTCAGTGAAAGATAACAATCAGGCATGATCTGTTAGAAATGAAACCACAATTAAAACTGTACACAGGCGTCCCGTTACAAGCCGAAATGTGTTTTAGCTCAATTAAGATGACCGCAGAGCGTTGTGAATGTGTAAGCAACGGGGTCGGACGAGCACGCGTGCCAGTATTAGCACAGGTAAAGAAAAACAGTAGCTCAAGTCTTTAATTTAAACTAGTTGGATAGTTTCCTAAAACGTATTATTTTTATGCTGGTCATCACATCTGCGTGAAGGGTACTGTGGATTTCCCATCTAAGTACAATTACTTTGATGTTAAATAAATCATAATTTTATGTCTATCTATCAATAACCTTTTTGACGCTGGAGTTTTTACCCACTACTAGAGTTAAAATTCTCTGTTAATGAATTCATTGGTAACAAAGTCAAGCTGTGACAGTGACTTTTTAATTCAAACTATTAAAAGAAACTATTTTTTTTAAATTTGAAAAAAAATTTTGTTATCGTGGTGGTTACATGTACCTGTTTTACTGTTGAAATCTCAACTATGAACATACCGAATCCATAAAACAATGTGAAGTATTATTAAGTAAATAAACTATTTTTTACTTAAGTTTGCATACTTTTAATTCAAATTTAAATTAATAAATGTTTAGTTTTTGTTATTTTATAGATAGGTTTTCACGAGTTGAAGAATAACCATTTTTTAATAATAATTATATTATTTATTATTATATATTATATTTATTATTAATATTATTAAGATTACATCATCATTAATCTTCGTGTAAGATATTATTTATTTAAACATTACTTATATTGCTACCAGAAATACAATACGGCTTTTTCACCAGGTTATGTTAGAAGGTAAAATTTTAGAAAATAGAAATAAAACTCATTTCTCTAGCAATCATTTGCGAACTCAACATTTCATGTTACAGAGTAAATTAATCTTTTTTGCTTTCATAAAATATAGACCACGCCAGTAAAATTAGTAACTTCTGAAGAAAAAAACAAGTTTAATTATCTAAATTAAATTTTGCTGTTTACTTTGTCTACGAACGATGAAAGTAATTTTGTTAATATAATTTACATGAATTCATTACAAAAATTAAAAATGTTTGATAGTCACATTGAAGAAGCCAGTTTTGTCTGTTGTGACAATACTCAAGCGTAAGTGAAGTGAAACATTTGAAAACTTTGAAAGGTATTTTTTATTGCTGTAGGGCATCTGGCAAGTTGAAGGCTCACTTAGTAGTTAGCAGTTACCGTCGACCATGGATGTTTGCAACGGTAGAGCATCGCGAACACGCTGTTGTCCGTATAAAGGCACTGATCACTTATGCCAGAAAAAAACACAGGGTTATTATGGCAGTATATTTAGAATCTAGGGGTGGTTGACATCTAGACGGGCTTTGAGCCCTACCACTTAGCTTGGGTTGCTTAGTCGCTTTCTACGACAGGCCAACTCCAGCCGCAGAATTCAGTATTCTTACTCTGTTTTTACCCAGATAAATTTTTTTTTTTTTATTTGAAATTTTTTTTTACATATGCAAAGCCTAATAACATAGTACGAATTAAATAAGATATCACGTAAACTATTACGGCTATTCATTGATATCTTGTGTGTATATATAATTATAGATATGTACAAATAAGGCCCTGATTGACGGGCTAATGGACGGGGGCCAATTAAGCAAGCAACTCGATAATTGTTATCGACACTTGTCATTAGATGCGAGGCGAACAGCTTTCTATGTTTTTATTTAGTCGTTTATTTGATTGACGACTGAAAGTTGTGGCCTGATGTGTTGGTATATGGTAGGATTTATTGAAGCATCATATATTTTAGTCATATATTTGGATGAATGAAAATGGGTTGTTTGTTTCACTATGTTTATTAAATTGAGTTTTTTTTAATATATCGCTGATTGATGAATATCCTATATAAATGTGGCGTATAGAGCGCCAATGACAGTTTTTAATGATATATTTTATTCATGGATAGAAATTTTAATCCATGTTTTCGTTGTGAAAATATTTAAAACGTTATTTAGCTATATGTTGACATGGCTGATCAGCAGGTTTAAATTAAGTACTAATACGTTTTCAGAAATTTTGAGAATGATTTTATATTTAATATCGATATTAATCTTTTTTTTAAATAAAACAGATATATTAAAAAAAGGCTATATATAATAACTATTAACAACTAAATTTCCAAAATAATTATATGATGGATTCGCGAGCAATAAAAACACAAAGTAAACATATCTTAAAAGCCTTGTAAACTAAAGTTGTTTTGAGAAATTTGTTTATTAAATAAATATTTCCTAAATAAAAGTAATAAATATAGGTATATTATAGATTCCAATTTTGTGGAGTTTAAGGCACATGATAACCCGTAATGATCTTGTGATTTTGTAGCATAAGTTTAAATAACATAGAATATTGTCGTATTCATTTATCTTGTTTTTAATATATAATGCATAAATTTGTATCCTTTTAACATAATACTACCAAAGTCGATAAGGACCCAAGTTATCTTTTCAACATAATAATATCACCGTAGCAATGTTTCTTAAAATAAATCCAACGATTGTCCTCCAGACGTCCGCATTGTCGCCATATAAGCTTTGGAAAACAATCAATGCCGTGACGTCATGGCATTGTTGCCAGGACATGCCACCAGGTCGTTCACCACGTGATTGATTTCCAGTACGTGATGTGATCGCGCGTCATGCGTTTGGCAATCGCTGAGGATGTACAAATACCGTATGGCGCTCGATTCTTAGGAAAACATTGTCGAGCGATTACGTAATAAGGTGTTCGAGGGAAACTTTGTTCTGTTGACAATTGCCTGCTTTCAATCGATCTTACTAATATATAAGCCGAGAAAAACAAATTACATATATACATATATGTACAGACGCAATATTTTTTTATTTCTATCTTCTTTTAATTACTTTCATATTAGATGTTTAGAATGTCTCTACATACTTCAATTTATTACATAAAATCTTAGGCTTGCACTTAGGTATCATTAGTAACCCAGCTCACCCCTGAGTGATAAAGAAGATGTCTGGGTACAATACCTCGGCTTTGAAGAGGTCCGCGAAAGTGGGCCGGCAAAGTTGGAGTCGCGGTCTGTCTAGTTCGTCGCGTCCCGTAGCCTCGGCACTCAAGGCGCACGAAGGAACACCGAGGTGATTTTAATAGGTACACCAGCGACGTGCGACGTGCGTGGGGAGTCCCACACCATCCCGTCACCTGTTCCCATGCGATTGGGTGAGCGTTAGATATTTCCACTTCAGTACTAACCAGAAATAAGGATATAGTCTGTAACCATGTACGAGGCATATCATATGGGAACTGCAGTGTCACAGCAAAAAGCACACAACGATTAAGTGCGATTCACTCCAACGGATCGTAGCTCCAAGGAGAAACTTTCGGATACAAATACGATTTAGATAATTTGCAAAATTGGTGCTAATTATTATTTATAAATGTCTAAAAGAAACATAGTGTCGGCCTGTTGAAGCTATCTTAATTATAATAATTATGACGGTACTTTGAATAATTAGACGTAAAATTATGTTTGGTAGCCCAGTCGCTCAGTTGCGGTATCGTTTGAATTCGACAAAAATATATATGTTTGTTTCTATATATTTTCGATTCAAGCAAATATACTAACAACTCACTCTCGGTTTGATTCAGAACATTCTGTGAGGCATATACTCCTGTAGTTACATTTAAATAAAATCATACTACAGTAGTGATATCCGTGCAGGGGCGGAGAAAGAATACTAACCTCTGTGGCCGGGGTCGGCCTGTCGTAAAAGGCGACAAAGCAACCCACCCTAGCTGCGTGGTAGGGCCTCAAGCCCATCTGGATGGCGACCACCTTTGGTCTTAAGTATGCCGCCATAATAACCTTGTGTTGTGTTCCGGCATTAGTGACCCAAGTTCCTGTACCCTTAAAGGACAGCAGCGTGTTCGCGATGCCACTGACGTTACATACACCTATAGGCGACGGTAATTGCTAAATCCTAAGCGGGCCGTCAGCCTGTCTGCTGTTCTACAGCAATAGAAAAAAAAAAGTGATTCTGAATGATATAAGAAAATTCTTTAATACAAACTAGACAATCCACAACTTTTTTTTAAGGAAAAACACCAATCGACGAGTGCCCCTGACTTGGGGAGATGGGGGGGAGGGAGAGACTCCAAAAACCCCGCTGTCCTTTTATCGGTCTCTATCTGGGCCCGTGGATAAACTTGGCCCACTATGTTACGTGACTATTTATGTCAATTTTTCAAGCTGGTAACTTATACAGTTATAATTCAATTACTTGTCTTCAATCTTTCAACCCTCGTGTGAGTACGCGAAGTGTTAAATTTCTTATTATTTATATCACAAAAGGAATAATTCTGCTTCTTTTGAAGGGAGTCCGACGGTACTGGGACCTAGTTCAATAACGCCGAAACACAACATATCTGGTCTATATCACGGGATCATCCAGACGGGCTTGGATCCCAGCCACATAGGGTTGTTTTGTAGCCGTTTACGACAGGCGAAACTCGGCCGCAAATGTCAGTATATATACACTGCCCCTGGACGGAGAAAACTCTCGTGCCGTAGGTCAGTAAACAATAATAACAGCTCGTGACACCGCTTAGCTGAAGCATCTGTTTGGAGGGAAAGGATTTTATCCTTTTCACATCACCATGAGCAAAACCGCCCAGAAGGGGTATATTTTTATACGATTGCATCTTAATTATGATAGTTCTTAGATATTAATATAATTTTATCATTCTTTTTTTATTACTATAGTACAGCAGACAGGCTGATGACCTGCTTAGAATTTAGCAGTTACCGTCGTCTATAGGTGTATACAACGTCAGAGGCATCGCGAACACACTGCTATCTCATAAGGGTACAGGAACTTGGGTCACTAATGTCGGAACAAAACACAAAGTTATTATGGCGGCATACTTAAGACCAAAGGTGCTCGCTATCCAGACGGGCTTGAGGACCTACCACGTAGTGGTGGTTGTTTTGTCGCCTTTTATGACAGGCTGACCTCGGCTGCAGAGGTTAGTATTCTTTCACCACCCCTACACGGATAAAAATTATTTGTAGTACAATAATAATAAAAATGTAAATATCTAAATATCATCTCTTGTATTATTATTTGCCACAAATCGTTGACTATTTGGTATTTCCCATTAGCATAACATATTGATTTATGTTATATATCTCAGAATATAACAACATGAATAATACGACTCGCTGTCACTCGTCGATAAATAAATTGTTTATAATTAATGAGTCAAACTTCTATAAAACTTTCGCGAAATTTTTTTATAGCCGATTGGATGGTATGAGACCTGTGACCTATTGAAGACCTTTTTTTATAAGTTACGATTATATTATTTATCTATAATTTGTTTTTCAATAAGATTTATTTCGTAAACTAGAGTAATTAGAGTTCAAAGTTAATTAATTGCAAAGTAATATATTGTTGCACTGCTGTTGACGATTAATCAAAAAGTGATACTAGGGGAGCCATTTTTAATTAGTAAGTTTTCGCTTGCACTTTCTTTTTGTTAAAATACATAAGAGAAGAAAATAGAAATCGAATTATAATACTTAAAATTTAGATTTCACAGATAATAGTCATTGTTTCGTGGCAGATAAAACCAAACGTAGTTTTCCTCAGCCATCTTTGAACTGACAAAGGAAGGATTTTTTTAAACACTAAAATAAAGAAATGACGAGATTCTTATCAGAAAAAAGATTTGAAGAATAGGTGCACTTATTATAAAATATAAAATAAAATTATATTAATCCCCAAAAAATTGCCTTTGTCGTACTATACACACTTCAATTCGTTAATGCTAAACTGTCCAATTTGATCGACCTATAAATTTTTCACAGCTACCTACATACATATATTATTTATTTAGGCTTCATTTGTTATTATTTTTCTCTTTTTTTATTTTACCGTCATTGTACTAATGGGTATATTAAAGAATATATGGGTAAAGTCATAGTAAAATGGTATTGGGTTTGATTCTAATCATTCATTTCTTGACAAGTTTTCTCGTGAATTTACATATGTTATAACAAAGTAAAATTAGCCGCTTACATTTTGATGAGATTTACTTAAGCCAAAAAAACAATGATGTCATTACTTCATACTGATGATTAAGGGAAACATGTTCTTGTATTCCCTAACCTAATCAAGTTCATCATTTTACTCAGCATATTTTTATCCAACTTGCCCATTTCCGTTTCTTTTCGATATACATACATATTTTTACTCTGAGTTTTTCTCTTGTCTGTTGTACAAATATACTGAATGTTATAAACCTGTGTGTTCGAATCGCATACAGTTTTATAAGTATAATTAAATAAAATTATTAAATTAAATTTACATTCTTAACCTTCATATTGCAGACATAACCATAATTTTACTCTTATTATAAATAAAATATTTTTTTTAATATATAATATTAGGAGATAATTCGAAGCGTCTAATATTTTTAAATAATTTATATTTTGCAAAAATTTTAGGAATTATAATATTTAAAAAAGTCGAAACATAAATTAATTGTTCATAATATTAATAACCGACAACATTTAAATTTCTGCAATTTAACAACCACTCATGAACACCTGTTATGAATAATAATAATTTTAATGAGCAGTATTAAAATCAGTAGTGGAATTATTATCAAGTCTTCTTCTTCTTTCTTCCTTCTGCCCTTATCCCACATTATATGGGGTCGGCACAACATGTTATATGTTGTAATAGTTGTGGTTTAGTTTTTACAACCGGCCGCCTGCCTGAAATTAACCCCTTTTTGGGAAAAATCTGTCATTCTTTTTATTTTAATTATATTTCTCGTTTCACATTAAAAGTAGGACACGAAATTTCATTGTCAATCATCTAATATATCGTAAAGCGACACTTTTATTGGTTTCTTCTTGAGTAAATAACATCCGAGTGTAGGTTTGGGTGTGCAGGGTGGCACTTTTGCCGGGTCTCCGACTTTTACGGGGTCTGTGATTCGCAGCGCCGAGCGTCTTCGAATGCTCTTGGTCCTGCACTCCGTTTCGCTTGAATGGTGACACAGGCAGCTTGCGCACAATGCGTCCATCTTCATATATTTTGGTGGTGGCTCACAGCAATCTTCCTCCTGGCAAGTTAAAGGCCTTGAAACTCGCGGCTTCTTTCACAACAATACATAACTTTCGGCGAAGGACATCGTGGCAAGCAGGTATAGAACATAGATGGATCTTCACAGCACTTTGTTGGACAAGGGGCCACTAACATCGGATATACTGCAAATTGCTCGCAGTTTTCAGGGTAAAAGCACGCCATTTTTATTTAGATTTTACTTCTTTTTCTTTTGTAAATTTTATATCATAATAAATAAATTTACACTAGAATTGGAATGATTATCAAGTATTTTACAAAAAAAATCTAATGTGTACTTAATACGTCGTAATTCTACACAAATTATTAATGTATAAGTAAAATAATATTATTATTAACATAATTATTTTTGTTAATTTCCTTAGGTCAGCTATTTTCTTGTTAATTCGCGTGACGCGATTTGAACAATTCGGAGTCCAAGCAAATCTCAAATTCCAGCTGGTGCTGTGATAAGCTACGTGATGCTAAGTTCATGTAAACACTGTAAGTCTGACGGCCTATAAAGATAAATTAAGGTCAAAAGTATTTCATCCACTTTCTTATAATATGTACCGACGCTAACTTCATTAATTAATTTCAATCTGTGCCAGTGCTAAGTTACGGGCCCCTGTCTTGAAAAGAAGTTTTCTGTGCAATCAAAATTAACCTCTTACATTTTGATGAAATTAACATAAGCCAAAAAACAATTCGGTGATATATATAATATGTGAACCATTAATTAAAAAAGCTGCTCACTAACCATAAGAAGTTTTCTATTGCAAAACACAAAACATACTCATAAGATCCGGAACAGCATCTCATAAACCATAAAGAGCGTGTTTACTTTCTTATTAAAATTTGGAATTGTATTAGGGAAAGGTTTCATAAATATTAATTAATTTAAATTATTTAATTAAGTAGACACATGAACTCGTTTTCACCTTCACGAAACAAGAATATGCTCGCATTTTAATTTTTTATAATTAAAGTAATTAATAACAGTGTACTAAAAGTAGCAAAAATGATTACATGTCAGAGATAAGACAGCCTAAAATATTTTTTGCAGATCTTTTCGTATTTTTATTACTATGCTTCCTTAATATATTTATTATACATTACTATATTTCTAATTATAAATATGTTTTAGTTAACGTCTCATAATTGTGATTAATTGCTAGCTTTCTTTTCGTTTATTACCAGAATTAAAAGTTAATATTAGTATGCAAGTATATAAAAAATATTTTTAGCCGTATAGTACCTTAGATGTGTTCGCCTCTTTATATACTTTAAAAATATCGTTGAGTCAGACCCATGAGCTTTTTCTAAGCTTATCTTCTAGCTTAGCTCCGGAGTTTTCACTTTAAAATCTAAGGCACGCTGTTGTATATTGTTACAGAGCAAATTTAAGTACACCTTTTTGAATCCTAGGCTCTCGGCGACTCTTTACTAAGGGCGCAAAATAAATAAATATACAGGAACAATTCACGCAGCGCCATCTAGTTCCAGACTAACTAGACAAGCACTTGTGTTGTGGGTACTAGACAACTGATATACTGCTTAAATACTTTTCTTTCGTAAATAAATACATATTATACAAAAACACCCAGACGCGAGACGGGAATCGACGGAGACCTTCGCAAGCGTACCGCAGTGCGTTAACTATTATGCCATAGGGGTCGTAAAATATTTAGCTAATTGGTTATTATAGGGAAACTGAAAATAGGTAACTACTTAAACGACGTGTACTGTTTTCGCTCTGAGATATGCACGCAATGGGTGTCCATTGATGTTTTATATACCAATGAAATTATTAAGAATGAGAATTCAGATTAAATGAGTTGATAGAAATGCTAAAATCGTGAAGTATAAACGTCTTCTGTGCCCAATTCTCATAGATATTCAATAAGGCTTATAACATCCATAAGTTGTTATATCTAATGGTTGTGTCACTGTTAACCTGTGTATCGATTTATTTTGATGTCAGCCCGTTTAGGGATGTTCAAACAATTCTGACCCTTATTAATAATACAAGCGAATAAGAATGAAGTGAAAGTTGTGTATTACACGAAAGCTAGTTAAGAGATCAATGTGTTACGTGGTATTTTTATATTAATTTTATTTCTTATGATATTTAATTAATGTACTAAGTATGTATTTTTATTCTAAATTTACTACCGTACTTTAAGTCAAAATCTAAAGAGAGTGGTCATTAGAAAAGTAACAACACTTATTAGTAAATTCAAAATTTTTCTTAATATGTGAACTTGCAAAAAATTTATACGCTGTAATGCTAAGTTATACCTATATGTTTGATGTGATATAGATTATATGGTAGGCCCCCCACAAGATGGACCGATGATCTAATCAAGATCGCCGGAATAGGTTGGATGAGGGCAGCGCAGGACCGATCATCATGGAGATCTTTGGTTGAGGCCTTTGTCCAGCAGTGGGCGTCTTCCGGCTGAAATGATGATGATGATAGAGTATATGTTGCTTTCACCTTTAATCTCTCAATTGATTATCCTGTAAATTTAAAAATAAAAAAAGCCTAGAAATCTTTTAAATAATGGTAATGAGTATATCTGTGAAAGTTAAGAAGTAGCGTGTAGTGTAACATTAATGTATGTTAATTATATCTAATATTTTACAAAAAAGTTTTACCTTAATGCCTTTCGATGTTATGACAAAAATAAATATTACTCGTCCGATTTGACGTACATTGTCATCCACAAGTCAAAATTATTTTTATTGCTTTAATTATTTAAATAAGTATATTTCCATATTTATTACAAGTATAAAATGTATGAACTACTTAAGCGTTTAATTGCGCTGCCAACCTACAAGCGCTAGTAATTAACAAATTAAAATTTTATGTAATAGAGTATGACCATATATTGCGAGGGGAAGAATGCCATATGAAAAGAAAAATGCTAAATACGAAATTAAGTTAAAAATTAAGTTAAGTTAAATTAATGGATAGAAAAGGAAGAGTAGACCATGAATATAGAGAGGACGGCTAACAGAGGAGAGCGGAAGGAAAGAGAAGAATGATATTATAATAAATATTTATAAGTAATACTATTGCCGGCATAATTCAAAGGGACAAAGTCGATGATAGATCCAAATTAAATTGTGAAAAGAAGTGATTAAATACTGTCTATCTATATATGCAAGGTGCAAATCATAACGGCTTAAAGAATTTTATAAAAATAAAAACGAAATTAATTTTTGTCTATGCTATCATTTCTTAATAGCACATTTTTGTCTTAATCTAATCTACTAAATAAAGTGTTGATATCGACGACTATGTCAGTCTGTCCTTATGTAGCAAAGGCCTCCTCTAATTTCTCTCATTTCCTTCTGCCTCTTGACTGGGTTCATGTGGTACCTGTTAAAGACTCAATCTCCTCTTCCCATCTTCTAAATAGTCTCTTCACACTGTTTTTTGTACACACAACTAAATTATATTTATAGGGTAGTAAATATAGTCCGAGACATAAAAGCAGACAATGTCAAATGAATATGCATGGATGCGACATTGCAATTTGGATGGAACCATCTCGTAATAACAATGTGGCAAAAATAATACCTTTGTTATAATTCGCATACGCCCCAAGTAAAACACACGCGCGGTTTTTTTAATGTTGTAGTAATTTTTAGTTACATAGCTTTATATATTTTTTTATATTGCTGTAGGATAGCAGACAGGCTGACCCACTTATAATTTTTCAGTTACCGTCGCTTATAGGTATTTGCAATGCTAGGGCATAGCTAACACGGTGCTATCCACGAAGGGGTACTGGAACCTGGTCACTTATGTTGGAACACAACGCAAGTTTATTATGACGGCATACTTTTTATTCAAGTTACTCAACAATCACATTGATTCCCCTTTCCTTATAAGTCAGGTATTTCTGAGGTGTCCCCGTTTAGATTCAAGGCAAGTGTCACTTTTTTCTTTAACTTTTTTACACAGATCTTGTCTTGAATATAATAAATCTTACACCAGTGTAGACATTTTTTGCTCTAACATTATAAATTGAAAATAATCGAATTATGCAAATGACTAAAGTATTTAGTATTATGTTTAGATCTCTCATTTCTTTTTTAATGTATTTTGTAATTTTAATTTTATGACATCACTATTATTCTATTGGATGATGCAATTATGTGTATTACCTATAAGTGGAAACTTTACTGATTTGTTAATTTTTATGTTTTCTTTATATTGTGATGTATTGTAATTATTTGTTTCCCAAATAAATAAATAAAAAAATATATATAATACTTATAGACCAAGGATGGTTGCCATCCAGCTTGGGTTGGTTAGTTGCCTTTTACAACAGACAGAATCCGGCCGCAGAGGTCAGGAGTCATCGTTCTGCGCCCATTTGCAGATAATTTGTAAATAATTTTTATTCGTTATCACCCCCTCTTTTTTACCCATGTCTACTTTCCGGTTTTCTTCTTACGCTAGCGACACGATCCTTTAATTGCAAATAGGTGACGTGAAATCCGTGAAGAAACATATCCATTCTAGAACATTAGGATACACGTGATAAGAAGTGAAGTTCTTTATTATCCAAAACTTGAAAGTTAAAGAATTAAAAAATCAACAAAATAATGATATTTTTTATTTCAAATTTTGCTAACTTTGCTGCCCAATAAATAAATGAATTTAATATAATCTAGCAACGTTACCTGGAGCTTATTTCTATTCTGGACAAAAAAAAACAAGGCCCTATTGTTAAAATAATTTTAAATCGAGATTTTCAATCTCATTACACTTTTCTGTATTAAAATTATTTATGAAACCATAGAAAAATAAATAGAGGTATTACTTTGTTTTCACGCTAGAAGACGTACCTCAGTGCGTTGTACAACGCGCAGGCGCACGACAACGTGCCAGCTTCGATGACATAACTGCTTATGTGTGACTAATCACTCGCTGTAATGCCATAGAACACTAATGTAACCCTGTTATAGTGTACCTACACTATAACAGGGTTACACTATATCTACCTAGATATAGTATATGTCTGCTAAAATACCATACTGCTTACACTATCTTAAATAAATAATGCCAATGAAAATCCTATGCAGTTGGAACGATGATTGATATTTCAGTTTAATATTAATAATATCATGTTTTCAAATTTTAGGCACACAGAAAAATAAAATATTAGTGTAATACTTTTTAAATCATTACTAAAGAGCAGTGATTTAAGAAATTGCTAAATTACTAAAGACTAAAGCTTAAACTTTCTGATAATGAAAAATTAATAAAATACGTATACACCAATTATCTGCGCACCTCTTAGCATTTATTATAGTTAACATGTATAAAGTACATCTGAAACTAGTAGCGACATCTATTGATACGTTTTACAAGTAAGCGTAAAAATATATATTCTTGATGAAAAGAATCAAGGAAATAGATAACTGTTTTAGATTAATAATATATACTATTCTACTATCGTATCTTGGAATGTAATAATGCATGCCATTTATTGATCCTTTATCATTATTAAAGCAGGTTGGGATCCGCATTACGTCTTAGATTGAACTGTTTTGAATGGGCAATGTTGCACAAGACATCGTCGCCACCCAGATTAGTTGAAATAGCTCTTAACCAAATATTTGTTTACATACGATTTTCTACACAAAATGATATCGTAGTGCATTGTAAAATATACAATTGACGGATAAATAGATCCAGACTAGAACAAACTGTTTGTAAATCATACAAATCCTTGTGCTCAGTGGGTATCAACACATGCGACAGTTAACAAACTCATGAATCCACCATGGTGTATGTAAAATACAGTTTTCTAGTTTTGATTAAAATTATCATTCTCCTTAACTGAACTTTTTCAATGTAAACTAATGTTGATTTTTATTATAATTTCATATTTAAATAACACAAAATAATTAATTAATTATGTACCTTAAGTATTATTAAATTATACATTGATGAGAGTAGGTGTTAAATTTTTAAATATATTAAATTATAATATTGTTAACTATGTAATCTTTTAAATTTGAATAATAAAATGTGTCTAATTTTTCTCCTTCACGACAAATAAAGGTATGGCCAATTAAAAAAAAAGAGCTTGTA
Organism: Malacosoma neustria; assembly: GCA_963693495.1. NCBI lineage: Eukaryota > Metazoa > Arthropoda > Insecta > Lepidoptera > Lasiocampidae > Malacosoma > Malacosoma neustria. The sequence goes on along the minus strand of OY856378.1, from coordinate 2,561,307 downwards.
TTTCGTGATTGATGATAATTTGATGTAAAAAGTATAACACGTTTTACGTTTAGAAATTTATTTATATATTTATTTAATGTATTTTATATGGTATTTAGGCCTATGTTAATAGTGGAATAACTGTTTATTTGAAATAATTGGGTTTCAAAACTTGTTAAAACTTAAGATCAAATAGTGATAACTTTAATTAATTTGCGTTTTTAATTCTTAATTTTCAACTTTTATATATTTTTTAATTTGTTCGACATTGCAATTAACATTTTTCTGTAAGAGATGAAACTATTATGGCTTAGATAAGCATGGTGAGTCTCCCTTAAAAGGGACACCTGAACCTAGTAGGCCGTTATTATTATATATAGTGAGGAGTAGACCTAGTCAAAGTGTGATATATTTGAACCGTTAAAGCATACGCATCCGAACATCTGCCAAATTATTACAAAGCAAAAATAAATAAAAAGTAACAATGAAAACATCACTTAATCATCGATAGTCAATAACAGAAGGAACGGAAACTACTGTTTAGCATTGCAAATTAGGTCGAATTCCTTCAATGTCATATAAGGGACTAACCATATTTGTACGCTGGTGTTCGGATATGATCGTACATTTTCGTATGCCCGAGACTAACAGGCGACAGTTTAATTACTTGACTTAATTATATGTTAATTTGAATAAGTACAGTTCTCATCAAGGCCATTATTTTTTTGCTTCGCTATTTTTAGAGTTATTAAATAAAGCTCTTTAATGCTCTTATATTATACATTTGGTTTTAAATAATTTATAATATCTAATTTAAAAATAAGAAAGTAATAATAATCTTCTCATTTAGGTTATGATACTAGTTTAACTTTACTTACTGGTTTGTATTTGTTATAGAATAAGTGTTGCATCCCAAATATATCCAACCGAATGGATGTAAAGAATGGAGAGAAGGGAGGCAAAATAGTGAAGACAAGTTGTATCAGGGTAACTATGTTACCGTTTGCCGATATTATTAGAAACTTTAAATAATTAAGTTAAACAAGCAAAAGAGAAATTTAAAAGCACAACAATAAAGCCTATTTATTTAATTTAAGTATTGCAATACAACTGTAATATAATACGAATCATCAATCAGTCAGTGTTTCAGAAACATTTCTGTAAGCTCTTCTATTTATATTATTTAAACTATAACCTACTTATGAGAGCATTATTAAAAACGACGTTATTAAAAAATACTCATGTCCAGATTTACTTTTACAACAATTTTTCTATTGCTGAAGAACAGAAGACGGCCCACTCAATAGTGTGTAGTTGTTGTCGCTTATAGATATTTGGGACGCTAAGCTTCCGCAAATACGCTGCCGTCCGCATTGGGGTACTAGAACCTGGGTCACCAACACCAGAACACAGAACAAAGTTATCATGGTGGCATATTTAAAGTTCAAGGATGGTTGCCATCCACATGGATTTTGGGTCCTACCACTTAGCTAGGGTTGATTTGTCGTCTTTTTTGACAGGACAACCCTGACCGTAGGGGTCAGTTTTCTTACTTTACCCCTATACGGAAAAATTAATAAACTTATTTTTTAATAAAATATTTACCAACAAAGTGGTACATCTATCTACACCTTATTTTATAAACTAACTAGAGCCCGTCTTTATTTTGAGTAATATAAAAAAAAATATTGTAAAATAATTTTTCCTTACCATCTAAATCATAGATCAAAATATTTTTTCGACCATACATATAATGCTGCTAGTTTTACTTTGTTATACAGGTCTAATTTTTAGAATAAGTATAACTCACCCTTAACAAGGCATATTCGATAACAGTAACCCCTGTGCGAGGTTAGTGTTATTTGCATATAAATAACAAGTGATTTCGAACTATTGATCGAATTAAATGGCATTTTATTTAAAACATAAATTTGCATACGTGCAAGAATTCTGTTTGGCAGCTGCCGGAAAGGTGTGATTGCGGATGGAAGACGTATGTCATCCTTAATGCAGGTAAAAAAAAATCAATAATGTTAACGTTTTATACAAATAAACGTGATAGCATGACTTGGGTATAAAAAAGGAAGTTAATTATTCCAAAGTATTGCAATACCATCGATCAATATAACCTTGTGTTGTGTTCCGTCATTAGTGACCCAAATCCTGTACCCTTATGGGTCAGCTGCGTGTTCGCGATGCCACTAACGTTGCAAACACCCATAGGCGACGGTAACTGCTAAATTCTAAGTGGGTCGTCTGCCTGTCTGCTGTCCCACAGCAATAAAAAAAAACATCTTACAGATCACTTATTGAACATCTACTTTATTTTCCAATACAAATGCCTAGCTAGCTATTAAGGACGAATATTTTTTCAGTTTTATTTTATATTCTATAATGAACTTATAAATATACACTGACTATATTGAGGTAGTCGGGGAAGTTTGAGCTGAATGTTAAAAAATAGCTTTTAACAATAAAGTATGATTAATTTAAAATTTTACAAACATTAAATAAAGATCTGACTCTTCATTGAATTTATCCAAAATGCAGAGCTAATTTAAAAATATCATACAAACCATCCCACGCTTTTAGAACAGCGATATTAATTTTTTCGTTAGTAATTTTATTCTTATGTTAAAGAATTACTTTTTAGTTTGAATAACTATATATAGTGTCAATCCTGATGATCCTGATAAGGAATATGGGACAAAATTATTAAATTTGTGTATAATATTCATTAGGTCTTCACAAGTGTATCTAATTTTAAATTTTTTGATGGTTCAAAGTGGGTAAAAATCAAGTCAGAATTCCGTTACATAGTTAAATAAATGAATATACATACAGGTCAAGTTTTTAAAAATCTGGTAAAAACCATACTGATATCTCTTGGTTCATAATTAAAAAATGCCGCTAAATATACTAATTCATTTTTATCAATGTCTAACAATAAATCAATTTATTAAATCCAAACATCTGCTTCTAAAGTATTTATATTAAAAATCACATTGTAATGCTAATACTTATTCTGTAAAAACGTTGATTATCATTGATCGAGAGATTCTCATTTAAATAATTTCGAAATTAATCATCATTGGTTTACATAGTCATTTTTTGCACAAATAAAAATGTAAATTTAAATCGTATTATATTTTTTGTATAAAAACGTAACATTTTTGTCCTTCGTTTAGATATTCTACCTTCTTCTTTCTGCTCTTATCCACATTATATGGGGTCGACACGTCCTTTCCTTCCGCTCTCCTTTATTAGCCGTCATCTGAACTTTTTCGCTATATAGTCTTTCAGGCAATTCAATTTTTTTGTTTTCTGCTTATTTCTCTATCCGTCTACTTTCGTTCCTAGTATTTTCCTTGTCGCGTGCCATTCTTCATTTCGTATTATATACGTATGTAATAACAACCTGTTTTTTTTTTATTGCGTCGGACAGCAGACAGGCTGACAGCCCGCTTAGAATTTAGCAGTTACCGTCGCCTATATGTGTTTGCAACGCCAGTGGCATCGCGAACACACTGCTGTCCCATAAGGGTACAGGAACTTGGGTCACTAATGCCGGAACACAACATAAGGTTATTATGGCGGCATACTTAAGACCAAAGGTCGTCGCCATCCAGACGGGCTTGAGGCCCTACCACGTAGCTAGGGTGGGTTGTTTTGTCGCCTTTTACGACAAGCCGACCCCGGCCACAGAGGTTAGTATTCTTTCTCCGCCCCTGCACGGATAAAAATGATGATGTTACTTTTAGTTTGTTTAACATTGACGCTACTTTTAAACTTCATTTGTAAGTACCGTTTTATAACGATCTCTGGAATGGCTTTCATAGATCGGAACACTTGCCGGATCACGAGTATTATTCCCATCCCATTAATTTATGTGATAATATCTATTTTTACATAAGATAATTTTCTATACGATTAGTAAATCAAGTGTGTGTGACCTATAACACAAGCGTTATACTGTTAAGTTTGGCGATGGCGCTATGTGAAATGTACCGGTACATTAATAACCATTTTTGTATTCTAATCGAGGTAGAGCCTACATTTAATCAACATATTGTGTTGATTAAATTAGATGTAGGTAAGTCTATACTTAAGGAGTAAACATATTGTGGTATCTTTTAAAACAACCTGGGATTTTTTAAAGACTACTAATTTCTAAAAAACAAAATAATACAAATCAGTTAATGGTTATGTCTTTTACACGTAGTCAATTCAATAAATATTATGTCAGAAGCTGTAAAACAAAATTGCGTAACCCTTTCTGACAACGGCATAACACAAAACTGTCATTTAACTCTAAAAACCAAACCAAACACTCATAAACAGATTGTTACAATTTTTTCTATAGAAAGCAAATCACCGATATTATACATCGAACCGACAAACAAAGGGTCCGTTATTCAAAATGAAAAAAATCAAAAAGACGGTGCACTGATTGTTGTCGCAAGAGCGCTTTCGCAAAAAAATTGTCGGCAAAAAAGATTTGGCCCTTTTTGCGTCAACGGCCCATTGTCCCAAGACTATTGTTTTGGAGATACGAAAATATTTTATGCTTTCCGGATGCCAATAAAATGGTTTTTCGAATTTATTTTGACTTATTTCGATGACTATTATTTATCCAATTTATTGGTATAAGCTTTGATTAGCAGAAGGTCTTCGTGAAGATATGAGAATAATCCGGGAACGATATTGTGTTTACATGTGGCGTGAATTATCATTTTATAGTTCTACAATTAAATTTACACAGGACATTTCCCGTATATACGAATTTTACTAGAATACATTTTATTAACATGTAAAAATTACACTCGGTTATATAAATGTCCATAAAAGACTAGCGAAATACCTTTCAGAAGAAACGAAGAGTACACATGTCCAAGTCCTGTAACTCTCTGTGCAAATTTCTTCTATCAGAACAATATTAGCACTGTTTAAAAATTTCATTTAGCGATTTTGGAATTAATACTGTTATTAGTTTATACTTATTTTTATCTACTGATAATCGTTTCATTGCTATTTTTCAGTGAGAGACAAACAGAGCGATTTTTTTTATTTTTGCGTAAAGTGCCAAACAACGCGCTCGAATTGTTTCCGTGTGTCGAAATCGTGTTTGCTAAATAATGCAAAGCTCAATTTATCGTTAGTGTTGATGTTTTGATCTTTTTATAAATTCATCTCGTTAAAGCATTGGCTATTTTAAACAGCGATTCTATCGTAACAAGGTGGCATCAATCTAAATTTTTTTTTAATAATTTTAAATATTATCCAGAACCCGTCTAATTTATACGCCAACCACGCACACAATTTGTATCGATACCTTCACGTCAATCGATTTTGTAAAATAGTAATTTGTACACGGATGCCTATTTTTAAAACAATAAAGTTGTCTGATGTATGACACTCAGAATTGATATTTAGTTTAGATAATTATATAAATTACTAATTTTGTATAGTTTAACGGGACATAAAGAGGGTAGTTTTAGCTTCTGGCTGAATTTGGAAGATTATACTGTTTCCTGTATATTAATTTGGCTGATTTAGAAGTTTTTTTTAATAAAATGTGTCAAATATTTATACTGATCAGATTGTATTCCCGTTAAGTAAAAAATACGAACAAATATACTTCGCAGTTCTAGTGATGCTTTATTACACATGGATGACGTATGAATATGTCATCCCTCGCGTTTCAGAGTATTAGCAGGTGTATGGAAAGTGCATGATTGTAGTGTTTTAATAAGTCATGTACTTTGTTACTTATTGTTACATGTAACTTAATTTTGATTCTAAGCATCATCATCCAAGCATTTACATTTGATTTCGTCCAAAGGTTAAATTGTTTCAGGGTTTAGACACGCTTTAGTAATTATATTTTCTTTTTTGAGTCAGTATAGTCCTTTTAGAGAAAAAGTTTCCGTACCTTCCGCCACTCCGAAAGAGATAACGTGTTCCAAGTGCTACTTTTTTCTAAGTATCTATGCAGCGTAACTGGTGTACAAAGGTCTGATGCCTTTTTTGTTAGTCTAGTGGAAATTTTCAGTTATGTAAAGTTAGGTTAAGGATTTGTCTTTTTACCGCGCATTCTTATATCCAGCAAAGACCACACTGCCTCTTAAAATATTCAAAGATATACATCATACAAATTTCAACATTAACATAATTGTAATGAAATCAACACTGATACCAGTCCATTCCTGTCTATACACCTTAATAACAAACAAAAAGCTACTTTACATAACCACATAAATGCGGGCAAAGGTGCTTTAACGGTCGAAACCGTTTCCGAAAACCTTAAAGGAAGTAATTACATATTCTAATCCTTACCAAGGTGCCGGTTCATATGTCACATTAAAACGGCTTGCCCTAACGGTGAGAAAAAAAAAACATGAAGTACCGTGTTTCGTAACTGACGACGTCACCAAAAAATGCGTTCTTACTTTATAATCTTTAAAAAACAATGGACTATATGCGAAGTGAAATAAGTCTACAATCCAAGAATTATGGTTGGTTTTTGAAAAACGGTAGTTGATGTCGTATCAAAATTTATGCATGCATTTGCATAATGTGCATAGCCCCTAAATTTTGTTCAAATAAAAAATAGGATGGGTAGAAACTTTTTTGCATAAATTCTTACAAAGGAAACGGGTTAAAGCATTCCGGAAGTGAAATGTCGCGGATCCGATCGCGTACAGAACAATCACAGCTAGCATACTAATTTAATATCAATCGCGATGTTTTATAGATCAAATCAGAATGAAAAATAATTTTGTGCTTATGCCCTTTTGTAATGTTACCCCTCGTGGTACACAATAGAAAATGTACCTGACTATAATTTATGCGAGAATATTAAGAGAAATGTACCTGCCCTTGGTGAATATTAAGTGTAACCTAACCCCTGACATTACTCAATAGGGTTAAGATACTTTTTGAAAGGGCATAATAAAAAAAATGCAAATAAACTGTCCCCACGTTCAAGGGTTACACAGGTATAGAAAAAAATTCGCAGTCCATGAAATCAAGGATTTATTTGTAATAAAAACGCCGCAGGTAAATACGATACTTGATGTGTTCAACACTTGTCATACTGGCGTATAATTTGGGTGTGCTCGGATTCTTTTCTTATGCATATGCGATGGGGTGGCCTATAGATAGTTGAGTTTTTAATAGGGTTTTTTTCTATTATAGTTCGTATGCAAGATTTATAGTCGGGATGCGAGTTCGTGAGAATTCTGGGAGATAAACTGAATTTGCCTATACGCTTCCCCCAACCCTTTCTATGCAGACTTCATGGGAAATATTCAAACAAGGTGTCATCTTGAATATCGATCGTTCAGACTCCTTTTGTTGGTCTATGGGAATTGATACATTGAAAAGGAAGCGCTCACCACGTTTGCATAATCTATTAGATTCCGCCGTTATAATTGTTTGGTTCATAACGGTCTTAAAGGGTTCGATTTGTAAAAAAGTCCGTTAAAAAATTGGACCGTTGGTTTTTTATTAACCACTGTCCTGATATTGTTTTGGCATAACTGTACAGTAGTTTTTGCGGCTATCCGTTCACGATGGTTCCCTTTGTTGATTAATGAAGGACATTTTGAATTAACGGAACCATTTTACGTGTACTTTTTTACAATTTTAAGTTATATTGAACGATGTCTTGTTATTAGATATTTGTAGATTTCTAAAAATAAAATTAATTAACTATTAGATTTATTATAATGTAATATGATCAATGCTTTGTAAAAAGAAAGTTGTTTAAACTTATCTTTGAATAGTATTCCTCGTTCGTTCCTCACGATTATATTCGAAGTTTTTTCTTCAAAACCCAGGGTTCTATTGAGTATTGTGATACAGATAATTTTTATAGTTAAAACCTATGTTATCTGCTGAGTTAAGCAGATAAGCAAAATGCCTATCTGGTAGCAAACGGGGACGTGGCCTATGAACATTTGTAACACCAGAAGCATTCCCGCTTTTTATTAGTCATATCCTTCTGTGACATTTGCTTTGCTTTACTTGAGTAAATAATATATTCACTCAATATCTAAAAGCTACATATAATTTTTTCCAAATGTATAAAAGATTTAAATTTTTTACTTACTTTCTTTTAAATTTTTGTAAAGTAAGTATATTTGCTAGCACTGGAGGAATATATACATAATTCAATCTACATTTAAAATATAACAAAATATTTCAATTACTGACACATTTACCGATCTCAAACTTCTAGCAATAAACTACGTAGCCTAAATAGTTCTAAAACATTACTTTGCCAAAAAAAACTCGTAGTAAAATATCAAAAACTATTACACCGCCCTACGCAAACAGATTGAGGCAACAACCCTTTTTTATTGGAAATTGGTCAATGCATTTTTTCTAAAAACCCAAAATTTGCTCCAGTTTTTGCTAATACTTTTGTTGTTGAACACACAGTGCTAATGTATATACTGTAGACGACCGTTGTTATGTATATGCATACCCACAACAACCGTGATCTTAAATTATTAGTTTCCTAAATTCCACATACATATATTGTTATGTAAACCTATTTTAGCGTTTCATACAAAACATATTCTTTAAAAATTATTCATTGCAGCTTCAGGGTCTAAAATATGTTGTGGATTATATCTAATCTCAAAAGTTGTACGCGCCGTTTATATCGATGTCTCTCGGCGACTTTCTTAATTAAAAACAAAAAAAAATGGAATAGATGAGACTTTATTTAATTTTTACAGGAATGACCATTGTCAGAATACTATGTGAACCCTTTCAGATTACTGAAATATTAAATATCCTTTGCTGTCAACTAGCATAGTAAGGACATCGTTTATATATGTATATTTTGATAAATATATATAAGGGCGATCCCTCGACTTCCTTAGTAGACAAAATCGTAACTCTAAAGGTTTAGAGGTCATAATTTTGAAGTCAGAGTGGTTACTTATAACACGTATTTAATTTCAACGAAAAGTAAATTAGAAGTATACTAATGGGGACTAAACCCCCATAACACAAGTGCTTTGCTGCTGCTTACTTTGCAACTGGATGGAGCTATGTGAATTGTAACGCTATATGTATTTATATTTTTTTCAATAAACATTCAGATTAATTGTGCTCATTAATGACCATAGACTCTCATACGAGATTAATAAATATTTTTAAATCACGTATAGAACACGCAAATGTTCTAAAAAAGGTTAATCAAATGTTTTCTAGGCATTGTCGTCTGTAGTAGGTTGTAAGTTAAGGCATTATGGGTTAAAGTTAATTGTTGTAACAAAGAAATGTACAAACAATAGAAATATTTTGAGGACAAGGCTCTAAAACTGTAATTGCGCAAACGCTGTTGTTTGTTCAGGACGCCGATGCACTATTTAGTTGCTGGTTTAGTTTTAATGAAAATAGTTCTTATGTTGAGAATAACTTTTTTTCTAAACGATGGAGGCTGTTGGTCACAGACGATGTAACAGCGAGCTTGACCGGAAAGGTATTACAACCCTATGTGAGCGGGGTCGATTAGCCGTGGCAGCGTGCTCGGCTCAACCACCGCATGAGGCACAAGCCATGAAAGGCTAGAAATTTAGGGATCACACCGACTTCACCGGCGAAGCCGATACTATTTTAATCTACCGTTCCGGAATGTGTATAGCTGGGGGAGAAGAAACAGCAAACGAAACATCCCAGCTGAATGAGAATAACGTTTTACGATAAGCGGTTACATATATCATTTTCCTGAACCAATACAGACAGAACAAGCAAATGACCGGAATAGATATCGAACCTGCCATGAGGTTATAGGTTCGTCCCCATGATTCACCACTATCATAACTTGATTGCCACGAACCACCTGTCTTTTTCACTTAACTCTACCGTCGAGGTAAAGGAGATAACCTTTCAAGGAAACTACATACCAGGATCACCGGTACGTGTAACTCGCCAATGTTTTGCACAAGCTTGGCGTTACTTCTGATGAAGTTTCAGGCACAGAAATCTTACTTTTTCAAAATAAGTAGTATTATAAGGAAAATTATAATAAAGAAGAGGCCGGCTGTTATCTGAAAGTTAAAATAATACCTTGATTACTTGACACTTATCCGTGCAGGGGCGGAGAAAGAATACTAACCTCCGCGGCCAGGGTCGGCCTGTCGTAAAAGGTGACAAAACAACCAACCCTAGCTCGTGGTAGGGCCTCAAGCCCGTCTGGATGGCGACCACTTAATGTAATACCATTCTAATAAGATAATAACCTTCTGTTGTGTTCCGGCATTAGTGACCCAAGTTCCCTTGACAGCAGCGTGTTTGCGATGCCACTTGCGTTGCAAACAACAATAGGCGACGGTAACTGATAAATTCTGTTCACAAGTAGCAAAGTTCATCATTCAAGTAAGACGGTAGTCGTTACTATAAAAATACATTTAAAGGTAAATCCCAAGAAAATAAAGTATTATAGAAAAGAATTTATGTAAAAAGTGTACAGAAGTCGGCAGTACTTAGAAAGCTGTGGATGCAACGCCTTTAAGAAAAATAAAATAGAATGTAATTATAATCTAAACAAATAAATAAAATTGGAGTGTCTGTTTGTAATATTAAAATAACCGCTTTTTACTAAGTGCATTTGGTATATACACGGTACATATACGAAAACAACATTTTTTAAATTTTTGCCTGTCTGTTTGTTCCGGCTAATCTCTGAAATGGCTGCACCGATTTTGACGGGACTTTCACTGGCAGTAGCTGATGTATCAAGGAGTAACTTAGGCTATTTTTATTTTAGAAAAAGAAAATAGTTTTTGTTAAAAATGATAAGTTCCGGAAATTTGATTTCCAATTTAAGTTGACCTCAGATCTATATCATCAATCATATGAAATAGGGTTTAGCTTAGGCTGGACTTAATAGGTTGTTATTCAAGTTGACCTCAGATTTATATTATCAATCATATGAAATAGGGTTTAGCTTAGGCTGGTTTTGTAGGTTCGAACGCATGTATTCCGGAGGCGCATGGCGTAAAAGTTGCATTCGATAACAATGACTGTTTGCATATTTCATTTATTTATATTTTAGGGTTTATAGGGTTTTTAATCTAAAATAAACCAAAATATATATCCAAAAAATGCTGCCCAAAGTCACTATTCCACGCGGACGGAGGCGCGGGCACAGCTAGTTTAAAATAATATATCATAAAATTAATTTATTACCCACTAAAATTAAATTAAATGGTTTACAAGATTATAAAATGCCATAAATAATAACCGCAAAATAAACATTCACACAAATTGCTATGAAAATATGTATATTATAAATAAATTAAAATAATCAGTCCCAAATAACTACTGAGAAATTACAAAAATTTAACTGTATATCGACACTTCATTATAAATCTCATATATTTTAATAATATTATGGAACTTGTAATTTTTTTACATTAATTAACATATGATTAGGTACGTGTTGTGTTTAAAGTATTATTTTCTTAAATATTATAGACTAAGGAAAATGTGTTAACAAAGCAATCATTACATAACTACGAATGTTTTATTGATATTCAATTAATATGATCAATAATATACTTGGACGAGATACACAGAGCCATCTAGTCACAAAGTAAGCATCAGAGTGCGTGTGTTATGGGTACTGGACAACTTCTATATATAAATATACTAAATAATTAATACGCTTTGTAAAACGAATACATACTGCAAGACTCAGCAGGAAATCGAATACGTGCGGAGACTGTTATGTGACGGAGATTCTTTTGCAATTCTTACTTTTGATCGTTGCTTAAAACATCAACAAGCTATTAAGATATTGGGAATTAGCTTTAAGATCGACTGTATTTGCTTTTTAAGTATGTATATGCTTTACTTGCGTTAACACGGCATGGTGGTGAAGGGATAATGGGTGTGGCACGTTTATTGGTCTATATGCTACAACAATTTTTCAGAAAAAAAAACATGGTGAACACCACCGAAAAACCTTAAAAATTAGTGATAGTTTTTGAAGTTTTACTTATTTTGGCACCTACAAAAAAAAATAAGTAAAATTTTTACGATGCGCGCGCATAAAGCAATGAGCGACAGAATGAAGTTAGCTGATAATTATTGTCCCTCAAGTTTCCGTGAAAACTCGTAACTATATTCACAGTAGTTTCTCAAGTATTCATAAATCTACAACACGTGTTTTATATTAGTGGTGATAAGAAATTATACAAAAATATGTGTGCATGTGATTTAAAATTATATATGGTGGTGAACAGGCCATTGCAATATTCGGGATAAAATTGACTTTTATCTTAAAATATATTTTGCTTGCAGTTTGGAGGTTAATTGTCGGTATGTATTTTTTTTATTTTATTAATTTATTATTTCTTTTACGTACAAAGAATTGTGCCACACGGGATGAAATCTTTAGCTATTTTTGTTCTATTAAGCAAAGCAAAGCAAAGAAGTGTAACTTCTTATGCGCGTACATAAGTAGGTACTCTCTGTGCACAGGCGGAATAAGAATCTAACCTCTAGCGGCCGAGGTCAATCTGTCGTAAAAGGCGACAAAACAACGCATCCCAGATACATGGTAGGGCTCCAAGCCCGTCTTAAGCACCCTTAGTGTAGTGTATGTAGCCATAATAAACGTGTGTTATATTCCGGCATTAGTGACTCAGGTTCCTGAGTCCTATGGGACAGTAGCGTGTTGCAAACATCCGTAGGCGACAGTAACTGCTTACTGTTAAGTTGGCCGTCAGCCTATCTGCTAAAAAGTACACATACACTTATTTTTTATAAGATATTAAGTTATTTTCTAAGTGTAAAGGTGGATAAAAGAGGTTTGCGTGTCGCACATAAGAGTGCTGTGTCATCCGTGACAAGTAAAACAATACATCAACTGCCTCTTGGAAAGTCCTGACAATTATACCGACGATGAAGTACTAATGTCATGATAGTCATAAGTGCCGTTAGATGTGTATCACTTATGACGTTTTTGAACTGAATAATGTTGCGTACAATTCACCACGGAGTACTTTGTTCATAAACCAATTTGCATGTTTTAACCCTTCGCCGGACAATATGGTTTATTGGAGTACAAAGTGCTTGGAACTGGACGCTTGACGATTTCTTTATGAAAGAATTATGAGGGAAATAAGGAAACGGTATTGTTTAATTTCGTATATTTTGTTGAATTGTTTAGGAATTTTGTAAGTAGAAAAAGCCAACTGACCAGAAATAACAAAGGTTCTTTACTATTTCATAGTAAAAGTCAGTAAATGTATTACTTAGATTGTAAGTTTACATGAGAAGGAGCTCTTCTTGAGTAACGTTCTTTTTCTTTTTTGGGTTGGGGGTGACCTTTGTTATAACAAAGCTTGGTCATAGCTTGATCATGTTTCCTCATCACTGTTTGCTTAGGAAAAGGGAAAGTCAGAGAGATACATGGACTCGGAACTCTGTAACAATACTTAACACTATACCACGAGTTCCGTAGCTTCGCATGTTGGGATAAACTGTTTGTACAAAGTTTTGAGTGATTATTTATATGAGCTGAATTATCAAGAGTCAGAAGAGATTATCAAAATAATTATTTAAATATAATATTACATCTTACTTATATATAACTTACATACATTATATTCACATACTAGCTGACCCGGCAAACGTTGTTCTGCCATATAAATAATATAATGTCAAAAAATTAAAAAAAAATTTTGGGGGTGGGTCACCCCTAACATTTAGGGGGATGAAAAATAGATGTTGGCCGATTCTCATAGATACCGGATAAGCACAAAAAATTTCATCAAAATCGGTCAAGCCGTTTCGGAGGAGTATGGCAACGAAAACTGTGACACGAGAATTTTATATATTAGAAGATAATCATTGTTTCAGTTAATATATGTATCATGTACTTCATTCCCTCCTTTCATAAATATTTTATTTTAGTATTATTATTTATTTTTACTGCTACATATGTTTCATTTCACTACTATATATTAATTAATTATTATTATAATGATAATGCGCAGTTGGAGTTAGGAATACTGGCCCACTGAGATACAGTATTCACTAGTTCAGGGGCCAGTGTGATGTTCTCCAGTCAAGTAAGTTGTTTGTACATGAACACACAGCGTCATCTAGTTGCAAAATAAACAGAAAATATTTTACAATTAATGGGTAGTTGTCGTCTACATAAATATTTAAACCTGTAATTTTAAGGTAATAGCCTAGGGAAAGAACAAATAGGTTTCTCCCTCTCTTACCCTGGTCTTTGTTCTTTATAAAGAACCTGTAGTCTTTTCATTTGCTTACGCAATTAAACTAAACAAAGATTAAAGTCTCAATTTGACATTTAAGACTAGTCTGTTAACCTAGTATTCGAATAGCTTAGAATGGAATTATTCAAACAAAACGAGAGATAACATTTAAACTCATTTATATCTGAAATAAATTTGTTACTGAGTAGGTTATGTAGAAAAATAATCGAATGTTATGTAGATGTGAGTGATACGTTTAAGGTTTAGCCTGCACAGCTGCCTAGAAAAGAGGCCAAGAGACTAAAACCAAGAGAATAATCTTATGAAAATCAAAAAAGCTAGCCCAAATATGTTGATTTATTATACGGAGACTGCAGCCAGACTGACAGCCCACTTAGCAGTTACCGTCGCCTAAGAATGTTTGCGACGCCGCTACCATGTTGCCATGCACGTAAGGGATTTTTAAGCCAGAATATAACACAAGGTTATTACGGCGGCACATTTAGAGATCAACGGCCATCCAGACGGCTTGGGGGCCTACTATCTAGGTTGGGTTGTTTTGACGCCTTTATAACAGTCCGCCTCCGGTCATAGGGGTCTGTATTCTTACTCCGCCTCTGCACGAAAATTTTGTATACTATAACTATTAGATTATATTGTTACAATCGAATCATAAAGACCTGGAGTGAAATGAAATGACGCTCAGGAGCGTTCGGGATGAAGGTGTATTGTAACTCCACCTAGGGGTTACAGGAACAATGAATGATATTAGTGATGATAAAAACGTTAAAAATAGTTTAAAAAATATGAAAATATAAAGTTATATTTAATCGTGGCAATTAGTACATTTAGTTTAAGCACAGCCTTATCAAGTTGTCAGAGGATGCGACAATAAAACGCGCAACTAATGATCGCGCGCTTGAGTCGCAATGTGGCCATCCATAGTCGCATTAAATACCGACTTTATATGATATTCTTGTCAATTTTTAATTGGATACAGAATATATCTAAGAAGAATATTTTTTGTTTATTCAATGATTTTCTTATTGGAATTGAATTGTGAAGAATATCGAACGCGCATAGGAAACTAAGCTCACATATTTTATTTGGAAGAATCTTTTAATAGAAAATTGCTTGCATTGGATTGTTAGCCGTTATAGCTACCACTGACCTTCACTAGCTAGCAGCACAAAAACGAGCTTCAAAAAAGCTCCAAACAAGCTTAAACTTTTATTAGTTAATATCGGTAGTTCAATGGCATATATACTTTTTAATTACTGAATCACAGCAGACAGGCTGATAGCTTAATAATGACTAGTTACCGTTATCTATGGAAGATGACAGCATGTTAGCGATGCCCCTGGCTACGAAAACATTCACAGGCTACCATAACTGCTTACTATTAAGTAGAACATCAGCCTCTCTGCTGTTTCACAGCAATGAAAAAAAACTAACGAAATAAATAAAACCGAGTTTTAAAAAAGATGCTTTAAAGCATTGATACGAATTTTAATTCTTTTTGGACTATTATTAACTAACAATACATGCAACAATTTCTAAACCTACAATTCGCGTTTCGAAAACAAAAAACTCGATAACAGCACTCGAGAATCGATTTCGAGAGTAACCATTTAATTATTTTATCGATAATCTCGGAGGGAACATAATAAAAAGAGTGCAAGTAATCGTCGCTTAGTCCGACGCCCGGTAGCCGGCGGCGGTCAACCGATTTTATCGTATCATAACCGACTCGATTTATATATATCGATTATAGTTATGATGCTGTACGGCGTTTGGAACTTGGTACAACGTTTTGTAATTGCTATAAGATTTTTCGGCTATTGGTCATAACAAAAATCTTAGTGGAATTAAAGAAATCAGAAACCAATTATTTCGTCACCCTTATATTATGTTCCATGAGGAGGTGTATAATGATATTTTTTCGCGTTAAATATCTTTCCAGGAAATTCAAAAATGAAAATAAAGTTGAAAAGATAAAAAAAGTAGTTTAGTCTGCCACTAAGATGATTTGACTCAAAAAAAAACTAGTAACAAAAGGTAAAATTAACACTACATAAAAATTTTATTTTTTTTATAAATTTGGCCAGGGTCTGTACATTTTGCATATATTGTTTTATAAATTTAACTGAAATATGCTCTACAAACAGTCATGTCCAGTTAGTAGCGAATGTAAGTCCAAAGGTTTATCTTGCTTACATTCTATAAGTTCAGAGGTAAAGAACTAACAAAATGTGTTTAAATAAAGATTTAACTATGATACTACTTTTGTTATGTATTACGTTATTGTCCGTTACCTAGCTGGATTATTTAACGATGGCCTATTAAAACACTAATTTTTATTAATTAACAAAATACATATTACATGGGCTATGTAATTCTGGTAAGTATACCTCAATAAAATAAAGAAATAAAAATTACTGACATGTGTAAGCAAATGAATGAATCGAAGATGAATTATTTTCTTTAACAAGAATTCAAGTCTTAGGAAATAAGATGCACTTCCTGAGACTGGGATTCTCAAGAATATACACCTGAATCAAATGAGACATTTATGAGGTCCGTGCAAAATTCACATTCAACATCTACGTCACGAGGGCTTCTAAATAGGAAATTCGCAATGCCGAGCGTCTTCGAATGTTCTTCATCCTGCATTCCATTGCACTTGAATGCAGACACAGGCAGCTTGCGCACAATGCGTCCATCTTCATACATTTTCGTAGTGGCTCACAGCAATCTTCTTCTTGGCAAGTTAGAGGCATTGAGACTCGTGGCTTCTTACAATGCATAACCTTTGGCGAAGGACATCGTGGCAAGCAGGTATAGCACGTAGGTGGATTTTCACAGCACATTGTTGGAAAAGGGGCCACTAATATCAGACATACTGCAAATTGCTTTTGATTTGATTTACTTGATCATTATCATAATTCTTGCGATGATTCACCGAAGTTCGCGGCATTCGAACAAAAAAGGGTCTAAAACAAAACCCCTCGAGGTAAAACTGAGTTTTGTTTAGATCTTGTATGATATGGGTAAACTAAATGTTTTAAATGATTTTGATTTAAATCTTAATTTAATTTAAATCTTATAATTTCCGTTTTATATTATATTTTGTGACACATGAGTTTTAGTTTACGATTACAGCCCACACTTGCTCAGATTTCTGTTTACTACTTATTTGTAATTTCTTTTTCATTCCAGAAAGTTCGACTATGATATGTATATATTTAACGACTTGTGCATTTCCTTTGAGTACCCAGGAAAAGCGGTATGAGGAACACAAAACGGAATCTTAAAAAATACCGTTACCGCTATGATGTAGCACCGCTTCTTCTTTTAGGATTAAATGGTATTAGCACCTGAAAAAGCAAATTAAGTTTGAATAATTTCTATGGAAAATAATTTGTTACAGAAATTGGAACGTAAATCTTGTACGAAGAATCAATTCCAGGCGTACAAGCTATCCTGCAGATGACCTCCTTGTTAACTTAAAAATACGTAGCACAGTGAATTATTTTTTTATAATTGTGGGATAAGTCTCGGATTGAGATGCTCTTATCTGCCGCCCTAATGGCCCCAACAACACGTCAATACATCAACCGACACAACCTTTTAACGCCACCGCACTTCAAGTAGCAGCTAAGTCACGAATCAGCTTGAAATATTTATTGATAAAATTTCAAATGGACTTTTTAATTTATTTCTTAATTTCATTCTTATTAGAGAGGTATTATTGATTGTATACATACCTTAAATTATTATCTAAGGCTAATTACAATGGATATTCACTTTAAAAAGGTTATTCAGTAGTAAAGGAAAAGGTAATGGACGCTTTTTTAGACAAACTTTTGTATATTAAAGATTAATTTTTATTTAATGGATCTAATTAGAAATATCGCAATTGGATTAATTAATAAATAACGAACGCATATAATTTTGCATGTTTTTATTCACCAGTGTTAGTTGATACTCAATATATGGCAAGAGGATGACACATACAGTTCTATAAGCCACTATGTACAACAGGCAAATGAATGATGCTATTTTTACCACTAGGCTTTTTTTAATAGGATTCGTTTGCCATTGTTATCAAAGATACTGGATTTCTTACTAGAAGTATGTTAAATAATTATTTTGTGCCAATTTAGACAGTACCGTCTAGTCACAAAGTAAGCAACAGAGCTATTGTGGAATGACTACTACACAACTGATATACCAATTATGCATGTTTTTAAATAATTCATATTATATAAAAACACCTAGACTCGCGATGGAAATAGAACGAGTGACCCCGCACGGGTTCTGACGTGTACGTGTATAGCCTTTGAACCACAGAACGTCGCAAAACAAAATCTCAGACTCTGGTGGCTAGATAGATGCACAAACATGATAATTAAAAGTAGATTCGAATACAAAACTTTATGAAACTATGAACAGAATAATTCCACAAATGCGGGTAGTCTCACATTCCAAGTTATTATTTTGACCAAGTTAATCACATCACACGACTTTCCGAATAAAGAGTCACCGAAGCGAGCGGAAGCCCGCGATAAGTGTAAAAGCCGACAAAGGTATTAATACTTTAGAACCTTTATAAATCAGTGAAGGCCAGTTATCGGTATACAATTAAGATGTCTCGGGGTCCAGCGTTTCTTTATCAGCTTTTGATGTACTCCCAATGAGTTATTTATTAACGGTAGCGTTTTGGGTGCTTGTTTTTTCTTTTTTTAATATTGTCGAATCTAAATCTTATTTGAATTATTTACACGAATATTTGTATGTACCGCCTCTAATTATATCGGTACAGATTTCTTTTAATATATTATTAAAATTTGTTGGAGTTTTTAAGGATCTAAGGCCTGTCAGCCCTTAGTTCACTAGTCATCATCTCAGCCGGAAGACGCCCACTGCTGGACAAAGGCCTCCCCCAAAGATCTCCACGACGATCGGTCCTGAGCTGCCCTCATGCACTTACATGCCCTCCTCCAGTTCACTAGTACTGTAAATTAAAAAGAAAAAGAATATCTGAGTAAATTCTGAAAATCGTATTTAGATTGACTACTATCTCAGTGACTTATATTGTGTTGGTCTTGTCTATAAATAATAATCTATAAATGTAGTACAATTTCTAGTCTACGTGAAAGCAAACGTTAATTATGTTTGTAAAATACTTTTCTAGTACATATCTCCACTTAGTGTAGCTGGTAAGAGAATTTAGGATGTAACTTAGAATTCTATTAGAATTAGAATGTTGAAAGAAATGATGAATTAATATATGTATATCTGCATTAAAAAAGTGTAAATATCCAGGCACTAGTAGTATTTCGAGGCGTTAATGAACAAGTTAATTAGTTGTCGCCCTTTGGGCTAAAGTCAGGACGGGCCCAAGCGTCGTGCATTTCTACACGTCGGGCAACAGCCACACATCTCGGTCTAATTTAAAAGTGTGCGTCTGTTTAATTTTATTTGAAAATAAAAATATGTGGTCCAAAGATAACTTTTGTTTAAAAAAGAATACACTGTTGTGTTATATAGAAAAAATTATGAGTAATAAGAACGAAGTAAAAAGAAGGAAAGAACGCCATGTGAAATTAGAGTTGATGTATACGAGGAAGGGTAGACAAAAAAAATGTATAGATTGCGTAATCATGATATGGCGTAAAAAGTTCTGAATGTTGAGTTAAAGAAGAGAACATGCTTGTGGTATTAGGATAGGAAAAATATTATAAACAAAGAAAGAATAACCATTATGTATTTTTCTTAATAATTTTTGTCCGTGCAGGGGTAGTAAAAGAATATTGACCTCTGTGGCCGGGGAGGGCCTGTTATAAAAGACGACAAAACAAACGCCCGTCTGTATAGCGACCACCTTTGGTCTTAAGTATGCCGCCATAATAACTTTGTGTTGTGTTTCGGCATTAGTGACCTAAGTTCATAGACCCTTATGGGACAGCGGCGTATTTGCGATGCCATTGGCGTTGAAAACACTGGCAACGGCAGAAGATATACACCAGCGGTTGTTTTCACGAATAGTTAACTAAAAGCGTAATTCTCTCTTGTTTTGGATTATTATTATTTGAAAGCGACAGGTCAACTATACTATACCTACCTATAAACAGAGCGCTATATTAATTTATATCATAAGCTGGTACATTGGGCTATTTACAGCGGTTCTTATTATGATAAAATATTTTGACAAATAATTTCAAAACGGGTGGGTTTCTATGTATCACAATAAAACCATCCCACTAAAGCAGGATGTATGCAAGAATTAAAACTGGAAGCCATTAGATCGGTTGTTGGCCCCGAAATGGGAACAACCCATCGGCTTCTAATTAGATAAAAATCTGATAATATTTATCGTTTCCTTATTAGGGTTCGGTTGAGAAAGATCGAAAACCATCATCATTTCTGATAATCTGATTTTGCAATATATCGTACATTTGTACACATTTTTAAATTAGGAACGTTGTAATTTTTAAACAGTATTCGTTTGTGATTGTAATTGTTGATCACATTCGATTTGTTCCGAAAATTATAAAAAAAAAACTGTATGATACAGGTTATATAATAAGGGAATTGATTCATAATCTATCCTGCCGAAGTGGTATGGACCACGCTATTTTGTTTGTTGTTGTTTGTTTGTTGATTTGCTACTTTTTAATTTGCCAATTACTGGCACTCCTTTCAAACTCCTTTTGATATATATATATATATATATATATATATATATATATATATATATATATATATATATATATATATATATATATAATTATATTATGTAATATTATCATCATCACCCCGCGCCTTGTTGTTTTTAAGCTGTTTGAGGGCCATACTAATGTCGTACAGACTGACGTCTGGGATATCTACGGTATAGTGTCGGGTTAATTTGGCTCTTGGGTCTTTAGCATTGTTGTTAACAGGTGCCCGTGTGGTCGTGTATAGCTGTCCATAGAACTTCTCGACTTCCCTCAAAAGTTCGGGTTTAGACGAAACGACCCTGCCGTCGTCGGTCTTCAGCTTCGTCAGTTGGCTCTGCCCAATAGACAACGTTAAAGTGGGTCTTAGAAGTGTGGATGGCTGTTGAGATGTCCTCATACATGGCTTCCACCTCCTCGTCAGGATGTGACGAAGTCGAAGCGTAAA
Source organism: Malacosoma neustria (assembly GCA_963693495.1). Lineage (NCBI taxonomy): Eukaryota > Metazoa > Arthropoda > Insecta > Lepidoptera > Lasiocampidae > Malacosoma > Malacosoma neustria. Next base: position 2,539,906 of record OY856378.1, on the reverse strand, counting down.
CCTGAATGACCTTCAACGAATACCATATAATAATGATTAACTATATTATATAATTAATTATATAATATAATTAAGTAATTATACAATTAATTATATTATATATATATATATATATATATATATATATATATATATATATATATATATATATATATATATATATAGCATAATAATTATATATATATATATATATATATATATATATATATATATATATATATATATATATATATATATATATATATATATATATATATATATATACCTAGTCAGGTCATAAGTATTGTTACACAGTAAAAACTTTTCTTTTAGAATGCTGGCCACAAAAAAGTTTATTGAATTCGAATTTCGAATTGTTCATGAAAATAAAAATGTATAACTTTTAGAATTTTACTCATTTTTAAATATGGAATGGACGCTTAAAGAAGACCGTGTTGCAGTTATTGCCTTGCATCGTTGCGGTTACGCGCCAATTCAAATTTTTAACATACTGAAAAATTTGAATATTAACAAAAGATTCGTTTATCGTACCATCAAACGATACAATGAAGACTCTAGTGTAGATGACAGGTCAAGAAGTGGTCGCCCTCGGTCTGTTAGGACTCCAGCAGTGATAAAAGCTGTGAAGGCACGAATTCAAAGAAATCCCAAACGTAAGCAGAAACTGTTGGCCCTTCAGATGGGGTTAAGCAGAACCACGGTGAAAAGGGTGTTAAATGAAGACTTAGGGCTTCGGGCATATCGAAGAAAAACAGGACATCGTTTGAATGCTCGTCTAATGGACCTGAGACTGAAGAGATGCCGCGCTTTGTTGAAGCGGTACGCGGGAAAAAAATATCGGGAAATTCTTTTTTCGGATGAAAAAATGTTTACCGTAGAAGAGAGCTACAACAAACAAAATGATAAGGTGTACGCACACAGTAGTGAAGAAGCGAGCAACCGTATTCCGCGTGTCCAACGAGGTCATTTTCCATCCTCGCTCATGGTATGGTTGTGAGTTTCTTATTGGGGCTTAACAGAGGTACATTTTTGTGAGAAAGGTGTAAAAACGAATGCTGTTGTGTATCAAAATACAGTCCTGACGAACCTTGTGGAACCTGTTTCTCATACCATGTTCAATGACAGGCACTGGGTATTCCAACAAGATTCGGCGCCAGCTCATAGAGCGAAGAGCACACAAGACTGGCTGGCGGCGCGTGAAATCGACTTCATCCGGCACGAAGACTGGCCCTCCTCCAGTCCAGATTTGAATCCGTTAGATTACAAGATATGGCAACACTTGGAGGAAAAGGCGTGCTCAAAGCCTCATCCCAATTTGGAGTCACTCAAGACATCCTTGATTAAGGCAGCCGCCGATATTGACATGGACCTCGTTCGTGCTGCGATAGACGACTGGCCGCGCAGATTGAAGGCTTGTATTCAAAATCACGGAGGTCATTTTGAATAAACTTTAATGTCATAAGAATCTATGTTTTGTTAAGTTCATTTTGGTATATGAATGGTTACATAATTAATAAACTTGTTACAATTATTTTACATTAAACATGTGACAGAATTTATGACCTGACTAGGTATATATATAATTATTATGCTAAAAATCAATTAAAGATTTAATCTTCCTTTCTACATGTGCGGATGGATATACGGAATATTTTATTATCAACACACAATTCACACTTGGCCAATTATTTCGGTAATTGTGGGGGGCAATGAAAATTTCACGCTAAGCAAGTGAACATGGACAGAGTCGTGGTCTCCCAACCGTTTCGGTGCGTCGTTTTAATCTGATCTTTTGATAACATTCATTTCTAGCACCCACATTTTAACCAATCCGATCTCGGAAACTTTCTTGGTCATGTATGTTTCATACCAATAGTTTTAAAATAAATGTCTTGAATGAAATATACCTAGTCAGGTCATAAGTATTGTCACACAGTAAAAACTTTTCTTTTAGAATGCTGGCCACAAAAAAGTTTATTGAATTCGAATTTCGAATTGTTCATGAAAATAAAAATGTATACTTTTAGAATTTTACTCATTTTTAAATATGGAGTGGACGCTTAAAGAAGACCGTGTTGCAGTTATTGCGTTGCATCGTTGCAGTTACGCGCCAATTCAAATTTTTAACATACTGAAAAATTTGAATATAACCAAAAGATTCGTTTATCGTACCATCAAACGATACAATGAAGACTCTAGTGTAGATGACAGGTCAAGAAGTGGTCGCCCTCGGTCTGTTAGGACTCCAGCAGTGATAAAAGCTGTGAAGGCACGAATTTAAAGAAATCCCAAACGTAAGAAGAAACTGTTGGCCCTTCAGATGGGGTTAAGCAGAACCACGGTGAAAAGGGTGTTAAATGAAGACTTAGGGCTTCGGGCATATCGAAGAAAAACAGGACATCGTTTGAATGCTCGTCTAATGGACCTGAGACTGAAGAGATGCCGCGCTTTGTTGAAGCGGTACGCGGGAAAAAAATATCGGGAAATTTTTTTTTCGGATGAAAAAATGTTTACCGTAGAAGAGAGCTACAACAAACAAAATGATAAGGTGTACGCACACAGTAGTGAAGAAGCGAGCAACCGTATTCCGCGTGTCCAACGAGGTCATTTTCCATCCTCGCTCATGGTATGGTTGGGAGTTTCTTATTGGGGCTTAACAGAGGTACATTTTTGTGAGAAAGGTGTAAAAACGAATGCTGTTGTGTATCAAAATACAGTCCTGACGAACCTTGTGGAACCTGTTTCTCATACCATGTTCAATAACAGGCACTGGGTATTCCAACAAGATTCGGCGCCAGCTCATAGAGCGAAGAGCACACAAGACTGGCTGGCGGCGCGTGAAATCGACTTCATCCGGCACGAAGACTGGCCCTCCTCCAGTCCAGATTTGAATCCGTTAGATTACAAGATATGGCAACACTTGGAGGAAAAGGCGTGCTCAAAGCCTCATCCCAATTTGGAGTCACTCAAGACATCCTTGATTAAGGCAGCCGCCGATATTGACATGGACCTCGTTCGTGCTGCGATAGACGACTGGCCGCGCAGATTGAAGGCTTGTATTCAAAATCACGGAGGTCATTTTGAATAAACTTTAATGTCATAAGAATCTATGTTTTGTTAAGTTCATTTTGGTATATGAATGGTTACATAATTAATAAACTTGTTACAATTATTTTACATTAAACATGTGACAGAATTTATGACCTGACTAGGTATATATATAATTATTATGCTAAAAATCAATTAAAGATTTAATCTTCCTTTCTACATGTGCGGATGGATATACGGAATATTTTATTATCAACACACAATTCACACTTGGCCAATTATTTCGGTAATTGTGGGGGGCAATGAAAATTTCACGCTAAGCAAGTGAACATGGACAGAGTCGTGGTCTCCCAACCGTTTCGGTGCGTCGTTTTAATCTGATCTTTTGATAACATTCATTTCTAGCACCCACATTTTAACCAATCCGATCTCGGAAACTTTCTTGGTCATGTATGTTTCATACCAATAGTTTTAAAATAAATGTCTTGAATGAAATATACCTAGTCAGGTCATAAGTATTGTCACACAGTAAAAACTTTTCTTTTAGAATGCTGGCCACAAAAAAGTTTATTGAATTCGAATTTCGAATTGTTCATGAAAATAAAAATGTATACTTTTAGAATTTTACTCATTTTTAAATATGGAGTGGACGCTTAAAGAAGACCGTGTTGCAGTTATTGCGTTGCATCGTTGCAGTTACGCGCCAATTCAAATTTTTAACATACTGAAAAATTTGAATATAACCAAAAGATTCGTTTATCGTACCATCAAACGATACAATGAAGACTCTAGTGTAGATGACAGGTCAAGAAGTGGTCGCCCTCGGTCTGTTAGGACTCCAGCAGTGATAAAAGCTGTGAAGGCACGAATTTAAAGAAATCCCAAACGTAAGAAGAAACTGTTGGGCCTTCAGATGGGGTTAAGCAGAACCACGGTGAAAAGGGTGTTAAATGAAGACTTAGGGCTTCGGGCATATCGAAGAAAAACAGGACATCGTTTGAATGCTCGTCTAATGGACCTGAGACTGAAGAGATGCCGCGCTTTGTTGAAGCGGTACGCGGGAAAAAAATATCGGGAAATTTTTTTTTCGGATGAAAAAATGTTTACCGTAGAAGAGAGCTACAACAAACAAAATGATAAGGTGTACGCACACAGTAGTGAAGAAGCGAGCAACCGTATTCCGCGTGTCCAACGAGGTCATTTTCCATCCTCGCTCATGGTATGGTTGGGAGTTTCTTATTGGGGCTTAACAGAGGTACATTTTTGTGAGAAAGGTGTAAAAACGAATGCTGTTGTGTATCAAAATACAGTCCTGACGAACCTTGTGGAACCTGTTTCTCATACCATGTTCAATAACAGGCACTGGGTATTCCAACAAGATTCGGCGCCAGCTCATAGAGCGAAGAGCACACAAGACTGGCTGGCGGCGCGTGAAATCGACTTCATCCGGCACGAACACTGGCCCTCCTCCAGTCCAGATTTGAATCCGTTAGATTACAAGATATGGCAACACTTGGAGGAAAAGGCGTGCTCAAAGCCTCATCCCAATTTGGAGTCACTCAAGACATCCTTGATTAAGGCAGCCACCGATATTGACATGGACCTCGTTCGTGCTGCGATAGACGACTGGCCGCGCAGATTGAAGGCTTGTATTCAAAATCACGGAGGTCATTTTGAATAAACTTTAATGTCATAAGAATCTATGTTTTGTTAAGTTCATTTTGGTATATGAATGGTTACATAATGAATAAACTTGTTACAATTATTTTACATTAAACATGTGACAGAATTTATGACCTGACTAGGTATATTGTTTGCTTATAGAAGGGATCCCACCACAACCTTCAATGTTCCATTACCCAACCTTCTGAGCTAACTGTACCTTGCTAATCAACGTACGTAGCTACGCTAAATTTTCCAATCAATTCTTACAGACTTGTAATACCAAGTTTAGACGTGTAATACCCTTTTTTGAGGTAGAAATGATTTTTGAACATCCTGCCATTTGGGCACATGCAACAAGGTACGTGGTGGTGATGAGGGCTTCCGTCTGCGCTCGTGTGCTCTCATCTCTTGGATAAAGAACGCACGTCACTGATATACCCACTACCTTTATTCGGCTTGAGCGTTAAGGCCGCGGGACGTGACGTTAGTCTGAACATGGCTGCGTCTTGCACCAGTCCGCTTTCGCGAGCCTCTTCAGGGTCTGGTGATTGGAGGTTTCTTTTTGTTACGCGATTATGTTATAGTAAGGTACGATTTAGCCCAGTAATTATACACTCGGAAACGAACCTAAGAGATATTTGGACGACTGACCTTTACCTCCATGACGAAGAAATGATTCAGCAGGTTTTCGGAGTCCAGAAAACATATTATAACATATCTCGCCAATATTTATTTGGAATTAAATAAAATGAAATCTTTATATAAAACCTTAATTAAAATAAAAAGTATCATTTACAAGTCCGTTTACCTTCTCCCTCGGAATCTTTTTTGTCGGCCCTCAGACCCGTGTGTCACATGACAACGAATAAATTAAGCTACTGGACTTTGTTATTTATTGAAGATCCATTGCGTCATTCCGAAATATATCACTTAAATCAAAACATGTATTTTAAAGGTCCTTAGCCTAACTAATATTATTATAAATGCGAAAGTGTGTTTGTTTGTTTGTTACGTCTAAGCCACTGAACCAATTTTGATGAATTTCGTTATAGTCATAGACTGAATCTTGGAGAAGGACATAGGCTACTTTTTTTTAAAATACATATGGCAGAACAACGTTTGCCGGGTCAACTCAACAGTTTTATCATAAATATTATATGATATTATATACATTTTATTTTATATTATTCATAAAACAAATGACCTTATTATTTTTTAATAAGTTTGATGATATGTGATGTTTAATAAAACCAAAAGGAAATTTAACATATTTTTTAAAATTTAAATAGTATCATAGGATAAGAAGTATCATTAAAATATGAACTTCTACAGAATCAAATAGGAAAAAAACTGATCTATAATTATTGGCCATCCACTTACAAGAGTTTCTTGCATCCAAAAGGCAAAATATCACAAAAATATATGAAATTAGTCTGGTGGTGTGGCTAAATTTTAATTTTACAATAGCAATATCTATTAGGTAACGAAGCAAAAATCGAAAAAATATTAACTTTAGTTCCCGCTTCTTTTCCTTGAAACAGCCTTAGACTAACATATTCTAGTTAAAAGCTTTAGGTGGTTAGCGTTGGCCGGATCCCCACCATGGGACCTCGAGGCCCGGGTCCTGGCGCTGTTGTACCAGTGGCGCCAGGACGCGGCCGAGCGTGGCTCTCACCCCGCGCCTCGCAAAGTTGAGGCAAAGCGGGCGGAGCTGCGCGACATGATGCTCATGGTGGAGTGGAAGGAGCGCCTCGCGCACCCCAGCGCGGGCCTCGCCACCATCGAAGCGGTGAGGCCCGTCCTGGCCGAATGGTTGGAAAGGCGCCACGGCGCCCTGACCTTCCGCCTGATGCAGGTCCTCTCGGGACACGGTTGCTTCGGGAGGTACCTGTGTCGCATAGAGCGGGAGATGACGTCGGGGTGCCACCATTGTGGCGCGGGCGACGAGGAGGACACGGTGGACCACACTGTCGCCGTGTGCCCTGCGTGGCGCGAGGAGCGCCGCGCCCTCGTTGCCCTAATCGGCGCGGACCTGTCGCTTCCGGCCCTGGTTCTGTCCATGGTCGGGGGTGATCCTGGATGGACGGCTGTCGCCTCCTTCTGCGAGGCAGTCATGTCCGCAAAGGAGGCGGCAGAGCGGGAGCGGGAGTCGACCACCACACTCCCATCCCGCCAACGCAGGCCACGCCGGCAGCGCCGGAGGCTCAGTAACGACCTCCGGCTGCCGTAAAAAGCGGCCGCGGGCGGCCCCTCGGGGGAGGACCCGCCGCCCGCACTATTGCCGCGAGGGAGAGGGCTGTGTGCTGTTCTGCGGCCCCCCTCAACTGTTGATCCAGGAGAGCGCCGGGGGACGAAATCCTGACCCCCGGCGCCAACAATTTAGAAGGGGCCCGCCTTAAGACAAAGGGCGGGCCGGCGCCGGCCCGGGCCACGAGATCGGCAGGCCATATATCCGTGGGCCCGGGCGTAGGCGATAGGAGAACAGCGGGGTTTTTTAGTGGGTAGTCGGATGGTCGAACATCTTTCCCGGAGTCCCACATATCCCTCGGTCCCCCCGGGCCGGGGGAACCCGTCAAGAGAGGTTTTTCCCCGAGACCAAAAAAAAAAAGGTGGTTAGCGTGGATTTATAGCAGGTAAGCACTCATGCTTTTCCATTGCTTTCTAAGCCATACGTAATTGTATTTAATATGTAAATGTAATAATTTAATAAAGGTCATGTCAAATTTATAAATATGACATGACAGGAAGACATGAACCAATGATGAAAGGAAACATTGTGAGGAAACTTGCATAACGAGATCACCGGTATGTGATCACCCCTTGAACAAGCGTAGCGTACTGTTGGACTGTCTGTTTCTCTCCGGTCCGAGGGTGGAAGCCCAAGTTCAACAGTGGGATGTTACGGGCTGTAATTATGTCTTGTATATTAATAATACAAATATATACAGCGTAAACTCTCTATAACGTCACTCGATTTAACGACAAACTCTTTAAAATGTTCAAATTACTTGACAACAAACCGAATGTTGGTTGACCTTGTTTTCTATACAGGGTACTTTTATTTCTCTCCATTTAACGACCACACTATATAACGTTAAAAAATTATCCATCCACTAATGTCATTTAGAGTTTACAGTGTATTAATAAACCAAAAAAGCATATTAAAATTCTAAATTGTTCAGTTTCATAAGTATACGATACTGAATAATATTCCATCCACTATTAATGATTCTAAGTCAATAATTATCACTACATCGTACAAGAATATCAAAGTCCAGTAGCTTAATTTATTCTATGAGCATACCGGCTTCTTGAGTGGTACAATTAAAAAAAGAGGGCAACCTGTTCTGAGAGTATTTTGATCTTAAAGGAATTATGTATCAAAAGAAATCTTATTACTAAAAATGTATTAGGTGACAAAAAGTCAGGTGAGGGCGCTAGAAAATCTCACTTTCCTTGTAGTGAGCTATGAGATTGAATTGTCAGGAGTAGATACCAAAAAAAAATAGCTGAACCAATTTTGATGAATTTCGGTATAGAAATAGATTGCAGCTTGGAGAAGGAGATATGCTATTTTTTAATTTACACGCTAGAACTATGTTTTCCGGGTCAGCTAATATTAAAATAAAAACAGTAAAACCATTTTTCTTCGTGCAGGGGTGAAGTAAGAATACTAAGACCTTCGGCCAGTTGAAAAGGCAACAAAACAACACTAGCTTTATGGTAGGGCTTCAAGCCCGTCTGGATGGCAACCACCTCTAGGATATAAGTAGGCCGCTATTAACCTTTCCATGTATTATGGAATTAGAGACTAAGGATTCTGTATCTATATGCGGACAGCAGCGTGTTTGTGGTGCCCCAGGAATCACAAACATCCATAGACCTGACGTCATTCAAAGAAACTGATGGAAAATCAGAGCTGGCTTGTTTTGCTAAGCCAGCACTATGCTGAATCAAGTCCAATTTAGACACTATATTTTCTAAATTATTTTCTAAAATTATAATATATAACGTTTTGTAAAGTATTGTCCTAAATAAATATTTTCTTTCTTTCTTTCTTTCGTAGGTGATGGTAACTGCTTACAATTAAAAGGGTGGTTAGCCTGTCTGCTGCTTCTCAACAATAAAAAACCCATTTGGCATTATATACCCAGCACCAGATCTGTTTAAAAATCAATTATTTTTACTCAGAAATCTAGTTGATTGAATTTTATACGGCTGTGAAGCGTGGCCGGTGTTAGAGCGACACAAGCAAGAGCTGTGTGTCACGGAGATGAATATGCTGCGGTGGATGTGTGGAGTGACGCGGAAGGACCGCGTTAGGAACTCCTGCATTCGCGGCGGTCTTCATGTCCGTGACATTGCGGATAAATTACAAGAATGCCGGCTCCGCTGGTACGGCCACGTTTTACGGCAACCCGATGCTTACGTGGGAAACAAATGTCTGGCCATGCCGCCTCCGTCGGGCTCCGGTAGGAGGGGTAGACCCAAAAAGTGCTGGCTTGACGTCGTAAGGGGTGATATGCGTGCTAATGGGCTCACTACCAGGGATGCTGAAAACCGTGCAAAGTGGAGAGGAAAAAGTCGGAAAGCGGACCCCGGGCGCCAAAGCGAGAGTTTGGGCTGCAACCGGGATTTAACGCAAGGATGATGATGATGAGAAATCTAATTGATTAATTTTAAAATCTATAAAAAGTACAATGACCCTAAAATTAACTTCCTCAAAATGATTACAACATTTTTTACATCAAAATCCTCTAATCTCGACACATTTATTACACTTAGCGATCATAATACGTGTGAGAACTAATTGGAGATTTTTTATTATTATCCTGAGCTTATGGCTTCAAATTCCACTTAGATTTCAACACGATTCTAAATTATTTTATATTGTCATAAAAGTTATAATTATGGAATTAATTTGTAATTGAAGTTGTAAAATTAGCTTCCACAGTTGGTGGAATGTTTACAGCTATTACTAATGAAGTCGCAAGATGAACATGTGTACCAATGTATGGGTGCTGCAGATGATGGCAGGGAAATTTATATGTTGTTTTATTTACATTGGGTATTATGTTTAATTAATTTTATGGAAATTTTAAAGAACGACCTTAAGTTTAGTTCGAATACGAATTTCCGCCTGCTTCATTTGTGATCATTTTTTTGCAGTTTCTTTGAAATAAGTTCCTAGTTGATATGCATTGTTAGAGAGAAGAAAACGGTTATGTTTTTAACATAATCTGAAAGCCAAGTTTCATAACGTTTTTTTTTTGTTTATAAGGCATTTTAGTGGATAAATATCTCAATATAATATTGAAATATTATCGTTTTTCCTCTCGCATTTTTAAATTTGGACCGATAATTGTTGTTTTAATATTTATAAATACCCAGTGTCTAATCGCTTTTATAAATCAGAAGAAATAATAAGATTTAAATTGATACTTTTTAAAATAAATTTTTGGGGGTTAAAATTATCGCAATGTATACCCCTATCACCTCCTAACGGGAATACGTCCAATTACCAATAACCCTGTATGTATGTATGTATGTATATATATATATATATATATATATATATATATATATATATATATATATATATATATATATATATATATATATATATATATATATATATATATATATATATATATATATATATATATATATATATATATATATATATACCTAGTCAGGTCATAAGTATTGTCACACAGTAAAAACTTTTCTTTTAGAATGCTGGCAACAAAAAAGTTTATTGAATTAGAATTTCGAATTGTTCATGAAAATAAAAATGTATAACTTTTAGAATTTTACTCATTTTTAAATATGGAGTGGACGCTTAAAGAAGACCGTGTTGCAGTTATTGCGTTACATCGTTGCGGTTACGCGCTAATTCAAATTTTTAACATACTGAAAAATTTGAATATTACCAAAAGATTCGTTTATCGTACCATCAAACGATACAATGAAGACTCTAGTGTAGATGACAGGTCAAGAAGTGGTCGCCCTCGGTCTGTTAGGACTCCAGCAGTGATAAAAGCTGTGAAGGCACGAATTCAAAGAAATCCCAAACGTAAGCAGAAACTGTTGGCCCTTCAGATAGGGTTAAGCAGTACCACGGTGAAAAGGGTGTTAAATGAAGACTTAGGGCTTCGGGCAGAAAGAAAAATAGGACATCGTTTGAATGCTCGTCTAATGGACCTGAGACTGAAGAGATGCCGCGCTTTGTTGATGCGGTACGCGGGAAAAAAATATCGGGAAATTCTTTTTTCGGATGAAAAAATGTTTACCGTAGAAGAGAGCTACAACAAACAAAATGATAAGGTGTACGCATACAGTAGTGAAGAAGCGAGCAACCGTATTCCGCGTGTCCAACGAGGTCATTTTCCATCCTCGCTCATGGTATGGTTGGGAGTTTCTTATTGGGGCTTAACAGAGGTACATTTTTGTGAGAAAGGTGTAAAAACGAATGCTGTTGTGTATCAAAATACAGTCCTGACGAACCTTATGGAACCTGTTTCTCATACCATGTTCAATAACAGGCACTGGGTATTCCAACAAGATTCGGCGCCAGCTCATAGAGCGAAGAGCACACAAGACTGGCTGGCGGCGCGTGAAATCGACTTCATCCGGCACGAAGACTGGCCCTCCTCCAGTCCAGATTTGAATCCGTTAGATTACAAGATATGGCAACACTTGGAGGAAAAGGCGTGCTCAAAGCCTCATCCTAATTTGGAGTCACTCAAGACATCCTTGATTAAGGCAGCCGCCGATATTGACATGGACCTCGTTCGTGCTGCGATAGACAACTGGCCGCTCAGATTGAAGGCTTGTATTCAAAATCACGGAGGTCATTTTGAATAAACTTTAATGACATAAGAATCTATGTTTTGTTAAGTTAATTTTGGTATATGAATGGTTACATAATTAATAAACTTGTTACAATTATTTTACATTAAACATGTGACAGAATTTATGACCTGACTAGGTATATATATATATATATATATATATATATATATCTATATATATTAAACTAGCTGACCCGGCAAACGTTGTTCTGCCATATAAATAATAAAGTGTCAAAAAATTTAAAAAAAAATTTTGGGGGTGGGTCACCCCTAACATTTAGGGGGATGAAAAATAGATGTTGGCCGATTCTCATAGATACCGGATAAGCACAAAAAATTTCATCAAAATCGGTCAAGCCGTTTCGGAGGAGTATGGCAACGAAAACTGTGACACGAGAATTTTATATATTAGATAAATACATATTACATTTATATAGGTATATACAATTTAATGTATACAAAAATTATCTCAACTTCATTGGTAAATAATTCTCATTCATGGTAAAAACACAACATGAAAATGTATAGGCGACGGTAACTGCTTGATATTAAGTGGGCCGTCCTGCTGTTCCACCTGCTGTTCAACAGCACTAAAAAAGATATAGTGACAATTTGCTTAACTGTAAATTGGTTTCAAAATTATATTTGAAGCGTCATCCAGTTATTGGACACTTTCTAGTTTTGGCAACTAATAAGCCAGACCTATGACTAGCTGATCCGCAGCTTCATGACAATCGGATGGATCTAGGCATTTCTTTGCATCAAGAATACGCATTCGAACAAAAATCGAGAATACAATATTAAAATCCTTGAACAGTATAAATATTGGTGAAGCTAAAACTAAACAAGTCGTAGACTTGGGCGCGATCCTTCGATCGGCTGGTCACGAGTTCACTTTAGATATAAAGACATTTTCTTGTGTGTTCGTTTGCTTGTTTTGCAGGTAATTAGTAAGTTGGGAGTGCGCAGGCGCCGCGAAATACGATCCTACCAGATAACGCAAAGCAAGTCACATTATACTTTTTCTACGTTTTGTCTTTAGTAACTTTAGAAATTGTTTTGTTTAGATTTTTTAGCTTTCCAATCTGATTAAGGCATCTAAATAGCAAGAAGAGAAGTTGTGGATTTGTGTACAAATCAGAGGACAAATAATATAAACAACTTAGTATTGTGCATGTTTTGTAATATAAAGACATTTTTATTGTTACTTTATTGGGAGTGGTATTTTTTATCAGTAATTCAATACAGCGTACTAGCTCTCTACAACATCAATTTAATTCCATCCTACCGTTGTTTAGTAGATGTTGCTAATAGTGTAAGAACCGTCATTGTTCAGCTTTAAAGTTTTGCTAGTTAGTTTCTAAATATGCTGCCATAATAACCTTGTGTTGTATTCCGCCATAAATAATCCAGGTCCAGGCAGCGTGTTAGCTGTGCACCTGGCAACTTTTGTATAGGGATCCATCGGCCTATTCCTTGTTACACAGCGATTAAAAAAATTATATATTACATTAAATATATTTTTGTTAATATTGATGCTATAAAGAATATCATATATTAATATTATACATTATATTATATATGTATTAACTATCTATACAGAAGTGTGCGGGGTCACAATAAAAGAAAATGGTACAAAAGTGCCCCGACCAATAAATACACAGAGTGCTGGTATTATAACAGCTGAACTCGGCTTCAAAATAAATATTCTGGTAGAAATGAAATAAAACGTCTTTATGAAGAACATTTTCTTAGTTGATACGGATTCCAGTTAGATTATAAAGTTAAGATTTATTACAATAAAAATTATATGAGTCCATTACGTACCACTGCTAGGCTCGGCCTACTACAAGAAGAAAGGGGCTGCTTATCCACCATGCTCAAGGTGTATTTGAGGGTATACTGTCCGTAGACTAGGTAGCTCGGTATGTAAGTTTCCTCATGAGCGTAGATGTATGTGTGAATTATGGTAAATAGTAATATGCACAATAGGCGACAAAAATAGCCTAATCGATGGATGCCATAGTAAAAAGCGAGCCCTAGATCTTTAAATTACTGTCCAGGTGTAATACTTTTGGGCTAACATGTAACTTTATTTAATTAAAATTATTAAAATTGGCTGGTACTCAAGACTGTCTTGGGTGGCCTCTATTTCATAAGGTAGCGGACAAACTTAACATTAAATTTTTTATCGAGGTTTTCTGATTTCGTCTGAATTTCTTATAAGAATTTACTTATAAAACAGATTTTCCAAAATAGAAAGGAGCTGACAATATTTTCCTAACCAAATAACTTGACAAAAATTATGCGCTAATTTTGGTTCTGTACAAAGACTATTGGTATGAGATCCCTTGAAGCTATAAAGGAAACGTACGATATATTTCCTACTTCTTCTTATATCTGATTGGACAAAAAGTATCACTCAAAATTGTATCATAATAATTTAAAATAGATTTTTTTTATTGTTGGGGAATGTTTGTGACGTTAGGGGCACCGCAAACAAGCTGCTGTCCCACAGGGGTATATTGTGAATACAGCTTCGCATGATCTTCCGTACTAATCTGGAACACTAGTGAAAAACATCCAATTTTACTGTGGTATAGACTTAATATTATTATATTTGTTTTAGAATATCTCATAATTATTTTCCTACATCCATCTCGTGATTTGGCTCAATAATAGTATTATGTTGTCAATGTCAATTTCAACACATGCACATCTGTTTATCACTGCATCGGGATGCGTGTGGGTGTAAGATAAGAACGGGACTCGAACCCGCTATCTGTACATGCGGCTACCGGCCGACACAAATGGGTTTCTCTTGTTCGCGTTAATAAGTTGGGTATAACTGATCTGGTGGTTAAAGGCTTTTACGTTGTTTAAAGATGTGTTGAGAGAACAAATAAATTAGTTTATTTGACTTTTGTTTTCCCAATAATGATATCTTAAACTTTAACGACCTTCGTGCCGTAACATCTAACGCACGTTGGAACGCCTGCCTGCGTTTCAAGACGGGCACGACCTTCAGTAATGAAGACCACGAATAAGAAGAAGAAGTATTTACTTACAAAATAAATGTATATAAGTGAGCCAGTTGATTAGAACCCATTATATAAGTGATATGCTTCTTACTTTGAAATTAGATGGCGCAGTGTGAATTAACCCAGTATATTTATTTATCTTCTAACTGACTCGGCAAATGTTTTTCTGTCAAATATATTTAAAAAAAACGGAACGTAATTACGTTTACCTCTATTTCACCCCCTTCAAGTTTCATTTACACGGCGAAAAGTAGCCTATGTCCTTATCCAAGGTCCAATCTATCTGTGTACAGAAACTCATGAAAATTGGTTTAGTGGTTTAGGCGTAAAAACACAACAGACAGCCATAGTTATTTTCACGTTTATAATATTAATATGGATTTTTACTAAAAGTTTTAATTAAGCTTAAACTCTTCGTTCCAGTAACATTGTTTCGTGTAGACAAAAACAACGTATAATATATTACATTTACCTTATTTATTTTTCTGTACTCTATATTGATCATAACATTTTTATTATTATTTTTCGATCAATAGGTACTGGAAATAATAATTGCATAAAGCAGAATATTAAAAGTCTGTTACTAATGGGGTTCCGTGTAAATTTTATAATATGACATATTTTTGTTAACGAGAGCGACTGTTATTACGTTTACGAATCATAATATATGTACATTTGTAGTGTTGAGTCATACAAGTATACCTATTTAATTTGAGGTGATGGTAGTACTAATTGTTGGTAATATCAAATTCTTCAAAAATTTGACATCAAAAATATTCAGAAACAAAATGTTTAAAAGATTATTAAGAATCGTTATTCTGCTCCAAGGAACCCAAATAATAGCGTCCCTATCTATTATAATCATAGATAATTGATAGACATGATGTACCAGGGCAATATAACTGTAAGGAGGTGGTGACGAGAGCCGATGAAAAACGCAATGATACTTTAGCTCATTGAGTGGACAAACTGGATGTGAAGGGCTTATTGGTTAAACTTGTATGGATGTGATCAATTTTATTTTTTATTTCTTACACAAGTTTTTAGTAACTTTTTTCATTATTTTTAATACATATTTTCTTGTATTACCTATCATTATATAGTTTGAATTACTCTGCAATGATGGGGCATTCACTATTCTGAAAAGTATAATTAAATGTATACCTATTTCTTCAAATTCCTATAAAAAAAAATAAGGTCACTAAAAATGCGTGCAAAAAAATATTTTACAATATCTTGAGCTCTGCAATAAAACCTTCTCACGAAATTGGCATGTAACGCTTCTAAGAAGAAATGAGATTTAATTTTGAATACAGTTTTGGCGACTGTTGTCATTCTTAATTTTGTGTACTATAAAATTTTGTGATTAGTGTTTTCTTATATTTAAACGAATATACCGTTTAGTTTAGTGTTGAAATTTTTTCACTGATATAAGAGATAAAACTTACGTGGCTGACTAAATAGGTTAAAGGAGTCTCATAATCAGCTAGTACAGCTTTATAGAACGTTGCCCTTTGATTAACGCATCACTAATTAGTTTTTATCGACATTTATGACACATCATTATTAAATCTTATTGTTATTTTGTCATCAATTACATTCCTTCATAGTCTTTTGAACCTGATAATCAGTTTACATTTTTTAATACGAAACATTTTTTATTTCATTTGCTTTATAGAGAAAAATAGATAATTACAGTGTTTTTATACATAACCTATAGAGCGTATCCATATTATGAGAATGCTGATAAAACACGATCCCTACAAGGTTCTGGCTATCATTACCGGACCGGTCTGCTACCGGCCACCTCCGTGCACCCATAATCGCCTGGTAGCAAGGCACTAAGTTCACAGTGTTGTTTTTATGCACCAATGTGTATGTTCATCTTCATCTATCTGCATTCCCAACTTGCATACAATGCATTTACGGCCTTATAACGTTTATTTAAAGTCGAGAATTAAAACTCAAGAAATAGGTTTACGTAAGTATTTAAGTATTTTGTTTACATACTACTAGCTGACCCGGAAAACTTTGCTCTACCACATAAAATAATAATAATATAAAAAGTGGATCAAATCTATCATATAAAAAATTCATCAAAATCGGTCCAGTCGTTTAGTAGGAGATCAGTCACATACATACGCGCAGAAATTAGAAAAATAAAAAATCTTGCACCGCGAAGTATTTTACAAACGATGGATGGACACTTAAAACCAGACTAGAACAAACGTGGTGACCCAAAGACACTACGGTAAAGGCCGTTAGGGAACGTACCCATACTAAGTGTAAATATTTTAACCCCCCGTCCCTCTTTCTGGTGACCATCCGTAGTATATTTTTATGTATATTAATATGATAATGTAAGGAAAGGTTATTTATTAATAAAACCAACAATAATTAAATATTAACTACATTTTACGAAATTCCAAATTTAACAAAAACTTAAATAAATAAATTAAATAAAATAAATTAAATTAAAGAAAAAAACTCAACTGTATTTCATTGTGATAAAGTCTCAATTCTAGATTAAGCGCTAGCGCTGTGGGTTAGAGTGAGAGAGGAGGAGCCTGCCTACCGCTGCTGTATGCGTGAGAGAAAGGGAAGCCAGACAGGCTGGCGCCATAACTCGTTACGTAACGAAGCGGTCTACCCTCCCATAAGAAGTTATCACTTCAAAAATTACACATGAAGCGCGCCATGTTTGAGTATAGTAAAATGTTTTTTGACTACGTGATGAAAACCTAAGCTCGACCCTCCTTCTTGTTGTATTTTGAAGACTTAAAAACAGGTCACGTAGTACATGTGCGTTTCCTTAGATATACGTCCAAGTGACGAAAATAGCATCTGGGTCACGTCAAATTATCATCAAATCATCATGTTATTAAATTGTTAAAATCTCAACAAATTTCTCAACTAAATCATGGTGGCAATAAATATTTTTTCCAATTAAAATTGCGTTGTAATTAAATACACTTTAGGTTGTTGGTGTGCGCTCATTCGTGGTCATATTTCATTTTTATTGCGCCCGCCATTACTACGCACATCGTTTTTATCGTGATGGAAAATAATCGGTAATTTTCATCGATTATATTTTGCTTAGATCTCATAAAATTATAATTTTCATGTCTATTAGTCGTCATTAAAACTAAATTTTAATAACAGCCTTCTTAGTGCACAAAAACAATAAGGACGACATCTGTGGCGTAACAGCTAACGCACGTATGCTTACGGATTCGCTTCACCTCACGGGTTCGATTCCCTTCTCGAGTTTGGGTATTTATGTTTAGAAGAAAAAGAAAAGTATAAAAGTAGTATATCAGATATATAGTACCCATAACACAAGTACTATGCTACTTTTTTGGGACTAGATGGCGCTGTCTGAATTGTCACAATTTATTTATTAGGCATAGTAAGAATGGTGACTCCTATGGCCGAGGACGACCTGTCGTAAAAAGCAACAAATCAACCATATATAGGTGGTGGAGCTTCAAGCCTGACTGGGCGTAAATCATCCTTGTTCTTTAAATTATGACGAGCCCTGATAATCTTGTGTTGTGTTCCAGCATAAGTGTCCCAGCTTCCACGCGGAGAGCAGCGTGTTCGCGGAACCCGTCGTCGCAAACATCCATAGGAAACTGCTTATTATTAAGTGGGCCGTCATCTTGTTATTCTACAGTAATAAAAAATTAGTAGTGAATTTATAATTAACATTATATATAGTATGAGTCTCAACTTCGTTACTAGCATACAATTTGTCTGAGAAACCATGTTGGTGTATTTTTAATTTAAATAATTATATAATCTTTCTTTCACAAATAAATATATTTCCTTTTTTATTTAATTTGATACCTTGATAAACATAAGACATTAAATAATAATTATTTAATATCAATTACATTAGTTAAACACACGCCTTCTGAATTAATATTAATGTATAATCGACCGCACGCGTTATTTTACATAATAATTTGGATTAATTATATTGAAATTATGTCATCTTTATGTATGATGGCGCCTTAGGCTTATTTTAAATAATTTATTGTTCTACAATCAAATTAATTACCCCTTTTATACTATTTAATTTGACTACCTAAAGATATATTTAATTTTTTTAACATAATATCTAATTTTACTTAAGAAATTGTTTTTTATCAGTTCTGATCAGGAAAAAAGTATATAATCTAATATATAATCTAATATAAATATAAATATAACATTAAGATTAATTTTTTTGCAACCGGAGAATGCATATGACACAAACTGCTGGTTTTTTCTTCTCCACCTTTCACGGTCTTCGCAATCCCGGTAATTCGATTTCATTTCCACCGGTTGCCATAAAATGATCATACCAGCGAAGGCAATCTTCCTACATTTTATCTACAATGTCACAAACATGAAAGCTGGCGCGAATGTGGGTGTTCCTATAATACACAAACGAATGTGAAAGTTGTTGATGTTATTTGGAAATTTCATAGTTTTAAATCAAGCGATTGTTCCTTGAGCCAAGCCTTGACATTAGCAAATATATTAGTTTAATTAATAGTTTATATGGATTTTGATTTATAGATGGTGCATAATTATTCGTTAAATATTATTTATCGCTGGGCGTGTCGCGGAGATGTGAATATTGGAAATCGTGTATAGATTAGTCATTATTTCTATTATTCGTGTCACTAGCCTTATTGACCTCACCTTTCTTTACTACAAGTTTCTAAACTTAATAGTTAAAATTGGGTTACCGTTTCTTGTTTATTATTTCTGTCATTAGTGTAATCGTCATCAACAATGAACAGTCCATTTCGGGACGTAGGTCTCCTCAATTTTGCGCCAGAATACCTAGTGACTGATTTTTCCTATCCAGCAATTATATGCACTCTTGTGTCATCGTTCTATCGATTTAGGGGAGCGATCTATACTACGTTTGAAGAGACGCGGTCTTCACTCCAGGACTCGTTTGTATCAGTCCCCATCAGTTCTACGTGACTTGCCCACTGCTACTTAAGCATGCATATTTTGCAAGCTATGTCTGTAGTTTTGGTTTATTTTATAGATTTTTACGTTTTGAATTTTCTTCATAAGAGACACAATAAAGCCCGCTTCATAACCCGCTGAGCGACTTAAAATTTGTACATACTCTGACCGCAGGGCTAATCAAGAAATATCTAG
This sequence comes from Malacosoma neustria, assembly GCA_963693495.1. Taxonomy (NCBI): domain Eukaryota; kingdom Metazoa; phylum Arthropoda; class Insecta; order Lepidoptera; family Lasiocampidae; genus Malacosoma; species Malacosoma neustria. Next base: position 2,520,132 of record OY856378.1, on the reverse strand, counting down.
TGTATTTTGTTGTAATACATCATAAATGTTACTACTTTAATTTAAAATTTATCACCATCATCTGATTTAAACCTGTCTGTTAGATTTGTACAACCCATTATATATATCATCCTCATTATAGCCAGTATATTGCTCAACAATTTTGTCATTTAGAGAAGTTATCCGCTTCCGGGATCTGGTCCCTTACTTTTTCTTCTCCACTTTGAACAATCTTGAACATCCATGGTAGTGTATCTATTAGCATGCATATCACCTCTTGATTGCAAGCCGATGTCAAGCTAGCATTATTTAGGTCTTGCCTTTCTGGGAACGCTAAACTTAATTAACTTGTCCAAGCAAACTATAATTATTTCAGAAAAAAAAAACCGATATACTCGTATATACATATTTTTGTTAAGGAGGTAAAATATTTCAAACAAACTTAGCATACTTCGGCAAAGTCGGACAAGTCACCATTTCCTGCAGACCTGATATTTATCATTACGCGAATATGTCCTTCATATTTATACTTATAAATAAAAAAAACATCCATTGTCCATTCATTTGGAACCTACGTTGTAATAAAATCTACACATATAACTATTATTGCATGGTGGGGATTAAGAATTTTATCGACATAAAATATCTGAAGAAAAATTCGTGTAAAATAAATGTATTACTACAATTCACACAATGTCATTTAGTCCCAAAGTAGGTTAGCTAGCGCTTGTTTTATGGGTACTAGACAAATATACTACTCATATAATCTTTATAATAAATACTTTTTTTACAAAGCACCCAGACTCGGGAAAGTGTGAAGATATTTCATCATGAAGGTCATCTAATTAGTATGTTTATTAGACAAATGAACTGTTCGTTAACAAACAATCGATCAAATAAGTATAAGAACCAACCTTGCATCGCTGACATTGCCCGCGGCGACAGTATACCTTCATTAAAATGATCGGCTTGTTTTTAATTTAATTATATAAATATTTTAGTATTTTCAACCTTATCTCTATATAATCTTTCTTATAGATATAGTGACTTAAAAGACTACAAAGAATTTAACGATTTTGATAATCGAATAGTTTCGCCCTAGTAGCTAGTGGTGGCAAGGTGACGCCAGTATGATTCTACAGGACAAGCAGAAGATAGCCAGGATGGAGACGATATTACTAATAAAGCTAAGAACCGTAGTCGCCTTTGTAGGAGTCCTAGTATCGACTTTTGAACATAACTGAGTAGTTAGAGCAATGTCAATTACGAGGACACGACTTCCAGCCGTAGCATATTCTTTGATGTGGATAATTTAGGATCAGCCCTAAACTGACACATGATATGGGTACTAAAGTATTTAATAAATTACCGGCACAAATAACAGCAGCCCGTAGTTTACATTCTTTTAAATTTCGGCTTAAGAAATGGCTTGTCGAACACAACTTTTAAAGCCGGAAGAATTTTATAGAATTTATTGAATTACTTATGTTTAATTACATAGGACATACTACCATGACTTGTAACAATATGTTAACACCATAACACAAGCGCTCTGCTGCTTATCTTGGGACTAGACGACTTTATGTGAATTGTCATAGTATATTTATTACCTAATATTTTTAAATTATACATACATACATACATATAATCACCCTTCTTTCCCGTAGTGGTAGGCAGAGACCACTTCTTTCCACTTGCTACGATCCTTACATACTTGTTTCGCTTCGTCCACTTTCATTATTCCCTTCATACATGCCCTTCGGTTTAGGGTACTCTTGACCTGGCCTTTTTTCAAGACGTCCCTGATCTGGTCCCGAAACGGTCCGCCTAGGTCTACCCTTTCCAACACTTACATTCACATTTGCCTTATACACTTTTTTCGTCAATCGTTCTTCATTCATTCTCTCGACATGGCCAAACCATTTCAGCATAACTTTCTCAATTTTTGTCACTACATCTTCTTTCAGACCACAACGTTTCCTTATCTCACTATTTCTTATCCTGTCACTCAGTTTAACTCCTATCATACTTCTTAACGCTCTCATCTCAACTGCATTTATTCTGCTTTCATGTTTCTTCTGCCATACCCAACTTTCACTTCCGTACATGAGTGTCGAAACCAATACCCCCTCATGCACAGCCAGACGAAGCTTGTTAGACACATTCCGACTGTTCATAAAGGAGTGCAAAACTCCATTCACCATGTTTCCTGCATTCACTCTTCTTTCAATATCACCCTCACACTTTCCATCCCTTGTAAACTTTAAATTATCTATTCATAAATACATTCTGTAGTTTTTTTTTCGAATACATATATCAATTAAATCACTGCTGAACACACTACTCAAGGCGAGTGATAGCTAACAAAATAAAAAATAAAAAGTTAAGCTTTAATAGATCAACAGACCAATTTCAGTCTGTCAGTCCGTCAGTACTACAAGTACAAAGTCCATTCATCATACTTTAATCGAAAATAAGATCATAACTATGAAATTATTGAATGAAATAGAAAGAGATCAGGTATAAGAACAGTGAAGTTAGAAAGGGACGGGAATACGATTACGATTCCCATTCGATTTATCCCGACCATCGATTCACTATAAATCTTTTACGGCTTCGTAGACTTGATGCAATTTGGTTTATATTTTTCTTATAAAATGCGTTTTCATATATCTAAAGTGCAAATTAAGGACTAGAACTTACAATATTAAGGTAAAAAGGTAAGTTTTTGAATATCAAAATCATTCTACTTGCGATTTTGCAGTTCAAACTATCTCTCCAATTCAACTGATCCAGTATTTACTAGTTCAGATTTAGAAGCCACTGTGATCTTTTCTAGGTAACTGAAGATGTTTGTGTATGAATAGTTGTATTATGTGCTTGTATTACGTTTCGGCCTGTCGTAAAGGCAACAAAACAATCCTATATAGGTGGAAGGGTTCCAAGCACGTCTGGATGGTAACCACTTTTAGTTTCTAAATATACCGCTATTATACCCTAGTGTTGTGTTCCGGCATTAGTCACTATCTAGTACTCTTGTACGGATATAGTAGCATGTTCGTGATACCTTTTGCGTTACAAACATCTATAGGCGACAGTAACTGCTTACTATTAAGTGGGCGTCACCTTATCTGCTTTTGCCCACTTAATCATGTATGAAAAAATAGCAATAAAAATCCTCGTGAAAATCTGCACAAGGTTCGATTTGTAAAATATAAAGCTTGATATTAAGACGTAATAAAATCTATGCGGAACCGATTAGAATCCGTAATAAGGATACGTGGAGGTAATACACCTTATTAAAACATAAATAAACCCTTGCATAAAGTTTTTGTCTATTGTTAAAACCAATTTTTTTAATTGAACCAAAATTTTCCTTAAATTCCTGTTTTTTCTTCAAAAAAGTCTTAAGGTCCTTTCCAGTGCACAAACTTAAACTTAAGGATACCCTACGCTGTTTTAAAGTTCACGAACCAATCTAGAGGTTTCAATTTAAATCTGTATAGAAAGTTTGCATACTTGGTTAAAATATTTATTTCAAAGTCGTCTATTACTTTGATGCAGTTTATGAGTCCGTCAGTGTAGATATAATTCATATTATATCTAAATTCACTAAAATAGAAACGAAATACTTGAAAAATTATAATATTAAAAAACAATTGACATATAAATTTTATCACAATTCATATTCCCAAAGTAAGCAAACATGTTTTAATATTACATAGAAGATAAATCAAAAAGCACGTTCTGAGACCATCCAGATAAAAACATATCAAATACCCAATTAGTCATTTTCATTTTTATTATTTACTCAACTATGAATAGAAATAGAAAATGTACACACAGCACAGTCGTTGTCATGAATTTAAAATATAACCCTGCAAAATGTTCGTAGTGTAAACCGACCCTTTGAAGATCGATACACGATAAATCTTTAATATTCTTCTTTTTTCACGGATAAGAACTCTCGGCGGATCGGCTACCGGGTTACCAGTTCGATTCTCGTTTCATGGTAGTTTATTTATAGTATTTTTATCGTCACTTTGTTTTAATGTTGCCGATTGTGTTTATCATAATATGTATTATTGCTGCATTCAATTGATTTTGTAATATATTCATGTATCAGGGAATTAATATATATTCGTATGAGATGGAGTTAGATACTTTACGTTTAAAAGTCTATACATATTATCTTTATTTCGATTTATAAATATTACAAAAATATTCAGAAATTGAAGTTAGATTTAACATACATAGAAGAGAAGAGAGAGCTAAGATGAGAAGATTCTCAGCAGTTTTAAACATTTTATTCAGTTGGAAAAAATTTCCATCGCACCATTGTAGTTGAGAAATTTTGATTTCGATTGGAGATGATTTTCACTTAAAGACATAAAAACCAAGCAGAAATGATTCCTTTGTTTGATGACAGACCAGCTGTGGTCACATCCACAGCTGCTCGATGTAGTTAAATCCGCAGTAATAATATAATCGGTGTATACACCGATATCTTTCTTATGTTATATAGATAGATAATAAATACTTTATTGTCACTAACTTAAACTAATAATATAATACAAGTAGAAGAGATTATTCTAAATATTGGAGACAACGGGCGGTACTAAAATATCGTGCGGTGTATAAATAGAGAGAAAAAAAAAACAATAATCTTAATAAAAGAAACAATACATATTCCAAATCTAGGAAATATTTTACCATTAAATATGTAGTGTCTATATCTTTAAATAATGTTTAATATTAGGAATTTTATTTATATTTTATTTCATTGTCTTCCATTTTATTGAACCTCATTTCCAAGACTTCACTTAGTGACTGTATTCCAAGTTTCAGAACTGCCAAAGATATAATAGAGGGGAGAATAGATATGACTAAAATTTACTTTCTTTTACTTCCAACTGGTTTGTTGCTTAGCAGGTTTTCCTAGCTGTAGTTGGGAGTCCGCCTGTATTAATCAAACATTCCCTCTGCCTTATATTGTCCTGTGCAACATCGGTCAACAAAGGACGAAACACGGATGCAATTGAAGCAATAATTAGCTGGCCGAAGCAACATACGCAAGAGTTTTGGTCTATTAAAATGATATTGTACTTCAGGCTTTAAAGAGAAACCTTCAGTATAACACTTAAATAAGACCTGAAATCCCGTTAACTTATTCAAATAATCTCAAACTTATGCCAGAATGTAATCACTTCCGTTAATCTCAAATTTCCTAGCTGTGACAAACGTTACAAATTCTCAACATGATAAAATTATATAGACAAAAAGGCACATTAATCTCCATGAATATATATTGACAACAAAAATACATTAGATATAACAATGGCGTTAAATAAATACATAAATATTTATCATTCAAATTGAATATAATCAGCATAGAATTAATTTTACACTATGGTATTGATATGGATATTATATTTATTCGAAATTTAGAGGCCTTAAGCAGAGGTCTCACATTTTGCTTGCTTACTAGTGACAGTGAAATTTCTATATATATATATATATATATATATATAAAAATTAAGATCTCAGAGGAAGTATATAATCTTAAGGATATTATATTACAAAAAAATGAAGTAAGAAATCATATCAATCTATCTCAATTTGTTTGCTCGATAACTTTGAAGATAACTCCTGGAAGGTGTATTAGACTGAAATCGAGTATTAAGTTATAGGATTTAGAATCAAAGAGTGGGAAACAATTGTTTAATAAGTATGTCAAAATGTATACACAATTTTAAGGATCATAATTAAAACTGTTTGCTAGGGTGCGTTGTTCTACATACATACATACATACATATAATTACGCCTCTTTCCCGTAGGGGTAGGCAGAGACCACTTCTTTTAATCTTTGTTCTGCCATATAAATTTAAAAAAATGTACATTTTGGTTTGGATTTCCATAAAAATTTTACTGGACGTTTACAGTATGCTAAATTCGAGTCAATCTAGTGTATAATCTTATAAATCTTGTGATGACTGATATTTCGCTTAAATATATATATCGATTAAAATCCATAACTTTGAGTTTTTATTATAATATTTTATATACTGGGTCTTATTTCCCTTTTTTCTGAAATGAAACAAATCATATACATGTAATCATTAGCGTATAAAAAATAAATAGATGTTATTTATAATCGTGTAGGTATTTATCTTATGGTATGTAAGTGTTGTTGGCAGGAATGCGCCTTCGGCTGGCCCTGTTGAAATCGACGCAAACCAGATTGTTTACGTTTTAGATAGAGATAGCCACGTGATATTCTTTTATAGACGGTTTATTATGGATAAGTCATTTATTTTTTATTAAGTGTGATATGTTATAATTTATCTTAGAATAAGGTACCTGGAAGCTCAGTGGTATTACAGTTGGTAACCAATCTAGAGTTCCTGCGTTCGAATTCCATGAACCGACGGTGAAGGCAAACATAGTAGGGAAACCTGCAGATATGTTTTTAAGAAATGCATGTCTAGATCTCCAGTATGTGTAACCCGTCAATGCGCATTAGACAAGCGTGGCGGATATACTGTCCATTCCCCTCTATGGGGAGGCTCAAGCCCAACAGTAGACCGCTATGGATTTTGATTATATGAAAAAACTCAATTATTAATTTAAGAACCGATAACCAACTTTCAGATTCCAGACAAATGTATATATATATATATATGTATATATATATATATATACATACATATATATATATATATATATATATATATATATATATATATATATATATATATATATATATATATATATATTTAAATATATATATATATATATATATATATATATATATATATATATATATATATATATATATATATATATATATATAAATGTTATGTTGGTTTGTGTACGCTTCAAAAACTCAAAAATTTCTGCACCGATAGAGCTGATTTTAGCATGATATATAATCCGCATCAAGGATTGTTTTTATATATACCTATATATTTTTTTATCTATTTTTTGTTTCTCATTTCTCAACCATTCAATCACAATGTGCCACAGCAAAGCGTGGCAGGGTACAGTCACAATGTACCACAGCGAAGCGTGGCAGGGTACAGCTAGTTACCTATAAAATAATATCGTTAGCTCAGTAAATGTACCTCACCAAGTAGAAGTAGTTTCATTAAAAGCCTCATTAACAAAATATTTATCGTTTAGTAAATCATGATATACATTTATAAAATTATAGTTATTCGTATATAAAAGCTTGATTAGTTTTTGGTCACCAATTTCATTGAAGTGTACTCGATTACACCCGGTTTACATTTAGCTATGCTATACAATAGTTTGTGTGTATTAGATAAAAAAAATTACAACAATTGAAATTTAATATGTCCTAAAAATAAATGTACGCAGAGCGATTTAACATAATCAATCCTTATTAAAATTGCTTATTATGAACTTCAATCTAGTGTTTAATTTGTTCATTATGATGAAAGTTTAAATGTTTGATCACACTGTAGCACAAAATTGCAGTACTTTTTATGTTTAAGCAAAGAAACTTGGTCAGGACAAATTTAGTTGTTGCATGAGCGACAGTATCTGGTAATGTAGAGCAAGATTAGACTAAAACGTTAAATTAATATTACTTGTATACTTTATTAAATTAGTACTAAAATTCTTATGACAACGTTAAGACTTGTTTAGTTTAGAATAGAGCTTGCTTTGTTAAAAATGTTATATATAACCATCTTCTTGTATGGTCAAAACTCCCACTCGTTTTACAAACACAAATAAACTATTTTGCAATAAAACATTTTAGAAATCACATCCATATAATTCTTTAGCGACAGTTTCAATAAGTTGCCATACTGGTCGCAGGAATCAACACCGGTCGACCTTCCTTGGCGACAGGTCAATCCGAATGGCGGCTAATAGAGCGGCACTAGACTAGCCACTTGCGAAACCAACCTGCCGAGTAGCCTTACGTACTAGTGGAATATTACCGATTCATCGCATCCAAGGATTCATTTCCTAACAATGTTTCCAATATTAACATCATGTGAAACTTATTATCCAATTACTCCCAAAAACAATGTTCAAGTTGTTCTACCCGTCAACTGCTGTTTGGATAGAGTTTATCTTGAGGAAACCGCAATACCTCGTCGGGAATCCAGGGGGAATCTAATACCTGGCTTACCGTATTTAGGCTATGGTGGCAGCTTTTCTGCCACTACTGGCCATGGTCTACGATGACGGTATATCGACTAAAACCCCAGTAACTGAAACAAGGATGAGGGATATCGCAGGATTGAATCGGTCAATTCTCTGCGTTTAGGTATTTCAAATGGCAACTTAGTTTTTAATCTGGTTAACGAACGTATCTTAGATTTGTTTTAAACTTCGTCATAATTAGAATAAATACTAGTATATAATAATGAATATTTTGTCCCAGTTAACGGGTAGAAAATAATTATTTTGTTCCTGGGCGTCTTGGAATATGATAATTCAATGAATGATATAAATGATATATATTATTATTCATTATTGATGAAGTATTGTTCTAAAAACCCAAAGAACAGATTATTTCAAAATAAAAGCGTTAGACGGTAGTTGTTCTTAAAAATATCTAATCGTTTGGTTACAAAAATTCAGAATCACGGATCACCAACATAATAAAACTGTGATGGAGCTTTGTAATTACTTTCCGTTACTGGGCTCGGGATGGTTCCCGAGTAAGGTAAGGTGGTCTTTACAGTATACTTTCTACACGTGTATAAAGACGGTTGATGGGTTACAACGGCGATCTCGCTCTGTAGGTTTTCTCACGATGTCTTCCTTCTCCGCGTAAGACAATATATTTTGAAGCAAAACTTCTATACCGACGTTCGGCCCGTTCGCATATAAGCACTCGCTACGTGGCCTAAGCGTCAGATTTTACCATTACACGAGAGCGTCAGATTTAGTACCGTTACACGAGCTGCGATGCGCGCGCGGCAGCTGCCTCGCCACCTCAGTGTGCGTGGCCTTCACCTTATGAAATTGTTTTCGTCTTATGTATTACATGATTATAACAAAAATAGGCATTAACGACTGTTTATCGAATGATTATATGGGTAAATTAGTATACTCGTACATTGAATACCATGAAAATAATGAAATTAATAGAGTTTCGATCGAATTCGTTAAAGATAAAGTTGGAAAAAAATAAGAATAAAATTGCAGCTAGACTCTTCACGATTAGAAGAAAAAAATTTGGAGAGCTCCGCTGTAGCCGCGCGTTTTAGGTGTATATTTTATTTTTAATGTATTTATTTTTAATTTCCCATGTAATCAGTTATTTTTATTTTTTACCTCGCGTCTTTTTTCATTATTTTTTAATCGCTTTATACTAAAAACTTCGCTTCTTTCGGGCGTCCCTAGACGGCACTGTTATTTATATATAGGTAATTTGTGCTTGACATGTACCAAGAGTAAGTGACCACTGAGGCTTTGAATGTTATTATAAGATATTAACGTATTTATTATTTTCACATTTTATTATACGACAATATTCAAATTTCCAAGTCTAAAGGGAAACCCTTAGATATAACTAAAACAAAAAGTCTCTAATAAGAAGAGACAGCAGAAAATTATTTTATATTTATATCAAATCAAAATCATTTATTTCAATATAAAAACTTAATGATCACTTATTGAATGTCAATAAGTCAATCTACTACCGTCTCCAACACAGAGATAGAGAAACGACGAAACAAACTCCTCAGCGAGTGTTTTTCAGTCTATTTTTTTTCTTGTCGTTTTTATATATTTATAGCACATAAATATCTAAAACAATTCGTGGCAGAAGCAAAGAACAAACTTCAGCGTAATAAAATCCTCCCCTCCCCATAGAATCGGACAAACAGACATTAATTTATGTATATGTATGCAGATATGCACAAAGCGGGTGTCCGTTTACGAGCTTAGTACGTCGTAATCGATGGAGGTGTTAACAAGAATTTAAGTTCTCTCATTAAATTGATTTACAATCTAAAGTACATCCGACAAACGAAATCGAACGGATTTCTCCTTTAATGTGTATATAGAATGGAACTTTCTTCGCCACGGACAGTAAATACAATACAGTCCGTATTTTACTAGTTTATGAGTTAAAATATCTATTATAACTTGAACATAAATATGTTTTTCTTCTGGAAACAAAATATTTATTACATTTGGAATTTTCAATTAACTATATTATAACACTGAATATAAAAACAGTAAACTTTACCACTGTTTGAAAAATAGGATCTACAAGAATGTTCTCAAGCGGCGACTTTCAATATTCAATCTCAATCTAAAATCCGTATTTCGATCCATTTTCTACTTTTAAAATTTCAATATTTGATCCAAAGATCGTTATGTTGATCCTTTTTACGAATCTATTTTTGGGAGGGCAAATCGGGATTTTGGATTGGGTTTTTGTACAAAAGTTTGCTACATGATTTCAATATACGATCTCTAATTTTGACAGATCCATTTGTAATCGTATTTGATCTTTAAACGGTTATAAATATCGCAAGATCCACCGATATCGTTCCGTCGATATTTTTATCCGTGCAGGGGCGGAGAAAGAATACTAACCTCTGCGGCCGGGGTCAGCCTGTCGTAAAAGCCGACAAAAAAACCTACCCTAGCTACGTGGTAGGGCCTCAAGCCCGTCTGTGTTGTGCTCCGGCATTAGTGACCCAAGTTCCTGTACCCTTATGGGACAGCAGCGTGTTTGTGATGCCACTGGCGTTGCAAACATCCATAGGCGACGGTAACTGCTAAATTCTAAGCGGGCCGTCAGCCTGTCTGCTCTCTTACAGCAATAAAAAATATATATATATATATCGAGAGATAGTAACAAAATAGAATTTTCAAGTGATAGTGATAACAGTAACGGCGTTCCTGATCTTTGCTTTATTAAGCTCTTTCACTCTCTACCTTTTCTAATGGTAATACTCTATAAAATACTTTGACATTGGCAAATCAGTGCATAAAGCATTGGAGCCACACTAAAAAAACAGTAACGGCGAACAAGAAAGAGCAGTGTCCTCAAAAACGTTTCGTCATAGAGTTTGACTGACACCTAGTTTACCTCCAGATTAAGAATGAATAAAGCATCAATTGAAATTGTTTTAATCGAAATAATACCACATGTTAGAGTAAAATCAAAGCGGTGAAGACTAGTAATTGAGGTACAAAATTGCAGCAAGTCTTGAGTTTTAGGCGTGTATTTTATGTTTATTGTATTTATTTTTATTTCCCATGTTATTCAGTTCTTTTTATTTTCTCAAGGTTTCATTTTTTCCCTCACGTTTATTTTTTATTTTTTTAATGTTTTATACTATAAAGCTTCGCTTCTTTCGGGTGTCCCTAGACCGAACTGTTATTTTTGTAATTTGTTGCCAGTTTATACCCTTAAAAATGGTTATAATGTATTTAGAAAAATTATTATAAAAATTCCCAAGTATCTGATCAAATGAGTAAAACCAGGACTGAATATGCAAGACCAATACTAAAATTGTCCTAGTGTTGGTCTTGTTCTTGCTTTGCTGACCACTACGGTGTACTAGCGTAGCAAATATTCATAAGCGGCGGAAACTGCATTTGTTTAATGTGCCGTCAGCCTATCTGCTGTTCCTCAACAATAAAAAAAAATGTTCCAACGGTGAAGGTAAGGATTGTGAAGTAACCGGCACGCCGAGGTCACCAGTATGCGTTCAATCTGCCTTGGACAAGTGTGATGGGTATACTGTCTGCTTCATCTAGCGCGAGGGCCGAGTCCAAAAGTGTGACGTCATTGGCTGTTATTATTAAAAATATTCAAGTCAAACGACTGTTCCAAGTTGGTGAAACATTCAAATATTCTCTTCCGTAGATGGGAAACTACAAAAGTAAATTAAAATGAATGGATGAGAATATATTTGTTATAGTCTTGTATTCTTATTGGGTTTATTATAACGTTACTTTTCAATAATAGGCATAAAAATATTTTTAACAGAAGTGCTAACACAGCCATTAGATCTATAAAAAATAAAGCTCAAAAGTGTACCGATGCCATTTATTTTAGCGAGCCACGCGTCTAAAAAGTTCAATCGTTTTACACATAAAATTAAATCATTCTGAAATCAATTATACGGTTAGATACAATTTTTAAGTTCTAATGGCATCGAAACGTGAGTCTTTTATTATTTTTAACTGCTATAGAACTCTACAATAAAAATATAACACTTCGAGTGTTAAACTATTTTAGGATAGACCTCAAACTCATAAACAGAAATGTAAAGAAAAACTTGTTTTAAAAGGTTTTTTAAGTTATCATCATTGTTTTGCACGTTCGCGTTTGTTACTTCTTTGTGTTTTTAAAATTAAATATATATTAGATTTCAATACAAATGAGACACGTATCTTGACGTATGAATTAATAGTACAGCTACAAAATCAGTTTTTAATGCGAGCTATAATTATAAAATATATCTATTATAAGATTAATTTGCCTTAAATTTTTCCAAAAAGTATATCCTAATATCAACTATGCTGACAAAAAAAGACGTAGAATTTTAAACCATACAAAAAAAAAGCTGGAAAAGATCTGGTTGAAATGGTTTTACATCAGCGACTTCTTGTTATCTGACACTTGCCCAAAACATCAAAAAGTGTAAACGACTCCCTAGGAAAATAAAGGCGCTATTCTCAACTAGAGTCAAGATCACACCATGTAGCGGTGATGATGTCGTCAAAGCTATGTGTTATGTGGAACTATTTCCCCAATATAATAAACGAAATAATGTTTTTATTACAAATCTACTTTGTTTTATTTCTAGTTAAGCCTCGCAGTATTTGTACACAATTGTCTTGCATAATATAAACGTAATATGGCGACATCTTGTTGCTATTTAAACACTGCTAGGTATTAATGGTTTATTTTATTTTTTAGGAGTAACTATAGTATCCTCCTCGTTCCCAGGGTGAGATAAAAGTGGCAATAGGATCTCGTTCTGAAATATCACAAGTGTTATTCAAAGAGCAGTGATCAACTGTTTGTCGGTGTTGTGGGAGCTAGATACTGTCGCTCATGCAACAACTAAATTTGACCTGACCAAGTTTCTTTGCATAAACATAAAAAGCACTGCAATTTTGTGCTGTAGTGTGTCAATATTAAAACTTCTGTAGCATTGATTGTGCTTCGAACTCCTCGGTGAAGAACGACATGCTTCTGTCAAGTGGATATACAAACTTGTTGATGATATTGTCAGAAATAAAGAACTTCGTTATTTATATTCATATTTCATTAGATAATATATTATGAAAATTAGTGATACATGTTCCAAACCGTGGCGTCTCCCGCACGAGTGTGAAATATGAAGTTATTGTGGAATGAGTTAGTGCGCGCGATAACGTTTTATCACCCACAAATGTTGTACAATCTCTTCGTAATACGAAATAACCTTGAATTTATAGTCCTCTTTACGAAACATAAGAGTACGGACAGATGAACAAGTTTTAAAATTGTATATTAAATTAATAAATTCTGCTTGAAATACTTATTTTTGTAGCTGTATATGAAATTAAAAACAAATTTACGGTACGTAATTTATTTTTCTATTCCAAGTCACGCAGATTATATATTTCTGTAAGTTTTAATAGAAATCTTCGCTGCGAAAATGTATTTATGTAACGAAAAAAACAATGAATTTTCAGATACAAGTGGGCTAACTAGGAATATATTTTCTATTTTTTGCTATTTAGTTTTCATTATCCATTATATAATTACAATGATTTTGAAACAGCTACGAAATTCTAAAAAATATCGCAATATAATAAAAGAATTCAAGAAAATATAAAAATATAATAAAAAATTCAAGTAATCATCATCAAGTAAGCATTAAAATCACCAGCAAATTATTATTGAATACTAGCTGTGCCCGCGACTCCGTCCGCATGGAATAGTGACCTTATCACTAAGGGGTATGAAAAATAGATGTTGGCCGATTCTCAGACCTACTCAATATGCTCACAAAATTTCATGAGAATCGGTCAAGCCGTTTCGGAGGAGTACGGGAACGAACATTGTGACACGAGAATTTTATATATAAGATTAAAATTAATTAATTTCATTGTCCATCTGTTATGCTATCCATACATAAGCTAAAGACAAGGCCCGGACCCGTCCGTCGTGGGGACATAGACTGCGAGTTTTATTGGGCCATAAAGAACGCGGGCCGGTATCCGGTGTCCATTGGTTAGCACCAAGAACCGTTACAAAAATACACACACGTGAAATTAAAAAGTCAGAATTATTGATAGTATATGTAATATTGAAGCATTGGTTAGTTTACTTATTAGAAAAAGTTGCAAGGGACCTGAGTTGCAAGGGCTCCCACCAGGATATTTTGTCTCACACTGCTATCGACCGAAATTTGAATTGAACTTTAATGATGTATTGTGATGTAAGAGTATTAAAAGGATTTGTGCCGGTAATTTCGCTACATTATTATATTATGATATGAGATTCATTTGTCCTAATTTTTTAAAAGTTATTTATCACGGCCTCTAAATATTTTAAATAACGGATCCTAATACTTCGGTATTCAATTATTCTTTCTCGAAAATCTAACAACCTTATTCAAAATGATTGCAGTTGTAAAAGAGATAAATAATTTGAATAATCATTTATAACCATCCACGTAATACCTGTCCATCGCTTACAGTTTACACCACAGTGAATTAAATTTACCAGTATTTATTACAAATTTAAAATAACACACATAAAAATATAAAAAAATCATGCAAATGATAATATGATATTATATTTACATGTCAAATATTACTATCACTGTCTACAGATGTTTTAATTAGTAGTGTATTAAAATCAGAAGCAACGTTTTCATATCCAGTGTTAAATCATCATTTATGCGAAAAAAGACAAGTACACCTTAAAAACGTAAGTGTCACGCTGAAACTTCCATATTTTTCTTTATAAATTTTTCGTCTTTAAAAATAAATCTTTATTCTACCAGCACGGGTGGAACAAGTCGTAAAGGGCGACAAAACAACCCTTGCTACGTGGTAGGGCGGCAAGCCCGTCTGGATAGCAACCACCCCTGGTGTGTAAGTATGCCGCCATATTAACCTTGTATTTTATTCTGAAATTAGCACAGGAGTACAAGATCCCAGTTTCTTGTATTCTTATGGGGCAGTAGCGTGTTTGCGATGCCTCTAGTGTCAGAAATATCCACAGGCAGCGATAACTGCTTATGTTTTTTATTAAATCAGCAATATTTTTTTTATTAAATAGTATTTGTAACTGTCTAACTACCAGTGCCTCATATATTCTTTAAAATAGATTTTAATTAATACGAGATTGGTGCGTTTTAATTAAATTCACGTTAATCAATCATCAGCGTCTGCCATCTACGTTCTTAAGAGTTCTACATAAAGATTATCTGCAGATATAACTGAAACCAAATACTGTTTACAATATACTGTCGTTATGACAATCATAAAACTTTGTAGGTTTATTGTATATTAGTGATTTTCGATAGACAAATTGACGATTGGTAGGTTACATAATTATGTTTTTACTAAAAACCAGATCATATGATTATTGAAATCTTAATTTGAAATTTTACTATATATTAATTGATCGAAATTGTTTTTATGTTTATAGGCGGATTTAAAATGGTTGGTTTGAAAACGGTATATTTTGAACGAGTTTTTGGTTTTACGTTTATTGTTTTTAATGTTTTGAGGCTGTATCGATAGCCAAGCGTATCACGATCATCATATTAAGTTATTCGATTATTATCCTAACAAACACTTTTTATTATACTTCGGTGTGCGTGGCTTAAAAACACTGTCACTATTGGTCCCAGCCTCAATCAGTAGAAATAATTTTTTAATTATTGTTTAAGAAGCTTTTTTAGTACGAAATAATAGTTAAAAACTTGAGACAATTCGTTTGTAAATAACGTAAAGAGTTAACTAAAGAGTAGATACATATATATATATATATATATATATATATATATATATATATATATATATATATATATATATATATATATATATATATATATATATATATATATATATTCCAAATGTAAGGATCGAGTATTCAAATGGCTCAAAGACTGGCGAATCAAGGCTAACGAAACCAAATCTGTCCAGGTTACTTTCACTAACAGGAAAGGAACATGTCCACCCGTCACTCTCAATGGCATACCTCTGCCGCAAGAGGATCATGCCAAGTATCTTGGAATACATTTGGACAGACGCCTAACCTGGAAGAAGCATATTTTTACAAAGCGATTAGCTATGGGCCAACAGTTGCGCAATATGTGCTGGCTACTAAATAAAATTCACGACTCTCACTTCAACTAGCACTAGCAAACTAATGCTTTATGAATACATAATAAATCCCATATGGACATATGGCCTCTAACTCTGGGGAACAGCAGCAAAATCAAACATTGAAATAATACAGAGATGCCAGTCAAAGATATTAAGAATAATAACGAACCTTGGTATGTCTCAAACATTAGACTCCATCACGACCTTTGCGTCAAAAGTGTTATGGATGAAATTTCGGAAAGGACAAAAGCGTACAGGAAGAGAATCACTAATCATTCAAATATGCTGGCAGTCAATCTAATGAACACCCAAACAGTTACTCGCAGACTGAAAAGAAAGATTCCACAAGACCTTCCCTGAGAAGTACAAGAATTAACGAAGCAGTCACTAGATGGCTTTCGTGCAAGCCCTTTAATTAGATAAAAATTTTACATATTGCTGAATATCTCTAGGATTGATAGATTGCAATAATAATAAATATATATACAGGGTGACTTTGACAAACCCGTCCAAATTCACACAGAAGAATCTTTAGTAAAAGTTATGAGAAACATGTATTTTAATTTTGTATCACATAGTACAAAAATGTTGAGTAATCAGCATCACAAAGTCATTCAAAGAACTCGCAATTTACGTAATACGGCGCGAGAGTGCAATGACCTCTCCATCTGACCTAGTAAAAGGCCGAGGACGGCGGCATCGCACCGGGCGAGCGAATACGCACTACTCATTTACGCGGGAGAGACAGAGACAGGTAATAACAGGTTAAATTTGACATACAATTTTTTTTGTAAAAATGGGTTCCTTAAATGATGTTTAGTGCATAAAAAAATTTGGACGGTTTTGTCAAAGTCACCCTGTGTGTATGTGTGTGTGTGTGTGTGTGATTTATGGCTTACAACCACCAAATCTATCCCAATTGTTGTGTGAACTCTCCCTCCCCTTCCCGTTCTTCTACAATTTTCCAGGGAAACGACAGATAAGACTCTTGATAATAGCTTTTCTTACTGTTCCAAGGTACATACATACACATACGTACGTATGTACATACAGGACCCTCGTAAGAGTCATATCAATGATTTTAGTCAACTTTGGACTCCAAGACCTAAGAGTGTACTTTAAGGCGACGATTACTACATTAGGATCTGTTTTCAGTTCTCTAACATTCTAGAAAATATTCTCACACATCATTCTTAAAGCATGCCAGCTAGTAGTAAACTCATCAGTTTACTCCGCTTTAAAAACTGGAAGAGGCTCATAAATATTTGTAAATCGTAATTAAAACAGATTCAACAATTGATTTCATCATAGCAAATTAATATGTTAATAATATAAATCCAGTAGCTTTTCTGTTTATTAAATCAACATATAACAATTCGTTTTGGCAATTTGACATACTCATGTAAATATGCTGATTTGTGGACGGCTTTCGTTTTTAATAATTTATTATTGTTATTTTATTCATGTACCAATATTCTTAGCATATTCACTCTATATAATCACGCTAACTTGTTTGTTTGTCCGTATTGACTAAACCCATTCGTCAACTTTTATTATCGATCGACTTTATAATATTAATTATGCAATTTATTATGCAATATAAAATAATTATTTTATTCTTTGACTGAAGTAACATATATGATAACAAATGAATTTGAAACGTTATTTTTGTAAATGTACATTATTTATAATTTATTGGATTGACAATACACATGCTGTCGTAAAAAATAATATCGTAGTAATAAAATCGCTGTGAAATGAATATCTAAGTGGCTTTGGTACGTTATCTAAATTATGGTGTAAATCTAGTAGTAGAATATTGAAAACTACGAAGGTCTGAATTAGATTCTATAGAAATCTACCCTTGACGTGACGTTCTGCCTTCTATCTTTTCTCCCTCCATAATGCTCGTCTCATTATGATGTGTCATTACACATATTCTCCTCTTCCCAGAATCCCAATATCCACTTTCTTAGGGAATTTTTGTCACAAGACCAAAATACACTTTCACATGCTGTCATTTCCGTGTAGAGGAGGCCCAAACCCACCTATATGATATTACTTGCTGTTATTATTATTTAATAATTCAGTACCTCTTTAACGTCAAGCCAATCAATATTTTGTGAAATTATACTTAGGAAAAAATATTAGAAACAATTAAAATTCAACGTGTTTTCC
This sequence comes from Malacosoma neustria, assembly GCA_963693495.1. Taxonomy (NCBI): domain Eukaryota; kingdom Metazoa; phylum Arthropoda; class Insecta; order Lepidoptera; family Lasiocampidae; genus Malacosoma; species Malacosoma neustria. The sequence goes on along the minus strand of OY856378.1, from coordinate 2,501,627 downwards.
TAACCGATACATTATACTGCTCATTTTTCGTAATTTTCTGCCCTTAGCTTTCTCAACTAAAAAGATCAACACGATAATGCAGACTTATTCGCAAGCAAAGCATAGTTTACAACAATCGATTAAAGTCGATATTAAGTTTTGAGTTTACCTCTGCGAATAGCACCGTTTCGTGTTTACACCTATAGCAATTATCGAATGATTCTAATCGTATCGAATTGATAATTGTTTATCGAAACCACTAGCACAAGGATTGTGAGTTATTTTTTTTTTAATGACAGAAGATTCGCTCACAGAGTTTCATAAGAGACATTTCAGACTTATGTTAGAAATAAAACAATATATAAGAAATCAAAGTGTTACTGAAATTCTATATCTACTTCGATTAGCTTCCTTCTATGGCCAAAAGTAGTAAGAAATACACCTTTTGTCACGCAGCTGATTTGTTTTTCACGTAAAATTGTTTAGCATTCATCCTCTTTTGATTTTATAATAATTCTTTTTTGAATTTTATTATGTGATAGTCATTGACATTATAGTTAAGGAAAAAGAAGAGTAAGTTATGCCTGCGTTATATAACGTACGCATTTATTCATTTACCAAAAACCTAAATAGTTTAACATCTCACAACATTGATTTACGAGACGGTTTAATTGTGAAAATGTGTTTCTTCCTTTACACTTTCCGGCTTAAATAGTTTTATATCGATGTAATTGATTGATGAATAGTGAAATAGGTCATAAGATCTGCCTTAATTGGCATGAAATTAAAATAGATTCTTCTAAGATCTAGCTCAATGAAAATCGTGATTAATAAATAGCAGGAAGTGATTTTTAATAATTCAAATATTAATAGTGTTCCCAGCTTAATAACTGCCAAGGCATCTCGAGGGAATAAATACATAGGGATCAATACCTTTTGGTTTTTATTTATATGTTTCATTATCATGCAGACGCCTATGTAAGACTATAATCTAATCTAATATTTTCTTTTATGATATATGTACATCTTTACCTGAAGAAAACTAATAATAATGATAAATATATTAGGATATTTCACTTAAATTTATCTCGTCATAAAGTAAGTAACATCGTACTTTTGTTATGGTTACTAGATAATTGATACACTACTTATAACTTATACACCTGCTTGCTACCTTAGAGCTCTTGATTCCACCCAGCGCCGCACAGTTCGCCTTGTTAATGATCCTGAACTCACAGACGATCTTGATACGCGTGGCCTTCGGGAAGACTGCATCTCATTACGTTTTCAACAGTCGGTATAACGGTGAATGTTCTGAGGAATTGTTTCAATTGATACCTTCGTCCTCTTTATATCATCGAACCGCTCACCATCGGCTGGGCGTTCATCCTCACTATCAGTCTCCACTGTCATGCACGCTAAGGTTCTCCAGAACGTTTATTTTGCGCACAGTGAGAATGTGGAATGCGCTTCCGGCTGAAGTTTTTTCACCGCACTACGAAATGGGGTAATTTAAAAAGGAAGTCATAAAATTCCTTTGCGGATGGTAGCGTGTTGGCGGTGCCCCTTGCGTCGCAAACATCCATAGGCGACAGTAACCGCTTGTTATTGAGTAGGCCTTAGTTAGCCTTGTCTGCTAATCTGCAGCAATAAAAAAAATATAAACTGATTTGGATATAAAAATGCATTAAACATGTTTATGTTTGACATATTTTTATTGTGATATTCGAACTTTTTTTCCTTATAGGCCTGTCTGTTGTAAGACAACTGATAAAACAACCCTAGTCAGGGGGCAGGGCCGAATCTATCAGTATGTCAGTATAAAAATCTCGGGTTGTGTTCCGGTACAAGTGACTCAGGTTCTAATACCTCTATATGGACAGCAGCGTGTTCGCGTTACTGACTGTCGCAAACATCCATAACCGATGGTAACTGCTAACTAATAGTTAGTCGTCAGCCTGTGTACAATAAGAAATATATTCTGACATATAATAAACTGACAGGCATAGATGTCAATAGCATCAGACTCATCCTGTGACGATACCTAAGAGCGAAGAGCGCAGCTGCTATGACAACAATGACAGTGAATTAAAGGTAAATGAAATGCTTGCACATCGAGGATCGTCTATCTGGCCAAGATAGAAGTTCAATTACACAGAGTTGAGATTACAGTATTTTATTTTTAGTTTTGTTAAAGACCCACGCCAATACTGACGCTTCAGCAATAAAAAAAAACAAAGCAACTAAATCGAAGCACGTGATGAACACTATACGCTTATTGTAATCCAACAAGATATTGTTTATCACAAATACATGCAGATTTCCTTGAAACAACGTTTATTTGAAAGCAGCTTCATTTGAATGAAACTTCTATAAATATGACAAGCAATTACTAAGTTATTCACTTAATATTAAGTTAATATTAGATACGTTTAAAGTAATTCGAACGAGTTAATCTCTGTAAGAATTATTACGATTAATTTTAAATATTAAAGCAATAAAATTACTTTATTTGTACTTTTCGCTTATTGCCTTGCCTTTATCTGAATAATCCAAAACAAGGCCAAGTGATAGTGGGCAGATAAATAAATGACCGATACATGTGTTTTGAGACAGTGCTGATGGCCCGCTTAGAATTTAGCAGTTACCATCGCTTATGGATGTTTGCAACACCAGTGGTATCGCGAACACGCTGCTGTCCCATACCTTTATGGGCATTAGTGACCCAAGTTCCTGTACCTTTACAGGAACTTGGGTCACTAATGCCGGAACACAATACAAGCTTATTATGGCGGCATACTTAAGACCAAAAGTGGTCGCCATCCGGACGGGCTTGAGGCCCTACCACGTAGCTAGGGTGGGTTGTTTAGTCGCCTTTTACGACAGGCCGACCCCGGCCGCAGAGGTTAGTATTCTTTCTGTGCCCCTGCACGGATACTAACAATAAGAAACTTACTTCCTAGAAAACTAATTGCGATGTTTTACAACATCAAGGTGTATTGGCCCACGAGTGCCAGTACACCGGGAACAGCACCGAATGGAACGCCATCGCCTCCTTTGAGAAGGTAGGTAAGCGAACAAGACTTACTGCAATATTAAGGATGATTAAAGAATATAGATTTTGAAGATATTTTCTGTTGCCACATTTACTAGAAATTACACCGTAACGGGATTGCAGTTATTGGATGAATTAATTTTAAAAAATAGAGCTATTTTTAAGCCCTAAATGCACGCCACACAAATATTCTGGATAGGACTAAAGTTGACATTACTTTTATCAGTTTTTTGAAATATTTCGTCCATATTATACAGACGGTATAAATAAAAATAAAACCGCAGAAACACCGAAACCAAATCGTTAATTTCGTTTTATTTTTGTTTATCTAACTAAACCTCCTACACCTGCTTAGTCATTGCAGAAGGTAACACTTAGATTTCAAATATCTTCGTTGATACTTGAAACAAATATGTGCACTTAATGATAAAGCAGGCAGAGTGTTGCATTGAGGCAAGGTTGCTCAAAAACAGCTCTATAAATCAATGGACCTCATGCGGCTGCGTTCCGTGTTTTTTCCACTATAATGTGATTAGAGTTACAAAACTATATATTTTATTGCCCCAGCATAAGCTTGATAGTTTTTGTTAAGGAATTGATACACTTATACGAAATGGTCACACTGTAATCGGTGGACATGGAGTGCTTCGAGCTTCGTGCTTCATCAATATTTTCTTTGATATGACCTTTTTGGATTTTCAGAGATGAAGTGAATGTCGGTCTACAACATTTTTCTGCAGATATATTGGAACAAATAATAAATAAATCGCATTTTGTGAAATTTATTTCTAGGCCTATTTCTTAAAATTTGATATATAGGAGCTGAAATTTGTTTTAAAAAAGTATCTATGTGGCCTTCAAGAGTGACATCATCCAAGCATTGAACCAACCATTGAATTTTGATGTCAAACGATTTGATAGTTTATTTTCGTCGCACTTTCGTTATTAAACATTTTCTTCTTCTACCATATTTCTTCTTTATTTTACTCGTATGCTTATGTCTGTTGTACTCGTAATTCAGCTAGTAAACTAAAAAGCACTATATTCAACATTAATATAAGAAATTATAAATTACGTAGGATACGCAGAGTTGAATTTTTAATTTTGATCCGTGAAACTTTCAAGAGTCACATGGTCTTTAAATAGTAGAATCCGGGAGAAACTATTTATCGCAGAAACAATAAAATTTATCATTTATATATATCTTCTATGTCTACGATTAATTTTATATTTGTGAATGGTTAAATCAAAATAACAAATTATTCCAGCTGCAATTTTTTTATCTTGAAATTAAAAATGCGTATGAGTGTGTTTCGTCCTAGATCATACACATGAGGTTAACAGCTTTCGTTTCGTGTTGCGAACGAAATGCCGAAGGTTGTGGATCCTCACTAATTATCCTCTAGAAATCACTTCAATATTTCACAATCTATGTTGTGATATATAATCATTAATATATGATATTTCACTCGATAATTTATTATTCATTATATTTTGCCAGAATGATAAATCTTTGTTCTGTTATAACATCACAATACCTATAAATAGGTAAGTATAAGACACTAATGTGTGCTAGATATTAATTAAATAACTCTACAATTGAAACTGTATCACATAATTGTAGTGATAGTACGTGAATTCGCAAACAAAACGACTCAAGTTTGTAAAACGCCAGGCAAGCTGGGCTATACTAACTGTTCTTTCTGAAGCTAGCCCAATAAAGGGATTTTATGATCTGTTATATTTTACTATACAAAACTCAATCAAAGGTATTGAGAACCACGTAGTTAAAAATTATCTCCGAAAGCTTATTCTGTTGTAAGCATAATAAAATTAAGTTATTAGTTTTAAACATATTGTAGTGTTTAATTCACGTTGCAAGTAACAAAAGTCCTCAGGACCCGAGTTTATGTGAGTTATTTTGAATAGGCGGTGGTTTAAAAGATACATCAAGTACGATACGTCACTTCACCACTTTCAAATCAAATATTTGAAAGAGGTGAAATGGCATGTCAACCAATGCTGAAAGTAAAAAAGAAATGTTTCCTTTCTTTGTTTCGTGCAAGATGACAAAATTAAAATGTGATTCAAGGAATTACTGGTCTAATATTTAGGTGTAAATATTCTATTAATAGCTCGTTTTAATTCCGTTAAACGTATTGCTAATTAATTTTTTTAACAATAAAATATTTTCAAAGAATTTACAATAATAACACAATCAAACACTAATTGTAGATATATTTTATGTGATCTTGAAAGTTTCCTTAATACTGTGCAATAATTTTAATAACATCATATTACGTATAAGGAGAGTATTGAAGAAACAACTTGTCACAACAAGTTTATTAAATGACCTAAATAGCACTTTCAAAACTCGTAAAATATGTCAGTGGCTTAGAACCAATGATATATTTACAACTTCCTTGCAAATCTCAATGATAATAGCGTATCAATTTATAGCATTACTCAAACTAATCAAAGCCATAAACATAAATGTTCTAAATGAAACTGATAACAATATAATATTAGAGATTAAAAACAATAACATAAATATCTTGTCGACGTCTCAAGATCAATGGTATCTAAAATAAGGTTTAGTGCACGTTGATGGTGGAAAGGCGGGACAGCGAGAGGATTGGTCCGTGTAATGAAATGTGCGATTGTATAGTCTAGCAATCTGAAATTTCGTAAGCAATGCCAGAGTTGCCAATCAATGTCACCAATAATACCCTTGTAGACATGAAAAGTTTCCAAGTGTTTAATATTGGTATAAAATTTCAGAAATACGAAATCCGATTGAAAATGTTATGTCAAGGACCCCGGTAATACCTTTAACGCTAAGCCAAAGTTAAAAGCTGGTGCACATGATAATAACGAATGGAGTTCTGCTTCAGGATTTTTTTGTAGACGTGAATAATCCGTTAGACGCTGCAGTCAAAATAGAATTAATTTAATTGACATGAACTAATTTCCACCTGTACCATGAAGGATTGAGATAAATCAGGATAGAATCATTGAGCAACGACAATGATGATGAAGTTATGAAATACTTCTAATTATTACGTTTTTTCACTCAACTTGTCACTGCGTCTTTACTTAGTCCTATCCCAAGCCTAAGGGCTAGCACACACTGCGACCGGTAGCAATCAAGTCACGCGCGCGTGATCGCCTCTGATTAATGACGATGGCAATCTCTTCCGTATGTCACGACGAGACGACTGCGTGTCCAACTGTTTTTGTTCAATAGAATTTTAGGTTGATTGATAATTGTGCGATAATCGCTACGGTGTAAATACTTCCTTATGACGATTTCGGTATGGGTTTTTTCGTCGTTAAAATAATAATACAAAAATTATAATCATAACAAAATATTTTGAAACTTTAATTTTAAGTGTGAAATAGCCTGTCACACAAGCGGTCTACAAGTCTTAGTTTAAATCACAATTTTTGAAGCGTTCTTTGAGTGTTTCCATTAAACCTTTTTACAAAATAATAGTTTTTAAACTCCACAATTTTTATCTTTTTTTATTGCTGTAGGACAGCAGACAGGCTGACGGCCCGCTTAGGATTTAACAAATACCGTCGCCTATAGGTGTTTGCAACGCCAGGTGCATCGCAAACACGCTGCTATCCCATAAGGGTACAGGAACTTGGGTTACTAATGCTGGAACACAACACCAGGTTATTATGGCAGTATACTTAAGACCAAAGGTCCTTCAGGTCATCCAGACGGGCTTCAGGCCCTACCACGTAGCTTGGTTGGGTTGTTTTGTCACCTTTTACGAGAAGCCGACCCCGGCCACAGAGGTTAGTATTCTTTCTCCGCCCCTGCACTGATTTTTTTGGTTATTTTGACACAAGTTTTTCATTATTTTAAGTTTTATTACGGAATATGCCCTCCATCAAAAAAATAATCGAGAGTGAGAAATATACATTTTCGACATGAAAGATTCATAAAGAGTTTTGATTTTATTGTATTTTTATTTAGTTTTACGCTAAATATTCCATCATAATAACACTGTTGTGTTCCGGCATAAGTGAACCAGGTTTCAGTTCCACTATGCAGACATCTATGTGTTACCAGTGCCCCTGACCTCGCAAATATCTATAAGCGACTGTAACTATTAAGTGGCCGTCAGCCTGTCTTCCGTTCACAGCAATAAAAAATATGTTTTTGAACGATGCTTCTTTTGAAAAAAATTTGTAAAAAATGTAGTAACAAATTTTAGATAATACTCATCTTTATTACACGTGTCAATACTATGAAACATGCGTGGTGGTGAAGGCCGTGCACTTTACAATATATGCATTTATACATATAACCGATATGTAGCAAATATTGTTTATGATATAAAACTACTTATCACCATATTAATTTAGATAATTTTCCAAAGAAACATTTTCTTGGCATCAAATCAAGCTTTGAATTGAAAGGCAAATATGATGAAGATTTCAGGATATGATTACAATAACATAAATTAAATAATCATAAAATTAATTAGGAATATTATATAATCCATTAAAAATTCTTTCTACAGACTAATTTTGCTCAAAATTTCTCCCGAAACAGCGTAATTTCAGAAGTAAGCAAACGACTGATTGCGTTCTTTCTATCTGACATCGATCCAAGTAATGTGTTTGGAACTGGTGTAAGTCACAAGAATTTTGTAACTTTCACGGTGTTTCCTCGAGTGACAATTAGAAAAATAATTACAAACTCGAAATAGGTATTTGGAACATTTTAAAAAAAGATGGTTAGTAAAAGAGAAAGATTGAAAAGAAACTTGAAAGTATTTATAAAGTTATAGATGAATTTGATAAAATAGAAACTGGAATAGCAATAGAATGCATCAATTTTTATGTTCAACGAAATTTTTTTAGCATATTTCGTATTTTATGAGAAATAATGGGGATTAAGTTAAATTCGATCATTTCCAAATTCTTTAAGCGCTGCTGCGAACACAGTTCTGATCAAACTAATATTGAACTAAGCGCTCTAAAAAGCCAATTTACTATAAATACCATTACTTAATATACTAAGATTTGATGTATTTCAAAATATTTACAGAGGTAAATAGGTAAATCTATTAAGGTAAGCGAGGAGTGAAAACAATACTATGATCTCCCAGTCACACCACCAAATTTTAAATCTACCAGAATGCACTGAATATCTTTACTTAGACCTTCAATATGTGACTAGCCAACGATGAATAACACGCTCGCACTTATAGTTTGTACCCACTGAAATAGCGAGTAATGGCGTGAGCGATTGGCGTGTATTCCGTACTCAGCGCACGTACAAACCAGGGATTACTCCTTGGTCCAGGAGCTTCACTATCGACTCCAATGGGATGCCTTTGATTTTTTAGTAATCAGAACGTCTCATCTAAGAACTCACGGATTGAAAAATAATCCATTACTTTATACAAAATCTTTCTATCGTTAAATATATTAACTGCATGTGTTTCTGTTTATGTTGTCTGGACATATATGATGTCAGACTCCAAGGGTAAGAAAATTTTTGTGCCTAAGATATTTGGATGATGATGACTATCTTCAGCTTAATTGTTAGTTAATCAAAGACGATAAAACGGTTTATTGAATTTTTTTATCTTTTAGTATATTTCCTGTTACTTAAATATGTTATTACATGTTTATCAAACACTTACTTAAACTTTTCCAGAAATATCATAGATGGCCTTTTCACTTATGGTGATTTTTTCCAGATATCCCGCCTTGGTTTGCTTATCAATTAGATGTAACAAATAATTTTATAGATATCGCAAAAGAATATGAAAAATGTACAAAATATGACGAACACTTAAAATTGAAAGTGAAATCAATAATTTTAGTACAAAACTAGTTATTGATTCATAGGTTACATGATAAAGTTCATCAACACAAGGAAATAAATTGGTTACGGTAAATAATACGCAAAACGTGATACACGATCTAAATACAGAACAAGTCCGATTATTGTGTTTTAGTCAATTTCGCAGTTTTTGTGCCTGAGATGCAAACTTTTTGTTTTAATTATTTCCGTATGATCGCGATAAGTATTTTGATTGTTGAACTCATCACTCAATTATTTACTTTTAGATTGTGTGTGTGCATTAAAACATATGTGTCAACCTTTTAAGTACTAATTTTGTAGACAGGAAAGTACTTTTAATTTAATAAGTATGGCAACGTTTGAGGCAACTCACTCTTAGCGGGTAAGAAATAACCATACAATCTTCACTCTCTTGATAGACCTGAGAAATGTCTGGTTTAAATTTGTAAAGGCACGGAAAAGATAAAATTTTTAAGAGTAGAACCGTGCACTGAACCTTGAGTTTGGTTTGCAACTAAGCTTTAACGCTAAAATTTGAATGAGCGAAAGATAGAATCGCAACCTGATTTGTTTCTTCTTTACTGTACTGGTTTTTTTCTTATTTCTGTAGAATTAATTTAGACAAAAGATATCTCAATTTGTTCATCCCAATAAATGTTTCGCAACATCAAATTCATGTTGACGTAAATAAACTAATTTTTCCTCTTAATAGCCGTACGTCACAATCTTCGGGAGGCATCTAGGAGATGGAATAAAAAAAGTTAAAGCAGCATCCATTCAATTTCGCTAGGGCGGCAATAAAGTGTGATTGTCACGCACGTACACATTGCATAAAGCTGTATTATGGCACGCGGTCATAGAATATATACTCTCAGATCCTAAAAAAGATTTCAACTTAGTGTTATACCTACTACTACTCATTGAATAAGGTCATGTAAAAAAGAGACAAAGAAAATCAACCAACATAATTCAAAATAACAATTGCTGAATGCATAATGAAACACTGTGCACAAAAGTACGTCAAAAATGTGCAGCTATACAACAGAAATGAATGTATTAACATTCCTACCAAAGAAGTAGTAAGCGTCATGTAGGACTACTTATAAATACTTTCTCTTACTTCTTACTCTTCTATTTCTATACCCTCATGTTGGAATGAAGTTCCTTATCGCGCGTTGTGAAAGGGGGCTAGACGGAAAAAATTCTCACGAAAAGTTGTAACGACACTTTTTGCTATAGTAAGCTATTGCAAACTGTGCGGCGTGCGCATGTTTCTCTGTCTGTCTCTCTCTCTCTCTCTCTTATAGAAAGCAAGCCAGATATTTTCATTTCTATTTCGCATTGAACAGTGTGGTGTTGCGACGATTATGTTTGTTGAGTGTATACAGGTTTTTTGTACATAATAAATAATAAAAAATAATAATAATGAATCCTGACAGTGTTTCTGCACAAGTTCCGGATATTGCTGATGGAGTTAGGTTAGTTACTGATTAAGTTTATATTACATTATATTTGTTAATAATAAAAAAATATTATTATAACTTAAAAAAAAAATTTTATTACAATTCCTTCACTAATTAATCGAAAGGAACTTCGTTCCATCCGGGTGTCCCTTGACACCTCTCAAGTTTTTTGTTTAACTTTGTTGCTCGTATTATATAATTGTAATTATTCCTAACGACTGCAAGACATTAATTTTTCTTTTTGTACGCTAGTTGTAGTTTTTGATGAAGAGGGATGAGAATCTGAAGTAAGGAGATAGAGGACAGTCTATAGCAATGTCTTCTAGACTCTAAGCTAATTAGCACTTATAATAGGAAATCACATATTTCATCTATTTACCACGTATGCCTCCATCAATTTGATATTTATTTGAAAACATTGCTGTACAGATTTGTATTAAAATTATTTTATTAGAAAAGATAACTTTTTAAATATATATTGCATATTTTTGTGTGGACGTGAATGTCGATAAAGTTAGCAAATCTTGAGTGTACCTTCTGCATGGATAATTCTATGACGTAGCGCAGAGGCTAAGGGACGGGGATGTTTAACGCACGGAGGGTTATTTCCAAAATAATATTTTACATGCTTAAGACGTTTTTGTTTTTTACTTTGACAATTGATTGCATTTCACTATTATTTTTATGTCACAGATTAAAAATAAGTTCTATGTATTTAGACTCTCGTTTGTCAAAGGCTTAGTGTTTACTATAATACAGTTTTGTGTAGTATGATGCAATGCCTTTCCTATTTTTATATTTTAATTTCATTTACTAGTATATATAGAAATCGTGATATTTTGATAATATAATCAATACTTAGGACGATATCTTTAAAAACCTGTTCTGTTGGGATGTGTTGTTGGGGATCAAAACAAAACACCCCTCGGCACGTACAACGTCGCTGCTGTATATATTTTTAAATGTCATGCGTTATTTTTTTGACAGTCCTCGCGGTACCTTATTGAATGAAATTGTGGACTGAGTTTTTAAATATAAAAAATTGGTAATACAATTTTAAACGTGTGATCTATAAATATTTTTTTAATTTAATCATATTGGTATATAGGCATATACGTTTCTATATATATTGATAGCATATATTCCTTTAGGGTTTCCCCTCGAAACATGATAGATAGTTCGTGTACTAATTTAGTATAATCTACAATAAAAAAATTCTTACAGTGATTACATCAGGCTAGAAAACTACTAGAAAATAATAGGAATAGGTACCGACGCAAATACCGTACATCTTCACTGTGACAACGATGTACTCAAGTGGACTCAATAATGGCTGATGGTAGATAGTTTCTATTTTAATCAAACATACAATGTATTCATGGAAGAAGTACGTGCTGCAGAGTAATCTTGAATTATGAATGCGTTAGGATACGTATTTACTCTTATTCAACGAATGGCAACTGTGGCGATTTTGATTTCTACAATATATCGTGTCATCGGTACAACACTTTGATGAAATGGTTTGAAAAATGATTTTTAAATATTAATTGAAAAAATGTTTTTTTTGTCTGAGGAATAGCAGATAGTCTAGCGACCCACTTTATAATAAGCAGTTACCGTCGCCCACGGATGTTTGCGATACTAAAGGCACCACGAACACGCTGCTGTTCACTTAGAAGTACAGGAACCTGGGTCACTAATCCCGGAACACAACATGAGGTTATTATTGCAGCATACTTATACACCAGGGATGGTTGCCACCCAGTTGTTTTGTCGACTTTTACGACAGGCCACCCCCAGCCACAGGGGGTATTCTTACTCCATCCCTGCACGGAGGAGAATGTAATTTACAATAACATAAAAGTGAAATTTAAGGTGTATCTTCTTGTATTAATTTAATATTTCTTGCATCCAGAGCTTGCGATAATATTAGGTAGCGTAATCAAACCTTAAACTTTAAATATTTGCACGCTACTTAGATTATATCACAAATACACTATTTTGATACTTGATTTCGAACGTGGGAAACAAATGTCTGGCCATGCCGCCTCCGTCGGGCCCCGGCAGGAGGGGTAGATCCAAAAGTGCTGGATTGACTTCGTAAGGGGTAAAATGCATGCCAATGGACTCACTACCAGATGCTGAAGAGTAGAAAAAGTCGGAAAGCGGACACCGGCCACCGAAACGAAAGTTTGGGTTGCAACCGGGATATAACGTTGGGATGATGATGATGATAATACTTGATTTCGAAATTCGTGAGTTCAAAGTGTATATCAGCAATAACATGAGTTAACATTAACTCTGAAGGTTTGGTGGAACTCATGGCCCCCAAATTATAGTAATAACGTATAAATATTCCCTAAATCTACAATAACTGCCGGTTTTCGGGCAACTATCTATCAATCGGTAATAAGAATTTATTGGTTTCCGTCCATATTATATCTTATTGCAGTTTCTTATTAGTAATTTGGGGTGAACCATATTTTTATACATACATGAGTATAGGGGTAAAATGTGACAAGTAAAATGCTTGAAATGAGAGTAGATGGACACAGAAGGAAAAGTCAACAAAAAAATGGATGCATAGCATAAAATATTATAAAGGCTAAGAGAGGAAAATAAAAGGAGGGAACATGTTGTGCCGATTCTACATTATGAGGAATAGGGCAAGCGATGATGACGAAGATGGAAGATGAACGACGAGTACAAGTGGTACCCGTATTGTATGATTATAATCTCCCGATATCTCTGAATTAATTAGTGATGTTGGAAAGTATTGTCTCAAGGAAGGAACTATTAAGATTTCTTGTGGGTTTTGGACAAAATTTTGGATTTTCAGTCAGTATCAGGTGTTATATAATTTTAATCATTGGGTAGACCCTAAGGATTAGAAAGTTTATGACATCTATTCACTTTTGTTCTGTGTGCGTTAAAAGAAGAATAATGTTAGTGCAACGATCAAAATTGATGTCCAAATGTATCAGAAACCTGAGAAAATGCACACCAGTATACTGCGTTCCAAAGCAACCGCAATAAAAAGAATAAATTCGTGAAGTAGTCTTCCAGTGCTCTTAGTTGAACATTCTTTCATCACCATCGTTAGGAATTGTTCTTGATTTTTCTTCAGCAGTTGCTAAAAGTTAATCTACATCTTGATTAGTAAATTTTTAAAATTATTTGTAGTTTGAGAACATGTAAGTAAACAAAGAAACCATAAGTTACATTGCATCATTATGTGGCAGACGTGCTATGTCAAAGATCCTGTTGGGTTCCCATGTCATCATACAATCTACTATTTAATACCAGCAGTACTAAGAAACCTGATCTATATACCTTCGTACAAGTCAAACAACATTCCATCGAGTGGTTAAGTATTTACATTGTCAATTAACCAGCTCAAGCTCTCCTAAGATAAGGACTATCTCATCAATCACTCGCGATTTATTTGTTTATTTATATCATAGACTTGTCCTGGATCTAGTTTTGACTGAGTATATAGAAGGCAGGCATAGTTCCTATACAAATTGACATTAAAATATATATTTCTTTTGTCTTAATATTGTTAAGTTACTGTATAAAAAATTCTTTAACAAACAGTGTCATCGAAGGCTTACGACATAAACACATGCGCAAAGAGATTCACTATATGATAATACTCTGCAACAGAATCCGAGCTTCAAAGTTAAAGCTGAAATGTAAAACCTGGGAGAAATGCTAAAAATAAGACAGTATAAAGTACAAAGTTTATCTATATTGATAAAAATCTAGATTTCTAAATATTGGAGAACCCAAGGAAGGCCAGCGCATTAGTGATAGGTATCTCCCGCCTGACAATAAAACTCCTGTTAATTTTTACAACACAGAGAACAAATTGAAAATTATTCTGGGGATTATTGTCGTTTCTTCTTCTATTACGCTAGTAATATTTAACGAGCAACTTTGATTATTTCGCAATCCAAATGAAAAACGAAAGTTCCGGTTGCAACCCCATATTAAAAGCTTGTACGATTAATGATTAATTTCAGAGTTCAACAAACGCCTTCTCTTTAAGGTATTAGACAAAGATTAGCTCATTTAAATATAGAACTCGTTTAACAGTATCCTTATCAACATCTCAATAATTCAACAGTGCTTAAATGTTGATTTGCTTTGAAATACTACATTCTCGGGGTCTAAAAGACCAACCCTTAACCCTTTAACACTGGGGTGCAGTTTTGAAGGGTTAAACTGCATTAACATTAACTTAATCTCACACCAGTTAGGACTTCAGTTGCTTTATAATGTAATTACATAAAAAATAATCGAGCATTTTAATTTAAAATTTTGAATACTTTGGCGTGGCGGTCTTAATTGGTCAAAGAATCCAATTGACTAGAAAATATTTAGGCCCGTAGCCTGAACATTTCAGAGCCCAATGAGCCATTGTAGTCATGGCCAATAGGGGCCCTATACAGGGCAGTCACACGATGAAATATTGTCAGTATTCGGTTTTACCTATCGAGGATTGCATGGTCAGCTTGATAATGTTTTATGATCAGATTTGCTGCACTTCAACAGATAAAATAAAAATAAAGAATAAAATAATATTATTTTCTTGTATCTCCTTAGTTAAGAAAATAAATAGTCATCGGAAAATGATTGAGAGAAACAAATATTATTATGTTTTTTTCCGACCTACGATTATCTATATAGTATAAAGGATGTTTTACATATAACATATTTTTCAGAATACATTTTGCTATCATTTCATAGGGGAGTCAGCCTCCTGTCAGGACGCTGTATACTTAGTTTCGTCGTCAAGCTAATTTGGGAGAAGTAGAAAATCTTTGGCACGAAGGTTTTATTGCGAACTGTCATTGAATGACGTTCATAAACTGTACTAATTTTCTAAACGATGGTAAAAGTAGACTAGTTGTAACACTCCATAAACCAATACAATATATTAAAAGTCACACTTCATTATGAATCTGTCAATTATGAGTAAAATAATAAATATTTTGAGTTTGTCTACAATACTTTAGTGCGTGCCTTATATCATACAAACGAGGCATAAACTTGGTTTGTTACAAAACATTGGGTATCTTAATGTGGAAGTGATTTATACCTATTTAAGTTTTTTATCGATAATAAGAAATTATACTAGAGCACAAGGCTTTTACAAAAACGACCATTGTGACGCTGGAAAGTTTTTTATTGTTTAATTGTCATAGCAAATAGACAAAAATTGAGAAAGGTATGATGAGATGGTTTGGCCATGTTGAGAGAATGAATGAAGAACGATTGACGAAAAAAGTGTATAAGGCGAGTGTAATTGGAAGTGTTGGAAGGGGTAGACCTAGGCGGTCGTTTCGAGACCAGATCAGGGACGTCTTGAAAAAAGGCCAGGTCAAGAGTACACTAAACTGAAGGGCATGTATGAAGGGAATAATGAAAGTGGACGAAGCGAAACAAGTATGTAAGGATCGTAGCAAGTGGAAAGAAGTGGTCTCTGCCTACCCCTGCGGGAAAGAGGCGTAATTATATGTATGTATGTATGTAATTATCATAGCACTATATTAATTTTTATAAACCTTTATTTTCATTGCAGCTGAAGCTTTTAACTTTAGAGTTTTTGCTTATTGCTAAGTATTACTATAGTGTTAAATTTATACTATTTTACATTGGTGCTCCATGTTATTTCATTTTTTTTGAGTAAAAAAACTCATTACTTGTCTTGTGGCTCTTGACATGATATTGAGATGTGAATAAATTTTTCATTGTTACTGACTCCACAGGTTAAGCAAAACATTATATTCTATTTATTATTCTTTTTTCTGTTAATGTACTATATTCACAGATAACACAAGTGCATTCAAATTGCATGCCAGCATAATACATGATAGGAACAGGTCACTTATTAACACCGTCAGGATTTTTAGTTTTATATAATAATGATTGCTGTAACTGTGAGATTTTCGTAAAATATAATGAAAAATGAATAAATTAAAAACTCTTTATTGTTCATCTTAAATATACAAGAACATAAAATACACTTGCAAGCTACTGAACAATGAGCGGCCTTATCGCTTAGAGCAATTTCTTCCAGGCAACCCTAATTTACTATTTAAAAGTCTCATAGTGCTACATATATCCATATTTGATGCTGACTTGATGACAGATAGGTATGATAAATGCTCTTTTATAAACTTGTAAGTATTGCATATTCCATTGGTGTCTCCCTTTTAACGTAATAAATATTAACTAACGTAAACACTCGGTTACATTTGCAAAGTTGTAAATACGCAAACAACTAATTTATGATCAGATGAGATGTAGCCTGAGAGGCAATTGCATTGTTCATGTTTTGGTATTTATCATCGCCGGTATTATCTCTAAAAATGGATCTCTAGCAATATCATGGATGTAAGGGGCTCCAAAAAAATTGGGGTCGAAATGAACCTCACTTGTATCAATTGTTATACCAATTGAATATAGGTTTTACCTCTGGAGCTTCCTTTTCTTTTTGGTGTAGAGGGTTTAAATACTGATCGTCACTGTAAACTTTAAAATCAGACTTACGGAGCCATTGATTTTTTACCAGCATAGAAATGCTGGTAAATATAAGTAAATGTATTAAAATACGTAGTAATAAATAGCAGTATTATAAATAAATACACAGTACAAGTAATGTAAAAACTACAACAATTTTGATAATTATAAAGGTATAATATTTATATGTGATTTTTAATTGATAAAAGTTTTGCAATTAGTTAATTATATTTCTGTTCTAGTTAAACATAAATTTAATGTTTAATTTTTATTTTCATACAAGTACCATATATAATTATTTTTTAACAGCAGCTCTTGTACTATATGCAATTGGCGTTATAAATCTAGTGGTTTACGCTGCGCAATAAATAAGGCCACCGCCACACCTGGTGGTTTGACGGACTCCTACGTGCGCTTTCCAGCACCTCGTCGCGCCCGATATATTGCCGTTAGTGCGTTATTATCCTATTAATTGCATCTAATTAATTACTTTTAACCAAAAATATATTTTATGTATTCAAATATCATGACTGGGAAATCAATTCATACATTTTATATCAAACACTAAATAAAATGATAATTTATTTTTTTATATAAACTTGGCATTTACTTATCTTACTTTATTAAAATAATCAGTTACTAATCTTTTGGCAGGAAAATAATAATAAAAAGTGTAAGCAAAAAATAAAAAAAATAGAATAGAATAGAATATTCTTTATTGTACAAAACCGATACAGATTACATTAATGATAAAAAAATAAAACGTACAATTGGCGGTCATATCGCTGAAAGCGATTTCTTCCAGACAACCTTTGGATGGACAACATATACAGAATTTTACTGTGGTCTAGTTATACAATAATAGGAAGAAGGATATAATAATAAGTTAACAAAACATTCAAAAGTAGACAAATTTAATATAAATATTCCATTCAAATTTTAAATCTATATAATACATACAAATAATGGAAATAATAATAACTTTAAAAGAGATTCTGTGTGGTATAAAACATTATTTATTTGCAAGTTCCAAAAAGTGTTCATGGACTAGTTTTTTAAAAGAAAGTAAAGACTTCGCTTGGCGTATATCAGTAGGAAGTGCATTCCACAGCCTAACAGCAGTAGCTGTAAATGACTTTTTATAAAATAAAGAGGCATGTGGAGGTATTTCTAAGCGCAACTTTTCTCTAGGCCTCAAATGCTTCAGATCGCTATTTACCAAAAACGTAAAACGTTCTTTGAGAGAGAAAAAATATGCACATAAGAGATAAAATAAATAAAAATTAATGCAACTACCATTTTTGGTCATTTAGAAAAGTAAAATATGTTCATTCTATTATAACAAAATCCCAGTCGACCATAAATCATACACATCTTGTTGAAAAATATGTACCACTTTTCAAACACTTAAATGTATAATTCAGGATTTCGGTTGATACAGGAAACCTTTTAATAAATCGTTAAAACCTTAGATGCTTAAAAAAACCTTCTTAACACCTCATGAACGTTGCATTACTATATTGAGGATTCCTCTCAAAACAGGAATGAATTGATGGAGCGGAGCTTCATGGAGCGGTCTCTACGGGCGGAAACATTTTTAAGAAATTTTATTCTTTATCGCGTCAATTCTTGCTCCATATTTACTCATATTATATTTACTCCATACAGGGGACAATAAAAATACGGTACCTGCGGTCAATAAAAGGCGACAAAACAACCCCAGCTAGGTAGTAGGGCTAAAAGCTTGTCTAGATAGCAACCACCTTTGATCTTTAAATATTCCATAATAATAACCTTGTGTTATGTTTCAGCATAAGTGATCCTGGTTTCAGTTTTTCAAGCGGATAGCAGCGTGTTGGCAGTGCTCCTGACATTGTAAACGTATATAAGTGTTAGTTATTGTTTGCTATCAAGTGGATCGTCAGCATGTCTGCTGTTCTATAGCAATAAAAAAATCTTACATGATTTTTAGAAGAATACTGTCAAATAATTTTTCAATGATAGTTCACTGAATGCGGTGAGACTAAACCACAGGATTTTTTACAAACGCACAATTTTCATATACTCAGCAAACTCAACAAAGTTTTTGCATCGTGTATCCGTGGATATCAAACTACCCGCTGTTCGTAGTCACCAAACAAATCGTGTCGTTTTCGGGAAGGTATATGTGTCGTTTGACTTAACCTGTAGGTGATACCACTAGGCCACAACAATAACGGGTAAGATCTGTAAATCAAATTAAGTTGACTGTCTAATTGTGATCTAAAACAATCAACTAAATGACAAGGAACATAATTAAATCGTATATAATATACCGCCCACCGCGACACGCGGCGGCACCGGAATGTGGGTCGCAGAATGTGGCACTGCCAATATCTGATCGAAATTAGTAATAAATTGCTACACATTTTGTTATTTATATTATGATATACATATAACATTAATTAACAAGAATAAATCGTCCTTCTCATTATTATAATTGATAAGTAAATATTATTTATTTTAGAACATTTTAACGGTATTTCGAAATTTGAACAAGAGGCGCATTTTTCGTCTTTTCTTTTGTTCATATTTCTCCTAGATGCAGTGCAAGTTGACTAAGATGACTATACAGTTACGGAGGATCCACTCTAAAATAATAAAACATTTATTTGCTACACAAGACCCAGTTAAGTTTGGGATTCAAGTAGTCCTAATCCGTACATCTAATATAACATTATATTTTTAAACACAGATAACCTTTTTGACTTTTTTGTCAGAAATGAACTCTTTCTTCGGCGATCTGTCGCTAGCAAGGATTCCTCACGACCATTAGACAGAATTAGAAATTTACACAGCTTTAATATCACATTTGCGTCTGCGCTTTTGTCTGTATAATAGTAATCCCCTCTATTTAGGTAAAAATTTCTATTTACATTTGCCAAAAATGTTTTCACAAAATTTAAAAGCTTAACATATGGAAGTTCGAATAACAAATTGCTTGTATTTAAAGTTTTTTAATTTTTAATTCATTTCTTGGTGAACTTGTATTTAAAGTAACGGCAAATTGTTACTTTTCATTAGGAATAATATTAATTTAATACAGTATACATTAAAAAAAAGCGCTCAAATGTGATTGACCCAGACAAAGAATTGCGGACAGACGTTAATGCCTTGTGTAACAACCTTTAATAATATGCAAATAATGTTAATGGCCACTTCAACTCGTTATTATGCAAAACTGGGTGAAGGTCATGTTTTTGTTTCGGAATGCTTGTTTCAAATTTTTTGACATTGTTCTTGATTTCCAATGATGGTTTATGTTCTGGTACTTTATCTTGCAAATGATAGATGCATAATAAATAATTTACGTAGAGAACTTGTTACCATTAGATTTGTTATAATATTACTACGAGTAGTAAACAACAAGCAACACATTCTGATTTTAATTTAAAAATAAATATTTATTAAAGATTCTTCTACTTTAGACTAAAATGTGTGTCACATAGATCCGGAAGAAAACGAAATTAGTCGACATAGCCCATGTGATCGCTAGCAGAAAATGGAAGTGGGCGGGCCATATATGCTGTAGACAGGACAACAGGTGGGGTAGTCGGGTGCTTGAGTGGAAGCCTAGAATAGGGCATAGAAATGTAGGCAGGCAACCGATGCGTTGGACCGACGACCTTGTTAGAGTGGCCGGTAAGGACTGGATGCGAAAGGCGTTATACCGAGAAGAATGGCGTGCATTGGAAGAGACTTACACTCAGCATTGGGTGGTTAAAGGTTGAAAAAGAAAGAAGAAGAAGATGTGTCACATGGTTTTTTTTTTCACATTCAGATCCAAAAAAATGTATTTGCAAATCGTACAAATATGACTTTTTTGGGAATCGAACCGAGTGATTTGAGCGATGGTAACACACGAGCGTAACTATTTCTCCAGCAGCTATGTTATAATATTAATTATTTGCAATGTGCTATGGCGCATTTAGGCGTGAAAGCGTAACAAGCGAACAAACTCACTTGCGCTCTCTTTTCGACTCTTTTTTATTGTAGCCATAAAGCTAGACTTAGTCATTAGACTAAGTCTCGTGATTATGGTATTCACGCCTTTGTGAAATTTTCCTCAATGTTCTATTCTGGGCCAGCCTCAGGGCATTTTGTAAGGTAGTTTTTATTGTCTTTTGTATGGTCTGTGTCCAAGACATTGCTGGCCGTCCTCTGCTTGTTTTCCATTGACCATAACCTTCTTCCTCCTGCCCTTATTCCACATTATATGGGGACTATGGGGTCGGCACAACATGTTCTCTCCTTTTACTCTCCTCTGCTAGCCGTCATCTCAACATTCACACCCTTTTTTGCCATATAACCTATAATGACAATCTTCCACAATTTCTACATCTCGTCTTACATAATATCGACTACTACTGGATATTTAGGTCTATTTAACCTTTACTACTCCTATTCAACCTCAGCTAGCATCTTGCGATGCGTTTACTGTTACTGACTGTATTAAATTTCAATAACCATTACAGGTAATAAAATTGATCAGTCAGCAACAAATATATATAAAATTAGTTAATATACAAGCTATAAAAATCATGATCTAATCTAATATCGAAGTAAGTTTAAATGTATAAATTGAAGATTTTCTCAGGAAGTAACATAATCGATTGATATTATCAGATTGTACATATGAAAGAAACGGTAAAGCGCCAAATGGGCATATAAGTTACACAGATGCTTGTACAGAAAAATGTAGGAAATGCAATAAATTTTGTTGTTAATAATATTTATTTTTATTGCCTCGCGATCGGTTTCGGATAAACAGTGGTGAAAGCAAAGTTTTGATAGAGGAAGTACAACTGTAGAAGGGAAAGAGCAATGATCAAGCGATATTATACCTACTGTCAGTCAACTTAAAGAAAGGTTATCAATATTAGAATTCTTGTAACTGCATTATTTTCACAAATAACAATTCATTACACATAGTATACACAGGGTATTTTTTAATTTTATTATTTACTAGCGGCCCGTCCCAGCTTCGCATGGGTATTTAACAAAAAATTAAAAATTAAACCCTTCTATTTTTTTCGATCTCGGGGAAAAACCTCTCTTGACGGGTTCCCCCAGCCCGGGGGGACCGAGGGATATAAGGGACTCCGGAAAAGATGTTCGACCATCCGACTACCCACTAAAAAACCCCGCTGTTCTATCGCCTACGCCCGGGCCCACGGATATATGGCCTGCCGATCTCGTGGCCCGGGCCGGCGCCGGCCCACGCTTTGTCTTAAAGCGGGCCCCTTCTAAAGTGCTGGCGCCAGGGGGTCAGGGTTTCGTCCCCCCGGCGTTCTCTTGTAACAACTCTAGGAGTTGAGGGGGGCTGTGGAACAGCACGCGGCTTCTCCCTCGCGGCAATAGTGCGAGCGGCGGATCCTCCCCCGAGGGGCCGCCTGCGGCCGCTTTCTACGGCGGCCGGAGATCGTTGCCCGCACTCCGGCGCCGACGACGCGGCCTACGTTGGTGGGAGGGGAGTGCGGTGGCGGACTCCCGCTCCCGTTCCGCCGCCTCCCTTGCAGACACTACTGCCTCGCAAAAGGAGGCGACGGCCGTCCATCCAGAATCGCCCCCGACCATGGACAGAACCAGGGCTGGGAGCGACAGGTCCGCGGCCAATTCTGGACGGGACTCGCATCCCCGTCGCGTGCTAGTCAGGCGTGGGTACGACTACCAGACGACACTCCAGAAAAAGCAGAGTCGCCTGACGTCGTAGCCGGCCCAGCAAGACCAACCGACAGCGAGGATGCAATTCCCGCCCCGGGAACACTCTCTGTGCAGGCGCAGTCGAAATAGGCATGGTTTCGACTACCAAATCAGGTCCCAGGATAGAACCCGGGACCCCAATCAGTATTCGCAATCATCCCACCGGGGACCACGCCACGAACAGAGAGCTAAGTTGGAAAGGATGTAAGAGGTAGACGGAAAGAAAGGTAGGATGTCGCCTCGAACGGAGAGGGGAGTGAAGCTCGGGCACCTCGGGTACGCACACCCGTGCACTCCTCGGACAGAGGAGCGCCCCTGAGGGCAAACCCTTCTATTTGCGTCAGGTTACTAAAAAAATAAAATTATAAAGAAAACTTGAATATTATTATTTCTATGAGCTTTTATTTTAATGATTTTTTTTTTGTTATTACTTTTTATTTATTTTTCGTTATTTTTTAATAAGTATTCTAATTTTTGTAAAAACCCCAATGACGCACGCCTACATTGCATAAGGTGCTGCCTAGCTAGCCGAACAGGGTGAGCGGCTACCACGCAACATTTTTCTAATACTTACATTTTTAAACTCGTGATATCTTTCGAATGGAATATCCGAATTGAATAATTCAAAAAGTTATATAAAGGTATTGAAACAGTTTTCAATATGAAGTAATTTATTTTGATAAGGATTAATACCAAGATCCAAATAAAGAGCCTTTTCTAGGGGCGGCATATCAATTAAATTTTTAAAATAAAAGAACACTTATTGTGGCATAACTATAATAGTTAGATATATGCTGTCGCGACACTTTTTATAAATAATGATGTGTTCTGCAAAGTCGTAGTACATAATTTTATTCTATCATCAATAGTTTTCGCAACGCACGCGATTTAAATAATATTTTAGGTAATTTTTTTACACTTTGGGTTACATTATTGGAGTTTTAGTAAGGATCCCTAATTTTTTTGAAAATATAATATAGCCTATGTCACCCGGGGATAGTGTAGCTTCCCAACAATGAAAGAGTTTTTTTAATCGGGTCAGTAGTTTCGGAGCCTATTCAAAGCAAACAAACAAACAAACATACAATCAAATCTTTCCTCTTTATAATAGTAGTATAGATATAGATAATATACATAGCACTATGCTTATATTCACACTTTTATATATATTACCTATATAACAAAATCAAATATATGCTAGTTACAAAAGTGAGAAAATATTATTTAATCCGCTGAACCTGGTATACCAGTCCTATAGTTACATAGGCATAGCGCTCGTGTTATAGATACTAAATAATTAATATACTACCTTAAACTATTATTTTGACAATAAATATATATCTAAATACGCATATACCCATAAATCTAATACTATTGATCAAATATTCTTTAGTGGCATAAATAAAGAGTATTTTTTAACAATTTCATAGGAAAGTTAACTCCAAAATTTAAGTACATGTTTGTATAGTCTCGAAATTAATAAACATTAGTTTTAAATAATTCACTAATATATTATAAAGAATGCGGGTATCCGCTACAATGAACGTTGGACTGAAATTATCTAAATCTGCGTTTATACAACCATAGGACTCGTTTGTCTGATTCAATAGATTAAATACCTTTTATTTTAGTTAAAATATATTTGCTTTTATTACCTATGAAACTTTAAAGTGTATGTGAATATATAGCACAATTCGGCGCCTATATGCCTATCCAGAGCGGATGACTCGCAAGGAGCAAAATAATCACAGACGTGAATAGAAATCATGATTAATTCGGACACACGTATGTCATATCAGAGGAGAGATATATTTTTTGTTTTGAAGCTGTTCGTTTCAGATGACGTAACAGCGATAACGGTCGTAAGAGAGCAAATACAATTAATTACATTTTTCATGATTATCGGTATCAATGATTGTTCTCGCTCTGCCAGACATCGATGCGAATGGCAGCGCATCGCAAAAGCAGCGGTGGCGCAGAAATTGACCGACGCATGACCACGACCACTCTGTCAAGAGTGTACGAATAAGAAGAACATTTTTCATTCTTAATTATGTAAACTATACAGTGTTCTAAAATTATTCAACGCCATACTTAGGTTTTTAGGTTAAAACTCTCAAACAATAAATAAAGTTAATAGAAACTAAGTTAATTATTTTATTACTTGAAGTAAAAATATCTATAATTCTCGTGTCGCGGTGTTTGTTACCAAACTCCTCCGAAACGGCTGGACCGATTTGTATGAAATTTTGTGTGCATATAGGGTAGGTCTGAGAATCGGCCAACATCTATTTTTCATACCCCTAAATAATAAGGGTGACCCACCTCTAAAAATTTTTTTTTATTTTTTGTCAATTTTTTTTATTTTTATTTTATTATGATTTAGCATTGAAAAAATACATACAATTTGAAATTTTAACCCTTCTACGATCAACCTCTGCTTTTTAATCGTGATTTTTATAATTTTCATTTTCTCAATTTAAATTAATCTTCAAGTACTAATCGATCAGTTATCCCCGTCAGGTGTCTACCGTTGTCACCTCTCAACCAGCAAACATCTCGGAGCAGGGATGAGAACGAAGCCGGTCTCCTTTGTCTCACTCTCTATAAAGTTTTCGTTTTTTGTTTTGGTTTTATCTGTGTCTCGATCGTAGCACTGACATAATCATGTTAATTATATTCTAATAGTAACAACAGTATCTGACATATAAAGATGCATGCCTTGCACTAGGTTTGCTCTAGCAAAGTCGTCTTCTAAGACGAGAATCATTGGGACAGTATGCTTGCTGAAGCAGCATTAAACTGCACAGGAAAACAAATTCGTCTACTATTTGCTATAGTACTTTTTTGCTATAGCACAAATGTTGTGGGATAATCACAAAAATTCAATAACTAATTAACTGATGATATATTGTATCAACATTGTACAAGGTATCACGATCTAACGATATAATTCAGTGACGCAATATACAAGGAAGCATTGATTGCTATCGAGGATCATTGCATTGCCATCGCGTATTTATCAGTCAGTCATTTGGGTATGAGTTCACCAAATCTAAATGCATCTGATTTAATCAATACAGATATTAATTGTCAACTGCAGTATGATACTTTAGAACTGGAAGCGATTATTACTCGCAATGTTCCACTACTAAATGTTGAACAAAAAATAATTTACGACCGCATTATGCTGGCAGTTTCGGCAGGACAAGGGGGATTCTTTTTTTTTTTGGACGCTCCAGGTGGAACAAGCAAAATTTTTCTTTTTTCGCTACTTCGTGCCGAGATACGATCAAAAAATGGCATCGCATTGGCCGTTGCATCATCTGGCATTGCAGCAACTTTATTAGATGGAGGCAGAACAGCTTATTCAGCATTTAAGCTACCATTAAACATTCCAAATAACCCAGATGCAGAGTATAGCATAAAAAAAACAATCATCATCCATGGCTACAGTGCTGAAACAGTGTAAAATAATCATTTGGGATTAATGCACTATAGCACACAAACATTCGCTTGAGGCATTGGATTCCTATCCAATGCCTCAAGCATTGCAATATATAAAAAAACAACGACAAACTCTTTGGCGGCAATGTGTTAATCCTTACAGGTGATTTCAGACAGACACTTCCCGTTATTTCACGTTCAACGTAAGCTGATGAAATCATCGCAACTGTAGCGTAATATTGAAAAAGTACAACTGACAGTGAACATGCGCGATCAAATGCTTCAGGATCAATCCGCCGAAACTTTCTCAAAAAAAACTGTTAGATATTGACAATGCAAAAGTTGTTGTCATGAAAATACTGGATGCATATAACTGCCAACCGATTTCTGTATAACCATCAACTCGCAAAATACTTTCATCAAGCACATACTTTATGTCCCGATATACACACAAAATACAAAAATCTTGAGTGGCTGGCAGAAAGAACGATTTTGGCAGCAAAAAATGTGGACGTCAATGGATTAAATTCCAAGATACAACAGTTGTTGCCAAGGGACTTGGAGTCATACAAATCTGTCGATGCAGTTTGCGATGCCAACAAAGATGTGAATTATCCAATTGAGTTTTTGAATTCATTGGATATGCCAGGCATGCCACCTCACCATTTACAATTGAAGGATGGATCTCCGGTTATTTTGCTTCGTAATTTGAATCCACTACGGCTTTGCAATAGCACACGATTAGTCATTAAAATATTAATGAACAACGTTATCGAAGCCAGCATTTTGAATGGCAAGTTCCGAGGCGAAAATGCATTACTACCATTATAGGATGAATCCCTATAATGCTTACAGATGTGCGAAATGAATTCAAACGCATTCAATTCTCAATTAGATTGGCATTCACCTCTTCTTCTTCCTCGTGTTCTTCATTCCTGAAGGTCGTGCCCGTCTTGATAAACCTTTACGGAGACGCTGACGAACTGCCTCCACACCACTCTGTCCTCGGGCTATTTCAGAGCTGCAGGCATTCGCAATGATGATCAATAAGTAACAAGACCAAACGTTGTCTGTTTGTGGCTTAGATTTGGGTACACGATGATTTCCCACGGACAACCTATATGTGGCATGTTCTCGCCTAGGAAAATCATCCAGTTTGTTTGTATTGGCTAAGCACAGACTGACCAAAAATATTGTACACCCCATTGCGCTGAGAGATTAATCTTTGTTTATTTTTTAATTGCTAATAATTATTAGTAGAAAAAAATATGAATAACTATTTTCGATGTATATGTATGCTATCAACAATTGTAATTTAATATATATTTGTTACTTTAATAAAGAATAATTTATTCACTTAAATAAAGTATACTTTGATTGTCTACAACGCTAAGTTCTTTATATGGCGGAACAACGTTTGCCGGGTCAGCTAGTAACAATATAAATTTTTAAATATTTACTTAATAGGCTTCGCAACATAAAATGCCTAATAGAACATCTGTAAGTTTAATCTAGAAACAATAATTTTCTCTGTAGATATAAACTAAAAAATCCGGATGAGTGCGATCCGACTCCACATTATTTATACTACTTCATATAATTTAGTATAAAATCTAGCGTTGCACCGTTAGTTCCATAATCTTCAAATGATAAATTATGCCAAGTATGCCATTATGTCACAACATAAACATTTTACGGCTTTGACCTTGATAAACTCAGTATTTAATTGATCAAATGTAGTATTCGGTTTTAATGATCATTTCATCATTCCAAATTATAAGTACTAAAACATTCACACGACATTTAATGTTAAATTTTCTTAGATGTTATTCACAATTAAAATTGCGTTTACTTTTTGACTACTTTTTATAAGTTGGCTGGGCTGTTGAAAAGTGTCTGCAAAATGAACAATAATAATAAACGGGTTTTTAATCTAACAATCCTACATCAAATAATATTATATGATATGCAGCTAATAGATGTATGAGTGATTGTTGTTTACGAATACAAACAAATTTAACCCAACATTTAATGAAAGATTAACAAATATTAACGAAACCTATGTTGCTTAATACGTCAATCTGCCTTTGACAAGTGTGACGGGTATATTGTATGTTCCGTCTTGGGGAGGCTTGATTCCAGCAGTGGGACGTTATGGGCTGTTATTATGTTCATCAAAGTATCGAAATCAGATGCCTGTATCCTCTTAACCCATTCCATCACTAATAATATGACATAATCTGTTATTTAAAAAAAACTATCTAATCATTATTTTATCCATGCAGAGGCGGAGAAAAAATATTATAACCTCTGCGGCTGGGGTCAGCCTGTCGTAAAAGGCGAAAAAACAACCCACTAGCTACGTGGTAGGGCCCCAAGCCCGTCTGGATGGCGACCACCTTTGGTCTTAAGTATGCCGCCATAATAATCTTGTGTTGTGTTCCGGCATTAGTGACCCCAAGTTCCTGTACCCTTATGCGACAGCAGCGTGTTCGCGATGCCACTGGCGTTGCAAACACCCATAGGCGACGGTAACTGCTAAATTCTAAGCGGGCCGTCAGCCTGTCTGCTGGCCTACAGCAATAAAATAAAAAAATATTACAAATTTTATTTCAAAGAAACCTGATTATTTAATCAACGATCTTCTTGTTCTTCCTCCTGCCCTTATCCCACATTATATGGGGTCGGCACAACATGTTACATGTTGTAATAGTTGTGGCTTAGTTTTTACAACCGGCCGCCTGTCTGACGTCAACCCATTCACATTCACCGTTCACTTTGTGAGTAGGACACGAAATTTCGTTGTCAATCATCTAATATATCCTCAAGCGACACTTTTATTAGTTTCTTCTTGAGTAAACAACATCTGAGTGTCGGTTTAGGTGTGCTGGGTGGCACTTTTGCCGGGTCGCCGACTTTTACGGGGTCCGTGCCCAATTCAAATTTGACAACTACGTCACGAGGGCTTCTAAATAAGAAATTCGTAGTGTCGAGCGCCTTCGAATGCTCTTGGTCGTGCATTCCGTTGCGCTTGAATGCAGACACAGGCAGCTTGCGCACAATGCATCCATCTTCATATATTTTGGTGGTGGCTCACACCAATCTTCCTCTAGGCAAGTTAGAGGCTTTGAAACTCGCGGTTTCTTTCACAACAATATATAACCTTCGGCGAAGGACATCGTGGCAAGCAGGGATAGCACATAGGTGGATCTTCACAGCACGTCGTTGGACCCTTGTCCGACCCTTGGCCACTAACATATGACATACTCCAAATTGCTCGCAGTCTTCAGGGTAAAAGCAAGTCATCTTTATTTATATTTTACTTCTTTTTCTTTTGTGAATATTATATCATAATAAATAAATAAATTTCCACTAGAATTTTGATTATTTTATTTTATCAATGATATTTACATGAATAAAGTTGTTGTCAATTATTTTTTTATGCATAAATTAGGGCATTTAAAAAACGAGACACCCCTACTACAATTTTCATATTCACGTTTATTTATTCATTAGCATGATACATGGTATTGGAGGTGTTACAATAGTAATGTAGTTACATCATTTCTTCTTCTTCCTGCCTTGAGCAACTGATCGTTACCGGAAAAGTGGATGGCAGGAGGCCGAGGGGTCGCAGCCCGGTGAGATGGTCTGACCAAATCCGCTCAACGCTGAACACCAAGCTATATGCTGCACTCCACCACGCCAAGGACAGGCACAGGTGGAGGATCATTATAAAAGAGAAACTGGTTTCTCATAAGGGGAATCACGACCCTCAGTAATGAGGTACACGACTCGAGGAGGAGGAGGAACATTCACACCTTTTTAACAATTTCATCTTTTACAAAATCCATCCATCTTTTTATTGGTCTACCTCTCCTCTTGTATCCATCCACTCTCATTTCTAGCATCCTCCTTGTTACATACAAAGGAAAAGTATTTAAGTAGATTTCTAGTACTATTAAAACAAGCGGTCTTCTGCTTACTTTCGATATATTAATTATTTATTTAAAGAATAATAAGATATTAATTAAAAGGACTTCCAACTTTAAAATGCCTTTATAACACGTAAAATTTTGAAACCAATCCATTCTTATAATTGGCTAATCTTTTCGCTTTAAATAGGTTGTACTTAATCTTCCACCCTCTGAACTAACCATCCTTAAAATGTATTTTTCAACTTCCCTATTTCAAGTACCGAATTAGAGAGGGTGTATTGATTGTAATATCAAGGTACGGCTGGTTGCGTAGAACTTTTGGTTGCAATGATCCTTTTAGTTTTCATACTCATCTTTTATATGATGACCTTGTACTTTAAATGAAATGGAAATGAATTAAACAGCCATCAATCAACAGTCACAACCCAGAGGTATTGAGTTAAGTTCACATGATATGGACCTCTTAGATAGTTACCCTCGTCTTATTTATTTATATAATTATGTCATGCCAACAACATGAACACAAATTTTGTCATTAATAACAAGCACGCACAGCTCGTAATGATTAAACACATCGTGATTTTTTTATTGCTGTAGGACAGCAGACAGGCTGACGATTCATTTACAATTTAACAGTTACCGTCGCCTATAGGTGTTTGCAACGCGTGAATCCTGGTCACTTATGCCAGCCAGAACACAACATAAGATTATTGTGGCGGTATATTTCAAAACTATGGTTGCCATTCAGACGGGCTTGGAATCCTACCACCTAGCGAAATTGATGTGTGTGAAATCCACCAATCACTTTCTGATAAGCTTGAATCGTCTGAGTTTTGGGTGAGGCCTAAATATAATTTATTCAAGAAAATAATTAAAATTCAAGAAATTTGGTGATAGTATTTTTTTTAAACATCAATCTCTTATTGAAATTTTTAACTACCCTTTCGTGTGATTTAGGAATTATATTCAGTGTGAAATAATATATATTCTAAAGCGTTCGCAAAGTTTTGTCTAAAAGTTTGTAGGGCAGCAAAGAAATCCTAACTATAACACTAAAAGCTTGCTGATTACTATCTTAGAGGAGTTCACAGAGGCCTTTGAGGATTTGCTGAAGTTACATTTATGCGAATGAAAGTATTTTATACAAAATTGTATCTGCTCGCAAAATTAAATGGTACTGAGCCGTAGTGGAATGGGGGTAGCCAACCCTAAATAAGTATGCGTACGTGCACCGCGAGGAAGTATTAAAGTCGTACAAGTTAACCCGCTAGGGGGTCTCAGCGACCCCACGGTTTAAATGTGCCCGATAAAAAACTAAACGACACCCCTTGGAGGCGATTGCAAAAAATAGTCCGGAAGGGAAACGCAAATCGAAATGTCCATAAAGGAAAATTTATCCGCAAATTAATTTAGACTTTAGGAAATAAACATTTTAGAGGTTTAATTTGGATTATGTACGAAAGTCGCGGATGATTCCTTTATGCTAACTATGAACCATCATTAGAAGGAATAAATTTTATTAGAATCTAGGGTAAATAACAGCATAGTGGTTTTTTTTATTGCTGTAGGACAGCAGACAGGCTGACGGCGTTTGCAACGCCAGTGGCATCGCGAACACGCTGCTGTCCCATAAGGGTACAGGAACTTGTACTTGAACTTCCACTAATGCCGGAACACAACACAAAGTTATTATGGCGGCATACTTAAGATAAAAGGTGGTCGCCATCCAGACGGGCTTGGTGTCCTACCACGTAGCTATCGTAGGTTGTTTAGTCGTATTTTACTACAGATCGACCCCAGTCGCAGAGGTCAGTATTCTTTCTTCGCCCCTGCACGAATAAAGTGATATCGCAATCGGAGTTCAATCAGAGGTTTTGACAAGTGTAGCGGGTCTACTGTTTCCTGTAGAGGACCTACCTAGTCCAGCTGTGGGACATATTTGATGTCATTATTTAAAATCATCGCGTCATCTACATTGGTTTGTTTTAAGGAGTACATAGTGGCACAAATTTAATACAATACTTGTGGGAAATATCCCGTTAACCCCTTTAAATAAGCTCCAAGTCCTTCGTTAGGAAGGACTTGGAGCGTGTCTGTTATGAATATCTAAACTTTTATTTTTCACCTTAAAAATAGATAACTCTTTATTGCTTACATTTATAATAAAAATTATAACTAGGGAAACATAATAAAACTAACATAAGTAATAACAAAATAATAATAATACGAGTACATAATAAAAATATCGCTTTACTTCCGAAATTTTGCTATAGTTCAGGGAATAAATTATTTTCGCTTCATCATTTCAGATGTTTTCGAGTAACCTGATATTTCTGCGTTGTAATGGAAGCATGTTATTTATTTTTCGAGGAAAAACGCGATGAGAAAAAAAATCAAATCGAATCATAAATCAATAAAAAATCGCGCTGTCCTACGTAGCCTGTGCCCAGGCCCACCGGTACACATCACCCGCTGATAGTGTGGCCCAGGCCGTGAGGGTTTTGGCCTTTTGTGTCAGGGCAGGCCTCTTCCTACATTTGGCGTCAAGAGTAAGTTAACGATTGTTAAATGATCAAAGAAGTCACAAAAATAGGCTCCTTATACACCATAGTAAGCCTTTTTTTAGAAATGCGTGACGCACATCGTGACGTTTTAAACGGTGATATGCGTACCAATGGATTAACTACCAAGGTCTAACACTAGCGTAATACACGAGTCATTTTAAATAAAGCCAATAATTTTACTTTTTCTGCGACAATGATAAATTAAATCTTCATTTGACCTTTTACGTGAACCAGTAACATAAAAAAGTGTGTGATGTAAATGATTTTGACACATGATAATTGCACTCAGTTACCCAACTTAAACGATACGGAGTTTATAACTGTTTTAATTTGAAAACTTGTAGTTTATCGTTGATTAAAGAAAGTTAGATTGATCAATTTGGTTGATCATAGTGGAAATTACATAATGGCTTTTTAATTTGACAATTATTCAAACGGTAAATTTGCGAAATAAATTTTGCAGCGATCGAAGTAATTAAAAATATTTTAACGGTTTTAAGCGTATGTTTGTTTTGATTAATAATTTTTTAGCTACTCTGAAGTTACACCTCAACCACTATTTCGCTTCGTAAATAAAAATAGTGTTACCTCGTTATTTTCTAAGGGAATCTTAAAAACTACAAATGTATTTCTCCTATTGTTCAGTTTTCTTTAGAGATCCTGAGAGATCTATGTCATTTCTCAATAAATGTCACAATTATTATATCATTTATATGTTTATATAGTCATTAAAATATCTACATTCTTGAGATATAGTGAAGTAACGTATAAAGTTAAAAAAACCTACGTCTTTTCACTAAAAAGTAAATTTACGAACCAAACAAAGCTATACCATAAACAATGAAAGCACCGCGATCTAAACTCTCAAAAACAGTTACCCCACGAACAGCGAGTCACGTAAAATGTAATGGGAAATTACTCTAAAATAAAAAAAAACCCTCCGTGCATCGGATCGACCCCAGCGTTACGCCAATTTGGATAAGACTCCCTGGGTACGGAACACTAAAAATTCCACTTAGAAACAAGTCTCAATATGCACATGGCAATATTTTACCCTCCCCGCCTGTGCAAGGTCATAAAAAGACTGTCCTAATCGAAATCTTCCAAATTAATTCGCTTCTTTTGTTTCCTCTCGGAATATTAATTCAATTTTTTAAATTAAGTCTGATTGCTTCTATTATTTTTATTTGTATAACTACATTTTTATTTTACGAATTATAAAAGGGATGATTTTTGGACGTGAAATAAAATATTTTGTAAAAACAGTGTTATAATGACAAGAACATCAAACTATTATTTCTACTATCTATTTTTGCAAGATACTTGTGGTATCTAAACACTTCAGACTATCAAATCCTCTCTTCTTACATTCTTTAAAACTAGATATTTGCAGAAATATAAATTTAAACAAAGAACAAAAATCAATGATCAATGTTAATCTTAAAAGGTCATAAAGATTTATCGAACCTAATAAAGCTGCCAAAAATGGCACGGATCAAAGCTAGTCCTATCCCAACGCACAGAGCTAACGCTTTTTATGGACCACCACCCGCCGTTCGATAATCCCTCACTGATCCAAAAAACACAATAAGCCGTAAGAAGAAAAACTAAATTACATCCGAGTCATTCCAACCCCGATCTCAGTAAAGCGTTTGATAAAGTGGATAGAGGTAGCTATAATATAAATAATAACAGGCCCATAAGTGGTCCTTGTGGTGGCCCACGCAAGATCGCGAAAGTGGTTTCATAAGCTAACCGTGCGAAACGCCTTCCCAGTTGTTATTGTGAAATATGAATTATGAAAATGGTAAAAAATAAAACGTTTTGAGGGTACGGCGGGGGTCTAAAGCGGGGCACGTGGCAGCACGTGCGGCAACCAAAATATTGAAAATTTTTAACCGCCAAGCGTTGTCTGCGCTCCAGGCCGCGGTCTAAGGTAATCGCCTCTTTTATACGACACGCGACTATCTTAATTTAGGTCATTAAGTTGAAATATTATAATTGAATTACGTTTCATGTTACAAACTGGGAACTTGAAGTAAATATAATATAATTGACCATGCTTTTTTAATAATGTACTTATTTTAAATCATATCAATGAAGATGATAAAATAATTTTTCAATAACACAATTAAGTTAAACACTTAATATGCTT
The DNA here is from genome assembly GCA_963693495.1 of Malacosoma neustria. Classification (NCBI taxonomy): domain Eukaryota; kingdom Metazoa; phylum Arthropoda; class Insecta; order Lepidoptera; family Lasiocampidae; genus Malacosoma; species Malacosoma neustria. Next base: position 2,466,923 of record OY856378.1, on the reverse strand, counting down.
CGCTGACAGCTTTAAGTTTTATAAAATTGCATCCGTATAGTAACTGATTTAACAGTTCATCAAAAATGTACAAATTAATGCGCATGCATGTGTTTCGATCTCGTATAATAAGGATTATCTTCAGCAGATACGTACAATATTTATTCATTGATGATGTTATTGTATTCCGGGTGGAAAATTTTGAAGGTTGTTAAGTTTATGAGGTTTAACTTAAAAGGAACTTTATAATTAAATTACTTGGAAGGGGTAGACCTAGGCGGACGTTTCAAGACCAGATCAGGGACGTCTTGAAAAAAGGCCAGGCCAAGAGTACCCTAAACCGAAGGGCATGTATGAAGGGAATAATGAAAGTGGACGAAGCGAAACAAGTATGTAAGGATCGTAGCAAGTGGAAAGAAGTGGTCTCTGCCTACCCCTACGGGAAAGAGGCGTGATTATATGTATGTATGTATGTATAATTAAAATATTGACAAATTATTTAAATATTTTAAAACTCAAACCCAAAGTAGCTTATATGAGTACCAAAAGTTTTTGATTCTCAAAAATTATCGGACAGTGCATCTCCAAGATCTACTTACAAGTGATACAAGAGTCTTATTTTGTGACAGTAGAATATTGGAAATAGATTATACCACTGACAGATATTTTTCTAAAGCTAGAATAAACTAGTTTCCTACAGTATTTGTTACAAGCATCAGATCGCTGGTTGTCTGGACCCTGCTTATATGTGTAGCGAGTACGTCGATCGGATTATGAACGCGGGGTTGCGGGGCGGTAGTTTTTTAAACAGGGTTATACTAGAGGGTCGTGATAAATGACACATGCACATTTCCAAATACCCAATTTCGGATTTAAGTCACCCCAAAGTGGGCTGGTGGCTGGACAATAGGGTGGCGCGACAAAGGCGATCGCTCGCGGGTAATTTACAACGGGTTAGTGCACGGTATTGTTCTTTCCTATTTTTTCCCTTTATTTTGACGTATTGCTGGAAACCAATTGCTAATAATACTTATATTAACTGGTATCTTTTTGGAACACAAGTAGTCAAATCATAAACTTTATCCAATGTATATCTTGGAGTTTAAATTAGTAAACGTCTGCGTGCTATTTTTTGGTTGGTTGCCTTCCTTTCCTTGAGAAAAATACATGAAATATTAGTGAATGGACGAATGCTATAAAACTATAAAAGGAAAACATAACAGTGACATTCCCTGCCTTTGTCTGCCTAGTGGGGACTCTCCCATTTAGCAGCAGATTAATTCTTATTATTGGACAGGGCTACGCAACCCAGTCAAAGAATATTAACGACTTTTGGTGTTTGTAACGCCAGTGGCATCGCGGACACGCTGCTGTCCCATAAGGGCACAGGAACTTGGGTCTATAATACCGGAACACAAGTTTATTATGGCGGCATACTCAAGACCAAAGGTGGTCGCCATCCAGACGGGCTTACGGCCCTACTACGTAGCTGGGTGGGTTGTTTTGTCGCCTTTTACGACAGGCCGACCCCGGCCGTAGAGTTTAGTATTCTTTCTCCGCCCCTGCACAGATAGAACGATTAAACTAATTGCTAATTATCGTTCAATATTAGTTTTTTTTTTATAAATTTTATCTTGTACTAAATTTTAATGTATAAAATCATAATCATATGATAGTTATTAATATCAAAATTACTGAAACTATTTTAATGAAGGTTTAAATATTTTTATACGATATCTCTATAAAAAGTTTTGACTAACACATCGGTTTCGCAGTAGAGTGTATTAACCCACTGTTCATCATCAATGTTCAGGCCGCCAAAGGAATAGGGTAGTAATGCTTATCCGAGCTGAGTTAGCAGGTTATACATTGTTAATCTCGGTGCACAGATTTAGTCGTTAGTATGTGACAATAATATTTATATATATTAGATAAGGAAAAAACAGCTTAAGAGGCGCAAATGCCCGAGAAGCAAATCAACCTATGCCTAAGTAGGTCCTTTTTTACTGACCTTAAATTACAATATTAAAGACATATTAAATAATTTGTGGATATTTCGTTTCGCAAGTTGAAATGTCCTTCTTTAAAAAATTGCATCAGCCAATCTACAGGTCTTTTCTTGCAAAAAATGAACTTTCCCATGCAGGGTGACCATAATCGTTGTTCGGCGAGCGTGTCCGCGACACAGCTGTCCCGTGACCACCCTACAAATGTCAGGGTCTCGTGACATTTATTAACGGTTAAGGGTTGCGAAGAAATTCTTCTTTTTGCTAGTAAAGGGGTAAAGGTATTGGAAGTTATATTGTGTTCCGTGTTTAGCTTTTTATTATTTTGTTTTATTGACAGGTAATTCCAATTGATCCTTATGATACTTTAGTAATAAAACTGTTTATCAATTTTCTTTTGTATCTAGTATCGTATTACATTAGAGACATAATGCCGTTAATATTTAAAAATAGATATGTCTAACGGATTTTAATGTTATGAACAAGTGCTTTAAAAATTTAAGCAAATTATAAATCTCTGATGAATTTGTAGCGACACCTCAGGCCGCACAACAAATTTTTTTTTTATTTAATTTTTATTTATACTTTTTGGTTGTTTAACAAATAGTTTATTTATCCGTGCAGGGATGGAGAAAGAATACTAACCTTTGCGGCCGGGGTCGGCCTGTCGTAAAAGGCCACAAAACAACCATCCCTAGCTACGTGGTAAGGTTCAAGCCTGTCTGGATGGCGACCACCTTTGGTCTTAAGTATGCCACCATAATAAACTTGTGTGGTGTTCCGTCATTAGTGACCCAAGTTCCTGTACCTTTATGGGAGAGCAGCGTGTTCGCGATGCCAATGGCGTTGCAAACACCCATAGGCGACGGTAACTGCTAAATTCTAAGTGGGCCGTCGGCCTGTCTGGTTTACTACAACAATGAAAAAAAAAAGTTTTTTACTTCATATAGTCATGACCGTCGAAATTTCAAAATAATATTAAAATTTTCAAATTAAACAAAAATACTTTTCTGTTCACAATTCGCTCTTCTGGCTCGAAACTCCGCGTCGTCAACATCTCCTCACAATTCAATTTATAACGTGTCCATCATTATGATTTTTGTAAATAATATTCAATATACAAGTATAGTGAAGTAAGTGTGCTTCATTGGCGTAATCCACATCGACGGAGTCAAATACTGTTGACAACGTTGCCAGCGCCGAAACGCCGCGTCCAACTGCACCAATTCAACAATTAGTAATTAGGAAATAAACCTACGTCCCCCAAAAATTTACAAACTGATGTTGCCTAGAGTTCACGAAGCACTGTAAATTTATATATATATTAGTACTATTTTTGTTTATTTATTTATTGCATTCCTTATAGCTGCGTAAATTAAGCGACAGTGATAAAACAAAACGAAATTGTATTTGACTACTAGCTGACCCGGCAAACGTTGTTCTGCCATATAAATAATAAAATGTCAAAAAATAAAAAAATAAAAATTTGGGGGTGGGTCACCCCTAACATTTAGGGGGATGAAAAATAGATGTTGGCTGATTCTCAGACCTACTCAATATGCTCACAAAATTTCATGAGAATCGGTCAAGCCGTTTCGGAGGAGTATGGCAACGAAAACTGTGACACGAGAATTTTATATATTAGATAATAACTATCTTTTGGCTAAGTTTATCAGTGCGTCATGTCACTATCCACAGTACGAAGAAATATTAATTTAGAGACAACTTCAAAATTATGATGACTGGTTTGGTTTAGAAGCTATGTATAGTAATTATTCAGATTACACAGGTCTGCACGTTTCTATAGTACGAAAAAAAGTCGTGCTATGCAGATACTTCAGAGAATTATCCAAACTTCCACTTTAGTCTCAGGAGTTATGATATTAAGCTTTTCTTTACTACGCTTTGTTTTCATGACACGGACATATATCACACATTTTACATTGTATATCAGAAAATTTAATTACTTATTTATTAATATCAAGTTTGTAACATTTTCAGTTTCTTATAAAAATTGGTATCCATAAGCAAAGTCCATCTGTTCATAATTCCAAGAAAAGGATGACGTCAAAAAACTGTCATTCACTAAATTAATCAGTTTACACGGTGTAAGTAAAACATGCATCGGTTTTTAACCGTGGCGGAAGGTGCATCAACGGTCGTCGAACACCTTGCTGTCCACCTTGCGCCAACGTGCTGATACGAAAGATATCAATTATCAATATCATCATAAATGCCATAATCACCACAGAAAATAGCACACCAAAATCATCTCTAACTATTCGGTTTTAAAGTTTAAAATAAATTTGTTTTCAAGCACCCTACCTGTAGAATAAGGTTATTTAGGTAAGTTCAAAAGTTTTTTTTATTGACCCTATATTAGTGGACACGGTTGTCCTACCAAATTAGTAGGCTTTGTTTCGCCCAGTTCTATTTTTAATGTCTTGTTCACACGAAACCAGTGACGGTATTATTCAAGAGAATTTTTATTGGGCTATACCCAAATTAATATATTAAATCTATAAGTGAAATAAATTTTATAATTTTTTTTGCAATTACAACATAATTTGTAATAAATAAATTATAAATAAAAATGTGTAATGCAAAATACATTTCTTCAAACAATGTTTCTTTAATTCTATACGCTCTTCTATCGGTAAAACAATGTCGATCAACTTCTGTCAGTAAAGCAGGCTATGTTGGTAGTTGACAGAAGTACCGTGATTTTTATTTAAACTTATTATTTAAAGTAATAACAAAAGTTGCGTAAAGATTAAAAAGGGATTAACATTAGAAAAATAAATTCCAAATGTCGTATCTTTATTTTATTTTTTTAGGTAGGTAATACGAGTGAACTTTAATTTATACATTGTTATTATATCGTGTAAGTACTAAAATAAAACTTTATTCATAGAGCACCACAATCATTTATTTAGAAATGCATTTTTTGTTAGATTGGAGATATTATTTTATATATGTAACATTAAGGCACCCTGCTTAAAATAAGAATTATGAAGATCAGCCATCCCGCCATCGGCTAGTTGTTCATCTCCATTTCCTGGAGCCAGTTCTTTCCTGCACAAAAAATTTCTCAAGAACTTTCATATTACGTACTGTCCAGATTTGGAATGAGCTTTCGATTGAGGTACTCAACACATTATACATAATATGAGGTAAAAAAAGTGTTTAAGTAGCAACCTTTGAGTAATTGAGTCTTTTACTACTTGTTTAATACTCGTAACACTAGATTATTCTTCTCTTTCTCAAACTCATATTCTTGTCTTACTTTTAAATGTTATACGTTGACTATGCAGTTATCCTTTTGTCGTAGTAGCACTGTATTCAATGATATTTTATTATTACTACGGCTATAACTCATTCAGAAAGTTTAAAGCGATTGTTAAGCATATCAGGAATACATACTTCCAGAGTATATAGTGATCTGTTTACAACAAAAAAAAATAGCATCGGTACATCAGATACAGGTGTATTTCAGAAGCAACAGAGTAAAATTTGTTTTACTGTACATAATTAACACTATTTAGGATATACTTGTATATAAACAATTTTTAAAATTCGTCAATTAAACGACTTTTGATTTTTTCACTTTGTTATAATTCGTATTTTTTGTTTCTATGGCAACGTATTAACAAGTTAAACAAAAAACTTTCTTTTTAAACAAACCTCTCATTTAGGCAGCTTGCCCTTTTAATGCTTTCGTAAAAATTAATAACTGGTTCCTATTTTGTTATAAACTTTCAATTGTAAATTTGATTTTACACTGAATAAATCCTCCTCCTCCTCGAGTCGTAGTCCTCATATCTGAGGGTCGTGACCAACACCTTCCAGTCTATCACGTATGGTTGTTCTCCACCGCTTCCTGTTCTCAGCGCCGTGTAGTGCCTCGTAGACGGATGTGTCTAGTGTGGTGCTAACTTGATCCGACCAACGCGTCGGACTACGGCCACGCGATCGGCTGCCCTCGACTTTACCGGTGACGACTAACTTTTCCAAGTTGTCATTGTCTTTCCGGGCAATGTGGCCGAAGTACTCCAGTATCCGCTTGAGACAGATGGTGGAAAGCCTCGTCCTTATCTTTAGTTGCTGGAGTATGGACACATTGGTTCGGAAAGCTGTCCAGGGTATTCGGAGCATGCGCCTCCAGCACCACATCTCGAACGCATCGATTCGCTTCCGGTCAGTTGACCCCAGTAGGGTCCATGTCTAACTGAATAAATAACTACTTATCAAATAGGTTTCACGTTAGTATACTCTGTTTTGGTGTGTGAAAAATTAAAAATTAATTTAAAAATGGCACTATCCGTGTTCATAGAAGGCATTACAAAGTGAGATGATTCGATAACATTTAATAGCGCTTGGGTCAAAATTGAAAATGAAAGTATGTCAGTTGGAAATTAGTTATTTGTCAGTGTCACGGATGTTGGTTTTACACATTGTTCCAATGATACGACTAACAATAACAGCTGTTTGTTACGGAATAATAAAGAGATTTCTATCGAGATTAATTTTCATAATTGATGCTAGTATTGCAACAATACTTTGGCTAGACACTATATTAATATACAATCTACAAACATAATTCAAGGGTTAAGGACTTCAGTATCAAATTCATCCTAAAATTCCAACTGATGTACTCTGCTAAAGAACAGAAACTCTGATGCAATTTTTTTTTATTGCTGTAGGACAATTTTTTATAGCAGTTACCGTCGTCTATGGGTTTTTGCAACGCCAGTGGCATCGCGAATATGTTGCTGTCCCATAAAGGTGCAGGAATTTGGGTCAATAATGCCGGAACTCAACACAAAGTTATTATGGCGGGTTTAGACCAAAGGTGGTAGCCATCCAGACTGGCTTGAGACCCTACCACGTAACTAGGGTGAGTTGTTTTATCGTCTTTTACGACAGGCTGACTGCTCCTGCACTTATAGAATAGATAGTTTGCTGTACGGCTGCTGTAAAATTATATTTAGCCATATCTATTCACAAATTTTATTTTTTCAGGAGTCATTGCTAATTGGCGAAAGGAGAAACCTAAATTGTCCCTGGCAGGTTAGATACTAGCGAAATTCGTTATTCGCCTTCTACGAGTCCGTATTTCATTGAGGAGGTGATCTGTAAGTACAAATGCAACAAACATACTATTACTTAGTGTGAAGAAGATGTTGAATAAATAAACATTATATAATAATTCCTACCTGTTTTAACTGTTAAGGAAACACAAAGCTCTTACCTAAAAATGTTCAGATTGGAATATTGATGTTGCTATATGATGGAGATAATGATGTAATCTACACACTATACAGTCGTGCTAGAGACGCTGTGCCACACACTAATCTGAACAAATATTTTGCTGAGAGCCTTGTTGTTCCTTTTTTTGTCTCGGGGAAAAACCTCTCTTGACGGGTTCCCCCGGCCCGGGGGGACCAAGGGATATGTGGGACTCCGGGGAAGATGTTCAGCCATCCGACTACCCACTAAAAACCCCGCTGTTCTCCTATCGCCCACGCCCGGGCTTACGGATATGTGGCCTGCCGATCTCGTGGCCCGGGCTGGAGCCGGCCCGCCCTATATCTCAAGGCGGGCCTCTTCTGAAGTGTTGGCGCCAGGGGGTCAGCATCCCGGCGCCACTGGTACAATAGCGCCAGGACTCGAGCCTCGAGGTCCCATGGTGGGGATCCGGCCAGCAGGGAGGCCGCTTCGAAAGCCTTGCTTTTCCTTAACACAACATAAGAATTGTTGCGTTCGCCGTCCCAAAGACACTACATCAAAATATTGTACTCATTATTATATTAATGTTTGTTTAATTAAAATATTTAATTAAATCAAAAATAAGGGACATGTTTAAATAAGTTACTGGAATAATGCTACAAAATGAAAATTAATTCTAGTTCAAAGGGCTGAATTAAAGTATTGCTTGAATCCAATAAATTCAAAGCTCAGATGCATTTTAGTAGATCGCAGACGCTTAACATGATTTAGTATTTTTTCAACATATTTTATTCGTGCGGTTGTGATTATTTCTCATCTTCTAAACCTGAAAAGAGATGTTCCACGTCATTTGAAGCAGATGTAACTAGTTACAAAAGAGTTTGACTTATAGCGGGAAGAATTCTAATTTTCTCATCGTCAATACTATTTAATTGCAGCATTACTTTTAATACGGAATATAATAATACAGCAATATAAACAAAAGTACAATCCATTAAAAAAATAAGGGTAAATAAAACTTCCGTTTAAATTTATTATAGTAAAAGGAATGTGATCGTATGTGAACTGCCAAATTTGGTGATAAGAGCAAGCCGATACAGGGACTGAGGGCTTTGGTCATCAGATACCAGCCTTAAAGGACCCCAAGGGTCGAATGTCACCGATTTACACTTACTCTTAAAGACACTTTTCAAAAAGACCACTTCGTGTTAAATATTTTATGAGTTGATGCAACCTAATATTATTCTTTTGTTTCGTCGAACATATTTCCTTAATTAACCCTGTTCTTTTACAAGCGTTTCATCATGGCTGCGTCTTAAATTTACATATCGGAGTTTTCATGAGCTCTCCTAATTTCTCAACTCACTTCTCTTTCTCTGGGTATATTTCTGCGTATTTTTGCATCGATGTTTTTTGTAACACATCTTTTTGTTGACTGAGGCTTTTTTTATTTCTGTAGGAATGCAGACAGGCTGACGGCCCACTTAGAATTGAGAAGTTACCGTCGCCTATAGGTGTTTGCAACGTCAGTGGCATCGTGAACACGCTGCTGTCCCGTAGTCTAATCTTGAAATTAATTTTAGAATGTTCCATTTACCATTAGTAATACCCCTCTTTTTGTGACAGCAAACATATCGTCGTAGTCGTAGAATAGTGACGGATCTGACATATATTAAACTTTACAGGACAGCCATTTTAAAATTACACAAGCGTCATTTTACTATGAGATTCTATCATATCCGTCACTTTTCCGACTGCTTAATTTGAAATCTAAAATACATAGAATTTTATTTTTTATTGTAGCAATAATATTTAGACAATGTAGTATCCAAATATGGTAAAAAGTGAATTTTGGATTTTTTTCAAATCCGACGTTATTCTACGATCACGACGATATATATAGGTATTTATACGTTTACTATCTAAAGACATTTAAAAAATCAAAGAGAAATGTATGAAAAAGAAACCACTGAGGGAGAGAAGAACAGAGATTGAGCATGCTACACGAATTTCAATGTAATATATTTTTATTGTTGCAACTACTCTATATTTATCTTTAAAGTTATAACGTCCAAGATGAAGGGCCGAAAAGGGATCTTCGGGAACGTCTACTTTTGTCACATTACCGTCTGATACTATATAAAATGCGAATTGATCAAACCGTATTGTTCGTATATTTACATATATGCTCATGGAAGATAACTATCCGAAGATAAGATATTTATTCGTGCAATGGTAGAGAAAGAATACTAACATCTGCGGCCGGGGTCTAAAGTAAAAGACGACAAAACAACCCATCCTAGCTACGTGGTAGGGCCCCGAGCCCGTGTGTGTGAATAAATACTAATAATAATTATCCTGTACTACATATTACAAATATCCATCATCAAATGTATAAGTTCATGCAGGGCTGAAGAAAGAATACTCACTTCTGTGGCCGAGGTCGGCCTGTCGTAAAAGGTGACAAAACAAACCACGTAGTAGGGTCCCAAGCCCGTCTAGATGGCGACCACCTTTGGTCTTAAGTATGCCGTCATAATAACTTTATGTTGTGTTTCGGCATTGGTGACCCAAGTTCATATACCATATGGAACAGCAGCGTGTTCGCGATGCTATTGGCATTGCAAACATCCATAGGCGACAGTAACTGCTATATTCTAAGTGGGCCGTCAGCCTGTCTGCTGTCCTACAGCAATAAAAAACATTTCTTCTATAGTTTGCAATACTACCGTCTTGACTATGCATACGCTGTGTTTAAGTTTATATACATCTATACCTATAAAAATGAATCTCTATTTCCCTTGGTCATCGCATCACGCGTGAATGGATGGAACAATTTCGCTAATTCTTTGTTTGTTGTATTTATTAATGTTAGGAGAAGATTCTTATGGAAGAAAAAATTAAGAAAGATGAGCTGAACATTAGAAAACTCAAGAAAATTTAAGAAAATTAACGACAATATTAATCTATATTAATTTTACATAACTGTCAATTTTTTGACATAGCTGTCAGCGATTTCCAGAATGCGCGCTGCAAATATCGTTCAACACAGATGGATACGTTGATAAATATAGGTAATTAATTTATAATTTCGTGTAGGTTCATTTAAATTATACAATGAGTTTTTGAGAAGTATTTATACATCACGTTAAGTTAAGAGCAATCACGCCTAATATTGAAAGTTAATTTAGTATAGATATTTTGGTAGGTTTTAATAGACTGTTTTGATTGGCTTAAAGAAGAATACAATATTAATAATATGTATTTATGGTGTTAATTTGTGCTTCACTTGATTTTTATGTAGTTTAGCCATATAATTCGTTTTGTTTGGCTTAATTTTTGACCACATTTTACACAAATATCGAAGTTCACCAGGTGTTTACGTGGAAAACAAATGTCTGGCCCAGCAGGGCAGCAGCAGCAGCCTTCGCCGGGCCCCGGCAGGAGGGGTTGACACAAAAAGTGCTGGCTGGACGTCGTAAAGGGTGATATGCGTGCCAATGGGCTCACTACCAGGGATGCTGAAGACCGTGCGAAGTGGAGTAGTAAAAATCGGACCCCGGGCACAGAACAGAAGTTTAGGTTGCGACTGGGATACAACGCTTAGATGAAGAAGAAGATCGAAGCTCACCGAGTCATCTATTATAAATATGAATGTAGCTCTGTCTGTTTTCATTTCTGTTTTCTTTTTGATGAATTTCGGTAACAGAAATAGATTGTACCTTGGAGAAGAACATAGTTTATTTTTTAATTTATATGGCAGAACAACGTTTACCGGATCAGCTAGATATAAATACAAATTTTTTTTTTTGACATTGTGTCTTTTTCTCCCTTTTATATATGATGGTATGTGCGATTACAAAGTTAAAAATAATAATAGCTTTTTTATAGTTTGCTTAATTGTTAGTTTTCTAACCACTAGTTTATATATAACTGCTGATTTATAATCCAACCCAAAATATGCCAACATTGCAGGCTTTTAGTCTTTCAGTTCAGAACGGTGTTGTTGATGCTTCAACTGTTCGGTGATATTAGCTTATGGTGCGTTTCCATGCTTGCCAAGGCTCGGCAAGCGTCCACAAGCACATGCGTGTAAGAGGGCGTTTGGCTTGGCTTGCGTGAGCTTGTGGACGCTTGTATTCGATCCGATCTAGTGTCGGTTTTTGGACACAGATCAAAGGACGCTTGCGGCAAGCGCTTGCGACGCGTTCAAACATTGGCGCACGCTTAGTAGCCGGTAGCCGCTGTGATCTCGCGACGAACGCACGTCTAGTTCTGTTAAAATTAGTGGCTTCTATGAATGATAAAGTTTCTATGAATCTTTATCAATCACCGTCTTCGTGGTCGTCGGGCTTTCCTTGCTTTTGTTTTACTTTGCTTGTATTTGAAATAAAAGTAAGTTAAACCAAATGTAATAGCCGATACAAGTTTGGTGTCCGCCATGCTTGGATGTACGTAGTACACTGACGTATTCACAAGCGTGTAAACGACTTCCAAATGCCAAGCGAGATTTGTGGACGCTTGGGGCTTGTGGGTGCTTGTCGAGCCTTGACAAGCATGGAACCGCACCATTAGTTGTATATATTAGTATGACTTTCTTAATCTCTGGAGTAATATTGATTACTTTTAAGCGAAATATCACTCGTTGTTTTTTGAACAGCAAACATGCGGACGTCCTACTTAATAGTAGGCAGTTACTATCGCCAATGGATGTTCGCGTTGCCGAGACCAACACGTTGCCATCCACGTAGGGGAACTGGAACCTGAGTCACCGATGGCGGAACACAATACAAAGTTACTATGGTTTATAGTTATATTTAGAAGCCAAGGGTGGATGTCGTCCAAACGTACTTGGAGTCCTACCACTTAGCTAGGGTAGTTTTGGCACCTTTAATGACAAGCCGCCCCCGGGCACAGGAGTCAATATTCTTACTTGGCCCTTGCACGGAGGCAATTGAGAATAATTGATCTGGTCCCAAAAACTGTCTAATAGTTCCAATGTTTCTATAAGTCAAATCTGACCGCTGTACCATCAAATTCGATGCTTCGACATTCCGTTGGTATCCTATTTGGACCCAACAGTATTTGCGTAAGCTGACCGTCGCATAATCCCCACGGGATTATTGCCGCGGCCTACCTCAGACAACGGTTATTAAGATTCTAGTTTCTTTATATGTCACAAGATAATGGCGTTCTTGTCTTATAAATCACTAGTAGTTAAATTTTAATGATTTACATAAAATCATAAAACCTTTTTGAATGTGAATAAAGGTAAATATGCAATAATAGTTGCCAACTTTAAAAATCGTATGTCCGCTGTTCTATACGCACAGAGTAGTGTCGTATCTTTGTCGTCAATTGATATATATGAAAAATACATTTATATAACTTATACAAAACTCTGACGATCTCCTGGCGTAATGGCTAACACACGTTGGTACGCTTGAAGAGTTCGGGTTCAGTTCCCGTCCAGCGTCTAGAATATTTATATATAATATGTATTAATTTACAAAAAAAAAGGTATAGTATTTCAGTTGACTAGTACCCATATTATAAGTGCTATGCTAGTTTGGGACTAGATGGCGTTGAGTGAAACGTCTCGATATATAATGTATATTTATATGCCAATTAGTCGAATTGAAGGCCAATCGATTTTAGAAATAATATAAAATAAAACAATACATAATCTATCATAAACTTATTAAAATACTATTCTCGTTATTTTAGTGCAAAAATGCGAGGGTGTCGTCTTAAATACATTCTGAGATTATCTTTCTGCTTCGACGCCAAAATAATATTAGTAAATAGACCTTTGCAAAAATACCTCTAAAATAGAAACACACGCCATGTTTTAATTCAATATGTAGGAACTGAGTCTTTTAGTAGATGAGTACTTTCATACAAATACTGACAGCCGTAATAAAGATCGCTTACTCTCACAAATTAAGGCAACCCTAACGAAGACGTCCAGAGTCCGGCAAGGGTCAGGCGGCACGTCAATTTGCTTTGTCCACCGCCAAATAATGTCCCGGCCGATCCACGAATAATAGCCATCCTTGTTATTTATGTTTAGAACTAAGGATTTTCCTGTAGTAGGCTTTATTACAAAAATAACAAACGCTAACAATATGTGCATGTATTTTAAGAACGTAGGATTTGAATTATGGGGATAGTTGGGATAGAAAAGGAGTTTAAAGTGCGTCACTGCATATTGGTAATAGAGTGAGTGACACAAGATAAGTATGGTACATCAGTTCGGATCCAATCCTTCGTGTAAGTGTGAAGTAAGCATACTGACTCCGGCAGACGAAAACAGTTTGCTATAAAAGGTGACAAAACAAACTTAGTAAGGTGGTAGTACTCCAAGCCCGTCTTGTTTCTAAGTATGCCGCCATTACAACTCGCCTATTTGCGGTATGCCATAGCATCGCAAACATTCATAGGTGACGGTAAATACTTATTATTAAGTGAGCCGTCAGCTTGTCTGCTGTTCACAGCAATACAAAAAAGAAGTCAATCTTCTTGCTGGTGAAAATAATATAATGAGGTTCTGGCACAAGGTCCTCCATTCAGGGTTTGGAGTTATAAGGCAGTTACTCCAGTCAAAACAAAATTTAGCTGTATCTATTAAACGTTAAATTGCTAAAATAATTTATTGTAAAGTGTAAATTTTTATACGGATTTCTTAATGACGTCAATGTGTTTCTAAAAGCAGAACACTGTTGATGTAAATGCTATATGAGTAAAGTGAGTTGTGGTGAGACCACTAACGCGACCGCAGCGCAGGGTGGGGGAACAAATGAGCCGCAAATAGGACGCGTTAGCGCCTTTGGGTTAAGCTGGTATACAGTACTTCCAAGGACCCTAATAATATTATTTTAAACACGTCCAATGGAAGTTCAATTAGACTATTTGTTAAACATGAATTTCCTTTACTATAGCAATATTTTTTGAAACGGTGCCGTACTTTATTTATTTATTTATTTATTGTTAGAACTGTGTACATTATAATGTTGTTAAGTACATTTTGTATCAACAGTTTGCCTTTTTAAGGCGTACAATATTTATAAATCTATTTTTATGCTTCAAATTATTACAAAATAATAGTAACATATTCATTTATTTGTAATTATAATTTTATTATAACAAATTTTTTTATTAATTTGAAACACAAAAAGTATAGAATTAAAATTTTAACAAATAAGAAAAAAATTATATTAATTATATTACATTATATTTATAATTTATCAAATTAATAAAATAATATGTATCAAGTTTTTTATGTCAATTTCATAATAATTTGCCCTTAATTTAGAAACTTGTCCTTCAGATATTCATCTAAGTTATAATACGACTTCTCAATTAACATTTGTTTCAATTTGTTTTTAAAAGAATGTTCACAATAAGTATCTTGTAGCAATTTGGGCAAGTGATTGTATATTCTGGGGGCTACACAAAATAAGCTTAACCTTTAACCTTTTTTAACCTCATAATTCGTGAACATCAAGTGACTATTGGGTAATCTACTGTTAATTGTTTAAATCTTGGCAACGCGAGAGCCATGGCGAAATAATTTTGCAGCAAAAAATGTATAACACATTTTTTTACGATTCACCGTATCGAATAGAGGTCAAAAATCCACACCCATATAGCAGCTTGGTAAGCTTCGTCAGGTCTTCTTGTCAAACATCCTCCAGTACTTTAAGATGAAGACTTATGCATATGGGGATGAACTACTAACTGATAGGAAGCAATGCAACATTAGCAATTATAACATATTTTAAAAATAAAACTTTATAATGAATAGTCCGATTGCACTTTTTTAAAGATATTGTTATAAATGATGAATACCTGCATCGCAAGGCTATTTCACAAACAAATCAAAGGACATATATCGAAATTATAATTACTTTAATTGATTTTAAATAATAAATATGAATGTGGTCCCAAAGTAAGCTGCAGGGCGATTGTATTATAGGTTGTAGCGAACTGATACAGTACTTTTATACTTTTCTTTTGTAAATAAATACATCTTATAAATACCCAGACTTGGGACGGGAATCGAACCCGTAACCCTCGCGGGTTCCGACGTGCGAAAGCCGTTGTGTCACGGAGGGCGTCATAAATAAATTAGAATGTGTGAATAAATACTAATAATAATTATCATGTACTATATACTATTACAAATATCCATCATCAAATGTATAAGTGCATGTAGGGCTGAAGAAAGAATACTCACCTCTGTGGCCGGGGTCGGCCTGTCGTAAAAGGTGACAAAACAAACCACGTAGTAGGGTCCCAAGCCCGTCTGGATGGCGACCAGCTTTTGTCTTATGTATGCTGCCATAATAACTTTATGTTGTGTTCCGGCATTAGTGACCCAAGTTCCTGTCCCTTATAGGACTGCAGCGTGCTCGCGATGCCACTGGCGTTGCAAACACTCATTGGCGACGATAACTGCTAATTTCTAAGTGGGCCATCAGCCTGTCTATTATCTAACAGCGTTAAAAATATATATATACATATATACATTTTCACACGCCACCTACAACTTCAAACTAAGTTGAAACTACACCTAATATCTTTTCGACGCGTCACAATAAATCACCCGCGTTACCCTTCAGAAAAACTGGGGAATTCCGGGGAGTGTACCAAGGAATACACGTCCGGTCCATATGTCATTTCGGTCACTCGCCGCCATTTGTCTTGCAAAAATTCGGTAGGACATCCGAGGAATGTCGTGGCCCTTGAGGAATGCTAGGGTTAGCTCCTTACAAAGTTCGAGGGCATGTAAGGGGTTGGAATTGAAAACTTCTCAATAATAGTATATAAATAGTTTATAAAAAGTGTATTTTTGTTGTTACTAGAAATTTATTTTTGATCGAGTTACGTTTTTTGTACACAAAATACAGCAATGTAACTTAATGTCGTTTAAAAGTTTGTTTAAGCTTCCCAGACGGTTTCTAGTTTACTTTGCCACGTGACACCAGCCAAAAATAAGAAAAATCCAGTGCATATGTAAGAAAAAAAGAAAGAAAAACATTTATTTGCCAAATAAAACGACACTAATCAAATAAACCACTACATAAAAACCTTAATATAAAATCAATGCCGCAATGTAGATAAATAAATATAATTTGATGATTCGCACAGTGCCATCTAGTGCAAAGGGAGCAGCCGAATACTTGTGTTATGGGTACTAGATAAATGATATATATTTTTCAGTTATAGATAAACACCTGGACACAGGATGACAACCGAATACGTCGACGTCCGACGGCAAAGTCATAAAACTAATGTTGTGTTTGGTTTTCCTTTCGGGCTTGAACCCCCCCACTCATACTCATTTTCACAGGGTTAGAATCTGCGCGATTATTTTATGATTACATACAATATAGTTAAATTTACATTGCTTCCGATTCCCATTTTCAGAAGAACGGAACAGTACTTTTTTTTTGCTACCTGTGAATCGGCAATAGGATTAATCTTTTAGTGATCTTCCGGCTTCCAAAGAATATATCCCCATTATATTTTCTCATCGGGATCACTTAGTCATAGTCTTATATTTATAAGTAATACTAGCTGACCCGGCAAACGTTGTTCTGCCATATAAATAATAAAATGGCAAAAAATTAAAAAAAAAATTTTGGGGGTGGGTCACCCCTAACATTTAGGGGGATGAAAAATAGATGTTGGCTGATTCTCAGACCTACTCAATATGCTCACAAAATTTCATGAGAATCGGTCAAGCCGTTTCGGAGGAGTATGGCAACGAAAACTGTGACACGAGAATTTTATATATTAGATAAATAAATAGAATGGTAAAAGTTGAATTTTGATATCACAAAAATAACAAAATGAATATAAAACGAGAAACGGAACGTAATTATTTAAACAAATAAAATATGTTTACCTTGTTATTGTGGCTTTGCTATTGCAAATATTTAATAAATTACACTAATCACAAACAAGTTTATCTTAATGACAATTTGAATTAAAACCTTACACCTTTAATGGCAAAGTATCACGTCATACCTTATAATGATTAGTGCTTGAAACCAGTTTAAAATACTGAGTATCGTTGTGTTTTTTATTCAGGCCGTTAATGAACAATATGTTAGGTAACTAACTTTAATTACTTACTAGCTGACCCCGCAAACGTTGTTCTGCCATATAAATAAAAAAATAATAATAAATGTCCTTTTTCAAGGTTCACTCAATACCGAAATTCATCAAAATTGGTTCAGCCATCGCGGACTTTTTTATCGATCTTTTTAGATATACAATTCCGTAGTATATTAATTGGATCTATATCGTAAGGTTTAGCCAGCGTTTGCGATTTAAGCGCACAAAAATATGTTTGTTAAAAGATCTGAGCGAACAGACAGCGGATGCGACTTAATTTTATATTAAGTAAAGATATTATAATCTTTTCAACGGTCAGTGGTGCAATCTTCTTTCTCTAATTGGGATTCTTACCTTAACAGATAAACTTGAAGTTGATAGTTGAATGAAAATACCTACAACTAAATCTAAATCTGTCCAAGAGTTTAAGCAATAGAAAGGTAAAGATTAAATATATAAATTTTATTCATTATTAAATAAATTCTTAAAATAAAATAAAAAATATCGGCTGTCCAATTTGGAAATCCAGTAACAATTTAACCAGTACTTGGTTACCATTTTAATATTATATTTCCTAAAATTTTGAACAATAAATAACGTGTCCTAATAATAAATGTTCAATATATTTCCAGCGAAAGTATCTAAATATAAAGACCTTTGTCATTCAGTAAGGACACTATTTGCCTGAACGCAATCACGGCGTGTGCTTTGAATATCTCGGAGGCTGTCGATGCTGATTTGTTTGCGCTGCGTCTCTATTTGTATTATAGGACTTTTGACAATTGTCTAGACAATCTTGTTACGGCATATATACAATTTATGTAAATACATACATATAATCACGCCTCTTTCCCGTAGGGGTAGGCAGAGACCACTTCTTTCCACTTGCTACGATCCTTACATACTTGTTTCGCTTAGTCCACTTTCATTATTCCCTTGACCGTACTCTTGACCTGGCCTTTTTTCAAGACGTCCCTGATCTGGTCTCGAAACGTCCGCACAACAATTTATTGTTTTCGAACGAAATTCTCTAATAAATATATATATATATATATATATATATATATATATATATATATATATATATATATATATATATATATATATATATATATATATATATATATATATATATATATATATATATATATATATACCATACCTAAATAAATCTTATCTGTCAGATTTTCTCCGTTCAGGAGCGGAATAAATAAAACTTCTTCGGCGAGGGTCGGCCTGTCGTAAAAGGCGACAAAACAACCCACCCTAGCTACATGGTAGGGAACCAAGCTCGTCTGGATGAAGACCATCCTTGGTCTATAAGTATGCCGTCATAATAACCTTGTGTTATGGTATTAGTTACCCAGGTTTCAGTACGCAGGCAGCAGCGTGTTCGCGGTACACGTAGCAAGAACCTGGAAACTGCCGATTGTTGAGTGGTCCACCAACCTATCTGCTGATCCCTAACAATAAAAAAAGATGATGTATGTTTCGTGTCGGTAGTTGGACCAGCCGCCTAAAAAACCAAATGAGACAAATATAGTCCATCTTTATTATATTACATAAATGAAAATATGACGAATATTAATGCAGCGTCGTCGTCATCAGCCAATTATTGTCCACTGCTGGACGTAGGCCTCCCCAAGTTTGCGGCACAAACCCCGGTTCCTGGCTTTTTCCGTTCAGCCCCGACCGGCAACCCTGAACATCAACTCAAACAACGTGAACTTATTTCTCTTGGTGACAGTACTCAACAGCAACGCCTAGTTCGAATGTACATGCTTTGGATGCAATCTAGATTACTTATAGGGGACGATGATGATGTATTAAATCGTATGTATAATAAATAAACACAAGTGTAAAATGAAATTGATTGATTAGCTCAAAACTAAGACGTGTGAAGATACAGAAGCACTTTTAATATAAATGAGCTAAAATAAGTGCATATAAATCAGTCCACAGTATTTGTTGTCGCCATTTATTATTAGAAATGTGTATCGTGAAGAATGTGGGTAGTTTGAAATAAATCTAAATAAATAAATCATCTAAATGGAAGAACCTAACGTCGAAAACACAGTTTGGCCTAGTTTAGATGTTATTAGTCATACATTTATTTTAGTGTAGTCAATAAATTAGTTTAAATAAAATTGTTACTTATATATAAGGTATTTTGGTAAATAAATAAATGAAAAGTATTATATGCTAGCGACGCATCCTAGCTTTTGTGTGTGCAGTTTAAGGTAATATCAAAATATAAAATTACCTGTATATCAAATTATACCAAGCAATCATTTAACAATATAATTATTAGATTTGTTTAACAGTCTTTGGAGACAACGCTAAATAAACATTATAATCAAGATTTTAAATTACAGTTAAAGAGGAGTAAATATTACAATAATTTGACAATGAATCTATGATACCCCTCAAATTAAGGGAATATGGTAGGTATCATTATTTTTAGGAACCAGAAGTGAGGATTAATAAAAAAAAGAAACAAATTGGAGGTAGACTAACCTCAGTTCTATATTTTTCTCATTACAATTAAAAACTAAATAATTCACATCAAACGATTTTTTAATTAGAAATATGATTACAGGTAATTCACTATGTACATAACAGATTAACCGTAAAACAATAATGGAATAGATTAAGGAGTAAACTAACAACAAAATATGGCTGACGTATACCGCACGACCTATCAAGGACACGTCCTTGCCTAAGAATCGAACCGACAATAACGAAATGAGAGGCAGACCGACAGCTTCCGCACGCGATGACGACCGGACGAAAAAGAGGGCTGGCTTTTTTTTTCTTAAAGCTAAGGCTGTCATCGTCTCAGACGACCAACGACAACGACACCGGGCGGGAAAGGCATTCCGACCCCGTGGGAGCGGGGTCGATCAGCCGTGGCAGCGTGCTCGGTCACGCGCCTCCTGTGAGGCGCGCTCCCGGCTCGAACGCTGCATGGGGATAATTGATAGCAGCCACGAATGGCAAGAATACTATTAATTGGGGACTATCGACTTCACCGGTGAAGCCGATCCTATTCTAATCTACTACCGTTTCGGAGTGCTTATAGCTGGGGGAGAAGAAACGGCGAAAGAAACTCCCCCGCAACACATCTATTCTACGTGTATTTATGTACTGTGTGGGTTGTGTACGTCTACAGGCTATGGGGGGCGGAAGGCATCCCTAAACCTGTTTCGTCGGGCTGGTTGAGGGCTGGCACCTACTTGCGGCGCTTTATATAGAAGCGGTCGGCCCGTCCCTCACTCGTTCCCACTTCACACTCTAGAAGTGATTCTCTTTGGTTGTTTTAAATATCAGCCAGTGATAATTTTGAATGTTGTCTTTGACAGTTGTAGCCAACTTCACGCGGATGGTATTTCCTTAGGAGTACATCTGATATTATATTATTACCCTTATTATTTTATCTTTCTTTTTGAAAATGATTTATGGCGTCTATCGCGAAGCTTACATTTAGAAACTTCGTTTCTTTTCGTAGGGGCTGGAACCTGGGTTACTAATGCTGGAACAAAATACAAGGTCATTATGGTGGCATATTTATAAACCTCCCCTGGTTTCCATTCAGCTACTTTTAGGTTCAACTCTATCGATACAGAAATGTGTTGTAAATTATCAGAATAAGGCAATAAAACAAAAGTGGAGTAGCAGTTTACTCACACAACTGCTAATAATACAAACACGCACTTCACTTAAAGTCCCGAACAGGAGTGCAAACCGCAAATGGTTTTATAGCATGTACTTTATTTCCTTTTGTGGTTTCAAAGTTTATTTTACAATAATTACGTGTCGTAATAGTCGACTAAACAACACAAGCTAGGTTGTAGGGCTCCAAGCCCGTCTGGATGGCAACCATCCCTGGTTTTTAAATATACCGCCATAATAACTTTGTGTTGTGTTCTGGTATAATCAACCACGTTCGAGTACCGCTACGCGGATAGCAACGTGTTAGATTCCCATGTTGTAAACACCCATAGGCGACAGTAACTGCTGAATTCTAAGTAGGCAGTCAATCTGTCTACTGTCTGACAGCAATAAAAAAAATCAACATATGAAGATTTCAAGAAACTACGTATTCAAAAAATTATTTGTCTTAAGATGGTTGGAAAAATATAATACCGTAACAAATATCAAGGATAAAGAGTCATGTTCTCATTCGTCGAAGGAGCTGAGCGCTAGTGGTTCGTCCTTTATACTCCGCTACCACAAGAAAACCTGTCTCAAACTCATGGGCATGGCTCTCTTGTTTGAAAGGATTTTTCTCCGACAAAATAAAAAATAGTGATTAAGAATTAATCGGCTGAATATAGTTTATTGTTATTTGTAAAAATAATCAAATATATAATAATATACAATTAACTAATTATATTTATATTATAAAAGAATTTAAAATGCTGAGCTTGGATTCAAGTTAAGGACATACTGAATGTATTATCAGCTTATAATGTATATAAGTGTAAGTTATTATGTACTGACATGTATATAAATGTAAATTCTTAATTCTATGCCATTAAATTATTTTCGGAATGCCGAGTGAACATTTTTACAATCAATCGGAGAACAACACAACCCCTTAACCTAACAACTTTGAGCGTGACCACAAAACCCGTGGCCACCCGGGAATGTGCCGCAAATGAGCTGAATTAGCCCCGGCATTAACGCCACCGTACAACAGAAAAACGTGACCGTTTTTTGCAATACCGCTGAACAGCAATTAATAAATTAGTTGCTTTTGGATGAAAATGTTTTGTAAGTACGTATTTTCTAAATTACTTTAAAAAATTTTATAGCCGTGTGATACAAATAAATTATTTACTTAGTTATTAGGCCATGAATTTATTGCATTTTCTTATAGCTTAAAAAAATTATAGAAGACCAATTATATGATGTATAAGAAATGGAAATATCAGTAATTTTATTTTTTGCTCTTATTTTATTGCTGCAGAACAGCAGACAGGCTGATGACCCACTTAGAATTTAGCAGTTAGCATCGCCTATAGGTGTTTGCAATGCCTGTGGCATCGCGAACACGCTGCTGTCCCATAAGGGCACAGGAACTTGGATCACTAATGTCGGAACACATCACAAAGTTACTATAGCGGCATACTTAAAACCGCCTAACTTAAATGGTGGTCACCATCCAGACCGGCTTGGGGCCCTACCACGTAGCTAGGGTGGGTTGTTTTGTCGTCTTTTACGAAAGGCCGACCCCGGCCGCAGAGGTCAGTGTTCTTTTTACGTCCCTGCACAGTTGTCCTACAGCAATAAAAAAAGTATGTGGTTTTAACTGAGAAGAGGTTAATACTACTGGTTTATAGTAAGAAATATGGTTGAATTTCGAACACCGGGCGACCACTAATAACTAGAAATAGGTCAGTATCAGAGTTGCATGCAAATTTAATTCAACCCGCCATGTTCTAAGTCTTTAGTAACATATCAGTTGAACGAACAGTATGTTACTTTTCATGTCAGCCTAATAGATGTCCGCCTACGCTGTGTTATACAGCCTCTGTCCACCCGCCTTCACAACTATGCAATCCGCCCAGATGTACTGAGGCCACTAAAATAACGATTTGTGACACACGTAATTTACAGCGATACGAATATAAGATCTTCAATAGTTTTAGAAAACAATATCAAATTCATTACAATATCAAGTTAAGTGACAATCTTGTGGCGTAACAGTTAAAGAACGTCGGTATGCTAGTGGAGGTCGCGGGTTCAATTCCGGTTCGCGTCTGTGTGTTTATGTATAATATATATTTACAAAATAAAAGTATATATGTAGCTGTCTAGAACCCATAACACAAGTGCTATGCTATTTACCTTGGGACTAAATGGCGTTGTGTGAAATGTCCCAATATATTTATTTATTTATTAATAAAATAACGAATTATTTTTATTAATATCAGTTTATGGTAATTAAGCAGATGTAGTAGGCTGTTTATATAATTAAAATGTAAAAACCTGTTTTATAATGTTTGTGTAGATAAACTTTTTACAAATACATTATTAAATGAAATTGATTGCTTCTTTTACTTTATACGCTACTTTAGTATTTGATTCTAGGTGTGAAATAAGATCCTCGCGAGAACATAATGCATTAGTAGTCATGTGTCAACTTCCGTGGTTATAGTATTCTATAAATAATAGAATATACACTAAATTACTTTTATAAGAATTTAATTCGAGTATCAAGTAAACCGTTGGGAAACAACAAAATAGAGCTCAATTCCAATTCGACAATTATCTAACAAATTTATCGCTTGTTTTGTGGCTATGTTGTCCGGTTCCAGCGGTCAGTCGGTCCGGCCGCAGCCTCCGTTTTATTTCCTTCTTATCTGATTTATCTGCGATTTAGGTCTCCCCGGACGCGATCGTGGGAAACAATTACGTATGATAAAACCTTTTTGTCATTGCGCTGCCCATTCTTCATTTACTGTATGTAATGCATGATAGTTTTTACATTTAAATTTATGACACTTTGTTTCAAAATGGAATGATTTATTGATATGGCATTGTTTTTATTAATGAATTATTTATCTCAAATATATTTGGTTTTTTAATATCTGTAAAATGAATATCTGGATCTAGGAACGCCTAGGGTTTTAAGTTGAAAAATTACGATGTAGACCAACCAGGCTTTTGGTAGATAACGTCGGAATGCGTTCTTGGGAGTCTAGTACATATTGACAAAAAATGTTTTAGCATATGTTTTAGGTTATTCATTAAAGAGTATTACTAAGTTAACATGTATAATTTTATTCATTAAATTCGCTTTTGTCGGTGGAGCATCTTCTAGTCATGATAAAAAGTACTGTATATTAAATTGTTGTGACAAAAAATTCTCATTGTATCAGAAAATACCCTCAACATTAGGATTTTACGATACTTCAATGATATTGAGTGTACTGCAGAGAAAACATAATAACTGTATTGGCCTGCGTTTCATATAATATATCATAAGACGGTTATATATACTCCTTAAGGTTTTATTTATATATCACGTAATATCAATAACTTCAACTAATTCTAAAAATTTATCTAAAAAAAAGGTTAAACAACGTCTAGTCGGGAAGTTTAAATATTTTTATATTGAAGTAAATTATTTTTAAAATTAATAATTTATTGAATTAACAAAATATACTTCACATTAAAGAAATCGAAACACTACTGCAAGTATTATCCAGGCAGCATTTAAATAAAAAAGAGGATTGATATCCTTAAAAAAAATACGCTCATAAATATCTGGCACAATAGTCTACACAGTGGTTTACCAGAATTTCAAATTTGAATTTAAATTTTCGAATTTTCATCGTATACATTAATGAACAGATATTGTTTACAATGTGTATTCCGTCGGAATTTCTGCACTTAATCGCATTTTTTGCATAAATTATCGTTTTTTTAAGTGAGCTCTGAGCTGAGCTGAGTGTGATTATTAAGTAAGCTCTTTGATATCTTACCAAAGAGATATTTTCCTAAAAATATGGATACTTCGCCCACAGAAGCCACCCAAGTCGTGACGTTGCTGGATGCAGGGCATAGTCAGCGTGTTGTGACTGCACAATTGCATCTAAGCCTATCTGCTGTTAATAGAGTGTATCAGCGTTATCGGGAGACTAGTATGTTTACTCGCCATCCAGGATCTGGACCGATATATTGTGTCAGTTTCTCTAAGAAATCGCCACTTTAAATCTATTCAACTG
The DNA here is from genome assembly GCA_963693495.1 of Malacosoma neustria. Lineage (NCBI taxonomy): Eukaryota > Metazoa > Arthropoda > Insecta > Lepidoptera > Lasiocampidae > Malacosoma > Malacosoma neustria. The sequence continues at coordinate 2,441,848 of OY856378.1, read as the reverse complement.
CAGCAGCGGCTCCATGAGGTTTGAGGATTGACTGTAAGCGATTCTATCATAAGAAGAAGATTGGCGGAGCATGAAATTAAATCGCATAAACCAGCTAATGGTCCAAAATTGATGGTAGACCACCGAAGAGCGCGCTTCAACTTTGCACTTGAGCACTTAAATTGGTCATGCCTTCAATGGAGCAAAGTTCTCTTTTCTGATGGGAGTAAGATCATGCTGTATGGTAATAAAAAAGAAGCTATATCTACATTGGGCTATATCGCCATTAGGCTGAATGGAAAGGACGTTTCAATCATTAAAAACTTGTATGAGAACCAAAAGGCAACAGTCAGAGTGGAAAAAGATCATACGGAGGAGATGGATGTTTGCCGCGGTGTGCGTCAGGGTTGCATTTTGTCCCCATTACTGTTCAACGTATACTCTGAGGCGATTATGACCGAAGCCCTTGAAAATCTTGATGTGGGTGTGAAAATGAATGGTAGGCTCATTAATAACTTACGCTATACAGATGACACCGTTCTTATTGCGTCTACTCAAGAGGATCTACCAAAGTTGGTTGACAGAGTTCATGAGTGTAGTGAAAGGGCTGGCTTGTCCATAAATTTATTAAAGACCAAAGTCATGGTGATAACCAGGGACCCTTATTTACGACAAATTACAAATATCTCGGTGCATGGGTGAATGAAGCATGGGAGTCGGACCAAGAAATTAAGACCCGCATTGAAATTGCTCGTGCTTCGTTTACCAAAATGAAGAAGGTTTTGTGCTGCCGGCAAATCAACCTAAGACTCAGAACTCGGATTCTACATTGCTACATTTGGCCTGTGGTTATGTACGGCAGCGAATCGTGAACCATAAAGGAAGTCACTAAGCGGCGCTTAGAGGCGTTTGAGATGTGCTGCTATCGTCGCATGCTCCGTATAAGCTGGACCCAGAAAGTCAGCAACGAGAAGGTGCTTCAGCGTGCTGGTATGACACGAAAATTATTGCACACCATCAAAAAGCGCAAAATCGAATATCTGGGGCACGTGTTGAGCCATGGCAGATATCAGCTGCTTCAATTAATAATGATGGGCAAAGCACAGTGAAAACGGCGCTCTGGAAGGCGGAAGAAATCATGGCTGTGGAACATTAGGGACTGGACCGGAATCAGCAGCGCAGAACAACTATTCCGGATGGCTCAAGACAGGGAGAAATTTTCAGAGCTAACGGCCAACCTCCAGTAATGGAGTGGCACTTTCAGAAGAAGAAGAAGAGAGGGAGAGAGAGAGGGCGTTTTGCACAGTGCTGCATCGAAGAGAGAGTCAGTTACGATAGCGGTTCATGGACGGTTTGGGGAGGCATAAGCGCCGATAGAAAAACCGAACTTGCGTTTGTATCTGGACCTCGGTTACCGTCATTAAATAAGTCACGTTACATCGAAGAGTGTCTGGAGCATCATGTGGTACCCTACACACATTTTACTGGCGAAGACTTTATTTTTATGCAGGACAATGCCATGGCTTATACCGCAGACATTGTAAATGAATACCTGAGCGAAATCGGTATAGCGGTTATGGGCTGGCCAACAAGAAGCCCGGATATGAATCCCATAGAACATCTATGGGATGAGTTGAAAAGATAAATCCGAGGGAGAGATCCTGATCCGGAGACGCTTAGCCAGCTTAAAACAGCTATACAAGAAGAGTGGGATAACATCCCACAACACAAGATTGTGACGCTTATCCGTTCCACGAGGAAGCGCATGGAGGCAGTGATAAGAGCCCGGGGAGGAAATATGAAATACTGAATAAACATTTTTTAACATTTTTTTCTGTTTTACATCATTGTTTCTAACATTTAAAAATTTCTTCTTAAAGGGTAAAAACATACCTGTTGAACAAAACACAATAGCTAAAGAAATTTAATTTTAATTTGAAACATTAATATTCTTTAAATGATATCTTATAATATCCACAATTAACTGCCATTATTTATGTTTATCGTTAAATGTAAAAAAAAATTAAACTCGTTCAAAACCAAATTTCAGGGGCATTTCAATTTTTTTTATGAGAAGTGTAGTTATAATTTTAAAGTACAAGATAAGGCAAAATGTTTTGGATAAAACATTAACAGATTTATAGCCCCAGTTTTAAAAAGAGAAAAAATCTGCATCTTGGATAACTGGTCTTATGTTTTTCTAATTTAATGCTTTTATTTTATTATATTTTGTGTGGTGTGTTTATGTCTGCGCACCCGTGTGCGTTCAAGTACGTCCCCATGTCTGTTAATAAATAAATTCAATTTTCTTAGAATTATTAATATTTAAGGTATCTAGATAGTATTAATAAGGTCTTTTGTGGTAAAATAGTCAAGTTTAATTAATTCTGTACTGAAATATTTTCATAGATGACTGAATATCACACCTGAACTGAGCTGCTATGTTGCGTATAAAATTAACAAAAAGAAATCTAAACAGCCAGGATTAACGTCTGTATGATGACTAGCATAATTGTCACAAATATGTCTTCGTGGCATATAATTGGTGGCGCGTAGGTGCGTCACGTTCAATGACTAAACAGTAAACACAATGGCCATTGTGGCGGTCGCGGCACCTACAACAGTTCGAAACATACATTGTTTTACGGACTTTCTATTAACCTTTAACTGGTTGTGAAAAACTACGTGCTGTCTTGTGCTCATCGAGTGTACTTCGATGAAGTGCATTTTGGAGAAGACACATTTAGTTTAAAAAACTGTTTACTTCTACATAATACGTTTTACATGCATTAATTGAGTCAGTGAATATTGTCAAAACTTTTATATTTTTATATCTTATTGCGCCTAAGCAAAAAGAAAATAACGAAAAAAAGACATGGAATACGTGCCTCAATTTGATACGGGGACAATTTGTCAAGTTGTTTTAATCAGACACGGAGCCAAGGCATATTTTTAAATTTCAATATATGTTATACAATACTGGGAACAGCAAGGCTTCTGGTATTATACTTGGAAAATATCTGCATCAGCCAGTGTTCCACCATTGCTCAACTCACGAGAGGAAGAACATTGTAATAATATGCGGGTGTCTCATAGATAAATATAAGAAAGAGTAGAAGGGTAGTATATAAAAATATAGAAGAATGGATGAGTAATAAACAGTTTTGCAAACCAACCGCGTTGTATTTATTACAAACATAAATATTTGCATCACACGCAAACAACATATACTTCAGACGAATACGGGCCTAACAGGGCCTTTCCTATTTGTAAATTGCCTGTATTGCTATTATAAATGTTTTTTTATTGCTGTAGGACAGCACACAGGCTGAGGGCCCGCTTAGCATTTAGCAGTTACCGTCGCCTATGTGTATTTGCAACGCCAGTGGCATCGTGAACACGCTGCTGTCCCATAAGGGTACGGAACTTGGGTCATGGTATGCCTATTTACAAATTGGTATTTTTTATTGCTGTGGTACAGCACACAGGCTGAGGGACCGCTTAGAATTTAGCAGTTACCGTCACCTATGTGTGTTTTTGAACGCCAGTGGCATCGCAAACACGCTGCTGTCCCATAAGGGTACGGAACTTGGGTCATGGTATGCCTATTTATAAATTGGTGTTTTATTTTTATTACTGTGGGACAGCAGACAGGCTGACGGCCTGCTTAGAATTTAGCAGTTACCGTCACCTATGTGTGTTTGGAACGCCAGTGGCATCGCAAACACGCTGCTGTCCCATAAGGGTATGGAACTTGGGTCATGGTATGCCTATTTATAAATTGGTATTTTTTATTGCTGTGGGACAGCACACAGGCTGAGGGACCGCTTAGAATTTAGCAGTTACCGTCACCTATGTGTGTTTGGAACGCCAGTGGCATCGCAAACACGCTGCTGTCTCATAAGGGTATGGAACTTGGGTCATTGTATGCCTATTTATAAATTGGTATTTTTTATTGCTGTGGGACAGCACACAGGCTGAGGGACCGCTTAGTATTTAGCAGTTACCGTCACCTATGTGTGTTTGGAACGCCAGTGGCATCGCAAACACGCTGCTGTCCCATAAGGGTATGGAACTTGGGTCATGGTATGCCTATTTATAAATTGGTGTTTTATTTTTATTACTGTGGGAAAGCAGACAGGCTGACGGCCAGCTTAGAATTTAGCAGTTACCGTCACCTATGTGTGTTTGGAACGCCAGTGGCATCGCAAACACGCTGCTGTCTCATAAGGGTATGGAACTTGGGTCATGGTATGCCTATTTATAAATTGGTGTTTTATTTTTATTACTGTGGGACAGCAGACAGGCTGACGGCCTGCTTAAAAATTAGCAGTTACCGTCACCTATGTGTGTTTGGAACGCCAGTGGCATCGCAAACACGCTGCTGTCCCATAAGGGTATGGAACTTGGGTCATGGTATGCCTGTTTATAAATTGGTATTTTTTATTGCTGTGGGACAGCACACAGGCTGAGGGACCGCTTAGAATTTAGCAGTTACCGTCACCTATGTGTGTTTGGAACGCCAGTGGCATCGCAAACACGTTGCTGTCCCATAAGGGTATGGAACTTGGGTCATGGTATGTCTATTTATAAATTGGTATTTTTATTGCTGTGGGACAGCACACAGGCTGAGGGACCGCTTAGAATTTAGCAGTTACCGTCACCTATGTGTGTTTGGAACGCCAGTGGCATCGTAAACACGCTGCTGTCCCATAAGGGTATGGAACTTGGGTCATGGTATGCCTATTTATAAATTGGTGTTTTATTTTTATTACTGTGGGACAGCAGACAGGCTGACGGCCTGCTTAGAATTTAGCAGTTACCGTCACCTATGTGTGTTTGGAACGCCAGTGGCATCGCAAACACGCTGCTGTCCCATAAGGGTACACCAACTTGGGTCACTAATGCCGGAATACAACACAAAGTTATTATGGCGGCATACTTAAGACCAAAGGTGGTCGTACCACGTAGCTAGGGTGGGTTGTTTTGTCGCCTTTTACGACAGGCTGACCCCGGCCGCAGAGGTTAGTATTCTTTCTCCGCCGCTGCACGGATAAATGGTAAATAGTAATATTAAATTACAACAAGGACTTTATTTTAATACGATCACGTAACCATTTATTTATGTTGAAAACACCATAAATTATGACAGATTAACTTTTTCAAACACTCACAAATTCAGCAAAGTACTTAGGAACGAAAATATGTACGCTTTAATTATTTTACAGCATTTGTACTAACAACAGTAAAAATGTTGAAGTACAACACTCCAGTGTTCAAAACAACAATCCATATAAAATAAATAGCCTTCTCCATTTTTATTACTCGCAAACTTGCATACAGTCGTAACTAACCGTATGACAGTTACATCGCAGCTACAAGCCCACGTTAACAAATCGTGTACGATTCGGTAGGAGTCACTTGTGCCACCGTCTGTACCTACATAAAGTGGGTCACAGAGGACTTTTATGTACCAAATCATTTTTGTGTAAGGATTTATTACTGTGATTATTTTAAACATCATGTTTTGCCAATAAAATTGTCATGCTAATATTTAATCATAGACTTAAAAGTATACATACGCCTAACTACATTTTAATATACAAAAAAGATTAGTATTTCAAAGTTTTTAAGGTAAAATTCATGTTTAAATTATAATACGGTAGCAGGAAATGTAGAACACTTAATTAAAATTATGCAATGTCAAAAAAAAAATAACAAATGTCTGAAAAATTATGTTGTCATATTATTCAAGAAATAATCATCATTAGTGAAGAAGATAGTCAATTGCTTGATTTTTTTAACTTAGTAGTAGCATTTACTTATTAATAATTTCTTAAGTTGATTTTAAACTGCAGCTCTGAAACAGGCCGAGGACAGAGTGGTGTGGAGGCAGTTCATCAGCGTCTCCGTAAAGGCTTATCAAGACGGGCACGACCTTCAGGAATGAAGAACACGACGAAGAAGAAGAAGTTGATTTTAAATATACTTGTTTAGGTACTTTATTGTAAATAATAGAGGCCATGCATACAAAGTTTTTCCAAAACAGCGCCGTTTTTCCATTACGTCTAAGTAATAAAGGTGGTAAGCTTTAGTCGGGGATTTTCGTCAGTCATATAACCTGGACCTTTTAATTTGATTTCAACCGCCTGGTCAATAAATTACAGGCACAAATACATTTCCCAAACTTATTGTTATATAATTATAAAATAGATGATAATGATTACAGTCGCTAAGAGATTTGTTTTTACCTCTATTTTAAACTATGAAACCTATATTTTCCTGGTCATATTCAAAACTTTCAAACTTTCGCTGAAACCTTCTGCGCGTCATTTTCTATTTTTATATATAACATAACCGTAAGAAGATATGTGAATAGAAGTAGCTTTCGATATAAACTTCAATAGAAAAAAGAAAGCGTGCTGTTCTTTTGGGCCCTGGCAACCAAACCCCAGAGACCTCGTTGCATACTCGTCGGACCAGGGAGATGCAGTATTGAGTCTATAGGCGACGGCTGTGATTAGAACACACACGGCTGAACGTCGACTACAGCCGACTTATCTGTGCAATTGCAGTTTTTACGTTCACCACATTTGGTTCTTCGAATTATCCTACTAATATTATAAACGCGAAAATTTATAAGAATGTATATTTGTTATTCTTTCACGCAAAAACTACTGAATGGATTTTGATGAAGCTTTACAATAATATAGCTTATACTTCAAAATAACACATAAGCTATAATTTATAAAGACATTGTGTGAATTGTCCAAAATATAACGATAAGTGTCAAGTAAGTAGGAAAAAATTCTGCCATCTGCGAGCTATTCTGGCGTGCGCTGCAAAAACCGTTAGAGTTACACGTACATAGTATATAATGTACAATGTAAATGTTTATATTAAATAGTCCTACAAAAAAGCTCGTTACAGCATATTTTATTTTACCTATATTTTAAGTGCAAGCCATTATCGCGAAAATAGTGAACCATAAATATAATAAAAATTGATAATTTATTTCTTATATGCACATTTAGTAGTAAAAATTATTTTAGCTATATCTTCTACAAATCTAAAACTGTAAGACTTACTCCAATTGTATTTTTTTTTTATTTATTGTCAGAACTACATTTGCCGGATCAGCTAGTTGTAAATATATTTGGATGATACCTGTTTGTATATTTATTCAACAGTAGTGACATCCTCTCCAGGAGGACGGCACTTTATCTAGAGGAATATTACTATTGTTAGACTTCGAACGTGCGGATAATGAGTATCGGCTGAAGGAAAGGCATCGTGGCCAATAAGCGCCGTACCGAAGTGGTTAATAACTTGATACATAATTTCATCAGCACGCAACATTACAATCTTTAAACAAAACCACCATGAGTGATATTTTAAATGAATCATAATTTATTTTATAAAAAGAGATAATTTTAATTAATATTTTCAGTTTCATTACGCGTCTATAACAACACTGATATGCACTTATTTGCTATTTTCACATATTTTTTTACACAATGTTGTATTGTGTTACCGAAAAGTGACATTTCGAATTTTGACTGGCTCCATCCAAAACATCGGTAACGTAAAACAAAAAGCCCATTAATAAACGTCAACTGGCTGTCAATTCCAACTATTCTCGATGCAACAGCCACGTCAGTCGAAACGGACAAAATGCGATACCCAACAAAACATGGCCGAAAATATAAACTATGTACAAAATTAACAATTCTGATCAAGCTTTTGGAAATGCAGAGCACGAGTGGACGAGTCTTTGCTTGTCACGTGCATTTTCGTTTGTATAAATCGATTGATTTTATTTTATTTATTATATTAAAAAAATATGGAAACCATATTTGATTAGGAAAAGATCTCTCTGGTAGGATATCACAGAGCTTAGTTAACAATCACGCTCAGCTCAGCTCAAAGCTCCGTTAAAAAAAGATAACTTATGCAAAAAATGTGATTAAGTGCACAAATTCCGACGGAATACACACTGAAAACAATTTCTATATTCAATTATTGGACGAAAATTCGAAAACATAAATTCATATTTGGAATTCTGGTACACCATGGTGTCAGCTATTTACTGGCGTATTTTTTTAATATGATATCAATCCTCTTTTTCATTTAAATGTCACCTGAATAATACTTGCAGTAGTGTTTCAACTTTTTTGATGAAAAGTACATATAACGTATATATTTTTATGCATAAATACACAGCAGCCTCCAGAGGCAAATCAAACCCGTGGCCCCCGCAAGTGTTTCGACAGTGAAAGCTGTTACGTCATGGAAATCATTAATTTAAACGTACATAACTATACCGTAACATTTCTATAGTTATATACTTTAAAACAACAAACAACCTTCATTAATTACTACAACACGCAATTCGAAAAATATTAAACTTGCATAGGCTTTAAATTGGGCCCATTTAAAATACAGTTAATAGATCCCTATATCTTTATTAACGAGAAGGGGTTGAATCTGAATAAACGAAATGAAATAGTTAACCCTGCAGCGGTCTTCACACTCACTTTAATTTAGTTAACTGTTTTGTTGCCCTGAGCTGCAAGCGGAGCAGGAAAGGGTTACCTAGTCATGGACCCAAAGTATCGATAAAATGTTATGAAATAACGTTATGTTTTGAAGTTTTACATAATATTTGATAATTTCGTTCGGCTATCGAGTATTAGGCGTTACATTTAAAACAAAGCATCCATTCGAGCCGATTCATAAAGTCATAGCAGGGAAAAACTGTAACTTGTCCAAGTAAATGTTTCCTAAATAAAAAAATCAAGAACTCCGTGCAAAATTTTAATGCCTGTAATTATGTGTACGCAAAATTTTGCTAAGTGATCAAAAAGAATTGACATAAAATTGAAATATAAACAGTGAATTAGCAAATAACTTAAAATACGGGTGATGTACATGATATGCATATCGTGTTATGGTAAATACTAGTGATTATATATGTATGTTCACTTTTTATGAATGTAGTATTTTTTGCATAAGTTATCTTTTTTTAACGGAGCTTTGAGCTGAGCTGAGCGTGATTGTTAACTAAGCTCTGTGATATCCTACCAGAGAGATCTTTTCCTAATCAAATATGGTTTCCATATTTTTTTAATATAATAAATAAAATAAAATCAATCGATTTATACAAACGAAAATGCACGTGACAAGCAAAGACTATAATCATGATACTTTACAATATTTCAGACATAGTTTAAACAAAACAAAATCATAATCTATGATGAGATTATCTTAACTAATATTACAAATGCGAAAATGAGTTTGTTTATTTGTTTCTTACGCTTTCACGCCTAAACCGCTGAACCAATTTTGATGAATTTCGGTTATTAAGTCATAGATTGGACTTTGGAAAAGGATATAGCTTAGTTTTTTTAATTGATATGGCAAAAAAACGTTTGCCGGGTCAACTAGTAAAAAAAATATTAACCAACAGTAAAAATAAAATCTCATATAGTATGGTGAAAACACATATTTGAATTAATATTTAATTAAATAACAACTAGACTATCGATATGACAATATAACGATATGACAATTAAACATCACTAACATTTTCATCGCTACCTAATTTATATAGCAAACGCAGCCCCCGTACGCATTAAAAGGCTTATAATCACGCTGAAGTGTTGCAAGCGTTGATTAATCGATGCGGCATTTACTTGTGATCCTCAGGAATTTTTAAATAATGATAATTATTGGATCTTTTATTTATTTTAATATATTAATTGTATGATATTTAAAATATTAAGAAGTAAATTGATGCAATAGGAGGGATCAAAAACAAGATGGATAGATTGCGTGAAAGACGTTTCAAAAAACCGTGAATCAGATTAAATAAAACTAATATAAGGGAAGATGACATATTGAATATTCAAAATACTTTAGGGTAAAAGATTGAAGAAGAATTTAAAAGCACATTCTAGAATGATCTGAATTTATTAATAATCATTTTCGAAAATCAAATTATATATTTCGATTCCTTTAAAAAAAGGAAATGATAATTAATTGGCTTACACGTTAATTAAAAATTAATTTCAATTTTATAAACAATTAATATCCTTGTAAACGAACCGTATAAAGTGGGAGCGCCCAAACTTAATAATGACGTAGGTAAATACAGGTTGCTACACACCTGCTTACTGGTCCAGCGACATGGTGGCCAACGAAGTAATCGATGGATTGATATTCAATATTCACCGTGTTACGCTATAGTAAGGTACTCATTAAAATAATTTTGTTTATGATATTATGAGCGTCTGTGGAATTCGTGATTTCAACCATTTGTAAGATGTAGTTACTGTCGAGTTGGGTTTGACGTCTTTGGCCAGAGCCAATGAACCCAAAGTGAAACTTCTCTGTGAAGGGGCGGAGTAAGAATACCAGCTTCTGCGGCAGTTGTCAGCCTGTCGTAAAAAGCGACAAAACAACCCTTGCTACGTGGTAGGGCCACAAGTCCATCTGGATGGCAACCACCAGTGTTTAAGTATGCCGCCATAATATCCTTGTGTTGTGTTCTGGCATTAGTGACCCTCTCGGTGCCCCTAGCGTCACAAATATCCATAGGTAGGTCGTCAGCCTGTCTGCTGTTCCTCAACAATGAAAAAAGTGAGCCATCTACCATTATCCTTTCAATAGATTTTGAGGTGTGAATTAGTATTACGTTATTTAAAATTTTAGCGAAAGGGCCAAGGTTATGATTTTATACCCATCATCGTATTAGTCCAAGTCGGATTGGCAGTTTATATATCCAGTGATCTCGTTATACTAGTTAAGTAGTTCTTAACTACTAGGTAAAAATATTGCCCCTTTTTGGGTATAGGCCTTTTTTTTTGGTCTCGGGGAAAAACCCGGTGCCCCGGACCGGGGGAACCCGTTAAGAGAGGATATGTGGGACTCCGGAAAAGATGTTCGGCCATCCGATTACCCACTAAAAACCCCGCTGTTCTCCTATCGCCTACGCACGAGCCTACGGATATGTGGCCTGCCGATCTCGTGGCCCGCCCTTTGTCTCAAGGCGAGCCTCTTCTGATCTGGTCTCGAAACGTCCGCCTAGGTCTACCCCTTCCAACACTTCCATTCACACTCGCCTTATACACTTTTTTCGTCAATCGTTCTTTATTCATTCTCTCAACATGGCCAAACCATCTCAGCATACCTTTCTCAATTTTTGTCACTACATCTTCTTTCAGATCACAACGTTTCCTTATCTCACTATTTCTTAACCTGTCACTCAATTTAACTCCTATCATACTTACTCTTCTTTCAATATCACTCTCACACTTTCCGTCTCTTGTAAACTTTGAACCCAGATACACAAACTCATTCACATGTTCAATTTGTTCATCTCCAATCACAATATTGCAGTCTGTCACTGTTTCATCTCTTTTAAACACCATCACTTTCGTCTTCTTTACATTCATCTTCATTCCCTTTCTAACAAAAGCTCCACTCATAACAGTTACCATCTCCTGCAACTCCTCGGCCGAAGACGCAAGTAATACTTGATCATCAGCATAGAGAAAACATTTGACGAGTAACTCATTCATTCTCAACCCAATTTCATTCATAACAATACGAGACAATAATTCGTTATTTATATTTATCTTATTATATTTATATACTTTTTATATTATATATGTCTATTATGTTGAAAATTTGTTGTTTTTTTTTTATATTTTATATGCGCCTTTTTTAAAGGAATTTCTTTTCTTAAGTATATGTAAGCTATCTACATATTCCAGTTGTGCTGTTCTGTTCTGTGGGATACAACTTAGTGTGTACTTAAATATATGTATTATTACAGTATAATTAATGTCTAAATCCGAAAAATATGTGAATTTTATTATTTGTTCGTGCCGAGGAATTTCTTATATTTTTAAGCTCTTTACTGCACACCTGCCTCCTTTATTTATTCCTTTAGGTATTAAAAATACGTTACCAGTCAATAATGTTTATGAAGAATACATTTAGTTATCATAAATGCCTGTAAGCAACATTATCGGTATTAAATACTGATTGTATTTGAAATTCTTCGATTACCAGGATTCTCTGCGCATTTTGGTTAATGTAACTAGAATTTAGCATTTTTTTATTGCTGTAGGATAGCAGAGAGGCTGACGGTCCATTTTGAATTTTGTAGTTAGCGTTGCCTAGGTCTTCGCAACGCCAGTGGCATTGTAAACATGCTGCTGTTCTATATAAGGGTACAGGAACTTGGGTCACTAATACCGGAACACAATACAAATTTATTATGGCGGCGTACTTAAGACCAAAGGGCTCCAAGGCCGCCTAGATGACGACTTTCCCTGATCATTAAATATGCAGCCATAATAATCTTATGTTGTATTCTGGCACAAATGATCCAAGTTCCATTTCCCCTACGCAGACGATAGCGTGTTAGTGATGCCCCTGATTTCGCAAACATCCATAGGCGTTAACTGCTTACCATCAAGTGGACGGTCAGCCCGTCTGCTGTAGTCTTACAGCAATAAAATATAATATATCCTCATTGTACTGTTTTATTTTGTTTTCATTCTATATTGCTAAGAACTTTCCGATCTTTTACTGTTTGTTGATTTAGCAAGATTTTGAATTCTACTTTTTCACTCAAGCCCGTCAACGCCCTCAGCTTATAAGGGAAATCTCACTTTAGTATCTTTTGTGTTATTCACCAAAGTTCAATGACCTGGACTTGGATTGGGTCTGGAGGACTTACATATTAAGTTCTTAAGTTTAATTAAATTATTTGCAATAAAGGTAAAAGGATATAACTAGTTATATGTACCTCTCCAAAATAGACATTACACCAGATACACTTCACATGCGAATTGGCAAAATATAAAAACTAAAAATGTTGATCCAATCCGTTTTCTATCAATTTGCTCTTGTGTATATTGGCGTGCAGAAATTTTAGTTCTGGTACAATAATTAGCAGTATACCTTGAACTCCGAGTGTTTTATTCAAATAAAACGGAATGTATACTACCGCGAAAAAATGTAAAAAACTTGTAAAGCTAATGCAAATCAAAGCACTGTACATTATAAGTTTACATTATCAAACGTCAACTGGCAACAATAGTATAGGTGCCATTATTTGAAGCTGGTTCAGAAGCGTCCAAAAAGTCAACAGCTCCCTACCGCAATACAAAGGCATTTATTGTACGAATTTCACGCTTGCAGTATAGGGTGCATTGTTGGAGGATGTTTTCAATTGATACTTCTTTCAACGTTTGTGATTACCAACATTTCTATGAGGTAAACTGGCGATACTTCTGTGTAACATGAGATAATGAGTATCTTCTTCCTGCCCTTATCCCAACTACGTGGGGTCGGCACAACGTGTTCTCTCCTTCCACTCTCCTCTGTTAGCCGTCATCTGAACATTCACACCTTTTTTAACCCTATCATCTTTTACACAATCCATCCATCTTTTTGGTCTACCTCTCCTCTTGTATCCAGCATACTCCTTGTTATATGACGCTCCTCTAAAAAAGGAATGAATTATCACAATAAAATACAAATTTTCGTAGTATATTCAAAAAATTATATATAAGAAATATTCAGCCATTTGTAAACTTCTTGTATAATTCGTAAATGTACATACATTATAAATACATATTTATAATCAGTATGAGCGATGAAACGATTCACTAAATATAAATAAATAGAAAATTTGCTTGCCCTGTTTTTTGTTTAAACTTAATGATATATGATCATGCGGCCGAGGGCGCACAGTTGTAAAAGGCGAAAAACAACCCGTCTTGTGATAGCACTCCACGCCCGTCTGTATGGCTACCATGTAATAGTCTCTAAATATGCCACCATGTTTTGTTTTCCGCCATAAGTGACATTCCCAGTTTCATTTCCAGTTCCCCTAAGTGGTCGCCAGCGTGTTAACGGAGCCTCTGGCGTCACAAACAACCACAGCTGACAGTAACTACTTACTAAGTGGGTCGTCACCTACCATATAGCTTTAAAAATCAATAGTTGATAAAATTATTTAAGAAAATAATTTTACCTAATTAAATTAAGGTAAGGAACAATTAAGTATCAATATTATAATAATTAAGTATCAATTTTCATTAAAAATATCAAGTATCAAACTGTTTCGAGCAATACATCGCTAAGCATCCCCGCGCGGCCACAGATCGCGGTGCGAAATACAGAAGGGTTGCGTCACCTACAATCCCCACGCATGCAATTTCGTCACGGTCGTCCCCATTCTAAACCAGCCTTATGCCACAGCGTAGAAACGTACTACACATCTAACCTTAAAACTGGCTGTTTGAAATAAAAACTGTACGGAACTTATATAAACTGTGACAAACATTATGTGGGGTGGGCAGCTATTCACCCTTCATTCGTCACGCGCCAAAAAAATACTAATTTTATATTTCAACAATGGCTCGGTAACTAGTTTCTAGTGTAAACAAATTGTTCTTTACTCGCAGATATTGAGCATATTTAAATTTGGTAACATATCATATTCTATTACCAGATTTATTGTCAATGTATTTAATGCTATGTGGAAATTTTAAATCATTATTTAATCGATTTATACTATATCCTTAAAATATTTTTAGCACCTGAAGTTTTATCTACAAGGATAAATGATAAAAGTTTTTGGATTTATTATGCTTTCTTATAAAATATTTTTGTATATATATATATATATATATATATATATATATATATATATATATATATATATATATATATATATATATATTTAACTACTGCATAGTATACTGTATAGAAGTTGTGGACTCTATAGTTCAGCAAACATCCAAACAACCCACCCAATAGCAGATGGTTACCGTCGTCTCTAGCCGTTTGCAAAACCAGAGACATTACCAACGCGCTGCAAGACTCGATATATAACTCTTATTTTGAAAACGTATCATATAGTACTGCGATGGGTATACTACAGCCGGAAGCTCGGTCCAAATCTCAAGAGTTGTAACATGATCGTTCTTAAGAACCGTACGGTAACGATCTATCTCACGAAGTCCGTTTGACTCTCTGGTTGTAGTAGTTATGTGTACCGATAATCGCGCTTGTGTGTGTAAACGAAGGGAGCGTTAGCAATGAAATCTGACATGTATTATATGTTTTAAAATTTAATGTTAAAAGATAAAATGTAGCAAAGTAACTCATATGATAGAATTATAGGTTACAATGAATAGAAATAAAACAATACAAAAAAGAAAAGGCTCCAGGAAATAGGGATGAACGCCTGCCAATGGCCGGTGATAAATCAAATCAAAATAATTTATTTCTATATAAATTTTTATCTTTAAAAGGATAATGAATTTTTTTCTAATAAATTTACTCCAATATTAGAGATACTAAGATGATGATGAGTTGGAATTATAAAAGAAAGAAAAAAATAAAGAGTTTTAATGGGTGTACCATGTTATTATGCCCTTTTCAAGGAGTTAGTTATCATTAAATACTACATAATTTCGATTTTTTTTTCATAATAATCCACTGTCCTTTTACAATTTATATGAGGCAATTAAATTTTCTAGTAAATAAAAATTGTAATTGTTAGCGAGTAAAATAGTCAATCTCCCATAAATACAATTATGCAAATTTAAGTATATTTCAGGTATATTTCAGGACACAAATTGAGTAAAATCAAAATCCCGTAAATTTTCCATTATCAAGTGGGCAATAATCAAACGTATTGAACCCACCACACTTTCTAGTTCAACGATTTAAGCAAAAGTGACATGACAAAATTCAATTTACAAAAGTTAGAAGTACAGAAATTAAGCATTATACTTGTGTGCATAATCCTATGACAATATCAATCATTACGAAAAATATTCATCATCATCATCATCATTTCAGCCGGAAGACGCTCACTGCTGGACAAAGGCCTCCCCCAAAGATCTCCACGATGATCGGTCCTGCGCTGCCCTCATCCAACCTATTCCGGCGATCTTGACCAGATCATCGGTCCATCTTGAAAAAAGAGTCCAACAACAATAATCAATTGGAGATCAGGAACCCCTGCACCTCTAAATATCTTTTGAGGTTAAACGAAAAATATTAACACAAATAAAATTACTAGTACTATTATACTACCTGGAATGGAGACTACTGTACGCAAAGGTTCTCATCAAGACATTTAGAGAAATAGTATACCTCAAGCAAACCGCGCTTTTCTATAATGACACGCAATAGCACATCTTCCATCTCACTCAAAACTCATTAACATTTATTTATCTAGTTTTGTTTATATGTTTTCATAGACTATTGTTGTATATTAAGCACATTTTTTCACAATAAAATATGAACTACTGGAATCTAGATCTGTATTTTATTGGGAGCAGACCTAACAAGTAGACCTCAGAGGAAAAAATCTACCTGAAGAGTCCAACAACAATAATCAATTGGAGATCAGGAACCCCTGCTCCTCCAAATACCTTTTGAGGTTAAACAGTTCTCTTAAGATTAATTTCATTTTTTTATTAATTTCATTGATGAATTGCGAAACAAATGATGTGCACTATTAGCTTCCTGTGACAGTCGACAGAGGCATCCTAGCTAAGTTATTAAAATAATAATAATAATAAATAATAATAATAAATATTTTGTAACAATTCACACAGCGTCATCTAGTCCCAAACTAAGTAGCACTTGTGTTATGGGCCCTAGACAACTGATATACTACTTATATACTTTTTTTTTAAATAAATACATATTATACAAAAACACCCAGACGCGAGACGGGAATCGAACCCGTGACCTCCGCGAGCATACCGACGTGCGTTATCCGTTACGCCACCGAGGTCGTCGTCGAATGCTTTGGATGTAATCTTAATAACCGCTTGGACGATAGGTCCTAATGAGCTGATGACTTACATAAAATCAGAGTTAGATGGAAAAGGTAAGGAAGCGGAATTTGTGATACAAACTACAGCAGGCCTAAAATCAGCAGTGGATGAAACTTAGCTGATAATAAGTTAATTTTAAAGCTAAGAATGGCGACCACCATATATAGGTACAAAAATTAAAGTCCCTTAATAAATACTTCTGCACTCTCCAGAATTTTATGCTCGAGTATTGAGTGCAAACAATTCAAAACACTTTCAAATATTTTCTTATTATAAACTTTATGTCATTGTAATAGAGACTATATTTAAAGAATATTTCCTTTTGAAGTTCTTAAAAATATGCTGAGCGATCGCTTTTGGAAAAGTCACTCCAGTTTGTTTCGATGACAGAGCAGCGAACTTCAAAAAGAAGAAAGATTTTGAAGTATATAATTCTATATCTTATATTTAATTTCATAGATTTTATATCTAGACAAATTTCACGTCACCCTAATTAAGTGATGATCTTTTTTATAAAGATCATCACTTAATTAGGGTGACGTGAAATTTGTCTAGTTCAATAGTATGCAGACAGCAAAGAAAACGCAGGTAGCGTAAGGGCACACTATTGTTATTTCTCGGCTAGAGGGACTGACGCTTCTGCTTTTTTTAAGACTTCTTATTCTTCTTGATTCAAGAAAATTCTGTTTTACGGTAGCGTATTTATTTGCACACACGTTTATCTTGACGTGAATATCACTGTAGTATTTGTCGAGATGAAAAGGTTGTAAAAATAGATATTTCTTTTATTTACAATTATTTTATTTACAAAGTTTAATAGCATCAGCTTTTTTCATATTGTTGGGGAACAGCTCAGCAGACCAGTTGATAGCCCACTTATTAGTAAGCATTTACCGTTGCCTACGGATGCCATTTGTGACGCTAGGGGAGTGAACACGCTGCTGTCAACATACTGGAACCTGGGTCATTTCTGCCGGAACACAACAAAATTTTATTATGGCGCCATACTTACTCGTTAAGTTCAAGGGTAAGTTGTCAATCAGACCATCTAGCTAAGGTTGTTTTGTCACCTTTAACCGCAAGGCCGTCTCAACCGCTAGGGTCAAAAAATATTATTATATTGATATCAAATTTGATGGTTTCCTTTTTGCAATTAAAGTAATACTTACGCGATTTTGTTTGTCTAATGTTGATATAAATGTTGTCATGCTGTCAAATCCGATTCTTGCTGAACTTATAAACTTCGAATTAGTCAGTCCTATACAAATCTGATGGCATACTGACAATATATATAAAATATTTTAATTTTTTTATCTTAAATATATATTTTAATAACTGACTCGTGTATTACCTAATAAAGTACTTCTAATAAAATGGACAAATTGTAACAACAATTGAGGTATATTCAAACCATAACATCATTATGAATCTAAACTATAAATTTATAGCCTTCTATTGCTTCGAAATGGTGGATTAGCAATTAATCCTGTAATAATTTTAGCTCAAACTACCGCAGTTAAGGGGTCAAAATGCGCCATATGCGCTCAATATCCTATCGACGAACAAAATTAACTCTAATCCTGGCTCTAATGTGAACACATATTACTAAATTCCCGCCATAAGTTCGTAATTTACAATGAAAATAGTCCAAAAAATTTCTAGAACATTGCTGAAAATTAAACTCAGTAACCAACGGTAGTAGGTTAGATATTGTTTTTTACCGACCTAAACAGTTTGCGTAATGTGGCTTTTCGTTTAAGATCTGCATTATTGTGCCCATTTATGGGACTAAGGTTTCAATGCGAAAGTCATAGAATGCTCTGGAAAACTTCCATTTCGCACATTCTGATTCTCAAAATTGCACATATCGCTCTCTATTGACCTTCGTGCTTACACATAATATTGCTTTTTTTATTGCTATAGGACAGCAGACAGGCTGATGGCCCGCTTAGAATTTAGCAGTTACCGTCGCCTATGGGTGTTTGCAACGCCAGTGTATTTTTCAGATTTACCAACATGCTGCTGTCCCATAATGGTACAGGAACTTGGTTCACCAATGCCGAAACACAACACAAGGTTATTTTGGCGGCATACGTAAGACCAAAGGTGGTCGCCATTCAGCCGGTCTTGAGGCCCTACCACGTAGTTAGGGTGGGTTGTTTGGCCTTTTACGCCAGACCGACCTCGGCCGCAGAGGTTAATATTCTTTCTCCGCCCCAGCACGGATGTAAATTGTACATTTTAGTTATCAGCCAATCATGCTCCATTGTTGGATGTCGGCCTCTTCCATAAGTTCCAGTTCCTTGCCTTCCCCATTTAGTCACGACCGGCAACTTTACGGTCATCGGCTAATCGAGATCTAAATAATCTAAAATCTTGACATTATGTGCAATTCGATCAGGAGCAGGGGCAATAGCTCCTGCCTATAAAGCGCTAAAATGTATTGAAATATGTCCGGAACTCAGCATAGCAAACTTTAGGATATGAGAAGTAAACAGTTACAGAATATTATCACCTGCCAGCCCACCTTGAATAAAAGTGAGGGGTATACTGTCCGAGCCAAGCAGTGGAATGTTACGAGTAGTTATTATTAATGCAGTGAATCAATTATTTTTTTCCTAGTTTAAATCAGTTCATTTTTAAGTCATGGTTAAGTGCAGCTTTGGAAAAAATAAAGAAAAAAGTTTATTTGTCAAAAAGTAACAACGTATAACAAAATCACACACATCTGACTGTTACATTTTTAACAAATGAGTAAAATAAAATAATATTTTTTTACAAAATGATGCTAAGTTAAACTAAATCTAAACAAACCCGCTTTATTTTCAATAAATATCCAACAATGGTTTAGAAACCACAGAATATGAATACAACGACAGCTTGTTGAAATCAAATTATGAACAGAGGGGGACGCGTTAGGGCCGCAACCACTGATCGCGATGATCGATGGTCGCGCTACGTGTTTGAATTATACCGAAAGCGGTTATGTGTGAACTCATCTTTATATATTTTATTCCGATTACTAACATTACGCATACATATTTAATAATGTAATATACCCTTAATATCGAAGGGTTTGGTTAAGCTGCCATTAACTTAGCGGCGATTGCCAGTTTCTTTACTCGGTACGTAAGAATTCCGTTTGAAAACAGTTATTGATAAGATGTTTTTGACTTTGACGGTAATCATAAAAAATGAAAACTTACTTTTTTATTACTGCAGAACACCTGACGGGCTGACGGCCCACTTAACGTAAGTAGTTACCGTCACTTATAGATGTTTGCGACGCTAAAGGCACCGCGAACTCGCTGCTGCCCCATATGGATATTAGGGTCACTAATGCCGGAACACAACACAAGGTTATTATGGCGGCATACTTATACACCGAGGGTGGTTACCATTCAGACTGGCTTGGGGCCTAACACGTAGCTAGGGTTATTTTGTCGCCTTTCACGACAGGCCGACCCCGGCCGCAGAGGTTAGTATTCTTACTCCGCCATTACACGGAGTGAGAGTATAATTATTATTATTATTATTCCTTCCTATCAAATTTTAAATTATTTTCAAAACATTTGTGATAGTACCTACATTGTAATAAAGACGAGTTAACTGTATCCTAGATGAGTTTCTATATCTCAAGAACCCTGTTAGTCTGAATTGTGTCTTTTACACACATTGTTTACATTAAAATTCACTTCAGTTCAGTATTGCCATATTAAAAAAAATCGCGTCATTTTGTGTCAGTTATGTTATTCTTCTTCTTGACCAAAGATAATAAGAAGGGATAAGTCAAGAGAGAGTTTTTGGAGGTTATAGTATTCCTTTAGACACTCACCGATGTATATCCGCCTGTCTCCTACACTCCACTACGGCTTTTGTCTTTTGACATAGACAATAAGTATCTTGTGAACTATATGTAGACACGAGACTGCGTAAGATTATATAAATGCATATCCATAAACTAAATCGCTTAAGTAACATAGGTGAAAGCCGACTGATTAATGAACTACAAAACAAAAAATTGCATATATAGTTCTATTGCTGTCAATTTGTCAATTTACCTTATTAATTATATCGAATAACCCTGTTCTTCACGTGAACATGAACCTGACCGTCATATATATGTATATCTTCTCTTTCCTTTAAGCTATTTAAAACTAAAACGAAATAAAATATTGCGAGCTTAAAAAATAATATCAAATAAGTAAAAACAAATGCGAAATCCAATTGACGGAATCATATCAAATCTTGATCGTGTTGCAATCAGTGCGTCCCTAAAGGAGACAAAATTAATTAGCCCCATGGACCCCTAATCAAGGAAACAATAACCGCAAACAGAAGGGTTCCGCGGGCGCGACATTTGTGTCAATACTGCCCTTATATTGTCAAAGGGATGAAATTATACCATCCGTGTCCCAGATATTGTGCTATCGGCGCGTATACAGATATTTTTGGGTCTTTTGCTTAAACTGCTTGGATTCCAGTTATTATCTACGCTTTATAGGTATGACTACTTATCATTATTGCTTAGTTTCTAGTACTTGCTACTTTTGATTTGGAAGTATTTTTCCAACTTCGTGAACTTTTTGATACCCCTGATCAAAAGTCAAATCACATAGCCTTTAAAATAATATTAGCCATCATTAACTTCACCTGTCTCTATGTAACGGAATATTTGAACATAATTTCACTCACTTAAAATACAAAATCTCACCAAAAAAACGCTTGTTTTCTACACTAAATATTACTATTTTTTTAAGATATTTTGCATACATTTTAATTATGTATTATTGCTGTTTTATTTTTCTGAGCATTGGATTACGGTTACATCGGAATGTTTTATTTCGGCTTCTAGTTCTTCCGTCATTTCACAATGAAGTTCAAAAAATAGATGATATATATTTTTTATAACTAGAGTTCAGCAGACAGGCAAACCGCCTACCCTGCCAGGTGGTCAACATCGCCTATGGCTGTTTGTAACACCAGATGCATTACCAATGCGTTACCGGCCACGAAAAAAAATTATATCGCCTTTTTTAAGAACCCCATTTCGTATAAGAAAGAAGAGGCTCCAAGAAATGGGGATGAACACCCAGCCGATGGCGAACAGTGTGGTGGTAGAAAGACGACGAGGGCACCATTCTAAATAGCTCCTCAGAACATTCCCGGTTGTACAGAATAAAAAATAAGAATACGGAAACAGACGCAAAGTCTCTCCGGAGTCCAAGCGTGTATAGACCATCTGTGAGTATGGGATCGTCAACAACACGAACTATGCGCCGTTGGATGGAGTCTAGGGGGTTGAGCTGACAGGCGGGTGCTCCAGCCCATACAAGCGAGCAGTACTCCATATGCGGCCTGATCTGTGCTTTGTATAGCACAAGTCATTGCCTTGGAGTGAAATACTGCTTGGACCGGTTTAACACACCCAGATTTTTGGCGGCGAGCTTAGCTTTGCCCTTCATTTGTCCCCTAAACTGCACATCGTTCGTGATGTAGACATCATTGATCCCAATACTGTTTGAGATGGAAATAAGAGTTCCTTGGAACTGTGCCGCAGGTGCAAACGGGGTTTTCTTGGCAGATAATACGCATACTTGCGTCTTCGAGGGAACGAACTGAGCACGGTTTTGTCGTCTTATATTTCGTCTGTAAAGATATAGTTTTTACCAAGCCGCTTATGACACTTAAATAACCCTTTCTCTAGATTAGCAGAGAGTTCCTTGTTGTCAGAAAATAGGGTATCCCTATTTTTTTATTTGACTGAGAACATAAGGTAAAGTTATTATTGTTATCAAACTAGTATTATTATGTGATTGGTACACCACACTTATACGAAATAATTTATTCATTTATATTTCATTACGTATTTAACTTAAACATAAACAAGAACAACGTTCTAATGCGTTACACAACAACACCGCAAACCGCTACCTCAATCACGGTAACGTACGAGCTGTGACCGCAATGGGACCCCCGGATTCTCAAACAACACGTTACCACGCTACGCAAACGTGGGGCTGTAACAAAGTTTTACTATATTCTTGTTTTAATCTAGCAATAATTCTAAATATTTGACAATAATTGTATGAAAAGGACTTACGGAATGGATAAAGTTAGGAATTAGTAAAGTTAGTACATCGGGATAATTAAATGTATGACATTGATAGACAAACTAAAAAGTAATAATATATTATTATGATAAGAACATGCAATTTTTCTAATAATAATCACTCAATCAATCAGCAGCCTGGCGATGACATAGGCCTCACAAAAGATCACGCCTTAACATACAATCCTCAGCTTTTCTCATTCTATCACTACCGGATAGCTTTTTAATATCGTTGTTCCATTGCCAGACTGGAGGGCGTCCTACACTACATTTGCCAAGAGGCGGTCTCTACTCTAGGACTATGTTTCTCCAACGGCTGTCAGTCGCACGAAATATGTGTCCAGCCCATCACGAAATATGTGTCCACCACTTAAACAAGTTTATTATTATTTAGCGAACTATGTCCGTTAGTTAATCTTCTCTCGTATCTGCTCATTTTTGATTCCATCTTTAAGGAAGGTACCGATAATTAATTTCTTTTTTATTATATAATTTATTATTATTATATAATAATAATAATGTAAAAAAATATTGCCATGTGACACGAAAAATTTTAGGAATGCATATGGGCGGATACAAAATCAGAGGTAGACAAGAGAAAAGATGGATGAAATCTGGGAAAGACGACACAGGGGAAGAGAAAATTTTGTGTGGACCTCAGTATGGGACAAGGACATGAAAAATCATGCTACAATTGTAATAACTATATTATTACTGATATAAAAGCTCCACGAGGGCAACAATTTCTGATCACCTAAGCTGAAAAAAAGGTTTCTTGAGTTTCGTTTGTTCTAAATCACGGTGTAACTTTTTCCGTGTAGTAGTGGAGTAAGAATACTGACTTATGCAGCCAAAGTCAGCCTGTTGTAAAAAGCGACTAAAAAACCCTAGTTCGTAGAGCCTCAAGCTTGTCTGGATGGCAACAATTTCTGGTCTATTAGTATATACCATACCATAATAATCTTGTTTTGTGTTCTGACTTTAGTTTTTCAGACTCCAGTACCCCTGTGGAGGTTGGTTGTTAGTTGCCTCTCCACTTAGCCTCTCCACACCAATCTCCACTCCCACCTAGCCCCGGTGAACCCTGTTACATCGAGTAACCTATTGTTGAGATTGTGGTAATCAATCCCTTGGAAACATAGGACGATAAGCAGACGGGAGTAAGGAGGTCGAGTCATTAATAACTACTTTACACCGGAGGACAGTCGTCGGCAGCAGGACGCACTGCCTACCGCAGCCAACACACTGCGGTGCAGAAGACAAGGGGAAACCATGCAATGGTTTCCCCTTGTCTTCTGCTACTTTTATTTATCAAAAAACAAAGAATACAATCTAAGTAAATCAAACACTTCCAACCGCTCGATGTTCCCAAAAGTCATTTACTGCTAAACATTGCACCGAACAACTTTTTATAGGCATTAAAATAAATAGGCGGGCGACACGCACGACCGATTCCACGGAACCATCCGCTGCCAAAATTAAAGTACTCTTTTTTGAGAGCACCAATCTCCTCGGTCACACTCGATAAAATCGCTCCGTGACTATTGCGTTGTTCCTGTGCTACGTGGTTAATCCGCGAACGATGGCAGCAGATGATTCAAATGCTTGCTAGATTTGAAGATCTGTTTTTGTTCTACCTTACTTTTTAGTTATATTTTTGAGTAAAACTTCTAGCACTGTTGTGATTTGAAAATTCGATGAAACGAAAAAGCGGCAACCAAAAGAGACCAACATACTCGATTCATAATTATATTTATAAATATATATAGAGTATATGTATAAAGTGTTTATTATAATGTTCGTCTTCTCTTTGTTCGGACTTTGGTAGCTTTATATTTACACTAATATATGAAATATAATCCTCTTTTTTGAAGCTTCACTTCTACGGTACGTAAATTACACACACCTTTTATTCCATGAAGTAGTCGATAGGTTAACACCGTCATATCATCACAATAGATGTTTCAAATGCTATTTCTGGATAGTATACTTATTTCAAAAAATATCCATTTAGTTATTCAAGTAAGAAATGCAGAGTAGTTATACCATTTATATATGTATATTATTTTCATTAATTTGTTAATTTACCCTTTCATATGGTATTATTCTTTTTCAGTTGAATAAACTCTTTTTGCGTATGTTTAGACAATCGTACTTAAGTAGTAAATTCCAGTCGTGCGCCGGAGCTGACACACACAGTTTTTTTTACCTTCTTTTGAGAATCTTATCATCTAGCACATAAGTGTTTACTACGTTTACTTAATGCTACTTAAATAAAGTTCATATGTAATTAATTGTTAGTCATTATATACTAAAATATATTTCCAACATTTCTATAATGTAACTGTATACTACTAAGTGCGCTGTCAACATGTCTGCTGTCTCATAACAATAAAAAAGTCTCACTTTACAAAGAACCAGTTTAGTCTTAAACTATCTAAAAGAACTAACACGCAATATGTGTTATAAATTGCCTTATTTTTCACAAGTCTGTTCACTATTTAGCGCTCGCCACATGCAGCTGACATCCCGATATGAAGATGCCTTGACACGCGTCACGTTTTTGCTGGGGAGCTTTTAACCGCAACAAAAAACAACGACGCGGACAAGTGCTAATTTAAATATTTTATTTTTTGTCTACTAGACAGCTTTAAAGGTTTCACGATTAATTTACTTAATAGTCGATAGTTTTTAATGTGCATAGACTTTGTGAAACACGATTAAATAATTTAAGTATATTGGAGTTCTAAGTACAAATTAAGGCTGGAATAACAACATCCTAATCAGCTAGCAGTCCAGCTTACGAATCCACAAGCCATCAATTCGAGGCGATAACAGATATTGGACATAGATTGACACTGTTGACATTATGAGGAGGGCTCATATGAGATTTGTTTTGCCTGTGAAATAGCACAAATCATCCGCTCATAGTCTGACTCATCGAAAGATAGTCCGTCCATCATCCGTGCAGGGGCGGAGAAAGAATACTAACCTCTGCGGCCGGGGTCAGCCTGTCGTAAAAGGCAACAAAACAACCAACCCTAGCTACATGGTAGGACCCAAGCCCGTCTGGATGGCGACCACTTTTGGTCTTAAGTATGTCACCAAAATAACTTTGTGACGCAAGTTCCTGTACCCTTGTGGGACAGCGGCGTATTCGCGATGCTACGGGCGTTGCAAACACCCATCATCATCATCATCATTTCAGCCGGAAGACGCCCACTGCTGGACAAAGGCCTCCCCCAAAGATCTCCACGATGATCGGTCCTGCGCTGCCCTCATCCAACCTATCCCGGCGATCTTGACCAGATCATCGGTCCATCTTGTGGGGGGCCTACCAACACTGCGTCTTCCGGTACGCGGTCGCCATTCGAGGACTTTTCTGCCCCAACGGCCATCAGTCCTTCGAGCTATGTGCCCAGCCCACTGCCACTTCAGTTTTGCAATCATCCGGGCTATGTCGGTTACTTTGGTTCTCCTGCGAATCTCCTCATTTCTGATTCGATCTCGCAGGGAAACTCCGAGCATAGCCCTCTCCATTGCTCTCTGAGCGACCATGAGCTTTCTCATAAGGCCCATAGTTAGCGACCACGTCTGCGTTCCGTATGTCATCACTGGCAACACACATTGGTTAAAAACCTTCGTCTTGAGACACTGCGGTATT
Source organism: Malacosoma neustria (assembly GCA_963693495.1). Taxonomy (NCBI): domain Eukaryota; kingdom Metazoa; phylum Arthropoda; class Insecta; order Lepidoptera; family Lasiocampidae; genus Malacosoma; species Malacosoma neustria. The sequence goes on along the minus strand of OY856378.1, from coordinate 2,415,213 downwards.
TGGGACGAAAAGATTTTACGGAGCTTCCCGAACGCTGCCCATCCGAGTTGGATTCGACGAGTGACCTCTTTCGCGAAATTGGACCTGCCTAACTGGATCGTTTGACCCAAGTAGACGTATTCGTCAACAATTTCGAAAGTACAGTTCCCAACTGTTACGGGGGTAGGTGCGACATGGACATTAGACATGATCTTCGTCTTGTCCATGTTCATTTTGAGACCTACTCCTTGGGAAGCTGTATTGAGGCCATCAAGCATATGGCTTAAGTCTTCCATGGTTTCAGCCATGATTACGATATCATCTGCGAATCTAAGGTGAGTGATGTACTCACCGTTAATGTTGATGCCCAGTCCGTTCCAGTCCAGAAGCTTGAAGACATCTTCCAACGCAGCAGTGAACAGCATCGGCGATATGACATCGCCTTGTCTGACTCCCCGCTGCAGTCGGATAGGTTTCGAGTTCTGATCCTGGAGACGGACTGACATGGTGGCGTTTTCATACAAACACTTCAACGCTTTGATGTATCGATAATCAATGTGGCACCTCTGGAGAGACTGAAGCACCGCCCAGGTCTCGATCGAATCAAAGGCTTTCTCATAGTCCACGAACGCCAAGCATAGTGGCTGGTTATACTCCTCCGTCTTCTGTATAACCTGCCGCAGCGTATGTATGTGGTCTATGGTGCTAAAACCTTTTCGGAATCCGGCTTGTTCGGGAGGCTGGAAGTCGTCAAATCTGCGCGCGAGACGATTCGTGATGACCCTTGAAAACAGCTTGTAAACATGGCTCAGAAGTGATATCGGTCTAAAGTTCTTCAAAAGGGTTTTGTCGCCCTTTTTGAAGAACAGCACCACTATACTTCCGTGCCAGGCCTGCGGCGTTTTGCCATCGAGGATGACGGAATTAAATAGCTTCTGGAGGATTTTAAGCACAGGAGTACCACCAGCTCTCAGAAGCTCGGCTGTAATTCCATCATCACCCGGCGCCTTGTTGTTTTTAAGCTGTTTAAGGGCCACACTAATCTCGTACAGACTGACGTCTGGGATATCTACGGTGTAGTGTCGGGTTAATTTGGCTCTTGGGTCTTTAGCCTTGTTGTTAACAGGTGCCCGTGTGGTCGTGTATAGCTGTCCGTAGAACTTCTCGACTTCCCTCAAAAGTTCGGGTTTAGACGAAACGACCCTGCCGTCGTCGGTCTTCAGCTTCGTCAGTTGGCTCTGCCCAATAGACAAGTCTCGTGCGAATACTTTAGAGCCCTTGTTACGCTCTATAGCCGCCTTTACACAGTCTGTGTTATGGCAGCGGATATCGCGAGTCAAGGACTTGGAGATCTGTCTATTTAGCTGCCTATACTGGGAAGCATCGTCCGGGGACTGAAGGGTCATTTGACGTCTCACATCCATCAATTTGAGAGTAGAATCTGAGATTTTTCCGGTTCTTTTTGAACGGCTGGCCTTGAAGAATTTAGACCCGGCCGTTTGAACAGCTTCCACGAACCTGTTATTATACTCGTCCACGTCAACGCAGTCACCGAGGCATTCGAAGCGGTTTTGCAATTCGAGTTGAAAGTTTACCGGGTTTTGGATCTGTATGGGTGCAGGTCGGAGCGTAGACTTCACCAGTCGAGACCTCTCCAATTTTGGATTGATATTCAATGTGCCTCTTACTAAGCGGTGATCACTCCCAGTTTTCACCGAATTGATCACAGAGACATCATTGAATATCTGTCTTTTGGTCGACATAATGAAGTCAATCTCATTTTTGGTGGCACCATCGGGACTAATCCAAGTCCATTTGCGTTGTTCTGGCTTCATGAAGAAGGAGTTCATCATATACAGGTCCTCCTTCTCCATGAAGTCGGCCAGCATCTGGCCTCGGGTGTTCCGATTTCCGAACCCAAATTGCCCCACTCTCAACTCATCGCCGCTACGTTTCCCCAATTTTGCGTTGAAGTCTCCCATGACAACGTTAAAGTGGGTTTTAGAAGTGTGGATGGCTGTTGAGATGTCCTCATACATGGCTTCCACCTCCTCGTCAGGATGTGTCGAAGTCGGAGCGTAAACCTGAATGACCTTCAACGAATACCGTTTGGTAATTTTGAGTATTAGGTACGCTACCCTAGTCGAAACACTCCCCACCTCAGTAACGTTGTTCACAAGAGACTTGTGAACGAGAAACCCGACACCACCTTGGGACAGTTGGTCGCCCTCCCGGAAGTAGAGCAGATTTCCGGAATTTAGGATTATTGAGTCCTCTCCCTGTCTTCGGACTTCAGATAACCCCACAACATCCCATCGCAGTCTGCTCAAAACTTCCTCCAGTTCCTCCAACTTCTCGTTGGTCCGCAGTGTCTTGACATTGTATGTTGCCAGGGCCAAAGGTCGTCGTTCTTGGTAGCGAATCCGAACCCGGGGATTCTTCGCACCCCCTGCCCCGTCGCTTATGTGGCTGCTACCGTGACCACCACGAACGGGGCCGCCGGGGACTAGGGGCCGGGGCCTGTGTGTATCTGTCATTTTAGGGGGGGGTTTTGCCATAATCGCCACGCTTGGCAGGCGGGTTGGCGATCGCAGTATTCGCAGTTGGTGATGCTCTCACGGAAAGATGCTGCTGCCCATCCTCCGTTCTTTCTATCCCTTAGTCGTCTCTTACGACACCCACGGGAGGAGATGGGGTGGTGCTATTCTGGTGCGACACCACACACTACAACAGTGACAATAAAAGGTAGTAATTAATGGGCAACTACAACATAGTTTACAAAGTATTCCAATTTCACACAACTATTTTTAAACTCTACACATATATATGAGCGACACCAATAAAAAATTCCAATAAACTAAAATAAACGATAATGATCCATTATAATACATGATAATGACAGTTTGATTTGTATTATCTTTATAAACACTATTATTAATGGAGTATGTTTTATAATAACTTATCTAAATTGTAGTATAGTCTTGAAATGGGTTATATTTTCAGATTTCAAACGTTCAATCACACATAATTATTAAAATAAGTAGTAAACGATGCGCTAGTTTTTTATATATAGCATAAAGATAAGATCTGCTGATCTCCATTTATGAAAATCTTCTTCCTCCTGCCCTTATCCTACATTATATAGGGTCAGCACAACATGTTGCATGTTGCAATAGTTATGGCTTAGTTTTTACAACCGCCCGCTTGCCTGACGTTAAGCCCTTTTTGGGGAAAAAAAATCAGTCATCCTTTTTATTTAAATTATTTTCTGGTTTCACATTGAAAGTAGGAAACGAAATTTCGTTGTTAGTCATCTAACATATCCTCAAGCTACACTTTTATTGGTTTCTTCTTGAACAAACAACATCCGAGTGTTGGTTTGGATGTGCAGGGTGACACTTTTGCTGGGTCGCCGACTTTTACGGGGTCCGTGCACAATCACATTCGACAACTATGTCACGAGAGCTTCTAAATAGGAAATTCGCAGTGTCAAGCGTCTTCGATTGCTCTTAGTCCTGCATTTCATTGCGCTTGAATGCAGAAACAGGCAGCTTGCGCAGGTGCTTGCGCACAATCTTCTTATAATTTAGTGGTGGATCACAGCAATCTTCCTCTTAGAAAATTAGAGGCCTTGAAACACGCAGCTTTTTCACAATAATACATAACCTTCGGCAAAGGACATCGTGGCAAGCAGGGATAGCACATAGGTGGATCTTCATAGCACGTTTTTGTACAAGGGGCCACTAACATCATACATACTGCAAATTGTTCGCAGTCTTTAGGATAAAAGCACGTCATTTTTAATTAGATTTTACTTCTTATTCTTCTGTAAATTTTATATAATAATAAATAAATTTCCACTAGAATTTTGATAATTTTGACGGAATTTTGACGTTTGCAAACACCCATAGGCGACGGTAACTACAAAATTCTAAGCGGGCCATCAGCCTATCTGCTGTCTTACAGCAATAAAAAAGATATTAAGTGTAAAAAAAATATTTAACAATTTAAGAAAAATAGAATAGAATATTCTTTATTGCACACAGAAAATAATAAAATAAAATGAACATAGACTTAAACTAAACAAATGTACAATTGGCGGTCTTATCACTAATAGTGATTTCTTCCAGACAACCGTCTTAATAACAATCAATATGATCTGGAATAGGTCGGTCCACGGTAGGTGTGCGCATCAGTATCAAAAAAAAAAAAAAAAAAAAAATATATATATATATATATATATATATATATATATATATATATATATATATATATATATATATATATATATATATATATATACAATTGAATAAATAAAGGGATAATAACTACATAAAATGGGAAATATATAAGAGAAAAATAAAATAAAATTACATACACCTACATAAGATTATAAGATCAATTATAAATGAAGATAGTGTTCTTTTACCAGTGAGTTGAAGGAGGCACTTATGAGATTTGGCACTTCTGATTTTAAATGGCAATGCATTCCACAGTTTCACAGCCATAACTGTAAAGGATCTGCCATAAATTTGAGTGGTATGCATTGGAGTGGTGAGTCGCAGGTTCGCTGATGTTCTCAACAACCTTGAGCTACTTTCCTGAAGAAACGCAAAACGCTCTTTTAGATAATGAGGAAATTTGGGATTGAAAAGAGTATTATATAGAAGAGAGAGGATTCGAGCATTCCGGCGAAGGCGAATAGGGAGCCATTCGAGCTTACGACGAAATTCGGAAACATGATCATATTTGCGTAAACCAAATACGAAACGAATACAGAAGTTTTGGAGTCGCTCTAACTTATCTAGTTGGCTTTCATTAATATCAAGATAACTGACGTCACCATAGTCAAGGATGGGAAGAAGCAAGGATTGAACAAGCGCTACTTTAGTGGCATACGGTAGAAAATTTTTTAGTCTTCTAAGAGAAGCTACACTAGCAAATATTTTTCGACTAATTTAAATAAAATTTAAATAAAAATAGATAGTAATATATCAATAAATTACTAAATAATAATTCATCAATCAATCTACTTGAGTATTCAGGTATGAAACTGTGTGTTCCGGCATAAGCGACCAAGTTCCAGTACCACTCTTGGCGTTGCAAAAACCTATAGACGACGATAACTGCTAAATTCTAAGACCGTCAGCCTGTCTGATGTCCTTCATTCGGGGTTTATCTTAACACAAAATATTTTATACTATAAGTAATGCAAAATATTATCACCGTCTCCGGCGGGCTCTCGACGAACAAAGATGCCTAATTGTTGGTTATCTTCCAATAAATCAACGTACCCACTCATTATGGGACTTATCGAAACGTTACTAATTGAAACTTACCTCCAAGTATTAAGTTCGTAAGCATATAATTGCGGGCGTGGTTACTTTAAACACAATTTTTGTTAATACTTTATGAGGAGGTCAGAAACCTTTTCAGTCCAGGCCCAGAAAAAGTACAACCTCTTTAAATATGCGTGTATTTTTTTAATTTTTTATTATTAGACTATACAATTCTCAGTTACTGGTGTTTTCAAATTATATGAGGGTTCATGGAAAAAATTGCAAATTAAATACGATCCTCGTGCACATTTAAGTATTGTTTTGTTTCGAACCTTAAATGTTGTAGGTAGGTATGGAGACTGAAAGGTCACGTAATGTTTTACAGATCAGCTGAAAAGTGTCTGATGTATACTATATATACTTTAGTGATAGCTTATTGATTTTATTTCCAATAAGCAACATAAATGATTTTATTTTGTAACTTCTTGTTGGACTTTTGAACAAGTCCGTCTAAATGGTAACCACCCTTGGATAAATATGCCGCTATAATAACTTTGGGTTGTATTCCAGCATCAGTATCATCATAAAACCATCAGCATAAAAACTAAGGCCAATCTTGTGCGATTACTGGTGTTTTCCATTTTCATATATGGCGCTGTAATATGGGACTTTAAAGAAAGCCGACCGAAAACGAATCGATGCCTTCGGAATGTGGTGCTGGAGAAGGATGTTGGGCATACCTTGGACAGCACACCGAACTAATGTGTCCATCCTGAAACGGCTGGGCATTGTGACTAGGCTCTCTACCATCTGCTTGTGTAGGGTCCTAAAATACTTCGGCCACATCGCCAGAAGGGATGAAGACAACCGGGAGAGACTGATGGTAACAGGGAAGGTGTAGGGAAGAAGACCAAGAGGAAGGAGCCCCATGCGACGCTTTACACTCTGCTTCCGATAGGGGCAGATGGCGTCAAATAATACGCAGCAAAGTACTCTGTCGAGATGATCACGACCCTCAGCACTGAGGAAACCGACGCGAGGAGGAGGTGTTCCGGCATTAGTGGTCCAGGTTCCTATACCCCTATGGGATAGTAGTGTGTTAGTGGTGCCCCAATCATTCATAGACTCTATTAAGTGAGCCGCCAGCATGTCTGCTGTTCCTCAACAATAAAAAAAGTTATAATAGGTCTTTACCTATGAAATTGCTGCTCTGCAGTACTGGCCATTTCAAATCAAAATAATTTTTGTTTGGCTAAGAATTTTAATTTCAAATTAATTTTATTTAAAATAAATGGAATTCTTTTTCCAAAAGTAGTCATTTGTTTATTGATAAGTGTTACATTTTCATCGCATTTCAATCTTTTTCTTCATCATGGATACGTTAAAAATTCGAGTAATTATGGAATATGAGTACCGTCGTGGCAGCAACGCGGCACAAGCGGCACGCAACACCAACGACGTTTACGGAGCTAACACTACAAACCAACGCACCACCGGTTTGCTCGCTTCCGTTCTGGGAATTTCGACCTGAAAAAAGAACCTCGCGGTCGTCCGAAGACTTTGGTCAACAATGACGAATTAAAGGCGATTGTGGAAGCTGATGATACACAATCTACGGCTAAATTAGCAGCAGCTTTCGACGTTAGCGTCAAAACAACATTGGTCCATTTGCGTCAAATTGGCAAGGTAAAAAAGCTTGACAAATGGGTGCCCCACGAACTCAATGATCGCCAGTGTAAAGTACGCGTCGAGACGTGCCTTGCACTGCTCAACAGACACACAAATGAAGGAATTTTGAACCACATTGTTACTTGCGATGAAAAATGGATTCTGTTTGATAGCCGCAAGCGCTCAGCAAGTTGGTTGGATCCTGGTTCAGCACCTAAACAATGCCCTAAACGAAAACTTACCCCTAGAAAAGAAAAGTGATGGTCACTGTTTGGTGGTCTAGCGCCGGTGTGATTCATCACAACTTATTACCAAACGGGGTGAGTATTACTGCAGATGTGTACTGTGAAGAACTGAACACAATGATGGAGAAGCTGACACATCTCCAACCAGCATTGGTCAATCGCTCGTCTCCGCTGCTCCTGCACGACAATGCGCGACCTCATACTGCACATCTGACGGTCTCCAAGTTGCAAGAACTGGGGTTGGAAGTTCTCCGTCATCCGCCCTACTCATCAGACCTTGCGCCTACAGACTACTACTTTTTCCAAAATTTGGATAACTTCTTGGCGGGAAAAAAATTCAATACCCGAGAGGCAGTACAAAATGCCTTTGAAGAATTTGTTGCCTCCCGTCCAGCTGATTTCTTTAAGAAGGGCATCAATTAACTGCCACTGCGTTGGCAAAGATGCATTGATTGCATAGGTGATTACTTCGATTAATCGAAATTGTATTAATACAAATAAAAAATACATGAAAAAAAAATCATTTAAATTTTTTCATACAAAACGGCAATTTCATAGGTAAAGACCTAATATGTTCTGGGCAGAAAGTCATTTACGCTCCAAAATAACTAATTATCCCTTTAAAATAGATGAAACTATTATCTATACAAATAAATAAAATTGGAGGGTCTGTTTGTAATATTAAAATATCCGCTTTTAAATAAGTGCATTTGGATGTATACACGGTACTTATACCAAAACAACATTTTTTACAATTTTTGTCAGTCTGTCTGTTTGTTCCGGCTAATCTCTGAAACGGCTAGACCAATTTTGACGGGACTTTCACTGGCAGATAGCTGATGTAACAAGGAGTAACTTAGGACTTTAATTTTAGAAAAAAAAATTGTTTTAGCTAAAAATAATCAGTTTCGGAATTTTCAGGGCCAATTTAATTTGACCTCTGATTTATATCATCAACCATATGAAATAGGGTTCAGCTTAGGCTGGACTTTATAGGTTCAAACGCACGTATTCCGGAGGCGTATGGCGTAACAGTTGCATTCGATAATACTGACTGTTTACATATTTCATTTATTTATATTTTAGGGTTTATAGGGTTTGTAATCCAAAATAATCCAAAAGTCACTACTCAACGCGGACGGATTCGCGGGCACAGCTAGTAAATTATATAAGGCAATTAATTGTTTTTGAGTATTATTTATTTAGATTTAAAACTTTTTGACTGCTTCAATATATAAGAGTTAAGTTGTAAATTAAATAATTTTAATTGTGCAAAAAGGTCTTCGTAAGCAAACAGCAGTATGTTGAAATCAATTGGCTGTCCTGTTGCTAATGCTTTGTGAAATTAATTGCCTGTAAATTGTATTTCATTTCAAATCAATACGAAAATCATTCATTTTTTAAAGGTTCTATTTAACTTTCATTGTACATTCGTGTGATATTTATAAATTCGTCGGAAAAACTATTCATATAAACTATTCACTAATCAATAATCTTAATAACATATATCGTTTTATCAAAACAATATCTGTTTATTCTCAAATAACATTATCCGATAACCGCAATAATAATATCAGAACACACGTCGGAAATATAGCAAAAAGCAGTAAAGTGCGATCATATATCTCCAAAGCTTCTCGTCGTCAGACATTGATTTATATATGGTTTATTTGATTCGATTGTATCATCAGAATGTCATAAATCCACGATGCCCTACACTTTGCTTCCCCTGCGAGGATATATTTCTTTTTAGGGCAGTTTTGTGGGGAACTCAGTGTGTTACAGTCGCGAAGTAAGCATTGTAAACAATCTTATATTATAACTGTTTAATACGAATGTTTTATTTTTGACGCTCTCGTTAAGATCGGATAATAAGACTGTTTCACTCAATATCGAGTTCCCAGGTTTTATTCGCGGGATGATAAATTTTGAAAAGCTCTTACCGGTATTTTACAGATTTGGCTGTTTGGAATTCACTCTTAGAATACAATCAGAGTGTTCTAGAATTCAGCTTCAGAACATATGGAGACTTTGGGAACCTACTGAAGACAAAACAACTAGAAGTAAACCTGTGTGATAAGTGAGATAAATAAACTATTCGTCTTTTATTGTAGTTAGATGACACCGATTATTATCGATTTTCTAGTAGCCTTTACATTAGTATCCCATATTTGTGCACACATATTTATCCGTGCAGGGGCGGAGAAAGAATACTAACCTCTGCGGCCGGGTTCGGCCTGTCGTAAAAGGCGACAAAACAACCCACCCTAGCTAAGTGGTAGGGCCTCACGCCCGTCTGGATGGCGATCACCTTTGGTCTTAAGTATGCCGCTAATTATAGCGCAATACTATACAACGCAATAATATACAACGCAATAATATACAACGCAAGGTTATTAAACCTTGCGTTGTGTTCCGGCATTAGTGACCCAAGTTCCTGTATCCTTATGGGACAGCAGCATGTTCGCGATGCCACTGGCGTTGCAAACATCCATAGGCGACGGTAACTGCTTAATTATAAGCGGGCTGTCAGCCTGTCTGCTGTTCTACAGCAATAAAAGAAACACATTTATTATTTTATTTGTAATTAATTATAAAATTTTGAATCTACTATCAGTCAAAAAAAAGTTGAAAAACAAAATGTTGATATTAATCAACTATTCTAAAATATGCACATTCTTGGATGCGCAAAACGCATCCTAAGACATCATCATCTCTAATGCATTAATAATGAAATATGCTGGCTTATCATCAACTCTATTACGTTAACACGTTGTAGGGCCACAAGCCCGTCTGGATGGCAACCACCCTTGGTCTATTTATAAGCATGGCGCCATAATAACCTTGCATTGTTTTATGTTCCAGTATTGGTAACCCAGGTTCCAGTGCCCCTATGGGAAGCAGCGTGTTCGGGGTACCTCTAACATCGAAAACATTCATTGGCGACGGTAACTGCTTAAAAAAATACAAAATCACATTACCCATGTCTAATACATATTTCTTATTTTTAATCTTTTTAATACTACAAGTTTTCAAGCTATATCTCATTTGCCATAACTTGAAGTTGCAATAACCTCTGTTAGTCCCCTAAACGGGCGCACATTTTTTCTTGTCGAAATAAATTAATACAGTCGTGGGGCCACAGAGCCGGCGGGCGTCTCAAATTAATTCCTTTGCTCCGGACAAATGGTTTCTTGCAAGGGAAAAAACTTCATCGATTGCTTGGTGATTTGTCAGGGAAACTAAGTAACTTGGAATAGTGTTTGAGGAAAACAGGCTGTTAACATCAGATAACTTGTCCTATTATAGCAAACAAGAATTTCACATGTTATTTATTATTTGTTCTTATAATCATTTCATCTGGAATACATTCATTGTACGACTTTGGTGACTGCAGTATATTTTGTCAAAAATATACTGTGAAAATTCATACTGTGCCGTCTTATCCTAAAGTAAGCCGCCGAGATTTGTTATGTGTACTAGAAAACTGATATACTACTTATATATTTTTGTTTTCGTTCGTAAATAAAAAGCTATTATTAAAAACTAGCTGTACCCTGCCACGCTTCGCTGTGGTACATTGTGACTGTACCCTGCCACGCTTCGCTGTGGCACATTGTGGTTGAATGGTTGAGAAATGAGAAATAAAAAATAGATAAAAATAATCCTTAATGCGGATTATATATCATGCTAAAATTTCAGCTCGATCGGTGCAGAACTTTTTGAGTTTTTGAAGCGTACACAAACCAACATAACATTTTTATATATATTGACTGGTGAACTCTGGTTGCGCATAATATAAAACTGTTATTTGTTTCCTTAATTGCGGTAAATATTTTATATAATTAAAATGGAATCAAATAAATTTAGCAGACTATAATTTTACCAATTTAAACAAAGATCAGAACAGAACTCGTTTCAAAATAGTTGTTTTAAAAATGGAGCAAACCTAAATCCTTAATTAAGGATGAAATCCTTAGGGCAATGAGTCACATCTCTCGGAAAGGCGGTGCAGACATATCCCGTCACGTATGAAGGTGCGCGGGCGTTGATTCGTGCATCGGGACAAAAGGCAAAGACAAAAAGTGCGGCCGCACAAGACGAACACGCATTGTTCTTAAGAAATGATAAGGATGGCAAAGGGTTCATCGATATTTTTTGTTCGCAATTCCATTATGAAAAGTTTGTCAGAAATCATCGCAATATATTTGGTATTAGTACAAATACTGTCAGGAGACAGGAAATATATAAGAATAGAATAAACCGGTTTAAAACTAGTAGATACGTCTATATAAGAAGGAAGAGATGATACCAAAAATATCAAAGACAATTAATCGAGTAGTATAGGTTGTCTAATAGAGCCTGAAGGAGACAACGAAATATATTACAAATATATTTTCATCACGCTGGCAGTCATAAGCCCATATTCACATGCTTTGAGTGTTTTGTATCCATCAAATTGAGTATCAAATGAAAATTTAAGCCAATTGGTATAATATTAATATCGATAAGTATACTAAACACAACACTATTTAGCTCTGTCAGATTCTGTCTGTTGCTTGGATGAAATGGTTTTTGACTCAATCACATGTATTAATCAATCTCAATTATACTCAATAACAAAACTCAATCAATGCATTTGAATTTTAGTATTAAACACTCCTTTATTATTTAATAAAAAGTCTGGAAATTTTAACACGAGTTATCACAATCTGAAAATTTTAACACGAGTTAAATCTTTCTCGTCAAGTGAGGATCGAAAATCAGACAAAAGGCAATAGAAAATAATGAAACTCGGCTATTTAGCGGTTCAGTTTTTGTACTAGATTAGCCTTGGTATCTTTAAACAATTAAGAATTATCGTCTTTCTTTGATCATCTAGAGCAACAATCAAAAGTCGATCCTGCGATGCCTCCACGTGGGCTTTAGTCGTTATGATGCTGCGGTCGACTCTGGTCTTCACATAACGACCAACAACACAAAGACAGCCGCTGTAAGGTTAGAACGGTGCGGCCGACATAAATATTTTGGAATCCCATCGAATTCCGCATATCGGTCATTCGGTTTTCCCAGAACATAAAAAGATTTTAAAAAATGTAACAATTGGACGAGCATACGAGATCAGACTAACTTTGGTTTAGCGGAAGCGACTGCTGATATCCTATTATAGCAAAAGTAATCAAAACGATCTTAAGGATCAAAAGGATCTTAAAACAATTGTGTTTGAACAAAATGTTATAGATTTGTTATAACTGGAGTCCAACAGACAGAACGAGCCAGGTGAGAGACAAATGGTCCACCTCATAGCAAGTGGACACCGGCATTGCCAACGCCCTTTCAAATAAAAAGCGTATTTTAATTAATGAAGATAGTATAGTACTCACGCGAGTAAGAAATTGGTAGTAAAAGAAGAAACTGGAAAAAAATCACTTGCAACAAATCGTGATAAATCTTATACGACAAAAAAATAGTGCAATACCATAAACATGTTTCAATCGATACTTCACTTATAAGTCTATAATCATTTAATCTCAAATCGATTTCTAACAAGGCTATTGCGGCCAATGTACTATTATATCTGACACCATCTTCATCACTTGGTGCATGTTCTCTTGACTTGTCATCTTTTTAACCTACTCAAAGGAGATATTAAAGAATATCTCTGTTCAATTTCAAACTCTATCACATCGCTGTAGAATGTAATTTACACATAAATTTACTTTTACAAAGTCATCGTCTAAATCTTAAGCGACTTTGGAATTTGAATCATTTAAAAACATGATAGCCTTTATGATTCTTGCAATACAGTTGATATTAGTTTAACTTCTACAACGTATAACAGTAAAATCATTAATTTCATTTGCATTAAGTACACAGCCTTTTATGCTTCATTCACGTAAGACCATTCATGAGTTCAATATAACGATTTAAAGTTGAATGAAGTTTTACAATATGTATTAATTCATTCATAAATATTATAATCAAAACCGTCTTTAGGCTAATAGCAGGCTATTATTAAATTACTATTCAAAAAGCAATGTTTTATACAGTACTATTATAATATGTAGTTTGTGAATTTAATTGTTATGATTTTATGGTGCATCATAATGCACATGCGCTTTTGAGTGCATATTAGTGCATTTTTTATTGCTTTTTTTATTGTTTTAGGACATCAAACAGGCTGACGGCCCGCTTCGAATTTAGCAGTTACCATCGCCTATGAGTGTTTGCAATGCCAGTGACATTGCGAACACGCTGCTGTCCCATAAGAGTACAGGAATTTGGGTCACAATGCCGGAACACAACACAAGGTTATTATGGCGGCATACTTAAGATCAAAGGTGGTCGCCATCTAGACGGGCTTGACGCCCTACCACGAATCTAGGGTGGGTTATTTTGTCGCCTTTTACGACAGGTCGACCCCGGCCGCAGAGGTTAGAATTCTTTCCCCGGCCCTGCACGGTTAAAATTGAAAATTTCTTTGGAACAACAGACGGGCTGACGACCCCTTTTACTAGTAATAAAAAGGAATTACCATCACCTACGGATGTTGGCGACTCCATCATTAATACGCTGCTGTCTACGAAGGGGAACTGGAACCTGGGTCATTTATATCATAACAGAATTCAAGATTAGTATGGTGGCATATTTATAGATCAAGGGTGGTTGCTATTCTGATGCGCTTGTCCCAGCTTGGTGGCAACGCTACCACCCAGCTAGAGTACAGAATACTGCCACCTTTTACGGCGGGCCACCGCTAGCCGCAAGGGTCATCAAACTAACTCTGGCCCTGAACAGATATCTGGCAATGTTTTAAATATTATAATTAAAATTAAATAAAAATGATATAGCTTAATCTATCATTATAGGAGCGGTCGTCAGCTCCTCAACTGTGATAAACTATCTTGCATCAGAGCTTCATCTATGTGGAAGGAGCGCCTCGCGCACCCCAGCGCGGGCCTTGCCACCATCGAAGCGGTGAGGCCCGTCCTGGCTGAATGGTTGGAAAGGCGCCACGGCACCCTGGCCTTCCGCCTGACGCAGGTCCTCTCGGGGCACGGTTGCTTCGGGAGGTACCTGTGTCGCATAGGGCGGGAGACGACGTCGGGGTGCCACCACTATGGCGCGGGCGACGAGGAGGACACGGTGGATCACACTGTCGCCGTGTGCCCTACGTGGCACGAGAAGCGCCGCGCCCTTGTCGCCCAAATCGGCGCGGACCTGTTACTCCCGGCCCTGGTTCTGTACATGGTCGGGGGTGATCCTGGATGGACGGCTGTCGCTTCCTTCTGCGAGGCAGTCATGTCCGCAAAGAAGGCGGCAGAGCGGGAGCGGGAGTCGACCACCACACTTCCCTCCCGCCAACGCAGGCCACGCCGGCGGCGCCGGAGGGCCAGTAACGACCTCCGGCCGCCGTAAAAAGCGGCCGCGGGCGGCCCCTCGGGAGAGGACCCGCCGCCCGCACTATTGTCGCGAGGGAGAGGGCTGCTTGCTGTTCTGCGGCCCTCCTCAACTGTTGATCCAGGAGAGCGCCGGGGGACGAAATCCTGACCCCCGGTGCCAATAGTTTAGAAGAGGCCCGCCTTAAGACAAAGGGCGGGCCGGCACCGGCCCGGGCTACGAGATCGGCAGGCCATATATCCGTGGGCCTGGGCGTAGACGATAGGAGAACAGCGGGGTTTTTTAGTGGGTAGTCGGATGGTCGAACATCTTTCCCGGAGTCCCACATATCCCTCGGTCCCTCCGAGCCGGGGGAACCCGTCAAGAGGGGTTTTTCCCCGAGACCAAAAAAAAAAGAGCTTCATCTATTGTTTCTTATCTTAGTGGTGTTAATTTCATATCTTAGTGTTGTAATTGTAGTGGAGAATATTTTCCAATCTACTAGACCGTGAGAGAAAATTCGCTGGTTAAAAAGATTTCGTCGCGAGGAATTCTGCATACCGGCGAATTGGTATTCGCCTTGGACAAGCGTGGTGGGTATATCCGTTTCCACTAGGGGGAGGACCGAGCCCAACAGTGGACGTTATGGGCTGTTATTCCCACTATATTCTCTTTTATAGTTTCTTTTTAAGCAGTTTATATTACCTACTATATAGGTAGATGTTATAATACCATTATTACGTATTAAAGAAGAAAGAAAACAATAATTGTAATATTAGCGCTGCGACCCACCAATCTGTCTTGAACAATTATCTGTTCCCTTGATAGAAAGTCTAGCCAAGCTGTGGAACGCTGTGGCTATTCTTTTTTTCATTCTTTCTTCATAATTATATTTTCGGACCACATCCATGAGAAAATTAAAATTCGCTCCACCTGCAATAAGCGTCATCCATCAATCTTACCTGTCCCGAGGACGACATATCCATTGATGTAGTTTTTCATTGGCACCCACTCACAGGATACTCGCCTACGTAGACGGAGACAAAGCCTCGAATTAGCATAGCACCAAAGGGTGGAGTAGGGTGTGGCGTGTATTAATCACAGGCATGCGCCAGCGCAGGTTGGAGGTAAAGATTAAAAATATAAACTAACAACGACTGTTATAATACCTACATGAAGAGATTTCAAAAAATATATGTATATAATAATTGTTTGTGCTTCTTTGTGCATAAAAATAATGATTCACGGAAAGACCGTACTAAAGAAAAAAGGCGCGTGTTCACGCGCGTTTTTTTACGGCACCTTATGACAATACTCCACAGTGTATGTAGTACATAGTAAGTACTCGTATCCATCTTATTAACTCGCAACTTCAATTGTGCGGATATTATTAATCTACATACCATTCCAGAATATACTCGTATATCTTTGGTTCATATTTCATTTGACTTCATTCAGGTATTAAAGTAACAAACGTCTATCCATATCCATAAAATTTTACATGATTAATGTAACATATGATATATATTTTACAGATGGTCTCATTTTCTTACGACTGAGATCAGTGTGCATGCAATATTAAGTATTTTTACAGGTTGCAGTCGGTGCTGTTACATGACATTTCTTTTTTCATAGAACAAAGCTATAGAATTCGGTCGAATAGATTGTAATAAAGTTAAGTTTTAACTAGGGACTGCCTTCGTCTTATATCCCTATTTTTACTCCATAAAGTAAACCAAATGGTACTTTTCTTCATAAAAAATGAGCCATTTGCCGTATTTAAAAATCGGTAGGAAAAATATGGTGAATTCCTTTTCTATTTCTGATGCGGATTTAAAAAATTTTTTAGTTTTCAATATTTATATTATGAATAATTGGATACTGAGCCTTATACTCATGTGTGCATGGAGTAATACTGCTTAAAATCGATTCTTCTTTTTAATATTCTTTGACGGTCCCGTAAGAAACACGAGTCATTCATTTTATTATTTACGTAACTCAAAACTGGCTGGTTGTCTCAGCTGATATAATAACATGTTTCTGTTTTGTCCTGTTAATTTACTACAGTCGATGAATCGTACTTCTTTTTTTAACCGACTTAAAAGAAGAAAGGAATATTTAATTGCTGAAAGCGCTGTTCTGAACCCTCTGGCTTCGACTTGATGGTACACGAATGATGCTCTTAAGAGCATTAAGAGACAGAGAGATTTAAGTCAAAAATGATTAAATTCAAGCTTTCAAATGAGTAAGTATTGAAATTCTAATTCAAGAGAAGGGTCAAATTTATTTATAATTTATTAAATTTTTCACACATGTAAAACGATTTTACATCTTTATTTTTGTTCTTTTGTGTGATGTTATGGCAGGTTTATTTCTCTAGAGAATTCAATTCAACCCCTGGGTTAAATGACAGTGTTCACTGTAAAATTGAAATTTTTCTCACAGTCATACAAAGTGCTAATAATGGGTTACAATACCCTTATGCATCCGATATGAAACTCTTGTATGTAAGATGTCTCATACAAAAATACCTAAATACATTGAATTTAGAACAATTAAATTAAGCTATTTAGAAAAGTAAAAAAATGAAACAGTGATGTTTAATTTTGCATTTAAATCTAATAACGCTATCGCCATTGGGGCCAATAGTTTTCGCCACAATGGCAATCCTCTAATGGTCTAATCATAGGTTTGACACCCCGCTCCCTATTCCTCATACGTATAACGCAATATTCGATACAGTACGTATACTAATCAAAAATATGTTTTGACTTCCATTGCAGGTTACCATATTAAATAAATCTGTAATCTTAAAATTTTTTATGTAAGAGTAAATGACTAACAGGACAAATGTTTACGCCTTTATTGTAACAACAAAAATTCAATCGCTTAATATCAATTCTGAATTTATGGTCTCTGGACTGAAATATGATTATAGG
This sequence comes from Malacosoma neustria, assembly GCA_963693495.1. Lineage (NCBI taxonomy): Eukaryota > Metazoa > Arthropoda > Insecta > Lepidoptera > Lasiocampidae > Malacosoma > Malacosoma neustria. The sequence goes on along the minus strand of OY856378.1, from coordinate 2,397,723 downwards.
TACACAAAAGTATCTTATTTTTAGTTTTGACGGTATAACTAAAAAAAATCTGAAGAATATCCTAATATTAATTTTAATAGAATTTATTCCTCTAATTTTAATAGAAATTATTCTTTGATAACATATGTATTCTTAGAACTCTTCTAGAATATACAGAAATTCTAGATCCATATCTAATATTAGTAACAATAAAGATTACTCCAGAGTCAGCATTCGAAATACTTGAATTTATTTAATTTTAATAGTCTTTTAAATTAATGTTAAAGTTGTCGACAATAGGTTGAATGTTCCTATCATGAAAAATGTTTATGACATAACCGTCGGGGCAGATTTAGTTTTAAATTATATCCCCAAGGATATAGTTGCCGGAGATGTGCAATCAAGCCAGCACAAATCGCTTTACAAAAGAAAAAAAAACAGGTTTCATAACTACCTCGTCTCATGACTATGAGTATATTTATTTGTCCTAATTATTTTAAGGAAGATGTAAGATTTACTATTTTGTCAAGTAATGGCAGATCTGAAATTATTAATAGCATTCTCTGTCAAGCTTGGAAAGAACATTCCACATCATTAAGATTAAAGATGTTTTAAAGATGTGATACTTTTAAATGGAGAGATTAAAGCTAATAAAACAGTGGTCGAAGCATGAAAGTTTCATTACTTTTCTAATGCAGCAATGTATAACCGCCATTATGCTACGAAACAGAATAGGGTTTGGCAAAGTAAGCGTTGCAACTAAGGCGGCTAATGTAAGAGATTGTAGGTTATGTGTATGTAATTACACCAAATGCGCTCCATTTTTCGTTTGATACAGAAATAGTGAAGTTTGGTTAGTATGACTTGCTTCAAAAAAATTACCATGTTTTGGGAGGGTTTCTGGTCAACGAAAATTGTTAAAAGTGACTTTGCGGCAATTATTTCAAAATTTCGGGATTGGTTTAACATCGAAAATGGTTTAAGAGTCACTTTTTGCTTACGCAAAAAATCAACAGAACTCATAGCAATAGTACAAAAAATAGAAATAGTCAAAACGATACGAAGTCAAATATTTCATGGTGTTATTAGGGATCAAAATAAATGAAATGCGATTTAAAAGATCAATCTGACTTTATACACACTGAAAATCGATAGGCTCTTATCTAAAAACATCTTATTTCTATTTAAATTGGTAGAAAAAGAATCTATCGTACACAAATCGGACAGTCACTAAATTGGTCCATTTTAAAAATTGTGAAAAATCGCTACGTTCTAAGAAAGCAGATTACATGCGGCGATCGCGAGTTGATTCTATGAGCCAATAAAACTGATTGATGATTCCGATCACTTTTTGTCAATACTCGTGCGCCCGTTTAATTTGAAAAGTAAAAAATACGCTATTGTTGCTTTTTGTACCTCACAATGGCCGGATCGACGGACTTCTCTCGATCATCGATTACTTTTTTATCTTTAACAATATCAATAATCTGTTTACGCCCCCTGTTAATTTCGTTTGTAAAATTGAATCTTGACACGTGGTTGTTGTAGGTGCGTGATGATGCGTTTTGTGCTTTTATTTGTTTCTTTTGCCGACGTAACGCCTCGAACCTCGAACATTTAGTGCGTGACTGGCACTTCTTTATTGCCTTTGTGTTGAAAAAATACTGGCAAGTGCAAGATAAACTCCAGTTTTGGAAATATGTTCTTATAGGTCAAGAACTTTAGTTGTATTGCTGTTTAAAATTCCATTAGCTATTTTTAGCTTATACTGCACTTTATGTATATTTTTTGTCATTAATCTGGTACTATCGGTCCGATTATACGTTATATTTTTTTACAAATTCTATATTCCGGTTGCTCCTTTAATTTTCTGTCGATTATCATCACCATGCATTAATTGCAATATTGTGTTGAAAATCGTATGTTTTTTTACTAGAGAGAGAGAAAGAGAGAATACCGTCTACTTCCTCGATTTCAAAAGACAATCCTAATAAATTAATAAGCTGTTTCATCGAAGTTGCAGATAAAATTTTGATTTTTGTTTACTGTATCATCAAAATTTCCTGTTATGTCTTTGCGTGGAAAGAAAATGAATCTTCGGCTGAGTATAAGGTCTTGAAACTGAGTAACTCGATTGGTTTTAATCATATGAGTATATATATAATATATGGAATTCTTATCCTTGCATGCTTTATATATTAATTATTGAAATAAGTTATATCATACAAAAATAATAAATTAATTGTTATTGTTATTATAAATTTAATTTATTGTTATTAGAAACTTAGTATTTGTATAATTGTTATTATGTTATAATCAAAGTAGAAATTGTAATAAAATCGCAAAAAATAGGTTTTTTTTATTTATTTATGTGGAATTTTTAACACTAAAATATTTCATGAGTATACGTCATATTGACGTGATTTATTAATCATATTACAGGTTCTAATGAACTTAAAAACTGGTTTGCTACAAGTATGACATGTTTCATATAACCGAGTACAGTAAAAAGATTTAACTTTAAAAATATGCATAGTATGTTCCTACAAATTTCTAAAAACTTTTCGATACGTGACGTTGCATTTTGAAAATGACCCGTAATTTGGCAAAGTGAACGCACATGTTTTTGAGTGCTTAATAGCTTTAATAATAAACATGAAAACATAATTGAAGGCTTTTCAAAAAAATATCACTAATAACCCTGGGGACTTCTTATTATTTTAGCATATTTATCTTAAATTCCTAACGAACGTTTGGAAAAATTGATTAAATTAGTTTCCTAAAAAATGTATGTGAAGCCAGTTATTTGATTTTTTTTAATTTTTCGCAAATGAGACCTCTATCGTTTAACACTATTGAGTACATGTGAAAAATGCTACGACGACTTCTGTGGCACAACAATTCCCGTCCCTATTCTGATGTTTATTGTGTTCATCATCATCATCCTAGCGTTAGTCCCGGTTGCCACCCAAACTTTCGTTTCGGTGCCCGGGGTCCGCTTTCCGACTTTTTCTACTCCACTTCGCGCGATCTTCAGCATCCCTGGTAGTGAGCCCATTGGCACGCATATCACCCTTTATGACGTCAAGCCAGCACTTTTTGGGTCTACCCCTCCTGCCGGGGCCCGGCGGAGGCGGCATGGCCAGACATTTGTTTCCCACGTAAGCATCCGGTTGCCGTAAAACATGGCCATACCAACGGAGCCGACACTCCTGCAATTTATCTGCAATGTCACGTACACGAAGACTATCGCGAATGCGGGAGTTCCTAACGCGGTCCTTCCGCGTCACTCCACACATCCACCGCAGCATATTCATCTCCGTGACACGCAGTCCTTGCTTGTGTCGCTCTAACACCGGCCACGCTTCACAGCCGTATAAAAGGACAGGCCTAATGATGTTCTTATAGACCTGTCCCTTCAACTTTACCGGCATCTTGGGGTCACAAATGACACCAGTTACCTCACGCCATTTGGCCCACGCGGCAGCAATGCGTGCCTTGACGTCGCAATCGATGTCACCAGACGCATGAAACACAGATCCCAGGTATTTCACATGGTCCGTGCGCTCGACCGTGTTGCCGTCTATGCGTACGGGCGTGGGATCTGTGGAGTTACAGGCCAAGTACTCGGTCTTCGCCACATTGAGCTTCAGACCACCGTTCTCAAGCGACTCCTTCCACACCTTCACACGTCGCACCAGCCTACCCCTGTCCGAATCTGCCAGCGCGATATCATCAGCATACATGAGCAGCCACGGGGGCTGCTCATGTGAGTTTCTGATGCTGTCTGACAATACGTCTAATACCACGCTAAACAGAAACGGACTAAGGACGGATCCTTGGTGCACACCGACGGTGATGGGGAAAGGTTTTGTGTCGCCAACAGCGGTCCGAACTACGGAATCGGAATCACGATACATGTCTCGGATGATCCCAATATAGGCCTCTGGAATCCCTTTGGACCGCAATGCCCACCAGATTATCGCGCGAGGAACACAGTCGAAGGCCTTCTGCAAGTCAAGAAACAGACAATGCAGAGGCGTATTCTTCGCCCTGTATTTCTCCGCGACAGTCCTTAAGGCGAAAATAGGGTCCATTGTCCCGTGACCAGGGCGAAACCCATATTGACATTCCGAGACAGTGCACTCCTGTCGAATCCGAGAGTCGATAACCCTCTCGAAGAGCTTCATGGTGTGGGACATGACCTTTATACCGCGGTAGCTACCGCACTCCTGCACCGATCCCTTGCCTTTGAAGACTGGAGTAATGATACTCAGCCTCCATTGGTTCGGGACCGTACCGGTGAGGAGTGTCCGGTTAAAAAGGTCGGTTAAAGTGCCCACACCACGAGAGCCCATCGCCTTCCAGGCTTCGATGGGGACTCCATCGGATCCAACAGCTTTCCGATTCTTCATGCGGCGAAGACAATTCTGGACCTCTACAGGCGTTATCAGTGGCACTAGTCCTTGGTTCGGAGGAAGATCTGGCGGCTGCACCTCTTTATGCTGCTTGTTCAGCAGCTCGTGGAAATATGAGCGCCATCTCTCCTTTACCGCGAGGTCCTCGCATAACAAGTTGCCCCCGGGGTCTTTTACACAGCGGCACTTGGAGATATCCTGTGCCGCTTTGACCCTAGAGCGCGCCAGCTTATATATGAGCTTCTGCCCCTCAGACGAGTCCAACTTATCGTAAAGTGGTTGTAAGTGGTCTCGTCTGGCTCTGGCTACAGCTTTCTTGGTGGCGCGTTTGGCATCTTTGTATGCGTCGCGATCTTCAGGAGATCTGGACGCTTGCCACTTCTTAAAGAGGGCTTTTTTCGCCCTGGTCTCCCTCTGGACTGAGTCGTTCCACCACCAAGTCTCCTTGTCACACTTGCGTCCGCCCTTAGACACGCCAAGCACCTCTCTCGCCGACCCAAGGATAGCCGCCTGAATCCTGTCCCAGTAAGCTTGAACCGGTTCGCCCTCACCACCAGCGCACTTGTCGCCGATGGCAGAGGCAAACTCCTGGGACTTGACTTCATCAAGCAGCCACCACCTGATTCGGCGTTGAAGGCGGTCGACACATTTGCCTTTGGGCTTTACGCAGAGGTCCATGACAAGAAGACGGTGTTGTGCAGTGAGACTCTCACCGGGTATGACCTTGCAGTTGGCCACTTTGCTGATGTGGTGTCTCCTAGTGAGTAGGAAGTCGATTTGGGTAGCATTCCTCCCGCTCTTGTAGGTGATGAGATGCTCGGGTCTCTTTTTGAAATACGTGTTCACGATGGCAAGGTCGGCAGCCGCACACGTATTGAGGATGTCCTCCCCTTCTGCGTTGCGGCTACCGTACCCAAATCCACCGTGAACACGCTCAAATTCCCCACATTCATCACCCACATGACCGTTCAGATCACCCCCCAAAACGATCCCCTGTGATAATGGGATTCCACGGAGCACTTCTCCGAGTTGATTCCAAAACGCTATTTTATCGGCGTCGTCACAACCGGCCTTTATTGTGTTCATTTATAAATAAAAGAACATGAGTTGTATATCAGTCTAGCATATAACACAAGCACTTTGCTGCCTTAGGACTAGATGGTGCTTTGTCTATTTGTGACAGACTATTAAATTAAAAAAAACTGTTGTAGTATCATTTATTTTATATATTATAATTTTTTATAATTTCATTAATTCTACTATATACATATTCTAATCGTTTTTTAATTGGCCACGTGAGAAACAAACGTCTACGTCTACGTAGACCCAAAACCAAACCAGCCACCAAATGATGGAACAATATACCGCCACCTATAAGAAGCCAACATTCAATGCACAGCTTCAAGGTAAAATTAAAAGCATTCCTGTATGACCATCAGGGGAGACAGGCAGATTTTGTGTTGGATACAAGTGCACTTTAGAAATTTTGTAACCTTTCAGTTAACTGTGTTTCTATATTATTGTTATTTAATACTGTCCCTACAACACTAACGCTTATCATGTTCTCACTACATTTATGTATTAGGTATATATGTAATCATGAAACTGTCTGTTTTTAACCGCTTTATTGATATCCAAGGGCCTAAGCCAAGTGAACATTGTATTTAATTATTTTAAGTAGAAATTTAGTACGTATTTTCGCTTTTAGACGATAAAAGAATCGGACTAATCTGCATATATAACTGATTTTTGCAAATTACGGAAGAGATACGATTTTTACAGATTTTTAGTAATGTAATTCTCTAATTGTTAGGTACAACTATGTCTACGATAAAGGCGGATGTGTTGGCTTTGTCAATTAATACAATGTGTGGTCATATTACTATTATTATATTTATGGTATAAATGTCACTCCGCGGGTCTAGCGGAAGACCAGCGTTGGTTTTATACAAAACCAGCATATGCTGAGCTAGGACCCATTTAGGACTTCATCAACTATTTTATTTTATGTAAAAATTTAACATTTATGTATTTTGTATGATGATATGTGTCCTAAATAAAAATATTCTATTCTATTCTATTCAAAAAGTATTGGATTAGCATCCGAAATTTAAATGGTAGCTTGAGAGCTAATGGCTTAGCAAGTAAAGCAATAAATGAACGCTATAAGTTTTGATAATGACTTTTGAAATGTGTCAGCACTGCACTCACAGTCAGTTCCTCAAAATACACAGGATTTTGAAAGCATTGACCTTTGTTATAACACAATTGTTACTGGTATTAATTTTACCACCAAAACCATCAATAATAAAAATCTTACAAGAAATAAAGAACAATACAAGTCAGTCCAGTTAACAAGGTGAAACGCATGGGTTGCCCGGCTAATGACTTAGCGAAAAGGAATTGCTTCTTTCTAAATTAAACAAGCTAAAAAACGCAGGAATAATCGATCACCCTGCAAGGGTAACAAAACATATAAACAAAAGAGGGATAACTAAACGCAATGTTTTCAACTTTGGTTCCGTACAAAAGAAATATTATATGAAAACTTATAATTTCAATTTTCTAAATATATTTTATTTTGGACTAACGTTTTTTTATCGCTGAGGAACAGATAGGCTGATGGCCCACTTTATAGTAAGCATTTACTGTAGCCTATGAATGTTTGCGTCATTAGGGGCACCGCAAACACGCTGCTCTTCCATAGGGGTACAGGAACCTGGGTTAGTAATGCCGGAATACATTACTAGGGCATCATACTTATACACTAGGGGTGGTTGTCATCCAGACGGGCTTGGGGCCCTACCACGTAGCTAGGATTGTTTTGTCGCCTTTTACGACAAGCTGATACCGGCCGTTGAGTTTAATATTCTTACTACGCCCCTGCACGAAGAAACTGAGTCGCAAATCGAAGTTACAACGTTAACGTTAAATATATTTTATGTTATATAGAAAAATGGTATAATAGTAGAATAGTTTAATCACCATTTTACAAGTTATTAAATCGTGATTCCATCCGTTTTCTGTAACAATTGAAACTACTGCACGAAATTTACATCGATACTGATCTGCTAAGTAAATCATAAGAGAATGAAATTTTTTTACTAAATTTTATTTTTACAGAGGTGACTGTTATTATATATTTCAAACTTAACATCGGAAGGAAAACCAAAGTGCACCAGAGATGCAGTATGGTTCTTCTCACATTGGGATTTCTTACAACTTAAAATGGTGTAATGTGTGAAATATAAATTAAGGGCCGCAAGACATTTAAATGAAGAGGAAGCCTTGTGAGATGAACTATCGCGTTAGGTCTTAAAATTAAGATTTTATGAGCAAGGTTGCTATAGTTACATATGATAATATATACTCTCTTCTTTTCCAATCACTTTTTGGTTGTATTGTACTAATATTTGCAACTTTTTATTACACCACTATGTAACAACAAAATTGTATTGTATATTATTGTTAAAATATTTACACCCCTATTTTATTTTTCAAATGATTTGTCAAAAGCTCAGATGTAACTGATTTTGAGATATTATATACTAATCCATAATAATATTATAAATGAGAAATTAACTCTGTATGTTACGTTTTCATGGCTAAATCGTTGAACCAATTTTGATTAATTTCAGTATAGAGATAGATCGTATCTTGGAGAAGAAGATAGGCTTCTTATTATCGTAAAAATGTTTTCTTTTTTTATTTATATGACAGAACAACGTTTGCCGGATCAGCTGTTTTAATGTTCATTTAAATAATACTTTTGACTTAAGTGAATCTTTAACTGCAATAAGTAGAGAAAAAATAAATTAAAACCCAAAAGGATTTTCGTCATAGGTGTGATTAAACAAGGATCTCTAAAACAAAAGAAACGATGTATGGACTCAAATTAAAAGCTCAGCATGAGTCGAGCCGAGGGTAAATATTAAAACTGTCAGTTTTGTGTAATTTGAAGGTCATTTATAAACGAGTAAAATATTTCATTAAATATTTGTGGGAATACTAGTCAAGCCACGAGATTTGTTATAATATCCTAACTTTCACATTTAAGTAATTTATTATTATATCGAGCTCTCCAAATGTATTGTATTTTCAATTCCTTCTGAATTAGTAGGAATAAGCAATTGCCTCGTCAGTAGATGAACTTGGCAATCTAAAAGAGCAACATTGCTTTTTCTACACACTTTTCCAGTGTTCTAAACTCAGTGATATATTCAATATAGTTAACTATATTGAATATACAGAATAGCCATTAGCTGTTATTGGGCTACTTTTAGTTTTGGATAATAAGTCAATTATACGTTTCACTACCATGAAAGTGAAGTTTCGGGAGATAAACAATAATTTGAGGAAAGTTAAACCTAAAAATTATGTGGTGAATTATGGTTGCGAAATTGGGTGTTGTCATTATTTATTGGAGATTTCTCCTATATTGCTGTCAGGTATGACACTGGTTTCGTAAATATTTTCATAAATCAAGACGTCGTCTTCTTCGAATAATCATTTATTGAGTATAATAAAAATATTCCCGACGTTACCATTCATGTTATTTTTAATTGCTGTTGACCAGCAGATAGGCTGACGGCGTACCTACTAGTAAGCAGTTACCGTCGCCTATGGATGTTTGCAACACCACGGGTACCGCTAGCACGCTGGTGTCCATGTAAGGGAACCTGTGGCATATTTAAAGACCAAAGGTGATCACTATCCAGACAGGCTTAGGGCCCTGCTACCTTGCGTTGGTATGATAAAAAATAATAAATATACCGTGAGAACTGACACAGCTCCATCTAGTCCCACAGTAAGCAGTAAAGCGTTTGTGTTATGGGTACTAATTAACCGAAATATTACATATATACTTTTGTAAACCCTATTCTAAAACCCTATTCATGACGGGTTCCCCCGATCCGGGAGGACCGAGGGATATGTGGAACTCCGGAAAAAATGTTCGGCCATCCGACTACCCACTAAAAACCTCGCTGTTCTCCTACCGCCTACGCCCGGACCTACGGATATGTGGCCTGCCGATCTCGTGGCCCGGGCTGGCGTCGGCCCGCCTTTTGTCTCAAGGCGGGCCTCTTATAAAGTATTGACGTCAGGGGGTCAGGGTTTCATCCCTCCGGCGCTCTCCTGTATTTCTTTTTAGCCTCCTTCAACCATTTTGGTGTAGGCCTCCTCCAACTTTTTACTCCTGTATTGACTCTTACTTTATACTGACTTGACTCTAGGAGTTGAGGGGGGCCGCAGAACAGCACGCGGCCCTCTCCTTCGCAGCAACAGTGCGAGCGGCGGATCCTCACCCGAGGGGACCGCCCACGGCCACTCTCTGCGGCGGCCGGAGGTCGTTGCTTGCCCTCCGGTGCCAACGACGTGGCCTGTGTTGGCGGGAGGGGAGTGTGGTGGTCGACTCCCGCTCCCGCTCTGCCGCCTCCTTTGCGGACATGACTGCCTCGCAGAAGTAGGCGAATGCCGTCCAACCAGGATTGTCCTCAACCATGGACAGAAGCAGGGCCGGGAGAGATAAAAAAACACTGATTCAACTCACTAAATAGCCATTACTATTGTTTTTTAACATAAGTTATAATACAAGGAATATTTAAATTTATTCACCAATTATTATACTTACTGTCCATCTGTAAACATAAGTGAATCTAGTTAAACTATTTCCATAAATGTGCCAAGCCATAAACAGAGCGTTCTCGGTACGAGACAACATCCCACATATTGGAAAAAGCAATTCCTGGTCAATGTACAACAAGTGGCAATAGAGTTCCTGGAATACAGCGGGCACCTTATCGCAGTTGTAAATCAATATATGATTACAAATTTAATGCTACTGTTGTACCATAAATCAGATATTTTAAATTACGAGCTACGAGGTATCCGGCCCCCTAGTGCTGCACCGCCACCGTGTCGACATTCGATAAATCCACTTTCGCGTCTCGCGTGAGACCGCTTTAAAAATAGATTGCTTGTATGTAATTGTTTTTTAATTTATTAAATTGTACACAGAAGAGATGAGTTATTGCTGGCTAAACATATTACTTCTTAAAACTTTATAAAGTTCAACAATACTTTTTCATAGGTTTCTCTCATAAAATGGTAGCAAGAAAAAAGAATAATATAATAGTTAAAGAGCAACTCAAAACAGTGTAAAACAGGCTTTTTGAAACAAACAGTAATATGTATGTTCACGACTCACAGATGACGGATACAGTAAGAACCTCAATTCGGAAAAGAAAGTAGGAGTTTACGGACAACTATCAGACTATGGGCAGTTGAGATAAGAAAGACAGTACAATAGGACTAGATAATCAAAAGGAGAACTCAGGAGGTTGTAAAAGGTGATAAAACAAATCTAGCTAGGTGGTAGTGTTCCAAAGCTTCTATATATCTTCTATATGGCAACCACTCTTGGTGTCTAAATATGCTGGCATAACCTTGGGTCCAGTTCCCATAAGTGGGCCGTCAGCTTATCTGCCCTTGGAACAGCAATAAAAAGAACTGGTCAATCCGGGGGCATCGCAGAACAATGACCATAAGTAAATACTAAGATCCGCTGGAAAGGCTCAGGCGATAACTGGAATTTTTAATAGGTATACCATGACCACCACTGGCTATCGTTTGGTAGCCAGGAATTGGTCGCAGTAAGAGAGTGTGGAGAATTCTACATTCACATGTCAGTTTGACCCCGAAGTTGCGATGCGGCACCGATAAGGCTTAATTTTCCCGGGGAAAAATGTCTAATAGTCGATAATTTTGGATACAGTAGCATCACTGCTCGAGTATATCTGTCACCACACTGGCTGTGAGATTGAGTGCGCACTGTACCCCGCATTTAGAGATCTACATGTCGTAATAGTGTTTTATGTGGTCATATTGATAAAAGAGGATATTGGAATGTCTAAACTATAAACGAAACCATTGCTATGGAATCAATATGTGCTTGAAATCACATGTACGCTAAAGTTATTGAAAGGAAACAAATATACAACTATAGTCATGTCTTTGAAAATCATATTTTTACATAAAAATATATCTAAACTCCCGATGATGTTCGCAAAAATTTCAAATTATATTTTTAAAGTATTTGAAGGTAGTCGCAGAGCTATGACCAAAAGTCAATCCTGCGATGTATAGATAGATAGATTTTGAGGTAACGACCATGGTTTTAATTGGTATGCCATTGCGGCCGTGGTAGGCCATAACATCCAGGCCAATATTACAAAGGTGGCGGCCGTAGGGTTAGAACGGCGAGACCAATATAACCACATCAACTTCCCTCCAGAGTTCCGGCCACCGGTCGTTCGGTTTCCCCGGGATATAAAAAACATATTTGCAGGGACATGAGTTCTAAAGCAACTGAAAGGGATTTTGTATATCAGCATTTTTGTTTATTATAATATTCACTTTATCCAAATACAACAGCTAATAATAGCAACATAAAAATAATTTAATAAACAATAGCTATTACAAAAAAGTAACAAATTATCGTGTGTATGTCCGCACGTATAATTCGATTTAGTCGACACTTCCTGTGCATTGTCATTGTCTCCCACAGCAGTGACTTGCGCATGCGCAGCTTATGCAAAGATTAACCTTAAATTATTTATAACGTGCAGAGAATATTAAAAACCTTTTCTGCCTATCTCTTTTACTTAGAGTATACATAAGCAAGCTTATGAATACTCTAAGCTCTTTTATAATAAAAAAAACTATAGAGTTCGCAAATCGTCATTGTTATAACTAGTTACTCTCGAATTTCGTGATTAGATAATCCCGGTATATACCTAAAATATATTATATATATTTCAATATATTTTAAATAGGAATAAATATTTTAATTGTGATAATTTTATATTCATTTTTGTTTAAAAAGTAAACACTCTGTAGATTATTCTGTGAACTTTAGTCGTGGCACAGCGGGACGTAGGTGTCAGAATGATGTGAGAGGACTATGATTTGCTCCGCGCTTCGCTTGCTACTAACAAACGGACAAAATCTGCACCACACTTCAACAAATTACTTTTTTTTATATTATAATTCATAACTTATTAGTTTATTCATTTCCGAGTATAGAAATGCATTGAGGACCTTCCGTTCATTCCGAAAATAAACAGACCTAGTTAAACACCGGGTTAAACATCCTAGCTAATATCATAAATGCGAAATTGCGATAATCTAACCAGTGACTCCCGCAGACATTCCAACGAGCGAAAGCCGTTGCGCAATGAGGGTCGGAAACTAATGATGAGGTTTGTTACCATTAATTAAACCAATAAGTGAGTAGGTAGGCCCAAATCTACTTGAGTCTTCCTAGATACAGTCGGATAGATACAAATATAATTAAGAATTAAAAGTCATCAAAAATGTACCAGTTTTACCATCTTAATGACGTACGAAAACATTAGACCGTATAAACAAAGTGATTATTATAGCAATTATTGTGTAAATGGCCACGCTCTGGTGTCCACAAATTAGAGTGATAATTGCGTTTTACGCCAACAAAATAAATTGTTTTCTAATAGAGGAAGTCGATGACGGGAAGATTGTCGCTTTCTGATCACTCCAATAAAGTTATTAAATTATTTTATTATGCCATTATAATACTATCAAATAGCCTAAAACATTCCACAACTTAGGATTGGGTCTTCCACTGAAGGGAAAGGACATTCTAACATGCTTGTCTAAGGTAGGGATGCCAACCGTCCTGTTTTCCCAGGATATGTCCTAGTTTTTGTAATTCAAATACTTATTATTAAATAATAGTTGTAACTAACTTGTTATACTCTCCGTGCAGAGGTGGAGTAAATAACCTCTGTGGCTGGGGTCGACCTATTATAAAAGGCGACATAACCACTCTGGCTACGTGGTACGGTCTCAAGCCCCTCTGGATGGCTACTATCCTTAGTTTATAAGTATGCCGCCGTAATAATCTTGTGTATGTCTATGGGACAGCAGCGTGTTCGCGGTGCCCCTAGCGTCGCAAACATATATAGACGATAGTAACTGCTTACTATTAACTGCATCTGCTGTTCTGCAGCAGTAAAAAAAACTAATTCTAACTAAACCTACTTTCACTACGAATTAATATAAGTATTGCAACTCTATTACTGCGTCCTGTTTTTAAACTAAAATGTACTGGTTTTTCCAACATCATATCATAGTTTTTTTTTTAAATTTAGGGTTGGCAACCCTAGTCTAAGGCGGATTGGCGGGTTTCTCATACCGGTGATGTTTTACTTCACCGTCGCGTCGGTACATGGCAATTTTATTGTAATATGCACATTAGGTGAGGATAACTACTTAAGTAGTGCATGCCACCGTGGGAATCGAGCCCGGGTTCTTTAGAGTGGTTTCCGAATGCAATATATATGAACTACCAGGTTCCGCCAATATTTGAGGTAAATCTTGTATTAAACATATATTGTGAGTTTAAAATGATTTCATATTCCCTTTTTAAACAATATTATGTTAGTCTATTGCGCTACTAAAGTTTATAGACAAACGGTTTAAGGTCTTATGCTGGGAACGAAGATGCCATGCCGCCTCCGCCAGGGCCCGGCCACTTAGATCCAAAAAGTGCTGGCTTGACGGTAATATGCGTGGCAATGTATCGACCACTAGAGATGCGAAGTAGAGAAGATAAAGTCGAAAAGCAGATTTAAATCCGTAACGTTAACGCTAAGATAATGATGATATTCCTGTATCGGAAATCCAGATCAGAAAAGACTATTTGAAGCATTCAAATGTTTTGTCCTCCTTGAAGATCGGACAGACTCGGACATTTGTTTATTGTGAAAAGTAAAAATTCTATAAGAATGTAAACAAGCAAATGTTGGAACTTCATAGAGCGTCCTATCTTAAGTGTTTGAGTCAACAAGTTCTGTATGTCGTAGGGGCGTGAAAAGTCAACGGTCATCTACTTACATCGCCATATAGATTGATAAGAGGCCCCCGAAGCAGGGGCGAGCAATCTGATCCAGATCGGTCAATGGATTTTATATTTGCCGAGGGAAAGAGTGTTAAAGACGCATGAAATGTAAGCACAAACGGCTTTTATTTTTTGCGTTTGAGTTTTACATATTTAATAAGAGAATTTTAAGCAAATAATTATTGATTTATCTATGGCATGTAGCTTTGGTAACACTTGGAGACCAATATAAACCAATAAGACCAATATAATACCGACGATGAAGAAAAACATCTAACACGCTAATCCGCTTGAACAAGCGTGGTCGGTATACTGACGGTTTCCTGTAGGGGAAGTTAGAGACGTTATGGGACGTTATTATTCTATCTGTGGCAGCATCGTTGGGTGATGGAGCAAAAGAGTCTTGGAGTGGAGACCGCGTCTCGGAAAGAGTAATGTAGACCTTTACATATAAAAAATAGATGGAATATATATATATATATATATATATATATATATATATATATATATATATATATATATATATATATATATATATATATATATATATATATATAACTAACTATGGGCCTTATGAGAAAGCTCATGGTCGCTCAGAGAGCAATGGAGAGGGCTATGCTCGGAGTTTCCCTGCGAGATCGAATTAGAAATGAGGAGATTCGCAGGAGAACCAAAGTAACCGACATAGCCCGGATGATTGCAAAACTGAAGTGGCAGTGGGCTGGGCACATAGCTCGAAGGACTGATGGCCGTTGGGGCAGAAAAGTCCTCGAATGGCGACCGCGTACCGGAAGACGCAGTGTTGGTAGGCCCCCCACAAGATGGACCGATGATCTGGTCAAGATCGCCGGGATAGGTTGGATGAGGGCAGCGCAGGACCGATCATCGTGGAGATCTTTGGGGGAGGCCTTTGTCCAGCAGTGGGCGTCTTCCGGCTGAAATGATGATATGTAAAGAGAATATCATCTCTTTAATGTTATTGTATTATGGTTAGGTTGTGTAACCAGGACATAATCCCTTTTGATTTAACGCGCTTAATGTCATGTGTCATAGAAGTGTGACACATGACATTTGCCTACAAAAAAGTAAACAATATTTACGTTATTACGTTACAGATTTGATTTAAATAATTTAATTAATAGATAGAAAAGCAAGAGTTATGAGAGACGAGTAATCAACTTTAATTGTCGTTTCTGTTATTTTTACAGAAACAAATTTGTTTGATTTATTCGGACCATCCAGACTGAAACAAATAAATAATATTATAAAACGACAATTTTCGTCACAAAATGAAATTGCAATTCGAGTTCAGAGCTGTGGCTTCTCCAAAGGACTGTAAAACTACAGTAGTAGCTGTAACCTCAATTGTCACAGAACAAGGGGAAAAATATGTTATACCAGATGACCTCATGTATGCAGATTATCATGAAGAGTTGACAAAGACGGAGACTTTCAAAAAGGTAAAAAATTCATTAGGAAAAAGGCATGATGAGTTAAAAATATGGATAAAAATTTCAAAAGAATTAGAAAAGATATATTTAGATGATGAAGGAAATATCCAGTTTGGAGGGAAATATTTAAAACAAACACTTCAAGAGAATATTAAAGAAAACTCGAGCTTGGAAAAAATATTAGAAAAATTAATTGAAAAATCAGAAAAACACGAAGAAGAAAAAAACTTAAAACATATTGTAGATAAATTTGTATTAGAAAAATTTAATTATAAAACATCTAATGTTAGACAATGGTTACATATATTCGAAAAAGAGTGTGGAAGATTTAAAATAGAAAAAGATAAAACTAAAATAGAATTATTAAGAATATTTTTAGATGCAACTTGCCAAGATTGGTATACTTCTACTGTAATAAAAGGAGAACATGAAAACAATTGGAATACGTGGAAACAGATATTAATAGAAACCTTTTCAGGTAAGGGATGGAGTAGCAGGACATATGCTCATTATTTTAAATACAAAGAAGGTTCAATAGTACAATATGCAATAAAGAAAGAACGATTATTATTAGAAATAAATAAGGACATGGACGCTGATACAATGATAGATAGAATTGCATTTGGGTTGCCAGAATTTATTAGAGAGAAGATCGCCAGAGATGAAATAGAAAATACAAAAGATTTAATAAATGAATTACAGAAGCTTGAAGGGATAATAAATAAAAAGAAAACATTTAAAAAAGAAGGTAAACCAGAACATAAATTCAGAAATGAAGAAAAGAAACCATGTATGACATGTGAAAACATGGGTAAAGGTATAAGATATCATCCAGAAGAAAAATGCTGGTTTAAACTAGAGAAAAAAGAGAAACCTAAAGCTATAGGAAGCAATTCAGTAATAGAAGTAAATTTAAATACAGAGAAAAAAAACTAATAGTCACACCATTGATCAGACTTAAGCTACTAGTTGAGAATCAGATAGAGATAATGGGAACATATGACCCAGGTTCTCAAGTATCCTTGATAAACTCGAAATGGATAAAAATAAAAGAGAATAGAGAAGATTTAAACAAGATATTCTTGAGGTCTGTCAATGGTGTGAATCAGACAAATGGATTGGTAAGAATAAGAATAAAAATATTTGATATAGAAAAAATAGTAGATATATATGTAGTTGAAAGAGAGGATTTTGAAGATTTTATAATAGGATTAGACTTAATTCCTATGTTTAAGTTGAGGTTGAATGAAAATTTAGAAATCTCACAGAAAATAGAGAAAAAGTTAGAAAAACCAGAGATAACATTAAGTGAAGTTACAAATTGTTCAATTAATTTTAATGAACACGTGGAAACAGAAGAATTTCAAACAAATATAGAACATTTAGATAAAGATAAAAAAATGAAGATAGAAAAATTGATAGATAAAAACAAATCAGTGTTTGCGAAAGACAAGTATGATATTGGGACTGTTAACGAATATGAAGCTAGAATTGACTTAATAGTGGAGAAATACTGCAGTAAAAGACCCTATAGATGTAATATAAAAGACAAAAAAGAAATAGAGAAACAAATAGCCAACTTACTAGAGAAGAATTTAATCGAAGAATCTTATAGTCCTTTTGCTGCACCCGTCACACTAGCATATAAGAAAAATGAAGGAAAGACACGTCTGTGCATAGACTTTAGAGATTTAAATAAAAACATTGTCCCTCAGGCACAACCATTCCCTTTAATAGATGATATAATAATAAGAGCCAGAAATTGTAAATACTTTACGACACTGGACATTAACTCAGCTTTTTGGTCAATACCACTAAGAATTGAGGATAGGAGGAAGACGGGATTTGTAACACAAGATGGTCACTATCAATGGACATGTCTACCGTTTGGCTTAAAAACGTCTCCAGCTATATTTCAACGAATTCTGAGTAGCATATTAAGAAAATATGGACTAACTGAATTTTCAGTGAACTATATAGACGATATCTTAATACACTCACCGACGTTTGAAGAACATCTAAATCATATTGAAAAATTATTAAATGCAATAAAAAAAGAAGGACTCAGGTTAAAATTTAAAAAGTGTACATTCGCTGCTAGTTCGGTTAGATATTTAGGACATGTAATAGGAGAAAATACGGTTAAACCGTTGAAAGACAACATAACGTCAATAAAAAATTTCCCAATTCCTACTACACAAAAGCAAATTAGACAATTTCTGGGGAAAATAAATTTTTACCATGAATATATAGAAAAGAGCTCAATATTACTAGATCCATTACATCAACTATTAAAAAAAAATGTAAAATTTATATGGACAGAGGATTGTGAAAAATCTTTCAGAAAGATAAAAGAAATGCTATGTTCCCAACCAGTGTTGGAGATATTCGACAAAGACCTTCCAATCAAGATATATACAGATGCATCACTTGAAGGTATAGGCGCAATACTAAAACAAACACAAGAGGATGGAAAAGAAAAACCTGTGGCCTACTTCTCAAAGAAACTTAATGAAACGCAAAAAAGAAAAAAAGCTATTTATCTTGAATGCTTAGCTATAAAAGAGGCAATAAAGTACTGGCAACACTGGCTGATAGGGAGATACTTCGAAATATACTCTGACCACAAACCACTGGAAAATATGAATATAAAAGCACGAACAGACGAAGAATTGGGCGATCTAAGTCACTATCTATCTCAATACGATTTTAAAATTATATACGTCCCAGGTAAAGATAATAAAGAAGCGGACTGCTTGAGTAGAAACCCTGTTCTAGAATCAAATACAGAAGAAGAGGATTTATTAAAAACGGTAAATTTTATTGAAATAGATGAAATAAAATTAGATCAGATGAATAATATACTATTACAGAATAAAAAAGAAAAATTAATAGAGAAAAACGGAATATATTATAAAAAAGTGAAGAAAAGAGAGAAAATCATATTATCAGAAAAATTCAGTATTGATTTAATTAATAAAATACACAAGGAATGGTGTCACACAGGAATAACACAAACACAAATGAAAATATGTCCATATTATACTGCTAAAAATTTAGTGAAGAATATAAAAAAAATTTGTAAAGAATGTTATATATGTATTAAGAATAAGTCAAGAGGGCAACATAAATTCGGCTCAATGTCACAATTAGGACCAGCGACCAAAGCTTTCGAAATTATGTCCATAGATACAATTGGAGGATTTGGAAGCACTAGATCAACAAAAAAATATATTCATTTACTTGTTGATCATTTCACGAGATATGCGTTCATTTCAACATCAAGAACTCAAAACGCCGCTGATTTTATAAAACTAATTCAAACTGTGTTAGACATAGAAAACATCGGAACAATCTTAACGGACCAATATCCTGGAATAAATTCGAAAGAATTTAAAGATTATTTAAAAAATAAAGGAGTGCAATTAATTTTTACTGCAATAAATGCACCATTTTCTAATGGTCTGAATGAAAGACTGAATCAGACATTAGTAAATAAAATAAGATGTAAAATAAACGAAGAGAAAAAGAATAGAGCATGGACATCGATAGCGAGAGAATGTGTGAATAAGTATAATATACTAGAACATACAATAACGGGATTTACACCAGAGTATCTATTATATGGCACAGACACCAGTAACATACCAGAAGAGTTAAAAAGAAAGAAAAACGGAGAAGACTGGATAAGAGATAAGAAATTAGCATTAGAAAGAACACAGAGATCACATAAGTATAACGAAAGTTTATTTAATAGAAACAGAAGACACCATGAATTCAACGAAGGAGATATGGTATTCATAGAGAATGGAAACAAACTCAATAGGAAAAAGCTAGAAGAACTAAGAATCGGCCCATATATAATAGAAGAAAAAATTTCAAACTCAATTTATAAAATAAAAACTGGAAAAAGAAATCAAGACACGAGTCTATTCCACGTGACAAAACTAATTCCAATGTTTGAAGTTGAAGCTGATTGAAAAATTATGCAATTTTCATATCGTGGAGGGGAGATGTAAAGAGAATATCATCTCTTTAATGTTATTGTATTATGGTTAGGTTGTGTAACCAGGACATAATCCCTTTTGATTTAACGCGCTTAATGTCATGTGTCATAGAAGTGTGACACATGACATTTGCCTACAAAAAAGTAAACAATATTTACGTTATTACGTTACAGATTTGATTTAAATAATTTAATTAATAGATAGAAAAGCAAGAGTTATGAGAGACGAGTAATCAACTTTAATTGTCGTTTCTGTTATTTTTACAGAAACAAATTTGTTTGATTTATTCGGACCATCCAGACTGAAACAAATAAATAATATTATATATATATATATATATATATATATATATATATATATATATATATATATATATATATATATATATATATATATATATATATATATATATATATATATATATATATATATATATATATATATATATATATATATAGCGCTGTGTGAACTGTCGCAATATTCTTATTTATATTAGTTTTACGAAATGGTAAAAGTATACTAAGAGAATTAACATGTCGACATCTAGTCCTATATGGGACTACCGTAGGATAGCTATAGGATAAATTATATAGGAATATAATGGAAATGATTTTTCATCTATTTGATTGTGAGTCAGGAAAATAAGTGTAACGAGATGATACCGAGGCGCGTGCGCATAGAGATGAAGCCATGTGAAATATCTCAGCATACCCAGATTGTACACCACAGGACAATAGCCACATCAGCCTCTCATAATGTAATGGGTACAACATGATAAAAAGCAATAAGATTTTTATTGCTGAGCAACAGTATCAGGCTGACGGCCCACTTAATAGTAAGCAGTTACCGTTACGCATGCTTGCAACGCCAGGGGCACACGCTATCCCATAGAGGTATAGGAACCTGGGTCACTAATGCCGGAACACAATGCAAGGGTATTATGACGATATAATTATATACAAAGGATGATTGCCATCCAGACGGGCTTGGATTCCTACGACCTAGCTAGGGTTGTTTTGTCACCCTTTACGACAGGTATAGGTTCCTCCGCTTATGCACGGAGAACATAGTACAAGGTAGATAAAACCAGATCACGAAGTCGATATAATAGCGTTTCTTTTCCCCTAATGGATAGGAACATACTGTTTAAGAGTAGATTAGTCTTATCTGTTGACAAGTCTGACCCTCTTGTCTTTCTTTTATTAAACGTTGAAAACTGATCGCCCTTCGACACTTAATAGCACCTCACTCTATCGATATCTGCAACTTAGCGTCAGCGTTTACTAAACGAGTCTTTTTACTGCAGAATGTTGTGTAAAAGACCGTTCTAAGACTACTATAAATATATTTTTTTGGGATATATAGTTTATAAATGTATGCCAGAAGATTTGGACTCGTTCAACCTGTAACCATAATGATGAATATTTTTAGATTATAACTATACTTGATAAATTCCAAATTTCAATCTTTGAATGTTGAGAAAAATTCCCTGCAGTAGATTTTGGCAATTGTGTAGCCAGTGTCGATACGAAATTGTGCAAACGAAATCATCAAAAGCCGCTGATGGCCGCCGATAACCAAGATTGGTCCACCAAGCCAAGGTTAGCCAACGTAGAGCTGCGGTGAAGACATGATAAAATGGGCGTGCGCTTCCGCAACTCAAACCTCGTCATCGGAAGTCGTTCTCCCGAGTTTACGTGGGGGTAAAAAGTGGTAACTCGAAACCTCAAAACCTCCCCAACAACACACTGGACGAAGAAGGCCTCCTGGAGAGGAAATCTGCAATGATTACAGAATCAAAATTTTAACTTCATTCTTAAATCTGCATAGATTGTTTACAAGCGTTTCACCTCAATACCATATAAAAGTGATAATATGTTTTCTTGTAGAAATAGGCTATATTTGGTTTTTACATAAGCTAGTTCTGTTCAAGCTGTGGAAAACCATGAGGTACACTAATGCTCTCCCTAGGAAAGTGACTTTAGGTGCATTCTTAATTTTGACAGGAAATGAAATTTTTCATCGTTACCGTATACATCGGTATGTGACCATGGATGAAACCTGGTTACACTATTACACTCCAGAGTCAAAGTGATCTTCGAGAAAGGAAAAAGGATAAATTCTGAATACTATACAGTGTTTTAGAGCAATTGAGCGAAGAAATAAAGAACAAACGGCCCCACATGGCAAAGAAAAAACCACTGTTCCACCAAGACAATGTACGATGACATGCGGTACTACGATAGTCAAATTGCATGAATTTGAAATTCGAATTGCTGCCCCACCCCCGTATTCGCCAGATTTGGCCCCCAGCGACTACTGGCTGTTTGCAGACCTGAAAAGGATGCTCCGGGGAAAAATATTTAGTACCAACGAGAAAGTCATTGAAGAATCTTAGGCCTATTTTGCGAGCAAAGATCAAGCGTTCTATAAACATGGTATCGAGAAGCTAGAGAAGCGTTAGGCCTATTGTATCGCCTTAGATAGAAATTATGTCGATGAATGAAAACGAAGTTTGTGAAAATTTTGTGTTTTTCTGACTTATTCCGGAAACTTTTTGATAAATGTAGTATGTCTTCCTTTTCTTCCTTTCGAAATATCGATTGCAATATGGCCCCTATCCTCTATAAGAAGAAATCCCGACCAAAGATGGACACGATTCCTTTTCTCCCTTAGCAAGCTATTTCACGATTTCTGCGACTTGGAAAGAATTGTGAGATAGTTTTAAGGTGGTCATATATATAGACCAACACAACCAAGCACTTCATCAGCGAATACACTAATGCACATGGAAACAAACATGGCCTTATAGAACAATGCGCGTTCCTTGAGCAGATAACTTCTCGGAACAAATGCAGTTTATCAGCCGGCGTTCGAAGGTAAAGCGTGAAGTAATAAAACATTATGTATTCGTGGCCACGTGCCTCGAATAATGCGGGCATGCAGACCAAAGGGAAACAAAAGTAGGGCCTCTTTGTTAGTCTTTAGTTTAATAAGTTATCGGCACCTCTGTTCTTGTCATTAATGATGCAGCTTAACCCGATATATGGAATGGACTCGTTATATCGTTCTGTATTTTTTTTATTATCATAGGACAGCAGACAGACTGACAGCCCCCTTAGAATTTAGCAGTTACCCTCGCCTATGGGTGTTGGTAACGTCAGTGGCATCGCGAACACGCTGCTGTCCTTTAAGGGTACAGGAACGTAGGTCACTAATGCTGGAACACAACACAAAGTTAATATGGCGGCATTTTTTGTCGCCATCTAGACGGACTTTGGGACCTACCACGTAGCTAGAGTGGGTTGTTTTGTCGCTTTTTACGACAAGCCGACTCCGGCGGCAGAAGTCACTATTCCTTCTCCACCCTTGCACGGATAAAAATTATTTAAATTTTTCATGATCAACTAAGCAGTTGTCTCAGTTGGATTAATACTATTGCTACAGAACATAGTTCCATCCGCAGCTTGTTTGATCCGTGATATGAAACACAAAAATTCAAATTGTATAAATTTAATTTTTCGTATTTATACATTTTAATAGCAAAATCTACATTTACTCCCCAAGTAATCAGCAGTGTGATAGTGATACGGTGCTAGACAACTTATATCTTTATATATATAATTCTTATGTGCGTGTGTATGTCAAACTCCTCCTAAATGGCTGGACCGATTTTGTTAAAATGTTTTGTGTGTATTCAAGTGGATTCAAGAATGGTTTAGATTCAAAATTGGACCCGGTAGGTGGCGCTGCGATCGCGTTCTGGGATTTTTATTTTATCAGAACATAACCCCAAAATTTTAAACAGTTCATTTTCTTTTTATTTGACCAGCGAAGCGGGAGGGTACGGTTAGTACTAAAATAATTTTGCTTTTCGTTTGTAAATCAATTCATCGTACCATCACAACAAAACTACTGAACATATCAGGATGGTACTACTACAATTCGACGCGGAATTTTTCGTAATGTTTAATTATTTTTTGGATTTCATCGACCGACTTAAAATGTAACACGTATACCTATATTATGTAGATTCAAAATTATATTAATTAATTAGTTGTTAAAATATTATTAAGTATAATAATAAGAATTTATTGAGCGTAAAACTCTAATAATTCCTTGTAATTATAAAGCAATTATATAATACGCTCAAGGTCTTCCTGAATTAGCTAACAGAATCAGAATGTTTAACAAAAGGCATAATCAGGACTCATATTTCAATATCAGGGTAATTAGCCTTGTTCTCATGGGCTTCTTTATGGGATACCTTCCTAACTTTCATGCTACCCACTGTATTTTTTATTATTGTGGAACAGCAGATGCATCGTGGGCTCACAAGGTACTGAGGTGCCTCGACAAGACCACAGAGTGGGTTCAAGTGCTCACGGCAGTTTTGCTGCATATCTCCATAGATTCAAACTTAGTGATGATCCGACCTGCGTGTGTGGCCTCGCGAATGAGACAGTACAACATATACTGCTAGACTGCTCGGTGCATGACCGCGACAGGTGCGAACTGGAAATCGTCACAGGGGCCAAGTTCATCAGATCTTACTAAAACGTAATAGAAAAAATGTAATAGAATTAAGTAATTAGAAACAATGTTAACAAAAGAAACTTAAGGAAAATAAAAGAATAAAAAAAAACAAATAAGAAAATAAAATTAAAACAAAAGAGAAAAAGAAAACATCGGTAATGAAGAAACATCAAAAAATAAATAAAACAAGCAGAAGCAAGAAGTAGTAAACATAGTTTTAGGTTAATTGTACAAAATTGTAACAGTTTATGGAAATATGTTAATAAGAAAAATAAAAATGTACTAGTAAATAAGATGATGATGAAGAAAAGAAAATAATTATACCCGGAAAAGAACTGCCGCAGACAAATGAGAAAATGAGCGGAAAAAATAGCCGGATGAATAAATAAAGACAGATAAATATCTAGCCACGCTAGAAAAAACCGAGTAGCTACAGAGCTTACTGGATAATGTTGAATGTGTTATGTGTAACTTAGTCAAAGATTTTTAAAGTTCCTAGTAGACAGATAGGATATGTTCCTGATAGTAGACAGTGACGGCCTACTATACAATTTTTTTTAATACTGTTATTAAAAAAAAATTGTATAGTAGGCCGTCACTGTCTACTATCAGGAACATATCCTATCTGTCTACTAGGAACTTTAAAACTCTTTGACTAAGTTACACATAACACATTCAACATTATCCAGTTTTTAAATAAAATACCAAACATATTTTCCAGTATTACACAAATAGCGACATAGGTACGTGAAATAAGGAATCACAAAGGGAAGGAAGGGCCTGACCTCTGCCCGGCCACTTCCGCCGGATATACTTGTATGGTCCGCCCCGTTTTATTTATACACTGGCACCCCACTCCATACATTATGTTGCCGTAGATTACATATGTATACTTTCACGTTAGATTTTCGAAATTGATTTAATTTTGCTGAAGTATGGGTCACTAAAGACAGCACTGATGGTAAGCGTTTGTAGCAGCCAACTCTTAACTAGAATACTGCCAAAGCAATAATTATATTGACGACTTCTATCGCGCAATGATTTGTGCACATCGGATAGCCTATAGGGGTCACGGATTAGATTTCCGTTCCGAGTTTGAGCGTTTATGTATAAATTGTTATTTACAAAAAAAATGAAAGTAGTATATCAGTTGTCTAGTACCCATAACACAAGCGCTTTGCTGCTTACTTTGGGACTAGATGGCGCTGTACAAATGGTCATAGTTTGTTTATTAATATTTTTCTTCTCCTATTTTGAGGCTGGAAGCAATCCCTCCGTGGTAGTAAACAATCAGTGATGGTAACGGCTCGCTATCATGTTATTAATAAACTAAAATTATAAAGATTTACAAAGTTTAGATTTAATTGGGAATACTATTTTTTTTTATTGCTGTAGGACATACAGCATACAGGCTGACGGCCTACTTAGAATTTAGCAGTCATCGTCGCCTATGGGTGTTGCCACGTCAGTGGCATCGCGAACACTCTGTTGTCCCATAAGGGTACAGGAACTTGGGTCACTAATACCGAAACACAACACTAGGCCATTATGGCGGCATACTTAAGACTAAAGGTGGTCGCCATCCAGAAGGGCTTGGGCCCCTACTACGTAGCTAGGGTGGGTTGTTTTGTCGTCTTTTACGACAGGTCGACCTCGGCCGCAGAGGTTAGTATTCTTTCTTCGCCTCTGCACGGACAAAAACACATTTTACATAGATTTAAAATTTAATTAATTAATTATGTCGTTTTTACATTAGAAAATTCACTCATTGTATTTAGTCCATTTGTTCAATAACCATTCATTAGAAATTAGAAAATTTTAGATAAATCAATTGATAAGTCAGTAAATTTTTTGAGAATATTATTATATGTATATGCTATTCTTCGTTATTATCAGGAATTTTGTTTTGATTAATGAAGAATTTTATATATAACATTACTCCTTATTGTCATTTTGTTTACCCACAGATGATGTTCAAATAACTAATCCTGAGCTGGGTTGTTTGGAAGAGTTCGCTTTTAGCCATAAGACCGTCCTTTTTGCAATCAATTATATGTTTTTTATGATTGTATTTATATTCTATTTTTTGTACAATAAAGAGTTATCTATCTATCTAATTGTAGCTGCCAAAGCGGTATTTAACTTAAATTGATATTAATCACGTTTTTACATCATCGCATACCGTTCACAAGCCACTGCTACTACAAGTTGCTGAATATTCCCCAATTTCCCGCAAACATAAATTCACTCCCAAACACACTAGAAATACTCTGTACATGTAGTTTGGGAAACTAATCGAGTTTTCGGTCCTGAGTTATTCTATTTGAACCTGGTAGAGACAGCTTCTACGTCGAATTTACAGTGTACGATTTTAGAAACGATTCATTAACATGGCATGATACAACACGACCTGGTAGCTGGTTCAAATCCCACTTAGTGTATACTATAGGGTAATTGCCTGGATACCAAGATCACCGGTATATGTAACCCAACAAACCTGGTCAACCGTGGTGGGTATACTACCGATTCACTCTATAGGGAGGCCCAGTACAAGCTTTTGGACGTCTATGAGCTGTTAACACGCCGAATTACTACTAGTTCATAAACAGTTTCATAGTGTTTTACTTAATACGAAACATTATGATAAATATTGTTGGTGTTGGAAACTACTAGATTTTTTCTGCTAACAGGAACTTCGGAGACTGAGACAGGTGGTTGAATTGTCACAAGGCACATTAGCCTTTACGCCGTGCTTTCTGTGACCTGTTTACTAAGGAAACAAATGAAACGCCCATGACGTCAGCCCGAACTCCTTAGCCGTAAAACCTGATGCTTTTTTAATCTATAACCTTTACACATTTAGTGCTAAAGTAAGTGGAAGAGCGTGATATTATGAATACTAAACAACAACTAATTTACTACTTAAATATTTTTTCTATTTTATAAATAAAACATGTGGTCGTGAATACTTAAATTCGAAATAACTGGCTTTTTATATCAGCTTTAATAATTGAAAGGCTGTAATTCTAAAGGATCTAAGTGTCAATTTTATATTTGAGAGATATAACAAAAAATGGTTGTGCGAAAGTGCGTTGATACTTAGACCGCGCCACAACTTCATCTGTGTATGAGTGAAAAATTAAAAGAGATAGACATTTGGATCCATTCGAATATTATTAGGCTTGGTACATAGATCGTATTTTTGTAATATATCGATTTTATTTTTTTGGCACTTAGACCCTTTAGAATTACAACCCTTCAATTTAGTAATAGTCGTGTAGTAAACTATAAAACACGTATTCCTTACCTCCGCACAATGTAAACTGCTGCAAACTAAACTTCCTGTACAACAATTTATATATCTATATAAGATATCTACTAATACTCGTGGATTCACCTGTAATATTATTATTAGTTACAGAACACAATATTATTATATATTTTTATGTAGTAAATAAATTTAGGATTCTATTCTATAATAATTTTGTAATAAAATCCTAAAAATCCCGTAAATCATTAAATAAGCTTATAATTTTTTTCTGTGTATTAGATTTTATAAATAAATATAACTACAAAAACATAAATACAAATAAAGAAAAACCATTATTATCTAATTTCTTCTACTTTGAATGTTCTAGAAACTGTTTATTTTACCTTATTTTCAGTAAGTTTTATGCTTGTTTATGAAGATTATTTTAATTAACTAAATACTATTGTTAAAAAATAAGTAAATAAATAATGTTAATGACTGGTAGAACATGTTAGAAATGAGAGTGAATGAATAAAAATGGAGTAGTGGATGAAAGAAAAGATGGATGGATTACGTAAAAGATGACGATAATAGAGGAGAGTAGATGGAGAGTACATGTTGTGCCGATCCTATAAAATGTGGGAAAAGGGCAGAAAGAAGATTTGAATAACAGAAATATTATAACGAAATAGACAGTTATTTTATCTGTCTGTCTCAAAATGAAATAGTCTGAAAGACTTACATTCTTAGATGATACCTGTAAATCTAATAATCTTGGGTATTTAGAGGCTTAACTGATACATTAATAACTTTATCTACATACGATGATAACACGGCTGAGTCTGTGAGTTTAATCAAGGAAGACAAAATATTCGCAAGATGCATATAGTGATCTGGATGTATATTTGTGAAAAATTTCTTTTTTTAATAACCGAGGAAATACTCTTTTCCGAGTCCCCCAACTACAGGGGTGACGGTGTGTCTCTGTTAGATTACCCGCTAAAAAACTCCGCCTAGTTGCCGGGCCGATGGACAACTGGCCGACCGATTTCGTAGCAGGTGATTTCGTAAAAGGTCCTGCTATACAGTTTGTATACTTAATACAACGGACTGACTTATAAAAAATCATACATGGTAAAATTTTGCATAAGGAACACAGTAAAGATTCTATTATAATTATAGAAACATAGAATGAAACTCGAAAATGAAACTCACTTGCAAATTGGGAAACAATCAACGTGACTGTTCTTTAAATAGATATTATTATTTTTTTAGTAACATTTTGTTATTTTTATTTTTTATGTACGCCGCATTTTCAGTGAACAAGGTTCGCACTCTATCTATATCAAACAATGGTTAGGAAAAAGTAGCATATTTCTATCTCTTGGCATACTAAGTCGTCATTTTATATACCAGATCCAATTGTGTATGATAAATTAAGAGAATACGTTGAAATAATTATATAAAAACGCAACATGTAGTCATAAACTCAAAAGGCGTACTGTAAAAAGATCAATAACGTGCCGATATGAGATCTCCACATCATAGAAGAGAGAGAGTAGAGAAATTAAGTATTTGCGCTCTTGAGTAAACATATCTAACTTGATCTTTACCTCTAGAATAAATACCGATGTCTCCATTTGCAGGTCTTATTTTGACATTGCTCTTGCAGAAATGCGCGAAAAGATGATTACTATTCCTTTAGTATCATAATCACGGTGAATTTCGGATGCAAATTCACTATGAACTAGTATTATGGACATATGGTTACATGGCGTAATTAATATGTAATTTTTGACATTTATAGAACCATCTGCCACTAACATTCCAATAACGAAGGGAAATAACTGTACTAGAGCTTTGTTAGTATAATAGGATGCAACAGCTAGCCACTTAGTTTGACTACTGTCCCGGGGTTCGTTAAATATACTAGTACATGAATATCTTGTTTTTTCTCATTAAATATTTTCAGAACAATCCAAGTAAAAGAGATTCTAGGTGTTAGGCCTCAAGTCTTCTTAGATCAAACCCCCTTGGTCTATAAGTATACCTCCATAATAACCATGTGTTGTGTTCCGGCATTAGTGACCCAGGTCCCAGCAGAGTATTCGCGGGGTTCTTAGCGTTGCAAACATCCATAGGCAACATTAACTGCTTGCTGCCGTCAGTCTGTCTGCTGTTCCTCATCAATATTGTAATAAAATGATAAGTATGCCAGTATGTGTACGTATTTATAAAAATGCGAAGAAATAATACGCAGAAGAAAAAAAATCTTGACTATAGTTATTTAAGGAGATGGAGTGAGATAAAAATATAGGTAAACGGAGTTGACAATGCGATCGCCGAGAGTAGGCATAAAGCATGAAATTCAGTACATGATCATTATTTACACACTCTCTGACTTTTATGTCTACAAGCAGAGGTATATCTAACGATAGTGAAGCGATGTCTGCCCATAATATTCTTTGGGGTGCATCTCATTTGGCTTAAGAACCAGCCTTTGTCAACAAAGTTGAGGGTTGGAAAAATCGATAGTGGGCCCACTCGCAGGCCGCAGGACGCCGATCATCGCTCGCTTGTCTTCCTCATTTTCCACCGTTATTCTAATTTGTACCGTCAGTCTTAATTTTGTACGATTTTCAATTCTAAAATTAGACGTCATTAATGTAATTTTATGCTTTCTGCTATTATTATTATGAATGAAGTGTTGACCTGGCAAAAACTATTCTGCAATATAAATTAAGAATCCTATGTCCTTATCTAAGGTCCAATCTATGATTGTATCAAAATTCATCAAAATTGGTTCAGCGATTTAGGCGTGAAAGAGTAACAAACATCCATACATACAAACTTTTGCGTTTATAGTATTAGTAAGGACATAATCAAATATACAATACAACTCGTTAGCAATAGGGACGATTATTACTTTGACGCTAAGGAAAGATACCTAGAAAAACTACTTTTTTTTTTTATTGGTTTAGGACAGCAGACAGGCTGACGGCCCGCTTAGAATTTAGCAGTTACCGTCGCCTATGGGTGTTTGCAACGCCAGTGGCATCGCAAACACGCTGCTGTCCCATAAGGGTACAGGAACTTGGGTCACTAATGCCGGAACACAACATAAGGTTATTATGGCGGCATACTTAAGACCAAAGGTGGTCGCCATCCAGACGGGCTTGAGGCCCTACCACGTAGCTAGGGTGGGTTGTTTTGTCGGCTTTTACGACAGGCCGACCCCGGCCGCAGAGGTTAGTATTCTTTCTCCGCCCCTGCACGGATACTATTTGCTCTTTGGTAGAGTTCTAACTCCATAAGGCTCTATACTACTCCTTACTAGAGGTAGGAGAAGTTCAGTATAGGGAGGTCTTACATCAAAATCCTTGCGGTTTACAAATCAGTTCTGATATTTGCCAATGTGGTTTTTTTGCTTTGGTATGAAATACGATCATAGTTACATTGTTGGTTACAACAAATTACACTAAAATGGGTTTGGTGGAATAACCGGTAGATCAAAGTAAATTATTCAATTCCTAGCGCATCCAAAGCTTCCAAGCTGACGTACCCTAAGGTACTTTGTGAATACTGTTGTAATGTTAAATATTTATATGCTTCTTTGCATTATTGACATTCCTTT
Source organism: Malacosoma neustria (assembly GCA_963693495.1). NCBI lineage: Eukaryota > Metazoa > Arthropoda > Insecta > Lepidoptera > Lasiocampidae > Malacosoma > Malacosoma neustria. Next base: position 2,366,508 of record OY856378.1, on the reverse strand, counting down.
TCTTGAAAAAAAGTTATTTATAGGCGTTAATAACATCCCACAGTAAGGATCGGGCCTCCCATTAGAGAGGATAGATAGTTTACCCGCCATGCTTGTCCGATGCAGATAAACAGGTCACGCATACCGGTGATCCCTAGATCCAGGTTTCCTCAAAATATTTTCCTTTGACGCCCGTACATAGTATTTATGTGATAAAAAGCACATTACGTGGTATTCGAACCTGTGAACTCTAGTTTCACACTTAACGGTATGATTTTACAGGAGGCAAATGGGTCCCTAACCTTAAAAAGAATCCCTAGCGGTGTTTCTCTACTTTACTGTCTGTAAACTAATAATCTGTGTTCTAGATTTGTGGACTTAAACTCCCTACATGAGTATTAATGTGATGAAAATGGCCGACATTAATAATGACCATAAAACATAAATTAAAAATTAAATGCCAGAAGTAAATTCCCACAGCAAACATAACCCTTGAAAATCCGAATCCCTCAATGTTTATCTTTATTTATTTACGTGTTAGCGAATACATTTTATATAATGCATCTCTTTGATCCGTATGCAAAACGGGCCACTGCCCTCCGCGCGAACATACAGTATCAAAACAAGGGTGTGATAATGCCCTTAATGCCTAAAAAGCCATTAAAATTTAAAAATAAACTGGATAAGAAGAATTTATTCTAATCTGCTAGTAGATAACATTTGTCTAGTTCAAAATCGTAAGCTTCTTTTTAAAAGTTTGAGGTGTTGACAAAGTCAAAAAAAAGAAAAATAGAATATATGTAATATTGAACTAAATTAATAACATTACTCGTCGCTCAACTATCATGGTATCCCTTAAATCAAGCAAAATATATTACTACTCAAAATACTCGTATATTATACTAAAGTCACAAATACGATTTCCCAGATTTTTCTATATACCTGTCGATCCCTCCTCTGATGGAGGTTCAAATCCAATGGGACTTTTTCGGTTATTACAAATACTATAGAATGGAATATCTCTGAGACCGGATCCCAGATTATGAAGATCAGAAAAAATGACGCAAATATTACTTACTAAATTTACCAGGCATCGTACAGGCAACTTTGAGGTTGTGATTTTGGAATAAATAATCTAACCACTCAATTTTAAATTAAAACTTTTGCTTACTTTAATTGCTAAACTGACAACTCAGTTCTTCTCAGTATTAAAATTATCTTCCAAATTTATAAGAAGTAGGAAACAAAAAAGGCTTTTCTACAACATATGATTTTGTTCGTTGAAAATGTGGTATAGAGTTTTTTTTATCCTATTATTTATCTAGGTCACCCATTTTTACGGTTTTAAATTTTAACGTAGATTAAAATTTTTAATAGTGTTATTAGATTTTTACATATATAAACGGTCATAATAATAATTAAAAACCTCGAATTCGTAACAGTGGATGTCCGCCGATTAAAATCTATTAGTGTCGGCAAAGGGGGAGCGAATTAAAATTCATGTCACGCACTAGTCGTATACGCAAACGTAATCTTTTTATCGTCCAATTCTGGACGTAGGATTATCGATACATTTTTATAGCTAAAGAAATAGATAGGATAGGTCCATCAGTAAGCACTTACCTCCCACTGTTTGCAATGAAAAATCTCTAACATGCTATCGGCCTCATAGAAGTAATAATTACTTCTTAAAACTTATCAGATGCAATCTTAGCTTTGTTTTCAGTTGAACCCTAATTTTTATATAGTTCGCGATGACTTCAATATTAATACTCTAGAATAGAATAGAAAAATATTCATTGCGTTAAACATAATACATAAATTGTCAAAATAAAAATCGCCACACGTTTCACCGTCATTCAGCATACAATATTGTCTTAAAACTAAAAATCCAATAAAATATGTCAAAATACTAATGTCAATTAAAAATTTAAAAAATCATTTATCCCATAAAAACAATTATCAATGAGTCAATTGTTAAATTTGTTTTTGAATAAACGTACGCCGATGCTGTTCACTGCTGCGTTGGAAGATGTCTTCAAGCTTCTGGACTGGAACGGACTGGGCATCAACATTAACGGTGAGTACATCACTCACCTTAGATTCGCAGATGATATCGTAATCATGGCTGAAACCATGGAAGACTTAAGCCATATGCTTGATGGCCTCAATACAGCTTCCCAAGGAGTAGGTCTCAAAATGAACATGGACAAGACGAAGATCATGTCTAATGTCCATGTCGCACCTACCCCCGTAACAGTTGGGAACTGTACTTTCGAAATTGTTGACGAATACGTCTACTTGGGTCAAACGATCCAGTTAGGCAGGTCCAATTTCGCGAAAGAGGTCACTCGTCGAATCCAACTCGGATGGGCAGCGTTCGGGAAGCTCCGTAAAATCTTTTCGTCCCAAATACCGCAGTGTCTCAAGACGAAGGTTTTTAACCAATGTGTGTTGCCAGTGATGACATACGGAACGCAGACGTGGTCGCTAACTATGGGCCTTATGAGAAAGCTCATGGTCGCTCAGAGAGCAATGGAGAGGGCTATGCTCGGAGTTTCCCTGCGAGATCGAATCAGAAATGAGGAGATTCGCAGGAGAACCAAAGTAACCGACATAGCCCGGATGATTGCAAAACTGAAGTGGCAGTGGGCTGGGCACATAGCTCGAAGGACTGATGGCCGTTGGGGCAGAAAAGTCCTCGAATGGCGACCGCGTACCGGAAGACGCAGTGTTGGTAGGCCCCCCACAAGATGGACCGATGATCTGGTCAAGATCGCCGGGATAGGTTGGATGAGGGCAGCGCAGGACCGATCATCGTGGAGATCTTTGGGGGAGGCCTTTGTCCAGCAGTGGGCGTCTTCCGGCTGAAATGATGAAACGTACAACTCTCTTAGAACGCTTGGTAAATGATTTACCCTGGTTTGATGTAGACCTTTATAACCATAATTTTACAATTATTATGGTACCGCTGTTACAAATTATCATTTTAATTTTATCTTTGTCTCTTCTAAGAAAGCGTTTATCAGTCTCTGCATGATATCTGAAGATGATGATGATGATGATCATTCATTGGATTGTCTACCCAGATAACCTTGTCCTCGTAATGTTCATTGCGCGACTTTATAGTATTGACATTTTTTTATTGCTGTAGGGCAGCAGACAGGCTGACAGTCCGCTTAGAATTTAGCAGTTACTGTCGCTGTAATGGGTGTTTGCAACGCCAGTGGCATCGCGAACACGCTGCTGTCCCATAAGAGTACAGGAACTTGGGTCACTAATTCCGGAACACAACACAAGGTTGTTATGGCGGTATACTTAAGACCAAAGGTAGTCGCCATCCAGACGGGCTTAAGGCACTACCAAGTAGCTAGGGTGGGTTGTTTTGTCGCCTTTTACGACAGGCCGACCCCGGCCGAAGAGGTTAGTATACTTTCTCCGCCCCTGCACGGATAAGAATAGACATATATAAGAAAATTTATATTACTTATCTGAAGTTTTTTAACTAAACGGGATCTATGACAGACTGTAAAAAAGTAAACATAAATAATATACCACAATAAGTATATTTATCAAATCAAAAAGTAACTGACAGTAAAAAATAAGAAAAACAAAATAAACAAAAAACAACAATAACCACAAATTAGCAATCAACATCCGTCAATAGACGTATAAACAAGTAAACTCCATATTCTAACGTAAACATCCATAGAATCTGAAATCAGCTGGATTAGTTTATTACGCTGAGGCGGTATGTAAATTTTGTACCGCGTCACTACCCTTATAAAGGCCCTGTTTGAATTGAAAATTTAGTACAACCGAGAGCATATTCAGCCAGTATGGCCGAGACTTTCACAGTATACGCCGCTTTGTTGGATAAAAACGTGCTTTAATGGAAGCTGGTGGCAAGATGACAGCACTAGTGTTGTGACAGTGTGATCTTGAATGTTGCTGTTATGGCATTACTATCATCTATTCCACTTAGGCGGTATGGACTTTAACAAACGTGAGTACCTCATCAGTCCTTCCATTTAAATCCTGTTTGATATCTGGTCTATTTTTACTAACTATATATTTTGATCTACTTGTATCCAGTCATATCTAAAAGTATCTCAGGAACAATTCTTGTAGAAAGTGCATGATATAAATTACTTGTAAAAGCATAAAATGTATGTACGTAATCATTTATATAAGAAATCAAACATATTACGTTATCACTTTATCAATATTGACACAGATAAATCATAACACGTGCTACGAACTGTCAAAATTAGACAAGGACAGAATACACTAAGTGCGAAAGAGATAGCACCATGGCGTGTTAGAGCGTTGCGGGTTTTGCCGTTTTGTAGATAAGCGATACTTTGATATCAAAAAAGATTAATATATTTTTTCGCCGTCAAATAAAAACGTAATGTTTGTAAAGGGTTCAGACCTTTGCGTGTTAATGACAGGTCGATGTCGACAACCTTTAAAAACAAGTAGTACATAAAATACAATTCTAGTAATACTTTTTACTGCCTTGGTCAATTTCTACAAGAAGTATTTGACAACTTAGGTTAAAATATTATATAAATTCGTCTTCTTTTCAGGCCGCTTCGAAGCGGCGCATTACCGAGCGTCACACTAAGAAAAACAATTGATAGATGGCAAAGCTAAAATAGCTCTAAGGTATGTTAAATTTAAAAAATGCGTGTATGTTATGGAGGGCAAATGTAAGGAAAACAATCACATATGGAGGAGAAGTTGAAAAAGAGACCAGCTGTACGCTATAAGTTATAATCTTCAAAGACCCGCCAAAATAATGCTAGTGTAGCGACAATATTTAATTATTCACTTTTCATTTTATCACTTTTCTAACACAGACACAGCTCTCTTTACCATATTATCTATATATACCTAGTCAGGTCATAAATTCTGTCACATGTTTAATGTAAAATAATTGTAACAAGTTTATTCATTATGTAACCATTCATATACCAAAATGAACTTAACAAAACATAGATTCTTATGACATTAAAGTTTATTCAAAATGACCTCCGTGATTTTGAATACAGGCCTTCAATCTGCGCGGCCAGTCGTCTATCGCAGCACGAACGAGGTCCATGTCAATATCGGCGGCTGCCTTAATCAAGGATGTCTTGAGTGACTCCAAATTGGGATGAGGCTTTGAGCACGCCTTTTCCTCCAAGTGTTGCCATATCTTGTAATCTAACGGATTCAAATTTGTACTGGAGGAGGGCCAGTCTTCGTGCCGGATGAAGTCGATTTCACGCGCCGCCAGCCAGTCTTGTGTGCTCTTCGCTCTATGAGCTGGCGCCGAATCTTGTTGAAATACCCAGTACCTGTTATTGAACATGGTATGAGAAACAGGTTCCACAAGGTTCGTCAGGACTGTATTTTGATACACAACAGCATTCGTTTTTACACCTTTCTCACAAAAATGTACCTCTGTTAAGCCCCAATAAGAAACTCCCAACCATACCATGAGCGAGGATGGAAAATGACCTCGTTGGACACGCGGAATACGGTTGCTCGCTTCTTCACTACTGTGTGCGTACACCTTATCATTTTGTTTGTTGTAGCTCTCTTCTACGGTAAACATTTTTTCATCCGAAAAAAGAATTTCCCGATATTTTTTTCTCGAGTACCGCTTTAACAAAGCGCGGCATCTCTTCAGTCTCAGGTCCATTAGACGAGCATTCAAACGATGTCCTGTTTTTCTTCGATATGCCCGAAGCCCTAAGTCTTCATTTAACACCCTTTTCACCGTGGTTCTGCTTAACCCCATCTGAAGGGCCAACAGTTTCTGCTTACGTTTGGGATTTCTTTGAATTCGTGCCTTCACAGCTTTTATCACTGCTGGAGTCCTAACAGACCGAGGGCGACCACTTCTTGACCTGTCATCTACACTAGAGTCTTCATTGTATCGTTTGATGGTACGATAAACGAATCTTTTGGTTATATTCAAATTTTTCAGTATGTTAAAAATTTGAATAGGCGCGTAACCGCAACGATGCAACGCAATAACTGCAACACGGTCTTCTTTAAGCGTCCACTCCATATTTAAAAATGAGTAAAATTCTAAAAGTATACCTTTTTTATTTTCATGAACAATTCGAAATTCGAATTCAATAAACTTTTTTGTGGCCAGCATTCTAAAAGAAAAGTTTTTACTGTGTGACAAAAAAGTTTATTGAATTAGAATTTCGAATTGTTCATGAAAATAAAAATGTATAACTTTTAGAATTTTACTCATTTTTAAATATGGAGTGGACGCTTAAAGAAGACCGTGTTGCAGTTATTGCGTTGCATCGTTGCGGTTACGCGCCAATTCAAATTTTTAACATACTGAAAAATTTGAATATTACCAAAAGATTCGTTTTATCGTACCATCAAACGATACAATGAAGACTCTAGTGTAGATGACAGGTCAAGAAGTGGTCGCCCTCGGTCTGTTAGGACTCCAGCAGTGATAAAAGCTGTGAAGGCACGAATTCAAAGAAATCCCAAACGTAAGCAGAAACTGTTGGCCCTTCAGATGGGGTTAAGCAGAACCACGGTGAAAAGGGTGTTAAATGAAGACTTAAGGCTTCGGGCATATCGAAGAAAAACAGGACATCGTTTGAATGCTCGTCTAATGGACCTGAGACTGAAGAGATGCCGCGCTTTGTTGAAGCGGTACGCGGGAAAAAAATATCGGGAAATTCTTTTTTCGGATGAAAAAATGTTTACCGTAGAAGAGAGCTACAACAAACAAAATGATAAGGTGTACGCACACAGTAGTGAAGAAGCGAGCAACCGTATTCCGCGTGTCCAACGAGGTCATTTTCCATCCTCGCTCATGGTATGGTTGGGAGTTTCTTATTGGGGCTTAACAGAGGTACATTTTTGTGAGAAAGGTGTAAAAACGAATGCTGTTGTGTATCAAAATACAGTCCTGACGAACCTTGTGGAACCTGTTTCTCATACCATGTTCAATAACAGGCACTGGGTATTCCAACAAGATTCGGCGCCAGCTCATAGAGCGAAGAGCACACAAGACTGGCTGGCGGCGCGTGAAATCGACTTCATCCGGCACGAAGACTGGCCCTCCTCCAGTCCAGATTTGAATCCGTTAGATTACAAGATATGGCAACACTTGGAGGAAAAGGCGTGCTCAAAGCCTCATCCCAATTTGGAGTCACTCAAGACATCCTTGATTAAGGCAGCCGCCGATATTGACATGGACCTCGTTCGTGCTGCGATAGACGACTGGCCGCGCAGATTGAAGGCCTGTATTCAAAATCACGGAGGTCATTTTGAATAAACTTTAATGTCATAAGAATCTATGTTTTGTTAAGTTCATTTTGGTATATGAATGGTTACATAATTAATAAACTTGTTACAATTATTTTACATTAAACATGTGACAGAATTTATGACCTGACTAGGTATATATATATATATATATATATATATATATATATATATATATATATATATATATATATATATATATATATATATATATATATATATATATATATATATATATATATACGAACTGCTTACTGTTAAGTAGGCTATCTATCTACTGTTCCTCAGCAGCAAAGAAGCCTTGTATAATGGAAGATAAGAGTTTGGCAGTAGTTAACCTACCTACTACTTATTATTATCTAAAATACTTAGTGGTGCAAGGATATAATAAAATATTGAATATAGGATAGATCGAAAGTGGGACAGAACACTTCGCGATGCGTCACGTACAATATGCATACCGTTCATTCAGACGTCCCGCACTGACATCACGCCATGAGTTATGGCCTCTTAAATGACATATCTTCACGCGTCAGCCCATCAGAGTGTCTATTGCCGGTATATAGCTGTAAATGCAATTATATTTAAAAATATTCTAAAACAAAGGGATTATTTAAATGGAAATGGTATATTAGTATAAAAAATCTGGAAGTAAGGGGTGCTACCAAGATCTTTAAGGTTAAGCCAACTTCGCTGTCTTCTGGTATACTCTGATTAAACAATTCAAGACTGATGAAAAGTTTTTCTTTTGTGCTTGGTTGAGAGCGGGAGATTAGAGGGCATGCTTTTTTGCCTCTTTATTTCTCAGTCATCTACCTTCACTGAAGAAGAAGTCCTACGAAATAAGCTAGAATAGATGAGACTGCCTACTCAACCGTAAGGGAGAAACCGAGCGGTCTCCTTTTAATGTTACCTGTAAACTAACAAAAGAAGTGATCCAATATATTTTTCTTACTAAGTAATAAAACTATACTTATTTTCAGTTTTGAAGCCTAGTACCCACTTGAGTGCCCAACATGGGAACATGGGTTACAGTAGTACCCTCATTTTGGATGCTATAAAATTAAATATTGCAGTTTAAAAAATGTAACATTCCAAGTAAAACTATATATACGAGTAATTACATATTTTACCATAGCAGTTGAAGTCTATTTTATGATATTTTAAACGTCCGTAATAAAGTTTGCGGTCTCCCCGTTTGAAATGTTGAAATGAAGGGGTTGAAATTGCCAAATGTCTGTAATGATGTCTGCAGCGCATCCCTATTTAATTAACACTGTGCTGACGCCATATTGCTTTTCATTTAGTTTGGTCTGTGGAATATTGAAGGATGTTTTGGGTTATTTAAATCACATTTATCATCTATAACTCATTTATTAATAAATTTTACTAGGTTTGGGATCACTTAATCAGTTATCAGTAAGTATAATATATAACACTAACGTAACCAAGGTTTTTTAGGCTAATTCTACAGGCCAACCGCCTGCCAGTCTGCTACTATTTTATTGAATTTAAGCAGATTCTTCGTCAGTTAGACGTAAAATCCCTCAAGATCTAAGTATCACATCTTCGCCGGTATTTTTGACCTTAGGTGAGCATATCTTAGAGACTTAAACAAGAGATAGTGGAAGTTATAGCATTATTTTATTTATTAAAAGAATTTTTCATACTTTTTGAAAAATCACATTGAGAAATAGCTGACGCTCACTCCAGCTTTTTCTGTTTTTTTATCATTATCATCATCCTAACGTTAAATCCCGTTTGTAACCCTTTTTCTGTTTTATAAGCACTCCAAAGAGTGCTTATTAGAATTGTTTAACAGATTTTCCTCTTATATTTTAACACTAGCAAAAACGTTCAGAGCAAATGCTCTTACACGCCCAATTACCCAATTTGTTGGCATTCATTACGTGAATCGATGGCCACTCGAACATCTCGAACGCAGTAGCCCCCTCTACGCCTGAGGGCACGATTACCATAACAAGACATTCATCACGCACCTACGGGTACGAATGGAGAGGCAATCCTCTTGCATTACTACTAACACCTATTGTAACTGATAAATTGAGTATATATCTTTAAACTTTATCTAGTTGACCTGGCAAACGTTGTTATGCCATATGAATTTTAAAAAAAGTAGCCTATGTCCAGGGGCGGAGAAAGAATACTGACCTCTACGGCCGGGGTCGGCCTGTCGTAATAGGTGACAAAACAACCCACCCTAGCTACGTGGTAGAGCCTCAAGCCCGTCTGGATGGCGACCACCTTTGGTCTTCTTCCTCTTGCCCTTATCCCACATTATATGGGGTCGGTACAACATGTTACATATTCTAATAGTTGTGGCTTAGTTTTTACAACCAGCAGCCTGCCTGACATTAACCTCTTTTAGGGGAAAAATCGGTCATTCTTTTTATTTAAATTATTTTTGACGTTTCACATTGAAAGTAGGACGCGAAATTTCGTTATCAATCATCTAATATGTCCTCAAGCGACACTTTTATTGTCTTGATAACGATAACACTCAATATAAATTATATTTAAATATGCTATGCTATGCAAATGCTTAATAATATCTAAAGCTGCTTTCAACATAGTATATCAGCTGAAGTCAGTAAATAACCCAAATTGTACACCCTAAATTAGCCGCAGGCTGCCAACTTCAGCGTTCATAATGAAAACCAATTGACAATTGAACCATTCACGTGGCAAATTTTAGTTGTTACAAAAGGCTTATATAAAGTTAATTCTATCAGTTAATTTTTTTTTTTGAGTGAAGATGGCGTATATCATTCTGGCACAAATTCTATCTTAGATAGAGATGTTGGCCTATCCTATTTTGATTCAGCTCGGTGCCGCTCCAGGCCTGGCCTTATTATTAGCAATAAGCTCATCAATAGTGGTCTCAGTGAGCTGAATACCGGTAGCAACATCCAGTTCATACCTGAGGCGGCCATTCAAAGGGTGTTCCAACAAAAGATGCGGGACTCTCTTTTAACTTACGGATTCCAATCAGACTTACGATCTGGACTGATTGTACCAAGATGAACCCTTAAGATGACTAAAAATAAGACACACCAATAATTTAAAGAAAACGCTACTATGATACGATTAAGTTATCCTTATTATTATTATATCCTATGTTATCAGTTAAATGTCATAAATTTTCTTGATTTTGTATGTACTTTACACGGATATGATAGTAAAATTTTTCTACTTGAACCGTAATTCTAACGTTCTAGACTCCATTTTCACCATGGCATATATCTCATAGGTATTTCTTCGACTTATGTTCGTATTTTAATAACTACCATCCTGACGTCTACTACCACCTGCCAATCTAACCACCAATAATTTATAATTTCGTTATTTTCAAAGTTATAAAAATTTATTTTTGTAAACTGAACTTAAAAGCCTTACGTTAAAAATTTAGTTAGTAAAAGTATTATTTGCAGTAAGAAATCGCTTAAAGCGATAAGGCCGCTTCTTGTATCCATTGTGGTTCTTTCTCACACATTTTGTGCGCCATTTCCATTGAAACTATTAGTAAATCTGTATTTTCTTGTATTGAGATACTTATAATCATCACAAGAAAAAAGATGGACAAATGTAGCTCAATTTGATTTCAGATCAAAATCATTTATTTCCAATATCTTACAGATCAATTATTGAATGTCAAGAATCTATCTACTACTGGTATTTATACAGGGTTCCTTGCTCTCTGAGCTCCCAACCTCGAAAAGAACACCTTAGGTTCTTCATTCGGAGGTTATTTACGTGCACCAGACAGGTTGGCTGGGGCTCCGTAAACACTCTATAGAAACTCATTCATCGCAATATATATATAAGGTTATTTTTGATCGTAACGCTTGGTTGGTTGTATTCTATTGATTATTTACGGTATTGCAAGTCGCCGAGGGCTAATCTAGGGGTTGAGAATTTAGGTATTTTTCGTCGCTAACTAGATAACAAGTGGTTTTAAATTGTAATTTACATAATAATAGGTGCAGGGAGGGGCTGAGCTGTAATGAAGTTGTGAGGGTGACGTGTCACTCACTATCCTCAGTCGGTTGCCATTTTATTACCTACAGTCTTTTGACTCAACAGATCTATACATTGAGCAATGGTATTTATAGTAAAATAAATGTAACTCTATAAAACATTTATGAGTGAAATTGAAAAAGGAATTTAAAGAAGGTATTTATAGTAAGTCAAAGAAAATTTTATATGATTGAGAACTACGGTGTTTTACAACTAGTTTTCATAAAATATTATCAAATTAAAAAAAATACATTAATAATTAGAATATCAACAAATAAAAAATGTAGACTAGATTAATATACCAACAATTTTTCAATTATTTAAAAAGTCAACGTCGATTACAACCTGTTCACTGTAAACAACGTACTAAATGATATCAATTATGTATGTAAGAGACGTAGAGTAATTTCAAACATTAATTTAATTTTCATTTTTATTTCATTAATTTTCATTTCATTGCATTTAGTTACGTATTAATGTAATATGTCATATGAATTAAATTGCAGTTAGTAAATTTCATATAATAAAAGAAGCAAAAACCGCAGCGCCTAGAGGCGGATGATTAAAAAAACATTGGTAACATGCCAACCGAGAAGTGGGCACGTGTTGTAAATTATCAATATCCCATGATAAAACAAACTCAGTGGCCGGAGCAACGCAACTGTTTATGTTTTTCATTTTGTTTTCAAACAAAACTTTGTATATTTGTGGTACACCTTGCAAAATTATGTAGTTCAAATATTATTTTATGCTAAAAATTTATTAATAAACATAGAAAATTATAACTATATCCAAAAAGAGTAAAAGTAATATATTTTAATGCTTAAAAATGTAAAAAGTTACATAGCAGAGCGTGGTTTCGATCCACGGACCTCTGGGTTATGGGCCCAGCACGCTTCCACTGCGCCACTCTGCTCTTGGAAATGGGTTTGAAATTTTTCTATACAAACTACTTACAAATTGATATAGTTATTTTTTACATAATATTTACTAATAATTACTAATATTCATTGAATATGAAATTATTATTTACATAAGCATTTTGGATCATCTATTAGGGTGATTGTATAATTTTGACTTTTGCCTTATTTTATTTAACTCTTCATAAATATTGATTGACTAGATTTTAATTAAATCAAGAAAAAGTTGAATATAGCATTATTACGTATTTTTTACATACAAAATGAACCAGCAATTTAAACTTTGTGAATATTTAGGACAATTAACTCTTTTAATAATCTAAACATAAAATAAATTTCATGTCATATTATTTCACAACTTGAATTTCTTTTTGATGTCTATTTTTTAAGCATTTTGAGCTCAAATTCCACTGTTAAATATTGTCCATATAGTATTTCATACTTTAACCCCTAATATCTAATTATATATTAGATAATAATTCTCGTGTCACAGTTTTCGTTGCCATACTCCTACGGCTTGACCGATTTTGATGAAATTTTTTGTGCTTATCCGGTATCTATGAGAATCGGCCAACATCTATTTTTCATCCCCCTAAATGATAAGGGTGACCCACCCCCAAAAATTTTTTTTAATTTTTTGACATTTTATTTTTTATATGGCAGAACAACGTTTGCCGGGTCAGCTAGTTATATATAAACACCCAGACGCTGGACGGGAATCGAACCCGTAACTTCCGTAAGCGTACCGACGTGCGTTAGCCGTTACGCTAGGAAGTCATCATTGTGCCTATAGTTTTCTAATCTCGTCCGGAAAACCAAATGATATCTTCTTTAATACCAGCAACAAGGAAAAATAGTAAACTATTCGACTATTTCCAAAAATTCCTGCAAAAGAAATTATTTTATGTATTACCGAGACCATCTCGGGTCGGATCATCTATTTCTTAATATCTCTTTTCTCTATTCGAGTACCGCAGAGCTTTGCTAATGATTTTCATCGCAAGCATTTATGAATGGAAAGCTTACGGGTGTGTCAATATATTATATGTCCATTTATACTGTTGAAAATGTGTCCACAACAACAAAAAACGTTTCAAAATGTTTTAAAAACACTTGAAAGTCATTCAACTGTGAATAATACGTGAATAATATATTGAATGAGTATATGTTGCCTGAAGGCATACTTGTTTTCACTACAATCAAATTTAACAAAGCGAGTATTAGAGTGCTTGTGTGTAATAGAAGCATTGATAACGAATAATTGTAACGTAAAGTGCTTTCAGATTTAATTTTTGTAGTTAATAAATATACTTGTTACGCTTGCTCCGGTCAGAGCTGTGGTCGTGTGCTCGACGTACGAACGGATACTGGGGAAGTTTTAGTATGACCTTGTTGCAAGCTCACAACTGCGCATATCATTTCCAACTCAAGGTTCCTCCAGACTCTTCAATTGTACACGTATTATCCCATTACTCCACAATACTCCTATAAATTTTAAATCGCTGCATTTTATCCACTACTGTTTTGTCTCATTTGTCATGTTTCTTCGAATCTTTCTATCTGTGCAGGGGCTGAGAAAGAATACAGACCTCTGTGGCCGAGGTCAGCCTGCCGTAAAAGGCTACAAAAAACCCACCCTAGCTACACGGTACGGCCCCAAGCCCGTCTGGATGGCGACCACCTTTGGTTTTAAGTATGCCGCCATAGCTACACTCGCAGAGCATACAGCGACCTACGTGTCCAATATAACAATGGACTGAGGATGCTGTTGGGGCTACCGTCGAGGCATAGTGCGTCCGGCATGTTTGCTAAAGCTCGGATAGACGGTTTCGCTGCAATTATCCGCAAAAGATGCGCTTCTCTACTGGCACGGGTTCGAGATAGCACCAACACAATCCTCAGAGTATTCTCTGATAAATGGGACTCTCCACTGCTAAGTAAATGGGTTCATTGTCACATTCTTCAAAAATAAAAAAATTTGACTTCCTAACTAAACTTACTAAATTGAACCCTTTTAAATTTAAATTCAAATTAGATTTATATTCAAGGATTTTAGAGTTTATTAATTTATTTGGTTTATTTTATAGTTTATTAATATTAGTCTTGTTTTATTTTTGTTTTTAATCGCATTCCTAATTTGGTAACTTTTATTGATTTTGACTGAATTTTTAATATGATTGTATAATGTATGGGACTTGATTCTGAAATAAATTATTATTATTATTATTATAGTGACTTTGTCTTGTGTTCTGGCATTAGTGACCCAAGTTCCTGTACCCTTATGGGACAGCAGCGTATTCGCAATGCCACTGGCATTGCAAACACCCATAGGCGATGGTAACTGCTAAATTCTAAATGGATCGTCTGCTGTCCTACAGCATTAAAAAAAAGCGTGTGTGCTATATATGTCGAAGACCTCCTGGCGTAACGGCTAACGCACGTCTGTACGCTTGCGGGGGCATGGGTTCGATTCCCATCTAATGCCTGGGTGTTTATGTATAATATATATTTATTTACTAAAGAAAAGTATATACAAGTAACTTAGCACAAGTGCTATGCAACTTAGTTTAGGACTAGATGGCGTTGTGTAAATGTCACAGTATGTTTATTTATGTGAATTTGAATAATAATTAAACTGAATATGGAATAGTGATAATAATAAAAGCCCGTGATGTCCCACTGTTGGACTCGGACTTCTAGAGAAAACGTTACATACTGGTTATCTCCGTATACAAGTTTCCCCATGATGATTTCCTTCACTATCGATATTTGCGGATAAATTGCAGGAGTGTCGCCTTCGCTAGTATGGCCTCGTTTTACGCCAACCGGCTACTTACTTATGGAACAAATGTCTGCACATGCCACTTCAGTCAGACCACGGCAGACCCAAAAAGTGATGATTGATGTCATAATCGGTGAAAGTAAGAGTTTGGGTTGTAACCAGGATTCAACGCTCAGGTGATGATGATCATTAGGTGATAAAAGCTACCTCAACCTATCCATCATAGGATGCGAACATGAAATCTGTAGATGGGTCTTCAAGTATAGCTCTCGGAGTAGACAGAGACAGACAGAGTAGACACTACAGCGTAAACACGCTGGTAGGTATATGTTATGTAGCCTACAGGAGACAGGAGTACAGGAATAAAGAAGCTATTAAAGCTTCTTTATTCCTGTACTCCTGTCTCCTGTCTCACGACTGGGTGTTCATTAAGAACACCCAGTCGTTGGTGAGTAAAGCTGTCAATATGGTTTTGACATCCTCTATAACGTGAAAACCTTGGTACGTGGGAACGGCTACGGGGATTAATGTTCGTTTTCTTTTCCGAATCCGGGTGTTTATTTACAATATGATTACAAAAAATATATGTAATAAATTATCAATATCCATAACAAAGGCTCTGCTGTTTTAGCCCAGTTGGTGTTGTAAATTGTCACCTACCTGTATTATTGTAACAGCTACATTACAAGCATTCATAAAAAGAGATCCAAATTTCCCACCCACTCCTGTGTAGATTTGTATAAGCCGTTTCCCAAATGAGCTAAGGCAAAAATGCAATAAAATCGACACCCTTGCAGATTAAACGTTTGGCATAAAGAAAGCGCGATCGGCACCACGGGGCGCCATTGTGCCACTCATTGGACGCCGCAGAACCCCCGATGCGCATTGTTTGAACGGGTCACCCTCAACCAGCTCATATTTGTCATATTTATAGATTGAACGCTAATCATGGGCAAAATTTTTCATCATTAATTTTGTTATTAAGGAATTGAGACCTATTTTTATAAGGTTCAGGTTTATAATAGAATGCCATAATAGCTGTGACTAAACAGGCGTCGTGTGATTTTCAATTGTGTACTACTCATAAACCAACTTTCAATTTGATAGAATTTTTTTATTGCTGCGGAATGGTAGATATACGGTCTACTTAATAAAAATGGTGAATGGAGCTTTGCACTCCTTTATGAACAGTCGGAAAGTGTCTAACAAGGCTCGTCTGGCTGTGTATGAGGTGCGTGTTGGTTCTGACACTCATGTACGGAAGTGAAAGTTGGGTATGGCAGAAGAAACACGAAAGCAGAATAAATACAGTTGAGATGAGAGCGTTAAGAAGTGTGATAGGAGTTAAACTGAGTGACAGGATAAGAAATAGTGAGATAAGGAAATGTTGTGGTCTGAAAGAAGATGTAGTGACAAAAATTGAGAAAGGTATGCTGAGATGGTTTGGCCATGTTGAGAGAATGAATGAAGAACGCTTGACGAAAAAAGTGTATAAGGCGAGTGTGAATGGAAGTGTTGGAAGGGGTAGATCTAGGCGGACGTTTCGAGATCAGATCAGGGACGTCTTGAAAAAAAGCCAGGTCAAGAGTACCCTAAAAGAAGGGCATGTATGAAGGGAATAATGAAAGTGGACGAAGCGAAACAAATATGTAAGGATCGTAGCAAGTGGAAAGAAGTGGTCTCTGCCTACTCCTACGGGAAAGAGGCGTGATTATATGTATGTATGTATGTACTTAATAGTAAGCAGTTACCATCTTTTATAGATGTCTACGATGCTTGGAGCACTGCTAATCCGCTGGCATCCGCGTAGGGGGAGTTATGATACTGAAGCACGAAACTAGGTCATTATAGCGGCACGTTTAACAGTCAGGGGTGGTTGCCACCTAGGCAGGCTGACAGCTTTATTATCGGCTTGGTTTTTTGTCTTCTTTTACAACAGGCCACCTGACCGCAGGAGTCGGTGCGAAGTAGTATTTAAGCTATTGCATAGCTTTTATCGCGGGCTTTGAGCGCGGTGACCGAATCAAGAAATTCCGTAACGAAAATAAAACCTAACACCCCCCACTCCGCCTACCATGTAGCTTGGCCGAGCGTTCGCTTAACGTGTATGTATATGGTACGACTGTACGTACTGAACAGTTATAGACTGTACTGCATAAATAAAAAATAAATAAATAATTATAATTGCATAAGTTGATTAAAATGCTATGCAATAGCTTTTATATATTTATATATTCATATTACAAACGCTTGTATTGGTACTAATACATGTATATTCTCCCGTTCTGATTTCTTTTTTTAATCTCGATTGTATCTAAAACATTCACCTAGGTGTACAAGGTGTCCTGTTGTGTAATGTCACAGGGCTAAACTAGTGCATGTAGTTTCCATTACTACATATACGTGAAGCTTTTTTAAAAAAAAAATAATAAAGTCACCAAAAATAGATGCATATGGCATTTATAGGAGTTCCCTTTGAGGCCAAATCCAGAATGGAAAAGCTTACGTTAGAGATTAGTCAGGTGCACCATTTATCAGGTGAGGTTATCTTGGATTTCAAAGGTTTTGTTTGGGCCTCATACAGCTAGTTACATGATCGTATCACATACCATTATAGATAAAACCAGATACATAAATTTATATTTTAATATTTGTTATGAGTATTTAATTTAATTTTTCTCGCCTAGTATACATATTATAGCTTATTTACCACGCAGCAACAGTGAAGGAAAAGAATGTGAGATACGGAGATTACCGGCACCTGTGATCCGCCAATATGCCTTGGACAAGTCCGTTTCCTCTCGGGGTAGCCCAAGGATGCCATGAGCTGTTATTTTATAAATATTTTTGTGTATAAGAAACAACCCTGTCATTAGTTTATTTGTTTAGATAGGGAATCGAATACCGATTCCATTATTAACATTATTGAAGGTTTCATCACTATCAATAATGACCAATTCCAGTTAAAAGCATATTTGAATTCATTTATCGCCATAAGAGCTAAGCCTCAGTGAAGATAATCACCCCTATCCTTTTTCAACTAAAAGTAATATATAACAATAAATTTTTCATTCCTCCTAACACCACATCAACCAAAGACAGCTTTTCGTATCGATTCAAAACAAAAAACTGAAAATCGATAACACAAAACTCATTAGCATAACTTGTTGACAAATTGAGTCGATCCTGTAGGGCTCCGGGGGAGCGTTACGCACGAGCCATAAAGCAAAATTAAAACTATTCGATACATTGCACGCTGACAATGAAACCATTCCGCCTCTGACTAAATACTACACATTAAGGTGTCGTTAGTCAAATGACAGATATTTTTAAACGATATAAATACTTTATAATATTAGTACCGTAACAAAAAATAGACTTTGAGACATTGTAACTGAGTTGAAGTTTGTGTGTATTTTTATGGATGATAATTCTCTATGACACGAATGAGTACAGAATAAAAATATCCCATATTTTATTGAAAACTAAACTTTATTTGGACGTATTAAAGTAGATTATAAAAGAAAAAAATGATATATTAAAATATATAGATAGGGTAGCGTGTGACGGAGCAGTGTTGCCCTATTTTAATGTTTAGGCAGTTACAGTTATTGTTTTATGACTGTTTCTTTGTTTGGATTAATTAATGCGTTTTAGTACATAGTTATGACTTTCCAGACCATATTCTTTCTTCCGTATTACATGACGATTTTTTAAAGGGCGTTGCTTAAAACAAAACACTATTCTATTGATATTTCGTTAAAACAATTTTCTTATTTTAAGCGCGTTTTATATTACAAGGTAGGTAATTTTATACTCGAATACTATAGGATATACTGTACATAGTATTCAAAATGGCAAGTCTGTAGGACCGGATGTAATACCTGTGGAAGTATGGAAGTTTTTGAAAGGAGATGGCCGGAAGTGGCTAACTTGGTTCTTCAATAAGCTGTTGCAAGACAAGGCGATCTCTGATGAATGGTGCAATAGTACGCTGCTAGTGACCATTTTTAAGAAGAAGAAAGCTAATGTAGCAGAGTATGAAGATTTGGGAGAAAGTAATAGCAAGGCGACTACGAGAGGAGAGTGAAATAAGGGAGAACCAATTTGGTACAAAAATGGATAAAGTTAGAAATGAGTATATTAGTGGAAGCTAAATAGCGCCAGTGATTAAAAAGCTGAAAAGTAATAGATTAGCCTGATATAATCATATAATGCGAAGAGAGGACCGTCATATAACAAGGAGGATGCTAGAAATGAGATTAGATATATACAAGAGGAGAGGTAGACCAAAGAAAAGATGGATAGATTGTGTAAAAGATGATATGGTTAAAAAAAGTGTGAATGTTCAGTTGACGGCTAATAGAGGAGAGTGGAAGGAGAGAACATGATGTGCCGACCCCACATAGTTTTGGATTAGGGCAAAAAGAAAAAAAGACTATAAGTTATACTATACTGGTTCAAATCCAACAATAGTATGCGCCAATATTATCACATCATTATTATAGTCCGGACGCCGAGCAGGAAGAATTTCGTACGTTGACCTGTAAGTATCGGTCTCTGTCACTCCCGCGTAAATATAATGAGGCCTCGCTCGCACAGAGCAATAACCGCCAGATAATAACAGGTCAACGTACGAAATTCTTCCTGCTCGGCGTCCGTAGTTTACCGACGGTGAAGGAGAATATCGTAAGAAAATGAGCAATCGAGACCATCGGTAAAGTCGTTATTAATAGATTATAAGTAGGCGATTTATATATGAAAAGAGATTTATTAACAAGAATTAAAATGTTACTTGACTCAACATAACTTTTAGGCACAGTTACATACGAGCAAGAAACGTTAATGTTAAACGTTAAACGTTAGTGATGTGTTCGCCTACAATAATTATGTAATTAAAGGCGGTGGGTATATCGGCGTTCTCTTTAGGGAAAAACTCGAGCACAGCAGCAAGACGTTATGGTTATATGCTATGCAGGGGCGGACAAAGAATACTGACCCCTGCGGCCGGGGTCGGCCTATCGTAAATGGCGACAAAACAACCCTAGTGGTAGGGCCCCATGCCCATCTGGATGGCGACCACCTTTGGTCTTAAGTATGCCACCATAATAAATTTGCGTTGTGTTTCGGCGTTCGACCCAAGTTCCTGTACCCTTATGGGACAGCAGCGTGTTCGCAATATCACAGGCGTTGCAAACACGCATAGGCGACAGTAACTGTTATATTCTAAGTGGGCCGTCAGCCAGTCTGCTGTCCTACATCAAGAAAACAAAATATTATTGGCTATAAATAATATAATAATAATAATAACAGCTCATAACCGTCCCACTGCTGGGCTGGCCACGCTTATTCAAGGCGGGTTGGCTACACATACCGGTGATAATATAGATCTTTTTTATATTTCCTTACGATGTCTTCCTTCACCGTTTCACCGAGAAATCTGCCTAAGCGGTGCATGCTACCCCTAGATTAGCCTCCAAGTTTAATACCACTGCGATAGCTCAGGATAGCCATGGTACATTTAACAATTTAAGAAACACATACACAGCACAAATTAAGGACAAAATATTTAAGCCACAAGGGAAAGATCCTTTATGGTACCCCCACTATTCATAGAATAATGGCTATCGAAAAGGGACATGTAACAAATACACTACCATTGTTAAAACCTTCGATGTTTCGTTTTTCGTAGCTTTTATAATACATCAATTTAATAACAATTTTAAGCCTTAACACTACACATTAAAGCCAACTTATAATCAATTTGTTTGCTACACTTAAGTTATTTTGAATACTTCTTGCTTCTTTAACACCTATAAGTAAGACAATAAAGTCATAATTACGCTTCTACATATTCTTAATATTATTAATGTAAAAATAAAGTAGAATTATTTCGGCCGGGGTCGGCCTGTCGTAAAAGGCGACAAAACAACCCACCCTAGCTACGTGGTAGGGCCTCAAGCCCGTCTGGATGGCGACCACCTTTGGTCTTAAGTATGCCGCCATAATAACCTTGTGTTGTGTTCCGGCATTAGTGACCCAAGTTCCTGTACCCTTATGGGACAGCAGCGTGTTCGCAATGCCACTGGCGTTGCATACACCTATAGGCGACGGTAACTGCTAAATCCTAAGCGGGCCGTCAGCCTGTCTGCTGTTCTGTAGCAATAAAAAAAAAAAAAAAAAAAGAATTTTAAACATATCTTAACTACTTCTTAATATGTTTTGGAGTTGATTTTATCAGTCACATGTACTGATATGTCACATGTGTATAATTACTATTTCATTAAAATTATATGTTGCTGTTCCTAACAACTCGTTGTAATGTTTATATGAAATTGTATATAAAAATGATATAAAATTAAAAAGATTGCTTTTTTGCGATTCATTGCTCTCTCTTCTGTAGAGTAAATATTCCAAGCCAAAAAGAAAAATAAATAACTTAATGTTAACTTAACACATTTACTGCCTCGCATACTCATTTGCACATTTATTTTTATGAGTATGTGCAAATGAGTATGCGAGTAATACATAGTTATGTATAAATATTTTTATAGGTTGATAGTTTTTAAGATGTTTTAATATTTTTTTCGCGGCCACTGAAAAAACTTAATCTCGTTTCCTTACATTCACTTTATAAAACTCCCAATAACTTAGGGTAATTTTGCCATAAGGTAAGAGTCGGTCAGCAGTTACCGACATGGTGTTTAATGGGTTAAACTTGACTACTATTGTATTTATTATATATTTTCAACAATTAACAAAATAACTCATTCAACAATCTGATCGTAACTAAAATGTAAAATTAAGACAATAAGAAAATTGGATTTGTGCGATACCAGAAATTGTCACGACTATCCTATCTTACCGTATATTCTACTAACCACAAGGTGGAGGCTGAGGCTGTCAGAGGCCTTACGAAGACCACGTGGCCCCGTTTAACCTCGCCTGCAAGTTGACGTACTCTACTTCAGCGGATCAGGTTCTGTTTATAACTTTCCCTTTAAGGTTGGAAGGTCAGGTTGGCAATTGCAATCATAAAAGCGAAACTCCGGGTATCGAATTGAGAGTTTGGTTTGCAATCGGAATTTACTGCTAGGATGATAATGATGATTCTACTAATCATAAAGCCCTATAAAACGCGCCCTTTATTTTATTGGTGTCACAGAGTAATTCTTAGAGCGTGCGACATTCGTCGATTCTGGCGTTCGGTCGTTGTGATAGCGATCGACACGTGTCAGGGACTGGGGTCCTGGACTTCAGGGGGCGAAACACGTGCTATTCATTATTTTAGCGCCAAAATGTTCCAACAATGCTTTGTTAGGAGATTAAACGCAGGGAATGATGGGAAAGATGGGCCAATCAATATTTTACTTCCCTAAAAATGATAAAAACTATTTTAAATATTTTGTTTTGAATTATCACAAAGTATTTGATCTGATTTTTGTATTATTGGTGCTTTTTATCATATTTCAAAATCATCTATAATATTAAAAGAGTAATCAAAAACATGGCTAGCCCTCCGATTAGCTATGTTTTCAACTCGACGAGATCGCTTGTCCTTTAGAGAAGAAAATAAAAATGTATCTAATACTCGCAATAAACACAATAAAACTTATGGTACCGGGATTTAGACTTAGCAGAACTAGTAAAAGTTTTATTGGAAATAGTATTAGATTCTATAATAAAATCCCATCCCACATTAGTGAGTTACCCGTCAAAAAGTTTAAAGAGATAGTGAAACGCACTCTACTCTCCAAAGCATATTATAGCACGAAACAATATATGGACGATAAAAATGCTTGGTCTTCGGTCCCCTCCTGCATACGGCAATGATTTTTTTAAAGATTTTTTTATATATATATATTTTTTTTAATGTACATTTAGGTTATTCTCAGCTGTATCCTATTAAACGCTTGCATTTCCTCGGCCTACTGACAAATAATATATCAATTTCGTGTTCTATAATTATGTTTTTATATACTTCATATTTATAATATATGTTTGTACAAAATACATCCATGGAGTTTCTTGTCTGTTCTTCTCCATAGGATTCACTTTTGGAACAGACATCTAGTTTTTGACATTTTAAAAGTGCTTGTTACTCAGGCCTATTTAAAATAAAAAATTTTGACTTTGACTTTATAAAAAAAAGTTAATACTAAAAGCGTAGTGACAGCGTTAGTTAAAACATATTGAGAGTATTATGACTAAGAACATAAAACTAACATCAAAGTATTGTCCATTTTGTTGGGTGCTATGAATTGTATGCGAGTTTGATGATTTTTACATCTCAGATACCATCTGCAATGATGTAATATACTATTTACAGTGATAATCTAGTAATTTTGGTTATTTTCTAACGAAACTTATCTAATATTAAATATAATATTACGATAAGTTAGCCCTTTCTCCTCGCGACCGCGTATCATTTCTCAATAGATTGTTTTATTCCCAGTTTTTGATCCCCTTTAGGCGTCCGGTACAAAAATACAGGCAACACGTCAACCAACAATGCATTGTTATTGCCCGACAGTGGGCGTACCACTATTTATTATTTTTGTCACCATTGTGTTATAAGGGATTATAGAGGCTATTTATAGATGAAATTGGGGATAGCGGCTAATAGTACACGCTCGCGAAACTTACGGGAATCGGATATTTAGTATCATTTAAGTTTGCATTCACAGTTGCATGTGCATATTTACTGGCGCACAATCCCACCCCGTCATACTCATATATCGTCAATGTGTCATATACAAAGAAAAATCTCTGTATCCCAATATCAGTGTACCCAGAGAAATGCAGGAAAGAATAGTTCCAAATCTCTCCATGCAGGGGCTTAATAAGAATAATGACTGTGGCAAGGGGCTGCCAGCCGTAAAAGGTGACGAAACATCTTCAACTAAATTGTAGAGCTCCAGACACTGGTCTGTAGCCACCCCTAGTCTCTAAATACGTCGCCATAATAACCCTATGTTGTCTTCTGGCATACGTGGCCCAGGTTCTCTGGATCTGTTTGGTTCTTCTTTCATTATCTCATTACAGTTAGCACCGATTACTTAGATGATACCTATTTTATTTCAGCCCATGGTTCTTAAGGGGGACACCTAGTGTAAAATTTCGAAAAAAATGATTTATTTTGCATATTTCTACAGTTTCTTTATATACATATACTCTTAAAAATAACATAATAACATTTTAAATGAATTTTTAGAATAGTTTTTGAGTTATATCCTTCTATAGTGTAGCCGCTCAGGTATTAGAAAGTTACCTTTGCTACGAGGCCAACCAGAATGATTAGTAGGGCCATCGCAACCCATTATAATATTTTTTACGAAGAAGAGCTTCAACACCCCAGCAGGCGCAAAATGAAGAAGATGAAGGTGAATTATATGGGCCTGAAATAGCAGATTAGATGTGAGTTTAATTTTGATCTGTTGAAAACAATAAAATCAATCATTTTATCGGTTAATGCGTTTTTCTCAAAACTACATTTTTCAAATTGCCTGACGTTGTAATTCGAAGACAAATCATCTGATCGCTTAGATTTTTATTTTTTATTCTTTTGCATATGTTTCTCTGTACAATGACCTCGTAGTTTTTCGATTGTTTTTGGCCCGCCAAAATTACATATTTCACATCAACTAATTTTTGATCAAAATTCGAAATTTTTTTTCAGTCTGCCATTTTGTTAAATTTAATTTTTTTAAAGAATCGTGAGCTATTTATTATTGGCAATACCTTACAGATTTATAATATTTTTTTTCAGCCACGATGAAGGCCGCAATCACTACAGCAATGGAGGACTTTTTTTTTGTAACTTGGGAAATAGTGAATAACTTTTTGTCTCTTTTTGATTTTTTGTGTATATTCATTAATTATGTATCAATATATAATCATCAATATTTTATGCAGTAGTTTTCTTTTAAAAAAATCCCAAAAATCATCTTTTTTAGCCGGTCTCACTAGGTATTCCCCTTAAGAAAATATTCCCTTTCTTATAGACTTATTTTCTTCAACATATGAAAACCTGTATTTTAGGGCTTCTTCACAAATATTGAATTAATGGACACGCATGTGTACGTGTGTTTGATAAATCAATCAATCTAACTTTATAGACTTATTCACAAAATATATTATATTAAATTAAAACTTTCAATATGAATGAATGGATATTAAAGGATAGGTAAAAAAATGGATGGATTGCGTAAAAGATGATATTTTGAAAACAGGTATGAAGATTGAGAGGATGTCTAATAGAAAAAATATAGAGAACATGTTGTGCCGGCTCCTCATACTTTGGTATATGGACAGAAAGAAGAAGAAGTTTATTTAAGTAAGCAAATACATTTTCATGTCAAAAATTATATGATTTCATCGTGAATGGTAAATATATATTTGCAGGTTGACTGTATAAGATCGCTTCAAGCGATAATGCCGCCCATTGTCATGCAGTATTTCTTTATATTTTAAGTTAGTTTTATGTATCCATGTGAAATAAAGAGTTTTGCATTAATTCATTATATACTTACATGTACAATACATCAAATAAATCTCTCCTTCAGGAGGGCACAGTTTCACTTCCCATACCCCATAAACCTTATCTTGCGCATAAAATATTCAAGTAACACTATCTTAAACGTAGCTAATGCATTTCTCAAAGACATTCCTCCATCTGATAATCTAACCCTTACGGGGGTCGTATTGACCTCAGATGTAGAATGAAGAAGACGAAGAAGTAAAGGTCCAAATTACGCGCACTTAAGCTACCTACGGATCGTAATATGAACGTAAATATCTCACAGTGGAAAATACATTTGGTGATATTAGTATCAAAAAAGAAAACGAAGCAATATAAAATCAGTAAGAAAATACGCTGAGAATATTTATGGTATTTTGTTATTGTTATGTTTTGAGATTGGCAGCAAATAATTCCAATGTATTTCACTCATAAAAGAGAGTAGGTTATAATTATTATTACAGCCATCATTCCATTGTCTTAAATTTTTTTGCATAAGCTAGAGTTAAGAATCTAACTGCTCTGGAGATTAATATTGATAGTTTATATAGTACAAAATAATTATTAATGAATTAATATTTATTTTAGATTATATTATCCGTGTCGGGGCAGACAAAGAATACTGACCTCTACGGCTGTGGTCGACCTGTAGTAAAATGCGACAAAACAACCTACCCTAGCTACATTGTAGGGCCCCAAGCCCGTCTGGATGGTACCATCTTTGGTCTTAAGTATGCCGCCATAATAACTTTATGTTGTGATCCGGCATTAGTGATCCAAGCTCATGTACCCTTATGGGACAGCTGTGTGTTCGCGGTGCCTCTAGGGTCGCAAGCATCATAGGCGACGGTAACTGCTAAATTCTAAGTGGGCCGTCAGCCTGTCTGCTGTCCTACAGTAATAAAAAATTAGAAGGACACAGAACATTTTTAAAATTTTAGTAATAAAAATATTTAGTGTCTTTTAGCGGTTAGCTTATTAAAAAAACTACTAATAACTCACGAATATCATTAAAAATAAAGTTTCTACGAAAGCTATTAATTTGTCAAATATTAATATTATTTTGTTTAAAAAGAGATGCTATAATCACTTTTTTAACAATCTTAGCGTGACAGCCGAACGTAGGTATAAAAGTAATATGTGCGAATGAGTTTGCCTTCTGTGCCTTTTTTGTAATAAGGTTGGCGACTAGTCTGTTAACTGACATATTACGTGACATCAAACTTTTATACAGAAATTTCAGCTGAAATAGGCATCTGTAGTAATAAGTACTAAGTTATAACTGAAATAGGTATTTAATGGTTTATAATGTCTTTAGTATGAAGTGTCTATAGAGTGCTTGATAGGCAAAGGTAATTTTTTAACTAGGTAACATTGATAGCTAGTTAATTTTGCTGCTTACTACACTAATATTGCAATAGAAATCGGACCAACCAGCAGATCAAACGCCTCAAGTAGAACTGCATAGGGAGGCATTCCAACCGTGGCAAGTCTTAGATTAGAGCCTGAGGAAAGTACAAACGTTGCCGTCCAAAACAAATCTGGTGTTGGATAGTCACTGACAAGATGATGACAAATGATCTGGAGTGAAGTCAAAAAGACTAAGGCCTTTTGTAGGAGACATTGGATAACATTGATACTACTCGCCGGATTATCCTTGTTTTTATTATTTTTTATGTAATCATACATTTATAATCAAAAGTTACATTAGACCTAGCAAACTGCAAAGCATTTATTGGTGAGAATGATCACTTAATCTTTAATATTATTAATTAAATATAAATTTCTAAAACCGTAATAAGACCTATCACATTGTAAAAATCTGAATACTGGGCCACAAAGGGAAAAGATGAAAGGTTATTGCATGCAGCAGAGATGCGAATGTTGAGATGGATGAGCGAAGTTACAAAAATGGATAAAATTAGAAATGAGTATATTATGGGAAGTTTGAAAGTAGCGCCAGTGATTGAGAAGCTGAAAAGTAATAGGTTAGCCTGGTATGGCCATATAATGCGAACAGAGGAGCGTTATGTAACAAGGATGCTAGAAATAAGAGTGGATGGATACAAGAAGAGAGGTAGACCAAAGAAAAGATGGATGGATTGCATTAAAAATGATATGATGAAAAAGGGTGTGAATGTTGAGATGACAGCTAACAGAGGAGAGTGGAAGGAAAGAACCTGTTGTGCCGGCCTCACAAAGTTGGGATAAGGGCAGGTAGAAGAAGAATTATATATTTCTTGATTAATTACACAGACAAACATACTCATCGAACTATGTAAAAATACAAATGTGACTTAAAAGTATGTATTAATAAACACAATAAATTTCAATACTACATGACTAAGTTACAATTATATTCCATAACACTAATATATAGTCTCGTTTTTAGGCATCTAGTAAGGCTTGTTTTACGTACTAGACAGATCAGGAAGCGTAGTGGGGTTATGTTTCCTTAACACCTAGCGCCCACGAGGGAAAAATCCTGAGCCACCAACAGGGGCCAGCGTCAGCCTGGGCTACATAATTTTTATTCTTATTTAAAGCCAAGACCACTCCCTCTACAAACTGCTTCCTCCCCAAAATTCATTAACAGCCAAAACTTAATAGATTATATATCAAAATTTCAATCTAAACATATTTCGCCAAGAATCATACTACAACAGTAATGATTACGTCGGTTTGTTTTGGTACGGTCGTGGTGCACGCCGTCGCTCGGAGGGCTAGCAATCAATACCCGCCCGGACTCGCCCGGAATACTAAGCAGCCCAGGTAAGGCTAGTCGGGTGCGTAGGGCATAGGGTGCTGCGCCCGCCTGCACTCCATTCATACAGTATGGATTTTTATTTTATATTTTCATATCAGATTTTCATACTTGAAGTTTGGCAATTTTGTAAGTAGGGTGTTAATATGATATTAATCGTGGCCCCGCAATTCTTAATGGGACACCTTTATACCCTCAAAGGTGATATTATTGCAACCTTACTCTTTATTTTAGAGCTTTGAATTTAGAAACGATTTTCGAGAATCATGATATGTAATCTTGATTCGGATTTGGAATAAGCTTTCATAGGGTTTCCACCTCAGTACAATATAGGCTTTTTCAAAAAAGCCGCTATAAAATTTCTATAGCCTATGGTGTTGCAAACGTCCATAGGCGACGGTGACCATTTGCTATTAGGTGGGCCGTTGGCCTATCTGTTCAACTCCTTATATTAAAAATACAACAGCCTTAAAAGACTATTGTCTGCACTACCTATAACTAAATCCTAATACTAACTCCTGCGGCCGGGGTCGGCCTGTCGTAAAGGCGACAAAATAACCCACCTCAGCTACGTGGTAGGGCCCCAAGTCCGTCTGGATGGCAACCAGATGGGTCTATATGCCGCCATAATAACTTTTTGTTATGTTTCGTCATTACTGACTCAGGTTCCAGTAACCCCCTATGGGACAGCAGCGTGTTCGCGGTGCCCCTAGCGTCACAAACATTCATAGGCGATGGTCTGCTGTTTCTCAGCAATAAAAAACGAAGTCGAAATGTAGAAAGCTTATCTGGTTAAGCAGAAATGCCATAAATTGATTATATTCAATAATTTTCTTGTTATATTTCTTCAATGGCTAATCATTTATGATATAGTTATTTACAAAATAATCTAATATTTAATCCAAATAACATTAAGTAATAGCTCCACTTCTATTTGTCTGAGAGCTAGAGCTAAACAAAATATGATTATCTACTAATTTATGGGCTAATTCACTCATTGCTTTAAGAGATTGGATTACTCCATATATACTTAGTACTAGCTGTGCCCGCGACTCCGTCCGCGTGGAATAGTGACTTTGGACAGTATTTTTTGGATATATGAGATCAACTTAAATTGGAAATTCAACCTACTAAGTCCAGCCTAAGCTGAACCCTATTTCATATGATTGATGATATAAATCTGAGGTTAAATTGGATTATAAAATTTCCGAAACTTATTTTAACAAAAACTATTTTTTTTTCTAAAATAAAAATAGCCTAAGTTACTCCTTGTTACATCAGCTATCTGCCAGTGAAAGTCCCGTCAAAATCGGTGCAGCCGTTTCAGAGATTAGGCGGAACAAACAGACAGACAGACAAAAAATTTAAAAAATGTTGTTTAGGTATATGTACCGTGTATACGTCCGAATGCACTTAGTAAAAAGCGGTTATTTTAATATTACAAACAGACCCTCCAATTTTATTTATTTGTTTATAGATGTTATAGATTCTTGTGGATAAAGGTATCATATTTGTCCACATTTATATCGATATCGTAAACATATTTTATGATTTGGGGATTTTGCTTGTTCCGGCGTCGTAGGATGTCTACACTGAATATATGTAACTGATGATGACAGGCAAAGCCTATAAGCATATAGCATTTATAAAGCTTAGGAGCTTTTTGACACAAATTACTCCTCCGGTTTAAACTAATATGATTTTCTTCGTGCAGGAGAGGAGTAAGGATACCTGACTCTTGCGGCCTGCATAACAACTCTACCTAGGAAGAGTTCCATACCCAACTGGATGGCTACAACCAAAATGAGTGTGTGTTGTGTTTCGGTACTAGTAAATCAGGTTTTAGTTCTTTTTTGAGCCTGGCAGTGCTTCTAATGTTGTAAACACCTATAGGCGACGGTAACCATCTACTATTAGGTAACTACTATTAGGTAACCGTTTGCTAGCCTGCCGATCTTAACTACAAAAAAAGCATGTTATATTCGTTTATTCATCAAATGATACTAATTTCGGAATCGGTTCAGAGGTGTTTCAACAGCCTTATTGTGTAATGCAGATTATACTGTTCACAATGTTTACCCTATTTATGTAAATACTTATTTATGCTGCAATATCTAGTTAGCATCTTGTAGATGCTTAACTGTTTTCAAGTCGGTGATATAGTTTCAATTATCATTATAGGTTATAAATTAATAACTTTATATATTGTTTTAATTAAACTACCTAATCCTGTTTGTATTAAGGGTAATATATAATAGAATGGAAATCTCTGAGAACGAATATCAGAAGAGATAGACAAAATACACTCTATACGAACCTCATCTACCTCCTGTTACAAACTATATAGCTGACGTAAGGTTTTCCTTTTAAGGATGTGAAGAAGGCACTAGCCTGAAACTAAAGACCCTTTTTTATTGCTGTAAGACAGCAGACAGGTTGGCGGCCCACTTAGAATTTAGCAGTTACCGTTGCCTATGGGTGTTTGCAACGCTAGTGGCATCGCAAATACGCTGCTGTCCTATAAGGGTTCAAGAACTTGGGTTACTAATGCCGGAACGCAAAACAAAGTTATTATGGCGGCATACTAAATACCAAAAGTGTTCGCCATCCAGACGAGCCTGAGGCCCTACCACGTAGAAATTCTCTTAAAAATGACCCTCACCAATTTCATACCATAACAGTATTCAACAAAGCGAAATTGCCTTAACTAGAATCGAGCTGGAATCTAGAAGTAGAGTTGCTCGAAGCAGATAAAGCTCAAACAAATTGACCAGTCCTTAAACGAAATAAAAATATTAAAACAATATTTACACACCCATGTTAGCAAAAGTATAACATAGGTAGCAAAAATAGTGTACGATACATTAAGTAAATTGCAACATTAATCCTCTCACACATAACATTTTATCTTCCTCCCATGGGACGGGGGAAATTAAAACAGATGATCTGGCGGAACGAACGCCGCCATAATTAAAAAGATAAGGAATATTTTCCTTTTCATAGAATACAATGTAGGGTCGAATATTGTAAATAAGAGAACGTTGTAGTCAAGTGGTATGGCACTGGAATCGTAATGATCCCGGGTTTGATTCCCCTGCACTCTTAGGTAATTTTTCTCGTTTAAAGTGAATACTAAGATTTTTTTATTGCTGAGGAACAACAGACAGGCTGACGGCCCACTTAACAGTAAGAAGATACCATCGCGACGCCAGGGGCACCGCGAGCATGCTGCATAGGGGTACAGGAACCTGGGTCACTTATGCCGGAACACAATATTATTATTATGGCGCCATACTTAAGACCAAGGGTGGTTGCTATCCAGATGGGCTCGGGGCTACTACGTAGCTAGGGCGAGTTGTTTTGTCGCCTTTTACGACAGGCCGACCTCGGCCGCAGGGGTTAGTATTCTTACCCCGCCCTGCACGTAGACAAAAATGAAATAATATTAAATTTTTTTTTATTGCTTCCACTCTTTTACCCTCACGTTACTGCCATTTTTTATTAGTCGTTTGTATTTCCACTGCGTTTTAGAAAACGTCTGATTCACACATAGACTTAACGAGTTTAAGTGTTTATAAATACGATTAATTTATAAAAGAAAAAAAAATTAAGTATATCATTTGTCTGGTATTCGTAACACAAGCGCTGTGATGAGTACTTTAAAACTAGATAATTTTATTTTATTTTATTTTTATTTATTCGGAAAATAAACAGTTGACAATTACATAAATAGCTAAATATATATCTATAACCGATTACATGTTTTCACATTTATAAAATGTGTGAATTATCCTAGTACATTTATTTGCAAACGATTTTTTTATAATTAACGTTAAATATACGATACTAAAGTAAAATATTAATTCATTAACATATGAAAATAACTCTTATAACACTTATTCCAAAAGATTATATTTTCCTCGCTTTGCAGGGCTATAGAAAAAAACCCTTCTGCAGCGAGGGCCCGGTTAACCGGCTAAAGCACCCGGGAGACCATACAATCGGTTGCTCGTTGATTAAGTAAACTAAGATAGAATTCGCAATAAACGTCAAAAGTCAACAAGGGTGGAGAGCCGGGAGATTCCTGTAGAGGAGCGTTTACACTGGACCAAGGAGCAAAATACACGTTACAGAGATGTACTTAGTTATCTAAAACTGCTAATTCATACGAGCAAGTAACACTTATTAAGAAATAAAAATAAATTGTATGTATTTCACCTAAGTATTGCAAAAAATATGAATTAGATCTAAAAAATAATATTAAGCAAGTTAGACTTGTAAATGAAACATAATAAATTTATTATGTCTTGCTTCAAAAAGTTTTTTAAAGACTGTTAAAGACACAAAATACTACTTTTTTCTATCTAATATGAAATGAAATTTTACATTAAATTACACACTCTTCGTGCAGGGGCGGAGTAAGAATACTAACCTCTACGCCGGGGTCGGCCTGTCGTAAAATGCGACAAAACAACCTTAGCTAGCGTGGTAGGGCCCCTAACCCGTCTAGTTGGTCTTATGTATGTCACCATAACGACCTTGCGTTATGTTCCGGCAATGGTGACCCATGTACACTTATGCGTCGCAAACATCAATACACGACGGTAACTGCTTACTATTAGTGGACCGTCAGTCTGTCTGCTGTTCTACACAATATAAAAAAAGGAATCATATATATAATAACTTCTAAATACGATAAATAACCTTCGCCATTTTAAACCAGTCATATGGTTTAGACTTTAGAGTCTTGTACACTTCGTCTAAAGTTTAGACGAAGCGTACAAGTGTAGACGTTCTCTTATATCCGCGTATTCTCTAGGGTTATTCGACTTTTGTTATCTAAGATAGTTACTGTTTGAGATGATTGGATTGGCTTAAGAACCTTCATTGTTTGCTCACGGAATCTTTGGCTTTCGAACGATAGTGCTTATCACAACTTCATATCCATGTTTTAAATCATCAATTCAATTAATGTAGAAGTAAACTAAGGAAACATGTTTCATTTTTAAGGCAACTGCCACCTGATTCTGTGATTGTAAAAAGATTTTCATTTTCACCATGGTATCTCATTAAAAGTTGAACATGGGTCCAATTAACAAAACTACATAGAATTACGCTCAAATCAATTTATTTAAAAAGTCATCAAGACAGAAGAATTCAGCAAATATTAGAAAGAATGTAATTGTATTAAAAAAATTGACGCGGCTTAACCTAACAAATATCCCCCTCAAATCTGACACCATCCGCAGACACCAACGCATCTGTCACTTTGAAACCCATAAAAACTTAATAAGCGATCCGTCACCATAAAATAACTATTAAAAAGCCGTCGGACGCTTTTAAAAATGCATCAAGAAATGAAAACGATAGTTAATTATCAAGAGGATTGGAGGATCGTGTTTCGTTGGGGACGCTGGAATGGACTGGGGGAGGTCCTTGCGAATTGTGTTCTAAAACATTCGGAAAATAGAAAAATAAGTACTCGTATTATACAATACGTAAATAATTATAAATCGGTAATCTTTGAGTTAAAGGTCAATTTTAAACCACATTTTAATTAAATCTATCACTTTTTCTAGAAAAAATATCAGTAGCCATATTATCTTTAAAATAAGTTCATTTTGACGCTTTCTATAAAAAAGATTGTACGATGCTTCTATAATAAAAAAGATTGTACGATGCCGGTCACGGACCGAGATTGCACCGTATAAGGAATAAGAAAGATTGCTCGAGATCTTTGGACTGTATGATAGAGGATGGGATAGGAGCGGTGGCAAGATGACACGATGTCTTGCAACGGGCAAAGAAATTCGCACTGACCTTGATTCCATCCCTTCTCGGTTCGGTTCAGGTCACTGAGGAACTGTTGCACGGCACCAGCTATAGCACAACACTGAACACAGATTTAATGGCACGGCCAATTACGTAGAGTAACCAGGGAGGTCGAACGTCGACCGTCCCGTCCAGTTATTTCGTTAGTTTTTTATAAATATCGCACACGGTGCAAAAGCGGTTATCTGGTCAAACGTTGACACTAATAAGCCTCTGGATATGTTTTTTTCTTTCAACAAATTTAAATACCTAAAAACTTTAAAACAAAAAACAGTTTATAGTGTATGCGATTAGGATTTAAGATTGAGTGTTGATTCAGAATAATTATAATTCATCAAAAAAACTGACAGAAACAGAGTTTGATGACAAGGAGACACAACTTGTTTGCGTAAATTGAGTGATGACAAAAGTAAATGCAAATCAGACCCTAAATCATACCGCTGACAATAAGCAATTAACACCAGCGGCGCCATTGGCCGTGGATATGCCAACCCCAGTAGCCGCAGTACCTGTGGGGGTGAATTCGAACCCAGTCAAGCGTTCACTCGTGAACGGGGTTGGATCCAGTCTTTGTCATATAGTAAATATTTGCATACATCCAGGGGCGTAGGTATTTTACGATTACGTCAGCAATTTTAACTCATTAGGATATGAAAATATTTGATTTAATCTTCCAAATTTGTAAAAAAGCACAAATACTACTTAAACATTTATTTGAAAGAATAAGACAGATATATATATGTATATATTTTTCTACAAATGTTCTATTTTTTCTATCAGTTTCTTTTGGGTGCATTTAACAAATAGTCAAAGTGCCTAAGTGTCTAACTCATTTCCAAATTGGTGCACTCTGTTAAATAATGGGCGAGACTGTGACATTTTTTTAAAGGTTGTGCGTAACCCAAATGTAATCAAATCCATTACGTTTATTTTCTGATGCTGGTTATCTCAGCACAAGAGAAATAACACTTACAGATGGACAGTACCACAAACAATACATACAAGTATTCAGTAGAAAGTAGAAGTTTTGGATTCATCCAAACTAGTTTCAACTAGTATTAACCACCAACGTGATAATGACAATACTTTGTATGTTCACAATATTGAGTTAGCACTCTGTACTCTATTAACTTTAACCTTTAGACAATATTTTGGCGGGGCATTATAGCATTTGACGGTGTCTGCTTTGAAATTATATTAACTCCATTGGTTACTAAACCAATTTGGCCTTTTAAATAAAGCAAACATTTGTTAATTAAAATATTCTCAATTGAACATCATTTTAAGTATTGAGGCAGAAACTGAAAATAATGAGAACTTCATCACAGAATTTGATATTATTTCCCCTTTCACAGTGAAATCGTAAAAGCACAAGAACAACTTCGAATCAAACACAAATGATCTTTTTGTCCAACGCAAATGCAACATGCATCCAATCAATACTCCGTCCCTCGAACAAAGTTATCTTTTTATCTGCAATTAGGATTTCGTCACCTCCCTCGCAGGCATCAAAGGCCGTCCTCTCATTATGCGACGTTATTGAGTTATCAAACACCACGGAGGGAGATTAGTTCATACTTCCATACACAAATCCTATCATACAAGCTGACGCCTTTCACTGAAAACAAGCTTTATTTCGGTATACCGCAAAAACCGAATGTCGTTTCGCGGACATAACTCCGTTAAAACATTCAAACTAACTTCAATCTTATTGTTTAGAACGCAAAGTTGTATATCAACCAACGCTGTTGTATTCTCAAATATAATAAAAACCAACATTTTCACACACCCAGGATCTGTAACGTACACAACTGCTGATAAAAAATGATCTTTATTACTTCAAGGTTTTGTCATGAAATGGAGTGAGATTTTCAAATAATCGGGAACCGTATCGAGCTTTGATTTGACATCCCCCACATAACGACTAACAAGGAAGTTGTCAGTGTTATTTGTCGATGCAAAAGGTATAATTTCTACTCAGAATTTAAAAATGTTTTAATTATAAGCCTGCTCTGCATTTTTATAAAAATAACTTTAGTTACATGCAATATTAGTTGTAACCTTATATAGCTTACATTTTGAGTTAGAACTCTACGCAGGACAAAATATTTATATGATTTGCAATATTCTCATATGGTGTATTTACACCATAATAAAGACAAAATGACGTCACTTGGGACGCAAATAGAATCGCTCGACATAAGATTATAATTTTATCAGATTTTGCTTCTTACTATTTAAGGGGTTATACTTTAAAGTTGTTATTTATGCTGTTGGATATAAACATAACAGAATTGTAGGTATTATTGAGGCAAGAAATAAAAATAATTAAACACAAGCAATTAAGGATCGATAGCTACTGATACTCGTTATTAATAAAACATCGATATGGTATTAGAAGTAGCATGACCAGAATGTTGCAAGTCTTTCCGATTATATACTACTAGGAAAATGCCCATATTACAAGGCTTTACGAACAAACACAATACGTGCACCGAGACCCAAATGAAAAACGTACTTGTAGAGATCATATCAATATTTTGTCTTAAAAAGCGATTCACACATACCTACACGAGTACAGTGTTACGAAGATGTGGAAACTAGGTCATAGTCCTATTTTTGGGAAAAGAAAATTGCTATGCCTACCTAGATACTAGAAGTATTATTAGTAAATCCCGATTGCAACCCAAACTTCCGTTCAGTATCCAGAGTCCGTTTCCCAACTTTTTTATCTGTTCACACGGTCTTCGATATCCCTGGTAGTGAATTCATTGGCACCCAATTTACCCATTACGACGTTAAGCCAGTACTTTTTGGGGGTACCCCTCCTACCGGTGCCCATCGGAGGTTGCAAGAGGATAATAGATTTCATATATTTCTACACCTCAATTTGTTTCTTCTTCATCTTACCTATAGTTTCGCCTTACAATTTAATGAAGATGCTCTTTGAAAAAACTAGAGTTGTTGGAGAAAATCGCGGCTGCAAAAACCTCACCAATAAAGTGCTACACGCGTATTAAATTTTAATTAAACTTATCAACTAATAAGATCTCTATATAGAAAACTGTGGCGTAAAACCGTCCATCTGTCCGTTGACGACTTTGTTAGACCCTTGACGTGGGGTTCGCGTAACAAATTGCAAAATTAAAACTCCCATGATAATATCGCCACGTTTCCACTCCACTGCACCGCTGGGCATTAAGGGAGGTGTTGAACATAGGGCAGACAACTATGGTTAAGCTAAAACTAATAGCATTGAAATTAAATTTAATATTGTTTTATATTACGTTCTTTCTTGATCACAAACACTTTTTACTTACCACAGCTTTTAGTACCTGATTTAACTGATAAACTAATGAAACGTTCTTATATACAATTATATAAATTTTAAATCGTTTACACTTTCGTCAACGAATGTTCTTTGTGAACAATAATTGTGCCTTTTTGGTATTACGCTTTTATTAGTTTGACCTGTATGTATCTATGTATTCCATCCTATGTAACAGAATTTTTGGACCCGATTTTTTTATATACAATTTTTAAACGTTATTTCAGTTATATGAACGCCTATACTCGGCTTTTTTGTTTTAATGCTGTAGGACAGCAGACAAGCTGACGGCCCGCTTAGAATTTAACAGTTACCGTCGCCTATGGGTTTTTGCAACGCCAGTGGCATCGCGAACACGCTGCTGTCCCATAAGAGTACAGGAACTTGGGTCACTAATGCCAGAATACAACACAAGGTTATTATGGCGACATACTGAAGACCAAAGGTGGTCGCCATCCAGACGGGCTTGAGGGCCCTACCACGTAGCTAGGGTGGGTTGTTTTGTCGACTTTTACGACAGGCCGATCTCGGCCACAGAGGTTAGTATTCTTTCTCCGCCCCTGCACGGATAAAAAATTAAAATTTATATATATATATATATATATATATATATATATATATATATATATATATATATATATATATATATATATATATTCCCAGCGCTGGACATGGTAAAGGAAACGAACAATGTTCAAGGCCAACTGCGGATTATAAAGTACTGCTATGGAAATGGGTTCATTGTCACATATCAAAAATGTCACATACTTAACCTTTTTTTGTCTCGGGGAAAAACCCTATTTTTAACGGGTTCCCCCGGCCCGGGGGGAAAGAGGGATACGTGGGACTCCGGGAATGTTGTTCGACCATCCAACTACCCACTAAAAACCCCGCTGGTCTCCTATCTACACCCGAGCCCACGGATCATATACTTTACCTAATGAACCTGAACCCATTTAAATTCTTTTTAATTTCATAAGTTTATAATTTATTTATATTAACTTTATATAATTTATTAATATTAATGTTGTTTTATTATTACTATTATTTTTAATCATATACCTAATTTTATAATTTGTTCCTGAATTACATTATTAATATTATTAAAAATACCTGTGATCTAACGATGCAGGTTTCCTGACAATGTTTTCCTTTATCATCGGTACGTTGAAACTGATAGTTGTTCATTAAAAATTAACACAAAAATCTCTTTAGTTCTTATGTACAAGGGCAACTGTGTCTTCATCATCATCATCTGAGTAGTAAATCCCAGTTTCAACCAAAGCTTGCAATTTAGAGCTCGGGGTCCACTGATAAACACAGTCACTTTTATTTTTTATTAATTGACTAAGGCTGTCGCAGAAACTTCGTCTATTTGCGTATTCTTCAGTCTGTACGACTGGTTATGTTCTGAAAAGACTTTTAGATCTATCGGCTAAGATAGAAGCTATTAATCCCCATTTCTTGAAGCCACTTTTTTCATGTAAGAAACATTTCTTAAGAACGTTCATGCTCCGGATTTGGAATGAGGTTCAACCGATGAAATGGGGTTTCTTAAAAAAAAGAAGAATTTAATATTTATATTTGAATCTGGCAACGCGTTGGCAATGCCTCAGGTCAAACTATTGCAAACGTACATAGGCGACGGTGTCTATTTGCTATCAGGTGGGCAATTTGCTTGTCTAATGGACTCCAACTAAAAAAAAAATATTCACCTACAGATATAACCATTCTCTCATTGAACAGGACAATATTTTGTCGGGATCGAACCCACAGACGACCGTATAGAGCCAATGACGTAACCATTGAACCATTCATGTCATATTTACAAATCAATCAAACAAAACAATAATTCTCAATAGAACAAATCCACAAATCATTACCTATCAGACGGCATTCGTAGACATGAATATGGCTACGCGTTGCGTGCAGGAGAAAGTGTAACCGGTGGGTGCATCCGATGAATATGTATGAGGGAGGGGCTTCGGGTGTTTGGGGTATCGTGGGGGTATGTTTGGGGGGCTGGGGGTGTTGGTCCCGCCGTCCGTGTAAATGGAAATTTCAAATAAAAATACCTCAAATATGAACATGAACCCGATTCGTGTTTTCGCGGGTTTTTTTCGTTACGTTGGTATGGGACATGTGTGATAACGCGGCCGACATTAAAACTTTTTTAAATGTAGAACTCTGATTCGTTTTTTGAATTACTGTTTGTTTGATTTTGTAATTGGGGTTGTGGAATTCATTTAAAATAATCAAGAACGACATTTTACAATTGAAATATTTAGTTATTTTTTATTGCGTAGGACAGCAGACAGGCTGACAGCCCGCTTAGAATTTAGCAGTTACTGTCGCCTATAGGTGTTTGCAATGCCAGTGGCATCGCGGACACGCTGCTGTTCCATAAGGATACAGGAACTTGGGTCACTAATTCCTGAACACAAGATAAGGCTATTATGGTGGCATACTTAAGACCACATCAATCCATATGGGCTTGAGGCCCTACCACGTAGTTAGGGTGGGTTGTTGTCGCCTTTTACGACAGGCCGACCCCGGCTACAGAGGTTAGTATTCTTTTTCCGCCCCTGCACGGATAAAAAATTTTTTGAGGATGTGCGTTATACTACTAATAAAAACAACGGGCCATTTAAATGCATCACAATAAATCACTTCAACAATATATATTAAAAACATATTTGTAAAAAAAGAAAGAAGAAGATTCGGGACACCGTGAACTACCTAAAATAACAGTACATGACGTCCCACTGCTGGGCTTGGTTCTCCCCCTAGAAACGGACAGTATACCCACCATGCTTGACCGAGGTGGATTGTCGGGTTATACATACCAATAATCTGGGTACGAAGGTTTCCTTACGATATAGTATTGTGAGAAATATTGTTTAATCGATGCATATCATAGAGAGATTAAGGCCTAGATGTTGATCTCCAAGTAAGCCATATATACCAAAACGGCCAAGAAGAATTTAATAAATTAATTCAAGTCATTTACTATAACACCATTTATTTCATACACGAAAGAAAATTAAGTTGTTGATATTTGTACTGCGTTAATTATATCATTTGAATATCAACCCCAGAAATATTTGATTAATTTCATTTGATTTACATCTTAAATAACTTTTTAATTTTACAACATTCTACGTTCTGATATAGTGAATTGTCCATTGTTGGGAACTGGCTTGAGAATAATACTCACATTTCCTCTCAATGACTTCGTTTTCTTGATAAAAAAAACTAAAGGTTTAAGGTAGGTGGTGGGTTATATCTCAGGTAGTAGTGTCTCTCAGAAACTAACCTAGAAGCTACGGGTTTAATCCCACCATGTCATGCCTCGTTTAGTCTGATTATTCCCTAATATTATGGTACAACATAATTGCCACGTAAGGACTGTGAAAACATTGTGAGAAAATTTGCAAACCGAGTGTACTCGTGACCCAACAACTCGCCTGACAACCATAGTGGGTCTAATTAGCCTGAGATCTGAGTGAGAAGTAATTACTTAATGGTTTTATAGAGGCAACTGTCCTCCACCACAAAGATAAGCTGAAGAGTGCCTTTTTCTGTCTAACTAAAAAAAGGAGTAGCTATTGTGGCGTTTTTAAATAGATGACGTGCTCTTAAAATATGTTTAGGGTTCAAAGGCCTATTGCATGCCATTTCTAGCGTGGTAGTCTGTTCATCCTCATAGCACTGCGGTCAATGTGGAACTATTTTGATCTCCTCGCTCATTGACAAATTCAGCAACGATTTTACACCGAAGCAGGTATTTACAGGCGTTATTCGCACCTCATTCAGATCCAGGATATGCTTTCTTCGAATGAGAGAACGTTTGCACCAAAGGACAGTAACAGCACAGCAGGTGTAGAGACGTTTTACGTGCCTCATTACAGAACCTGTAGACTGTTGGCCCTGACCCTTACGGCGTTTAAGTACTTATTTAGGTAGCAATAGGTATTTGGCGCTTCTTCTTCTTTAGAACTTCAACCGTAAACTTACGGTTATATAATTTTAAGAAGGTTATGTGATTTTTATTGCTGAAGAACAGCAAACAAGCTGACTTAAGGGAAGAAATTACCATCGCCTATGAATGTTCGCGACGCTAAAGGCACCGCCAACATGCTTCTGTCCACTTAGGGGTATTGGAACCTGGGTCAGAAATGCCGGAACACTACATAAGCCGGCATACTTATAAATTAGAATTGGTTACCATCCAGATAGACATGGGACCCTACTTACCTAGGATTGATTTGTCGTCTTTTACAACAGACCCCTCACCTACACAGAGGTAAATGGTGAACCGGATTAGTCTATTAGTAGGACTGAGTAGGTCTGTTACGATTGGGACCCTTTCCATTTTCTTATAGGGCAGAATAACAGCAATTCTACATTTCGCCAT
The DNA here is from genome assembly GCA_963693495.1 of Malacosoma neustria. Classification (NCBI taxonomy): domain Eukaryota; kingdom Metazoa; phylum Arthropoda; class Insecta; order Lepidoptera; family Lasiocampidae; genus Malacosoma; species Malacosoma neustria. The sequence continues at coordinate 2,324,630 of OY856378.1, read as the reverse complement.
GTGTGGACACTAAAAAACATCCCCAAGAAATGCTTGAGAACTCAAGTGTACAGAGCTGGCATGACACTCGCCATTCGTCTCGGCAATAAAACACAGGGTGATGTAGCAAAAACGAAATCCGTGACAATGAATGTAAGAGATTGCCGCTACTGTGTTTTATTTACGTATTATTAATAATTGGGTACGAATGAGTTAAATAAATATTTTGTGTAAAATATAATAAAATAAACAATAAGACAATGAAAAGTTGCTCTGTTTTTTTTATTGCTGTAGGACAGCAGACAGGCTGACGGCCCGCTTAGAATTTAGCAGTCACCGTCGCCTATGGGTGTTAGCAACGCCAGTATCATCGCGAACACGATGCTCTTCCATAACGGTTCAGGAACTTGAGTCTCTAATGCTGGAACACAACACAAAGTTATTATGGCAGCATACTTAAGACCAAAGGTGGTCGCCATCCAGATGGGCTTGGGGCCCTGTTGGGTGAATCCCAACACCGTAATAAATGAAAGATAACTTGATAATCAATGAGTTTATTGGAGTTCAAGATGACATGAGTGTCATCGGCGCGTGATGGTCGTGAACTGACTCGACTCGTCCGCGGGGGGCATAATTAACATAAGTGACCCAAGTTCCTGTACTCTTACGGGACAGCAGCGTGTTCGTGATGCTACTGGAGTTGCAAGTACCCACAGGCATTAGTAACTACTAAATTCTAAGTGGGCCGTCAGCCTGTCTGCTGTCCTACAGCAATAAAAAAGGCATTATTGCCTAACTGCCAATAAACGTATCTTCTTATATCCATGTCCATAATACATACAAATATTTCATCCGAGATTAGCTGATGACTAAGCAACTTCCAACTGTCCTTTGCTGCCGTGGACTAGCAAAAATTCTAATCTATTTCTTACGATCACTCAGTAGATAGATACCTGACGTAGTAGACCTGATGGTTTTCATATTTCGAAACATGACCAAAAAACACGTCCAAAATTGTAACAGCGGTTATTATAAAATTAACATCGTCTTGAATTGAAATTGAAATAGTTTGTATTTTTTTTTATTATAGGTATGTATTGATCTAGACCTCATTAGAACTAGGTAAAAATATGTATTTTAATATATACACATAACTGACGTATACCAGATCAACCAAATTATTATTATTCCCGGTTATTATCACAGACTTGATCTTTAAAATGCAGCCACTGAACGAAATGGTCATCATTAATGATTTCATATGTTATTCATATCATCAAAACAAATAAAATAATCTTTCTATTCTGTTTCTTGAAACAGTTTTTATTTCTCAAGTACAAGTCGAATTATTCAAATATTATAGTTTTAATACTCACAACAATTGAAGAAAAAAATATTTTTAACCACTGAAAGAACAAAATAATAAATTGCTGATGTGAACACAAAAACACGTAAGAAGTATGTCGTAAGCTAAAACAAAGCGCCATATTTCTCACAAAACAGCGGAAAACCCGAAACGAACTTGTCATAAAGATCTTTGAAATCCCGCCGCAATAAAAATGATATCCAACAAGACAAGGAGAATCTTCACGCAACGCACAAAAGGGACAAAATGAAAGCAAAACTTCTTATAATTAATTATAAGTACCTTCAACGCTTCTATAATAAATCGTCGCAGTAGAAAATAAATTTTCATCTGACGAAAGTTTGATGTCGTCCTTTTCGCTCTTAAATAAATTAGACTCATATTAGATCACCTATCCTTGTCGCGGATCCGCAAATGATTTCGCGATTTGGTTAATTACGACATAAGTGACAGAAATATTTTAGAGAATTTTAAACTCTATACATTTTATATAAAGTTGGTTATCAATAGATTATGGAAGTCGGGGGCACAGAACTTGGCGAAGTTTGGTCGAAATAATTTCCCTTAGATATCAGGTTTGACGCAGTAAGAGCGAATGGTCGCCAAGTTGTCGACTTAGTAAGAGATAAGAGGTAATAATTCTTAATCCCGCATGAAGGGAGGTTGGGTCGCGTTTCATCATTGTTTCGAGAACAATTATTTGTACGTTTGTGTTGAATTTTGGTTAACATGCTCCCACATCCGTAAACAGTTACATGTGTTGTATTAATATGTCATACGTACTATTTATTGATATAATGTTAGAATAATTCGTTGTGTATATTTTTGGAAAGAGACGAAGACCATTATGCAAGTCAATCTTACTTGATGAAACTTGTTAAACGAATTTTTAAATTCAGAAAAGACATCTTATTCTGGAATCGAAACAACGAAGTCCTAATTTGTTATAATTCCGAGCCCCCAACTTCACAGGGGCTTAGTAGCTTGGATTAATCGCCAATATTGTGATTTGATATTCACGTGGATGGTACGAGGGATTTTACAAAAAATTTTTCAACTCTATTTAACTTACGGCAGCAATGTAAGGTATATCGTCAGGGCACGTAGAATTAAATAGCTCAAGTTATCTAGTTTTGAGAAAATCGTGAATTTACTCCACACAGGGACGGAATAGTAATACTGACCTCTGCGGCCGAAGTGAAATGTCATAAAAGGCTACAAAACAGCCATGTGATAGGGCTCCAAGTCTGCCTAGGTGGCCACCAGCTATAGTCTCCAAATATGCTGCTATAATAACCTCGTGTTGTGATTCAGCATAAATAAACCATTTTTATGCTGCATTTTTATTTTTATCCATGCAGGGGCGGAGAAAGAATACTAACCTCTGTGGCCGGGGTCGGCCTGTCGTAAAAGGCGACAAAACAACCCACCCTAGCTACGTGGTAGGGCCTCAAGCCCGTCTAGATGGCGATCACCTTTGGTCTTAAGTATGCCGCCATAATAACCTTGTGTTGTGTTCCGGCATTAGTGACCCAAGTTTCTGTACCTTTATGGGACAGCAGCGTGTTCGCGATGCCACTGGCGTTGCATACACCTATAAGCGACGGTAACTGCTAAATCCTAAGCGGGCCGTCAGCCTGTATGCTGTCCTACAGCAATAAAAAAACCAGGATCTAGTATCCTACACGGACGGCAATGTGTTTGCGATGTCTCTGGTGTCACAAACATCCATAGGCGATTGTAACTGCTTGCCATTAAGTAAACCGTCAGCCTATCTGTTGTTCCATATAAAAAAATCTACCCTGCATACAAAAGCGTTTCTACTTCTGCAATGGTATCAGATATGGAAAAGCTTGCCAGCGTAGTAGCGTGTTACGTAAATGGTTCAAAGTCAATTTGCCCAAAATTATTATTTAGCTCTCCATCTACGCCAACGACATAACAGAATTCATAGACTTATTTATATTCAATAAAAAATTAAAAACATTTTCAATATTTCTTTGAATTTCGCGAAGAAATATTTGGGAAGGCACGAGTAATCAATAAACAATCAGAACAAATATTTGTATATCAAGCTGAGATAAGGCACTCTTTACGTAACCTATTCAAAGGGTTGAGGGCCTAATGTATTTACTTTGCCTTCCCTACAAATACATTGTTTAATGTAATCTATTTTTGTTCAAGTATCGTTTATTTTATGAATTTGTCATGCCATAACCTGTAATGTGAGTATTTTCTACATAGTATAAAGATTTAAGAAGTACGTACGTGATAGCTTTGTGGTAATTGCCACGTACCGAATGTAAAGAGACTGGTATTCGTAACCCACCAATTCATCTTAGACAATGTTCACTATCAGTTTCTTCTAGATAAAGGCTCCAGCCTGATGAACTCTGGGACTGTTGAGTCCAATTGTGTTGTTCTTGTATTAATATTCTCTAATTTATTGTTTTGTTGATTAGCCGTTCCTTATATTTAGAATCCTATTAAACGCTTGTATTACAGCTAAGTTCATGTTTGTATTTATGACTTTTTGGCTTTCATTCATTGAAAAATTAAGCTGCTTTATGTGGGTATATACATACATAACGTAGGTACGTTAAATACCATAATTTAGATTAATCGACACAATAATGATGATACCTTAACGGGTATTATATAACCTGTTACTTATCCGATTAATCCAATAACAAAATATTCCTTCCCTTTCAACATTAGATTCATTAACTATTAATTAGGTGACCTGTCAAGCTGGTAATTTAATTCGTGTAGAGTTAACATTGTTGTGCAATTTTCTAACATTATTTTGTAAAGACCTGGAAGTAACATAAAAAATAAGACGTTCGTTTTTTTATCTTTATTTAAAATTCTATTCTTATATTTTTTTAGCTTTCTTACCCAGTTCTACATTATATCTCTGAGACATCATCTGCAGTTTACTTTCTTGTAAATTTGTTTTAAGTATTACATTTACAAGCTATCTAGCTTTCTCAGTATCTATCCAAATACTGAGAAAACTTGTTCTATAAGCTGTGTTAGCGTTCAAAAAGTTTAAAGAAAAATGTTTCAGTGACAAACTTTTTTCGTTTAATAAAATACTAAAATAATAACATTTTGAACCATTTCAAATATAGAAGAAATCGTGTATATAAATGTAATACATTTATATACTTAAATAAATTTTTTTATAAAGTGAATAACCAGTTTTACATAGGAAAGGTATATAAAGCATTGAAATCTCATGTCGAGGATCAGATAGAGATGGATCAGTATGAGGAGTCTCCCAGGGGAACGGCATCGTATACTGATCACAGGAATGCATGCAGCCGATTTAAGTTTAAATTTATCCTTGAATATATATTTTCGGATATTTAGATCGGATATTTAATTCTTTTGGTTACCAAAAATTCATTTCAAGATTTAAACTCCAGGAATTGGACTATGGAAAATGAAAAAAGGTATTATAATTCATGCTTTTGCATTTAATTTCTATTTACAATATCTGCAGATGAAACATCAGGTAAATGACTTCTTCTATTTCAATAATCCAGCGTATACCAGCACGCTATTGCAAATTACATAGCTAAAATAAATAATTATTTAATGAGGCAAATTCGTTTTTGCGGAAACAACTATCATTGCTTGAAAACAAATATAAAGCTTTCGGTAATATAAAGGGTTTATCGTTCCCTCTTCCATTATCTGGTTAAAAATAACTGGAAGAAGAAGTGAATCTGGACCGCTTGTTTTGGTTTTAAACGTACAATGTGGTCTATAAAATTGAAAATTGCGACTCCACGCCATTTTGAACATCAGAAACAACATCAAAGCCTCACAGCTAAATTAGACGTTTTGCAGATACTAAAAGATATTTAGCCGGGACTTCCCCACCCTCGCCCCTCCCTTGCCGTCAACCCCTATAACGTCCTGATAATGGCACACTATTCCAAAGGGTTGTTTACGTCTACGGGTCGAAGTGACTGTAAATAGGAGTATTTGGAGATGGGTACTTTGGAAACGAACTTGATGACATTGTATTTTGATGAGAATGATTATAAGAAACATTTCTAAACTACAAAATATGCATTTATGAGTATAAACTCTAAGGTAGTGGTAAAATATTAGTTGCAATCCAAACCTACGTTGTACGTTGGGTTTGCCTTCCGACATTTTCTTCTCCACTTCAGACGATTTCAAGCATCTCTAATAGTGAGTCGATAGACAAGTTACTCGTATTTACATAAGCACATGATGAACTTAAAATATAGGTATACCATCAAAGACGACTCTCCTGCAGTTAGTCCGCTAAGTTACGGATTTGAAGGCTTTTGCGGGAACTCTCAACGCAGAACTTTCCTCTTTATCTCCATATCACCCAGTTTTGGTTTGTATCGCTCCAGCACCAGCTATGCTTCGCAGCCGATTAAAAATAACTACGAGTGGTCGTATAAGATCTAAAAATTGTAATATTAGGGTCGACGATATATGACATATTATGATACTATGCCTAGTGTCATAATACAAATGGCGATTTGGCCTACGCGACAGGAATACGTGCTTGAATGTCGCATTTGATGTCAAAATATGTGAAATACAAAACTTCGTTCCCAAAGGTCTTCTACGAGCCGCTCCGACCGTTTTAATGTGTCGGCTATCGTGATATTGTCAGCCTATATGAGGAACTACGGACACTATGAACAGAACGGACCAAAAACAGATCTCTGGTGTCGCTTAGCGTTAATGGAAAGGTTTCTTATCACAAACAGTGGTTTGAACATCACCAATGATATTAATATCTGGTATATTAATAGCATTCAAGAGCGACATTCAAAAGCCATTTAACCAAGGAGTTCTAATTGATAGTTAAAGATATTTTATCCGTGCAGAAAGAATACTGACCTCTGCGATCTGGGTCAGCCTGTCGTAAAAGGTGACAAAACTACCCACCCTAACTACGCGGTAGGGCCTCAAGCCCGTCTGGATGGCAACCCCCTTTGGTCTTAAGTATGCCGCCATAATAACTTTGTGTTGTGTTCCCGCATTAGTGACTCAATTTCATGTACCCTTATGGGACAACAGCGTGATCGCGATAACACTGGCGTTGCAAACACCCATAGGCGACCGTAACTGCTAAATTCTAAGTGGGTCGTCAGCTTCTCTGCTGTCCTACAGCCATAAAAAAGATGTAGATAGGAGTGACAGTGCAATAAGACAATGAACGTCCAGCCAGTGCTTATAACTAATTAAAACATAAGCAAAACTCATTCATAGGTATTTAAATTATGAAAGTTGTTCCAGCTTACTCCCACGGGAGTTCCTTGTTTGACAAAATCACCCCCTCCACATAAGCCTCACATCAAAGCGTCAATACTTAAGATATTCCATTTGACAAGTGACACCCGCATCCTTTGATCTCGTCCGGCCAATCAGAATCGTCCTTTCGTGATTGAATGGGGACCCTTAATTAGGAGATGACCTTTCGCCTTGGGAAGGCGTGTCGGGCCCTTAACAGTTCACTGAGTGCCAATTTGCAGTTGGGATAGGGCTTAGGTATTCCGGGTTCTGTTTTCGTAAGGCAATTAAATTTCGAATGTACGGTGAACTAAGTTGTACAACTGGCTTCGCTCGAATCGATTTTCAGCATATTTAATCAATGACTTTTACGTCTACTTTGTAACTAGAAGGACATCCTTTATCCAATAGCACTGAATATTTATGTAAGTATATTAATGAATAATTATGAGTTTTACGTTGTAAAGTAAATTTTTTCAACTTCGGTTAAGAGGTTTAGCCGTAAAACTTAATAATCAAATATATATAATTACATAACTTAATAAGAATTATGTTTATACAAAACTAGTTGAACCGGCAAACGTTTTTCTGTTATATGAATTTAAAAAAAAGCTTATGTCCTTCTCCAAGGTACAATATATGACTACCGAAATAAATCAAAATTGGTTCAGCGGTATAGGCGTAAAAGCGTAAGAAACGAACAAACTCACTTTTGCATTTATAATATTAGTTGGGATATACTGGTAACTGTGTCTGTTTATATTTCATAACAGGTATATTAGAGAAATGAGCTAGGAAAGAGGAAAGAGAGAAATGGAAACAGGATTAGGATATACGAGTAGGATACTGGAACTTATCTTGCCTATGTCTTGCTTATGACACTGAACCGGAATTTTTAACTTATGAGAAATTGCTGAGATAGTTTGGCCATGTCGAGAGAATGAATGAAGAACGATTGACGAAAAAAGTGTATAAGGCGAGTGTGAATGGAAGTGTTGGAAGGGGTAGACCTAGGCGGACGTTTTAAGACCAGATCAGGGACGTCTTGAAAAAAGTCCAGGTCAAGAGTACCCTAAACCGAAGGGCATGTATGAAAGGAATAATGAAAGTGGACGAAGAGAAACAAGTATGCATGGAAAGAAGTGGTCTCTGCCTACCCCTACGGGAAAGAAGGGTGATTATATGTATGTATAAGAAAGTGGCTTCAGCGTAGCTTAACCAAATCAATAACTGACTTCTCTAAATTGCATTGCTCTGAAACAGGCTGAATGAAGGCTCACTGCACTATCGTCGCCTATAGACGTTTGCGAATTGAACAGAGTGAATGCAGTCTCCGGAACAATTTGCGATCCACAAGTGTCGTTTAGACTTAAATGTAAAATTTACAAGTCCGTTATAAGACCTGTTATATTGTATAGATCAGAGTGCTGGACCACAGATTGCATGCAGCAGAGATGCGAATGTTGATGTGGATGATCGGAGTTACAAAAATGGATAAAATTAGGAATTAGTATATTAGAGAAAATTTGGAAGTAGCGCCCAGTGATCGAGAAGCTGAAAAATAATAGGTTAGCCTGGTATGGCCATATAACGCGAAGAGAGGAGCATCGTGTAACAAGGAGGATGCTAGAAATGAGAGTGGATGGATAAAGAGCAGGGGTAGACCAAAGAAAAGATGGATGGATTGTCTAAAAGATTGTGTTAAAAAAGGTGTGAATGTTCAGATGACGGCTAATAGAGGAGAGTGGAAGGACAGGACATGTGCTGACCCCATATAGCTTGGGTTAAGGAAGAAGATGTTTACGATGCCAGGGGCATCACTAGCCGCTGCCGTCCGTGTAGTGAAACTGGAACCTGGTTTATTTATGCTGGAATACAACACAAGTTTTATGGTGATAGGGATATTTAGAGGCAAGAGGTAGTTGCTTTTCAAGGGGGCATGAGTACACTTAGTTTGGGTTTTTAGTCGCTTTTTACGACGGCTATATTTTTGCTCCACCTCTGTACGGAGATAATGTTAATATTTATGTTCTTATTTAATTTGACATTGGCAAATGCCGTGGCATGGAAGCCACCATTAAAAATTTTACTAGTCTGTTAGTCATTAAAAACGACTCTGATTTGTAGTGTGAAGTATAATGTTTAATCTCCTTTACAAACAATAATATGGTAAACAACAGACATTCTTGCAGTTCTTGCATAACACGGCAGCTAACAGAGCCATATAAGGGAGGGGCGGCGTGTCGGCGGGCTAATTAAACGTACATGCGCGCGCGCAGTGATTAACAGCCTACGTGGCGCCCCCTACAGAACACAGAGTTGCTTTTAGTGTGAGATGTTTAATCTTTGGAATTTCCGATTAATTATATTATTTTCGTTAATGAGTCTGTATTTATTTTTCGATAGCCTCAATAAGAAATCAAGAAATCCTGTTCGTAAGTTAAATATCTACCTTAATGATACTGTAATTTAATTGAGTTTTCGTAAAAAAATTATATTATATGGTCTTTAGAAAGAGTTTTTATAGAATATTCGAGAAATTTCCACCCAACCTTACAATATTTTATAATTAACAACTGATTGAACTTTATCACAATTTACGTCTGCGGCACATCGGGTTTAATGTGTATACCTGTGGGGGTTACGGGTTGCGTGGGGGTTACAGTTGCACCATTGTAGTGGCCATAAATTGTCCCGATAAATTTTAAAAAGAAGAACCTGAGATTCTTCTGCTCAATGCGAAAATCATGCTTCTGCGAGCCTTGATAACAGATTATTTTGGTACGTCTGTATCTCTTTTATATCTTAAAAAAAAATATTTCAACAAATTTACCTGTTAAATATACATATAACTGGGTATACCTAAAGTATTAGTTGTTCTCAAAGAGCATTATTGCAGGAACGACTTTGGATCATCCAGTAGTCAATACTATCTTCCACATAAATATCTGGATGAGAACCGAGGTTGTAGTCGGTATATCGTAGAATTGGCACTAGTCACCGTCACAAGCCAACAGGTTAGAAGAGTTACCACCATAGATATGGTGAACCCAACTTAAAAAAGTCGCCTTACCCTCGGAGATCCAAGTGTTATACAGAACGTTATTAGTAGGTCTTAAATGTCAATAGTTTTGACATTTCTTGGATTTATGACATAGGGCTTCTACACACGTACCACAACCACACCTCCACGTGGCCGGGTGTATATTTCGTATTGAAAATGAATAGGACTATTCACACGTACCACATTTTGCAGTCGTTATCGACCGTGTGTGTGATACCGACCACATCGGAAACACAACGTTGCGTCGACGCAACGACAGTGCGCGCACGCCACCCGCACTCTTCTCCTCCCCTGGTTCCTTCATTTCATTCATACAACACAACCACATCGACATTTTGTCGGTACCACAACGCAACTACAAAAAGCTGCAGCGACACTATTCACACATAACCACTGCTTGACAGCATTTTGTCGTTGCGACGTGGTGTGGTCGTGGTACGTGTGAAGAGGCCCTAAAAGTAAAACATTAGTATAATAAACACTAATACAACAAATAGTGTTTTAATAAATACTAAAACAACAAATAATACACCAAGGTGGTACTGATAGAGCAGCTCCCTCATGATAAAAAAGTTATTTCCTTCAAACATTGAATGTTTTAAAAATGTTATGAAACACTTGCAAATAGTGATGAGTAAAATAGAAAGACCAAGATTAATTTTGCTCGAGCAAGACCGAATGAACAAGATCAAGACCAAAATCAAGACCAAGACCAAATGTGCAAGATTAAAAGAAATAATATATCTGTATTATAATATTATTTATTAAATAATATATATTAAATATTATTAAATAATATATATTATTGTAATATATCTGTTTAGTATATAATATATTGTTTAGTTGAAATTATGAGTTAAACATATGGAAATAAAATATTTTTTTTACATTTCGAATTTCCAAACTACTTCACTAGATTTTAATACTGAATATAAAAAACAGTAAACTTTACTTTACTTTCAATATTCGATCTCAAACGCATCATCTTTCGCCCATCTGTTACTTTCAGCGATTAGGATTTGGAACCTTAAGAACTAGTAATAGGTGTCTTATGTTATACTTTTAATAATGGTAGTAATGTATTTAGAAAAAAAATATTTTTAAAATCAAGTCATCGTCATCATCATCTTAGCGATGAATCCCGGTTGCAACCCAAACTCTCGCTTCAGCGCCCGGGGTCCGCTTTCCGACTTTTTCTTCTCCACTTCGAACGGTCTTCAGCATCCCTGGTAGTGAGACCATTGGCACACATATCACCCTTTACGACGTCAAGTCAGCACTTTTTGGGTCTACCCCTCCTGCCGGGGCCCGGCGGAAGCGGCATGGCTAGACATTTGTTTCCCACGTAGCATCCGGTTGCCGTAAAACGTGGCCGTACCATTGGAGCCGACATTCCTGCAATTTATCCGCAATGTCACGGACATGAAGGCTGCCGCGAATGCGGGAGTTCCTAACGCGGTCCTTCCGCTTCACTCCACCCATCCACCGCAGCATATTCATCTCCGTGACACGCAGTTCTTATTTGTGTCGCTTCAACACCTGCCACGCTTCACAGCCATATAAAAGGACAGGCCTAATGATAGTCTTATAGACCTGTCCCTTCAATTTTACCGGCATCTTGGGGTCACAAATGACACCAGTTACCTCACGCCTTTTTTAAAATCAAGTATCAGATCAAATGAGTAAAACCAGGACTGAATACGAAAGATCAAGACGAAGACTAAATAAGCAAGACCAAGATCAAAGGCAAAACAAAAAGTATTTAAGTAAGACCAAAACCGAACAAGCAATACCAAAACGAAGACCAAGATTTTCCTGGTCTTGGCTTCATCACTACTTGCAAGTAAGAGACTCATAACTGATTGCATTTGTGCTAATATCTTTATTTTAAATCTCATTAACTTTATATTTTATTTAATCTACTTTCCTTATTTATCAAGTCTTAAAACATGTCTGGATTTTTTTTTCAGTTGCAACAATCGCGAGCGGGTTAAGGAATTTATTGAGTCGTCCAACAAATAAAGGAACGACGGGAGCCTGGACCCGTCTCTCCGCGATTGATCTTCGACATCTGTCTCGAACAACCAGTATACGGGTTGAAGTCATTCTAATGAAATTTAATTAAATATTTAATATATACACCATTTTCTTAGTCGTAAATCCTAATGCATCTTAAGAATGTTCGGAGACTAGTTTCTGTACGGAAGTGTAGCATTTTTTGTACAGGAATAGTCGTCATCAAAGAAATGTCTATACCAAAACAGAATGTACCAGTGCCTACTAGTCTATCTTCTTTACTTGCCCCAAAAATAATGGGACATCTCTTAAACTACGACATTAATAATTAATACTTACATTATTCCCGATCCTTTCACTTCTAGAGATCATGGGCTTCTCTTCTTTACTCATTCTCATTTCATACAAGGTTTTTTATCGTTATTAGTTTTCTAGCATTATATTATGGTTTGTTTTTTAACGAATTTTCAAATGGTCTTATATAGGTTATTAATGAAAAGCTGGCTTTTCTCTTGCGTTTGTTCCTTTTTGATGATTCGGTATAACTGAGTCTATCGAAAACACGTCTTCCTCATGCTTGTTCGCGCATTGAAGGCAACATATAGTTTTTGCTTGTATTGCTCTAGCATCCCTTGTGTTTCATATCTACCATATATAAATTAATAGGCTTAATGTCGCGAATGTTAACATCAATTACGTAAATCTTTCACACGAGACATCAACACATTTACCGAAATAATCATGTCAAGACAACAGTAATAATAGCATTTAAAAATAGCAGCAATAAATACAAACAAGCAACAAGAGTACTAACCCTTGCGGCCGGGGTCGGCCTCTAGTAAAAGGCAACAAAGCAACCCTAGCTATGTGGTAGGATCCCAAGCCTGCCTGGATGGCAACCCTCCTTGGTCTTGCCGCCATAATAACCGTGTTCTGGCATTAGTGACCCAGGTTCCTGTACCTCTATTGGACAGCAGCGTGTTCACGGTGTCCCTAGCGTCGCAAACATTCATAGGCGACGGTAACTGCTTACTATTAAGTGGGCCGCCAGATTCTCGCTATTCTACCATACCACGGAACGCCTTCTCACACTTTAAATGTGATATATTTAAAAAAGTCACGCTGTATATGCCAAGAACGCACGAAGTAAACTTTTAATGGAAACAAGTGGGACGGGATGTTCTGGATATGAGGCTTGTTAACTATTCTGCGTACAAGGCAAACTAGTAAATGAAACGAAGTATTTATATTATTAGATGATATAAGTTTATCATTTATCATACACCTATCTATATTCAATCAAAAATAAACAGATGCGATATTGGTTTTCATATACTCGTAATTTATATATCTTTTTTTTTGTCTCGGGGAAAAACCTCTCTTGACGGGTTCCCCCGGCCCGGGGGGACCGAGGGATATGTGGGACTCCGGGGAAGATGTTCAGCCATCCGACTACCCACTAAAAAACCCCGCTGTTCTCCTATCGCCTACGCCCAGGCCTACGGATATGTGGCCTGCCGATCTCGTGGCCCGGGCCAGCGCCGGCCCGCCCTTTGTCTCAAGGCGGGCCTCTTCTGAAGTGTTGGCGCCAGGGGGTCAGGGTTTCGTCCCCCCGGCGCTCTCCTGTATTGTAGGAGTTGAGGGGGGCCCCGGAACAGCACGCGGCCCTCTCCCTCGCGGCAATAGTGCGGGCGGCGGATCCTCCCCCGAGGGGCCGCCCGCCGCCGCTTTCTACGGCGGCCGGAGGTCATTGCTCGTCCTCCGGCGCCGACGACGTGGCCTGCGTTGGCGGGAGGGGAGTGTGGTAGTGGACTCCCGCTCCCGCTCCGCCGCCTCCTTTGCGGACATGACTGCCTCGCAAAAGGAGGCGACGGCCGTCCATCCAGGATTGCTCCCGACCATGGACAGAACCAGGGCCGGGAGCGACAGGTCCACGCCGATTTGGGCGACGAGGACGCGGCGCTCCTCGCCCCATTTATATATCAAATTATATCACTATAATTTTCGTTAAGCTAAAATAGTATAAAAAAGTGGTCGCGTTATATTATTTTCTTGGGTAGTATTTTTTTTTACACACAAAGTTGACGAACGTTGAAGTTGAATTCACTTAACACATATAATTTTTGAACTAATAATTTATTGCGATTTAAATGCTATATCTGAATGACTGTATTATAATATTTTTTTTTTTACTAAAACTGGATTTCTTTGCGATGTAGTTATGAACTTTTTAATTATTAATTGTTTGTGTTAAATTATAGTAATATAAACTTATAAAACTTTATTTTGCATTGTTTTAGTTAGGGTCATCGTTTATTAAAAACTTTTTTAGATATGCATAAACATCATCATCAACTTTGTAATTTCTGACTCGTTAATGAATTTTTAGACATTATTAAAAAAATAAGGTAGCATTTTATAGCTTCGAATAACTTTTAAAAATATTATTAATTAATAACAAGAGAAATAGACAACGGACGTTTTATAATTGTTTCCAATTATCCCAAGATCATATCGTTACATAAGTTACATACGTTGCAAAAACTTGACAAGTGGCTTAAATAAAAACAATGGCGAAATACAATGGCTGGACCTATGCGGTATTACTTCATTCCTCGTCCGGAATGGGTTGCCAGGATATGAAACGTAATTTACTTAAATATAGATACTAGAGTCAATAATGAATGAATCTTATTTAAATAATTTAGAGGGACTAGTGACTTTAAACTAGCTAGTAAGTCTAATGAGCAAGAGTCGTTGTCCTGGTGAAGTTTCACATTTGAACAGTGAAGGGAACAGTCTCTTAAAAGCTAAAAATATCAAATAAATTGAGCGGAGTTTCATTCTGGGTCACTCTGAGGTACAATCAGTGAATGATGATGAACAAAATAAATGATGACTATCCACCTGCTGGATAACTTGCATAGTTACAGCTGGTTTGTTTACGAAGAAAAAGAAATTACCAGCCATATTCTTACTATGTTGAATGCGCGTCATCATAGATATGTGGGCTTCTGGATGTCTAAATTATTCGATTAATATCTACCTATCAAAGTTAGAAGTTAATTGTATTACAGTATCAAGACACATTTTGACGACCTTCTGGCGTACCGGCTAACGCACGTCAGTAAACTTGCGGAGATCGTGGGTTCGATTCTCGTCTAGTGTCTGAGTGTTTATGTATAATATGTATTTATTTACAAAAGTATATATTGAGTATATCAGTTATCTAGTACCCATACATAACACAAGTGCTATGCCACTTAGTTTGGAACTAAATGAAGTTATGTGGAATGTTCCAATATATTTATTATTATTTATTTATATATAAGTTTCTAATTTGTTGTGAAAAAGGACATTAAATTTTAATATAATGCAAAACAAAGCTTGAATAAATTTCGCGAATTGACTGAAACCTTAGGACATGGCAACTCAGTGGACAAAAGCAAAAAAAAGACAAGAAGGTCCGATGCGGCGAACGGTAGCAAAATAATAAGATCGCACGACAAAATAAAGAAATGCCCTCGAAACAAAAGGAACGATAGCGAAATAAGGCGAAAAGGTTTAAGGAGTAACGCGGTGGGCCCGCGCTCATTGTCTTCTTGATATCACCAAAGAATTGTGGATATGGTATAAAGGAATTTAATTTCCAAATAATTAAACAATTGGCGCTGAATAAATAATAATTGCAACACATAAACATTAATTTTTAAATGTTTTATTTGTGATAAATAAATAGATTAAAATAATATGGTTTGTTATCAAAACTCTAGAGCTATGAGTTCCAGAAATCTATCGCTTTCGAAAAGATAAGTTTTGTCACCTAACGCGGTTTCCAACTGAGGGTGGTATAAAACAGATATTTATACTCCTTGTAATTTCTTTCTCAATTAATCTATCACATTTATTTGTAAGTACGTATGAATTGCGGTATTATTAAGTAGGATCCACTAAGACCTTTGCACCTAAACTCATCATCATCGTTTCTCCTGGTAGTCCTACGAGATATGAAGCTTTGAAATCTGGTTTTCCTTTTATAGTTTTAAATTTAAAAAAAACTGCCTATCTAGTTATCAGAGGAGAGTAGAAGGATAAAAGCAAGAGAATATGTTACGCTATTTACAATGTGGTATAAGGACAGAAAGAACAGTATACGAAAGCAAATTTTGGTTAAACTTAAACTATCCATAATAATACGATAACGGAGTTTGACAACAAGAATCAGTAGTCAAGAGTTTCACATCTTATTCTAGGATGACTCACTGATCATAAAGTTCATTCACATTCAGATTATAAAATAAATATTATAAAATAGATCATAAATCACCTGATTATGGGCCATGCAAATTTGAGCCAATTTGCAACTTCATATGTCCGAAACTAATTGTCATTCACAACGTATATTGAGGTTTCATTCACTGTCTTTGGATCTCAGGTACCTTTGTTGGCAGCGTACTTAACATTTCATGGTCAAATTTGATGTCATCTTTTTAACACAAAGTTTTTCCTTGTAATTGAATAACACAGATTTGTATTAGGCTGAACCAATTCGCATATGCATTATATATGCTTAGAAAAGACGCAAGTCTACACGTTTTACTTAATGCATATCATGTTTTTGCGGGTTCCACACTTAGATATACTCTATTGGAGAAACACTGTGGATAAAGAAAGTGTGTTTTGAGCCCAAAAGAAAATCATTCGTTTCATACGTGGACTTCATGCAAGAGATACGTGTAAGCCACATTTCCTTAATCTCGGAACACTAGCACTATGGAGTCGACAACAGACCAAAAAACTCACAATAAAAAAATTCAATCAGGATGACAGATAGTAATTGAGAAAACACAATGGGCTATACTTGGTTTCTAAAAATGTATTGGTTAATTTTATTACTGCTAATGTGATAGCACTTTTAAAACCAAAAACCAAAACATGGGCCACATTTCACGAAAACTGGACCTGACAATTATCCTATATGCAAATTACCTCTTCACCCGTCTCAGAATTTATTCATCTGACAATCCATTAGTGGTTCAATTGCTCAGCAGTACACGGATGTGCTTTTTCTTGAACCCAAGTTCTTATTTGTACCGGTAAAATTTTACAAAGTCGTACAAATATATCAAAACTTTTTATATTAACTATTACATCATAAAATAAAATATATACCGCGGTCATTATCTTTCGTAACTCGGTACCGAAAGGATACTACTAAAAAACCTTTGCAATCGAACTGGTTGAGGTACATCATTGTTGAAGATAACCTGCCCTGGGCTTTGTGCCATTACCAGTTTTGAAATGCTCAAAGCAAAACCTACTCTAAATATATTACATATACGATAAATTTTGCTCTAAATTGAATCATAAAAGAATTAATAAATTACAAAGCAAAAACTACCATATTATTATACACTAATGTTAGTTTTGTATTGTTCTCAGTCAGGTCTGTGAATTAACTGTTAATTTAATAACTACTAAGCAAAAAGGTAGTATATTTAATATGTTTGCAAAATATTGCATTGACTCATTATTTTAACTTCAGTCCGGCTGTATTGGATCAATATCACACTGCCTTCCCTGCTCTGCCTTTTCGTATGTCAAAATAACTAAATAGATGCAATACATTTACGAATGCTATCTAATTTGAACCTCGAACTAAATATCCGAATAAGTAACCAGTGGGCAATTCACACAGCCCCATGTAGTCACAAAGTCAGAGCGTTTGTGTTATGGGTATTAGTTAACTAATATACTACTTATATACTTTTATTGTAAATAATTATGTACCCAGACTCGGGACGTGAATGTATGACCCCACAGGTTTGCCGACATGCGGAAGCTATTGTGCCACGGGGGTCATCATGATGTCATACGAAATATTATATTACTTTTCTGCAGAAGAGCCAAGTTGTTATAAAATTGGAAATGGCAAACGTTTGAGTGAGCAAGGATGTATGGTTTACATACGAAACAATTGTTACACAGTATTAGAATTTTCATAATTTCAAGAAAAATTGCGTACAATCATATTGTCCTCTGGTCTGGGCTAGAAATAAAAATGAGGGAAACCCATCACTTTATTTGGGTATTCGTAATAGACAATAATTGAATTACTCCTTTTGCTAACCCGTAGGTGCCGTTCGGATTTTTTTGGTATTGGAGACATTAGACGGCGGTATCAAAATCAAATTTAGCTGATATCAATTTCATTTTTTTTCATATGTTCAAAAAAAGGAAACGCCACTCAAAAGTGTAGCTTAGGTTTCGTAGTAGAAGATTCAGATACAACCAACAGGAAACGCTTAAATGGAAAAATATGCACGTTTTATTGAAAATCCGACCGGACATTTTTAGGTTACGATTCTATTGTTTTTCTAGAAATGATGGATGCACCTGGATGGATTGGCAAAAAAGGTGTGAATGTTGAGATTGCGACTAATAGAGGAAAGTGGAAGGAGAGAACATGTTGAGCTGACCCCACATACCCGTAGTCTGGGGCAAGAGCAGGAATAAGGAGATTTTCTAGTCATAAATTTACCTAATGGAGCCGAGGATATAATAAAATATAAATACAAATTTATTTAGTAGTAAAACAATTTGTCACCCATAAAGAGGTATTTACAACTTTATAAATGACCAACATACAAAGAAAAACCAATGCAATGGTACACGCGAGGCCGCCATAAATGAAATACGAAATATGGATTCGTATACAATTTTGCTCAACGCAAATGGGAGATGGCACAAACATAAAATCAATCGTATGACACGCGAGTTTTAACGCCGAAATAATGTAAATTATTGCTCATAAAAGTGTCATTTTGGGCGCACGTGACGTCATATATTCCGACAAAAGGACCCATGTAAATATGTCTTTCGATCAAATATTATCTTTACGCGTTTAATATAAAGTGCAAAATGGATTGCTGGGTGCTGTTGAAATAAAATACGTTTACAGGAGCTTGTCCTGTTATCTTCGACATCAGACTCCACGTTTGCCTGACGTACTGTGATAGTTTTCTTTATGCATGTTGTATAAAAACCTTTTTTTTTAACGATGAAAAACTGAATGACATGCTCCTCGTGTATAGGATCTGTGCCCTGTGGGAACAAGGCCGATCAGCACCTGTGTAGGATCTTTCTGTGAGATACTTATGACTTCGACTCTACCAGTGGTTGAGGCTAGAATCTAGCGCTATATTTTTTTTACTGAAGATCAGCAGACAGGCTGACGGCCACTTATTAGTAAGTAGTTATCGTCGCCTATAGATATTTGCAACACTAGAGGCACCGCGAACACGCTGCTATCCCATAGGGGTACAGGAACTTGGGTCATTAAGGCCGGAACACAACACAAGGTTATTATGCCGGCATACTTATGTACCAGGGGTGGTTGCTATCCAGACGGGCTTGGTGCCCACGTAGGTTGTTTGTCGCCTTGTACGACAGGCCAACCCCGGCCACAGAGGTTAGTATTCTTACTCCGCCCTTGCACGGAGTTGAAGCGGCGTTGGCTTAGTCACAGGTGCCAACAATCGTAGTCTGTCTTATTACCGTTTCGCAAGGAGACTACCTCATATGGGGTCAAGTGTCAAGTTGAACGTTGTAAATTATAAGTCAAAAACCCGCCAAAATGTACGCTACTGAAGCTACAGGGTATATGATATGAAAGTAGCTCTGTAATAGACGAATTGAAATATGTTAAATTAAAATTTAATAACTTTGGCGACTAAAGTAGTTAGTGACAGGATTGCGAACTTCTATAAAAACATTAGATAATACAGTACATATAGGCGACGGTGACCACCTTTCTGCTGAACTCTAGCTATAAAAAAACTATTAAAACCATCAACTATTAACGTAGTTCATCAATATTAATTGGTAAATATAACCTAAAAAATTACACTTATGCTACTGTGACCTTAATTTAACGCATCTCAACTGCTACTTTCAAACACAGAGACGGTTCTCCTTTCCGCTCCTCTTCCATAGTGGAAACGAAGAGAAGGCCCTGATGTGCCTGTACAAATTGAATAACTTTGTAACCTTTGAACTTCTTATTTAGAAGGTTGGTGTTGTCAAGATGATGCTCTAATTCGAGGATAAATGTTTGATTTTTAATTGGTTCTAAAGAGGTAGGTACAAATGAACTATGTTTTGAAGATTTTGAACTCGATTTACATGCCTCACTCGGGAAGTTGCGTTTTCAAAGATAATACTTATCTACATATTAAATATTGCTAGTTCCTTCTCTAAGACGCAAGCGCGTGACGTGAGGGCCCTTCGGAGTTTGTTTTTATGTATATCTTAATTTAATATAAAATATTTCTAGAAAGGGTCATGACGTCTGGGAATAAATTTAACATACTGATGATCAACGAGATTTTGACGACAGATTTTCCTTCAAATGGAGAAAGCCACTCTCATAAAAGTCAAAAAACACTCCAAAGTAATTAATAAACGGTATGTGCTTTTTAAAATATGATAGACACGTCATCAAGTTCCAATTTATCATAACTTCCAAGTTATACAAACAAACCTTAACTTCGAAGTTCAGTGACCGAATTCATGGAAACACGACATGAATTCCAAGATTCGTTGTCTACATTTAAAAATCATTTTCCCGATATGTCCTTGAGAATCGTAAATAAAACCAGTTATCCAAACGTAATTAAGTTTAACTTATACTCCTAAATATGTGATTAACCATTATTATTTGTTGAAATAGGACAAAATACAACTTGTATGTGTGTTACTGTTGGCACAGACGTACTGAGACGATCATTTACATACGGGTCGAGGGGATGTTAGAGCAGGACCTCCCGTGGGACAGCCGCGGCTGCCTGGACTCCTTCGAGTACGAGAGAGACAACTATATTATTATCATAGCTAAAAAAACGAAAAGTGGGCGGGGGATTACATTAAAGTAGCGAAAGTAATCGATAGTCTGTTTAGTACGTTGTTGTGGACCTGCAGAATGCAGATGGCCAGGTCAGGGGGCGGAAGGCTTTTTGCAACTTGGGGAGTATGTTCAGAAACATCCATAAGGTTATATTTTTAGATTCATAATAAGGAATAGATATTTAAAAATTGATTCATGCAATTGATATTTCGATTTAAAACAGTTTTTAAATAATACTTATTGTACATATTTTAAAAGCTTCTTTATATTGCTGTTTCTATTCTAATTCTTCTTCTAATATGTCAATGGATGTTGAATACAGAGTATGTGTTTCGCTTTTACTTGATTTTTTTCCGTATGCCAAAAAGGAAAAACAAGGAAGACATGGATAAATTTAGTTTTCAAAAAACCGCTCATCCTTCACCACTAAAAGGAAAACTGCAGGTCCAGTTCTACCCATGGGAAAGCGTAATAGGTAAACACTTTACCACCCTTTACGACTTCAGAAAATGTATGTAGTTGCCTTTTGCTTATTTTTGCCGAAACCACATTGTCAAATTTTTCTTGAAAAAAAATTAGTACTTAAAAATACTAATATAATTTAAAAAAAAAACAAGCACTCAGATTGAAACAAATTTCAGATATCTTTAACTTTATCTTCTCTGAGGATCTTGGGGTATGAGAAATAAGCCTTTCAAGTCCATCGTCATCATCATCTTAGCGTTGAATCCCGGTTGCAACCTTTCAAATCCAAATTAACCTCAATAATTGATGGCTGAACAATGAAAGCACCAATACTGTTAATTTTTCAGGAGGTTATATGGTAGTATTGGTAAAAGCCTGAGTATCTTTGGACCCCCAAATTACCACCAACCATAGAATTTAGCACTATAAGGGTAATAAATATAGACCTTAAGTAAACCTTGACTATAATATAACAACCAAGACAGTCTAGAGTCCAGGGATTAAACCTAGAAACTTCTCGGAATGAGTTCACGCATACTAACCGCGCCGCCCAACAAAGAGGCTGTTGGGGTTAAAGTACGAACTTTTATCGCGCTGAAAACAATTTGCATTGACCTTGAAGCTTTCTGGTATTACGGCGTGGAATAATAATGTGTTTACGTTGTTAAATTAACATTTGGGGTGTGTACTATATACATACAATGAATTAATAGTAAACGGCTAGAGGTGCTTGGTAGCTCAGTGGTATAACACTCGGAGACGAATCTAAGGGTCCCGGGTGCGAATTTTTTCGTTAGACAGGCTGACGGCCCGCTTAGAATTTAACAGTTACCGTCGCCTATAGGTGCTTGCAACGCCAGTGGCATCGTGAACACGCTGCTGTCCCATAAGGGTACTGGAACTTGGGTCACTAATGCCGGAACACAACTTAAGACCAAAGGTGGTCGCCATCCAGACGGGCTTGAGGCCCTACTACGTAGCTAAGGTGGGTTATTTTGTCGCTTTTTACGACAGGTCGCCCCGGCCGCAGAGATTAGTATTATTTCTCCGCTCCTGCATGGATAAAAACCTACCTGTCGGATATTCGTTGAATTTCTATGTGATAATACTTTTAACAACAATACTCAAACTTCGAAGTACGAGCTGCATTCGTCATCAAAATATTACCTAATCTAGTAACAAAAATGTTATCTTGTTAGTATTCTTTAATTTTCAATTTTAAACATATAAAATATTATTCCATAAAGGTCAATCAGTTAAACGCCGGAACTATAAAATGGATAGGTTTGGACCCCGGTCAGTCCCGGGAAGTGGACCGATGGGTTTACGAGCCTCTAAGGCAACGGTGAAATTATGCGCGAAATGTCCCACGGCTCATTTGCTTTTAACGTCTACGGTGCCCCATTGAATGCTCTTGTCGCTTCATCTATATTTTTTCTAGATATTTTTATGATGCTATGATGTATAGTAATTGTCGTCCAAGCATGACTTCCCGGTTGCATTTTATCTTGCCACTTAAGTTTCTTTTCATGCACTGACTTTGTCTACTCAAACAAGCACATTAAATATAGTTGGCATATTCTCCGTGCAGTGGCGGAGTAAAAATACTGAGCCCTTGGCGCTGGGGACAAAACAACCCTAACTAGGTAATAAGGCCTTTGGTCTTAAGTATGCCACCATAACCTTGTGTTGTGTTCCGGCATTAGTGATCTAAGACAGCAGTGTGTTCGCGATGCCACTGGTGTTGCAAACATCCATAGGCGACGGTAACTGCTACATTATAAGTGAGCCGTCAACCTGTCTGCTGTAAAATCCGGAAGGAAATTACGCTATTACCTCTGATTTTACTGTAATGTATTCAGGTCTGCTAGAAGAGGTGACGTTGACAGCGACTTCAAGGCCCGCTAGAGTTTCTTAAAAAAAAAGTTATGCATATTTTGTTATTTTGATAATAGCATCTGCTATTGCATAAGCTATCTAGCTTCAATTATTGATACTGAAAATATGTTGTGTTTGTGTTAGAGTAACTTGTACAATGTTATGAAACCTGCGCATCGTAATTAACTGCATGTTTAACCCGCCAATCGACCGCGAATAAACGTAGTGGACATACTGTCTATTCCCTCTGAGAAGAGGCCCAAGCCCAGGAACGTGTTGGACTGTATGTAGTCAATAAAATTCCTTTCAAGATAAAAATATACTTTCGAGAATCTGTTTTAGTCCATATTAATTGAAGTATATATGATTGAATGAGAACGAACCCGCCATTAGAATAAGAGGAAATAATAGACGGGGAAAAATTAAAAGTGGAAAAAGAAGCTACGTGGATGCCTAGGAATACAGCGTCCACAGCGACCAATCAAAATTCTTCGTCAATTAAGTGAATGGAGATCGCAGCAAAAGGAAAATTGAAGGAAAAACTGAGGGGGGCTATAGACGATGGATAGTGTTGGGACACGATTGTATTTAAAATATCGATATTAACTTATAAAATATTTCAGCTCTTAATTTTTACTTCAGTGTTAGATACGCAGTTGATGCACCGCTAATGGCAGCATTTACTCGTAGCAAAATTATTCGTAATATAGACTGAAGATAAGAAGATAATCCGCGAAAATAGCATAACTCGAACTCACATAGCTCTGTCAGTACATCGATTATACATTGTATAATGAGTGATTTGGTATATATGTTTTTTTATTTAAATTCTAGATAAATAGGATAGATTAAACTCTAACTAATTTTTCATGATTATTCATGTCTTTTGTTTGTTATAGTAAATATCAATTAACAGGTAGAAATCTTAGCTCTTCCTAAATAATTACGTTAAACATAAATAATAAAAAAATATAAAAGTATAACATAAACAATAAAAATATATTATTTATATACACGAAGAAGCATATAATATCTAATAGTAAATCGAGAGGTCAATAACAATTTCTTTATCTAGATTTTATTAAATTAAGGTTTATACTAATTATATACGATTATA
Source organism: Malacosoma neustria (assembly GCA_963693495.1). Classification (NCBI taxonomy): domain Eukaryota; kingdom Metazoa; phylum Arthropoda; class Insecta; order Lepidoptera; family Lasiocampidae; genus Malacosoma; species Malacosoma neustria. Next base: position 2,300,548 of record OY856378.1, on the reverse strand, counting down.
TAAAAAACTCTAAAAATATGGACTGCATTAGTTCTCGAGTTTATTGTTTATTTATTATATCGATATCGACATTTCAGAGTTTTGTGTCCCCATCCCTGAATTCCCCCGCCCTCGGCCAGATATGAAAGCTATGGAAATAAAGTTTGTTCGTCCCGCATTGTACGGGACTCGTCGTAAATGGGTTTTATCACTACGTCTATATATAAATACCGTCATATTTTCACGTTACGATGGCATTCCCTTGGTAACGCCACGTGACTTAACATCACTTGGTAAACTGTTATCCCTGTGTAATTATGTCTGTTATATGTGTAGAAGTAGTGTTATATGTGTAGAAGAAGCTTGTTTGTTATATGTGTATACTTTTTATTGCTAAAGAACATCACACAGGCTGACTTAATAGTCGGGAGTTACCGTTCCCTGTGGATGTTTGCGACGCTAGGAACACCGCGAATACACTGCTGTCCCTAAGGGATACAGGAACCTGGGACAATAATGCCGGAACACAAGGTTATTATGGCGGCATAGTTATACACTAGGGGTTGTTGCCATCCAGACGGGCTTTGGGCCCTACCACGTAGCTAGAGTTGTTTTGTCGCCTTTTACGACAGGCCGACCCCGACCGCAGAGGTTAGTATTCTTACTCCGCCCCTGCATGGAGGAAACATATCAAGTAAGAAAGCCATTATTATCACGTGTACTATATCCTGTGACATCTTAAATGATTTATTGATTCACTAGCTGACCCGGCAAACGTTGTTCTGCCATATAAATAATAAAATGTCAAAAAATTAAAAAAAATTTTTTGGGGGTGGGTCACCCCTAACATTTAGGGGGATGAAAAATAGATGTTGGCCGATTCTCATAGATACCGGATAAGCACAAAAAATCACTAACTCAATTTAGTTATCTGCCTACTGCCTAACCCCTAAGAACGATGGCGTGATTATTTATAGCCTATGACCATTTCTAGGTTATCATCTATCACCATACCAAATTTCATCAAAATCCGTTCAGCCGTTTAGGCGTGAAAGAGGAACAGACAGACAGACAGACAGACAGAGTTACTTTCGCATTTATAATATTAGTATGGATTCTTGTGAATGAAAATTGACCATCTTAATATTTTCTCTCGGCTTTTATGTAGAATTTAATCGTAAACACCGTTCTGAAAGTAGTAATCTGACTTTATAAGTACATATATTGTTGCTTTTTTGTCTAATAGAATATTGAAGAGACAATTTAATTTTACAGAAATTTAGACAGTGACTATAACAATGTCACTGATTAACTTCAAAACGTAGTTAAAAGTTTACCCGAGGTAGATTTGAACCCAGGATTGTAGTTTCAGGGCTAAGTTTTTATAACATTAATACAAAGTGTATCATCATCATCATTTCAGCCGGAAGACGCCTACAGCTGGACAAAGGCCTCCCCCAAAGATCTCCACGACGATCGGTCCTAAGCTGCCCTCATCCAATCTATTCCGGCGATCTTGATCAGATCATTGCTCCATCTTGTTGGAGGCCTACCAACATTGCATCTTCCAGTACGCGGTTGCATTCGAGGACTTTACTGCCCCAACGGCCATCTGTCCTTCGAGCTATGTGCCCAGCCAAAAAAAAATGTATACTTTACTTTAATTAGAGAAAAAAATACTAATCTATTCGATGTTTTCATTATAAAAAAAAAGTCCAAAACTGTTGAAGAAAATCTCAATTGCAGAGAAATAACATTTCAATCGGGCAATTACTCGTCAAAGGCGGTACAGTTGAATGCAAAACTGATTAAACGGTACAGTGGCGGACAGTATTGACAAAATGGCTGCGCGCGCGCCGATGCGAACTGAACAAATTTACAATATGGCCGACCATTCAAACGTCATTTGGCCTCTATTGTACAGTCTTAAGAATATTTGAAAGAATAGGTAATCCGTATTTATTTTAAAGGTTGCTTATTGACCGGTTTGTTGCGATTAAGCAAAGGCTTCTGAAATGACAGGTTTTAGGTTATATCCAAGTTTATCGTTCACGTAGTATATATGAGAATTAAAACGGTGTAGATGTATAATGGATGATATAATAGTTTGTGATGTAACTTAAAAATAGAAACACATTGTTTATTTTTTTATTGCTGTAGGACTGCAGACAGGCTGATGGCCCACTTAGAATTTAGTTGTTACCGTTGCCTATAGGTGTTTTCATCGCCAGAGGCATTGCTAGCACGCTTCTATCTACATAGTGGTACTGGAACCTGATCACTTAGCACACTTAACACAACACAAGATAATTATGGCAGCATACTTATAGACCAGGTGTGGTTGTAATCCAGACGGGCTTGGAGCCTTAGGTTGGATTGTTTAGTCGCCTTTTACGACAGGCTGACTCCGGCCGCAGAGGTCAGTATTCTGTCCGCGCCCCTGCACGTATAAAATTATAGAGCCCCAAGCCTATCTAGATAGCAACCATCTTGAGTATAAGTATGCTGATAAAATAACCTGGCGTTGTGTTCCGGCATTAGTGACCCAAGTTTCTGTACCCCTATGGGAGAGCTGCGTATTCGCGGTGCCCCCAGCATCGCAAGCATCCATAGGCGACGGTAACTGCTTACTAATAAGTGGGCCACCACCTGTCTGCTATTCCTCAACCATAAAAATATCGCAATTTTTTTAATTTTTTTTTTATTACTGTAGGACAGCAGACAGACTTAGAATTTAGCAGTTACCGTCGCCTATGGGTGTTTGCAACATCAGTGGCATCGCGAACACGCTGCTGTCCCATAAGGGTACAGGAAATTGAGTCACTAATGCCGGAATATAATACAAGGTTATTGTGGCGGCATATTTAAAACCAAAAGTGGTCGCCATCCAGACGGCTTGAGGTCCTACCACGTAGCCTAGGGTGGGTTGTTTTGTCGGCTTTTACGACAGGCCGACCCTGGCCGCAGAGTTTAGAATTCTTTTTCCGCCCCTGCACGGATAAAAACGCTATTTGATTCTAGAGTAATAATGATTAGGTATAAGAGGTTTTACTGTCGATTTGGGTTCATAACAACCTAGCTGCTGCTCTTTACGGAAATGGCACAATGTTTTCTTTTTAGAATTGAATACTGTACTGTCCTTTTTGAGGACAACCCCTATAAAATTTTAGCTAGACTGAACATTCTTATGATTACATAAAAAAATGTCGACATGGAAACGATACGTACCTACTCGTTTTGCCCAAATTCAGTATCAAATATTTTGAAATTTGTTAAGTTTTTGTAATCTTCAAAGCTTTCACTGATGCACTATGTATGTTTGAAACTTTAATAAAAAACATTAAAAGTTATAACATTTTCCCAACTTTTCATTTCACTCAAGAAAGTTCAATAGCTGGATGTATTTAATTACAGGGTACAAGAATATAGGATTCAGTGAATATCACTGAAGTAATATTGACTACGCCGACTTGCATCTCAGAGAGTTCATTAACCTCCCCTTGTAAACCCCCTCCTACTCGAGGTGGGAGGCTAGATTATCGGGTGTTGGCTGGATTCAGGCTATACTATATCAATATTCGAACCTAGGTAGGACGATCGGAAGAAAATTAGAAGCTTTTACATTTTTACATTTTCTTATCTGTTGTGTCTATGAACATTATAAGTTTTTTTATGCTTATTTACTTGGTCAAATAATAAACTATCAAAATATTACGCATAGATGAGTTCTTTTTTAGTAAGCAGTTACCGTAGCCTATGGATGTTTGCAACACCAGAGGCACCGCTGCCATCCATGTAAGGGGACTGGACCATGGATCTCTTATGCAGAAACGCAACATAAAGTTATTATGACAATATATTTAGACACCAGAGGTGGTTACCATCCAGACGGACTTAAAGTGTTAGCAGTTAGCATAGTCTAAGTGAAGCTATTCTAAGTCATCCTTTGAAGGCTGTATACGTTGATTGGCCTGTTTTGTAGAGGTGGTAATCTGAGAAGTTATCTCAAGCATCAGTATTCTTTTTATTTTTCATTTGTATATTACATAATTTTATTTTATTTATATCTTTGTTTGTTTAAAATGTATTTAAATTCTTTGTATGTTTTTAAAATTTACTACTATTATTATACATGGTCATATCTTTCGCACATTTTATGTGGCATTCAAGTTTGAATGGAATGGAATTCCTCAGAGAATATAAACTTATGATCGAGTCGAGTTGACATAAACTCTAGTTGGTCGAGCCATCTTGCGTCTACAATACCACCCATACAAACTCACATCTCAATCAAAACAACTGTCATCACAAACCCACACATGTCACATGTAATTAAGCTGTGTGAGTGTTTTGTTTTCCAACAATGAAGCACGCGTGTGTGCCAAGGTAAGGTTCATGTAAAATGCATAAGGCGCTTTCATACTGTGTCTCGAGTTCGTCTCGGTACGCATTGGGAGAAAGCATTATTATGTGGCCGTGAAAATTTTTAAGGATACGAAAGCCTTGAGAATTCTCATTATGTTTCAATGTTCAATTTCAAAAGTGCTTATAAATATGGTACAATGAAGGATCATCATGAATAGGATGCTACCTTCATTTTTAATTGCTGTTGGACAGTAAACAGGCTGACGGCCTATTTAATAGTTAGCAGTCACCGTCGCCTATGGATGTTTCCAACGCCGTGGGCACCAAGAAGAAGAAGCAAGGTTATTCTGGTGGCATATTTATACACCAGGAGTGCTTTTCATCCAGACGGAATTTCAACCTTATCCTAGTATATATATAATAAGAAAGAAAGAAGAAGTAGGAAATATCGATTGTTGTAAAAATGGAAAATGGTGATGGAAAGATAATGATGGCTACCATCACTTGTGTACTTACTTAAAAAGTTTCTATGTATGAGCTTTGAAATAAAAATTTCACATAGAAGAGACTACCGTACACTGTATAATATATTAAATTATGACAATTCACACAATGTAATCTAAACTTAATTAAACAGCAGATCGCGTTGTGTCACGGGTACAGGACAACTGTTCATCATGTATCCATATCCATTAACAAGTATTAGACAAACTTTATAGATGGCTATCGCAGCGTTCATCGTCATATTAATAAGAGATAGGTGAAGCCGTTTAACAATAGAAGCCTGTCTCTTAACTCTCGACTTGGTAGCAGTCTCCCTCGTCGATCGCGCGTGCGTACACATCTGCAAACGTGTCGTGGCCAGAATAACAATGTACCAGGATAGTTCGACTTTCCATACCTCGTTATGCATTCGACAAACGGTATGAGGGTCCTCTGATCGATAAGCGAATGTCCATAGACATCGCCTTTCCATCAGAGATAGCCATTGTAAACTGAATACCATATTTAGATATACATTTTAACTGAAAGTTTTCATTACCTTTAATAATAATAATAAAAAATGTAAGGTATTGTAAAAAATATAAAAAATTTGTGAAATAAAGAAATATAAGAAGATAATAATAATATTTTGTGACAATTCACACAGCGCCATCTAATCCCAAACTAAGTAGCATAGCACTTGTGTTATGGGTACTAAACAACTGATATACTACTTATATACTTTTTTTTTGTAAATAAATACATATTATACATAAACACACAGACGCGAGACGGGGATCGAACCCGTGACCTCCGCAAGCGTACCGAAGTGCGTTATCCGTTACGCCACCGAGGTCGTCAATATTAATAACTATTAAACATTTGCGGAGAGTAAGAATTATTTTTTATACTATTATAAAAAAATATCTGAGTCAATTTTCGGAGCACACAAGTCACATACTAGACATAATATCGTATACTAGAAAAAAAATCCGGAATTGTCTTTTTGGGATTCAACACAAAAATTCTAAGATCTCAACAAAAAAAAACAACAGTTCGGACTAAAAATAAGAATAATAACTTCTCTAATTTACCTAGAAAGTGAAAGACAACTAATAGTATAGATTTCGCTGTTGGTTTCACAGAAGTGAATTCCGTTTAACTCGAACCCTGAAAGAAAAACTTAGAGCATCGTCCACTGTTTAGGAATATAGATCAGCTAGCAGATAGAATTGACTTGATGCTAGGTTTTGTTTGGGTCCCTTATTATACAACTGATATCATGTAAAATTTGACTTACGTATATAATATCTAATTAGCATTTATTGTTCCAGGTCATCACGCATCATATACAAATGAAAACAAGATCTGAAGATGCTGCTTTTTGTTAATAAAATTTGTATAATAATTATAAAAGCATTATTATTTCATTAAAATTAGAATAAAATCATTCCTAAAATAGAAGAAGGAATTTGTATTAAATCAATATATAATAAATAGCGTGAGTAAAGCAAACCAAGTGTAGAGCAAGAAATACGTCTTTATTTATTCTATTCTTTATTTATTCTATTAAATCGCAAAGGATAGGAAAGGTAATATTTGTTTTTTCAGGGTCGGGAGATTAAAAGTAGTTTAGAAATCAGCGGCAGTCAATTTCAAACGCATTAATTTATTAACCAGCTATGAATCTCAAACATATTCCTATATTTTCATAGAATATACATATTAATTGCTGAATTAGACTTATCAGAAGTGAAACAAAGATTTAAGCTCTTATCCCGGGTTTGTGGTTGTTCTTCTACACGTTTCAGTTCAATTCCACGTGAAATGTTCATCAGTACACTGCAAATTATAAGGCGATATTTTGTGCTCCTTTTGACGCCAAGACACTTCATACGAGCATAATAAAATAGACGGAACCAATGTTAAATTTGATTATTACAGAATCGTCTAATACTAAAAAGTTCTCAATGAAATATTACTTTGCTGCCAATGTTACTCTAAAGGGAGTAAATCATTTGTAACGCAGTTTCGATTTTTTTAAAGCAATACGTTTCTGAATGCAGAAGTTAAGAAAGAAGAAGGGCCATTCAAGCTGTGAGCAAGCTATTACTTCTCAATTACCCAATAAAGTACAACTCATGATGGTTTGGTTGAGACTAGACTTCAGAGTCTTGAACATCGACGCAAGTTGCCAGTCTCTCGGTGTTTTACAGGATAAATTTCGGAGAGTGTGCGGCGGAATTACACAACTTAATTCCTCCGTCTCCCTTCCATCACAGGACAAGCAGACGTACGGCAATGCGCCACCCATTCATGGTCGACATGCCCCCTATCCGCACAAAGCGTTTTGCTTCCACATTCATCATGCGAACAGCCAAGGAGTGGAATTCTTTGCCGGCGTCTGTGTTTCCCGAACATTATAATTTAGGGGTCTTCAAGAGGAGATTGAACAGGTTTCTTATAGGCAAGCATGCTACACCGTCGACCGTATCGTCGCTTAACATCAGGTGAGATCGCGGTCAAACGTACGCCCATCTACTTACAATAAAAAAAATTCGGACAACAGAGCAAGATAGCTAAATGCATCTGAAAAAAGCGGGGCAAGAGAGTGAGCAAGGAAGACAATAGCAACCAGCGTTGCCAGTAGCGTAATTTCAAGTTCAGCAACAGCGCACAAAAACTGCCAAAACAATAATAAACACGAGGCAACAAAATCTCTAAAAGTTAAGGGGGCGACGACACCGCGGCGCGGGTCGGGCGCGTTCAAATGTATTCAAATATATGCGCGATTAATTCAGCCTGCATAGCCAGCGGTACGGTGTTAGTAGTGGCAGCCGGTCTCACTTTCTACGCCGGATCGATGGGGCCGTGACCTTCGCAATGCCTCTTATTTGGTTCCTGAATCGATTTTTTTTGCAAAGGTCCATCAACCTGATTGATCGATCTAACAGAAACGCTAAGGTTCCTTAAGTATATGGATACCTACATTGGTGAAGCCATTTTTAGCTTCACTTTCCTGAGCTAAGGGAATAGTGAACTTCGGACTCAAAAGAGAACGTTTAAAATTCTGCCAGGATTAAATCTAGGTTTATTTTTTAATTATTTTTATTGCTGTAGGACAGCAGACAGGCTGACGGCCCGTTTAGAATTTAGCAGTTACCGTCGCCTATGGGTATTTGCAACGCCAGTGGTATCGCAAACACGCTGCTGTCCCATAAGGGTACAGGAACTTGGGTCACTAATGCCGGAACACAACACAAGGCTACGACGGCATACTTAAGACCAAAGGTTGTCGCCATCCAAACGGGCTTATCATGTAAATTATGTATTTATGTACAAAATGAAAGTTTATTATTAGTATCTCAGTTGTCTAGCATAACATAATGTTTTAAGACTAAAATTCTAGGAGGTAATTTTTATAAATAAAATACAAATAAATATATTGGGACATTTCACACAACGCCATTTAGTCCCAAACTAAGTTGCATAGCACTTGTCTTATGGGTACTAGACAACTGATATACTACATATATGATTTTCTTTGATAAATAAATACAAGTTATATATAAACACCTAGACGCTGGACGGGAATCGAACCCGTGACCTCCGTAAGTATACCGACGTGTATTAGCCGCTATGCCAGGAAGTCGTCATTACTTTAACACTATATTGTGATACTATTATATGTACTCTTATGTCTTATACTTTTAAGACTCTCCTATAGACGATCCTTTTAAAGTATGAATATCTTAAAACATCATAAATTTTTATCTTACGAACCATAATCCCTTGAGTGAAACTACAAAGAAACCACTAAAGCCTATCAATATACGCTTTATAACATTCAAGGGCCCGTTTTACTGCCAAAGGCTTCAAAAGAAACCTTGAAAAACTCCTCTCAGGTCTCCGGAGAGCATATACCAATAGGACGAAAGGGCATAAAAGGCTAAAATATAGAAATTACGCTTTGTATGTTCTGCTACTGCTCAAAATTTTCTTCTGGTATGAAACATCTGGTATGAATTTTCCTCGTACATGTCGGCATAACTGTTCAGAAGTAGCCTTGTATTGTCTTCCCCGTGGGAATCCCCACGCATGATAAAATATTTGTAAGATATGAAAATAATCAGTTTTGATTTTGGTGTACTTGAATATGCATAATCCGTTTTTTTAACATAATTACTGAGGTACAGATTGTCACTTAGTCTCATTAAAATGGCATAGATCAAAAGCCTACACCATATAAACAAGAAATATGAGCATATGAAAGAAGACAGAAAGGATACCCGTATGTGTTTATTTAGGACCATAAATATGATCCAGGTCCCAGCTCAGCATTTGCTGAAATTATTTACCAGCGCTGATCTTCCACTAGAAATCATATAAAAGTAAGTCAGAATCAATTGCATTCAACTTTTCTAAGTATTTTATATAATTGTAAACGTACCTATTGTAGGTATAAAAGAGATATATATGTATGTAAAGCTGTACTTCTGCTTTCTTAACTTTTGTGATAGCGAGCGTGTTATAAGTGTGTGAATGCAGAGTACGGTAAGCACAGTACTATGCAGTAACTGTAACGTCACGTTTTCCATATAAGAATTTTTAAAAAGGTTGCCATCGTTACTATAATAGCATATCTTAATATATTGTAGGTATTATACAACTTACGTATGGCGACGGCTTATGCACATCTGTTATAATTCATTATATAATTTTTTTTGACGGCCCGCCTACAGTTTAGCAGTTACCGTTGCCTATGGGTGTTTGCAACGCCAGTGGTATCACGAATACGCTGCTGTCTCATAAGAATACAGGAATTTGGGTCACTAATGCCGGAACACAACACAAGGTTATTATGGCGGCATACTTAACACCAAATGTGGTCGCCATCCAGACGGGCTTGGGGCCCTACCACGTAGCTAGGGTGGGTTGTTTTGTCGCCTTTTACGACAGGCCGACCCCGAGGTTAGTATTCTTTCTCCGCCCCTGCACGGATAAGAATATAGAACGACGAATATAACACGATAATAAAGAAATTACTTCCCTTATCACAGGTTTCTGTTATTTTTTTGAAAAAATTCTTTATTTTCTCCCAAAACATTACAAGACAGTACATACGAGTATACATATAAAAGTAGTACATACATACATACATATTTACTTTGGTATTATATGGCATTGTTTGAATAGTCATAGTATATTTATTTTATATATACGCATATGGGGTTATATGACTTCCTTATAGGATTTCCTAAGTGGTCATAAAACGCGACTAATAGACTCCTTTGCTAGTTTACACACGTAGTGGTAGTTAGCAAACAAAGGATAAGGTTGGAAACAGACAGCAACCAGTCCTATATAAAAACATTCTCCTCAAACTTTTTTCTCCTGCTTTCTTGGTCAAGAATATCACCGAGAGGACGCAAGACTCATGCTGAAGTTTTTACATGTTACTGTACTTAGTGCACCCTGGTCTCCAAAGTGAAAATTTTAGATACAATCGCGATGAACCACGTCAGTGATGACGCGTATATAATTAGATAATTAAATATTTGGATCAAGCATTCTTGAAATAATTAACTTCATGAAAAAAAATCATTAAATTACTATTATTATTTTGTCCGTAGGTGGAGTAAGAATATTACCCCTGCGGCCGGGATCGGCCTGTCCTAAATGGCGACAAAACAACCCACCCTAGCTAGGTGGTAGGGCCCAAAGTCCATCTGGATCGCAACCACTCCCGGTGTATAAGTATGCCGCCATTATAACTTTGTGTTATGTACCGACATTAGTGACCCAGGTTCTCCTGTACCTCAGTTATAATGAACAGGGCATAACTTCAAAAATAAAGCTAATACAAACAAATACTAACACATTATTTGAAAGTAAAATATATTTTATATATAACATTTCTCCATCACAATGGTTTATTTCCAGTTGGTGAACATGGCCGCTCAAAAGTAGCCAAAAAGTACGATACAACTTGAAATTAGAAAAATTATATTAAATTTAATCAATTTTAATTAATATTCTATAAACTATCTAACAATAAGTAAATAAGAGTAGCAATACATAGTCTTATTAACCAATAAACCGTGAAAATTTAAGATGTCCGTGGCGTACCGACTAACGGAGTTCGGTACGCTTACAGAAGTCATGGGTTTGATTCCCGTCTCGCAACTGTGTGTTTATGTATAATATGTATTTATTTATAATTTAAAAGTATTAGTAGTCTAGTACCCATAACACAAGTGCTATGCTACTCACTTTGGGACTAGATAGCCCTGTGTGAAAATTTGTAATACAATTGTAATAATGACAAATTCAGAGACTTTTTACAATGTACAAGAAATTAAGAACTTATAATCATAGAGATTGTGGCATATAACCACAAACAAACCAAGTCTCCAAAAACGTTCCTTGACTCGTTTCATAGTAAGACTTAGCATTTGAATCCCGTCACAGGTGGAAATTCCATGTCCAAATACGATTTTCAATATGAAACCTCGTTCAACGTAATTTCCACGCGCACTCACACAGAGACGAGTACGTGCCGTCTCCTTGGCAACGGGACGCATGCGCGGCACCGCCCACCTCCCTACCCCCCTTCTAGACCAGACTTGTTATGGAGAATATCTATACGATTGGTCATTGAGTGCTTCATGTAATATCATATTTGACATTGCGATATCTGACGTTCTTAAGGATTCTATCCATTAAAAGAGTTTAATTTTATTTTATTAATTTAATTTAATTATAGGACCTGAAACTCATCGCTTATTACTCGAGAAAGCAAAAATCAACTTTATTGCTTCTTTTGATTGTATCATAACGAAACGCTAAGCTCTAATATAGAATATTATTTTGAACGTGCTGTCCCTCTTACATCCTCTCTTTTGCAGAAATTATAAAAAAATAAGGGACTACGTACAGATGAACTTTGTCTTTTACAAGTTCTGCGTAAATTCCAAAACACTGTGAACTAGCAAAAGGAGTTATAAATTTCACATTTCCGACAAAAGCGATAAACTGCCTATTCGTGAATTATATTAAAAATAAAGACCAGTGAACACAGAATGCTAAAATAAAAACAAAAATTAGAACTTTTGCAAAACTTTGTTTATTTATCTAAATTATTTTCGTACCTATTAAGCAATTGTACAATTTAAAGTGTATTAATAACTGACGACTGACTAATCTATCTAGAATTTTTTATACTTGGAGTTCACTAGACAGGCAAACGGGCCACCTGAAAAGGTAGCGGTCGCAGAGGTTCGCTACATTACGGGCACTACCAACATGCTTCCAGGCTAGAAGTACCTAATTGTGAAACCCCATGTCGTACTTTGGAAAAAATCTCAGTTAGAAGCTCATTTCAAATCCAAAAAGTGTACAAAAAAAAAAACGCTGATACATTAAAAGTATGTACCTAATTACTTTGCCGAAATACAATCGTTATACATTATGTGAAACGATACGAAATTTGTGTAAATCACAGTTCGATTTCAATGTGAAATAAAGGAAACAAACGTGACGTAGCCGACAGGTTAGCGACTGAGGGATGCCTGTTTAAAATTCACCAACGAACCTCATTATCTCGCTGAACTTACGCGGGGAAGGAATTGCTACGAAAAAATCAAATGATTTAATTTTTATCGATCTCTAGAATTATCTAATTTAATTTGATAAAATATCTAGATTTGATAAAAATTATTTTAATAACACAAAACAATAGAAGTACATACTAATATAAACTTGTTTACCTAACCGATTAAAAAACAAAATTTCTTTTCACAAGTTAACATATTTTCTTAATGAAGCCGGAATAATTTTTTTTTTTTAATTTATAACAATTATTACATAATCAAATTTTTTTGCATATAAGTTGATTGATTGGATGAGATTGTCATCAAAAATAACATTGATATTTAATTAATAATAAAAAATTATTATTTAAAGTAACGTAACTGCCACGTACTGATGTTGAAGAAAATCTGCTCCTTGCTGGATATACCGTCTGCTGCCTCTAAAAGGTAATCCGAGCCTAGTAGTAAAATATTATTACTTGTTAATAATATTTAATGTAAAACAATATGTTATCAAGATTATTCAAACAAAATATTTAATATAAAAACATTGAATAATTGCAAAAACTTGAAACTCCTCACATTACATTACAAGCGTCATCCGAATGCCTACAATTCTACATCTATCCTACATTTTATACATTCTGACTTCCCTATTTGTGTGTGTGGGTGACTTTCACACACAAGTGTGCGCGATTTTCACTCACACAGAGCGCGAAACGAAGCTAGGCTGACGAGTTTATAGCTATCTCTTTTTATTATACAGGCTGTTACTTATTTCCCGTATAAGTAAATTGATAATAATTTTATTATTATAAATATTAGTAAGTATCTATCTTAATAGAAATTTATCGAATAATACAAAAATATACAGATACTGAAAATTAAAGTTCTTAAAGTTTCATAAAAAGATATAAAATATTGAAATATATTTTTAAAATAAATAAGTATTATGTATTTTTATACAAATTATGTCACTACTTTCGATTTTTTACTGATAAACTAAATACTTAATTAAAAAGAATAGCTATACTATATAAGTGCCGACAAAAATATAGATATATTCTGATCAATAATGAAATAAAAGTTTTTTTATTTATTATTTATGCACTAAAGGAATTTAAGAATATCACATTTAAATACGTATTTTCCATCAAGAAGGTTACTGTACTTGTGTGGGTCATTAGGTAAACTAGGTAAACATTAAAATTACAGGGTCTCTATAATCAAGTTTGCGAAACACGTTTTACATAATTTACGTCAGATATTAAAATCTAGCCTTTTCGACTCCGACAGACCCCGGCAGGAGAAATAGACTTAAGAAGTGCTTGCTTGAGATTGAACAGATTCCAATACCACAATTCATACTGGCGATGCCAAAAACCGTGCAGGGGAAAAGATAAGTAAAAAAGAACACTGATCGTAGAATGATTCCGAACGAAAATAATTTTGTTTTAACACACCCTGTAGTCCACTATCTCTGTCCAACACGTTGTTATTACGCTGGACGCAATAGAAATTCTCTCAAAGTACTCCATTTACACCGTGTTTAGCTTCACTTGTTTTTCTAAATCTTTATGACAACCAATTTAATTTTATGAATACAGTTTTTTGACAATTTCTGTTTCGTCCTTCCTCTTACAGGGTCAATGACATTAGGGTTTTGTTTGTTTCCATTATAATGTACAAGGCAATATGTTACGTATATACATGGTGTGGTAAATCTTAATTGTTATAATAATAATATATTTATTACCTTAAAAACATGGTAAAATAATCATATAGATGTCGGTTATACAGTGTTTAAATACATCATCATCTAAGTATTTAATCCCGGTTAATCCAGAATTTGGACTTCGGAGGCTAGATTCACTGCCGAGTATTGGGAAACATTACTGGGCGTCTGTTTGTATTAATGCAACTTGGCATTTGTTTTTGAATAGGAAAAGGAAATCAATATATATATTTATGAAGATTACTAATAACTCCCTTACTCTGTTACAGTGTTACCTACCATGTCCAATCTACACAATGAACTATCCACTTAAAGATTCATCAAAATTTGCTTAGCAGTTGTGTGATATACCCACGTACTGAATTATATATACATTAATAATAGAACGTTTTTTTATACAAATAATTACGTTTAATTATTTAGTACTAGTATTTCCCGCAACTTCAATTTCCGTGGAAACAGTTATATATTTTCTTAATTAAATAGTATTTGTTCTATTTCAAATTATAATCTATGTCAGTGCCAAATTTCATAAAATTTCGTTCAGCCGTTCTGGTGTGATTGACTAACAAGCATCTTATTAATTTCTATTTCTAATCATAGTAAAAAGATATTTAGAAATTTGGCATATAATTCATATTTATGAAAACCTTATTTTCAAAGTTAATACATAAGGAAAGCACATAAGGTACAAAGCGCCCCATCTTACCACCCTCCCCAATTAGAAATGACAAAACAATCCGGGATTCCGTCTGCAGGATTGAAAAGCAAATTATCGGAGCTTTGTCGTCGCACCTTAATTATAATTTCCCATTATGCCAGTTGGTAGATATCAACGGCTCGCTAGCTTCTAAATAAAGACTTCTGTATTGTTTATAGTTTTAAAATCGAGTCTCAATTTAGGTCAACACTAGTTTTTGACTGTATCTTATATACATAAATAAGACTTTATTAAAAT
The DNA here is from genome assembly GCA_963693495.1 of Malacosoma neustria. NCBI lineage: Eukaryota > Metazoa > Arthropoda > Insecta > Lepidoptera > Lasiocampidae > Malacosoma > Malacosoma neustria. Next base: position 2,285,436 of record OY856378.1, on the reverse strand, counting down.
ATAATTAAAAATACAAATTGTAGCTGACTCGGCATGTATGGATTGTGATTATATGGCGAAAAAGTGTGTACATGTTGAGATGACAGCTAACAGAGACGAGATTGGAAGGAGATAACATGTTGTGCCGACCCCATATAATGTGGGAAAAGGACAGGAGAAAGAAGACTGCTAGACGAAGTTAGACTAGCTGACCCAGCAAACGTTCTACTATGTCCTCAAAATAATAAATATTTCCTTCTCCAATGTTCGATCTATCTCTATACCGAAATTACACTAGTAATTTACGTCCGGAAGATGTCGCGGACGACTAGACATTTAGTTTTTTATTTCGTATTGAAATCATACTTCTGGACCTAGAGGTCCAGAGATTCTAGTGTCAGAATTCAGAGAAGAGTGTCAGAAGAATTAGTGTCAGATTCTAGAGAATCTGACACTAAGTGGCAAACAATTTTTCATAGCAACACGTTATTGATTATCTGAAGGTGTGAATATTTTAAGAAATCCAAAATAAATTATTTCTATTCATATTTACTAATGTGATAAATGTTTAACTTAGACAAAATGTTATTCACAAATGAATTATTCACGCACTACGCCATTGATAGAAACAAAACGATGCATTAAAAATTATTCAAATATGAAAACGCCAGTTACGTCCCAGACAAGCGCCGGGACCGAAAATAAACACCGAAACAAAGTTTTATTAGACCGTCTGCACCATTACGTGGACCGCCTGAAAACGAACCTTGGCGGATTGAAGCGGTATTTTTGATTAGTTAAAATAATTCAACTAGCGCCATCTATTATCGAATAGCGGATACAAAAGTGGTTCGTTTAAGTGTCATTTTATATTTAATTTAATAAATTATTTTACGTGACTAGATTTAATCTACTTTAATCCAGATACTCTGTTTATATTATGTGATCCAAAAGTTATACATTTTTATTGAGGAATCACGAGAAATATTGACCAACAAAACAATAAAACAACCATTGCAAATTGCGTGCCGCTTGTTAAATATTAATAAAAATTAACGGTACATGGAAAAAAGTGAATCGTATTATAATACTATGACGTCATGACGTGTGAAAGCAAACAGTGCATTAGCAAAGGTAATGAATTCAAACGACCTTGCTTCATTAATGCCATAATACATTATACATGAAGCATCCATACAAAATGACTTCGCTTTTTTCATATAATTAGCTATGATTGTATTTGAAAGATTATGAATGCTGTTTGATTGATTTATATTTAGTAAATAACATTCAAATCAGTTTTTTATTCAATACATTTGTTATCTAGAACATCTTTTGAATTATTACATTGCATACGTTGTTGGAAGTTAAGTTACTAACAAATTTTGTTTCTTTGTACTTTACGAGAACAACTTCACACTTAATCAGTTTGCTTGGAGAGAAATGTGCCAGAGCCTCGAATATTAAGGAAAAGAAGTTAAAACTGAAACTAAAACGTAATATTTCAAAGACATCTCTAGTCAAGTTAGATCACTATTAGTTCCTAATCACTCAATGCTGACTTTACGGATTCGATTGATAGCATACATTAGGAAACGATCTTGGCAAAATATTCTATGATCTGGACTAATAATCGGCAACCTTATCATTCAAAAGACCCAAATATAGTTAATACACAATTGATTAATTAAAAGAGCCACTTTTTAACATATTTAGTTTTTTAGGAGATATTATTGCGAAAATCATTATAGATATAATAAATAATATTCCATGTCTAGACTAAACATTTAAGAGCCGTAGCTGAGGTGTCAAAAGGCCGCATACATCTCGCAAGCCACACGTTGGCAACCACTATCTTAACTAGTTTTTTTTTATTGCTTTAGGACAGTAGACAGGCTGACGGGCCGCTTAGAATTTAGCAGTTACCGTCGCCTATGGGTGTTTGCAACGCCAGTGGCATCGCGAACACGCTGCTGTCGCATAAAGGCACAGGAACTTGGGTCACTAATACTGGAACACAACATAGTTATTATGGCGGCATACTTAAGAATAAAGGCCTTCCAGACGAGCTTGGGGCCCTACCACGTAGCTAGGGTGGGTTGTTTTGTCGCCTTTTACCACAGGCCAACTCCGGCCGCAGAGGTAAAACGGGACCTGTATAGTTTACGAGGTAAACCAAGCAAAGTCAAGCAATTGCGACGTTTAAAGGAATTTGTTGTTAAATCGACTGACGTTATAAAGAGTTCACACTGTATTTTGTATTATATATACAATAAATATACTTTTAATTTGAACTATAGCTTTGCACATATGTATTTAGTCGGTGATCCAGCATGTCGAGTTCACATCGATTTGCGTGGCCCGCCATGCGTGTAATGAACAAAAATAACCGGGTGCCCGCCTATCTCGACACATACACCTGGTATGTATTGTCTGCGTAAGTTTGCCTTAGTTGCCATTGTACATTAGGTTTGGTCTGATATTTTATGGACTTTTTACATACATATATTTTTACATAATTTCCTAATATCATACATAATATTGTGTTATCACCTATATGCAAATATTATCACATAGAAAGTATATTCAACTTATCAATTACTTAAATCATTATTTTTTAAGATAGAAGAGTTTTCCGTGCAGGGGCGGAGAAAGAATACTAACCTCTGCGGCCGGGGTCGGCCTGTCGTAAAGGCAACAAAATAACCCACCTCAGCTACGTGGTAGGGCCCCAAGTCCGTCTGGATGACGACCACCTTTGGTCTTAAGTATGCCACCATAATAACCTTGTGTTGTGTTCCAGCATTAGTGACCCAAGTTCCTGTACCCTTATGGGACAGCAGCGTGTTCGCGATGCCAATAGCTTTACAAACATCCATCGGCGACGGTAACTGCTACATTCTAAGTGGGCCGTCAGTCTGTCTGCTGTCCTACAGCAATAAAAAAAATATGCATCGTTTTTTTTCTCGTCTTCTGGAAAGAATATCAGCTTAAAGAAAGTTAGTTTTGGCTCAATTTAGTCCAAATTTAATCAATAGCCGTTTCCATTACAATTAAAAAGTGACGAAAACGTCAATAATTAGAAATAAACACTCAAGTACAATCTGAAAACTTTAATAATTAATAAGTCTAATTTCTTCACAATATCTGTAACAAAGAAGACAATGCAAAAAACGAGTGGTGAATATACGATACGAGTCCTAAAAGTGCATTGTGCAACGATTTTCCGGCAAGGCGATGCGTGAAATTGACAGCCAGGTCGATGCGCCCAGCGACGCATCCTCAAATCAAATTATGCCTATTTGCTGGTATATTCTATAATGAGACAATTATGTATTAAATATGTTTTTTCGTGGTCCTTAATTACTGGTACTTATACTATAATAACTTTAATTCGAGACCTCTAAATCGCTATTTGTCATCACAGCATTTAAGCCGTTAGGATGTCACTCGTCATTATTCATTCCATGTTTATTTATTTATGTATAATATGTATTTATTAACAAAAAAAAAAACTATATAAGTAGTATATTAGTATATATAGTATATATTGCTCTGCTGCTAAATTTGGAACTAGGTGGCTCTGTGTCACAGAATATTTATCATTATTTTATCAAATGCAGCTGACTTTTGGTTAAAAATTAAACAATACCTCTTAGGCGGATATCTCCTTAACTTAAGAAGGAAATTTATAGCTCGTTTTCTTGTTTATTTTTGTTATAATTTCTTTATTAAACAACAACACTTATTAAATAATTTTAACTTTAACAATAACTGGTTTGACTGACTGACTACTGATGTAGATGAAAAAGACCTGTGTGACTGCAGTCCGTGTCTCTCTTTGTGTTTTAAAATGAATAAAGATAAACATAAATGTATTAAAATTAATAATGATTTTGTAATCATAAGAAACGTACGTAAACTAGAAATGCATGCAAGAAGAAAGGCGTAAGCAGAAGAAGGTATTCGTTGTAAACAGTGACCCAAATGGGTACTGTTTCATTTTATTTCAGGCTTCTATGTACTATACGCGGTAGGATTTAAATGTAATAAATCCGTTTGTATAGTGAATACAATTAGTGCAGGCTGCGGAGTTATGAATTCCGTGGGAGCGGCGACAGGTGCCGACGGTAATCGCACCGACCCGGCGAATCGTACCAACGCAAGCCCGCACCAAAGATTAAAAGCTGGTTATATGTTGGAAAGGGTTAAGGAATTGCTTCGGGCACTTTTAACTCGTAAATAGCCGGTGCGTTGTTTTTATATTCATAATACGGTCTTCAGCGCTTTTGGCAGCGTAAACTTCGTTTGTTATGGATAACTCGATGACTATATATTCTCCGTACAGGGGCGGAGTAAGAATACTGGCAAAACAACCCTAGCTAGATAGTATGGCCCCAGCTCCTCTGGATGGTTACCACTCGTGGTCTAAAAAAATGCCTTCATATAATAACCATGTGTTGTGTTCCCTTTTTTTTGTTTTCAATTAAATAAAATCTTCTACGGTGACCCGTGACCTTCAAAATGATTTCCTAGTGCAATAACACTTGGTAAAAAGTAAATAAAACTAATTAAATGTTATTATTTATTTTTATTATAAATTTCATTTATTTTTTATTATCGAAAAAACTAATATTTATACTTTTGACAACAATATACATTTAAGAATGGCAATCAAAATCAGAATATTAGTGACACTGACAAACCTACTAATATTCCTGAAAATAATGTTACCTACTTATTAAATCTGTTTAAAATTTTAAAGTAAATATTTTAAAATGTTGTTTAAATAGGCATAGAAAATTACTTTAAACACAATCTAGGACACGATCCTCTGTGAGACTTGGTCTATGTAGATAGCGTATGTAATATGTATAATTGTGGTAGCCGACTATTTGTGCAGCTCAGCGCGGTCGATGTGAAATAACATGGGGCAGATATCGCGACCCGTTTTGTATCCAACTATTGTTTTTGCCAATTTCACATTCGAAACTCAAACGATTTAAACGTTTATTTATATTAATGTTTGAAATTTAAAGTTCGAGATGAGGTTCAATTTATTAAGAAATATTAAAACTACCTTCATATTTATAGTAGCTGGAAGATACGGAGACGGCTTTTGCAGCATGAGCACAATGCTGCCCACGTCAAAAGATCAGGGATATAGAAAGACATTTAATGGAGGGGAAAATTCTTATCAAAAGATATCACTCACACGACTATTTTATATATTTTTATTGCTGTAGAACAGCAGACAGACTGATGGCCCTCTTAGTATTTAGCAGCTACCGTCGCCTATGGATGTTTGCATCGCCAGGAGCACCGCTAATATGCTGCAATCCACATAGTGGAACTGGAAGCTGGTCACTTATGCAGGAACACAACACAAGGTTAATATGGAGGCATAATTACGAGTAAAAACCAAGGGTGGTTACCAGCCAGATGGGATTGGGGTCCTACCATCTAGCGAGAGTACCCACCTTTGAGAACGATTATAACATACTTAATGCAAAGTAGAAAGTAAAAGAGGCCTGAAACAAAAAGTTATTTATTGAATTGTGAAATTTAGCAACTTGCAAAGAATTTGCGATAAAGGAAACCTCTAATAACCTCTGATAAACCTCTTCTAATTATCTTTAAACATTAATATACAGTTTTTTAACGTCTTTATTATTGGTTTGTACAAAAAAAAAACTCGCTAGGCGGGCTAAATGCGGCATTCGTCACTCGCCGCGACAAGAATTTTACTCTTGATTGTAAATTTAAAATTAACTAAATTAGATTAGACAGATAAGACAGGAATCATTCCTGTCTAATCCCTCCCTAAAACGCAGTATTCGGTATTTTTTATCTAAATCCGAAATACTTTGATCTCTGGTAACAAATGTGATGTTAAATTAAGGTCGATAGATCATTTTTCTTGTAATTCCTCAGTGGCTTCAAGCTAGATTGTTTTTGTGCCCGAATGTGCGAGAAAACACTATTTCAAAAAAATTATGGTGTGAGACATCTAATAGACAAGATATTTCTGATCCTACTAACCAGTTTTAGACTACAGGCTTATTAGTTTATTATTACTTACTACGCTCCTAAAAACGAGATTAGTTTAAATTCTATATATGCTATATATTTTATTCAAATTGATTTCGAGTTCGTATTGATTCAATTTGATTGAAATTTAAGCTAATTTTACGAATAATATTGTGCATTAACTTTTTTAAACGTAGTTTGTAGGTGCAGTGACGAAGTATTTATTTAAACTTAGATGTTAAAGTTGGACTCATGTTTTTTTTTTAATAAAGCCAAATTTGTTCGTAACATATAACGTATTATTTTATATCGCTAAAATTGTACGGTTAGTTACAAAGTACCCCTTCTATTAGTTGTATATTACAGGATGTGCGGTCAGCCGCCTCGGCCAATCAGAGGTCACCCTCCACCGGAAGTGCACTGGGGTGTTTGTCACAGCCTGTTAAATACTTGTGAAAGTTACACCTATATACAATTACTATGTTATTTTTTATTAAATTCCCATCTTCTGACGCATTCAGTGTCAGTATTTTTCCCCTTTTTTCTTACCTATTTATTTTCTACAAAGTTATTTACAAATATAATCTAAATCAAAACTTATTAATCAATACTTACCTTATACTTATAAGCTTATCATAAAATTAATATTTCATAATGCTATTTTCCTTATTTTATCAACTAATATACGTAATAACATTTCTTAATTCTTATTTTTATTTATTACTACTTTTATTAATTTACTACAATACTTTATGATTTTTTCGTATTGTTTCTTTTGCGTCAGCTGTTCTATATTTTGTTCTTCAATTTCTAAATTAAGCACAATTCCCATTTCACGTATTTCCCTGTCAAAAATAAGGTATTCAAATATACTATGTGGAACTGTTTCCCTAGTGCCTGGTTCACAGACGCACGAAACCTTCGAATCCTTGCACTTAAAGCGGTTCAGATACTCGGAAAACCCTCCGTGTCCTGTTGGGTTGTCAGCCCTGGCACACCGATATACCAGACGAACTTATAGGCTCTCGTAATATCAGGAAGAAAGAGCTTTGTTATGGAGGCTGTTTGTCCCTCGACATATCTCCTGTTCCATTCGGCAATAGTTCCGGCACGAATGTGCTTCTTTGCGAGTTCCGTGGTTGCCCATATGGCTGTCTCCTTCGCTAACTCATCCGCAGGCTCATTCTTCCTGACACCAGCGTGGGCCTCAACCCAAAAGAATTCCACCATTTTTCCATTCTTAACAATATATTTTAAGTTTTGTCTTGCAGTAACGGTTAATGGATGTACAGTGTTCCAATTTACATGACTCTCTACAATGCGGACCTCAAGTCACTGTACACACCGAAACTTGCTTCTGGACTTCTCAGTATTTCCTCAGTTTCCTCACATAATTTGACCTGGTAGACAGTACAGTAGGACGGAAGCTTAAACTTGAGGGAATTTGGTTTCAGCATCTTTGTCCCAGATATGGGCCTTTTATAAAATTATAATATCAGCCCCATTTTATCCCAATTACTAAAAATTTCTAATTTCTAAATCTTAATATGATTGTAAATGAAAACAGCGGCAGCAGAGAGCTCTCTACTGTCTTTCGTTCGGACACATTTCGTCATGAAATGGTGTACATCATCACATTTTCTACAGTTTGTGCAATAAGGACTATAGCTTCTGCACATCAGGTGATAAAATTTACCTCGCTATTGGCAAACCAGAGGATACGAGGAGGCTCGATTTGTAAAGTTTTATACAAGATGCATTTCTCTCTAGATAGTACGTTAAAATACTCTTTCCATTCTTTGTAATATTCTTCTTTTTCCAACAAAACTTCAAAACTATTTGCTTCAATTAACAACTCTGAACCTTCCGAAACAGACGATTTTGCCAGTCGATTCGCCTCCTCATTTCCCTGTAACCCAACATAAGATGGAACCCATTGCAGCTCAATATCCTTACCAAAGAAGTATAAGATGTGTTCTAATATATCAAGGAAAATGATGCCCATACTTTTATATAGGTGAACTAGCAAAGCGATCTATTTGTAGCTTATTACGTCTAACTATGTAAGTAACGGAGGCGGTGTCCTATTTTTTGGCCAGAACAACTCGGCATATTATAATTATTGTTGATATACATGTAAAATAACATACAATATAACTTTCCAAATTCATAATTAACTTAAATTTAATAATTAAAAAATTTAACATGCAACATAAAAAGTGTAACTAAACTTTATATAATAATGAACGAACGTAGCTTAATTAAAGCTGTATCTTAATTGCCACTATCCAATCTAGACGAGCGCTCTTTTTCTTAACAGATCACAGGGACGTGGTCTAATTTGTATGTTTATTTGTTTGTCCCTCCAAGATGCTTATCACAGAACCACTTGATTCATAAAACTAATTGCTACTGCTTAGATCCATACTAATATATAGGTATAATATGAAAGTAGCTCCGTCTGTCTGTTACAATTTCACGCCTAAACCGCTCAACCAATTTTTATAAGTTTCAATATAAAGATAGATTAGACCTTCGAGAAGGACATTGTCATGAAAAATGTTTTTTTTTTTTCATTTATATATCAGAAAAACGTTTTCCGGATCAACTAGTTGTATAAATATTAAGCTCAGAAGGCACTTGGTTAGTGGTGACTTATAAAAAAAGGCAATATGTCTATATATATATCTACTAGCAGCCCGTCCCAGCTTCGCACGGGTATTTAACAAAAAATTAAAAATTAAACCCTTCTATTTTTTTCGGTCTCGGGGAAAAACCTCTCTTGACGGGGGGACCGAGGGATATAAGGGACTCCGGAAAATATGTTCGACCATCCGACTACCCACTAAAAAACCCCGTTGTTCTCCTATCACCTACGCCCGGGCCCACGGATATATGGCCTGCCGATCTCGTGGCCCGGGCTGGCGCCGGCCCACGCTTTATCTTAAAGCGGGCCCCTTCTAAAGTGCTGGCGCCAGGGGGTCAGGGTTTCGTCCCCCCAGCGCTCTCTTGTAACAACTCTAGGAGTTGAGGGGGGCTGCGGAACAGCACGCGGCCTTCTCCCTCGCGGCAATAGTGCGGGCGGTGGATCCTGCCCCGAGGGGCCGCCCGCGGCCGCTTTCTACGGCGGCCGGAGATCGTTGCCCGCCCTCCGGCGCCGACGACGCGGTCTACGTTGGCGGGAGGGGAGTGCGGTGGCGGACTCCCGCTCCCGTTCCGCCGCCTCCCTTGCAGACACTACTGCCTCGCAAAAGGAGGCAACGGCCGTCCATCCAGGATCGCCCCCGACCATGGACAGAACCAGGGCCGGGAGCGACAGGTCCGCGGCCAATTCCGGACGGGACTCACGTCCCCGTCGCGGGCTAGTCAGGCGTGGGTACGACTACCAGACGACACTCCAGAAAAAGCAGAGTCGCCTGACGTCGTAGTCGGTCCAGCAAGACCAACCGACAGCGAGGATGGAATTCCCGCCCCGGGAACACTCTCTGTGCAGGCGCAGTCGAAATAGGCATGGTTTCGACTACCAAATCAGGTCCGAGGGTAGAACCCGGGACTCCAATCAGTATTCGCAACCATCCCACCGGGGACCACGCCACGAACAGAGAACTAAGTTGGAAAGGATGTAAGAGGTAGACGGAAAGAAAGGTAGGACTCTGTCGCCTCGAACGGAGAGGGGAGTGAAGCGACGGATGCTCGGGCACCTCGGGTACGTACACCCGTGCACTCCTCGGACAGAGGAGCGCCCCTGAGGGCAAACCCTTCTATTTGCGTCAGGTTACTAAAAAAATAAAATTATAAAGAAAGTTTGAATATTATTATTTCTATGAGTTTTTATTTTAATGATTTTTTTGTTATTACTTTTTATTTATTTTCGTTATTTTTTAATAAGTATTCTAATTTTTGTAAAAACCCCAGTGACGCACGCCTACATTGCATAAGGTGATGCCTAGCTAGCCGAACAGGGTGAGCGGCTACCACGCAACATTTTTCTAATACTTACATTTTTAAACTCGTGATATCTTTCGAATGGAATATCCGAATTGAATAAATCAAAAAGTTATATAAAGGTATTGAAACAGTTTTGAATATGAAGTAATTTATTTTGATAAGGATTAATACCAAGATCCAATTAAAGAGCCTTTTCTAGGGGCGGCATTTTAATTAAATTTTTAAAATAAAAGAATACTTATTGTGGCATAACTATAATAGTTAGACATATGCTGTCGCGACACTTTTTGTAAATAATGATGTGTTCTGCAAAGTTGTAGTACATTATTTTATTCTATCATCAATAGTTTTCGCAACGCACGCGATTTAAATAATATTTTAGGTAATTTTTTTACACTTTGAGTTACATTATTGGAGTTTTAGTAAGGATCCCTAATTTTTTTGAAAATATAATATAGCCTATGTCACCCGGGGATAGTGTAGCTTCCCAACAATGAAAGAATTTTTTAAATCGGGTCAGTAGTTTCGGAGCCTATTCAAAGCAAACAAACAAACAAACAAACAAACAAACAAACAAACAATCAAATCTTTCCTCTTTATAATAGTAGTATAGATGATATTTAAATGCATGCTGACACAGCAGGCTTTGTGGCTACTCTAGTAGTCAGCACGGTTATATCTGTGAACCAGATATAACCAGGACAAATTATGCAATAGTTTGTTATATAGTAAACAAATACATATACTGTGACAGTTAACTAAACGCCATCAAATCCAGTAAGGTGCAGACCGCCTGTGTTACAGATACTAGACAACTCATAAGCTATTTATATACTCTTCTTTCAAACATAAATCTTAGACGTTCGAACATACCATCATTTGCACTACGGAGAGGGTTAAATTGTGATTTTGTTTCGCGAGTAGGTTTATACAAATATACAGAACTGCTTATAAAAAGTATACTAACGCAAGCTATAAGTTCAGATAACAGTCAATCCTGTAAAAAAATTTATATATTTAGTAGAACCGGTTTAAACCGGTTTCCATCCATGCAGGGGAGGAGATAGCCTAACCTCTGCGGCCGGGGTCGGCCTGTCGTAAAAGCCGACAAAACAACCTACCCTAGCTATGTGTTAGGGCCTCAATCCCATCTGGATGGCGACCACCTTTGGTCTTAAGTATGCCGCCATAATAACCTTGTGTTATGTTACGGCATTAGTGACCCAAGTTCCTGTACCCTTATGGGACAGCAGCATGTTCGCGATGCCACTGGCGTTGCAAATACCCATAGGCGACGGTAACTGCTAAATTCTAAGCGGGCCATCAGCTTGTCTGCTGTAGCTCATTAATAAAAAATATCTGGTGACTCTTATCATCCCGATTTTAATGCTATCTGACACTAAATTCCGGAAGGAAATTGCGTTATTGCTTCTGATTTTTCTATAATGTATTCAGCTTTGCTAGCTAAGAGATGACGTTGATAGCCACTTCAAAGACCCGCTAGAGTTTCTTAAAACAATAAAAATGTGCATATTTTGTTATTTTAATAATAGCAGATGGCTTCAATCATTGATACTGAAAATATGTTGTGTTTGTGTCAGAGTAACTTGTACAACGTTATGAAACCTGCGCATCGAAATTAACGGCATGCAACATCAATAAAAAAAACATCTTTGTTTTGAAAATAAGTAATTAAAATCTTACATTTACTTATTTTTGTCAAACATCATCACATGGCGTTACTCGATATAATATTTAGGTTTAGGCGACTTTTTACTTCATGTTCTTGTTTAAAATATCTTAAATATCATTATAAAACAAATGAATATATAGTAGCATACTTTTTTAGTTTAAAAATGAAACTAGTTTTCAAACAAACTAATCTTGTGAGTCGGACGCTAGCTTGTTTGTAGGCTGCAGCATATTTGCCAGTGAAAACAATTTCTAATAGGCGCGATCGCCGAGTTCCAAAGTTTAAAAAAGAGTAGTACATCAAAAATATTATCTTGGCAAAAGGTTTTGTTGTCGCAGGACAGTGACAAAAAGTCAATACTATATAAACCCCCACAAAGAATTGAAGTGGAGACCACATTTTTAGTAAGTATATTGCAAATCTGGCTATCTTTCATTAGCCCCAAGTAATCACGGCTGCATGGCAGAGAGCCTTGGATACCCGTGTTGGCATCTCCCCAGAATTCCGACGCGTTAATAAGATATAGTATTCTCTAGCACAAAAAATGAATCTCTCTTTTTAAGAGATCTCTATTTAAAGTCTTTGGTTTCCTGACGGATTCTTGAATGCAGTAACTCCAAAATGTTTAACTCGAATCCTAGAAGGACTAGAACACTTAGTTGTAACAAGCAGATGTTATGAAATTAAAAACGTGAAATTTCCCAAACTTATCTTCAAAATTATTATAAGTCACGGTAGAATTACCGCGTGTCAGTTCGACTACGGGCACGCACAATCGGCCGCGGAAGGAAATGCGTCCCCACCGATCGCACTTAGATACATATATTTACATACATTTGCATGATTTTAGTTGCACATGATAACCGCTGCAGTGTTTTCACTTCGATTCAAAGGGTCCTTGGTTCGTTAACAAATTACGTATCGTAAAGACTCATTCGTTTGTACATTGATAATCTTATAGATATTACACAAATAGGATCTTAATTAGGTTATGAACGTTTAAATATTGCAGTCGAATGATTATACCGTTATCTGCCCTGGCACTCAGATCCAAGGTACGGCATTAATACTCGTCAGAGTGTATGCGAAAGTCTTTTATTCTATATTATCTCTGGTCTAAGCGATCCGGGATTAGGATCTCGTTCTCTGCATGCAGAGGCTGAGTAAGAACAGGGCAGCTGGGGTTGGCCTGTCGTAAAAGGTGACAAAACAATGCATGTCAAACAACCTTGGTCTAATGTTTGCGCTATAATATAATAACCTTGTGTTCTGTTCCGGCATTAGTGACCCAGGTTCCTGTACCCGTATGGGACAGCAGCGTGTGCGCGGTGCTCGTAGTGTTGCAAACATCCATAGGTGACGCTAACTGCTTACTATTAAGTGGGATTCCAAGCCCTTCTGGATGGGAACTACCGTATCTTGTATTGTGTTCTAGTACAAATGACCCAGATTCCCCAGTTCCTCTCTTCGAGGCCGGTAGTGCGTTGGCTCTGGTGTTGCAAACGTCCATTAGAGGGGGACCACTAGCTATCAGTTAGACCGTTTAACTTTTGAAGTGCAGCTTTTAAAATGTTTAGTGTGCAATGTCAATTATTATTAAAACTGTTTTATCTTCAATAATTATTGACCAATGACAAGTCATTTTAGCTATAAATAGGGTCACCCTATCTCATTTTTGATGTATTATCGTTCCCAGATTCTCTAATAATGCTAAGGGATTAATTCTTTAGCAAATTAAAAAAAAAATACAATTATTAAAGAATAAATATCTTTCAATTTCTCGGGGTTACGAATTGAAGGGCAGTCTCCGTATAGCCAACATTACCTCTCTAAACAGACCTCTTCCAGCAGTTTTCTTATGGTTTCGTGGTCAAAGATAAAATGATTCATTGAGAGGTTTATGTACTCACTCAATAGAGAAGCACGAGCTTCAATTTGTGCATCTCAAAGATAAAGACGACATTATACAAAAGACGTAAAACACAACCCACGCTGGTCAAATACCCATAACTAAACTGCTAAATTCTAAGTGTGCCGTCAGCCTGTCTACTTTCTTACAACAATAAAAAAAGAAGATCTTTTCTATTAGAAAACTACTTTCTAGGAAATTGGCGTTATTATCTCATTTCTCCTCGTGGCTTATACGAGTATAACGTAAATGTTAGTTAAATACATAGGATACTAATATACAGCCGTTCGTGCCACGATACGTCATGGTCATAATAACTTAAAGTACGCGTTGTTTTTCGGCCGTTTTATATCAATCCATAAAGCAGACGTAAAACGACGTCGTTATTGTGGCCGAAACGCCAGGGTCTATTATAAACCATTATCGTATAATGAGTGTAAGTGCCATTTCGACCCTCGTACGTATATTTCCATGGTCGGCGTCACGCTGTTTAATTAGTATGTTTTAGTCCAATTTGGTTAGGAAAATTAGTGTTGTGTTCTTGATAGTGGGAATTAGATAAAAGGGAATGATTTGTCGAAGTATTAATATTTGTTGCCGTGTGGAGACATAAACACAAAGTTTACTTTACCTTAACTATCTTCGTGGCGAACGCTTGCAGGGGACACGAATTTACCTCTCGTCCTTCTTCTTCTTTGGCGTAACACTCTTGCCAGAGTGGTCGTGGCCGTCGCGTTGAGGTTTCTGTAGCCTGTTTTACAATACGACGCCACTCTTCGCGAATTGCCGCTCTCCTTGTGCATTCGTGCAGAGGAACGTCAACGGCGCCTTTCACTTGGTCCGTCCACCTCATCGGTGATCTCCCGCGTGGTTGGGTGCCCTCAACCTTGCCCTGCACTACCAGGCATTCGATGGATTCGCCTCCGCGCCGTGATACGTGTCCAAAGAAAGTGAGGATGCGAGCCTGCACTGTGTTTGTTAGCCTCTGATTGATGCCCAGTTCTCGAAGAATAGACTCGGTGGTTCAGAATTCCGTCCACGATATACCGAGCATTCTTCTCCAGCACCACATCTCAAGAGCATCAATCCGTTTTTTCTCACTTTCTCGTAGGGCCTCTCGTCCACAGTATGTGAAATACTTAGGTCTAAACATGTGTATTTATTTCCAAAAGAAAATTATGTAAATAGTAGATCAGTTGTCTACTACCAATAACACAAATGCTTTGTTGCTTACTTAGCGAATAGATGGCGCTGAGTAATTTGATATAATATAATTTATACAGTGTTTTTGGTAATTCGACGTATTCCCGTTAGGAGGTGTTAAGGATGTTTTGTGATAATTTTAATCCTCATATGCATTATGCAAAAGTGAACCATTTTTGGGTTATCATGTTTTTTTAGCTTTTTTCAAAATAAAACAAAAATGCAACATCACACATTTATTAGAAATAAGTATCAATTTAAATATTCTTCTTTTCTTCTGATTTATAAAAATGATTAAACACTGGTTAAAACAACAAAAACAATTAAAACAACAATTATTATCGGTCCAAATTTATAAATGCGCGACGAACACAGGTAAATAACGCTGAATTGAAGGAGATGGTGGAAGCCGATCCGAGTCAAACTACCCAGAAATTAGCGGCATGGTTTAACGTTACCCTACCAACAATATTAACTCATTTACGTCATATCAATAAGATAAAAAAATATTGAAAATGGGTGATTTGACTGATCTGTAGAATGAAATGCGTGTTGAAACTTGAGTTGCCTTGTTTGTTGACTCGGTACAGAAATGAAGGAACATTGAATCAAAATGTGACATGTGATGATAAGTGGATTCTTTACGATAACCGTAACGAAACATGCAATAGCTGACACCAGGAAAATGCCGCAACAGTGCCCTAAAGCAAAGCTTACTAATAAAAAGGTAATGATAACTGTTTGGTGGTTTCTTCATGTTGCTAATCACTAGCTTTCACAGGTCTGGTCAAGCAATAACGGCAGAGGTTTATTGTGCCAAACTTAAATCAATGATGGCGAAACTGGCAATAAAAGAGCCACAACTCGTGAATCTACATGTCTTCACCATTATTGCTCCATGATAACGCAAGACCTCATACTGCACGAGAAACCGTTGTAACTTTAGGAGCTGCAGTTAGAAACCATACGTCATCCACCGTACGAGCTAGACCTTGTTCTTACGGGCAACCATTTTATTCGTGATTTGGACAATTTTCTACGTGATAAAAAAAATTCGTCCCAGGAGGCAGTATAAAATGCTTTCACACACTTTGTCGAATCTAGATCTCCAGAGATCTATCGTAAAGGCATATATGCTGGCTTCCGTTTAAATGGCAGCAATGTATAGATAATGAGGGTAAATATTTTGATTAAATAAATATGTAACATCTTAGATAAAACAAGTTTAAATTTTTTGACAAAGCAAACGACGCGTTTTATTTTTTGGTCTTACAACAGTACTTAAAAGTAGGCCTCAAGTCTCAAGTGCTTCAAGCAACCAGAATTAATTACTTTGATGATAATGATTAATAAATTAGGTTAATATTTTTTATTAATTATAATAATAAACAATAGTATAAACACTGATCGTTATTTTTAATTCAATTCTGTTTACGGTACATAAAGCGCTTTATTTTAATGGAAAAAGGCTTAATACACGTGACGAGTTATTACACCTTGAAACGACCCGATAAGGCTCCACATTTGGGAAACAGTTTAATTTTTAACAGAAACAGGCGACATGTTCGTGACTTGTGAAATTATTCGGGGATATTTACCATGTTTTTTACTAGTACGCCAGTTTTATGAGAATACAATGTTTAATATCCTAAATACAGGCTTGCTTAATGGAACTTGGCCGTGTGATACCAGTAAAATCTCATAAATTATCTATATAGTAGGAAAAGGATACTAGCGTTATTCCTTCTGCTAGTCTCCAAGAAGTACAGAAAGATAATCATCCTTTACTTTCTAAATTGTCGTGCTAAATTGCAGTCATTTTAAAGACTAAACTTGGCTTAATAAATTTTCTTATATGATCGCCTTTTTTCTGAGAAAAATGTGACAAAATGTTACAAATTAAAAAGGGCTATTAAGTGAAAATCGGTTATTTTACCAATCGGTGTATGTTACCTTTCTCGAAAGAGACATACTAATTAAACCTTTTAAAATTATATTTATTTAATGACAAGTCAGCAAGACATTTAAGTGACCAACAATTTCTCGGGTTTGCGTGAAAATTTTAGACCCATATACATATAATATTTGCATGAACTAATACCATTTATTTCAAGTCATATTTTGACACTTTTAAATAAAGATTACTAATCACGTTACATTACAGGTTTTGGGTTTATTTTTAATGAATTCATTTAACAGCTTTCATCAAGATTTGAGTTATATATCTACTACCAGAATAGATCAGGAAGATATGGACAAAATAGTAAATTTTATAGTCTAGGATTATCAAGCTGAGCTTGCTAGAATTTTATATACATCAGCAAAAATCAGGGGATCAGCTATAAAACTCAGCAATATAGATATCAAAGACTTAGATATAGTATCCGATGTAATTCGCATTCGCCAGTAAACCCAATCACGTCCTCTCACAATTTGTTATCGATAGTAGTATCTACTAACAAAAGGCACCGTTCATTTGTCCGTTCGTTACGCGTACATGGCGGAGTTATTGCGCCGAGGGGTCGCCAGGGTTTATAAATATTCATGAGAAAACGAAATATCCATATGTCGGATAGGTGACTTGACGGTTTGCTTTTCTATAGTTGGAGGAATTCAGAAAATGCTATCGTAGATTATAAGCCACAACGCAAACCTGACTTAGCAATTTCTCCACTCATTGTTCTTGAATATAATTGTATTTTTTCAGTTTACTGAACTTTGTGTTTTATGCAATTAAAGGATAGGATACATTATTTACATTTTCTCTGCATAATGAGCGGTATGAAGCTTAGTGTGGCCATGACCGAGTACTTGGCCTGAAACTCTTCGACTCCACACTCATCCGCATAGGCGATCACACGGTCGAGCTCAGGGATCAAGTCAAGTAAGGGATCTGCATTTCACGCGTATGGTGACACTTATTGCGGCATCAAGGCACGCATTGCTGCCAAGTGGCCCAAATGGCATGAGGTAACTGGTGTCATTTGTCACCCCAAGTTTATGGCTGCAAAAGGTGGCCAGTACTAGAGTGGCACAAACAGGAACAGCAACGTGTGGAGTGGCTTAAAAGAACCGCATTAGGGACTGCCATACATGCGATAGCCTATATGTCCATGACATTGCGTATAAATTCCAAGTTTTGTTGGTAGGTATGGAATAAATTTCTAGCCGTGTGGCATCTGCCGGGCTTCGGTAGGAGGGGAAATACCAAGAAGTTCTTGCTTAATCTTGTAAGAGGTAATAAAAGAGATAATAGGCAAATGAGCTCTACCAGGAATGCTGAAGACCGTGAGAAGTGGAGAAAAAAGGCAGAAAGTGGACCCAGAGCACCAAAGCGGAAGTTTGGATTCCAACCTGAACTCTACGCTAAGATGATGATTATGAAGGACGTTATGGAAATTGTGGAGTTAGAACCCGTGCTCTTTGGATTCGTTTCCGAGTATGATATCAGTTGTCTACCACGTCTTTTTCTATACATCCATCCATTAATTGCCTCTCTATAATTTTTATGACCCAAAACATCTATCATTTTTGAAGGTCATTGAACTATACTTTGTTTGTAAAACAAACAATAAAAGAAATCTTATTTGCTTACAATGTTATGTCAAACAATAGATCACTTCGTGATATTCACACCATTCATTATTCATTCTCTACTTTATTATTACGAATAAATTTGCCTACATTTACACCGATCGGGATTAACAAGTCTTTTTCTGTTGTTTTTTATGTTTAAATGCTTTTAAAAGACTAGGTATCGTTTGTAATTAATTATAATTACTATATGTCGCAATTTATTTTGTTTAAACTGCATAATTATATAAACGTTTTGAGAAAGTGTACAACGCCATCTATCGTTGAATAGCAAATCTAAAATTATTAGTTTTACTTGTTTTTCTGTGTACTTTTTATCAATTCTAAATATATAGAAATATTTAATATTTAAAGCTACTCTTGATGAAATATTATATATAACTTATTTGATTGAAAAATCCATTTTTATTTCTCGTCATTAAATGAGTATGTGCTGCATGCAACCCTTCGGTTTGCTAAAGGGAAAAATACATTTTCAAGTTTGTCAAAGACTGCTCATTAAATACAAAAATATAATAAAACAACTGCAAAATTATATATTTAAATTGTCAATCAAGTACTTATAGCCGGGATGTGTTCTTACATAAATCCTTTTGTTTTTCATTTCTAAAGTAATTTTTGACAAAAACCGTTAAGTCAAAACCGTATAAGAAAAAAAGACAAAACAACGGTTTTTAAAAACGACCCATGTGCGTCTAATTTTATTCCCCCGTTGTGCACTGGTTATGAAATTAATGCAAATGTATGCGCACTGCGCAGTGCGTCGCCGATTCTACTCCGGGCTTATCGGCCCACATAGGGCCAGGTATCGGTAGGTATATCTATACATTAGAGTATCTAAAAACCGTTACTAAAAAATCTATTTTTAAAAACTGCTATTTTTTCAAATATTTGTATCAATTCAATATTTACAGACAGAATATACAGTAGTTGTATGATTTGGTGACCTTCATTCAGGAGTCGAGTAAGTCTGTAAGACCATCATCTCAACAGTATGCACAAAATTAAAGATAGAATGACATTAGAGCTATAAACGTTATTATAGCAGTTTAGTTTTCTCACAAATATTGTTCTTCTTATTTGTTTTGGTAATAATGCTGGATCGATTAATTACTAGGCATTGGGAAGCAGGCAATGAAAACCAGCGCTTGTGTTTCCAATTCCAACAAAACACAATACTAAGATGTAGGCCTCATTTGTTAGAAATGTAACAGTCAATTTGTATACTTGTGTATATGTGTGTGATCTTGTTATCTATTGTGTTACTTTTTGACTAGTAAAATTATTTATTTCTATAAAAATACGGGAATTAACTAAAGTAAACTCATCGACTAATGTAACGTCACTATTTTATTTTATTGTATTTTTATTTATTTGGGAAACATACAATTACAATACATCACAATATAAAGAAAACATAAAAATTAACAAATCAGTAAAGTTTCCACTTAGGTAATACACATAATTGCATCATCCAATAGAACAATAGTGATATCATAAAATTATAATTACAAAATACATTAAAAGAGAATTGAGAGATTTAAACATAATACTTAATACTTTAGTCATTTGCATAATTCGATTATTTTTAATTTATAATTTATAATATTAGAGCAAAAAATGTCTACACTAGTGTAAGATTTATTATATTCAAGACAAGATCTGTGTAAAAGAGTGTTTCTTGCTAGATTTGACTTTATTGAAGGTAATGAAAAAAGTGACACTTGCCTTGAATTTAAACGGGGACACCTCAGGAATGCCTGACTTATAATAATACTATAATATAACAATTAGATTACTTTAAGATTGAAATGATAACTGTAAAAATCGGTGATTTCGGGTTTTATTGCTGAAGAACAGCAGACAGGCTTGATAGTAGCCAGTTACCATCGTCTATGGATATTTGTGACGCCAGGGGCACTGCGGACATGCTACTGTTCCATAGGAGTACAGGAACCTGGGCCACTAATACCGAAACACAATGTCATTATAACGGCATATTTTTAAACCAAGAGTGCTTGGGGCCCTAGCACGTAGCTAGGGTTGTTTTGTCTCGTATATAAACCCAGATCATTTATATATTTGATTATACTAACTTAGCTAAAGACAAATTATATTTATTTATAATAAATTTTTACATTTATTTCGCAAATATATTGTCACACTTTAAATTCCAAACAAGCAAATACTATCATGCTCAAAGTCAATTGGCGAGTAACAGCTAAACGTCTCCCTAATGTACGGTTATAACACAAATGTGGTCAACGCACGGCTTGAATATAAAGCAGCCGTACTGATTTCAAAACAACAGAGCCCAATACAGTTACATCGTAACACAAAACAGGGATTTTGACCTTTTAAAACAATATACGTAAACAATATATCGTATACAATAAATGCATATTAAGTATACTTAGTAACTGATAGGTTTAGGCAGTTTTTCTCGTCTAATATCTAATATATAAAATTCTCGTGTCACAGTTTTCTTTGCCATACTCCTCCGAAACGGCTTGACCGATTTTGATGAAATTTTTTGTGCTTATCCGGTATCTATGAGAATCGGCCAACATCTATTTTTCATCCCCCTAAATGTTAGGGGTGACCCACCCCCAAAATTTTTTTTTTAATTTTTTGACATTTTATTATTTATATGGCAGAACAACGTTTGCCGGGTCAGCTAGTGCTTACTATATTTGCCTTGTACCGATGGTAAACATCGTGAGAAAACCTGCATACCAATAAAATCGGAATGTGTAACCTGGCAATGCGCCTTAGACAAGCGTTGAGGTTATACTCGTACGTCCGTTTCCTTTAGGGGAAGGCCCGAGACCAGGCGTGGGACGTTATAAGCTATTATTATTATTATAGTATATTTGTTTCTACCATTAAATCTTCACTTTTCATGATGATAGCCATACGGCACTGAAACTTTTGAAAAATTAGAAACAAAGAATAGAACAGTGCGATACACACTCCTTAGGCGTTTTTGGTGCAGGAGTTCCTAGCCTCCAGTTGTGTGTTTTTGGTTTAGTTCTGCGGGCTTAGACGGCTCTCCAGATTTGCAGAATGTCAGTGTTGCTGCCTTGAAGTATAAATGCCGGTTGACGATGAGCAGAGGTTTCTGTGTTCATGGTACATATAAATATGGTATGACTAGCAGTTGGTTTACATCTCTTCTACGAGTAGAGATTGTTCAGAAGGCGAGCTTGTTCAGCAGGGTAACCACTTTAGTGGCCTTGAACACGTTGGTAGAGAGTAGACATTTTATTAAAATCTAAGATGTGCATTATAATTATTTTTCGGTATTTGATAATGATAACGATGGTTTCCTAAGCGTGTGCTATATAAGAGATAACCTGTATTGAAGTTGGATGTTTTTAACAATAGAATAAAATGTATGGTTGGGGTAAACAGAAATTATTTAATTGTTTATCAATAATTTTATCCTTTTTAAGTTGTCGAAAGTAGGTGCTGAAAATTAGGCAAAAAAAGACATTTTTGGAGGCGCTCGCGAAAGCTATATTGAGTATACCAGCGACGTGCGTCGCCTAGTCAACTATGACTACGACGGGTGCAGGGCCCAGGAGTCCCACGCTACCCCACCGAGAGCGTCTTAACAGCAGGACGTGCATCAACATTTCCACCTCATCACAAAGAATGAAGATCAAAGACGTTTGCAACACCAAAATCATCGTCAAAATGCAGCCAACTTCATAATATCATTATCAAACCAAAAATTCGGTGGAATATCACTTTCAGTTTATCTTCTTCTTCCTGTCCTTATTACATTATGTGATGTTGGCACAATGTTTTCTTCTTGGACTCACCTCTATTAGCCATCATCTCAATATTAACATCTTTGGTCGCCATATTTTTCCTCTGTATCAATTCTTTTTTTTCTGTATTTTCCTTATAATCTTTCTCTTATCTCTCTATAATTCTCTTTCTATCCGTGCAGAGGCGGAGAAAGAATACTAACCTCTGCGGTCGGGGTCGGCCTGTCGTAAAAGGCGACTAAACAACCCACCCTAGCTACGTGCGCGCCTCAAGCCCGTCTGGATGGCGACCACCTTTGTAGTACCTAAGTATGCCGCCATAATAACCTTGTGTTGTGTTCCGGCATTGGTGACCTAAGTTTCTGTACCTTTGTGGGACAGCAGCGTGTTCGCGATGCCACTGGTGTTGCAAACATTCATATGCGATGGTAACTGCTAAATTCTAAGCGGGCCGTCAGCCTGTCCTACAGCAAAAAAAAAATATATAAATTCATTTCACATTCAAACGTACGCCTATCTACAATAAAAAAAAATCCAAAATTATTTGGTAAAAATAACCTACAAATGCTAAAAAAATCTACACTGCTACTATTGTGGCGCCACCTTCATTTAACGCATTTCGATAGATACTTTTTGAAATAAAGAAAAATTATTTTTAAACTAATTAACTCTCTTCATAACATATATTAACCTACGGTTATATCTTTAAGGAACTTTTTACTCAAATTGACAATCATAAATTTTCAGCTAAAAACAGAGGTTTTTATTCTAAGTTTTTAATTATTTTCACCGGTATTCAAATGAACGTGTCTATATCGGGGTACAGTTGGCCACTCGGAAACTTTTTAATTTAAAAGCGAGTGGAATATATTACGGGACATCAACAAGATGGAAATTAATAAATGGAGGAATTAAAAAATTGGCTAAGATGAACTTTTAATAACCGTGTATAGGTTCTGTGTTTAAAAATTAAAGACTTTTTCTCAAGTTTTATTTAGCCGGAAAGCAACACAACACAAATTTCTCTTCTTTTAAACGCAACACAAGAGAATGAAAAAATAGCTAGCTTTTACAAATGCAAATAAATAAATACAAATTGTTTATTTATTTCTGATAAACATGGTCAATATGGTAATTAGAAAATTACCAAAAATATTTCGTCTGTTCTGTGATACAAATTTGTTTAAAAAAACTTTTTTGCAGAATACCGTGTTATTATTTTAAATATATAAGAAGTCTAATATCAAATAATCACAGTTGAAGAAAAAAATACCGAAAAATCGAAACAAAAATTATATTAAGTAAAATCATCTTGGGAATCCTAATCAAGAAAAATATCGTCTAATGGACAAACAGAAAGTATTTTCATATCACACGAAATCCCCATTAACTTTCAAAGAAAAGAAAAATAACAATATTAATGTGTCCTTTTATCATTTTAGGCTTAAAAATGATATTTAGATTTAATAAAGCATTAATTTGAAAAAAAAACTGCTGACAGTGATTATGTTGTGATAGAACAGTGCTAGTAATGTTCAATTTGGCTTTTGTGCAAAGCCTAGGTCCAGCTGTGGGATGGTAAAAATTCAATATTGTTTAACACTTAATTGCAGTACTTTATACTTAATTTTTTTTACAAATGATATCCGTTGGTATTTTCACATCGATAGTTTGAATTGATGAATTGATTGACTAACCTCTGTGTCCGGGGTCGGCCTGTCGTAAAAGGTGACAAAACAACCCACCCTAGCTACGTGGTAGGGCCTCAAGCCCGTCTGGATGGCGACCACCTTTGGTCATAAGTATGCCGCCATAATAGCCTTATGTTGTGTTCCGGCATTAGTGACCCAAGTTCCTGTACTCTTATGGGACAGCAGCGATGCCACTGGAGTTGCAAACACCCATAGGCGACGGTAACTGCTAAATTCTAAACGGGCCGTCAGCCTGTCTGTTGTCCTACAGCAATAAAAAAATTGAATTGAAAAATTATATATACTGGGAAAATTCACTTACCCAAAGTGCAGAGTGCTCATTTCACGCAATGATGTGAATCGAAAATATAATAGATATAAACGTAATCTGACATAATATTTTAAACTATTAGCAATGATCATGTTTTTGTAAAACTATGTCAATTACTCCACTATGCGAATCGCTGCATTAGCAAAGCCGTGTGTTTTAGTGCAACAAAAGAGAGAGGTTGCCACTCATTTCCATACTCTCCAACCTCAATTAGCATTGCTTTTGATTCCGTATAATGTAAGCTATTTTTGTTAAATCCTTAATTTCTTTCTCAGGGCTGTTCCAATAAAATACAAATAATAGCTACTCATATAAAAGGTATGTATACTTTGTAGCAATCTGAAAAATGTTGTATTGTAATCGTTTTTAGATTTGAAGTAGAAATTTTGTGATAAAATTATAAATTTATCTCTGAAACTTTAACGGTGTAATGATGACGATTGATAAACTTGATCATCGTCTTTCTGAGTCTATGTTCAAATTTATTAGTAGTAAAATTAACAAATTTTAAATATTACAGAATGTATATAACCTTTTCATCTTTAATGACTTGATGACATGAATTATAATGAGCGGTCATCGAAAATTCTACGTTAAAGATATTTAACAAGCTATCTTTCTGAAATACTTTATCAGTGAAACTGAAAAAATTCAATACAAGGTAGCCTCGAGCTAAGGTAGCTTCTAGCAGAATTTTTTAAGTTTTCCAACACAGTACTGGCTAAATTAGGCAGGTGGGATTCTACTATCCAGCCTAAAATCAATATCACCTACTTATTAGCAACAGAATTTGTCTTTCCAAAACCTGAAGGTTAAACACAGTAATAAAAGGTAACAATTCAATTTAATAAAATTTATTAGCAAAATACCAATAATAGTCTTAAACTAGTTTAGTGAATCCCCCTGGGGTTCGCTTTTAGATATTAATACAGGACAAACGTAAATGAAAACCTACGTGTATAGTGACACTAACGTCTAGTGCAAATGCAAGATAATGATCATGAAAAATATGGTACCTCATATTAAAAATTCACAATCCCGAATGGGGATTGTCTAAAATTTTTAACCATTCGATTTTAATTTATTCTTTGAAAATTTAGAGCATTTTGAGATACTAATTTGAATATTTTGAAGATTGGCTCAACAGTTATTTAAAAAGTAATGTTTAAATATTTTAAATTTTAAAGGTAAGTGACGTCATCACACGGCACAATGGACTGTGCCGTTGCCTCACTAGAAATAATTTAAAAATTGAAAGCTGTCAATACAGATGTCATCCATCTCATATCTGTCAAAGTTCATACGAAAAAAGAGAAGTCGCAGGAAATAAAACTTCAAACTTAATATTTTTGACATTTATAAACTTGACACATTACAGATTATCAATACTTGCCACTTACTTTTTACTTTCTGAGGCAATGATACAAACTATATAGTGAAATTTGAAGGGCAGAGAAGGTCATACATATTTTATCAAAAATATCAATAAAATGTGAATATTTTTCATAATTAATTAGTCCGTAATGATCAGTAACCTTATTCCTCTAAATGGATTTTCAATTACAACATTTAAAAAAAATGAACAATGCCCATTGTGATTTTTGAATTACGTAGTAACTAAGATGTATCCCACTACCAGCAACCAGTGGTAGCTCGCTTATGCGCATTTTCTCATGTGATTTGCATATTTGTATTTGCTAAGTAAACGAAGGAAAACATCTTAAGGAAATATACAAACACAGATCAATAGCATTCCTAACCCGCTAATGTGTCTTAAGCAATGTAACAGGTATAGGCAATATACTTGTTAGACCTTCGTTCCTTCCTTCTGTTTACATTAGACGGAACTCCGAACTCAGCAGAGGGCAATTATAGGTTGTAATTATTTTCTAACTGTGAGATTGTAGAAAGAATACACTGACATCACAAGACCACGTTTTAACTACTAAAAATATACCAACATCCACTAAATATAGAAATCGCTGTTAAACATTTATTACTTACTAGCTGTGCCCGCGACTCCGTCCTCGTATATCGAATAGTGACTTTGGGCAGCATTTTTTTGATAAATCTTATGGTTTTAAAAATAAAACCTACAATGTCCAGCCTAAGCTGAACCCTATTTCATATGATTGATCATATAAATCTGAGGTCAACTTAAATTGGATTATTAAATTTCCGAAACTTATAATTTTTAACAAAAACTGTTTTTTTTTTCTCTAAAATAAAAATAGCCTAAGTTACTCCTTGGTACATCAGCTATCTGTCAGTGAAACTTCCGTCAAAATCGGTGCAGCTATTTCAGAGATTAGCCGGAACAAACAGATAGACAGACAGACAAAAATTGTAAAAAAATTTGTTTTGGTATATGTACCGTGTGTATGTCCGAATGCACTTAGTAAAAGCGGTTATTTTAATATTACAAACAGACCCTCCAATTTTATTTATTTGTATAGATAGATGATAATGATAGTAGGGCCAACATTAACATATCTCAATGTTACCAACACCAAAAACAGCAATTAAAACCGCAGCCCTGGCAGTATTCGACTTTTGAAAATACCGCGAGCTTCTTGTTACTAACAGGAATGCAAATTCGAAGACATTAGCGCCTAAAGATAAGAAATAGGATTAAGCTGCTTATTGTGGTGGCAGGGGAGGTTCCTCGGGGTCCTAAAGCGGCGAAGACTATGTTAATTGGACGGGTAATTACTGCCGTGCTTCTGACACGCTGTGTTAAGTTGATTTTGAACCATGTTTATTTAAGTTTGTTTTACGTAATAATATTATTATGATAAATATCTTAATTTATACAATTTTATTATATTTATTACTAATTGTGCCCGCGACTCCGTCCGCGAGGAATAGTGACTTTTAGCAGCATTTTTTGGATATATGAGATCAATTTAAATTGGAAATTCAACCTACATATTCCAGTCTAAGCTGAACCCTATTTCATATGATCGATGATATAAATCTGAGGTCAAATGAAATTGGTAAATAACATTTCCGAAATTTATAATTTTTAACAAAAACTAATTTTTTTTCTAAAATAAAAATAGGCTTAGTTATTCTTTGATACATCAGCTATCTGCCAGTGAAAGTCCCGTCAAAATCGGTGCAGCCATTTCAGAGATTAGCCGGAACAAACAGACAGACAGACAAAAATTGTAAAAAATGTTGTTTTGGTATATGTACCACACGGTACACGTATACACATACGTCCTAATGCACTTAGTAAAAAGCGGTTATTTTAATATTACAAACAGACCGTCCAATTTTATTTATTTGTATAGATTGCAGTGGGACGTCAGACAGACTGACGGCCCACGTAACAGTAAGCAGTTATCGTCGCATATATCTACGATGGCTGCGAAGCCAGGGGCACCGCTAAATATCATGTTAGTCGCGTAGAGGGGGACTGGACCTTGTTTACTGATGCCGGAACCCGAGGTCATTATGATGGCTTGTTTTAAAGTACTTACTGACTGCTTGTAGGTTGCTTTTTGCTTTAACCACAGGCCCGGCCGCAGGAGTCAGTATTCTTATAGCCTCTGTACGTAGAATTTATCATAAAATTTTCACCGCAATTAAAAATTATTTTGGAAGTGAAAACTTCTTTAGCATCGTTATCTGAAACTCAATGAAACGGAAAAGTCACAGTAAAAAAAGACACATAAATACATCTTATATATATATATATATATATATATATATATATATATATATATATATATATATATATATATATATATATATATATATATATATATATATATATATATATATATATATATACCTAGTCAGGTCATAAGTATTGTCACACAGTAAAAACTTTTCTTTTAGAATGCTGGCCACAAAAAAGTTTATTGAATTAGAATTTCGAATTGTTCATGAAAATAAAAATGTATAACTTTTAGAATTTTACTCATTTTTAAATATGGAGTGGACGCTTAAAGAAGACCGTGTTGCAGTTATTGCGTTGCATCGTTGCGGCTACGCGCCAATTCAAATTTTTAACATACTGAAAAATTTGAATATTACCAAAAGATTCGTTTTATCGTACCATCAAACGATACAATGAAGACTCTAGTGTAGATGACAGGTCAAGAAGTGGTCGCCCTCGGTCTGTTAGGACTCCAGCAGTGATAAAAGCTGTGAAGGCACGAATTCAAAGAAATCCCAAACGTAAGCAGAAACTGTTGGCCCTTCAGATGGGGTTAAGCAGAACCACGGTGAAAAGGGTGTTAAATGAAGACTTAGGGCTTCGGGAATATCGAAGAAAAACAGGACATCGTTTGAATGCTCGTCCTAATGGATCTGAGACTGAAGAGATGCCGCGCTTTGTTGAAGCGGTACGCGGGAAAAAAATATCGGGAAATTCTTTTTTCGGATGAAAAAATGTTTACCGTAGAAGAGAGCTACAACAAACAAAATGATAAGGTGTACGCACACAGTAGTGAAGAAGCGAGCAACCGTATTCCGCGTGTCCAACGAGGTCATTTTCCATCCTCGCTCATGGTATGGTTGGGAGTTTCTTATTGGGGCTTAACAGAGGTACATTTTTGTGAGAAAGGTGTAAAAACGAATGCTGTTGTGTATCAAAATACAGTCCTGACAAACCTTGTGGAACCTGTTTCTCATACCATGTTCAATAACAGGCACTGGGTATTCCAACAAGATTCGGCGCCAGCTCATAGAGCGAAGAGCACACAAGACTGGCTGGCGGCGCGTGAAATCGACTTCATCCGGCACGAAGACTGGCCCTCCTCCAGTCCAGATTTGAATCCGTTAGATTACAAGATATGGCAACACTTGGAGGAAAAGGCGTGCTCAAAGCCTCATCCCAATTTGGAGTCACTCAAGACATCCTTGATTAAGGCAGCCGCCGATATTGACATGGACCTCGTTCGTGCTGCGATAGACAACTGGCCGCGCAGATTGAAGGCTTGTATTCAAAATCACGGAGGTCATTTTGAATAAACTTTAATGTCATAAGAATCTATGTTTTGTTAAGTTCATTTTGGTATATGAATGGTTACATAATTAATAAACTTGTTACAATTATTTTACATTAAACATGTGACAGAATTTATGACCTGACTAGGTATATATATATATATATATATATATATATATATATATATATATATATATATATATATATATATATATATATATATATATATATATATATATATATATATATATATATATATATATATATATATATATATATATATATATATATATATATATATATATATATATATATATATATATATATATATATATATATATATATATATATATATATATATATATATATATATATATATATATATATATATATATATATATATATATATATATATATATATATATATATATATATATATATATTTAAAGTGTTTCCTATATTTGTGGTCTCTTCTTTATGCGGTGTTATATTTACATTTTTCAAGGTTTCACTTTATCACGTGAAACACTGCAGACATCAATGCTTCAATAATTATATTAATATTCAATGTTTACAGTAGCAAAAAATGTCTCTCTACACTAATATACAGTTTGAATAGCCTAATAGTTCATTCTGAATAAGCATGGAGGGTATACTACCTGTTTTCTCTAGGGCATACGCGAGTTTTTTTTTATATGACACGCGTATTCTATCTATATATAGTCTTTATTTGTTATAAACCATTATAACTATTTTATTATATGACAACAAATAGTAATTTCATATTTGATAACACTTTACTACTTTAACACTTTAC
The DNA here is from genome assembly GCA_963693495.1 of Malacosoma neustria. NCBI lineage: Eukaryota > Metazoa > Arthropoda > Insecta > Lepidoptera > Lasiocampidae > Malacosoma > Malacosoma neustria. Next base: position 2,255,505 of record OY856378.1, on the reverse strand, counting down.
ACTTTACTACTTAATTTATGGGCAATACCGCACCAAATATTTTCTGTTAAATATTAGTGATAAATTTAATAACAATTTTTATATATTATTGAGACATAAATTATGCAATTCTCTCCATAAAAAAACGCAAAATCTTACTAAAAGTACTTTTGAATATATACGTAAATTGAATAAAATAAACATGATTACACAGCAGATGTGACCCCAACTCAAAAGCATTGGAAAAACATATTTTATATAAACAAACAGGGTACCTATTGATAACGGGCAGCCGCCGAAGCAATCCATCTTGTGGTCAAATTAGAGAAACACTCAACTTCCCCGCTTTATATGCACCCTATAAGGGAAAATAAAAGAGAATTTATAGATGCCCACAGTCCAGTCGTTATGTTTTATTGTTATAAGCACCATTTTATTTTATCAATACACCATTTTCCCGTCCATCGATTGGTTTTTTCTTCAAACAATAAACTATTGTTTTCGTCTATGTCTAGTGTTGTAATAAAACGAGTGCATCGTTATTTAAGTAAAACGAGTGAGAAAATTCGAGATTGTCAACGTTCTCACTTTTCAGGTACCTTTATCAAGAATAGTTAAAAGTTAATAACTATTGAGAAATATTAAAATGATTTTAATATACGGCTAAGTAACTAGTATCTAGCGTGGCGGCGAGACTGTCAGTCCTCTTTAGGTGGGAAATACAAGGCCAGTAGTGGGACGCTATTGACTTACTATACTCACCAGTATGATTTAGCATTTATATTATTTATATATATTTGGAAATAACATTAAATTCACATCAAATATTTCGTAGACTATCTTTGACCATCCATCCGTGTGCGAATGTAGTGACGTGTAAAACTCTGCCCACCCCGCTGCCATTCGATGTGAGTCCAATATTTCCAGTTCCACTCAAAGGGACAGCCGTTCACGGTTGACCGTGTTTATTTACATTTTTATTTATTTCAAACGAAATGTTTTATGGGAAGCTGCAGATGGTATTGATCCTGTAGTTTTTTTAGGCAATTTTTATTATATATTTTATATAATCTATAGCAATTTCCTCTCGATGTTTACTTATAGATCAAAGGTCGCTGCCATCCAGACGGGCTTGAGGCCCTACCACGTAGCTAGGGTGGTTTTATCACCTTTTACGACAGGTCGACTCCGACCACACAGGTTAGGAGAAAAAAAGAGATATTCATTGAGAAAGAAATATTAACTAATGGATTCCTTTTTCTACTAATCCCCATCGGGCTAATTTCCTTTCAGTGAAAATCCAACGGATATAGGTTAGCTAAAATCTTTATCCAATAATTTGCTGCTAAAGAGCTAATAGACGGAATAATCCAATTGTCACGTATTACGTTGCCTGATAATTAAATGAGTTTGTTCTATTTTAATAGTCATTTAGCGCCCTAAAAAAATACTATAAGTAATAATAATAACACATTAAAGACTTTATTTATAAAATACTATAAATATCTCTCTGGTTTGGTAAGTTTAATGTAATTTGCTTTGTTAAATGTTTACACATCCCAGCTACACAAAAATAATATTTGCATAATCTTAATAAAATCTACCCTTAAAACAAAGTGATAAACGTTAAAAGATGCCTTTCGAACATTAAACCATCGTTCCATGGGCCATTCCCTTACATAAGTACCACGGAAGTTGCCAAAAATCTAAGAAAACCGAGAGGACGGCAACTCATTACCGACGGTCATCAGTATGCATAATAAATTGGGTAAGCGCCATCTAGTAACGTAACCCGCAACTAATTTATGGCGAAACTAACTCGGTAAGATTGATTGCCACATTTTCCTGACGAATGGCCCGATAGAAACATTGATTTAATTATGTTAAAGTACCTTTTATTTTGTATTTTAAATGTTTAAATAATATAAAATATATGCAAATCTGATCCAACGGTGGGATAATAACAGTCTAATGTGTAGGACATTACGGACTGTTATTATACCACCGTTAGGGGTCTGGTCTCCTAGAGAAAATAGATAATATACTTTTATGTAAGGCGGTTTGACGGATTGCATACACAATTGATCTCAGTATGCAAATTTTATATATTTGCAATTAATATATGGCGATTACGTTAAAATAAAAATATTAGGTAAGAAAAACTGCCCAAGAGCTAAATGCCGTGTTGGAAATCACGTAACTTTTGAGTTAGGCTTCGCATCTGGTGCCAGAAGGGTTGAATATATTTTATATTATTATTTATTTAGATTTATGTATAATACTACATTAGTATGCTAGTAATTAATATAAGTATTCATTGACAGGAAAAGGGTACAAAATCTGAAACAATATTAATATAATAGAAATAATAATTGGAATTAATTTTGCACAGTCGATTTATCACCACCCATTTAGACCAGCCAAGACTTAACTCAAGCAAAATAATTAAATCTCGTCTCTTATCATAATTTTCACATAACTATACCACTTCTTGATACTTGTGATTGCATCAATGCCATTTTATTAATACTGCAAAATAAAGTCGTATTACTTGCATATAAGACTGAATATTCAATAGACGAATGTAAGAACAAAGATGGAGACTCGTACATGAGGGGACAATAAGTAACAGGAGCGAAAGATGTCGCCAGTGAGTCGATTTATCACGAAGTAAGTTATGACAAGTGGCCTGTCGGACTCAGACGCGGTGAAGATGCTTTTTAGTATGAACGCTACTTTTTGGTCGTGGATGTTGGAAATTTGGAAAGGATATATTTAAAAGCATTATCTTACTAATTGAAAGTACATTTCAAGCCAACGCAACCTCAGAATCGGATCATTTTCCGATATGGAAAATTCGATACTGATTTTTTTGTTATATTTTCTGGTCTGGATGTATACTACCCATTTGTTAAGTTCTATAGTATTAACAGATATTAAATTGTGGGGGTGCTGGCAAATGGCAAGGAGTTGTCTATTTACGATTTTATATGCGATTTTCATTTTAAAGAAAGAAAGAAAGAAAGAAAGAAAAAATGTTTATTTAGAGCACAAAATAATAACATGTTAAATAAAATCTCATTACAGATATAAGTGCCCTAAAAGGTCTTCTGCTCAGCATAGTTGGTTATAAGAAACCAACGCTGGTCTTCCGCAGAGGCCTTCTAGAATGACATGACTCATTAAGAAATGGAATATTTTATTGCTGCAGTTCACAACAAATTAACAATACATATTAAATAACTACAAAAACATACAATTTGTTATTCATAGACAACATATGCCCATCTACAGTAAATATACCGTATACCTGAACACCTCACATAACCTCATCTAGTCCCAACGTCAGCAGCAGCACGGCACCCGCAGGCACCAGACAACCGATACATTACACATATATTTCTTTTGTAAACAAACACAAACCTTAAGATTAAGGTTTAAAGATTTTAAGATAGTTCAATGACGTATTATAAAATAACAAGGTACTGAATGGCTGAAAAACTCTTTATTGTTTACCATAGATATACACTATAATATTTTACCACGCAGGGGCGGAGAAAGAATACTAACCTCTGTGGCCGGGGTCGGCCTGTCGTAAAAGGCGACAAAACAACCCACCCTAGCTACGTGGTAGGGCCTCAAGCCCGTCTGGACGGCGACCACCTTTGGCCTTAAGTATGCCGCTATATTAACCTTATGCTGTGTTCCGACATTAGTGACCCAAGTTCCTGTACCCTTATGGGACAGCAGCGTGTTCGCGATGCCACTAGCGTTGCAAAAACCCATAGGAAACGGTAACTGCTAAATTCTAAGTGGGCCGTCAGCATGTCTGCTGTCCTACAGCATTAAAAAATACAAGAACATAAAATAAACTTACAAGCTACTGAACAATGGAACCTTCTAGTCTAGTAGTCTTTTAGTGAAAAAACTAAACTACACACAAAGTGCACTTAACAGATTTTTTTAAAGTTTTTAACTGTCATGCAAGATTTGTTAAACTGTTTTTTGTATATTCTATACTCTAACAGAATTTGTACAAAATGCCGTAAGCCTGAAAAATCTGGCCATTTAATATGGTGAGTTATATTTTACATTACTGCCAAGGCCACCAGCAAACTAACTTGTAAATAAAATAGTATAAATGAAATATGGTAAGCAAAGTCTGTTCGTTATTAAAACTTTGTTTTAAGAAATTTTTTCCAAAAGAAATACGTAATTTTCAAGAAAATTTAAAATATTATTTATTCAAAGTAATGGCCATTTTATTTTGTACATCTTGCCCATTTTTCAGGCAATTTCTGGATGCCTTCCCAAAAAAAAAACTGTTTGTCCTTTGAGCAAAACCATTCATCGAGCCATTTTCTAATTTCTTCGAAATTGGCGAAGTGCTGCTCTTGCTAGCGCGTGTCCCATTGATGCGAAAATTTAATAGTCGGACGGGGCAAGATCTGGTGAGTACGGCGGGTGTGATAATATGTCCCATCCAAGTGCTTTCAACGCTTCCTTTCCTGTTTTGCTTTATGAGACGGCACGTTATCTTTCTAAAATCACTTTACCGTGTCTTCAGACCCATTCTGGACGTTTTTCGATCAATGCATTGTTGAAATTGATCATTTATTGTCGGTAGTGATTACTGTTAACTATTTCACCAGGTTTCAACAGAATCATAAGACACCACACTCTCTGGCCCCACCAAATACAGTCATTTGTCTTGCGACCAAAATGATTTGGCTTTGAAGTCGATGGGCCGGCTTCGCCAGGTGACAACCATGACTTTTTGCGCTTAGGGTTTTCAAAATCAATCCCCTTTTCATCAACCGTCACTATTCAATGCAGAAATGACTTCCGATCATACCTTTGAAGCAGCATTTCACAGACGATTTTTCATTTTCCTGCCATTCAAGATGTGGCACTCATCTTCCTATCTTTTAGAATTTTCCCATTATTCGTAATCAGTCGCTAATAGTTTCTTGGACCACATTTAATGCTCTTGCCAATTGTTTTTGGGTTGGGTCTCCATCCAATAAGTTCTCCTGCAGTTACGCATCTTCAAACATTTTCGATCTACCAGAAGTTTATTTGTCTTGCACATTGAAATCACCACTTATGAATATTTAAAACCACACCTCACATGTTTTTATGGTTAGAGTAAGCCCACAGTAAGATTCAACCAGCAAACGATGACTTTCAGCGGCTTTTTTCTTTTGATTAAATAAGAAAAGTAATACGTGCTGCAAATGTACGTTTTCAGGAAGAACCTAGACATTTTCACAAAGGTATAAATCTACAACGTGCTACTTTTGCAATGTATAACATATATAGCTTTGAAGCTTGATGTCAGTAAAATAAGAAGACATATATGTCAAATCATAACGGCATATTTATAAAATAGTAACTGCATGCTTAGCGACATCTGTTAAAAAAACCGGTAATGACTTTCCTGTACATCTGGTATATCATGGTATGAAACGTTAACTAAACGCTCAAGAAAACCTTGAAAAATGAAACCTTGTTTTATGACTTACCATTTGTTTTTTCAAGTTATGTTGAATTAACAATAAATATTACCAAGTAATATTGAATCAATAGAAATATTTAAAATAATATTACAATATTCACAGTCGTAAGATCACTTTTTTTACTAACGTTGCTCTAATTGGTTTCTGTAATGTTTTTTTATTGCTGTAGGACAGCAGATAAGCTAGAGGCGCCGCGAACACGCTGCTGTCCCATAGGGATACAGGAACCTGGGTCACTAATGCCTGAACACAAGGTTATTATGGAGGATACTTATAGACTAAGGGTGGTTGCCATCCAGACGAGCTTGGAGCCTTACCACATAGCTAGGGTTTACGACAGGCCGACCCGGCCACAGGAGTTTGTATTCTTACTCCGCCCGTGCATGGGGAAAAACTTAAGATGTCACAGTCAAAAACTTGTCACAGTCACACAGTCACTGTCGAGACATAAGAGCCACAGCGAATGTGGGCGACATACAAATCTAAATCGACGAGGAAGAATTGTGAAAACAACCAAGTCAGTGAAGCAAATATAGGAACGCTATAATTTCTATAAGTAAATTTTTGCATGCAGAAAGTGTGTGTTTTCTCTTAGAGAAAACACACACAGAAAGTAGTAGTAGAAAACATGTCCATCGTATTCTTCGAACATCCCTGGGCATCGAAGTCGCAACAGACTATGGAAATGAGGAAGCAGGGCAGGGTTTTTGCACTTTCATCCCTTATTCCGCCTTATTTGAATATCGTGCCGGTGTTTAGGCACAGTCTATTGTCAACTTTGACATAGTTTATTTCGCATCGACAAGTATCAAAACATGTTGAGTGATTTACATGTTTTGATTTGTCGAAGAACAAACTATTCGGCGATTATTTAATATCACACGACCAAGCAGTATTGAAGCATTGTGTGTATTAAAAATATAGTTTTAATAAATTTACGTTATTTATAGTTAAAACTTAATATTAAACTAGCATATTCTTCTTCTTCTTCCTCCTGCCCTTATCCCACATTATATGGGGTCAGCACAACATGTTACATGTTGTAATAGTTGTGGTTTAGTTTTTACAACCGGTCGCCTGCCTGACGTCAACCCATTTTTGAGGGAAAGTCTGTCATACTTTTTATTTAAATTATTTTTCTATTAAAATTTCGTTGTCAATCATCTAATATCATCAAGTTACACTTTTATTGGTTTCTTCTTGAGTACAATATCCGAGTGTCGGTTTGGGTGTACAGGGTGGCACTTTTGCTGGGTCGCCGGCTTTTACGGGGTCTGTGCACAATTCACATTCAACAACTACGTCACGAGAGCTTCTAAATAGGAAATTCGCAGTGCCGAGCGTCTTCCAATGATCATGGTCCTGCATTCCGTTGCGTTTGAATGCAGACACAGGCAGCTTGCCCACAATGCGTCCATCTTCATATATTTTGGTGGTGGCTCACAGCAATCTTCCTCTTGGCAAGTTAGAGGCCTTGAAACTCGCGGCTTCTTTCACAACAATACATAACCTTCGGCGAAGGACATCGTGGCAAGCACATAGGTGGATCTTCATCTTGGATCTAAATTATTATCAATCTGACAAATTTGCTCAAATTATTATTAATCTGGTTTTTATACGTAGTAAGATTACTAAACCCTGCGGCCGGGATCGGCCTGTCGTAAAAGGCGACAAAACAACCCTAGATACTTGATAGAGCCCCAAGCCCGTCTGAATGGCAACCACCCTTAGTCTGCATTAGTGACCTAGGTTCTTGTACCCTAATGGGACGGCAGCGTGTTTGCGTTGCTAACGTCGCAAACATCTATAGGCGATGGTAACTGCTAAATTCTAAGTGAGCCGTCAGCCTGTCTGCTGTCCTACAGCAATTAAAAAAAAAATTGTTTCAACAAATTCTTATTTCTTATTCTATGTATATGTATATATTATTGGAATAAATATTATTGGAATTTGTATTGTTCTACTACCGTGACTTCCCTTTTGGGTTTAGCGCAAGACCAGCGTTGGTCAGTATTGTCTAATATAATTTTTTAAGTTACTTCTTATATTCCAGGGGGTTTCTTTGCTAAATGATAAGGCTCCATGCCCGTCTAGACGGCAACCACTTCTGGTATCTAAATGTACCGCCATAATAACCTTGTTATGATATTGTGCTCCGACATAAGTGACTTGGTTCCACTTCTCCTACGTGGACTATTAAGTGGGCCATCAGCCCGTCTATCTCATAGTACTAAAGTAGTTTTGTTTGTTTCAATTGTAATGTTTTTTGAAAAATATGTATTTCAAATGTTAGTTTTCAAAAATTATAACAATTATATTTCTTTCTTCTTTTGCTCTTTTTAATTGCCAATATTTTATAGAGTTCTAAAATGATACAGTTATAAGTATATCGAAATAATTTCGATGCGAAAATTAAATGTTATGAGTATTTCACTCAGTAATTCCTTTGTTTGTGTAAGATAATAAAACGCAATAACGTCCACATGAGTTGAGACAGTAAAATTAATTAATTGTTGGGGTGGTCCATGCCCACTATTGGGAAAGCAATCCCAAAGTGAGGTATAAAAGAGGGGACGAAAGGATGTGATTTCAGCGAGGTCGCTGTATATAAATTAAATGCGACCTGGGTTGTTATGGACAGGGATTCGGTAAGTGAATTTAAATACCAATTTTATTACGAACTTTCATCTAGATAACCAAAATGCGGAAAAAATTCGTAAAACAAATTGTTTTATAAATTTTGCTTCTACATTATTTCATAATAGTCTTCGGCAGAAATGAAACATTTTCTAAATTTAATCCGTGCAGGGGCGGAGAAAGAATACTAACCTCTGCGGCCGGGGTCGGCCTGTCGTAAAAGGCGACAAAACAAACCACCCTAGCTACGTGGTAGGGCCCCAAGCCCGTCTGGATGGCGGCCACCTTTGGTCTTAAGTATGCCGCCATAATAACCTTGTGTTATGTTCTTGTGTTCCGGCATTAGTGACCCAAGTTCCTGCACCCTTATAGGACAGCAGCGTGTTCGTGATGCCACTGGTGTTGCAAACACCCATAGGCGATGGTAACTGCTAAATTCTAAGTGGGCCGTCAGCCTGTCTGCTGTCCTCCATCAATAAAAAAAATTTTTACTACTCCAGCCCGGGTATAATGGAAGCGGCCTGGTTTAGCATTGGTCTCGAAGGTTGTATAATACATGAATACAAATATAGGCGACTGTCATTTTTTTCTCTATCTACGAGTATCTTATAATATTCATCTTTATAATAAACATCTGCTTGTGTCGCTGACACGTTTCATAGTTTTAAAACAATGAATGAATATCCAGACGTGAAACGGGTGTCAAAATTTATTTTATGCAATGTATATTCTGACGATTAACATAATATATAATATATGTTTTGTGAAAGTATTAATTAATAGAGCTAAGATAATGTTTGTATTGGTACGTTATACAAGGATATAGCTAGAATATATATTTTTATACCAGCTTTTAATTTATTTTCTATTCCCCTGATCATTTTATACACATTATTACGATTGATTGAATAGATAACAAATAAACACACATATTTAGTTAGAACAAAAGAAAAAAAGATAGAATATATTTTATAAATTGTATAATTTAAATTTTGTCACTTACCGCGTTTATTCGCGGGCCTACTTCTTAGGAAACCTTTTACCATGAATAGTCATAGAGCCTTTCATGCGGTTTTACGGATTTGCTATAGTCAACGAAACCGCAAGCTTACTTTCATATTAATTAACCTTTGAGAGATTCTCCTTCTAAGCGGTTCATCCTGGCTGAATCCCAAGCGTTTACGAGCTCAGGGTTCATAGCGTTTATTTACGACTTCAGTGCTTTATTGTAGCATGTAAGGAATTATGTATTCCTAAACTTAAAAAGGCCCAAATGTTAAGCAAAATATCAAGGATCCAAATGTATCAATTTTTAGAAAAAGAGGCGAATAGATGATGAGTAAGTAGGTCTTATTGGGTCGTGAAAATTATTACGCGCAAAAGTGATTAGAATGATTTATTTTATTATTACAAAATTCAACATGTCTTCACGCGATCCGGTCGATATAAACCGTAGGTAGTGTGGACTACAAAGTAGTAGATACGCTCTAAAAAATAAGATAGGGTTTAGTGAATACCTTTTTTTCTGATCGATTTCTACCCACTTTCTTCGAAGCCATATTGTGGTCAATGTTTCTATTGCTAAAATATAGAAGTCAATATATATTTTATACGAGCTTTTTTAAATATATTAATTTAGTAATAAATTACTAATTAGACGATACGACTAGCTCATTTTATTGTATGTGCCATCAATTTTTTATGAAAAAACCCTTCGATAAAGGTCTTCGTAGAATACAGTAAACAGCTATTAGATAAGTTTATATCAAGCACTTAACCTGGATCGCATACTAAACTTTGAATTCATGGCATCAAATTTATAACAAAAGTCGTAAACGATTGAATTTTTTTATAAATTTATAATTACAACTATTACATATATCTCCTACTGTCTCTGAGCATTGAAGCAAGGATAATTTGTAAATTATCTTTCTGTGAAGGTGGTGGTGGTATACGGAATACTTCACCTTCAAGATTTCAAGACTGTCCTATTAATAAATAATATTCGATACAGACATTATTGTATTTATTTGTGTAAGCGTCCGCGACGTGTCAGCACATATACCACTGACTCACATAATGTAATGATGCTTAATCAACAATCCCTTACATTTTAACGCTATCGGCATGAAAAAAAAAAACAACATAGAAAAAAATCTAAAATACGGCAGCAATCAAATACAACATTCGAAATAGTATCGGAACCTAATATAGGTACTATAAGACGGACATAAAACCACCAATCCTGTATATAAATACTGTATATATAAGTATATAGTTCCTCTGTAAATGGGTGAGGCGGTCCCGCCAATGTTCTTGCCTGGGAAAAGTACCTCCCTATAGATTAGGGTTGTTTCAATAGGAAAATAAAATTCAGGAATACTGTCAGAATTATTAAGTAAATAATAGAAAAAAAATACGATTAATTCAAATACTGTTCAATGAATATTTTAGTATATACATATATGATCAAAATATTTGTTTTTGACTGGAGTTCAGCAGACAGCAAAATAGCCTACCTAATAGCAGATGATCAGCGTCGCCTGTATACGTTTGCAACAACAGCGATCTTGCCAACTCACTGCAACCACGAATAAATTTTATAATGTATTTTTTTAAAACCCCATATGAACCCCGTATGATCCATCCAACCATAATGTTCCCTTAATAAACATTTTTATCCAAATGTCTAATTAAATTGATCTTATAAAAATAAAACGTTACAATCTTCAAGACAACCCCCTTGGAACATCCCCTCTTTCACTCCAAACACACCCCGAGTGGGATCACGATTGTTCATGTATGAATTCAGCACATTAAGAGTCAAGTGGGATAAAAACAGGACGCGGGTAGAAAGCTTTGAAAAATACCTCTTGAAGAGGGTGATACGTCTTAAGTGCCTTTACTTTGTTTTGCTAGTGTGTGGACATACGTATTTTAAATGACTTCAATTATTTTTTAACGCTTTAAATTTTTAACGATTAAAACTACTTTAAAGGTTTACGACGACCACTGTGGCGTAACGGCAACGTTCTTCGGTACGCTTGCGGAGGTTACGGATTCGAGTCTCGCGTCTGGGTGTTTATGTATAATATGTATTTATTTACAAATGAAAAATATATTAGTTGTCTAGAACCCACAACACAAGTGCTACGCTACTTACTTTCGGACTAGATGTCGCTGTATGAATTATCCCAGTATATTTATTTTTTTACATTTAAAGCATGTGTTTATTTTGGTATTTAGACTATTTTTCAGCTACGTTTCATTCGCAAAATTCAGCTATTGTATTTTATTCGCGAACTAAAAAGAACTGATGAAACTTAATAATCTTCAATGAAAACATAAAAGTATCCTAGTAAACTAAATAACACTGTTATGAAGCTGTTTGATACCTCCAACATTATTAGTAATCATAATTTTTTTTAATACTTACAAATATTATTACATATTTTTTATTGCTGTAGGACAGTTGACAGGCTGACGGTCGACTTAGAATTTAGCAGTGTTTAACGTCAGTGGCATCGCGAAAATGCTGATGTCCCATAAGGGTATAGGTACAAGAACGTGGGTCACTGATGCCGGAACATAACACAGTTATTATGGCGGCATACTTAAAATCAAAGGTGGTCGCCATCCAGACGGGCTTGGGGCCCCACTACATAGCTAGAGTTGGTTGTTTTGTCGCCTTTTACGACAGGCCGACTCCTGTCGCAGAGGTCAGTGTTCCTTCACCGCCCCTGCACGGATAAAAATACTAATAATACTGTTGGGTTAAGACTATTTCTACTGTGTACGGAGGATCTCGACCTCATCGCTGTATTTAGATTACTTCGAGGACAGCAATGTGCTGAATGAGAAACCTCTTTAGCAGTGGTATATTCAGTATTGTTTATTTAATATCAATATTATTTCTATTAGTAACTATTTGTCAATAAATCCTTCATAATAAAATGAAACTGAAATTAATATTCAATAGTGTTAATGCAGTATTTTTTGTCTATATAATTATAGTACAACAATTTTCGTATCGCATTACCTTTCAGTATGTAATAATTTGGTTGGTGAAACACGTATTTTATTTCTAAGTCGTTCATTTAAGTCTGCTAGAGGAAAGTAAATCTTATTGCAATTAACAAATAGTATGTAAAAAATTGTACGAAGTACGCAAGTGTTACACTCATTTGCAACAAAGGTCACGTGTTCGCAACCTCAATATTTGTTAGAATTTTTCTGTCCCAATGTTTATCTTATATAATAATTGCCAGGTATTTGAAAAAAAAATATCGCAATAAATCCTTGGCTTCTAGATATCATGCATGGTGGTTACAGCACCGACCTTGTCTAGGGAAAAGCGCCAGACCAGAAATACGGAGTGATAGACCGATATTTTATTACTAAAATGGTAGGTTACGCTTTAAGCAAAGGGTTTTATATACCCTCCCTCCTCAAACCTTTACAGTCCTGGTAAAGTTTAATACAGTATAATAGAGACATAAACCCCTCAAGATCCTCAATAAAACCTTATTACACATCTTTTGTATCCAATTAAATTGAATACACTGTTATTCACTCTTTTACGCACGTGCCTGTGTTATTGTTGTTGTGGCCATGGTTTGTGAGTAACTCTAGGACAATGTGATATGGTAATCTGGCTCATTGGTGAGCAAGTAATCTGGTATGTCGCTTCTGTGGGTTAGATCCTCACTATGGCGGTTGAAGAAGGGAGAACTGTCTCTAGACAAATGTTCGTCAAAATGTGTTTATTTAAGGTGGCGCCATAATAGCACCTGTCAAAATTTTTAGGTTATATTTTACCAAGTAATTTTACTGTCACCAAGTATTCTAGTAGCCAAGTATTCTAGTAAATATTAAATTTTCAATTCAGCATACTTCAATTGGTCTACAGCAGCTACTTTCATATCAAGTCAACATATCGACCTGTATTTGGTGTCTTGGTGGTTTTGACACCACTTTAGCAAAGCTTTAAATATTTTACGCGTAGTGTTCATCTCATCGCGAATATAGTCAGATGTAGGTTTGTAAATCAATCATCAAATCGTTTCTCTTTCACGTTATTTTAACTGTCGGTTGAACAAGTCTGGTCTTGACCTTATAACAAGTCTGGCAAAAAATTCTGCTACTGCTTCTAAAAGCTTTAGGAACGTATTTTTTGAAACGTGTTTATTATGTTTGCTATATAATGTTAAATATTTGAACTTATACTATTGATACCAATACTTCCTCTATCGAAGACTAAGGACTAGGTCTGCTGCAACCGCATGATTTTTATGTTATAACTGCATGATGTTAGTTATAAAGACATTGTTGCCAGAATGCACCAAAGCTCTTTAAGGAAAATTTAATTTAACAAAATAAATTATGAAATTAAAATTTAAGCTCGGTGCCTAAACTTTACCAAGACTTTGCAACTGATAGGACTATCCAAGCCTAGCTTGAAGTCGACATTCTACACTTAATGAGAACTGTTACCCACCAAGTCAAACCTATACTTATTTTAATTTATTGATGCACAAAACAAATTACAACCAAAGAAATTATAAGTTTAGATATTCAACATAACAATCTGGATTGCAATTCAAAGCAGGTGCATACAGAAAAATTGTAACAACAAATGCCTAAAAACCTTGTGTGTATATATTGATACACACATAACACACATGCACTGACACATACACACACACACACAAGCACGCATACACACTCACACACATATATACTTGAATCCAGTGTACAAAAAATTGTAATCAGTTTAAAGAGAGATATATATCTCTGTTGAAATTACGTGCCGATTCAACGTCTTTTAAATCCCCTTTGGATCAAAAAAATTAAAGGTTAAATTTGTGATAGAAGCAGTCTTTTATATATTCATAACCTGATAAGTCAATACTCGTAAGAAAACATTGCCATATAATTATTATTAGAATTTAATTATTTTTACAAAAATGAATTTTCATTTATAACAAAAATATTCACTGAATTAAATTAAAATAAGAAAATAAAAATGTTCCTGACGTCCAAATCGTAGATTTTCCAACATTTAAAAATAGAAAAGATACCCTAGTATGATAATTTTACACTGTATTTCACCGGCTCCTTTGCGGTAAATTACTACTTTTATGCCCCAGTGTGCGAACGTGTGAATACGATCAGCAAATGCTGGCCGCTCCCAATGAATTATGTATAGGACTGGCTAGGTTCTGAGCAAATGCAACATTGCACACTCATTCCTTTTACGGAAATGGAACCGTTTCCGTTCCTTGAATTCTTAATAAAGTTATTCAAAAAGTGAATCTTTCTTAAAATCTCTTCGTAATTTGTGATGCGATGTATATATGTAAAAAGTTATTTTTATTTTTAAGTTTCTCTCTGAGCAGGGGCAAGAAATACGACAAAACAACTCTACCTACGTGGTAGGTCCACAAGCCCGTTTGGATGGAAACACCTTGGGTCTATAAGTATGCCGCCATAATAATATTGTGTTGTGTTCCGGCATTAGTAACCCAGGTTCCTGTAATCCTATGGGACAGCAGCGTGTTCGCGGTGCCTCTAGGGTTGCAAACATCCATAGGCGACTGTAACTGCTTACTATTAAATGGGCCACCAGCCTGTCTGGTGTACCTCAGCAAAAAAGGTTTTATAGAATATATGACAAGTCAATGACCACGTGGAAGTCGTTACTCGATTTCTACAGAGGCATGCGAGCAATTTTTAAATCCTAAGTGATAGTGAAGGAGAACGTCGGGAAGACCAAGGGAACCTGCAGACCAAGAGCATCATGTGTGTAACCCATGTGTGTATTATTAGTATTATCTGTTCCCTTGAGGAAACATAAGGCCAGAAACAAGATACATGTTCCCGTCTACTATTATTAATGAAGTGAAAATTTTATTTATGGCATGGTTACTTAAGATTTTACATATAATAATACCACCATCATGCCATATACCTTAGTAGGTGTACAAATAATTACAGCCAGCTTAGTTACTCGCTCTAGCTACACATACGTGCAATCTCAGTATGCAGGTTATCTCACGATGTTTACCTTTACCGTCAGTACATGGCAATTATGCTATAATATGCACATTAGCTGTGAAAAACTGCCTAAGCGGTGTATACCGTGTGGGATTCGAACCCAGAACCTTTAGATTAGTTTCCGAACTTAGTACCACTGAGCTACCGCATTGTGTATAAACATCGAATTCAAATTCTACAATAAAATAACGTTTACTTATCAATAGTCATTCAAAAATTATCAATACACAATTTCAAAATATAATTAAATAAATTTGTCATTAAGAAAGTCTTTTACCCTATATTATTCATTGATAAAAAAAAACTATGTTAATATACAGAATGGTATAAATACCATAATAATCTGCCATCCACGAGAAGGTCGGTAACATGAATATGGAGATGTTCTGATGAAACCACAGAACAGAGGTGTTAATCTTAATAAAACTTGAAGGGATTTTACTTTTAATTAATACAATCAAAACAAACCCGATGGGCTCGCTAGACGGCTTATATTAGACAGACACGGAATTAGACCGTCACAATTTTATTAATATAATAGTTAAAACTGCGTCATCTGGGCTAATGTGAGTAAACCCGCACCCTGAAATTGCAGTGCAATTCGTCAATCTGCCTCGGACCAGCATGAATGCTATCCGTAAATTCTTAAAGGAGGCCAAAGTTTATCTGTGGACGTTACGGTATATTATTAATTAAATTAGTTCATATATATGTTCATACATAATTCAAAAATATTATCTTATATAAAATATTATCTTATATAATTTTTATCCGTGCAGGGGCGGAGAAAGAATATTAACCTCTGCGGCCAGGGTCGGCCTGTCGTAAAAGGCGACAAAACAACCCACCCTAGCTACGTGGTAGGGCCTCAAGCCCGTCTGGATGGCGACCATCTTTGGTTTTAAGTATGCCGCCATAATAACCTTGTGTTGTGTTCCGGCATTAGTGACCCAAGTTCCTGTACCCTTATGGGACAGTAGCGTATTCGCGACGCCACTGGCGTTGCAAACACCTATAGGCGACGGTAACTGCTAAATCCTAAGCGGGCCGTCAGCCTATCTGCTACAGCAATAAAAAAATAACATATTTATTACTGCTGGAAAAAAGCATACAGGCTGATAAAAGTAAGAAATTAGCATTGCCTACGGATTTTTACGTCGCCATGGGTCTCGCTAATACGCTGCCCTCTGCGCTGGAGAACTGAAACTTGGATGACTTATGAACACAACACAAGGTTTACTATGGCGGCAAACTAAAAGCTCAGAGATGGTTGCCATCTAGACGGCCACAGTATTTTTACTCCGTACCTGTTCGGAGCAAAAATAATAATAATTATGCAATACAATTCACACAGCGTCGCCTATTTCCAAAGTAAGGAGCAAAGTGTGTGTTATACGCACTAGGCAACTGAAAAACTACTAATTTACTTTTTTTTTTAAATGAATACTTTTTATAAATTTACAACTCGCGATTGGAATTGAACCCCGACCGCGATTGAACCCCGCAGGCGTGCTGAAATGCGAAAGCCTTTATGCCACGGAAGTCGTAAAATATAAGGTTATAAATATTATAATATCTAGGATTAAAATCTTACAATTTTGTTATACAAGCCCCGAGTGCGTCCCCATCCTTTCTGCATTCGACCCTCGAGTATTTCATTAACCGGTGAATTTTATTAAAAACCTCACCTATTAATCTAAACTGTAAACTCATTTTCATAATTAAAACATTTTTCTTGACTTTACATAAATATTAAGTTGTGGCTAAATTACAAGGTAGCAATATTGCAAAGAAATTTGAATTATTACTTTAAAGTTACTTTCGAAAATGGAGTTTCGAAAATTGTAGAAGAATGCTGAAGATAAACTGGACGGAGAAAAAGACCAACGAGGAAGTGCTGAACGTTGCGAAAGAGAAAAGGAACATCTTCAGAATCGTTGAGCACAGAAGAGGACAGATGCTGGCACACTTGATACGAAACAACTATCTAACTAAAACCATTTTGGAGGTGCAAGGGTTCCTGGCCTCCAATAGCTTTATAGTTGAAGGTAGATTTCTTTTACGGAGGGCTTCTTGGTAGTATTGTGCGTAGTAAAACTCAATTCCAGGATTCCATAATTTATTTGGGAAAAATGGGCTGTTTATATTTGCAAATTCGGTACATGAGTAGATACTATTTTACTACAATACAATGCAAATATAGGAGTGAGATGGCAGATATGTAAGTATCATGTCGCACGCCGTAAATACAAAAGGGTGAGGCTTCTGCGCTTGCAATCCAAGCGCAAGTTTAAATGCGTAACGCGGATCTACACTGTGACCTGAAACTTCTTCCCGTGAAGGAGTACATGGTCTCGGCCTTGCTCCCCACCACCCCAATCCACTGGTGGTGGAGATAGTTAATTATACGCCCAACCGCCGAGCCGCAACCACGCGTCATCGCTCGCGAAATGTGCTCACGGATAGACACAACCCTATTACTAGGACGCTAAAGCAAATACTCTAGCGGACACAATTCTCCCCAGTCCGGCATGGACCAGCCCGATGAAATAGGTTTGGGATGCCTTCCGCCCCTATAGACTCACACATTGCACACCATACACGAATTACACGTAGAATAAATGTGTTGCGGGAGAATTTCTTACGCCGTTTCTTCTCCCCAGCTATACACATTCCGAAACGGTAATAATTCTAATAGGAGCGGCTTTACCGGTGAAGTCAATATGACCCCAATAAAAGCTTTTGCCATTCGTGGCTGTTCTCGTTTGTTCTCTATGCAGCGGTCGAACACGCTGCCACCCTGCTCCCACGGGGTTGAAATGCCACTGTCGTCCATAGTCGCTGTCGAGTCGTCTAAGATAACAACAGCCGTTAACAAAACAAATAAATATATATGCACTCGCCGCATTTGTCGAGCGCGTCTCGAAGAGCGAAGAGTAAGGAAACGCGCAGTGCTACTACACCATCATAGATGGAAGAATTGAAGGAAAGCGAAAGAGATGGAGACCCAGAAGGACATTTATGGAGCAAATAAAAGAAAGATTGGATGTTGTGTAGTATAAAGAAGTCAAGAAAAAAGCTCTTATTAGAGATGACTGGAATATGCCCCACCGACGAGAGCGGCAGCTCTTCAATAAATGATGATGTTACCTGTTAAATGATGTTTGTATTTTGAAGAAACATAATCTTTTTTTTACAAACGATTTATCCTGGATATATCGGAAGCTCACTCATTGGAAACTCAAGGAAAACTGTTGAATATTTTAACATGACAAGACAAGCACGCTCTTTAAGTTTTTAAAACTTTTTTTTATCTACATAAAAACCGAAGGATCTAAATATTTTTTACATAACCCTAAAGGTTTAATATCGCGATGTCTCCACCATTCAAAGGTAATATAAACGCGACGAAAAGGGTTCTAAGTGCAGTATAAAATTTAACTTTTCCAAAGTACATTTACGGCGTGAGAAAAAAGGGCAGGTATGCTTCTGAGGGCGATATTAAAATGTTTCATGTAAATTCGGGAGCGAAGGCTATATTTTAAGAGTTTTGATGTCTGTCTGCTACATTTCGTATTCATAGCTGATTTTTAGTTTAATGTTAGGGATTTATCGGGAAATAAAGAACATTATGTAATTGGGATTCAACACTGAAATAATAAAAGGACATAAAAGGTGTCTGGTACCTACCCTACCTACCTATTTAAGATGATATGGCATGATCAAAAGCAAAAGATGCAGCTGTACTTTAAATTGAATACATATATCAATGATGATGAAGAAAAGTTCTTTATAGCTTAAATTACAAGGTACATAATCCTATTGGCTTGCATTTTATAAAAATCTTCAACTTTTCTAGTGGCTAGATTTTTCTAATCTTACAAAAATCAGGCATAACTTTGTCAACAATGTTAAAAAATCTAATTTGCAACTTAGTAAAACATAATTATATTTTACTTGAAAGTTCAAACGAGGTTTTTGCGATGTCGTTTTTGAGCTACGCTGTAAGTTTCGTCGAGGTCCCTCCACTTTGCATAATACCTCTTACCTTTCTTTATAATTCGGCGAAATAACTTTGTGGAAAGCTGTTTTTAAGCCTCCACGCTCTCATAGTTCATGCAATCCTAAATATAAAGTATTATGCCGCTGTGTGTGCTTGCTTGTCTATAGTACATACATGTACACCTATTTGTATTTCTTCTTTGACATACCAGTTGACCTGCAGGGAATAGGCAGCTGGCAAAGCTGCTCTCTGCCAGCAGAAATAGAAAGATGGAAGTTAACTTGCTAGCCAAAATGGAGACGTGACAGGCTCAGCCTCACCAACACCAGCACCATAGAAGAGCCGCTGAGATTGCTGCCGGACAGGTAAAGTCGGAACCATATATATTCTATGGTAGAAACGGCTCGAAATTGCCATTCGAAGATACATAAATGCCAGTTTTTCAAAATTTATAACTAAATTCCTTGCAAAGCCATA
Source organism: Malacosoma neustria (assembly GCA_963693495.1). Classification (NCBI taxonomy): domain Eukaryota; kingdom Metazoa; phylum Arthropoda; class Insecta; order Lepidoptera; family Lasiocampidae; genus Malacosoma; species Malacosoma neustria. The sequence goes on along the minus strand of OY856378.1, from coordinate 2,235,834 downwards.
ATGGTACGCTACAGTGAGATAGTATCAGCAATTAACGCAGTTGTAATAAAAAATAATTTATGTTATATGAACATACTAAAAATTGTTAAATGACTAAAAGTAAAACGATTAACAAATCCAAATAAATTCAGTAGGCAGTTTAAAACGCTTCGGTAAGCATTCATGAATGGGTGAAAAAAGGTTTGTTGTTCAAAATCAGGCATATTTCATGAGAACTTCTTTCTTTATATCACAATTATAATAACTAACATAAGATAACATAACAAATTTTACGACAGTACAATATTAAAGTGTTGAAGAAAGCGTTCCATAAATGTTAATTCTTGGAAAATAATATCGAAATATGTTTGTGTTTGAATTCCTTCTAATTTAATTATATAAGTTTACTATTAAATATACTTTTTACTCATATAAGTCCGGTCTAGAAATTGAAGGAATATAAAGGGGACCCCTAGTTTGAAATACAATATATCAAACGCAGTGCAAATAACAATATATATATTCGATTCGCAATAAATTCTCTTATATGAGAATACAAGTGATGTCATATTTTCCAGAGCCACGGCGTGTATCGTAGTGTCCTCGTCACTGTCGGTAAACTATGTGCATAAATTGCCAGGAGAGTTGTCGCCGCACCACCTTTGTGCCGTCGAGAGCTTTCCTAACGTCGACACCTGGCTTGGATTTTTATTTGTAGTCTGCAGCGCTATAATTTTTTCACTATTAAAGGGCGGCTGATTTATCTTATACCTCCTCCTCCTCGCGTCGGTTTCCTCAGTGCTGAGGGTCGTGATCATCTCGACGGAGTACTTTGGTGCGTATTATTTGCCGCCATCTGCCCCTATCGGAAGCAGAGTGTAAAGCGTCGTGGACAGTAGTTTCCAGGGCAGTGCGAATCTGATCGGTCCATCGCATGGGGCTCCTTCCTCTTGGTCTTCTTCCCTCCACCTTCCCTGTTACCATCAGTCTCTCCAGGTTGTCCTCATCCCTTATCTTATACCAGGCTACTTTTATGTTCAATTCGATCGAGGATATAAATAATTATTAAGCGATGCGCTAGTCACGCATGTAGCTTATGATAAATACCGATATTATTGTACGTATTTTATCCGTGCAGTAGCGGAGAAAGAAAACTTACCTTTGCGGCCGTGGTGAGCCTACAAAACAACCCACCCTAGCTACGTGGTAGGGCTTCAAGCCCGTCTGGATGGCGACAACCTTTGGTTTTGAGTATGCCGCGATAATAAACTTGTGTTCCGCCATTAGTGACCCAAGTTCCTGTACCTTTATGGGACAGCAGCGTTTTCGCGATGCCACTGGCGTTGCAAACATCCACAGGCGATGGTAACTGCTAAATTCTAAGCGGGCCGTCAGCCTGTCTGCTGTCCTACAGCAATAAAAAAATACGTAATAGTTGATTTGCTTGAAATTTAACAACTATGTTAAAAATGGAGTATTTATTTGTTATTACTCTTAATAAAATTTAATATTAAAAATAATTTTAGTTATTTAGATAACTAGATAACTAAGTTAGTCACAAAAATACTGTTGATTTTAAAACTAAGTAACCCTAGCTGATTGTCCTTAAATTTTTTATCGTAGTTTTATAATATAATCGTTAAAATAGATGTGATATATCGGAGAAATAGGGTCGCAAAAACTGCAAACAAAGGTGTTATCACGTCAAAAGTTAAGTATCAGCCTTATATTGCATTATCAATAAATATACCAACATTTAGACTGTACATAGTTATTGATGAGTCTCAACAAAATTTTCTTGGAAATGTGCGTTTATCTATAATTAGAGATCTATATCAAAGGTAATCAATTCTATTAAATTATTTTTATTCACGTTTCAACAATGCCTAGTATATGTACATAAAAAATTATTTTATTGCAATGATAGAACAGACATAATTTGAAGTTAGAATTTAATATTATAAAATGAGAAAGGTATTGGTTTAAAATAATATTTCTTATGACCTATAAAATAATTCTATACAGGGTGACTTTGACAAAACCATCCAAATTCACACAGAAGAATCTTTAGTAAAAGTTATGAAAACCATGTATTTTAGTTTAGTATCACATAGTACAAAAATGTTGAGTAATCAGCATCACAAATTTATCCAAAGAATTCGCAATTTACATAATACGGCGCGCAAGTGTCAATGACCTCTCCATCGGTACCGCAAAAAACTGTTACACTGACCTAGTACGAGGCCGAGGATGACGGTCATTGCATCTGTGCAAGCGAATACGCACTACTCACTTACGATATTTACGCGGGAGTGACAGTGACAGGTAATAACAGGTTAACATACGAAATTTGCACTATATGACTATTTTATACGATTGAATTAGTGACCATATTTTCCTTGGAATGAAATATTTTATGGTGAAAATTTTACATACAATTTTTTTTTTGCAAAAATAGGTTCCTTAAATGATGATTAGTGCGTAAAAAAAATTGGACGGTTTTGTCAAAGTCAACCTGTCAACTCAAAAATAAGTAAATTATTTGAATCACTATAAAGTGGCTTATATCGTCATAAGATAAATATTATATTGGTTAGTATATCTTACAAATTCAAAACAAAATTCAACATAATTAAGATAAGAAAAACTTCCACAGGTACTGTTCAACTTCCCGATTCTTTAAACAAACTCAATCAAAACAAACCAAATATTGACAAGACTAATAACTGAATTAAGCAAATCCAAACACGTTGGCACAAACTTAAAATCTTCAGTTCAATCAGTCCCAAAGAAAAGCGCCGTCGAATTTTTGCACCAACTTATTCATGGACATTACTTATGCATGCAGCAGGGAAAATATTACAAGATTTTAATGAAAGAAATATTAATTTTGCGGTAGGTAAGTTTTCTTTGCGGTCGCTGAAGCTAAATTATATTCGGGAAATGCAAGTTTCAAATGTGATTTTAGCATATTTGTTTTGAGTCTGGATGGGTACGAATGGATTTTTGTTATTAGATCATTTTGCATGTATGAAGAGTAGGCTAAGATGAAATATTTATTAATTTTCAACAAGCCCAGAATCTATTTATTATAATATATAAAGGGGTTTATCATTTCTGTATATTGTTCTGGCTTTAAAATTTAATAGCATTCAGTAAATCTACATAGATTCTTCAATAATAGTTCATAAAGAATAAGCTTTCATGGTTTATGTTATTTTATCTTGTATTATTTTACCTGATGAACACGTCGAAACTTCTATTAATATTGTTGTCCTATGTTCAATTAGAATGGTGGCCCCGTTTTTGTGGAATGTGTAATAATTGTGAACACCTTGACAGAAGATAGGCACATGTATTGTGAGTCAGTACTCAAAAGTGGAACCTGGGGTCCGGAATTATTAGAAATACGAAAAAGCAATTTTTCACACTTTGGATTCAAGCAAGAGGGGATCTCAAAGGGGGGATGATGATGATGATTTTGCATTATGGGGAGAACGTTTATCTAGCTTTTCATCAGTAAAATACAAATTTATACAGCAAATAATAACATGCAAAATAACAATGATAACAGAAAAATATGAAACAACCAATCATCACAACTCAAAGTATACACATTTATTTCCATTTTAAGGCATCTAATTTTTAAGGCATTTAAATTAGATTTTATACTAAAATGTAAACTATTTAATAATTCTTTAAACATCAATCAACTTCATTACAAAAGCGTCACCTACAAAATAGCAGAAAAATTTCAATGTTTCATACACGGTCAACACATTTTATTCAAATCAAATGTCGGGAACAGTTGAAGCGTAAAAAATATGAATATAATTTCGCCACGCACTTTAGAGTTTCATCGCGGCAAATGAAGCATATTCCAAGCCATAACATCTCGCATTATTCTTGAAAAACTTAATAGCATTTCTACAGACGGGGAGACTTTTAGTCGCAAATATTGTTGGGGTTGTTACCAATATATTTTTATTGCTTTTTTCAGTTATATGAAGTTTGTGGAGTACACGTAGAATACTCCTCTTCCTTTTAATTTTAGTTTACAGTTTAATTTTACCGTTTATTGTATCAATTTCTACATCACTTATTATAGTGTTCCTATGGGTGCCTCACAGGTTCCTCAATGTCCAGGTATAAACTCACCGATGTATATCTGGATGTCGCCCACACTCAACCGTAGCTTTTGTGTCTCAAAGTGACAGTGACATCTTCCCAACATACATAGAGATACGAGAGAGCGTAGGTATGCATAGCATAGACTAAATTCCATATACTACACTTATATTAAATAATAATAATAAATAAATATACTGACACAATTCACAGAGCGCCATCTAGTCCCAAACTAAGTTGCATAAGCACTTGTATTATGGGTATTAGATAACTGATGTACTACATATATAATTTTTTTGCATAAATAAATACATATTATACATAAACACGTGACAGACGTGAGACGGGAATCGAACCCGTGACCTCCACGGTCGTACCGAAGTGCGTTAGCCGTTAGGCCAGGCACGTCGTCAAATTGTATATATAATTTTATATTATTAGTTTTAGACATGTATATATAACATGCAATTGAAGCTGAATAATAGATGTTTTGCTGATAATAAAAAATAGCCGAATAGTAAATAAAGTGTTAAACATATTTTTCGTTTTAAAGGCCTTTTATTGTATATACTTAAAAATGTTTTAATTAAAAAAATTTACAATTTTATTCGAAATATGTGTCGTGAATAGCAAGCTTTTATTCAAAACGCGTCTTAGAACACTCGCAAAGCGAATCCTTAACTTTTTATATACATTTTGGCGCTAAATGAACTGAAACTGTCTTGCGAGAGTCGAATTTTTTTCATTTCTTTAGGGTTACGTATTTCGATTCAAAATATACTTTACTAAGTCCATGAAAAATATTCACCTATTTAAGATATATTTAATATGATTTTAAATTCGATGATCAAGATAGGATTTTATGGCAGATCATTTTCGGCTGATTCATGTTGATAGCTATAAAAAATAGACTGTGATGAATTATCATACACAGCGTATAGTCTAGCCTCAAAGTCAACAGCAGAGCGCTTATTGTATGCATACTAGACCGATATATTACTCATATACTTCTATTTTGTAAATAAATTAGTATTGGATTAATGTTATTATTATTACTTTATATATATATATATATATATATATATATATATATATATATATATATATATATATATATATATATATATATATATATATATATATATATATACCTAGTCAGGTCATAAATTCTGTCACATGTTTAATGTAAAATAATTGTAACAAGTTTATTAATTATGTAACCATTCATATACCAAAATGAACTTAACAAAACATAGATTCTTATGACATTAAAGTTTATTCAAAATGACCTCCGTGATTTTGAATACAGGCCTTCAATCTGCGCGGCCAGTCGTCTATCGCAGCACGAACGAGGTCCATATCAATATCGGCGGCTGCCTTAATCAAGGATGTCTTGAGTGACTCCAAATTGGGATGAGGCTTTGAGCACGCCTTTTCCTCCAAGTGTTGCCATATCTTGTAATCTAACGGATTCAAATCTGGACTGGAGGAGGGCCAGTCTTCGTGCCGGATGAAGTCGATTTCACGCGCCGCCAGCCAGTCTTGTGTGCTCTTCGCTCTATGAGCTGGCGCCGAATCTTGTTGGAATACCCAGTGCCTGTTATTGAACATGGTATGTGAAACAGGTTCCACAAGGTTCGTCAGGACTGTATTTTGATACACAACAGCATTCGTTTTTACACCTTTCTCACAAAAATGTACCTCTGTTAAGCCCCAATAAGAAACTCCCAACCATACCATGAGCGAGGATGGAAAATGACCTCGTTGGACACGCGGAATACGGTTGCTCGCTTCTTCACTACTGTGTGCGTACACCTTATCATTTTGTTTGTTGTAGCTCTCTTCTACGGTAAACATTTTTTCATCCGAAAAAAGAATTTCCCGATATTTTTTTCCCGCGTACCGCTTCAACAAAGCGCGGCATCTCTTCAGTCTCAGGTCCATTAGACGAGCATTCAAACGATGTCCTGTTTTTCTTCGATATGCCCGAAGCCCTAAGTCTTCATTTAACACCCTTTTCACCGTGGTTCTGCTTAACCCCATCTGAAGGGCCAACAGTTTCTGCTTACGTTTGGGATTTCTTTGAATTCGTGCCTTCACAGCTTTTATCACTGCTGGAGTCCTAACAGACCGAGGGCGACCACTTCTTGACCTGTCATCTACACTAGAGTCTTCATTGTATCGTTTGATGGTACGATAAATGAATCTTTTGGTTATATTAAAATTTTTCAGTATGTTAAAAATTTGATTTGGCGCGTAACTGTAACGATGCAACGCAATAACTGCAACACGGTCTTCTTTAAGCGTCCACTCCATATTTAAAAATGAGTAAAATTCTAAAAGTTATACATTTTTATTTTCATGAACAATTCGAAATTCGAATTCAATAAACTTTTTTGTGGCCAGCATTCTAAAAGAAAAGTTTTTACTGTGTGACAATACTTATGACCTGACTAGGTACATACTCGAGACGGGAACTGAACCCGTGACATCCGAAAGCTTACCGAAGTGAGTTGACCGCTACGCCACAGAGGTCCTCAATAGTCAATAGCTTTTAAGTATTGCAACAGGACAAATTTTACGTCACTAGTACCCTTGGCTTTTTTGTACCCAAAAGGTCACAAGATAAATTAGGTGGGTATAAATTTAGTTTTTATCGGGGATATGTCAGATTAGTTAGATGTGTGACAAGTGTTTACATAAATTTTAGTTTTAACCCGTAATAAAACATTTCTTAAATCAAAACTATAACAAACTCTAAGCCTAAAATGAAAATAAAAAAATAATGACCCAAAAGCAGTAACTTACTACCAGGCTATCTTATTAATATATTTATAGTATACGAGGGTAAGGTAAAAAGTTCTCGGTCTAATACAGAAATTGCGTTCCAATCAGCGAAAATTTATTATTCCTGCCTGGGTGCATATCTCACTAGTTCGTATGACAAGTTTCAACTTGTCAATTTGTCGAATTTCCGCAGTAGAAGTCTTGAGTGTTTTTCGTTAAAATGGATAAACTTGAATACCGTGCGGTAATAAAATTCTTTGATTTGAATGGATTAACCACTAAGGAAATTCACCCGAAGTTGATAAAAGCTTACGAGGGCTCTGCTCCTTCAATATCAACCGTTAAAAAGTGAGCAGATGAATTTAAGCGCGGTTGCACGTCCCTTGAAGATGATACACGTGAAGGACGGCCAAAAACCGCAATCGCACCGGAAGCCATTGAAAAGGTGCATGATATCGTGTTTGATGATAGGCGTATTAAGGTGAGTGAGATAGCTGAGGTCCAGGGAATATCGGAAGAAAGAGTGCGAAACATCTTGCACAAAGATTTAGGGATGCGGAAGCTCTGCGCAAGGTTAGTGCCGCATTTGCTGAATTTCAATCAAAAGCAAATGCGCAAACGATATTCGCAGCAATGTTTGAACCGATTCAATAGGGATCCGACCGATTTTGTGCGGCGATTTGTTACCATGAATGAGACATGGGTCCACAACTACACGCCAGAAACGAAACAGCAGTCGAAGCATTGGGTAGAGACCGTTGGTTTAGCCCCAAAGAAAGTGAAGTCGATCGCATCTACCGGAAAGGTCATGGCCAGTGTATTTTGAGATACGAAGGAGATCCTGTTAATTGATTATCAAAAAAAAGGCAAAACAATTACAGTCGAATATTACTCGAATCTACTTGACCAGCTGGATGCCAAAATTTGCGAGAAGAGGCCTAGCTTGAAGAAAAAAAAATCACTTTTAACCAAGACGACGCACCTGCTCACAAAGGTGCGTTCGTAATGGGAAAACTGCGGGATTCCAAATATGAAAAAAATTGTTTCTGGGAAGCGCTTCGCGTCCAATAAAATTGAGAGGACCGCAGATGGATATTTTCACAGCCTTTCAGACTCTCACTTCCAGAAAAAATAAAAACATTTTTCAACGGAAAATTGCAGTCTTTCATTGTCAGGCCAAGAACTTTTCACCTTACCATGGTATATATTTCTTATTAATATATAAATAATTGTTTTATTTTTAATTTTACTGTCCTAACACGCCTATTGTCCCATAATGGTACAAGAACTTGGGCCACTAATGCCGGAACACAACGCCATAATAACACAATGTTATTATGGCGGCATACTTAAGACCTAAGGTGGTCACCATCTAGACTGACTCGAGGCCCTACCGATAGGGTGGGTTGTTTTGTCGCCTTTTACGACAGGCCGACCCCGGTCGCAGAGATCAGTATTTTTTCTCCGCCCCTGCATCGATAAAACGCGTTGGACAAGTGTGGTGGCTATGCTGTCGATTATCTTTTTGAGGAAACCCGAGTCCAGCGGTAGGATGTTATGGGTTCTTATTTTAAAATAGCATCATTATTGTAAGAAATGTTTGGACATGCCGCCTCCAACAGGCCTCGGCACGAGGGGTAGATAAGTGCCGCTTTGACTTCGTAAAAGATGACGTGCATGCCAATGGAATGGCTACACGTACCAAAGATGTCGAAGACCGCGTGGAGAAGATAAAGTCAGAAATTGGAATTGGGAACACGATTTAGCTCTAAGATGATGTGAGGCGTGTTGCGAAACCCGCTATTACAATATTTTTTTTGGAAACTCGTAAATTGAACTTAACTCATGCTGATTTCGTGGAATTTGATTCAAAACGCAAAATAATCGGTTGTCTATAATAATGGAAAATATAGAATGTACAGGCATTTGTGCACTAAAACATTGTAAAATGTTTTCTAATGCCATACCGTCAAAAAACGTTTTAGCGGGTTTTGCAACTACATGCCTCATAAAATCATCTGATAATAATGAGCATGACGGTAATGATGAGCAATATTACTAGAAATATTTTATTAACAAATAACATTTTAAATTACTATTCTACTGACTAGTAGTAAAAACAAGTACTTGAAAAGCCGCAGCTTTTTTTCAAAATGCTTCTAACGGTAAATTTGATTCAGATTTGCTCATCTAAAAAAATTATGAATATTAGCTTCGTAATTAAAAAACACAGGCGTATTTGTCGTTCGTCGTAAAGCTCCCATTGGATTTTTATACAGAACCAAAAAAAAAAAGATTCAAAATAAATATAACAAATGCCTGTATTTTTATATCCTCTTGCCGCATGTAAATGCAGACGAGACCCGACGCTACTCTCCCACCTACTCGAAATAGCGTAATGATGCCGTATAACGAGCTTGTTACCAACTTTTTGTTTACTCAATACATATTATGATTAATAATAATAGATAAAATACGATTACTACTCAAGCATTAAATATAGCTCCTTGCGAGGGTTTCCCACAAGCAAATAAACATGAGATCATTTCATAGCTACTGAATATCGAGGAAAGGTTAGCAATGTTTTAGTGTTAACTGACAATCATCTCAAACATTTTCAGACATCACTCTAACGAACTTAAACTTATGAGCTTGGGTTCGCTTTCCAAATGTTTCTTCTTCACTTTGCATGTTCTTCAGCGTCCCAGACAGTAACGCCATTGGGATGCATATCTTTCAGCTGAACTGAGCTCTAATTCTAGCAAAATGATTTATTTTAACTGTTTTTTATTATATAACAGAAACTTGAAATATTTTTTCCTGCAAGGGCGAAGTAACCTCTACGGCCGGACTAGCTGTGGCGATAATACAACCCATGCTAGATGGTAGAGCTCCAAGCCCGACTACATGGCCACTAAATATACCTTCCTTAATAATTGGCATATAACATGGTCGAACGCCAGGTGAAAGACCTGGGATCTGTACATCACGCGACTGGTGACATCGATTGCGACGTCAAGGCTCGCATTGCTGCAACGTGGGTCAAATAGCGTGAGGTAACTGGTGTTACCTGTGACCCCAGGATGCCGCTTAAGTTGAAAGGACAGATCTATAAGACCATTATTAGGCCTGTCCTTTTATACGGCTGTGAAACGTCGCCGATGCTAGAGCGACACAAGCAGGCACTGCTTGTCACAGAGATAAATATGCTGCGATGGATGTCTGGACTGACATAGAAGGACTTCATGTCTGTGACATCGCAGATACAAGGTATGGCCACGTGTTGCGGCAACCGGCTTCTTACGTGAGAAACAAATGTCTGACCATGCCGCCTCTGCCAGGCCCCGGCAGGAGGGATAGACCCAAAAAGGGCTGGCTTGACGTCGTAAAGGGTGATATGCGTGCCAATGGACTGACTACAAAGGATGCTGAAGACCGTGCAAAGTGGAGTAGAAAAAGTCGGAAAGCGGACCCCGGGCACCGAACCGGAAGTTTGAATTGCAACCGGGATTAATAACGCTAAGGTGATGATAATAAATAAACTTCCTTAACAATACATAACATGTGTCGGCAAAAATGATGATTTCAGTTCTTATAGGTGGACTACATCACAAACATCTATAGACGACGACGGTAACCACTTACTATTAAGTTAGCCGACAGCCTATCTGCTGTTCCACAGCAATAAAAAAAACAAAGGATATTGTTTCAAAGTGTCGCGGAGAACAAAGCTCTGCAGCTTATAAAAATATAAATAACTAGCAGCCCGTCCCAGCTTCGCATGGGTATTTAACAAAAAATTAAAAATTAAACCCTTCTATTTTTTTTCGGTCTCGGGGAAAAACCTCTCTTGACGGGTTATCCCGGCCCGGGGGACCGAGGGATATAAGGGACTCCGGAAAAGATGTTCAACCCACTAAAAAACCCCGCTGTTCTCCTATCGTCTACGCCCGGGCCCACGGATATATGGCCTGCCGATCTCGTGGGCCGGCGCCGGCCCGGGCTTTGTCTTAAAGCGGGCCCCTTCTAAAGTGCTGGCGCCAGGGGGTCAGGGTTTCGTCCCCCCGGCGCTCTCTTGTAACAACTCTAGGAGTTGAGGGGGGCTGTGGAACAGCACGCGGCCTTCTCCCTCGCGGCAATAGTGCGGGCGGTGGATCCTCCCCCGAGGGGCCGCCCGCGGCCGTTTTCTACGTCGGCCGGAGATCGTTGCCCGCCCTCCGGCGCCGACGACGCGGCCTACGTTGGCGGGAGGGGAGTGCGGTGGCGGACTCCCGCTCCCGTTCCGCCGCCTCCCTTGCAGACACTACTGCCTCGCAAAAGGAGGCGACGGCCGTCCATCCAGGATTGCCCCCGACCATGGACAGAACCAGGGCCGGGAGTGACAGGTCCACGGCCAATTCCGGACGGGACTCGCATCCCCGTCGCGTGCTAGTCAGGCGTGGTTATGACTACCAGACGACACTCCAGAAAAAGCAGAGTCGCCTGACGTCGTAGCCGGCCCAGCAAGACCAACCGACAGCGAGGATGCAATTCCCGCCCCATGAACACTCTGTGCAGGCGCAGTCGAAATAGGCATGGTTTCGACTACCAAATCAGGTCCCAGGGTAGAATCCGGGACCCCAATCAGTATTCGCAATCATCCCACCGGGGACCACGCCACGAACAGAGAGCTAAGTTGGAAAGGATGTAAGAGGTAGACGGAAAGAAAGGTAGGACTCTGTCGCCTCGAACGAAGAGGGGAGTGAAGCGACGGATGCTCGGGCACCTCGGGTACGCACACCCGTGCACTCCTCGGACAGATGAGCGCCCCTGAGGGCAAACCCTTCTATTTGCGTCAGGTTACTAAAAAAATAAAATTATAAAGAAAGTTTGAATATTATTATTTCTATGAGCTTTTATTTTAATGATTTTTTTTGTTATTACTTTTTATTTATTTTTCGTTATTTTTTAATAAGTATTCTAATTTTTGTAAAAACCCCAGTGACGCACGCCTACATTGCATAAGGTGCTGCCTAGCTAGCCGAACAGGGTGAGCGGCTACCACGCAACATTTTTCTAATACTTACATTTTTAAACTCGTGATATCTTTCGAATGGAATACCCGAATTGAATAATTCAAAAAGTTATATAAAGGTATTGAAACAGTTTTGAATATGAAGTAATTTATTTTGATAAGGATTAATACCAAGATCCAAATAAAGAGTCTTTTCTAGGGGCGGCATTTCAATTAAATTTTTAAAATAAAAGAACACTTATTGTGGCATAACTATAATAGTTAGACATATGCTGTCGCGACACTTTTTGTAAATAATGATGTGTTCTGCAAAGTTGTAGTACATTATTTTATTCTATCATCAATAGTTTTCGCAACGCACGCGATTTAAATAATATTTTAGGTAATTTTTTTACACTTTGGGTTACATTATTGGAGTTTTAGTAAGGATCCCTAATTTTTTTGAAAATATAATATAGCCTATGTCACCCGGGGATAGTGTAGCTTCCCAACAATGAAATAATTTTTTAAATCGGGTCAGTAGTTTCGGAGCCTATTCAAAGCAAACAAACAAACAAACAAACAAACAAACAAACAAACAAACAATCAAATCTTTCCTCTTTATAATAGTAGTATAGATATTATTATCATTGTTTGTTCTAGTATCATTGTGTCCAATTTAATGAACTATTGTGATCGCCACATTTACTATAGCTCATTGGCAAAGCCTGCCTCGTTGATGTAACGAAGCAGTTTTTTGACAGGAGCTGCTCGTATCTCATCCGGTTCCAGCATGTGCTTTCCTAATATGAGATTACGTTTATGCATCAGGGAACAGCAGTAGCACAGCAGGTGCAGAGGCGTTTCATCCGCCTCATTACAGAATCTGCAGGCTTTGCTATCCCTGATCCTTATAATGCTGAGGTGCTTGTTTAGGCAACAATGTCCAGTAAGCGCCCTCGTTAGGGTGCATAGCTGATTCCTGTTTAGTGCTAGTGCTTCAAACGCAAATTTACGGTTGTAGGCTTTTACTAGCATTTTGGAGTGGATATAAATTTAACTTCAAAACTACTCTAATAGCTCCAAAACTTAATTTATTTCCTATAAATTATAATATATTGACATGATTCAATTAATCAAACACGTCGAATAATAAATATATAAAACGTTTATCTACATACAAGTGAAATCAAAATAATAAAGCTTTGTGAAAACAGAGGAAAACAAAAGCACTCCTGTTATACGTGGAGTGGAGAATTAATTTGAATAATTTTGCGGTTATTTTCTGGGTGAGAATCCATCATTCTTCGCTACTTATAATACAGATGGCGGCACTGGCTACAGGTCATTAGTCGGGTGACTATCCGGAAAAATATATTAACATTTAAGCACAATTCTTTGAAATTATGCAGTTTTAAGGCTTACGATGTTCTTTGACTATAGAAATTTATCCTGACGTATTGAGTTTAGCTTTCATGACACCATCTGTACATTCATGTTATAAAAATACCAAAAAGTACTGAATACCTACGAAAATATACACATAATAACAAATGTCAAGCCATGCTGCGTCCGCCGGGTCCCGTCAGGAGGGGTAGACCCAAAAAGTGTTGGTTTGACGTCGTGAAGGGTGATATGCGTGCCAATAGGCTTACTACCAGGGATGCTGAAGACCGTGCAAAGTGGAGTAAAAAAAGTCGGAAAGCGGACCCCGGACACCGAAACGGATGTTTTGGTTGCAACCGGGATACAACTCTGGGATGATGATGATGATGACTTACGAAAATATATTCTTCAACTATAAATCTCAAATTTAGTTTAGAAAATGATTGATTATATTAGAATGTTCTCACAAAATATGTTTCCTGTTTTCATGGTAAAATATTCACACCTGCTGCATCAACCTTTATCTAATCAAGTATGGGCGTGAATTATATAGGTTTATTTTATAAAGTTTTGTATAAAAATGCTATGTATATATTATAAATAATTATTATAATGCTATAAGTTCTAAAGTGAAACGTAAGAACTAATTAAAAAAAGACACTGTTTTCGTAATTACTTTATAATTAAACACGTAATTAAATTGCCATAATTTGCTACAATTTTCTTCTTTTGAAAAAGAGAGTACTCATAAGTGTATGTAATTGTTCAACATTTGCAAGGAGTGTTTGGTGAGAAAGTAGAAATGAAATCTAAAAATATATTGCTGCTATACTGAAATATAAATCAATTTCAATCGAGATGAATGTCGTTAGAAGACAATCCACGCAGTGATTATTAAACTATTTCGGAAGATAAAAGAAACATTACTGCTTTCCACGGTCTCCCGCTAACTGCTGAATGAGAATCGGAAATTCATTCGTAAAATTATAATATTGTACGTGACCAATTTAAGAAATGCCACTCAATGATGATGGCGTAAGAAATAGTGCAGTTTATTGGGGTAGAACAGAAACTTAATAGTATTTTTAATCTGTAGAACAGCAGACAGGCTGACGGCCCTCTTAGAATTTAGCAGTTACCGTCGCCTATATGTGTTTGCAACGCCAGTGGCATCGCGAACACGCTGCTGTCCCATAAGGGTACAGGAACTTGGGTCACTAATGCCGGAACACAACACAAGGTTATTATGGCGGCATACTTAAGACCAAAGGTGGTCGCCATCCAGACGGGCTTGAGGCCCTACCACGTAGCTAGGGTGGGTTGTTATGTCGCCTTTTACGACAAGCCGATCCCGGACACAGAGGTTAGTATTGTTTCTCCACCCCTGCACGGACCAGTTAGGACACTTTCGTCATTTCATAGAGAGTTCTAAAAGTAAATAATAGATCTTTACCTATGAAGTTACCGTTCTGCAGTACTGGCCATTTCAAATCAAATTTTTGTTTGGCTAAGAATTCTAATTTCAAATTAATTTTATTTTAAAAACATGGAATTCTTTTTCCAAAAGTTGTCATTTGTTTATTGATTAGTATTACATTTTCATCGCATTTCAATCTTTTTCGTCATCATGGATACGTTAAAAATTCGAGTAATTATGGAATATGAGTACCGTCGTGGCAGCAACGCGGCACAAGCGGCATGCAACATCAACGACGTTTACGGAGCTAACACTACAAACCAACGCACCACCTGTTATTTGTTTGCTCGCTTCAGTTCTGGTAATTTCGACCTGAAAAATTAACCTCGCGGTCGTCCGAAGACTTTGGTGGACAATGACGAATTAAAGGCGATTGTGGAAGCTGATGATACACAATCTACGGCTGAACTAGCAGTAGCTTTCGAAGTTAGCGTCAAAACAATATTGGTCCATTTGCGTCAAATTGGCAAGGTAAAAAAGCTTGACAAATGGGTGCCCCACGAACTCAATGATCGTCAGCGCGAAGTACGAGTTGAGACGGGCCTTGCACTACTCAACAGACACACAAATGAAGGAATTTTGAACCGCATTGTTACCTGCGATAAAAATGGATTCTGTTTGATAACCGCAAGTGCTTAGCAAGTTGGTTGGATCCTGTTTCAACACCTAAACAATGCCCTAAACTAATACTTACCTCTAGAAAAGTGATGGTCACTGTTTGGTGGTCTAGCACCGGTGTGATTCATCACAGCTTCTTACCAAATGGGGTAAGCATTACTGCAGATGTGTACTGTGAAGAACTGAACACAATGATGGCGAAGCTGGTACATCTCCAACCATCATTGGTCAATCGCTCGTCTCCGCTGCTCGTGCACGACAACGCGCGACCTCATACTACACAGCAGACGGTCTCCAAGTTGCAAGAACTGGGGTTGGAAGTTCTTCGTCATCCACCCTACTCACCAGACCTTGCGCCTACAGACTACTACTTTTTCCAGAATTTGGATAACTTCTTGGCGGGAAAAAAATTCAATACCCGAGAGGCAGTACAAAATGCCTTTGAAGAATTTGTTGCCTCCCGTCCAGCTGATTTCTTTAAGAAGGGCATCAATAAACTGCCACTGCGTTGGCAAAGATGCATTGATTGCATGGGTGATTACTTCGATTAATACAAATAAAAAATACATGAAAAAAATTCGTTTAAATTTTTTCATACAAAACGGCAATTTCATAGGTATAGACCTAATATGTATTGTGTGACTTACGATGAATATTAAAATCAACTACTATTCCTACAAATAGAAAATTCCTTACAGGGTATCCGATTTATAACTTAACTGGCGTCAAACTAAACATAAAGGTGTGTAACTACCTTCAAATTATTTTTCTAACCTTAAAATTTATTTGAAGATAGTTAAAAAAGTTAGTTTATCGTTGAAAATATGGCAATAAATAAAATGTGGATTATGTAGAAAAAATATATTGCAATTTTTTAAAAAATACGAAATTTAAAACGCATTACAGCTAATTTCCAAAGTGTTTAGATAGCGCCATCTAGTCCCAAAGTACGTAGCATAGCATTTGTGTTATGTGTACTAGGCAACTAATATACTTATATACTTTTCTTTCGTAAATAAATATTTTACACATAAAAACCTAGAAGCGAGGTGGTAATCGAACCCATGACCTTCGCAAGCGTTCCGAAGTGCATTAACCGTTACTCCATGGAGGTCCTCAAATATATATAACATAAATGTATGGCTGAACATTTTATTCTAGACTAAACACTGCATATATTCTTTAAATCAATGTTTTTCTCGATAAAATGAAGCGATTCACCCCAAAGACTATTTACATTTCTTTACTCACACAGAGGTAGGTACATTAGTAGAATGTCCTGATAAACGAAACTCTCGTTTAATTCCCTCTCGCATACATTAGACGTTGTTTGTTTTTCTCAAATTAACATTTTTATTAGTCTGATACGAATCTTTTACTGACATCGCTTGGTATTTTTGGTTTTGTGGGAATATTAATTGGTCTTGTGATACGGGCTGAAAAGAAGACTACCCCAAAGGGCTACCCCATTACCTGTAAAAGGCAAGCATGGAACGGCATCTTCTGTAAAATCAATATAGCACCTTTTTTCCAGTTCCTGCTTGGTCAAGTTAAGGTCTCAGCAGGCACAGATGCACAAACTAGGAAGGTATCTGTATGATAGTACTGATCAATGAACTAGAGTTATAAAATGCACAAAAGGATTGAGGTTAACTTTTGAGAGCTGACGCGGTGGGAGCCTTAGCCGATAGCTGCTAGGCTGCAAAGAGCTGTTTATGAGTAGACTAATAATACTCATACTGAATACGCTGGATTGACCATGGATGTAACTTGGTTAAATCATCATCATCATTTCAGCCGGAAGACGCCCACTGCTGGACAAAGGCCTCCCCCAAAGATCTCCACGATGATCGGTCCTGCGCTGCCCTCATCCAACCTATTCCGGCGATCTTGACCAGATCATCGGTCCATCTTGTGGGGGGCCTACCAACACTGCGTCTTCCGGTACGCGGTCGCCATTCGAGGACTTTTCTGCCCCAACGGCCATCAGTCCTTCGAGCTATGTGCCCAGCCCACTGCCACTTCAGTTTTGCAATCATCCGGGCTATGTCGGTTACTTTGGTTCTCCTTGGTTAAATGTTTAAACTCAAAAGTCCAGGGTATCCAATTCCAAAAAAAATTATATTTGCCGAAAAAGAAATGATCTTATTTTCAAAGTTATTATGACTTACAAATGATTAATTAAAACTATAAACTCGATTTGTTACTACAAATTGATGATGTTTATGTAATAAATACATTGGGACTTCACACTACGCCGCGCCATCTAAGTCCCAAAGCAAAGCACTTATGTTATGAGTACTAGGCAACTAATAGACTGCATATATACTTTTCTTTTGCAAATAAATAAATATCCTGTATCCTAAATGGACGGGAATCTAATCTTTAAAATGAAATTATAAATAACTTCGATTTCCAAAAAAAAAATTTTTCCCAATAAAAATGACAGAAATTGTATTGTAATTTTAAACTTGACTCACGCCCTGTTTTACCCGATCAAGTTCCGCCCTAATTTAATATATTCCCTAATCTTAAAAATGATAAAGTTAAAATTATTCGAAAAAAAAAATTATATCTACCGAAAAAGAAATGCTCTTATTTTCATTTTATGCACTGTATTTATGTATGTATGTATGTATTTATTGTATGTATTTATGTATTCGTTTTGAATGAATATGCAACACTACCCCACTTTCAGCCCTCTCAAACTCTAATCCATCCTAAGGTTGCCTGGAAGAAATCGCTTCCAGCGATAAGGCCGCCGTTTGTACAATCTTTTGTTTGTTTTGTCCTATATTGTATATTTTTTTGTGTGTTGTGCAATAAAGTATATTCATTCATTCATTCATTCATTCATTCATTCATTATTCACCAATGAAGAGATAAACCTACTGTCAATTATTATTTTTACAGTTGGAATAAGATTATTGCTAAGCCGATGTAAGTACATTGAAAATTATTCAATTGAAATATTAAACATTTTATTTTCTTAGTTATACTGCAAACTTTCCAAATGCCCCTCATAATATTTGTGCTGAATTATATAGCACAACTCTTTGCTTTTATGGCTAGACCAGAAAATGTAGGCGAGACCATGCACATAAATTACCCACGCCCATTAGCTTAACCACATTTAGCACCTCAAAGGCTGGGCCCCAACAAATGAAGTTTAGAAAGCCGTTTAAGTCCAAAAATCACGTTACAAAGTTCCTGCAATCTTCACGCATACATTAAACCAGCGTACGACTAAAACAAAATCATTATTCAAATCCGGTGAATAATGTTTTCAGGAATCGAGACGGAGTTGCCGTACGTCGTTTTTGAATTTTAATACGGGACCCTAACAAGTTTTCAGTCAAAGTAAATCGGTAGTACCCACACTGTAACTGTGCTTGCGAGGACAGAGGACATTAAATTATTGTCTAAATTGTGAATTTGCAATTTCTTAGCGCCATTGTTCTATAAAAATTAAGTAGCAACGTAACATTATCTAATGGTAATATTCACTATTTTCGTTAATTTTAATGTATAGCTGATTCAAAGACTTCAAAAGTGGTCTCGTACAGTCATATCTCTGGACACATAGGGATTGGAATATTCAGCTGTGTGTGAGTGTGCGTGTGTGCGCGCACGCGTGCGTGTGCGTGTGTGTGTGTGTGGTGTGTGGTGTGTGTGCGCGCGCGCGCTTATATGTAGAGACTATCATATATGTTATTTCGGTCTAAGCTATAGTTTACAATAGAAGTTTTATTCAAGAGCAGATAATTAAGTCATCTTAATATATTAAAATTAAAGCTCATACACCTATAACTTAAACATTTTGCATTCTTAAAGTTAGTTTGTTCCACTGGCAAACGTTTACAGTATTTTTTAATTATTTTAAGGAGTATGATGATCGTCTTTTAAGTAAATGTCAAAACTAGTTTAAAAATTGTTTCTATTAGGAAACATAACAGAAAAAAACTAGGTTTACCATAGTAAATAGTATACCACCTTAAAAATATTTTATAGTCCACTTTACTGAAGTAAACGTGACCGAAGCTACGTCGGCGACCGATCAAAGAGACTTGATCAAAGGACGGTGTCCGGCGGAGGCTGAGACGGATTAATTAGACACCTTCACAAACACCCACGAAGAGGCACGTGCTTGCATTTTAAAAAGAAAAATATAGCCAATTAAAATACATGTTATAAATATATTACAATATATAGGACTTATACGAGTGCAGGGGCGGAGAAAGAATACTAACCTCTGCGGCCGGGGTCGGCCTGTCGTAAAAGGCGGCAAAACAACTCACCCTAGCTACGTGGTAGGGTCCTAGGCCCGTCTGGATGGCGATCACCTTTGGTCTTAAGTATGCCGCCATAATAACCTTGTGTTGTGTTCCGGAATTAGTAACCTAAGTTTCTGTACTCTTATGGGTCAGCAACGTTAAATTCTAAGCGGGCCATCAGCCTGTCTGCTAGCCCACAACAATAAAAAAAAGTTTTTAGCCACACATTTTATAGCAGCTTGTGTACCGTGCGCTCCAACACAGGCTGCTTGTAGGTTACTAAGTTTTTTTATGACCACCCGTATCTGTGTGGCTAAAAATCTGTAGGCAGTGGCGTTAATACGTAAGTAGCAGTAAATTATATAAAATAGAAATAACTAATAAATAAAATAAATAAAATAAAATAATGAATTAGAAACAGAAACTGAGTATATCAAGCGAAAAATTAATTTATTTTATCGATTTTTTTAATTTATTTAGTGTAGTATGGTCGTATATTGCGAACAAAAAACGTTATGTAACATTAAAATTCTAAAAATGAGAATGGATGGATACGGAAGTAGGGGAAGACCAGAGAAGGAAAGAGATAAATAGGTTGCATGATAGATATGACGAAAAGGGTGTGAATGTGAAAATGTTGGCTGACAGAGGATAGTGGAAGGAGAGAACGTATTGTAGCCTTACCCCATTCAATTTGGAATAAAGGCAGCAAAAAGAACGGAAATTACTGTCAAATTTCAGGTAAGGAAAATTGTTAATATTAAAAATAATAGTGATGTGTAAAATTGTATCACTACGTCAGTTTTCAATAAAATAAAAGTTAAAAATGGTATTCAAAACAAGAGGTAAAATGTAGTGACATTCAAAGCTACTGTATTTGGCAGACTTGGGATTTCAACTTAAACATTGTGAATTTCCTACAGTCTGCCTAGATGAGAAAAGAAGATGTATTGATGATTTCGAGAGAAAGACGAAGGCAAGCGGCTTTGAATATCTCGTAAAAAAGATAACGTGCAGGTACAGGTAATATGGTGCTGATGTGAATCCAATTCTAGAAACCACAAATTTTATTTAAAAAAATTTAACGACATTATCAGTAGTGTTATGTTAATATTAATAAAACTTCAATGTATGTAATTGTAACAAATAAATTAATAACCCATAACGTTCCATGGTTTTGGCCGGTCCCTAAAAAAGCAAAAAGGCACGCTTGTCCAAGGCAGATTGGTAACCAGTGATCACAGTATCAAGCTCTTCTTTCGATATTTTCCTTTACCATTAGTATTTGATACTTATGATACGCACATTGGGATCTGGGATCTGTGACCTGGGATCTGTGTTTCACGCGTCTGGTGACATCGATTGCAACGTCAAGGCTCACATTGCTGCCGCGTAGGCCAAATGGCGTGAGGTAACTGGTGTCATTTGTGACCCCAAGATGGCCGGTAAAGTTGAAGGAACAGGTCTATAAGACCATCATTAGGCCTGTCCTTTTATATAGCTGTGAAGCGTGGCCGGTGTTGGAGCGACACAAGCAGGAACTGCGTGTCACGGAGATGAACATGCTGCGGTGGATGTGTGGAGTGACGCGGAAGGACCGCGTTAGGAACTCCCGCATTCGCGGTAGTCTTCATGTCCGTGACATTGCGGATAAACTGCAGGAGTGTCGGCTCCGTTGGTACGGTCACGTTTTACGGCAACCGGATGCTTACGTGGGAAACAAATGTCTGGCCATGCCGCCTCCGCCGGGCCCCGGCAGGAGGGGTAGCCCCAAAAAGTGCTGGCTTGACGTCGTAAAGGGTGATATGCGTGCCAATGGGCTCACTACCAGGGATGGTGAAGACCGTGCGAAGTGGAGTAGAAAAAGTCGGAAAGCGGACCCCGGGCACCAAAACGCAAGTTTGGGTTGCAACCGGGATGAACGCTGAGATAATGATGATGATGACTTATAATACGCACATTACGTTTTTTTATTGCTGTAGGACAGCAGACTGACTGACGGCCCGGTTAGAATTTAGCAGTTACCGTCGCCTATGGGTATTTGCTACGCCAGTAGCATCGCGAACACGCTGTTGTCCTTTAAGGGTACAGGAACTTGGGTCACTAATGCCGGCTAAAACACAAGGCTATTATGGCATACTTAAGACCAAAGGTGGTCGCTGTCCAGACAGGCTTGAGCCCTATCACGTATCTAGGGTGGGTTGTTTTGTCGCCTTTTACGACAGGCCGACCCCGGCCGCAGAGGTTAGTATTGTTTCTCCGCCCCTGCACGGATAAAAGTGACGGATAAAGATGAAAGATTATATGAGAAAAATTGCCTAAGCATTGTGGGGTTAGAACCTGAGAACTTGGACTCCGGGTATGACACCACTTGGCTGTCATGTACCTTACATGTATTTATTTGTTATGAATTATCCAGGTACAGTTTAGTCATCACAAAGAACTGGGAAGAATAAATGTGCTATTAACTTTTTCAACTCTAAGTATACAATAGATGATATTTATAATAATTAACTATTTGGTACGGTCTAATGCTATTTATTCCCTAATGATATATATTGGTTTAGTCATTGTATGACTAAACCAATATAAAGCAGTATTTTTACAAAGATAGATTGTCTTAGGGTCTGATTTTGGGGGAATAAATTATTGCGCGCGTAATATATACTCCATTATTGTATTTCTTTTGGAATTAAATTGTTCGATACAGAAATTTCACAAGTGATATAATTATTTCCTATGGAAACCTTTGGAAGGTAAAAAGTATCTTTAATTTATTATGTGTTAAAATATTATTTATCGTTTTCTGTTTATCCTTAATTCAATTGATGGACGAGGACTCCGAATTTATAAAGTGGTGCTAGGAGTTTTGCAGCATGTTATTAATTTTCAGCTCCTCATTAATTATTATTTCATATAAAAATTAAAACATTCTAATGCAACTATTATAATTTAAGTAGTTTCACACAAACAAATCAAATTAAATCTTGTAATAGAGAATCGAGTTGTATATATAATTATACTGGTTAAAAAAACTTTAATGTGGCTTGGCATCAAAGACTTGTGTTGTGTGATTGCGTCACATCCAATATGAGCTAAACACTTCATCTAGGATCGTGACAGACTAAAACTGATTACTCGTTATGCTAATCAGATACTAAAGAAAGTATTTACTTTCTTTAGTACAAAAAAAAACAACATCATTTTATCACATTTATCCCATCTATTTTGCAAGCCAATAGACACAACTGAGATGAAATTGTTATAAGAAAAAAATTGTGCTGTAATCTTGAAAATCGCAGGTAGTACAGATGAAATGTTACTTAATGCGTGAAAAAAGCTTATTTTTGAGCATATAATAATTGTTCAAGTATTTGTTTTTGGTGTGAGAGTGCGTCCATTGAGTGGACAGTGGCCTTTACACGTAGATGAGTGAGTGTATCCGCAGATCGCCTCGATCGCCGGTCACCCGGTCATTACGGCCCTCTTTATGAAATATTTATGACGACTCCCATAACGATGGCGACGATATCATTATACTTTGTGATCGGGGGTGTTGGGCGGGGTGGAATTTCTGAACGTTGCTTCTTACCATTGCAAAGTCGCTAGCACCGGTATACGCTCCGACAAACTTTGTGCTAAGGTGGAGCGAAATTATTTGACAGATTTTGAACGAAATTGTACTGTGACTTTTAAAATGTACAATTTGGGTGTGCATTGAAATACGTGATGAAGAGGTACGACTATATTTTAGCATATTTTAGGACCTCATTCAAACAAATTTTACTTATTTTGATACTTAAAACTGTATTGTACAACAATGAGACCTTCAGTTAATACGTTAATTTAGTGCAAATCTGATTGATGATTGAAATTAACGATGTTAATTGACCGCTACTCATATTGCTTGCAGCAGATAACTTGCAATCAGCAGCTTCGGCCCCGGAATGCGCAGACGCGGACTTCCATATTAACTTGTTAATTAGGTCCATAATACGACTTGCAGATGAGTTGTGAAGTTGAATACATAAAAAGCCCTTTTTCAGCGATCGCATGCATTGTGAACGACGTCGGCCGGCGGCCAACACGCGGGGAGGCGGCCTATCCACCAGAAGTTTGCCTGTTCATAAATAAACGCGAACGGTATTCAACAGCCCTTGTGCTGTATGCATAACGAATTTGAAGGAGGCAAACTTGGAGGCTCTGGTTACGGGATCGAGTATAAAATTCAGTAACAACATGGTGGAGCTTTTCATTCGACCGTCCGCTGCCGGGGACGACATGTCTCCGCCATTTTAATTAGTTTGACATTTGACCTAACCTTCAATATAATAATAAAAAATATCGACCACCGGACTTCCCCTTACCATATTGGCGTTTACGTGCAGTGCTTGTGACCGTGGCAAAATGAATAAGAGTGTACAAGTCAGATTTGTGTTTATAAACGTACTGGAAGAGTTTCCGCTGCGCGAGTCGGCTGATATCAAGGCGGCCATCTTGGAGCGCTGTCAGTTGTAAAAGTAAGTGAAACCGAAAACCGCTAGGTGGCGTGTGTGTCGTTAGTAATGGCGGCTTTAGCGTAATGTTTGGAATATTTTTACATGATATTGAAGATGAATTTTTTAAATATAGCTTTTTATATTTAGGGTATTCTATAATTGAGTTAATTCTTGAAACCATTTTTAAGTACATTTGTTTTTCTATTGATGAACAAACAAATGGATAAAGACAGTACATAGTAAATACGGGTTTATGATTATTTCTACTTGTATAATTTTGCATTATGTATGTTTTTCGAATCCTAGCCTTATATTGTAATATATTTAGAAAAAGCTCGCCCTTGTTCAGCTGGAAATATGAAGATTAACAAAAAACACTCAGTTTCTACTCCTTTATCAATTCTAAATATTAATACAGATTTAGGCCACTTATTAATAGAGGTGGATAAGATTACCTTTTGATTATACCTAGTCAGGTCATAAATTCTGTCACATGTTTAATGTAAAATAATTGTAACAAGTTTATTAATTATGTAACCATTCATATACCAAAATGAACTTAACAAAACATAGATTCTTATGACATTAAAGTTTATTCAAAATGACCTCCGTGATTTTGAATACAAGCCTTCAATCTGCGCGGCCAGTTGTCTATCGCAGCACGAACGAGGTCCATGTCAATATCGGCGGCTGCCTTAATCAAGGATGTCTTGAGTGACTCCAAATTGGGATGAGGCTTTGAGCACGCCTTTTCCTCCAAGTGTTGCCATATCTTGTAATCTAACGGATTCAAATCTGGACTGGAGGAGGGCCAGTCTTCGTGCCGGATGAAGTCGATTTCACGCGCCGCCAGCCAGTCTTGTGTGCTCTTCGCTCTATGAGCTGGCGCCGAATCTTGTTGGAATACCCAGTGCCTGTTATTGAACATGGTATGAGAAACAGGTTCCACAAGGTTCGTCAGGACTGTATTTTGATACACAACAGCATTCGTTTTTACACCTTTCTCACAAAAATGTACCTCTGTTAAGCCCCAATAAGAAACTCCCAACCATACCATGAGCGAGGATGGAAAATGACCTCGTTGGACACGCGGAATACGGTTGCTCGCTTCTTCACTACTGTGTGCGTACACCTTATCATTTTGTTTGTTGTAGCTCTCTTCTACGGTAAACATTTTTTCATCCGAAAAAAGAATTTCCCGATATTTTTTTCCCGCGTACCGCTTCAACAAAGCGTTGCATCTCTTCAGTCTCAGGCCCATTAGACGAGCATTCAAACGATGTCCTGTTTTTCTTCGATATGCCCGAAGCCCTAAGTCTTCATTTAACACCCTTTTCACCGTGGTTCTGCTTAACCCCATCTGAAGGGCCAACAGTTTCTGCTTACGTTTGGGATTTCTTTGAATTCGTGCCTTCATAGCTTTTATCACTGCTGGAGTCCTAACAGACCGAGGGCGACCACTTCTTGACCTGTCATCTACACTAGAGTCTTCATTGTATCGTTTGATAGTACGATAAAACGAATCTTTTGGTAATATTCAAATTTTTCAGTATGTTAAAAATTTGAATTGGCGCGTAACCGCAACGATGCAACGCAATAACTGCAACACGGTCTTCTTTAAGCGTCCACTCCATATTTAAAAATGAGTAAAATTCTAAAAGTTATACATTTTTATTTTCATGAACAATTCGAAATTCTAATTCAATAAACTTTTTTGTGGCCAGCATTCTAAAAGAAAAGTTTTTACTGTGTGACAATACTTATGACCTGACTAGGTAGATTAGGTAGTCACGTACATTGATAATTTTAGAGTACATGTTCATGCGTGTTATATTTCAACAGCGTTAATTTGTGATAACTATAATACTCGTATGGGCATTAATTTTCCTTTTGTATTGCTAAGGGATTAGACACGCTGCCGACCCACAATAAATTGGTTATTCATCAACATTTTCATCTCAACGTTACATTCCAGTTGCAACACAAACAAGTCGGTGGCCGGGGTCCGTTTTCCGATTTATTCTTCTCCCTAACGCACGACAATACAAGGTTATTAGGGCGGCATATTTAGAAACTAGGTGGTGGTAGGACGGGTTTACCCTACCACCTAGCTAGGGTTGTTTAGTCCCTTTTTTGGACATCCTGACCCGGCCGTGGAGTTATTGTTACAACTACGGAGTATCGGTTCCAAACCGGGTAAATAAATAATGACTAAAGAACGAAGACTAATAATTGAAAATAATGTCAAAGTGGTACTGGGATAGTTATATATTTTATGACCTCCGTGGCAAAGTGGTTAACGCTCTTCGGCACGCTTGCGGGGTTTACTGGTTCGATTCCCGTCTCGTGTCTAGGTATTTATGTATTATTTACAAAAGAAAAGTATATATAGTATATCAGTTGTCTAGTACCCACAAATACACACTAGTGCCACTTACTATGGGACTAGATGGCGCTGTATAAATTGTGACAGTATATTTATTATTATCTGACAAAAGCCTAACATGCGTAGCAGTAAAAGAGTATACATGAAGTAAAATCATATCCGTGCAGGGGCGGAGAAAGACCTCTGCGGCCGGGGTCGGACTGTCGTAAAAGGTGACAAAACAACCCACCCTAGCTACGTAGTAGGGCCCCAGGCCCGTCTGGATGACGACCTTTGGTCTCAAGTATGCCGCCATAGTAACTTTGTGTTGTGTTCCGGCATTAGTGACCCAAGGTTCTGTTGATACAGCAGCGTGTTGGAGATTCCACTGGCGTTGCAAACACCCATAGGCGACTGTAACTGCTAAATTCTAAGTGGGCCGTCAGCCTGTCTGCTGTCCTACAGCAATAAAAAATGACAGATCGATTAGCTTAAAATGTTACGCCAGTTATTGAGAGGGACATGGAAAATTATATCGTTTCTAAGGTCTATATAAGAAGTAGAAGCTCGTCCTCTACTAACCTGTAGATAGAAAAAGGCTACACCTCAGTTGTATCATCATCTTAACATTGAATTCCGGTTGCGCAATCTTCCGTTTGGGTCTACTAAGACGAGTCGCCAATCATGGTGAGGAATATCAATAGGTCCACCTCATCCTAGGTAATCGTAAAACGTGACAAATGAATAGCTTATTTTGCTAATTAACAGAG
This sequence comes from Malacosoma neustria, assembly GCA_963693495.1. Taxonomy (NCBI): domain Eukaryota; kingdom Metazoa; phylum Arthropoda; class Insecta; order Lepidoptera; family Lasiocampidae; genus Malacosoma; species Malacosoma neustria. The sequence goes on along the minus strand of OY856378.1, from coordinate 2,208,558 downwards.
AGTAAGGGGGTGGCCTTTTTCGGATACTTCAGCGTTGGATGTTAGACGGTAATAATTTCTGTAATTACTAAATCTAGCCACTTCAATAATAATACCGAAAGAGAAAAGTTTGTGCTGTGGTATTTATTCAATGGCTTTTGAATCGCTCGGGAGCCGGTAAGAAATTCTGAAAAATTCTTGGTCGAATTCTTCATTTCTGAAAGTGTCCTTAAAAATCAACCATGGCCTGTCTCCACTGCTGCATTGCTGTTTCCACTTCGACCGGTCCTCAACTTCTCGAATAGTGGTTGCTATTGGGAGTCCAGTGAGGGCGGTTACCTGGTCATACCAGCGGCTAGGTGATCGGCCACGGGGTCGCTTTCCTTCCATTTTGTCCGTCACGATCAGCTTATCCAAGTTATCCGGCTGTCGTTGGAAAATGTGACTGATTTTGATATATCATCTACTAAATTAACTGTTGAAATCACTTATTTGGGGATTTGTAGTTCTTTATATAGGCAGCGTTGGTAGGCCCCCCACAAGATGGACCGATGATCTGGTCAAGATCGCCGGGATAGGTTGGATGAGGGCAGCGCAGGACCGATCATCGTGGAGATCTTTGGGGGAGGCCTTTGTCCAGCAGTGGGCGTCTTCCGGCTGAAATGATGATATAGGCAGCGTCAAATTATTTCTATTATTACTTCAGAGGCTTCGCTGCCTCTCAACTAATAATGGAAAATGGGAAAGGCGATATTCGGGCGATGTCGCATCAAAATATCTTCAACAATGAGTTAAATAGGCAAGGAAGGTGTTCGGATTTTCTTTTGGAACAGAGAGTCAAGCGACAATGATCCAAAAAAAAAGGGACGGCAAAGTCCTAAATGGTAGGTACCACTACCATTGATGCTCAATAATTACTTTTATGATCAAACAATTGAAAAAAATTAAAAAGAAAAGATCAGTGCAGGGGTGGAGAAAAAAAGACATTTCCTTCTGGGGTCTGCCTGTCGTCTGGATCACCCCTTATAAGTAATGCTGCCATAAGATTGTGTTGTATTCCGACCTAGATTTCAGTACCCCTACGGGTACAGCAGTGTGTTAGCGGTGCCCCTAGCATCGCAAACATACAGCGACGCTATTGCTATTTGCTGTATTATATGCCGTCACCGTGTCTACTGTCCCACAGCAATAAAACAAAGACTCATAGTAATTTAATAATCTATAGTAAATTATAAATGAAAACATTCTTTTTTTAGTTTGTTTACTTTCCATTTTCCATAACAGTCAACAAGGTGTTGATATGACGTCACAAACCCCTGCATTCGTTATGACATGTCATTTTCCGCACTAGCGAACTACTGCGGGTATTTGGATATCAGCGAGAATAGGGTTAAAATACGACCAAGTTATGTGTGCAGCTAAATTTGACTGTGATTAATGGTTGAACCTTGCTGTTTTAATATTACGGTTTATTATAAAGGAGATGTTTATTGCAAAATTTGGTTTAGATTTTCGGAGTTAGGTGGTGACATTTCATCTGCATACCGTCGAGATTTTAGAGCACAGTATTATAAAAAGAGTGTACAGGTGTCAAGCAGTGATTTTTAATTTGATAATTTCATCAAAGAGCTTTCAAATTCTATTCCATATATCCAAGTTGACGTTGTCTTAGGTTATTAAGGTCTTAACGAAGACGTACTTTTTTTGTTAGAAATATAAATTTATTTTCATCTTGCTTAAATGAGTTCACTCTTTTTATTTGTGTTAAACTCGAAACTGATCTGGTATGATATAGTAGCTGATACCCGCGACTTCATTCGTATGCGTACTAAACCGCTTGTCCCACTTCTCCGCGGCAAGTAAACACACATCACTGAACACGTACAGCTTATAAAAATCGTTATTTTTAAAGTTTCAATAACTTTATATTAAATGAAGATATCGCAATATTTTTTTAAGATAAGGGCCAAATGTCTATGAAATAAAACTTACAAATTTAATTGATACCAATCCAGTAGTTTTGCCGTCTTGCGTGCGCAACTGTAGACCAACATTTAATTTATATAGATTTAACAACTTAGTTCAAATCTTTATAAATATTATAATCGTATTTCTTTTCTATGAAATTACTTCATAAATAATACTTATTAATACATATTAAGTATTATTTTAAATCAAAACTACATTTTGACGATTACGAGTTACATTTACGATAACATATACCATAAACTCCTTTGTAATATTTAATAGCAAAGCAATAAAACCGTGTTAACATTAATTAAAGCAATAAATAACAAGCGCTAACGAGGTAAAAGAATTTAAGCTATTCTCTGTACGTGATTTACTACGGTGTACATTTTAGTTTCATATTTTACCATTTATTCCATTTATAAACGATCATTTAGTAATTCATTTCTGATTGGATCGAAAGTTATGGAACTCAAGATGCGCTATTGAAGTTAAAATACAGCTACAGCGTGGAATTTTACATTTATTCCTCTTAATCATCATGTCCACTGCCTTTTTGCATGGATTTTGCATGGACGTCAAACAAGGACTATTTGGGCCTGCTCCTCCTGCCGGAGTCCTATTGTGGCATCATAGCAAGGCTATTTGTTTATAAAATAGCCTTACAGCGAAGATGACATACCTACAAGTTATCTGCAATGTCGCATTTGCAATCGTTGTAAATAGGCTACTGAGAATGTGGCAGATCCTAACAGTGATTATTGATGATGAAAGTGACTATTGAACTAATTGCCTATTGATCTTCATCTGATCGAATCGGAAAATCTAACCCACCAATCCGGAAAGGAGTGGTGTGGGCCTATTCATAATCCTGACCGTAACTACACGCAACGGCGTGACAAACTTGCTAAAGTTGTTTTGTTTCAGCAAGATAACGCCCCCGCGCACAAGTCCAGAGTTGCGATGGCTACCGTTCAAGAAGCTAGCTTCGAATTGACGGAACATCCTCCATATTCATTGGACCTAGCTCTTAGTGATTTCTACCTATTTCCGCGGTTAAAAGAACATCTCAGGGGCCATAAATCTGAAGATGATGACGCAGTAGTTGCCCGGTACACGATTTTTTAAGGGATCAGGAAGAAGATTTTTTAAAGGGAATTTTAGCTTTAGAACAAAGATATACAAAGTGTATAAACCCAAAAGGTGACTACGTCGAAAAATAAAACAACATTTAATAAAAGATAATTGCGTCATACTCATTATCACTTTTTATTGAACACCCCTAATATATGGATTCGCGATGTTTTCTTCATCTTTGTTTCTTTCTTCCAAATAACTCCAAAATTACTTTTAGAATTATGCAATAACGAAACTTAAAATATTTATAAAGATAAAAGGTAAATACCAATGTCCGGGTTGTCTGGAAGAGATCGCTCTGTAGCGATAATGCCGCCCATTGTAAGTCAAGTACATATTGATTGTGTAAATAAGTTTCATTATATTTGTAAGATTGGTTTACAATAAAGTGTTATCTATCTATCTATCTACCAATGGTCGCTTAGTGGTCAAATTTCGATAAATTCATTTAAATTTTAAGTACAAATAATAATAAGATTCTATTTTCAAAGCCTCTTATACCTTTTTATTCACAAATTTAGCTTATTTATGTTTGAATAGTAAGACTATAAATAAATCGTGTTAAAGAGCTATAAAAGTTTTTTTTAAAGACTTTAACCATAAACAAAGTAATATATATTGGTTCTTGTCCATAGTAATATTATAAATGTGGAAGTAACTCTGTTTTTCTGTCTTTCGGTATAGAGATTGGACCTTGGAGGACATAGGCTACTTTTGTTGTGAAAATTAAACTTGATTATTGCTGAAGAACAGCAGACAGGCTGGCGGCTAAATAGTAAGCAGTTATCGTCGCTTACAAATGTTTGCGAAGCCAGAGGCACCGCGAACACGCTGCTGTCCCATAGGGGTACAGACACCTAGAACTAAGAGAACCAGCCAGCCAGCCAGAACTAAGACTAAGGGTGTTTGCCAGCCAAACGGGCTACCATGTAGTCATGTTTTGTCACTTTTTACGACTGGCTGACTCTGGCCACAGGGGTTAGTATGCTTACTCCATCCAGCACGGAGAGAAACGTAATTAATTTCTGTTTTTTTTATATGGCAAAACAACATTTCACAGATTCAGCTAGTATGTACATAAATCAAGCATGTTATTGAATGTAATATTATATTAATTACTTTAATATTTTTAAGCTTTAATATTAATTATTAATCTTTAATATTTTATCCGTGCAGGGGCGGAGAAAGAATACTAACCTCTGCGGCCGGGGTCGGCCTGTCGTAAAAGGCGACTAAACAACCCACCCTAGCTACGTGGTAGGGCCTCAAGTCCGTCTGGATGGCGACCACCTTTGGTCTTAAGTATGTCGCCATAATAACCTTGTGTTGTGTTCCTGCATTAGTGACCAAGTTCCTGTACCTTTATGGGACAGCAACGTGTTGCCACTGGTGTTGCAAACACCCATAGGCGACGGTAACTGCTAAATTCTAAGCGGGCCGTCAGCCTGTCTGCTGTCCTACAGCAATAAAAAAAAGCATTATTATAAGTAATAGCTTTCTTGATATATAGTCTTGTGCCAAATTCCACACTCCTCCGTCCGCGTAATTTACTTAAAAAGGGGTACAATGCTTTTAAACTTATTTACATATAGATTATAAACTAATTAACATGTCTTTATAAACTATTATTAACACACATAATGTTAGAGACATTACGAAGGTTGTTATCCGTTCAGAGGCGGAGAAAGAACTCTAACCTCTGCGGCCGGGGTTGGCCTGTCGTAACAGGCGACAAAACAACCCACCTACATGGTAGGGCCTCAAGCCCGTCTGGATGGCGACCACCTTTGGTCTTAAGTCTGCCGCCATAATAACCTTGTATTATGTTCCGGTATTAGTGACCCAAGTTATTGTACCCTTATGGGACAGCAGCGTGTTCGCGATGCCACGGCGTTGCAAACACCCATAGGCGACGGTAACTGCTAAATTCTAAGCGGGCCTGTTTGCTGCACTGTAGTGCTGTAGCATTAAAAAAAACATATATAGTGTTAGAGACAGTGTGAAGTTCCTCTAATACCGTTGGCGTTATTGATAAAATAATTGCTATTTTCTTTTTAAATTGTTAAGTTTATCAAACATTAAATAAATTGTTATATTTTTCATTTCTTGTTGCAATTAATGGCGGATTTATTCTTGTATTAACACTTCTATTCTACTTAGGATCTTATTTTGGATAAAATATTGATTTTAGTGTTTTTTTTTTTATGTTACGGATGGGTACTATTAAACTATATCCTATAAACTATACCTAATTTTAAAATTTATTTTAAAATTAGGTTATGGTGAAAAAAATTAAAACAAACATAACCATATTATTAACCAAAAAGAAATAATTTGTTTTCTTTTGAGATAGGAGGGACAAGCGATAATCGCTTCTGTAAACAAAAGAACTTACGCTACTTTTTACCGAAGAAAAGCAGTGATTAAGAAACGTATTCCACCGTATATACGCAGCGGACTCCGAGTTCCGCAAGGAAAGATGCGGATGTCATCTGAATAAGCAACGAAGCTTAAAATTGTTAAAAGCTAAGAATTCAACTAAAGTATTTACTGTAGTAGAATTCAGTTTAATATTATTAATTCTTTATTTTATAAATGTAAATTTTATACTGTGTGGCTTCGTTCTGAAAAAAAGCCTTACATCAACAACGTGTATGTTTATTTATGATGCCCCAAAGGCAAGACAAAAGGGAAAAGAGCATTAAACAAGCAGGAAACTGGAAAAAGGACGATCTCCACCCAATTCCTGTCCTTTGTTCGAAATAAAAACACATTTTATTTACTAAGTGGGTATTTAGAATAAAAATTCAAGTTGCTCGGTCTTCGTGCTCGTTAAAAAGTACAAAACGTTCTGTGGCGTCCTCTAGAGCAGATTTATTGCCACTTTTACAATGTACAGGCGGTAGATAAGGCTACAGTCATTTAGAATAATATATGAGAGTGGGTAAATTATGTTTTATGTCTTAACTAGGAGGAATGAAGTTATGCTTCTAGAATGTTCTAGAAAATGTGTGATGACTTAAAAGGTCGTTGTGCTAAGTAAAAAGAGGTTCTAAACTAATCTAGCTTATTTTTCTATTCCAAATTTTGTATTGTTGCGTAACGACTACTTTAGGTTATTTACATTTAAAAAAATCTGAAATTGTGTTTATTTTGCAGACTGCAGTAATTTTTTAAATTTTGTTGCCTAACTTCGTTCTTCGTCTCCTGCGGGCGAATTTAGGTATCCCTAATTATTGGGTTGTACATTAGTTTGCGGTAGATTATTATTTTATGATATATTCCCATTTTACATGATCCATTCAATTTGTCTTCTCGAATGAAGAAAATCATCGTAAGAAATGTAAGATTTGTGAAAATCTTGATCTTAGCAATGGGACATTACAACTAGCCATTATAATAGATAAGTTAATATAAAAACAATCCATCATTAGTAGATCCTGGGATCCATTCAAGAAATACCAAGATATACGGCTAAAACGATTATGGTGATTATTCAATACAGATCAGCTGCATACGCACTAAATAATCAATACAATAAAGCGTTTAAGATCTTAATTTTTTAGTTTTTAGTATAACATTTGTTACAAGATATTATAAATATATGTTAGTTGATTGTTTCCCACCGAAATTTTAGTATAGCTTTTAATACGAGTACTACCTTTCATTTGGACTAATTTAAGAACTTAAAAGATTGTTCTTTTTTTATAGCTAGAGATCTGCAAACAGGCAGACGGCCCACCCTGGAAGGTGGTCACCGTCGCCTATGGACGTTTGCAGCACCAGAGGCAATACCAACACGCTGCTGGCCTCTGTTCTATTGAAATAGTATAAAATCGAAAGTTACCTCTCTTAAATAGAAATTATGATTTAGAAATCGGTATTAGTTTTATCTTTCAATGAGTAATATATTTAATTTTCTTTTGGACTTATACCAATTACTTGGAGGTTTTTGATCCCAGAATCTCGATAAAAGTTTAAACGCTTTCCATAAATAAATTTAAAAAGTTGTCAAGGCATGACTATGTACCATAAGAAAGCTATTAATTGTATTATTAAAAATTATATTAATGATCGCATAGACTGGGTATAATATAATTAGTAAATATTTCCTAAGATGTTTAATTTTATTTAAATTTAATATGAGACTCTTATAATTTATAATATTTTCAATACAAAATAAAAATGTTGAATACAGGAATCGCTGGAAAATTTATTTCGCCGTTTTTTATTTTGTCAGTCTTATTTTTGGGATAACGATGATATTTCGTCGCCTTCTATAAGCAATCCTTGTAATTTAATAATAAAATACTATTTAACCACTACTCCCTAAATTTAATTTTTTTTATTAAAACCAATATATTCGTAGATGTATTTGGTCAATGTCACCCGGTGATTGGTGCAAGTTAACAACGAAAACCATATATAATAACTAGCTCACTCATAAATCATCCTGCTACAGTTTATTCACTATTTAAAAAAGTAGGATTTATCCCGGATTTATCATTTATCAAAATCATTATCGTCATGTTTGATAACTCGATACGTAACACATTAATTGTAACGATAACCTTGTGTTCTGGCATTGGTACCCTTATGGGACAGCAGCGTGTTCGCGATGCCACTGGCGTTGCAAACACCCATAGGCGACGGTAACTGCTAAATTCTAAGCGGGCCGTCAGCCTGTCTGCGGTCCTATAGCAATAAAAAAAAAACGATGTACATAATCATGGCTTGTTATAGACAGATACCAACCATGGGGTCGTATCGTGATTTCATTCGACCCCGATAATCGAACCACTGTGCAAACACCGAATAACCAATTTCCAAACAATCTACATATAGGCTGTTTCTAAAAAAAGGTTACATTAATTTACAGTTTCCTAAATGAAATTGTAAATATATACTTAAAAAGAAGTTATATATTTCTTTTTTATCATACACGTATTGTATTGTCCTTTTCTTTAAAAATTACCTACTACTAATTTGTTTGGTCTTTCAGAGTGAGTTCAAGATTGAATTTGGTTAAAATCTGTCCTTAAAGAGCGTGGTCAAATTGTCACATTCACGTATTAGATTTATCGATAGAAATATAAAAAATATATAAAGAAAATGTAAATATTATTTTTTTTATGTTTAATACTTACACTTGCTCGCGACTTCGTTTACTTGAGATTTGAAACTGGATCATCAATATCCGTAGAGAATTAGACTGCAAAATACCCAGCATCTACACCGCCAAAGTTTACATCATATCTTTGATGAAAATGATCTTTGAGATCTCGTAATAAATCTAATCTCTAATGATAATAGTCAAAATAAGTACACTAAAAGAATTTTAAAGGGACACGAAGACCTTTGTGCTCACGGTTCACAGGTGTAATGAAATTTAGTTGCAATATTTTAATGTTAAGCTAATGGCATTCTCCTCGTTAAGGAAAATATCATACTTATTACTTTATATATTAATATCGGATCTTCAATTATAATTTTTAAAAAATCAGTCAGTGACATTGTCGCAAAAAGCGTGGCAAAATTTTATGAAAATAGTGGACCTCGGGGTCCAAAGTGAAGGTATTAATAATGACAAGATTTTAATGAAGATATTTCTCCACAACATAATTGTGATTGCTACACGAACACGCTTTATAGTTAACAGCCGTGGGAACCTGGTGAACATGCGCGTGCGCAGACCGACGCCTCGAGCACAACCGGACATTACGCGCAACGTGAATCAGTCATTATGGACGATCAAATCTTTGAGAACTTTACCAGAGTTTATATTCCAGATACCATATAGTGGTTTTAAAAAAAAGATTTAGCAAAATACGAAGAACATAGTAAAATACGAAAAAGGTAGCCTAATAATCGTCAATAAATTTATATACGTTAAAACTATTTGCTTACTGATATTTGTTACTAAATTTAATTCTTTGTATCCGATAGTTCGGTTATTAGCCCGGGGTCTTCCCCAGGTTTGACAGTTGAAGCTCTAGATGCAAAGATTAACCATGAAATAATGATCATCAACATCATTATCAGTACGCGATCAACGACTTAGATTTATTAATTAAACAATGATACAAACAACAAATATGTCCAGCTAAATTAATGTTGAAAACATGGGTTATAGAAACTAAAACTTAAACTGGGTCTTGTATTTTTACCAACGGACAATTAAATAGAGGTGATAAGATGACACGGCTTGCTTAGTGCTTAGAGGACAAAATATTTATATGAATCAAATAGTACATTTTGATCGGTTATGTTTACTTTAAGTAAATGTTTGTGAAAAAGCTCTGTGATACATGTTGTATCTATTGCAAAGGTCTTCGAAAATAATGAATAAGTATTAACAACCCATAACATCTTTTTGCTGGGTTCAGGACTCCTCGTAGGGGGAGCGGGCTGTATACTTTAGCTACACATACCAGTAATTACGGTGTACAGGTTTCTTCACGATGTTTCCCTTCATCTTCGGTACGTGGCAATTATGTTATATTATGCACATTAGGCGGGAAAACTGCGTATACGATGAATACCATAGGAATTCGGACCCGTGACGATCTCCTAGTGATATTACTTGGTTATCCTATTTCTTTAAAAGGTGTATGTGTGTTTTAATAGTCTTATAGGTTTATATCTAAATATCCGGATGACCGAACTTTGCTCGGTATTTTCTTTTTCATAAATTGTGTTTTTTGGAAATTAACAATTGATTTTCTTAGTCTAACCTCAAAGCAAACACTCATTGACTTCGTGTTACTTAACAATGTCATCTGCTGGAATAGCTTTAGTGTTGTTGTGTCTTTAAAGCAATTTAAAAAAAACAGTATTATTATTCGCCGATAGATGTCAGGAAGAGTCATTTTTCAGTTTAAATTGCGACTACTCAAACGCCACCTTTTGACATTTTGTAGAAATGATTCCTAGCTAGATCGATATATCACTCCCGAAACCCCCCGTAAACTAAATTTCATGAAAATTGTTGGAGCCGATTCCGAGATTCCAATTATATATATACAAGAATTGCTCGTTTAAAGATATAAGATACAGATCTCTTAGATGTTTTATGATATCTATATCATATGAGTTTCTAAGGAAGTCTAATGAATAAGCACTACCTACGTAAGTTACATAATACTATCCGTTAATTTAACGACCACCCCGCTAACCACCCTGGGAGATTATATACTTCAGATAAATGTTATCTAACCTATGTACATAAAATCCCGGGCAAAGCAAAATTGCAGAAGTGGAACAGGACAAATCCCGCCCACGTTTGGCTGGGCGTGGTCAAGCCACGCCCACGTATGCTTCAAACTAGAAGCTTATTGTGAATAATGAAAGGACGAGATATAAAAATGGTTGCTTTAAGTAAGAAAAATCTATAAGGAAAATAATTGTGTAAATTGTGTAAAACTTATTTGATTGTGTTAAATACATATTTTATTGGTCATAATATTATCTCGACCTGAGAAAGGAATAACTCATATATTAACCTAGGGTGTTGTAAAAGGCGACCAATTAAAACTCCTACTAGCTCACAGACACAAAAGAATAGGCGCCATTTTAGAAATTACTAAATGGCGCCCGATAACATGATAATCTCAAATAAGAATTAACCGTACGTTACATTTCTTTATATTTTCGTACACGAGCAGAGTCAAAATACGTACTGTTATTAATAGACTAAAACTAAAAGGTGACAAAATGACACTAGGTAGTAAAGAGTTACTACCTAGTAGTTAGAGAAATATACCGCTATAATAACCTTGTGTTGTGTTCCGGCGGAAGTGGCCCAGTTTCCCTACGAGGACGGCAGCGTGTCAACGATGACCCTGGAGTCAGAACATCCGTTGGTGACGGTAACTGCTTACTATTAAGCAGGCCTATCTGCTGCTCCTCAGCAATAAAAAAAATTGTACGTTAAGACACAAGGTTTTCCTAACTATACGATTTAATTATATTTAAATAACTAGCTGTGCCCGCGACTCCGTCCGCGTGGAATAGTGACTTTAGGCAGCATTTTTTGAATATATGAGATCAATTTAAATTGGAAATTCAACCTAAAAAGTCCAGCCTAAGATGAACCCTATTTCATATGATCGATGATATAAATCTGAGGTCAACTTAAATTGGTATAAAATTTCAGAAAATTATCATTTTTAACAAAAACTACTTTTTTTCTAAAATAAAAATAGCCTACGTTACTCCTTGATACATCTGCTATCTGCCAGTGATAGTCCCGTAAAAACCGGTGCAGCCATTTCAGAGATTAGCCGGAACAAACAGACAGACAGACAAAAATTTTAAAAAATGTTGTTTTGGTATATGTACCGTGTATACGTCCTAATGCACTTAGTAAAAAGCGGTTATTTTAATATTACAAACAGACCCTCCAATTTTAATTATTTGTATGTATAGATGTATAGATTACAGCAAAGCCCTTGTTGCTAAATACTTTTAGCAATCACTTTACGATTGAATAATCAACAGCATTCTTTGTACATTATATGTACGCTACCGGTTACATAAGAAGTTTTCGTTTTGGAGCCTTTAAAGTTACTTAAGCTCGCTACTTGAGCGTCGGTGGGAAACAGTTACTTTTCTTGTCCAAAAATATATTAAAAAATTATAGGAACTTGGATGTAACTAACTTTGGATCTTGTTGAAATCTGAGTCTGAAAAACTAGATCGTGCTTTAAGAACAATTGTTTTATAACTCTTGTACATACAATGCACTGTGAAAAGAGAAACAATAAAATTGTTTGAATAAATGTATTTATTTGTACTGGTTATTAGATAAGAATATATCTTCTATATAGAATATATCTTCTAATAAATATAATTTTACTACATGTGTTTCATTGCAATATAAAATTTTATGTCTACATTTATTAACTATCTTTAAAATCTATTGTGCAGATGCTGTAATAAAACAATTTCATACATGATATATAACACAAAAGTTCTACCACACTATAATCTAGATTCATCATTTATTTTCATAAGGTAGAAAATGTACATTTCAATTAATTTTCATCATTCAATTAAATTTCATCTCTGATTACGGTTAGGTTTATAATATGAAGGAAGTTAAGTTAATCTTTGGAATTTTAATTTGAATAATTTAACAATTATATAATGATTTTATGACATAATGAGCGAAGATCAAACCATCCCCAATAAATTACATTAGATGGTTTTTAACTTATACTAAAATAAAATCCCGGGAGGTGATTCATTTACAGCCTCTGATCTTGCTAATTTTTGCTGACTATCTGTCATGTCTGTTGAATTCGATTACACATTAGAACTCTTCCTCTACAGACTATTGTCACAGAATTGAATCTATTTAAATAATAAACTTCAGGAAATTTGAGTAGATAAAATATAAAATTAAATGTTACCCATCGTATGTTATCTGTGAGATAAGAAAAAATATTAGTTTACGTGTAGCCTTTTACGACTTCCTTGGGAACTCATGGGAAAGATTTCTTTACTCCGTGACAACATATTACATAAATATCATACATATTCTTAGCAATGGAAGATATTTTTAGGTGAAAATGAAGAACGGTGAAGAACCTTGTCTATACTCAGAAATTTTGGTCACACATAGCGGCCTATTATATGCCTAAGAGTCACGTACAGTATGAGCTATTGTTGAGTCAGTCTTTCTTACTAAACACTATTATATCAAACAAGTATAAGAAATATATATAAAAAGAAAATTATAAATAATATAAAAAAAATCAAAACTACCCTCATATTTTTCAATATTTCTCGATTACCCGTTTTGTATAGAGAGCCAACTATGCCATAAGCATTGTAACTTGGAAATCGTACCAATATATTGTTTCATTATGCATATATAAATGTTATTGCTGTGGAACAGCAGACAGGCTGACGGCTTAAAATAGTGAACAGTTACCGTCCCCGATAACGTAGTTACTGTCGCCTCCCGTCCAAATAGAGGAACTGGGACTGAACACAACACAAGGCTATGGTGGCACATTTAGAAACCAGAGTTGGTTGCCATCAAGACGGGCTTGGAGCCCTGAGGACTTAGATGGGATATTCACATATACCACAACGAATCAACAATCTTAGTATTTTTGTACGTTTGTAAAAATTATCCGTTAATGCAATACAAATCTGTATGCCACCATCAGGGTAAAAAGATGGGTTATCAGTGCCAAAGCACTGAAATATACGATTTTGGGCGCCGTTAAACAAAGTTTAGAAATGTTAATTGTATATGCCCTAGTGGCCTGGTTTCTAAATACCGACCGTTCTGAATACCCAGGACATGGAGTTTGTATGGATACTTCAAAAATAATTTCTTTGACGATACCCTACCATAGCTTTATACTTCTTAGTGAAGATGTAGTAGAAATTCTAGTAACGCTGTCACCTCACCGCAAAACTAATTTTTAATTAGACGGCTGACATCAACTGAAAGTTATAGAGCGAAATAATTGTTTTACGATTATTTTTCATTTTACTTTCATAAAATTTTATGTTTTCTTTAATTCGTACTAAAGTTTACGTAAATATAAGAATGTCAAATTTTATATCCTTAATTATTAATTAATGTTTGTTAAAATTATTAGTGAAATAAATAGATTGACTCAAGCGGTAATTTTAGGCTTGGATGTTAAAAATATTAAAAATTCAATCAATTACATATAATTTGTAAGAAATCATTAGTTTTTGTACATTATTATATTTTCAAGTTTTTCGTCTGAGATTTAATTTACAGGTTCTGGTTTTGAAATAATTAATAGTGCATATTTTATGATTTTGTATATTTATGGTGAACAATAAAGAGATTTTCGTTATTTATATTAAACAACAACCATAAACATATTATATACAATGAGAAATAGTAAAGCGTTGGCCACATCAAGATTTACACGAAACAACAATTTACACGAAAAATATAAATATACTATTTTAATTCATATGATTTTGAGTCAATCTTTCATTTCACCAAAGAATATTCTCGATAGTATAATTTCAAAGTTACAACGCTATGGTTTTCATCTTATTACAGCTCTAGTATAAAAGCGATAATGCGTCTGCGCATGTTGCATTCGGGCACCAAAGCTGGACGTAAGTACATTTTTAATTTCTCATATTGATTTGTGCCTTTTTAAATCTATTCGTATGTGTTATTTACTATATTATTACATTTCAAGTGATTTATCAATGCTATTTTCACTAATAAGAATCTACATCGTTCTATGAAACCTAAGTAATATTTTCCTTGTTATTTTATATATTAATGATTTATTTAGCAGATATCTTGAATACATCTTACCTTAGAGATAGTTAATCACTTTTTATTTGTTGGTATTTATGTGGCATATTCAATGCGAGATATATGCATAGGTTATATACGCCAACACGTGATTATGTGAATATATCTAGAATATTTGTTAAATATATATTATTAATTCCTTTTCATTTGTGTTGATGTAATTTGGTAAATTAACATTAAATATATCAACAGTTAGTAAGGAGGCCAAACATAGGCCTGCCTGACATCGGACGGACGGCGTCTCTTATCTGGATGGGACGCCGTCCGACTGCGTGTCAGGAGGATCGTGCTGGGGCGCAGAGCCTAGACCAACGGCGTCATCTGCTAGCGCGACGCTAGCCGGCTAGCGTAGTTTTGGGGACCAGCGACGTCGGCTTGATGGGAGTCGCCTGGGCTCCTGTCCAAGGTGTGCCCGGTGCCGCGACCGACGGCGTCATGGTGCTGTGACGTCGACCGGTCGCCCGTCGAAACCGCGCTGCGCTTGACTCTGCTCCATCGTTTGAGCCGAAGTCAAGATCGCGTGCATTCACTAACACAAATAACAGTAAGTTTCTACTAATATTTATCGTCATTCTAATTTTTAACAATGTCCAGCTAAGTATTAAAATTAATATCAGTGTCTATTGAAACGTGTACTTATAATGCCATCGAATAATGCTTTATTGTGGGGTTCGAGCCTTGTCATAGTGGGAACGGACCGTATGCATGTCGCTCGTGTCCAAATCTGATTGGCGGGTTACAGGTAAATGATCTAGGTATGCAAGTTTCCTCGCGATGTTTTTATTCACCTTCGGTACTTGGCTATTGTCTGCCCGTGCTGCCTCCTCCGGGCCCCGACAGGAAGAGAAGGCCCAAACAGTACTGGCCTGTCGTCGTAAAATGTGATATGCGTACCAATGGACTCACTACTAGGGACGTCGAAGACCGTGCGAAGTAGAGAAAATAGTCTGAAAGCAGACCCCGGGCACGAAGTGGGACTCGGGGTGGCATCCAGGATTTAAGGCTTAGTTTTCCATTATGTGCATCTTAGATGATGATGCATATAACGGAAAACTGCCTTTGCGAATTTCGTGTTTTCAAATTCAAATGCGTGATGTCTAGGTGTGTTAGCAAATGTGATATCACTTGGCTACCACGTCTCTTTTGATTATTGGCTCTTAGCAGCAGCGAAAGGAAAATTTAATAGCGCATAAGGAAAGAAATCTTTATTGACAAATGGTTACAAATAAGATTAACAGCAATAACAAATAAGCAATATCGAATATACACCTGCCAATGAGGTTGATCACGCGGCATATACTGTGCCTGAAGTTACACAAGCACAACGCTGGTTTTCCGTATCAACCTCCATAGACAACGTAAAAAGTAATAATCTAGCAGCATTACATATTGTACGTCATACATTTAAGGCTGTTATGATTTTAAGTAACTTTAATTATTTATATAATATTAAATTTTTTCTTTTGTTTCAGTTCAGTTTAACAAAACAACATTAATTCCGGACGTGACATATTTTAGCTACATAAATAACAACTTTATACAGATAGTAATTATAGAACCATTCATCCATGTTTGCAAGAAGTACAGAGGGGTTGCAATGTTTGACTGCATCAAATTGAACATTTCGTTACCGCGTGCATTTCCGTTACTCACTTTAAGTTATATTTTTAGTGTAATTTCTACTATTGTAATGATTTACTCATTGCGTCATATTTAAGATCTACTTAAAGATATTGTAAGTTACGTAAGCTTCGAACAGTATAAGAGACTCTGTTCTGCGACTCATATTTTTTTATAAATAAGTTTTGGTGTGCTTAATGTTGTTTTTTTTAAATTATTTACCTAATCCCGTTACATAAAACTTGCATAAGTTTTTTTATTGCTGTGAAACAGCAGAAAGGCTGACGGCCCACTTAATAGTAAGCAGTTACCGTTGCCTATAATTGTCTGTGACGCCAGGGACAATCTGACTAAACTACCGGCACGCTATGATGGCCGTTTTGACGTTTGTCCACACCTGAAGTTTCGTATTAATTATTAATTACATTTGAAGGAGCAAATTGCTGTTCTTTATTGTCAATAGTGACGTGCTATTAGTCGCAATAAAGAACAGCAATTTGCTCCTTCAAATGTAATTACTAATTAATACGAAACTTCAAGAGTGGAGACAAACGTCAAAACGGCCATCATCGCGTGAGGGGAACTGGATCCTAGGTCACTAATTCCAGTACACGAGACAAGGTTATTATGATGCCATATTTGGAGACTAGGCTCTCCTAGTCTAGGCAATCACTGTTGCCATCTATTTGGCTTAGAGTCAAAACGCCTAGCTGGGGTTTTGTGTCTTTTACGGTAGAGTATCCTTACTCCACCCTTGTTTGGGGTTATGTTGAGTATTGTTGGGGTGAATATTGTGCGTATTGCGAATTCCAGATGTTAAAAAAACCGACCCCAACTTAGATTTGGTTTTAACAGAAACGACTATATTTTGTATTTAAAGCCATGTAGCCTTTTTTATTAATGAACAGGATGCACCAGATGGCAGCGTAAGTTTCACTTGGTAAATAAATAAATATACTCGGACAATTCATACAGCCCTATCTAGTCCCAAAGTAGCGTAGCACTTGTGTTATAGATACTAGATAACTAATATACTACTACAAATATACTTTTCTAGGTCTCAAAAATTTTGGGTTACCTACCCTTACATTTCCCTATAAGTACAATTTTAAAAGCAGGGTACTTAAACATAATATTCTTTGAAGCATCGTATACAGAAATGGGGAGGTAGATATCGTTTCAATTTTCTCTTGTCTATTTAAATGAGTTTGTATAAGTGCGAGAGGGCTCGACGGCTTAATATGTACGGTACACTCTTATTATCTTGTATGACGTATGTGTCCACTGTAATACGATTTTAGGATGATAAATATACTGGGACAATTCACGCAGCGTAAGGGCGCGTTCCCACTATGTCGTAACGATTAATTTATCGTTGGACGACTGTCGTCTCTACCTGTTCCCATTATAACGATTGTTTGTCGTCAAATTTTTTTATCGTTTAGCGACTATCGTATCTATCTGTTCCCATTGGATCGCGACGACATTTTATCGTTTCACAGCAGTCGCTTTGTCGTTTACACATCATTAGCAAGTTACAAATCTACAGTCACCTCTACGTGTAAACGACGAGACGATATTTTTATCGTGGCTACGATAGATTTGCCGTCACGATTTAGTCGTAACGATTTTTTACCGTTTTACGACTGTCGTGTTAGCCGTTCCCACTGTCATGACAATCTGTCGTCATTGCAAAAAATGTCGTAGACGACAGTAAATCGTGTCGTTCTATATGTGAACACTCCCATTTAAACATATAAGCCACGACACTTAAAACTATACGATTATCTGTCGTCACGACAAAGTGGGAAAGCGCCCTAATAGTCCAAAAGTAGTCCAAAAGTAATTATCATAGCATTTGTGTCATTGGTACTAGACAATTAAGATATAAGTAGTATATACTTTTCTTTTGTAAATAAATACGTATTATATATAAACGCCCAGACACGAGACGGGGATTGAGTCTGTGACCTCTGCAAGCGTACTGAAGTGCGTTAGTCGATATGCTACTGAGCTCGTGTTCCTACGTAGCTACGAAGATTATTCTGATATCAAAAATAATCTTATTTGAGCGATTTAGGCCCGCTATTCATGGACTGCTCGAGCTGTTACCCAGTGATCAACATACACGGACCGCTCTTGGTAGACAGTCAACAGCTTGAAGCTGCCATTGATAACTCTACTCGAGCAGTTAGTGTAACTGCTCGAGCAGTTGGCAATTTCAAATCAGTAGCATCAAGCGTGCGCGACGTGGAATGAAGAGTGCGGGCGGAGGTAACTGCGCTAGAGCAGTTGACAGCTCGAGCAGTCAGTGTATGCCTGGCGACTGCTTGACGGCATGATGAAATTTCACCGTGCTGCCAACCGCCCGAAGCAGTTGCAACTGCTCGAGCGGTTCGTGTATGTACGTACGTAGAAGTCTGTAGTTCACTATGCAGTCGCAGCTTGAAGCAGTCGATCTTGACTGCTTTAAACTGCCTGTGTATGGCGGGCTTAATACTAAATAACTAAAATTTTTAAATCTTTGTTTTAAAAAAGTGTCAAAATTATGCATAAAACCTAGGTTGTCATTTCAAATTGTAGATTATTAAAAACGGTTACTGCTAATACTGTTTGAACCCTAAAACAAAATGCATTTTGCCCTCTAAATCTAGAATAAAATTGTATTTGTGAATTCTTTTGTTAACTGGTAAGATCATTTTGACATAAACTTCAGGAATTTGAAGTTATTTTCAATATGAGTTAAAAATTTATATATCCAAAAACTTATACCCATCTTTCAAGTATAAAATCTTAAATCAAATATAAACCAAAATATTGTTTAATACAACGGAAACAAACAAACACGTTCATCGCAAGTACAATTTTTCCAATTTCTCGCGACGCCGTCGCCAACGTGTCTGGAAAAATCCTCTTTTGATTTATTTTTTAATTCGCCACCTCATTTCAATTTATGGACTGGGTTCAGGGGCTTTGTAGAGGCATTTGTACCTGTCTAATGTTGTCTACATGCTAATCAGCCTGTAATGGTTGTCTTTTAGAATATGTAATGTTTTTTTAAGAGGCATGTTGATATATTATATTAATAAATATGATCTGAAATGAGAGTGTGTCGTAACATACGTAGTTAGTTTATAGCTAGAATACTAGCTCCATGGTAGGGCACCAAGCCCGTCTCGATGGCAACCACCTCTGGTTTGGTCTATGCATCGTGTTCTGGCATAAGTGACCCAGATTTCAGTTCCCCTACATGGAAGACAGCGTATTAGCTGCGCCACTGCCGTTCAAAAGTTCCACAGGTGACGGTAACTGGCAAGCAATTATTAGGTTAGTTTTGTGAGCCATCAGCCACCAGCCCGTCTGCTGTTCCGCAGCAACAAAAACAAGACTACTAAATATTATATAAGGAAATATAATCTTGTTCTTAAGGCTACTCTCTCTAATATTCTATCTACTTATTGATGGCACGTTTCTCGTCAATTATCGAATTGGATATCCCGTAACGATATTGTTTATGAAAATAGATTATAGTCCAATAAGTAGGAGGATTAAGAAGCAATTCTCACTGTAAATGATCTTGCAATACTTTTCTGTAATGAAAGTCGCTTATGCAGCTTTTCATGCAATTGTTGATGCATCGTGCGTTGATCTTTATCCATTAGAAAATAATATCTTTGTTATTCCAAAATACATTCACGATTACTGTCTTCAAGTACGCCATTTTATTAGTTGTGTTTTGATCCGCAGATATAAGGAATTTACGTTTCACAAACAAACAAAATTGTCGCTATAATAGGTTAACAACTCTTGAAGTTCACAACTCAGAGAACTGAACCCTTACCTACATTCGTACAATCACGTAAAATCTTATGAACGTATCTTGTAGCTATCTATAATGCAGAATTATTTCACAAAAACGTATTCGCGGGGAATCTTAATCTCTCACAGCATTAATTTTCCTATCACTATAGTTTTTTCAACTGTTAGAAGCGTATCTTATTTTATACTAGTTTTCAAGCAATCAATCCACTTTGCAGGCCTTGCAAACTTATCAATAATCATTTGGAGACGTTAAAATATGTATAAAGTTTTATTTATGATGTCATAAATAAAACTTTCTCTCATGTGAGAAGGAATTTATTCAATTTTAAAATTTAACCATGTTTAAAAAATGCTTCTCGTCTAATGTAATAGTTGACTCAGTTGGAAAAAAATTAATAACTGCATTTAAATGTCCAAAGTATACCGTCATTGATAATTCCAAAAGCAGATCTATAACTTATACCAAAAGTCAATTAGAGCATTATCACCTAAACTTTTTTAAAACTGCAATGTACGTGTATTATCAAGATTTTTCACAGAAATTCAATCGAAGGACACATACACTCAGACCAGGAAAATCTATTTGCAGATCACATAAATACTAAGTCCTTTATACGGATCGAACTCATAGGCACAAACTTGCACAGCCAGCCACTGAGCCAGTGTCATATCCTCTTATATATTAGGTAAATGTTATACTGTATTTCATTTATGCAGCTTTTGGCAAACGTTAAATAAAATTAAAAATTGAATAAATAAATAAATATACTGGCACAATTCTTATAGCGCCATCTAGTCTCAAAGTAAGTAGCATAGTACTTGTGTTATGGGTACTGGACAGCTGATATACTACATATATATACTTTTAATATGTAAATAAATACATATTACACATAAATACACAGATGTGAGACGGTAATCGAACCCATGACCTCCGCAAGCATATCGAGGTACGTTAGCCGCTACGCCACGAAGGTTGTCAAACAAATGAAACGATCTCCTTTTACGTGATCCATGCAAAGTTAACTAAAACTTTTACTAAACGGGTAATCAGTTTACTAATCCATAAAAGGTCAAATGGAGGTTTCATACATGGTACATATGTACTTGTTTACTTAAAATTTGCTTAATTACATTTAGAAAAAACCCTTTTATAGTTTTAAAAATATCATCCCTCAAGTATATTTATTAAAAGGGGTGAACGTTCATATGGGAGAATTTCATGGTGGATTATTATGGCAGGATTATTATGGCAGAACCCAAACTTCTGAAGCTGAAATTAAAATTTGGATTAGTTTCCTTTTTCTGAAATAATGACGATTTAGATATTTCATGAAATTTAAACACCGAGGGAGCTTTGATAGGTTACAATAGTTTAAATAAGATCCAAAGCGAATAAAGACACGTAGCTTATCACGTATAAAGCTTAAAATTAACTGTTTTTCTTAAAGTAGATAGCTCATTAAATTATTCTCTTGGCAAAATACTAGTAAGTTCTTTTATGTGCCAAGAAAAACATAGCTATAAAAATACTCTATAAAGGACTCCATTATGGACGCTGGAGAGTGCTTTTAAAGAAAATAATCCATCTCAGCTGAGAGGCACTTGACACGATTGCCAAGTCACACCCACCGATCCGCCCACCCATTTTAAACCACGCCTACCCACCCTGTCTCCTGAAAATATTATATTTACCCCTACCGCACTGTCTCTAAAAGATGCCTTTTACCCGACTCGACGTTTTGCTGAAGAAGTTTCCAGATAAATTAAGCTCGCTCAGATTTTATCTTATTTTCTGTAAGAAAGTTTATGACGTTTTTTTCCAACTCAAATAAAAAATTATATTATTTCCGCTAATCCAGTTATATTATAAAATGAATTTAAATTACATCGTAAGACAATGAATAGTTATAGCGTTACAACGAACAAATAAAAACATGTAAAATAATACGTGGTCCAATTTTTGTTTAACAGTTCCCTACGCCGCGCCGTCTGCAAACCTTGAGATATGAGTTTTAGATTAAGTTTTACAAGAATAAAAGCCCATCGATACAGGACACTTACACTCAAACCAAAAACTATTTATTTCACAAATTGTACTCCGTGAGAATTGAACCCAGGGAGACGACGGTACAAGAACAACCTACTGAGTCAGCCAAGGTATTAAAATTGTGTCAAATTAGCATATAGTTACAGAATTATGAATATAGTTACAGACATCGCCTGTTGATTAGTAAGGCACACTAGATGGTATACCTTCCAGCTGGAAGGTGTGTTAAACTTGGACCTTTAGATCTTATAATCAATTACAATATATATTATTTTTAATTATTTCACTCATATAAAACACATCTCTATATATAAAAATGTTATGTTGGTTTGTGTACGCTTCAAAAACTCAAAAAGTTCTGCACCGATCGAGCTGAAATTTTAGCATGATATATCTGCATCAAGGATTGTTTTTATCTGTTTTTTTTTTATCTATTTTTTGTTTCTCATTTCTCAACCATTCAATCACAATGTGCCACAGCGAAGCGTGGCAGGGTTTAAATGGCAGGGTACAGCTAGTTTAAAATAAACCGTAAAATTCATACTTTA
The DNA here is from genome assembly GCA_963693495.1 of Malacosoma neustria. Lineage (NCBI taxonomy): Eukaryota > Metazoa > Arthropoda > Insecta > Lepidoptera > Lasiocampidae > Malacosoma > Malacosoma neustria. The sequence continues at coordinate 2,186,105 of OY856378.1, read as the reverse complement.
TTTTATTACTTGAACTAGTTGACCCAACAAACGTTGTTCTGCTATATGAATTTAAAAAAAGTAGCCTGTGCTTTTCTCCAAGGTTCAATCTATGACTATACCGAAATTCATCAAAATTGGTTTAGACGTAAAAGCGTAACAAACAAACTTACTTTCGCATTTATAATATTAGTTAGGATGTATAAAAAATAATCTTAACGTAACGTAAAAGTAAAACATTAAAAAAATGTAAAATAAATGTTATATATTTTAAAATATATCAAGTAACTATTTTAATAAAGTTTCATAATCACACGAACTCATGATCAAAGTAATGGAAATAATAACTAACACACGTGATATCAATTTGAACTATCAAAAATAATAAACTGTATGTAAAATTAAATTAATATTTCAAATGATAAAGAATTCCGATGATTTGACAGTTCTCAAGAAGTGATACTGAAATAATAATATGTACGTTGCGAATATCAAACCTCAAAAAATGGTTTCAAAGGCTATCGATCTGTATTCAATTGGTTTGCGGGGTCAGCGTTTGTTCGCAAAGGCCCAATGGTGGGCAATAAACGCGATCTGAACGGCTCACAAATGAAATCCCCAACGAAAACACCCGTAGATTGGGAGCTTTCTCCTCAAAGCGGGAGATATCAAAAAAATACAACTCCGACCTCCCAGCGCTTTATTAAGAATAAATTTGGAGCCCACTGAGAGCCCTTGATTGGTCCAAGTTATAAATGGCAAGAGTTAATCGACTCATAGATCTATTAAGGAAAGGATTAAGAAATTTAATGAAATGCGGTTTTGTAAAACAAGTCTTATCCAGCATGCTTTGAAAGATTTAATTAACTGTAAGGAATTTAGTATAATCGACATCACTGTCGTGCCAATTATTGTAATCTTGATAACATTGAATTAATACGACTATTGCTAATATTATTCACTTCAACACCTTCACTTAATGAAAATTTTCTCGCTGCCCTTTCGTGACACTTTATTTTCTTGAGGTAAAAAACTGAAAAATAGTAAATGATTTCGCAGTGGCGCCTAACATCCTATCCTCAAACCTTGAAAGTAAAATCTTGCGACAGAACCTCATTGAAAAATGTTATACTTCTAAATTGATTTAACTTACTACATAAGACACCCTACTTTGTTGGTTACAAAATTATTGAGGATCACTTTTTAGTGTGTGTTGGTAAATAAGTTATGTGTCTTTTATCAAGTGATTGCGTTTAATTAATGTATAAATAAATAGATATCATAACTAAAAAAACTTCATAAAATGCACACATCAACAGCTAAAGCTGAAATATAATATTTATATTATAATGAATATTTTGGTTAAAACCCAGCAGATGGACTTGTATAAGCTGATATTATTTTGGTGTTTCATAAATTTAAATTAATCCGCTAGCTGTCACTACTTGGACCTCCTCCGCAGAGCGAGGTGCCTATCTTCAGGCTAATGCATTTATGCAATAGGCGGCGCGGGACGATCGATACGACGCGTAATTTCACAAAATATTGTGAGAATATCCGCCTTTTATCTCTTATTTTCATTTTCATACTTTGATGTTTGTTTTTAGCGGTCCGTTATATGTTGTTTTGGAATAGGGGGCCGACGTTCGCAGTTATTTGAATCATACTTTTTAACGATAACAGATCGTATATTGTGCTCAATGGAAATACTTGTTTATCATTTAAATAAATGCTTGTAAATATATTGTATTGTATATATTTTTTAATTTTTTGTATTGCTATAGAACAGCAGACAAGCTGACGGTCCACTTAGAAAAAATTAATTCAATTATGTTTCTCAAACTATATATCCCCAGCCAAGATGTTTAAGTCATCAATAACTTAATCATATATATATATATATATATATATATATATATATATATATATATATATATATATATATATATATATATATATATATATATATATATATATATATATATATAAACAGAACTTAATTCCGTTCACCCCTATTTCACCCCTTTCAAGTTTCATTTTCACGATCTCATCTCATTCATTTTGAATAAGATATTAATATAGATAGATAGATAACAAAGGAAAACTTTAATACAGTAAACTCAACAGGAATTTATAGTCCTGATGAATCTAATTTACTTTTCTAGAATGTCGTAATAAACAAATGCTCATTTGACTGAAGACACAAACGTTCACAAGAACCATTCACTTTATAGAGATTGTGTAATCGGCCCTGTAAACATCAAATATGATAAAAAAATTAATAAACTCATCTACAAAAAAAAGTGCGGTTTTGTTTTTTTCTACATTAAGGTAATAATTTAGTTCTAAAGAATTTTAATAGCAAAACTATGTTACTGGGATTTAACAAAGAGTCTGGGTATGAAAAAATTTAATTTCAAAATTGGAAACTTTTGTTTTTAAAAATAATAATCCCTTTTTCAGTTTGTGACTTTTTATTTACTTTTCGGGGGTATGCGGTTAAAGGGTTATCAGGCAACTAAAACTAAATTTTCGTTATTTTTAGTACATTAATTTATGTTTGTCGCATAATCCCGCCTTATTGTAACATAAAACAGATATCTTTGTATCTATTGTACTGGCAGAAAAAGCAATAATAGCTAGTAGAATTATAGTACTGCTGGAAGAGTTAAATATGAGTCGTTCAACCGTCTAAAGACCCTGGACTCGAGACAGGTTCCGTTCAGAGAAGGTAAGATTCTAGGAGAAACCGTTGCACGCAACGAGACGACCGTTTAGTGACTCAGACGCTGAGCAATCGCATATGCAATTAAATAGACCTCAAAATAAACCTTAAAGAGGTAGGGAGCACAAGTCAGTCTATGGACTGTGAGGAGGAGGCTTTTAGCAGCTGATATACCCAGTCGACGACCAGCGCGGGCTCCCAAGTTACTCCGTGAGCACCGGATTGCTCGATTGATCTTCACTAGAATTGCCTATCCTGGACACTAAGTGACTGGAGTAGCATACTCTTCTCCGATGAGGCTCGAATTTGTCTGCATGGTAAGGACTGACGTCGGCGAGTGATACGAAGACCAGGGAAACGCTATGCTGACGTGTGTTTTGAAGAAATCACCCCTTGTGGTGATGAGTTCGTGATCTTTTAAGCGGGCGTTACTTCCAGATATCGTGAAAAAAAGGTAGGGCCTCAAGCCCGTCTGGACGGCGACCACTTTTGGTCTTAAGTATACCGCCATAATAACCTTATGTTGTGTTCCGGCATTAGTGACCCAAGTTCCTGTACCCTTATAGGACAGCACCGTGTTCGCGATGCCGCTGGCGTTGCAAATACCCTAGCACAGCAGTACGACGTTGTGAGCTGTAATTACACACTCCTTTGCAATAAAAACGGGCACCTTACAGTCATTGACTTTTCTATGGATAATTTTTATGTTTTTAGTAATTTTTTTTATTGCTGTAGGGCAGCAAACAGGCTGACGGCCCGCATAAGAGTACAGGAACTTGGGTCACTAATGCCGGAACACAATACAAGGTTATTATGGCGGCATACTTAAGACCAAAGGTGGTCGCCAGACGGGCTCGGGGCCCTACCACGTAGAGAATTGATGTTTGATGAATTTGAAATTGAATTTAGTTTTTGTTATAAATGTAAAATTAACATTCATTTCTCCGTGCAGTGGTGCAATAAGAATGCGGCCGGGATCGACCTGTGATAAAAGGCGACAAAACCTACGTGGTAAGGCCTTAAGTCTGTCTGGATGGCAACCACCCTTGATCTATAAGTATGTCGCAATAATAATCTTGTGTTATGTTCCGGCATTTGTGACCCAGGTTTCTGTACCTTTATGGGATAGCAGCGTGTTAGCGGCGCTCCTAGCGTCGCAAACAGCCGTAGTCAACGGTAACTACTTACTATCAAGTGGGCAGTTAGCCTTGCCGCTGTTACTCAGTAAAAAAAATCGTCATCAACTGAAGTATTAAAACTTATTTGAAGAAACCTCCGAAAAAAAAATCCCTGCACACGAACGTCTATTGACACAATTCAGAACTGAATTGGCTTTCGAGTGATCAAACTTTTTTTAATTTAACTTTTTAACAATAGACCGTCAAAAAATAAATAAAGGTAAAATAAAAAACTGCTTAACTCAGAAGTAAAACAAGGCGCGCTTAACAAGTCTCTAAATAAATCGGATTTGGTGGTACATTTGAATAAGACGGAGTGCTTTGGAAAGTTCCTTTGTGGAAAATACGGGAGAAATTCGCTGTACCTTTATATTCCGTATAAAATAAATACTCCCTTTTGTGAGGGATACACTCGTTTAGTTATAGTAGTACATTTTTCTTTCTTAAATTATTGAGTTCGATTGTAAAGCGTATATTTATTAGATTTTAAGCACAGTATATAGGGCAACATCCAGCATGCGTTACGTAACTTAAAAATGTTAGATTGAAAAAAAAAAACATAAAAAACACTTTTCATATTATTCATTTATAATGGTTAACCCTCGTCTTCAAAACGCCCTACTAAAATTTTATCACAATCTTCTCTCATTATGAACGATTTATTTGTATAGAAGAGTAATATTCGACGTGTATTTTATGTCGAAATTTCTATCTAACCAAGAAAACGACGATAGGGAAAGCGGTACTAAAGAAAGCTTTAATACTAATATAATAGTAATCTAAATATATAAAAAGAAAATGGGGTTCTTTTGACGCACCATCTCAACAAAACTACTGAACATATCGGGATGGGACTGCGACTATTCAACGCGAAATTTTTCGTAAATGGTCCCAGGCTTTTTGGATTGCATTGAGCCTTTCTCATTTTTTTTTCGATTTACTTTCTATTTTTATACGTCCAGCGAAACGGATGAGAACGGTTAGTATTATTTATAAATTCAATTATATCATATGACACCGTCTTTCATTTTCAATTTTACTCGCCATTACATCGGCTATTGTCTTTGCATCCCTGAAAAATTTCAACTTTAACAATTTAACATAACATATGCTTTTATACTGAATAATATTTGTACGGGAAGCATCCTTAAATGGTCAAATGACTTGGTGAAAATAAACCCAAAAATTTTCTGTTTCTTTTTAAATAAATGTTTACAAACTGCAAAATTCAGTTATAATTATCAAAGCCGTATAAACGTAGATTTGAAACACCGATAGTAATTTTCAAAATGGAACACAATCAGCGTTTGTATACATATAAAGCTAATGTAACAAGATATTAAAGTAATGGATTGCTTTGGGACAATATCATTGAGCAAATAATAGAAACGCTTTCTCATTTCCTTGTGATGGAAATAAGGTGTACGTATAAACAATATTTTAGGGTTGATTAGCCCTGCATACAAATAAATATAGGTTACTATAATACAAGTAACGGCACGCGGCTTTACACATTTTTTATAGATAATTTTGTGCCTTTGACAAACGCCTGTATCAAAGGGTTTTTGAAGTGAAAACTTCTTTAGCGGTGTTGTGCACTTTTTGTGATTTGTAAAAAAATTTAAACTCGCGTCAGGTCACGTGTCCTGGTCAAAAATTCGTAAGACGGAGTTTTGCTCCAGTAATACCAACCTTATTAATAATGACTTAAGATTTATTTTATAATGTAACTTTCAAATGATTGCATTGCATAAACCGAAAATAATAATCTAATAGCTCGAAGATACAATTCAGAAGTTACTTAGTTTTCACTTCTATCGGCAGTCCCCAAAGACTGCCCCGCATGTTTTTTTTATTGTTGAGGAACTGCAGACAAGCTGACGACCCATTTAATAATAAGCAATTGCCGTCCTTATGAATGTCATCCAGCTTCCAGTATCCCGTACTGGGAATCACAGTCACTTGTAACACAACGCTAGGTTATTATTGTTATTATGGCATACTTATAGACCAAGGGTGGTTGGTAGCCATCCAGGAGGCTTGCCTTATTACGTAGGGTTGTTTAGTCGCCTTTTACGACAGTCCTCCCCCGGCCGCAGGAATCAATATTCTTCCTCCGCCATTGCACGGAGAGGATCGTATTTTGTCGTCCGGGGAAATCGAATCCACAGACACCGTGTCAGACCACTTAAGTAGCTGTATCAGTCGTGTCAAATATATATCCTTAACTTTGTGGGATCTAAATAGAATTCATAAGAAAGAAACTTTATTAGCCCTTCTAGAGACATGCCATGATTAAGGCATGATAATAAACAGGTCTTCAAACCTCTTGGATACTAGTATTTCGGGTGCAAGTAGTGCAAGTTTTAGTGTTATTCTTAGGGGACTGGTCTAGCATAAGGCACTTCTTGCGAAGCTTCCATCTTACGAGATACTTTGCACCTGGCTATCCAGCTTTCTCACTGGGCGCAGTATTAAGGTCGTTGTTGATGGTTGCTGCTCCAGTGTGAAGCCTATTAATGCTGGTGTGCCCCAGGGTTGCGTGCTGTCGTCGACGCTATTTATTCTGCATATCAATGGCATGTTATCCAAAGATGGCATTCATTGCTATGCGGATGATAGCACCGTTGCACGGTACACTGGTCGTATAAACATCTCTCCTGCGGTTTTGGAAGAATGTCGTGTCAGACTTGTGTCTGAAGTAGAGAACTCTCTAGAGAGTCTCTGAATGGGAATGACAAAACCTTGTCCAGTTCAACCCCTCGAAGACAAGTCTACGTATTCTATGCCAAGAAAACCCCGTTCGCACCTATGCCACAGTTCCATGGAACCCCTCTTTCCATCTCAAGCAGTATTGGGATCCTTAGTGTCGACAAATTGTAAAAGACAATTGTAAATTACAAATTTACAATTCGATATAAATAAATAAAATAAATATGTTGGGACATTTCACCCAACGCTATCTAGTCCCAAACTGAGTTGCATAGCACTTGTGATATGTGTACTAGACAACTGATATACTACATATTATATACTTTTCTTTTGTAAATAAATACATATTATACATCTTCATACCTCCGCGAGCGTACCGCCGTGCGTTATCCGTTACGCCAAGGGGTCGTCAAAATAGCTTATGTCCGATTCTCAACTACACACAACAAAAAAGTCTAAGCAACATGTACTAATTTAAATTTTAGGATGGTGGATGAGCCGCTGTATGGATGAACTTCCTGAATGCACCTGAGCCTTTCAGTATTTCCGGGCCGACGGTACACTCGCACCCTTCTTGTATCAGGCCTAAACCCGAATCGCGACTCATCGGAAAACATAATTTTATCCCATTGTTCCTGGGTCCATGTTCTGCGTTCTCTACACCATTCATTTCGACGAGCGCGATTCCCGTGACGTATCGGTGGACACCTAATTGGGCGTCGAGCTCGTAGGCCGTACTCATGCAGTCGATTTCGCACAGTTTGGGGACTTACATACATCTTACATACAACACCACTTGAATTTTGTAGCCTTAAACTTGTCTCTCGAGCGGTTAACATCGGCTGGTGTCTTGCAGTGAGAGTTGTATGTACCGGTCTTGCCGAGTGATTGTACTCCTTTTACGGCCTGGATGCTGTTCAGCGGGTTCCCTTGTATTATTGTAGCGCTGCCAAAGACGACAAATAACACTTCTATGAATGCCAAAATGCCGAGATACCTGAGATTGATTACTTCCCGCTTGCAACATCCCTACAGCTCTTTGCATTTCATTTGCCGTCAAATGACCTCGCTCCATGACGTAAAGAATATCTAACAATTCAATTTTGTCGCTAACTTTATTTAAATGGTTGGTAAAATTATAAAATCAAGACTAAACGTAGCAACAAAAACGCACTTAAATTCAAACAAATTCCCTTTCATTTAGTTTTATGAAAAAAACAAAACATAATCGAAATTTTTTTACAACCAGCCAATATGTCATCAATAACAAAAAAGTTTACATACGTACGCTCTTTGAGTGAGTAAAGACTTAGAAATTAATTACTTTAAATGGTAAATGCATGTTGCTTAGACTTTTTTGATGTGTATATAATCAAACATCCATCCATCCAAACTTTTACATTTATATTAGTATAAATAAAACAGTATATAAACATCCAAGTAACACAAACCATAGAATTTTCCCCGGACATTAACGTGGAAATCGGTCCCCTTCTATTGACGTGGTGTAAGCTCACTATAATACCGCCCATAAACATTTTGTGACACAATGCGCCCAAATACAAATATTGTGCTTACTCACCTCTATATCGGCGATTACGTTTTCTTCAATACTTGTCGCCGATGGCAAAAGGAACGGATATTCAACTATTTTAATAATCAAAATAAATATAGTAAGAGAATTCACGCAGCCATCTATTTTATTTATTGTTGTGGAACAGCAGTTTTTATTCGTGCAGGGGCGGAGAAAGAATACTAAATTTTGCGGCTGGGTCGGCCTGTTGTAAAAGGCGACATAACAACCCACCCTAGCTACATGGTAGGGCTCCAAGCCCGTCTGGATGGCGACCACCTTTGGTGTTAAGTATGCCGCCATAGTAACTTTGTGTTGTGTTCCGGCATTAGTGACCCAAGTTCCTGTACCCTTATGGGACAGCAACGTGTTCGCGATGCCACTGGGATTGCCAACACCCCAAAGGCGACGGTAACTGCTAAATTCTAAGCGGGCGGTGCCTGTCTGCTGTCCTACAGCAATAAAAATAAAGACTGACGGCCCACTTAATATATAGTAAGCAGTTATCATCACCTATGGATATTTAGATACAACGATAACATACTGCCGTCCACGCAGCGGAACTTGGGTCACTTAGCTAGAACACGTAAGGTTCAGCAAGGGTTTATTATTGCAGTATATTTAGAGACCAAGAGTGTTTGCGATCTAGGCAGCGCCCTACCACCTAACTAGGGCTATTTTGTAGCTTTTTACAACAGGCCATAGGGTTCAGTATTAATACTACGCCTTACAAAATTTTGAGTGCTGACGATTGCAGAGTTAAGGCGCGCATTGCTGCTGCGTGGATCAAATGGTGTAAGGGAATTAGTGTCATTTGTGACCCAAAGATGAATATTAAGATATGGGAAAGTCTATAAGATCATCATTAAACTTGACTTTTCTATGGTTATGAAACATGGCCGATGCTAGAGCGACACTATACTGTGGTGAATGTCTGAAACTGCAGATAAATTTCAGGAGTTCGGTTCCTTCAGTGGGTCGGTCACGCTTTATGAAAACCGGTTACATACGCTGGGAACTAATGTCTGATTGTCACCTTCACTGGGCCCCGGTTTCTACGGAATTCGTGGTCATCGACATTCGTGTCATTGGACTCACTACTAAAAATGCCTAAGCCTTAGATCACAAAAATATAGAGTGCAATATACGTACATTTCTTTAGCAAATAAAATCATATATGTACATACTAAAAAACGCCGACTCGGAATGTTGATCGAACCCGATTATCCTGAAAGCCGTTGCGCCATAAATACGTTAATATAGTAGCAGCCCTTGTTCCATTGGCTTCCAAAGCCCAGTACACCAACCACGCTTGTCCAAAGTATAGATTACCTTGCGATGTACTTCTCTTCTATCAGTACCTATAATGTTACATGCAATATTAAGCGAGAATATACCTTATCCAAACACCGTATTAGTTTTCCGACATCCAAAATATACAAAAAAGTTGCCAATCACGTCGATTAGTGTCCGGTGCTCTACAAACTCATTGTGCGACACCACAAAGCTCCAAACGGCAGTTGTTATACAATAATTCCAAATATCACAGTCATTTGTACTCGTCAGCTCTGCTGGTCTATTTAAGGGGTAACCCTTAGGATGCGAACGCATTTTAATGTGGAAAATTGAAGGGAAATCACTAATTTTGTGTGAAATATTACAAAAGTGAGATTATAATCGTTAAAATGTTCTCAATAATGTAAAGAAGTAACAGTGCATCGATCAGTAAAATACTTCAATTAGAAATATTTAGAACTACAACGCCAACTGCATCGCTGCCAACCAGTAAAACATCATATAGATAATTTTTAAAATACTTGCAAAAAGTTAAATTTGGAACATAATTGTGTGAGATCGAAGTTGCGTGTAATTTGGTAATATTAAATAAAATGGATGTTCAAACCGAGCCCTTGGACTTATCAAAAAAGGCTAAAAAAGAAAAAAAGATTAACGTAGTAGATTTTAAATTCTTATCAGGGTTGAATAGCCATTTAGTGAAACTTTACGAGCGCACAAATCTAGTTTGTAATGAAAACTTCTGCTTCCCACAAAGAAGTGGTAAGAATGCCCTGCCATGTCAGGTGTGCTTAAAGACCTTTGACAGACCCTCGCTTTTGAAACGGCACATGAGGACACATACGGGTAAATAGGTTTATTATAGATATTATCTCTCTCTCTTCAAGTGCCTCTCCATCAGTTGGCAGTCAGCTCCTTGAATCTCCTCTTGTACATCGCCAATATGAACAGTTGCTCAACGGTTTTAATTCCTGTCCACTCCCTGATATTACGGAGCCAAGACATCTTACGTCTACCTGGTTTTCGTTTCCCGGGCACATTCCCCATCATGATGGTCTGCAGAAGAGAATACCGATCATGCCGTAGCACATGTCCGAGGTAGGCAATCTTTCTCTGTTTGACTGTCCGGACAAGTTCCAGGTTTTTTCCCATACGATATTGATATTATACATAATGCATATCGGACCAATTTTTTTGGTCATGCTTCATGTTTTGCAAGTCGTTAATGAAACAGATATCAAGCGGCCTCCACCGTGCTGCAACAGGAGGTAAAAGAATATTGTATTTATGTCGTTAAAGGTAATAACGTTCCAACGGTATTTTTCTTCTCGAGGAAAAACTCTGTTAACGCTGCCCCTCGATCTCGTGGCCCAGGCCGATATCAATTAGTAATAGTAGATAGAAGAATACGTGGACGAATAATCAAATCGGAATTATTAAATCGTTGAAATCAAAGGATGATCCGATAAGGGGATAAGTGCACATAAAATATTTTTCTCAAACCATTTATTATAACTGAAAATGAGTAAAAAGTTAGTTGCGATTTCTTTCATTGCGGGTACGATTGAAAAATAAATATTTCAATGCAGGTATTTTTAACTAGGAAAGTGAAATTATGAATCAGAATTTTGTTTGCAGAATTTTGAATTGTGTTTGTAATCACATAAGTGTATGACCAAATCATACTAATGTTTACGCTATTAATTTCAACCACTGGAGTTGAACCCAGAACAGCGAAAATACTCGATAAGTAACCTGCAGTCTTCATCCATAGAAAATAAAAATATACTTATTTTAATACTTTACTTTCTTTTAGGAGAAAAACCACACATATGCAACGTGTGCAACAAGGGTTTCAGTACATCTAGCTCATTAAACACACACCGGAGAATACACACTGGTGAGTTATATACATACATACATATAATCACGCCTCTTTCCCGTAGGGGTAGGCAGAGATCACTTCTTTCCACTTGCTACGATCCTTACTTACTTGTTTCGCTTCGTCCACTTTCATTATTCTAGGCACTTATCAAAACTAGCCGGGTAGATGCAGCTTGATATAAAAGGATGCCGAAAGAACCTTTTATCTATATAGTGGCCTCATCAGGGCATTCGAAAAAAGTTTCACGAAGCATAGGTACAAAGAGCAATATGAAATTTTTGCTTTCGGAGTTTTTGGGTCAAACGACACACGCTGCTGTAAAAATCGAATTTGACAACAAGCACTCCATCTTTTTTATTGTCTGTTTGGTCCAAAGAAGAAAAGCCACCGATGAATACCAACGAAAACTTTTTTTATTGCTGTAGGAAAGCAGGCAGGCTGACGGCCCGCTTAGAATTTTGCAAACACAACACAAGGCTATTATGGCGTCATATTTAATACCAAAGGTGGTTGCCATCCAGACGGGCTTGGAGCCCTACCGCGTAGGGTGGGTTGTTTTGTCACCTTTTACGACAGGTCGACCCCGGCCGTTGAGGTCAGTATACTTTTTCCGCCCTTGCACGGATTGAATTTTTTCTGTAATTTAAAAAAAAAGAAATATTCTACTGATTTTTTTAAATAAAGTAACATAGCGTGTAAAATTAATAAAATAAATATATTGTTTTATTAGAGTGGTTATAACAAAAATCTTATGGATAATGTGAGAAGTTTATTATGTATCCAGTATAATGATATATGTAACATAGTTAATGCGCTCACACATACAGACAAACACACACGAACACTCGTATGCATGCACGTAATTTAAGTATATTAGGTCGATATTGTGAGAGTGGGGTCTGCTGACATAAGTATTTCATATTAAAAAGGAGACTCAGATACAAATGAAGTAAAACGTGTTTTAGTTTGAAATATTTTATTCTTACTAACTACCGTCTCTTCTTTTTTATCTATTAGACTATTTCAAGCGATAATATTATCAATCTTAATTTTTTTAAGGGGAGAAGCCTCACAAATGTCCAGAGTGTGGTAAATGTTTCACTGCCAGCTCCAACCTATATTACCATCGAATGACGCATACCAAGGTAATTATTAAAATGTTTACAAGATTAAATAAGATTTGAGTCATAAACTTGAATTTGCGCATTGTGATATTGCCATCAAATTGCCATCAGCTCGGTAAGATCTGCATAGCCATTCAATTTATTTTTGATGTCGATAAAATCTCGCTATTTAAGATTTACGCACTAAATACACATTACAGATTATAATAAACCCACCCTAGCTACGTGGTAAGGCCCCAAGCCCTTCTGGATGGCGACCACCTTTGGTCTTAAGTCTGCCGCCATAATAACCTTGTGTTGTGTTTCGGCATTAGTGACCCGAGTTCCTGTACCCTTATGGGACAGCAGTGTGTTCGCAATGCCACTGGCGTTGTGGGCACCCATAGGCGACGGTAACTGCTAAATTCTAAGTGGGCCGTCAGCCTGTCTGGTGTCCCACAGCAATAAAAAAAACCGTACCTATCACTTACTACTGTGTTCGTCAAACTGCGACCCGCGGCAGAGCAAATAATTTTAGTAAATAATGGGCTCAATTTCCAATAAAAACACGCTTAAAAAAGTACAACACAATAACAGGCATAACCAAGGGCGTCGCCAGGTTATGACTAAGGGGGGGCTAATGGGGCAATATTATAGAGGATAAAAAATATGGTACAGTTACTTTCTACAATATACATTAAACCTTGTGAATTTATTTACGTTTTTTCATGCGATGCGGAATTTATTAATAGGTAAGGAAGTCAATTGCTCGCACTTTGGTCGCTTTGCGGCTAGCTACATACTACATTTGATGTCTGGGGGGGGGGGGCAACTGCCCCCCTGCCCCCCCTTGGCGACGCCTTGGGCATAACACTTAAATTACATGATACTTGTTGTAAAAAATACCTAAATAATAATGACGTGTTTGTGGTATATTAAAATAAAAAATGCTGACATAATTTAATTACCATCTTTTTCATTACAGATATGTTTTCACGCCTATTCTTAATTAATAAGCTACCCACGTTGCATAAATAATAATTATAATTTATTTATCTATGGGACAATCGCCTTCTGACACTAGATATCAAATATGTCAGTAGACTGGTGGTCCACTAAACAGTCCAAGAATGTGTGGCCCGCAGTGTTACCTCACATTGTCCTATGTGGCCCTTCACCAGGAAAGTGTGAAGACCACTGACTTAGTAGATGCGCTTATATTGATTTCAGATGGGCTATTATTTCATTAGTTCTTACAGTTACGTCACGAAGTTCAGTCATTCTATAAACACAATCCTATAAACACAAATGGAATGGAAAATTAGCTAGCCTAAATATATTTGTTCGACCCACAGGTCAAATATAGTGATAAATTCACAAATTTACCGACTTTTATATACCTTTATCTGTAATAAATAAATATTATAATTAATTTACTACGATAAACTAAAACTAAGGACCACCATTACATTAGCGGTGATGTTTTTTGTATTAATTTCCAAATATTCCCCTTTTCCAGAATAAACCGCACAAATGCAACTTCTGCACGCGCTCGTTCCCCACCCCCGGGGAGCTGAGGGCGCACGCCGCTGGCCACGGGAGCGCTGCCGATTGGCACCCAGCCGTTTCACTGCGCTACAAACGACATATTTATCCCATACCTTAAAATGGTTAGCATGAAACATTAATTCTCTCCATGCAGGGGCGGAGTAAGAATACTAACCCCTACGGCGAGGTCGACCTTTTTTTTATTTTTTTTTATACCGAGGAAAACTGTTACAGTTTCCACCGGCCTCCGGGGGAAGGTCGGTGGGGTATGTGAGATTACCTCCCGAGGGAGCTGCCTACTCCCCTCTTGCGGACCGGGGGCCAAGGCCGCCGGTCCTACCCACTAAAAACCCCGTTCGTCACTCTTGGCCTTAGAGGGGGCTTCGCAGCATCGCCTTTTGGCATTACTCTGCTAGGGCGGCGGGGTCGACCTGTCGTAACAGCCGACAAAACAACCCACTCTGGCTACGTGGTAGGGCCCCAAGCCCGGCTGGATGGCACTTGTGTTGTGTTCCAGCATTAGTGACCCAAGTTCCTGTACCCTTATGGGACAGCAGCTTGTTCGCGATGCCACTGGAGTCGCAAACATCCTTTGGCGACAGTGACTGCTAACTATTGAGTGGGCCGTCAGCCTGTCTGCTGTCCTAGAGCAATAAAAAAACCCTATGTTGTGTTCCGGCATTAGTGACCCAGGTTCATGTACCCCTATAGGACAGCGTCGTGTTCGCGGTGCACGTGGCGTCGCAAACATCCTTTAGCGACAGTGACTGCTTATACAAGTGGTTATATGATATTAAATGACTGACAAAAACCAGTTGTCTAGTATCCATAACACGAGTAATATACTGCTTACTTTGGGACTAGGTGACGCTGTGTTGTGATTTGGTCAGTATCTTATCATAATATTTATTTATATGTATAATTGTGTATTTCTCTGAGCATAATAAAGACATTATAAATTATAAACAAGCTGACGGTCCGCTTAGAATTTAGCAGTTACCGTCGCTTATGGGTTTTTGCAACACCTGTGGCATCGCGAACACGCTGCTGTCCCATAAGGGTACAGGAACTTACGTCACTAAAGCCGGAACACAACACAGTTATTATGGCGGCATACTTAAGACCAAAGGTGGTCGCCATCCAGACTGGCTTGAGGCCCTACCACGTAGCTAGAGTGGGTTGTTTTGTCGCCTTTTACGACAGGCCGACCCCGGCCGCAGAGGTTGGTATTGTTTCTCCGCCCCTGCACGGATATATTTTCATCATTTCAATTGACATTTTCAAAATAAGTGGTTTTTTTTTTATTCTTTGTTAAGCAAAGTTAACTTGAATTTTTGTTTCAGGTCGGAAACGTGTGCATACTTATATTAAATATGTAATTTAATATACGAATAAATAAAACTCAAATAATGTTAAAACACATTTATTCTCCACCATCATCCACTTTTAATTTTTTAACATCTTGATCTTCTTCTTCACACATTCTTTTCTTGCCACTCACTTCTGTAT
Organism: Malacosoma neustria; assembly: GCA_963693495.1. Lineage (NCBI taxonomy): Eukaryota > Metazoa > Arthropoda > Insecta > Lepidoptera > Lasiocampidae > Malacosoma > Malacosoma neustria. Next base: position 2,170,597 of record OY856378.1, on the reverse strand, counting down.
TTTCCTCCATTTTTTCTGTACTACCCTCAATCGACTCATTATTTTCTTTACTTCTACATTCACTGGTTTCATTAGCCTCAACCTCGGTTGTTTCTTTTTCTGTCTTTTTCTTGTGGTAATTGTTTTGTAATGCTTGGAAATCACAAGATGTGTCAACCTTCAGAAGTTCACGAAGGGCCATCGTGGCGTAGCAGCTTGACGGCAATGACATAGTCAGGAGAAGCGCTTTGTATTGCCCACCTATTATAACAGCATTATAACAATTTAATTGATTGGAGACACATATCAGTGATCTGGTACGATCTTTTTTATTATTGCTGAAGAACAGCAGACAAGCTGACGGCTTACTTAGGAGTCGGCAGTTACCGTCCCCTTTGGATGTCTGCGATGCTAGAAACACCGCGAATACGCTGCTGTCCCATAGGGGTACAGGAACCTGGGTCACTAGTCCCGGAACACAACACAAGGTTATTATGGTGGCATACTTATAGACCAAGGGTGGTTGCCATCTAGAAGGGCTTGGGGCCCTATCACATAGCTAAGGTTATTTTGTCGCCTTTTACGATAGGACGACCCCGGCCGCAGAGGTTAGTATTCTTACTTCGCCCTGCATTGAGAAAAGTCCGTGGGTTTGAACCCAGAGAAGACAAAATATTTGCATGATGCAAATAGTAGATTTCTACGTGGTAGATCTAGCTCGTCTGGATGACAACCACCTTTAGTCTCTAAGCCGCCATAATAACCATATGTTCCAGTGACCAAGGTTCCTGGACCCATATAGGACAGCACCGTGTTCAGAGTTCCCCTAGCGTCGCAAACATCCGCACAACCGACAAGCCTGTCTGCTGTCCCTCGACAGTAAAAAAAAAGATGGCTCTCGTCTGTGTCTGTAAAATAGCCCTGCAATACAGATTTTCAACTAGCACAAGGAATTATTGTATTTTTTTTATAAAAAAAAAAATATCGACATGGCTTCAGTAAACAAGAAGGATAGGATCACCTCAACTCTTTTTAAAAATATATTATGTATATAGTAAAAACTTAAAACTTGCTAAATTAAACTTTTCTGGTTGAGTGTTTAAAACAATATCTATTCTGATTCATCACAAGATTCCGAGAAACCATTAGCATATTAGTTGTCTAGTATCCATAACACAAGTGCTATTTACTTTGAGACTAGATAGCACTTTATGAAATGTGTATATATATTTAAAATCAGATTTAGCAGTTCATGTAATTGTGGGTATTGAACCCATGACTTTGGGGTTGGATTTTCGAATGTGGTATTAGTTGGCTATCACATACCTACAATCCATACTATGTAATATTATAATAAAGTGAAATTAACTCTATCTAGTTTTCACGCCTAAGCCGCTGAACCAATTTTGATGAATTTCAATATAGATTGGACCTTGAAGAAGGACATAGACTATTTTTTTTATATGGCAAAACAACGTTTGCGGGTCAGCTAGTACAATAAAATAGTTAAGAAACATACCTTCAACTATTCCCGTGATCTTGCGATTGTGCATTTCATCCAAGTCGGATAGAATGAGATCCGCGAAGGGGTCGTTGTATTGCACGCACCGCCATTCCATGAACATGGGGCGCACCACTACGTGCCTGTACGCGCCCGACATGTTGAAACTCTTACACGACCTGGAATACATTATATGTGAAAAATCTTAGTACTGTGGGTACTTTGAAAAATGGTTTAGAAAAATATATACTTTATAGAACAAATTAGTTTTATATATAATATACAACTAGCTGTGCCCGCGACTCCGTCCACGTGGAATAGTGACTTTGGGCAGCATTTTTTGGTTAAGTGAGGTCAACTTATTATTATTATTTATTGTTCTTTTTTCTCAGCTCTAAGGCTGGTTTTTGCTACATTTACGGGCCAAAGCCAAGTAAATGCAGTGTGTGGTGAATTTTATAGTGAGAGTGTACTTTCGTCTAACTGCATGAATTTTCTAACGATTCTGCATGTGTTTAGGATGGCTGCTTTCTGCAGATTGATGTATAGGGATTCTTCTAGGTCTATTAACTTTAAGCTACAAAGGAGATGGTTAGGGATAACACCTGTCGTGTTGAGAACTATTATTATTATTAGAAATAAAATCTACAATGTCCAGCCTAAGCTGAATCCTATTTCATATGATTGATGATATAAATCTGAGGTCAACTTAAATTGTAATATAAAATTTCCGAAACTTATCATTTTTAACAAAAACTAATTTTTTTATCTAAAATAAAAATAGCCTAAGTTACTCCTTGATACATCAGCTATCTGCCAGTGAAAGTCCCGTCAAAATCGGTGCAGCCATTTCAGAGATTAACCGGAACAAACAGACAGACAGACAAAAATTGTAAAAAATGTTGTTTTGGTATATGCACCGTGTCGTGTATACGTCCGAATGCACTTAGTAAAAAGCGGTTATTTTAATATTACAAACAGACCCTCCAATTTTATTTATTTGTATAGATAATATCCTTTTTTTATTGCGTTGAAACGGCAGAGGCTGACTGGCCCATTTAATAGTCCGCAGTTACAGTCGCCTAGGGGCCATCCATAAATTACGTTACACGAATTTTAGGACTTTTTAACCCCTCCGCGGTCATTGTCACAGGTTGTCACATTTTTAGAACTCCCTGATCTGACGTCACACATTTTTCAATTTTATATATGTATTTAAAAATAATCAAAAGAAAACCGTTGTTTTCATATTTTTCTTATTTTTATTAAACTATCTTTAATAAAATCAACATAAAGTCAAATATTTCAGATAACAGAGAAAGCAAACGACTAATTAAGAAACAATAAACGACTAATTATGTTATTTAAAGATACAAAACATCTGTCATTCAATCATGTCATTTGAACATGTCAAAATCTTGTGTCATTGGACCCACTTCTTCATATTCATTTCGTATTCATTCTATCGTGACGTCACAAAACTTTTGAAAAAAAAAAATTTACGTGTTATATATACGTTTTGTCTTTTTTTTTAATACCTAGTTTTTTTGTTTCATCCAATTTTCAAATCACAAAGAAGTTTCACTTTAATATAATGATACAATTGAAAGGGAAATTTGAATACACATTTATTTTTAAGGTAAAATAAAATAGAAAACTACATTTACCACATGGACTCGATAGTACAAAGTTCACTTACTTCATTTTGTGCTTCATATCCATTCGTATTCCGTCCTTGGTGAGAATTTCCTCGTAGAAGTACTTCATGTTCGGCGGATAATCGATATTGCTGCCGGGCAGGGGCATCACTATGTCGAATATCGTGTACGCGCCACCATCGATGTCCTCCTGCGTCAACACTTTTATCGGAATCTTTTCTTTTACACCTTCCGATTCGTCATTTTTGTCCACCGATACTTTTGTTTTGCTATCTGTATTTAGTATTAATTATTGTTATTAATAATGAATATTCATGTAAAATAAACACCTATAAATAAAAATTAGGCCGACCTTCCTAGGGAGTCGTAAAAGGCGTCTAATGTATTGCTTATTTTGCTAGTCTCTCCTTTCACCTGTGTGGCACAGCGTCTTTCACGCGCTGGAACGCTTGTGGGGACATAGCTTGTGGGGTTTATAAGTAGCATGTCGGTTGTCTAGTATCCGTAAATCAATATAGCTATATATATATATATAATAGCAACTTACTATGGAAGTAGATTGTCATTCACACCGTATACTTATTTATTTAAACCTTTTTTTTCGTACCTTCGTGGTTAAGAAAATACAGAAACAACGAAGCACGAGCAGCAACAAAAAAGCGTGATAGAGTTTATGTAAGCTTTAAACGGAACCTGGGATTAACCACTTCCAATCATCGAAGCTAATATCATTAATAACATCGTGTATGCTCATCGTAAGACATCTTATGTAAATTCTATAATTAGATCGCGACTTGGCAGATCTAGATGTTTTAAAAAGACATCAGAAAAATATGCCTGACAGACTAGATTCAAGAAAAAAAAAATAAGAATTTTATATATATATATCGTTTACCTGTATTACCATCTTCTTTCGTGTCGCCATTTTGTTTCGTATCGCCATCTTGTTCTGTTCCGCCATCTTCGATTTTTTCGACAATTTGTCCAGATGTTCTATCTTTTGGTTCTCTATTCTTTGTTTCTCCATCGTCTTGAGTTTCGGATTCATTTTTAGCTTCTTCATTATCGGATTCATCGTATTCAGATTCTGTTATATTAAATATATACATAGTTTTGTAATCATAACTATTGAAGGAATCGTTAAATATGTGAACAAAGGCAACAAAAAGTTCGCAACTGATAGTCAAAAAGGATGTTGAATGAATAATTTTCAATTAAATTTTGTATTTTTAATAATGTATGTTATCCCTTATTATTTACCTTATTTTAAATAATATATTTCCAGATTAGTGATATATGTGTATTTTATTATCATTCATGCGAAACATTATCTACGGAGCCCAGGATACCCTATTCACCATCAAAGGCATGACTTCAATACGCTTTATGTCTCAGTGTCTCTCGATTACTCCGTCTCTTCTTGATCAAGAGGCCACAAGAAAAATGTTAAAAGTAGCAAAATTTTTATTTGGAGCTTTATCGCAGTACGATATGGGGATTCTCAAAAAAGTAGTTATAAATTTTTTGGAGGCCGGCAGAGCGTTAATGTCTCTGGTATTAATAAGCATAGTCCATAGGCAGTGGTAAGCACCTGCTTTAGGGTGGTGGGCCATCTAACCCTTCAATTATTTTCCTTTCCTTGATTGTGTCCTAATTTTATAGTCAGTAGATATGCAGGAGTGCTCTGTGTTATAGTAGCATGTGTTACAACTACTGTAATAAGAATAAAGCTGCCCTGTTCTTAGTTCTGGCCAGATCTCTGTGTTATCTATGAGGAAACGATAGTAACAACTCGAATTTGATAATTTGTAATTTTAGAATTCAGGGAAATAAATCATAAAATTAATATTTTCTTAAATTACCATAGTAGTTAAAGTCCGAGACCGGCACCAGGTCCCCGACTGCGGGTTTGAGGCCGAACTTCTTGATTCTTTCACTGACCGCCTTGTTCCAGACCAATGACTGGTACGAGTGCAAATATAAAAGACGCACGTTGCGTGGGATCTGAGTGATGGGGAAGACAACAATAACTTTTATGAAAAAAAAAGAATTAGTTCTCCAAGTATAAAAGCACAATATTATATAAATCCATATAGAATATAATATTAGCCCCTGAGGCCGGGGTCGGCCTGTCGTAAAAGGCGACAAAACAACCCTAGCTACGTGGTAGGGCCCCAAGCCAGTCTGGATAGCGATCACCCCTGGTGTATAAGCATGCCGTCATAATAACCCAGTATTATGTTTCGGCATTAGTGACTCAGGTTTCTGTACTCCCATGGGACAGCAGCGTGTTCGCGGTGCCCCTGGCATCACAAACATCCGTAGGCGATGATAACTATTAAGTAGGGCCATCTGCTGTTCTTCAGCAATAATAAAAAATAATGTAACGATACAAAAAAGACTAGTAGTGTATTTTTATTGCTGTGGAACCTCAAACAGGCTAATGGCTTAATTTTTTTTATTAAATATTGCTTCTACTATTAACATTAATACCCCCAAATCTCCATATACGATAACAACGGCTATTCTTGTTGTATTCCAACAGTAATTATTTTTAAATTCCACTTTTCTATAGGAAATATTCGTGAAAAAGATTACGAAGTATCTTGACTGTCAAAAAACTGCTTCGTTACATCAACGAGGCAGGCTTTGCCAATGAGCTATAGTAAATGTGGCGATCACAATAGTTCATTAAATTAGACACAGTGATACTAGGTTCGAACAAACTAGCATAGCCACCTTTCGAAATAATAATAATAATCTTGACTGTAGTCTTAATAATTAGATACCAACCTGTTTGATGGCGGCGACGAGATCATTCGGGTTGTGCGCGAGTGCCTGGATGAGGCGCACTTCGGCGTGCGAGTGGGCTTGGGAGCGCGGCAGGGCCGCCAGCGCCGCCTGCGGGCCGGCCGTTCTGTACGCGCTTAGCGCGTGCTCCATGGGTCCCTCGCGTTCCTCTAGCACGCTCTCTATCGCCTAACAAAAGTCAATATGAAGATCTTTCATGACCGAGGGGTAATGTACTCGTAAATCATGGTAAAAAATTGAGAGAAGACAAAAGTGTGCCATACAATGACACGCCAAGAGAAACAGAGTGCTCTATGATTGTGTTGTCCAAATAGGCAACACAAATAGGTTTTGTAACAGTAAAGATGTTTACCGTTGTAATATATGCTAGTAAATGTTATAACTCTTTATTTAAATAGTCTTACTTATACCGTCATCTATTGACAAGTATAACAAGACAAATATCTGTCATGGCGTCACTTCCTTTTATTTAATCATGTTATCATGTAAAATTCTGTTTAAGTCTTTATACAATAAATATTAAGAGATATAGTGGATTTAGTTTATTTCATTGGGAATCCATCATTCCAACATTTACTTATGTTAAAATTAAATGAACAATGAATAAATATAATTTATAAAGCATATCTATTCCCGAAGTAACCAAACCGTTTTATTCGTGCAGAGGCGGAGAAAGAATACTAACCTCTGCGGCCAGGGTCGGCTTGTCGTAAAAGGCGACAAAACAACCCACTCTAGCTACATGGTAGGACTCCAAGCCCGTCTGGATGGCGACCAGCTTTGGTCTTAAGTATGCCGCCATAATAACCCTTATGCAATAGTAGTGTGTTCGCGATGCCACTGACGTTGCAAACACCCATAGGCGACAGTAACTACTCAATTCTAAGTGGGCCGTAAGCCTATCTGCTGTCCTACAGCAATAAAAGAAATATTCTGAGAAATAGATAATTTTTTTTTAAAAGTAAAAAGTTGTCAGAAATACTTCATGTGGTAGAGTACGTTCTTATATAGTATAATGATGCAACATACTTCCTTCAAGTTGCCCTGAAATAGCTTCAAGCCAATGTCGTAGGTGGGTTTGTTTATCCTTGAGCCAAATCTTTGCAGTCCGTAATAGTTGATGAATCCCAGTTTCAGCAAATTATCGCACGCTTCATTCACTGACTCGTCTGACGCTGTCACGTTCCGTAAAGCGATGCGGAAACTGAGAACAAACATCTACTTTAATGTACTGGTACGTACAAAATACATGAATATACTGTAAGAATTAACACAGCGCCATTTAGTTCCTAAGTAAGCAGCAGAACGCTTGCATTATGGGTACTAGACAACTCATATTATAATTTTCTTTTGTAAATAAATACACATAAGTATTTGTTAAAAATAGCAGTTGTGAATAATCTTTACTTAAATAAATTTTAGAATATGCACCTAATTTCTATACCTTTTTATTTCCCAGTATTAAAATTGCTGGAAGAACAGAATAATTCACAAAGAGGGCGCTGTTCGACATGATGATCAAGTAGAATCGAACTACAGATGTGGGCTAGAGGTTCTGGCTTTTAGTCCGTTTTTTTTATTAACAATAAATAGAAGCATTTCGAGAAAACCTCAGAACATGGAGGAATATGCGCACCAAAACACCATGTTAATTGTGCCATTCATTTTTCATTTGTTTAAACGCAAGTTATTGATACATAATGCTATATATATACAAAAAGTAAACCAATGCATTTTTGCTCATAGGCAAACAAATATTAATCTACCGAACATACAACAATCTACGTGTCTAATATTGAAATGGCTTGAGGATGCTCCCGGATGTTTGCTGAAGCACGGATAGACGGTTTCTCTGCCATCATCCGCAAAAGATGCAAGAGTTGTTTGTGATAGATGGGACTCTCCACAGCTACATAAATGGGTCGTGTCACATAATATTTAAAAAATAAAAACATAGGTGCATATCACTTACACATTTCCTTTCAACATTCCCAATTTAAGGTGAGTCTTGCTGAAGCTGAAGTTGCCAACGTGTATTTCCCGCAGATCCTGACAAGCGGTGATCACCTTCCGCGGGTCCACCTTACGGAGGCTGAACCACTGCGACGTTTTCGCACGACGATCCTTTGTACCCGAGTAGCCCAACATGTTCGGTTTCAGACTGAAAATGATTTCACATTAAACTATTTCATATGTTGTGTCATATTGCTAAATTTTTCCCCGTGCAGGAGTGGAATAAAAACACTACTTTGCGGAGAAAGAATACTAACCTCTGCGGCCGGGGTTGGCCTGTCGTAAAAGCCGACAAAACAACCCACCCTAGCTACGTGGTAGGGCCTCAAGCCCGTCTGGATGGCGACCACCTTTGGTCTTAAGTATGCCGCCATAATAACCTTGTGTTGTATTCCGGCATTAGTGATCCAAGTTCCTGTACCCTTATAGGACAACAGCGTGGTTGCGATGTCACTGGCGTTGCAACCACCCATGGGCGACGGTAACTGCTAAATTCTAAGCAGGCTTTCAGCCTGTTTGCTGGACAGCAAACAAAAAAATTCTTAACCTCATTCAATAGAGACTTGGAGCTGGAGTTTGGCAGACAGACAAACAGCCAACCGGATAGCAAGTGATCACCATTAACATCCGCAACACTAGAGGCACTTTGAAAGTGCTACTTGCCTCAAAGAAACTCTATGTTGGACTATGATGGGAAAACTTCAGACAGCAGTTTGTTTCAAACCTGGGGTGTATGTAACATGAAATTTCTCAGCAACCTTTCATACAGGAAACAACAGGTTTCTAGAAATGGAAGTCAAGTTAACGGTGTGCAGTGCGGTGGCAGACAGACTACAAAGGGCACCATTTCTATTTTAATGGGGGGATCAACTCATCTTATCCTTGGCATTGCATTGCTCAAGAAAAAGTAGCACCAAAAAATCAGTACGATAAAAAAATATATGTTACATTGATAAATCTATTACAGTAGTCTTAGAGACATTATTCCCTATATCATTTTCATATAGGATTTATCATATAAATCTAGTTAAAACATTTGTAAGTGAAGTTACAAACTACTCTGACATGTCTGTATTTTGATAGCATGTAAAGTATTGTAATTAATTGAGTAGAGGTTCACTAACACTTAAACTAAATGAAATGAATAAACTTTTCAAATATCTATTGCTTTAAGCCAGTGTTTTTCAATCTGTGGGTCACGAAGCCTTACTCGGAGGGTAACCGGCAAAAGGAAAAAGCCCTCGCGCGCGACGACAATGCGGTGTGGCAATACCGGAATGTTTGGTCCGCGCAAACTGGCGTCCAAATCAAAGCCGCACGCAGCCTTGCCAACTTACCTCGTACTTACTTTCAAAACTGTCGTGGCTTCTTACAGAATGTAGGTCTTAATAATGAATATACACACCAAAATAGAGAAAATCATAAACGTAGTCTTATAAATTACTTACTAATTACTTTTTGTCTCTCTATGGCCCAAGGCGGTCGCCAGAATTTTTCAACCCTTAAAGGAGTCGCGTATTCAAAAATATTGGAAAACACTGCTTTAAGTAAGCCAACAATTAAATAAATCTTCATGACTTGGTATTATATTCTGTAATGTTACTGCAATATTTAAATATAATCTTATCTATTTATTAATAAGTATTTTGCTAGAGAGGCAGTTTGAGAAAAAAAAAGGAGAAACTCCTTTTTTTCTTTATTTTATTTGTTACTTTAGTAAAATAGTCTTATAATATTGTAATAACAGTATTTTTGTTCAGGAGTTATTTTATGAAAGATGAGAAAAAGCCAACAACGATCAGTAGAAAATTGCACATACTTTATTCGTAATCTTTCAGAAATCCTCACAGCCGCTTCCAGGGTATCACAATTTTCCTTATGGACTATGAAGTGGACATACTCAGCGGGCCATATCCACTTCACTCTTTTATCGATACGAACTGAAATATATATTATTCTAAATTAGGAGAATCTGCAATTAAATTAAAGCTAAACAAATGTCTAATGGCTTGCTAGCAAAACGCAGTGCAGCCAGATCGATGATAAAATGAACCCACACTCTAGCATCGCACCCTGCACACAACTAAATGACCAACCGTGTGTGAAAAGCCGAAAGATGTCGATCATGTCGAAATATTAGGTTTCTCAACACATGGTTGGTCAGTTTCGTTATATGCGGTGTGAGGTGCTAGAGTACGGGTTCATTTTATCATCGATCTGGCTGCACTGGCAAGAAGTAGTCTAATCACACCCTGGCTAATGTATCATGAATATGAATGAAACAGATTTTCAAATAAAAGTATGCTTATGAGCTATTTTATTTTACTATAGATTATCATAGTTATCAAAGAATCTGAGAGTTTAATTACACTATTTAATTGAAAGAACATCAAAATCACCAATGTTTTTAAGAAATATACTTACTTCCTTTCTTATACTTCTGAAATTTAATGAGTTTTTTGTCATCAACATTCACTGTACTGCCAATAATTCCTTTGCCAAAAGCCTTTTTGACTGCATCATGAATTTTTGTCCTCTGTTCTTTTGACACATCGGTTACATCAATCTGTGAATTATAAATATTGAAAATGCAGTGTTTATAAGTAAAAATTACAAAAATAAATTAAATTATACAAAAACATGGTGTAGGTCAATTATTATTTGTATAAATATCAGACTATGTTCTATCACTTATCCAGATAGTCATAGAAGTCGATGATTTGCTACTTCAGCTACTACTGCTACTTCAAACACAGCAAAGGGAAGTCAGTTTTCTTATCAGGGGTTGGGGAGTTGAACAGTTGTTCTTGTAAAAGCCATATTTATTGCATCTAAGTTCCTTGACTCAACTCAGAAATAGCAAATGTCACTAACGGCACAGTGGAATCTGTTATAATGACATCCAAGGAAATTGACAATCTCTTGTTTTTGTTAAATGCATATACGTCGGCTTATTGCAAGAACTCATTAACTGCAAAAAATCACTAGATACGTTTTTATTTTTAATGGGCTCATTTTTACATATCTACAAAATGTAAAAACAAACTTCATAACTTTTTAAGATGTGATGTATAGTAAGCTGAAAGGACATTGTCTGTACAGGTACAGAGAAAGAATACTGACCTCTGCGGCCGGGTAGATCTGTCGTAAAAGGCGAAAAAACTAACCACCCTAGCTAGTTACGTGGTAGGGCCCCAAGCATTTTTGTATAGCAACCACTTTTGGTTTTAAGTATGCCGCCATAATAACTCTGTGTTGTGTTCCGGCATAGTAACCCAAGTTTCTGTACCCTTATGGGACTGCAGTGTGTTCGCGATGCTACTGAGGTTGCAAGCACCTATAGGCGATAGATAATAACTGCTAGGTTCTAACTGGGCTTTAGCCTGTCTGCTATCCTACAGTAATGAAAAAAAAATACTATTTTAAATAAAGATAAGTCAAAGGCTGCAGTCAATTAGTTAGTCAGATACGACTTCAATCTAAAGCCTTCAATTTGGTCCTACAATGCATTTAGTAATATTAGTTATTATAGTTAATATTTACCTCCACAGCTTCTGTGCTAGTACCTGTGGCCAATGAATTAATTTTGTCCCATGTTTCTATTGGCAAAATGTCCACATTATATTTAGTGAGAAGCAAGTCCTCATCTTCGTCCACTGTCTCGTCTTTTGGAGGTTCAGGTGCTGATTTATCAGTCAGTTTTGCAATCTCACCATTTAAATTGATTTCAGACACTTGAAAATCGGAATATCTGAAAGCGAATAAAAATTATTGGTATCGGAAGCCAAGCTCCAAACTGCCTGGTCTGTGCCTACCAATAATATGCTTTTAAAACCCTTCTCATGACATATTTACATCGAAAGCAACTAGTAAATCTTATTTCATGTCATCACCCCAGCATTAAATCCCGATTGCAACGTAAACATCCACTTCGGTGGCCGGGGTCCGCTTTCCAACGTTTTCTGCTCCACTTCGCATAGTATCCTTGGTAGTGAGTCCACACTATGTAAAACTATTTCATTTTAATATATTACGATTACACACTACATAAGGTGCAAATCAATACACAGACAATATTTAATATTAAATAAATATTTACTTCAAATAATTAAGTAATTTGTAACATTATTTTTAGATTATTTTTAATAACTTTAAAACATATTTTTTTAGCTATGAAGAGCTATGGAGCGAGCTATGCTCTGTGTCTCCCTTAAGGATTAAATCCGAAATGAGAAAAAAAAACTAAAAATATGCTTGTTGAAGTAGCAATGGGCTGGACACGAATGCCCCACGACCAGCTGTTGGGGTAAGCTAGTCCAAGAGTGGAGCCCAGGTCATGACAAACATAGTCTAGGCTGCCCTCTAGTCCGGTGGACCGATGATGTTAAAAAGGTAGCTGGTAGTAGCTAAACCAGAAAAGCGGAAGATCAGGTGTTATGTTGTGATCTTAGCGAGGCCTATGTCCAGCAGTGGGCGATGTACGCCTGTTGATATTTATTTAGGATTCTCTACTATTGCTACTGTTTTATGTGCAAATGTAATGTCAAAACACCTACATTTCAATCTTGATCGACACAATGACCAAATATGCATATTGCTGTAGGACAGCAGACAGGCTGATGGCCCACTTAGTAACAAGCAGTTATGCCTATGGATGTTAGCATCACAAGGGACCGAGCTAAAACGCTACCATCCTCATAGTAGTACTGGCAGAACAGAACACAAGGTTATTATGGTGACATTTTTAAAATCCAGGGGTTTTTTTCTGTAGAACAGCAGACAGGCTGACGGCCCACTTAGAAAACTTCTGGTTGCCATCCAGATGGGTTTGAAACCCTACCATCTAGTTTAGATTGGCTAACCCCGGCCACAGGGGTCAGTATTCTTTCTCCACCCCTGGATAAAACTATAATGGTTATTTTTGTGCAGTCTAATAAATAAATGTAGCTCACATGGTTAACCCTGGTTCAAACTTATTTCACTAATCCTCATGTTCTCAGAAAATATTTCTATACTAAATACTAAAGCAATTTTTGCTATTCTATCAACTCCATTGGAGCCATATACTTATAACCAATAATAATAACAATCCTAATTCAAACAAAACTTTGAAACACAAAACCGTTGTTGAGTACTGTCAGAAATAAAAATAATACAATAACTTTCTTGACCAAACAAAATAAGTTTTTAGAATTGATACACTCTGGGTTAACAACCTCTAAAGGAAATTTTTACACCAGTATGATCAGTTGCTTAGCAAGGAACACGTATCACATAAGGTGTAAGAGTACACCCAACAATATCCAGATAAAATATCTAACCAAAATTATTTGTACCTTGATTTAATAACACCATTGAAACCTTCATGTTCAGATATATACTCTATAACTCCAATAGCTTCTTCGGAGAGCCTTTTCGTAGGCGTTTCACGCTTAAGCTTCTTTTTCCAATGATTATTAGGACCGGCAGCATAGTTCTGCGGTCTTCCATCTGGAATGCCGCCGAAATAACGGTTTTGACCCCAACCCCTGCCTCGGCCACGGTTAAACCCTCCACGACTGCGTCCACGACTATTAAAACCCCAATTATTTCTTCTATTCATATTGTTATTTAAAAGCTAAAGAAAATTAAACAATATTTTGATGCCGTAAATGTAACCTAAAAATAATAATGAATCCTACGATATTATGCTCTTTATGGAGTAGAAATGATAAATTTATTTACAATTATTATTAACTTAACAAGTTTACTTTTAATTAGATTTTATATTAACAATCCAAAACACTATTTATTACATGAAACCATGGATTCATTGCATGGAATCATAGATTCATAGAACGCATTCCATAATTCCATATCCATCCCATGTCATAAATGCCAATATTGCCAAATGCCAATGCCAATGATCATTTGACATTGGAATTTGGATCAAATCAGTAGTAGTAGTAGGGTTTTTCTCGAAGAGAAAGGCAATGGAACTAAGCCATACAGCCAGATCTTAAGTTTTATTTTCACATCTAGTTTATTAATTTAAGGCAAAAATGCCAATTCTTTAGTATTGTTCATTTATCTTTTTCAAATCCGTGTAAATTTCTACGTAAAGTCAGGTTTTTTTTTTCATTATGATTCAATTGAGAGTTGTCGCAATCGTGTTTCTTGAAAAATCCGGGTAAAAAGTCATAGTTATTCATTTATTGGTCTAAAATTTGCAGGGTACTTAATTAAGCAATTCTTGAAGAGATGGCGGGATGTAATCCTTAAAAACCTCTTGCAGTTGAACGATGAATAGGATGCAATGAATATTAAAAGCTGGACATATGAAAAAAATATGATGTAAAGTTTGTTCTCCATTTAAGGAGCATTCATTGCAATTTGGTGATGAAGTTATTTTCATTCGTTAATTATAGATGAGCGTTAAATTTGCAATGACCAAATCTATTGGATCAAATCAATTATCAAAGACCATCTTTTTATTTAAGATCTTATGACTTGGTAACGACAGCTTTAAGCCAAAAAAATATGAAAAAAATTAACATTGAAAGACAAAATGCGAAATCAATGAATTTGTTTATTGTGAATTTTTCTAATGTAATCTAAAGGTTTATTAATTGGGTATATTTTTTTTCTTTTGACACTTGCGCTTTTTCTTGCAATACTCGGTTCTTTCTTTTTGTGTGACGACCTATTACTATGCGGCAATTTTTTTTACTAATTGGTATTCAGCAGTATAAATATTGTGAACTATTTGATCGAATATCAAATACAAAATCATAAAAAAACACGAAATATACAAATCTCATATTAGTCACAAATATATGCCACTTTGAGAAATTTTTCGCGCAAAAACAAAATGTAATAGAACAGTATCTTTTCTAGATATTGTGGTGTATAGGTGGCATTTTTATTTACGTTGGGCGCCAGATGTGGTCTAGAGTCCTGGGTTTGCTTATGTTAAACGACGGGTTAACATTTTAAACTAGTTATAGTATATTTATAGTACACATTATATGTAACACAATTCTTCTCCTTCTTCCTGCCCTTAGTCCAAACTATGTGTGGGCGGCTTAGCACGTTCTCTCCTTCCACTCTCCTCTATTGGTCGTCATCTGAACATTCACACCTTTTTTACCAATAACATCTTTTACACAATCCATGCATCTTGTCTTTGGTCTACCTCTTCCTTTGTATCCATCTACTCTATCTCATTCCTAGCATTTTCCTTGTTACTTGACGTTCATCTCTTCTCTATAGATGACTATACCAAACTAGCTTAACACTAGTCGGATTTTCAATTACTGGTACTACTTTCAAACTTCCCTACATGTATTTCCAATTTTATCCGTCTTTGTAACTCCACTCATCCAGCTCAACATTCGCATCACTTTATTATCGCAATACCTTTCATCCTTCCCCTTTGTGGACCAGCATTCCGATCCATACAATATCATAGTACGGTTTTATAAATTTTACCTTTAAGTCTAAACGGCACTTGTGGATCGCTAATTGTTCCTGATACCTGTTGCCATTTCATCCACCCTGCATTCATTCTATTTTTTACATATCGGCCTATCTCACCGTTGTTCTGGATTAATGATCACAGGTACCGGAAGTTGAAGCAAGCTGGCAGAGACACGCCTCCTAAAGTAATCGGAATGAAGTTGGAAATCCCAACAAAGTTGCAAAACAAATGTTCGCCTTTGGTTCTACTTATCTTCAACCCAACACCCTCCAATCTTTCCTGCCACTCTGCTCTGAACCTCGGGAGCATTTTCTCCAACTAACAGAATGTAATCGGCCAAGAGCATACTGGTGTACATTGGTATGTGCCTTCTCAATCACCACCAGGAGGAATAGATAAGGGCTAAGAGCCGATCCTTGGTGTAAACCCACCGCAACACTGAACTTCTCCATAACGCCAGCTAGGGACCGGACGTGTGTACTTACCTTATCGTATATCATACTAATATGATGCAAGATCTTCACAGGCCCTCATTACACGTTTTTCTACACTTGGCGAAGTGCGAATATGGCAGTGAGCGTGAGCGTGGCGAGCGCTGCGGCCAGCGCTGGTACGGGTGCCGAGGCCGAGGTCGAACTGGTGCGTGCGGTCTATGAGATCAGCGCAGCCGGAGCGGCAACCGCGGAGGCGGTGAGCTACGCGTCCGTTGACAACACAAGTGCTCGTAGTGTAGTCGTGTACATGCGTTTAATCAATGCCTTGCGTATAATATCAAGTGTTTTAAGTTTTTTTATATTGCTGTAGGACAGCAGACAGGCTGACGGCCCACTTAGAATTTACCAGGGCGTTTTCAGTACCAGTGGCATCACGAATACGCTGTCCCATAAGGGCACAGGGTACATGGGTCACTAATGCTGGAACACAACACAAAGTTATTATGGCAGTTTACTTAGGACCAAAGGTGGTCGCCATGGAGCTAAGGTGGGTTGTTTTGTCGCCTTTTACGTCTGCTTATTCTCTCGATATATTATTATGTGTTTTAAATTCAATATAGTTTTAAATAGAATAGAAATAAATATAATTTCTATATACTTTCAAACTATCTGTGTAAGTATTTTTTATTAAGTGAGGAGTATATTCGTATATCATTGGCAAAAATATACAAAATGTAAAAATTACAAAAATAATAAACATAACCAAGTACAGTGCTTCGGTGCAATTGTACTCTGAATACTTATTTAAACATTTACCGCTGTAAAAACACGAGTCAAATTTGCTTCAGACCGTATCACACATTTTTTATAATTCATTCTCTATTATCACACCCACACAGCTTCTTTTACATCACTTCCACAATAGTAAAATTTATACCCCGCCTAAATCTCTCGAACCATTCCACTTCGTCTCTTACATGTAGGCTATATTTATTCTTCTCCTTTCTCACATATCTGCTATTTCTCTTCCTCTTTCAGTAAGTACGATGGTACATCTACATCCAAACTTGCTAGTTTAGTTTTTATTTTTCGGACTCACATTCCTTTTTTCATTTAAGTATATGTTGTACTAATAGTCTTGGCTTGCCTTTTATAACTATCCCGCCTGTTGCTGTACCAACATTGGAGGTCGGCCTTTGTGAGCCACAGACTCTTCGAGGGAGCCGTGAAGTCAATGGTTCTTTACGGTAACCCCATTTAGACAGATCGCCTGTCAGCCAAATCGGCGCTGCTTAGCAGGCCGCAGCGCAAATTGGCCGTTATTCCACTGGGATCTCAAGGCTCGCGACCTAGCGCTGTTGTACCAGTGGCGCCGGGACGCGGACGGAGCTGCATGACCAGATGCTTATGGTGAAATGGGCGGAGCGTCCACGCACTATAGCGCGGGTCACGCCACCACTATGGCAATATGATCTTCCACCTGACGTTGGTTCTCTCAGGGCACGGTTGCTTCGGAAAGTAAATGTGTCAAATAGGGCGGGAGCCAAAATTGTGGGCGTGGGCGACGAGGACACGGTATATCTCTATTGCAAATACTAATAATAACATACATATTGCAACGCCAGTGGCATCGCGAACACGTTGCTGTCCCATAAGGGTACAGGAACCTGAGTCACCAATGCCGGAACATAACACAAAGTAATTATGGCAGCATATTTAAGACCAAAGGCGGTCCAAATGGGCTTGGGGCCCTACCACGTTGCTAGGGTGGGTTGTTTTATCGCCTTTTTCGACAGGCTGACCTCGGCCGCAGAGGTCAGTATTATTTCTCCGCCCCTGCACGTATAATAAATGCAAAATAAGTAAATTCATTACAGAAGTTAAAAATTTATTAGCATAAAAATACAGGATAACGTAACATGACAAAATAAGACATTACACAATTCAAGACTATTTAAAAAAACTCGCTATATTAATGCGATGCCGGTCACGGACCAGAGTATACCGTACGAGGTTAGTGGGATAGAAAGAGAACAGTGGACAGGTTTATGAGAGAGTGGTTCATGAGAGATGTTGCGATATCTTGTAATGGGCAAAGAAATCGTTCTATGCTAGTTCCACCATTCACCTCACGAAGAGTGAGGGTAGTTAAGAAAATCAGAAGACGAGATTTCAGCTACCCTTTATGCAAGGATAGAACAAGTTTCATAACAATATTGAATAACTAATAAGTAATAATAAATATCATCACATCTTAAGTATTTTTTTGTATATATTTCTGGTAAACATAACATTTAATTTGATAATCGTTGGAATTCTGCCATTTACGTATAATATTATAGTATTCCGTAACAAACTGACCCTCATAATTTAGCGGTAATAGTTGCGAAGCCAAAGTAAAGACCTCGATACCTTCTAATTCAGCCAACTCCTTACAAATAAGCACAAGTACACCATTGGTATTATCGTTCCAATAACGTGTTATAGTGTTAGCAGCAGATTCAATACTTTTCCCGATATCATTAACGAACAGGATCCAAAATTTACCCTCATTTTTGTATTCGGAAACTAAAGCGGCACACTCGTGAGCCAATCTAAGGCCAGCTTCTCGTATCAGATCTGATGAGTTAGCAGAATTGATTGGTATATAGATAATAATGTTCCGCACCCTTATTTTTATTTTCAAATCCCATACCAACTGGTAATTATCTTCAATAGGCAAGCTCATTAATTCTTCAAGAATACATTCACATAACACGTTGATGTGTTTGTAACTATCAACATCAGGGATGCTAATTGTATTCACCATATTTAAAAACTTAATGAAAAATTTTTTATACTCTTTAATACCATTGATCTCTTTATTCCAATTTTTGATACATTTAGACGCAAGATATGTTACCAGAATCAATTGATGGCCTCTATTTTTAAAATTCGGATTCGTCAAATATGCAACAGTTAAATTCCATTTACATTGTATAACTTCGCCTTTTTTCAACATTTCATACCGCTCCTCCTTATCTTGACTGTGGTCAAAAACAAATTGAATATGACCATAAATAATCTTTTCTATGAAACTAGCTGGATCAATTATTTTCAGGTTTCTTTCGAGACACATTATAGCATTTTTCCTATATTTAATACATTTTGTTGTATATGGAAGCTTTTCAAATGTCGTCCATATTGTCTTGAGATGTTCGTTACACAGATATTTATGCAACGTGTCTGACGTAAGAAGGTGGAATAGTTGTTCTTCGTCTGCCTCATATACTGTGGACGTAAATCTGTTTAGAAGCTCAAATAATGATGACCCATCCTCCTCATTAACATCTAGAATTTTATTATGTAAGCCTCTGTAGATCACAGATCTCAAGGAGATATTCTTAGTCCGTTGCCATATGTCAGAGAGCAAAGATTTTAGATCGTATATAGGCAAACTTTTAAAGGATATCCGTAGACCATGCTTTTGGACGGATACGGGAGAGTCAAGAACAGATTTGATGAAAGTAGTGCACAAGTTAGGGCGCAAATTGGACAAATACATATTAAATATAGGAAGACAGAATTTGGTGTAATCGCCTTGGATGTATTTGAGCATAATATATAAAGGTACCGGGGGACGCGCGTACCCCGCATAGGAACATATCGCACTTTGAATACTCAATAACTTTCTGTCAATATTCACATGATCTATTTTTACTTCTGCAGGTGCATACCTTGTCATAAAATCTTCAAGATATTTGTTATCGGCTAAATAAATTAATCCAAACACAACAACATTAACAGTATGTGCCTCTAGGTTTGGATACATAAGAATTTCTTCATACGCTTTGAAGTATTCTTTAGCAAGATCGTTTGAGAAATATACTCGAAGTTTGCGCAACACCTCGTTACACCTGAATTCTAATCTCTGGTGTAGTCTAAGTTTTAATTCTGGAAATTTGGAAACAAATTCTGATGTATCACGTTTTAAACAGTGAACGAGGTCTTTTTCTGTGAGTAATTCTGGACTTTCTGTTCTAAAAATAGTACAAAATTTTAATTCCTCCCACCATAATTTGACAAACTTCTTAACAATTTCTGGTATATCTTCTTTCGTCTTTTTAAGAATATCCATAAGATCAAACACAAGAGTGATATATTTAATAACATATTTTTTAACAGTTTTGTCAAAAGCGTTTCCTTTAAGCGATTTTATTTTCTGTAAATAAAATTTCATAAGACATTCAAATACTAATTTCGATTTTTCAGGTACTAATTTCTTGCAGTAATTCAGCAATTTGTTTAATGGGACTGAGTTATTCATAAATATTATTATCGCTTCAGGCATTTGCATTTGGTTAATAATACGATAGATAAGAGCAATGATTTTATAGTCAATATTGCATAAAAATGAAGGCGACATACTGTAGACTTCCACACTGTAGTATATCTTGTCAAGGGCAGAAAAACAATCGTGATCGAATTCAAGAATATTGTGACATCTATCTACGTTGTTAAGGAACCTTTCCTTTAGACGCAACTCCTCATTAATGTGCCTCCCGTAATAATATTTGAATATAGTTTCCAACTCACGATTGTCTTTTGCAGATTCAATCAACACATTCATAATTTGAGCCCTTACATGTTTGTCGCTGTTTATGCGAATGTATTTTTTGATGGGTTCAAATGCTTTATCAAATCTTACGAACCTGTACCAGAAAAAATCCCTATTAGATCCAAATATTTCTTTCCCACTCTCTATATTCCGCAATGCCCACTCTTCTTTTTGTTCTAAATCAATAATCAAATCATAATACTTTAAATTAAAGAACTCTAAAGTCGATTCAAATGGCTGCTCGGGATACTTTTCATTGAAAATCTTTTTAATGAATGCATATTTATCTTCTTTAGGGATAATATCAAATAAACATTTTTTCTCTCTATAGTAATTCCGTTTCCAAAAGTTTTGCGCATCTTCAGGCAATAAAGCAGTTGTGTAATACTTTGCATCATCGATAGTACTATATTTAACCAACATCGATTCATTTAGCAACTTTAGGTACAAAGAAAGTTTATCATAAATTCTCCTTTTGTGTTTAAGAATAATATCTTTCGACATCCTTATTCCAAACTTATACATTTGAAAACAGCCTATTTCAGTAAGATTCGTGTATTGTTCTACCAAATCTAAATATTTCGTACCGATTTCTTTAATAGAATAAAAGTAACGCAACTCATATAAAATGGGTGGTAAATTATCTTTAGGTGTTTTTTGTAAATAACGTTCCGCCAAATGGATAGAATCACCGAAAAAATATTTATAATTTCGATTGCTACTGTTCAGGCATAAGATATTTTCATTTATTATGTTCATTTTTGCTTCGTAACTCACATGCACAGCAAATTTATATGCAATATCGTAATATTTAATAAACTTACAAAAAAAATAAAAATCTAATGCTCTTTGCTCATCTCTCACGTGAACAGAAATTGCAGTGAGTAATTTTTTCTTCGATTTCAGTGAAAGGTGCGGGAAAATATTGTTATTGATGTACAGCGGGTTTATAATGTAGCTATATTCTGACTCAAACATCCAACTACATTTGAGAGCTCTTGTTAAACACAAACTGTCGCCAGACTTAAGCACCTCTTTAATGTAATCAATATTTTTATATTTAGAAGCAACATCAATTTTGAATAAGCGGTCAATATCACTTTCAGTACCTTCCGCTTTCACAACATCGAAGCTCACATCCTTCTCAACTGCTTCTGCAACTTTTCTGTTAAACTCGTGATGTCTCCTGTTGAGATTATTTTCAGTGAGCACCACCATTTTAATTATATTTATCTGAAACAAAATGAAATATTAGGTAAGTAATTGACAATTCAATAAAAAAAATATTTTTCATTTCTTAAGCAAAATTTAATATTTTTATCTATTGCTTTAGAGGGGTGTAAAGGCTCAAGGTCTCCTGGAACCAGTTCAAGGTCAACTGTAAGCCCTATACCTGTTGCACCCTGCTGAACAAAAGTTAGGTTCATAAAAGACAGTGGTTTTCTAGTCTGGTGTAATTATTAGTAAAGTGGCCAACATTTCCACATGAGCTTTATTTGAATTAAAAAAAAATAGCATGGTGTGTCGTACTCGCCTACAAGTTTAAATAATTTTGTCAGATATTAGGAATAAATAATGTCTACGAAATGGGTGGCAGATAAAAAGGGAATATACACCCTTTTTTGGGAGGTGGAAATGTATTATGCACACATTACACACGCGGCGAGCGTGGCGACGGGGTAGCGTGGAACTCCCTTTGCAATGCGCCCGTACGTCCCCTTCTTAAGGCTGGAGGACGCACGTCATTAGTATACCCACTAAAACCACCCCGGTGTTCCTTCACACGCCTTAAGTGCCGAGGCCGTGGAAAGCGACGAATCAGCCAGACCGCGGCCTGGATGGGCGACGGCCCGCCTCTTCAAAGCCGTGATGATGAGGCCCGGCATCTTCTTTTTTGCGCAGGGGTCAGCTAGATGTGTAGTACACCCACGCGCGCCCCTTTTCGGCCATGTGTGTGCAAGAGTATACACCATTTCTTTTTAGGGAGGTGGAAATGCATGACGCACACCCCGAAGCGTGGGAATTCAGTTTGGAACTCCCCGTGCAATGCACCCGTACGTCCCCTTCTCTATGTTGGAGGACGCACGTCGCTGGTATAACAACTAAAACCACCCCGGTTTTCCTTCATGCGCCTTAAGTGCCGAGGGAACAGGATGCGACAGATTAGTCAGGCCACGGCCCCGACAGGCGCTAGCCCACGTTTACGGGCCTCTTTTAAAGAGTATACACCCTAACATAACTCATAGAGAAAAAAAAATACGATTTTTTGCAGTTACATTTACGAAAGAAAACACACAATATAAACATGAGCGCAAATAGGCCAACAAGGCGATGTGCAAATCATGCCTGTACAAATTACAAAAGAAAAAATATTGCAGTAATTCAATAGTCATGTTGAAGTTAAATTCAAAAATAGTCATATTTTTATGACAATAAAATAGTAATAGAATAAATAAAATTTCACCTTTACTAGCAATACACAAATTTATGATAAATACAATAAAGTTTTGGGCACTCTATCAAACCTTATTTTACAGATGGGACAATGTTAAATTCAGAAAATGCGGACAATTCAAATTTAACCAAATCCAAGAAGAAACAAAGGGTCAAACTTCAAAGAAAAGCGCAGGAGGTAAAAGTCGTAAAATGGTAAAGTATGTGAAAATAGTGGGCCATCTAGCAGGACAGGATTTAAACACAGAAGATGGAATAGTAGACATATTGATCAAAATTATAGTAAGAGAGACATGTACAGTAGAACATTTGGTAGTATTCTTTTTCCGCCCTTGCACGGATAAACTCAATTACAAATTTCAACTCACTTGTATAATAAATATGTATCTTAAATCAACTTCTTTTTATGTTTTCAATTATCACTTGTCTCGGGAATTTTGGCGGGGCATATAACGAATCTCTGCAGCTGAAAAATAAAACCAAGTATGTAAGTGGTAGGACTCCAAACCCATTTGAATAACAACCACCCCTTGTTTTTTTTAATATGCCGCTGTAATAACAAGGTTGTGTTCCGCGCATTAGTGACCAGGCTCCAGTACTACTACGCGGATAGCATGGCGATAACAGTGCCCCTGGCGTTACAAACATTCATAAGCGACTATAACTAAGTGGGCCGTTAGCCTGTTTACTACCCTACAACAACAAAAAACTTAAAAAAACAAGCCTGCCTATCGCACTCGGTGATCATTTATAAAACTTTCTTAATTTAATTTTAATATGTAAAAGAATATTGATAGGTATTGTAAAGCACCTAAATGGGTCACCAAACTATTATTTGAATACTATATTCGAGATCTATATTATTTTCTGTCTTTACTAATTTTCTAATTTTCCGGTATATTGTCACATTAACTTTCTACTGCTATTAATATAAATTTCATAAATTCATTTACCCAAAATCCTCCACAAGACACTACTACTTTGAAATAATAACGTGTTTCAGGCAAGATGAGATAAAATAAAATGTACATAAGAAGAAACAAATCGAGCCACCCTCATATTATTGATGTAACACAGAAATATATGTAGGTAGGTATATAACAAAACAAGAAAACGTAGAGCTGAAAATCGGTATATTTGAACCAAAAATCGGTATGTAGGGATTTTCAGGTTTAAATTAATTAATTTGGATATTGTGAATTTCTCTAATGTAATCTCTAGAATACGCAAAAAGAATTTTATTTTTTCAAGTTGTAATAAACCTAGAGGTTTAAGTATTACAATTTGAAATTTTTTTTATTGCTGTAGGACAGCAGACTGGCTGACGGACTATTTAGAATTAGAATTTAACAGTTACCGTCGTCTATGGGTGTTTGCAACGCCAGTAGAATCGTGACTACACTGCTATCCTGGAATAAGGGTACAGGAACTTGGGTCACTACCTTGCCGGAACACAACACAAAGTTATTATAGTGGCGTACTTAGGACCGAAGGTGGTTACCATCCACACGGGCTTGGGGCCCTACCACGTCGATAAAGTGGGTTGTTTTGTCGACTTTTATGACAGGCCCGACTCCGGTCGCAGAGGTCAGTATTCTTTCTCCGCCCCTACACGGTTTTTTCCATACTTTTTAATAAAATCATCCATATTTTTTCTTTTTGCACTCGCGCTTGTACAATACTTGGTTCTTCCTTCTCGTGTGACGACCTACTACTATTTGGTATTCGGATATTATTTAATGCGAAATAATAATAGTATTACGAACTATTTGACCGAATACAAAATCATGAAAAATAAAACGAAACATTTCTCTAAAAATCTCAAATTATTCACAAATAGGTGATTTTTTTTATTAAATGATGCCTTTGTAAAGCTTTTCGCAAAAAAAGTGAGAATACAACAGAAGAGTGTCATTTCAAGAAGAAGTGTATGCTATACTCACTATTTACCACAATTCAGTTTAACAATCATTACCGAATAATGCATGTTGTGACACAATTGCGAATGGAACAAAACCTAAACGGGACAAAATTACCGGATATATTTCAATTTTTTTATCCGTGCAGGGGCGGAGAAAGAATACTAACCTCTCCGGCCGGGGTCGGTCTGTCGTAAAAGGCGACAAAGCAACCCACCCTAGCTACTTGGTAGGACCCCAAGCCCGTCTGGATGGCGACCACCTTTGGTCTTAAGTATGCCGCCATAATAACCTTGTGTTGTGTTCCTGACCCAACTTCCTGTACCCGGGACATCAGCGTGTTCGCGATGCCACTGGCGTTGCAAACACTCATGGGTGACGGTAACTGTTAAATTCTAAGCAGGCCGTCAGCCTGTCTGCTGTCCTAGAGCATTAAAAAATATTCAGCTGAATCTGCGCCTAACGAATAATCAGAGCCTCGACCGACAGCTTAGCCGAATATTCGGTACTTAGTCGAAAAAATAACTTTAATAAAGGAAACCAATTTGTTGGAGAATCTCCTAAAACCATTAACTTTTTAAACACATATTATATACCCTCTCAAACGTTGTGGCAGGAATGAACGGGATTTCTCATAAAATATAATCGAGCCAACTTGAAGTATAAGCGTTGGTATATCAATATTTATTGATTTTCCGATATATCGTTGAAAGCCTAGCTGGAGCTCGGTTAACGCATCTCTTTCACTCAGGTAAAATTATATGTACATTAGACTGTTAGAAAAAATCAAATATTTTTCCTTAGATACATTAAAAATATTGTTTGAATTGACGAAAATGAGACTATGGTATGTATGGCTACACAATTCTTTCAAAATGTGGTCATACTAGCAAAGACAACTCTCCTGCAGTTTATTCGCAATGTATTCGGAGTGTTGCAACGGATATGAAGGCCTCCACGACTGCGGGAGTTCGTAATGCCGTCCTTGCGCGTCAGTTCCCAAATCCACCGCATCATATTCATCTCTAAGATATGCAGTTCTTGCTTGTGTCGCTCTAGTACCGACCACGTTTTACAGCCGTATAAAAGGACAGGCCTATTAAATTTTAGAAACATGTCCCTTTAACTTAACCAGCATCTTGGGGTCGCAAATGACACCACCAGTGGTCTCGAAAAACAAAACGTGAAATCAGTAGATCTACCGAAAGAATCGATATGTTTGGACCAAAGAGCGGTATGTGCAAATTTTCAGATTAAAAGCAATACATTTGGGTAATGTGAAGTTCTCTTATATCTTCTTCTTCTTCTTAGTCGTTTCACTCTTTACAGAGCGGTCGTGATCAACTGGTAGTACTATTAGAGGCAGATATTGTTCGCTGTATGATTTCACGCCATCTCTCGCGATTCACAGACATTCTGGTGCACTCATGCAAAGGCCCGCCCACAGCCGATTTGATCTGATCGGTCCATCGCATGGGTGATTGTTTCGCCTTGAAACGTGGCCGAAAAATTTGATAATACGTGACTGGACCAAAGCGGACAGATGCTGCTTGATGCGGAGTTCTTCACGGATGGAGGCATTTCTCTTATATAACCGGAGGTTTATTACAGCCTGAAAACATTTTTTTTCATTCTTTTCTATAAATTTTTCCATACTTTTTCTTTTTGGACTCGAGCTTGTACTTACAGTAGGTACTTGGTTCTTCCTGTTTGTGTGACGACCTATTATTCGCTCTTCGGCCTACTTGGCTATTTTTTACTATTCTATCTTTAGCCGCATAAGTAATGCGAATAGTTATTACACCAAATTATGAAAAGAAAGCACGAAATATTTCTCTAGAAAGAATTTCATATTATTTGCAATTAAGTAATATATTTTTATTAACGTAGGCCATTTAGTGAAGATTTTCGCAAAAAAAAAAACTAGTAATATAACAATAATATCAATAATAATATATTTTCAAGTTTAAAATATATATGTATAACATATTTAAATATGTATAATGATACACAATTATTCTTTATCATTAATAATGCGTATTG
This sequence comes from Malacosoma neustria, assembly GCA_963693495.1. Classification (NCBI taxonomy): domain Eukaryota; kingdom Metazoa; phylum Arthropoda; class Insecta; order Lepidoptera; family Lasiocampidae; genus Malacosoma; species Malacosoma neustria. The sequence goes on along the minus strand of OY856378.1, from coordinate 2,143,729 downwards.
TGACACAACTTAATCCCGAATGAAACAAATAACCCCATCGGGCGAAATTACCGGATAGCAACCAACTATAAATTGTTGAAATTCGGGAGAATATCCTTGAATTCATAAAAATCGTAAGAAGGCGCCATATCGGTAGAAATACCGAAAAATCGGTAGATTGTAGGTCACTGCCTCACGCGCCTACATTGCGCACCTTTAAATCGTAATCGAACATTTTGAATTTGAATGTTCGAACTACCATTTGTCACCCATGGATTAAAAGGATAAATGAAACAACTGAAGCCAGTCTTATAAATGACATGTAATTATAAATACTGTAAACAAGAGATCTGTATTATATTCCATTATTCATGTTGTTAAACAGTAGAAAAAGACACATTTTTATTAATCTACAAAAACACATGTAATAAAAATATGCTAACTACATCAACTGACTGCTAAATATATCACTGAAATGAAATTTAAATCGAATGTTTTTTGTAGTAGAATGCTTCTACCAGAGTTGAATGAACCAAATATAAAAAATACAATACCCGTACAGTCATTTGTTAGTTGTACCTGGAAAATTTTCCGGGAGTTTTGAATATGGATTACATAGGTACATGTAGATTAGGCTTACTGGAGAAACCACGTTGAAAAAAATGCGCCGCTTACTCTACCTTAAGGTAGCGTCGTGTAAATAAATGAGTTAATCAGCAAAAACAGTGTTTGTTACACTGCGGCGCTCGTACGCCAAAACTATCGTATTTACGAAAAAAGTTATAAGAACATAAATTGTTCGAAATTCTCTTTAATTTGATTTAATTTTGTATATTAATTTCATTATCGTTTAATGATTCAGAAAGGAGATATCATCAAAAACTGCTATCAAACGTCAATTTCCAATATGGCGGCGCAAGCGACAAAGATACGAGGTGGCAAAGTTGAAAAACGAAGAGCACATCAAAATCTATAAAATTATCCATTTTCAAAACTCCCGGATAACTTTCCAGATAACCCCCCTTTTTTAACCAAATGACTATATTATTATAAGTTATTAAATTTGCACAAATTAAATGAAGGCATCTTTGAATTGACACGATACAATAAACCGATTGATGTCCATGTTTACTACCAAATTACTAGAGCCCCTTCATTATGTAACAAACATTGCAGTAAACTTAACGCGACATAATGAAAAACGGCCTTAATATAAGTATTTCCAAGCGTGTAAACACATCGGGTTTTTATTGGTCGAAAATTAATTACGATATAATTAATGACTGCATTTTCTTATGAGTCTTATGTTCAGGTTTGTGAGGTTAACTAATAAGGGTTCGCAATTTAATAAGCAATTATAATTTAGTAGTTATGACGTCAACATTTGCATTGTCGGCCTTAAGGTGGTAAGATACAGTTATATAGTTAATAATAAATTTTCAATTATAAGCGATCACAAATTTCATTATAGTCATACGTATACAATATTTGTTTCCAGCTCATAATAACAAAGTAAAAAGTATAGAAAACCTATTACATTAATAAAACAAATAACCGTAGTTTGCTAGTAACAAAGCCTTAGAGTATACATACTTATATGTATACTCTACTCGTGTATTATAGACCTGGAGGAATACGCGACATGTTTTCAACTTAACGAGATCGACTGACGATAAGAGAATTGATTGACAATGGGTGTGGATTATTAAATGGTCAATACACTCGTGTCACTTTCTGATAAAAAAAGAAAAAAACCAAAGTTACCTGAAGGATGGCTAGTTTTAAAACAAAAATAGCGAGAATATTATGACTAAGTCCACAATTCATTTAGTTGAACAAGCACATAAAAATATTAAAAAATTGAATACCGTCATTGTAAAACGCATATCTGCTATGTGCACTTTTTTGAGATTTCAACATTTTGACTGTTAAGTCTAATTTGCCAGCCAAACTTTAGATATGTAAAAACCGCTAGGTGGTTCTAATCATTACACATTACTAAAATAACTTGAAAGGAAATTGTTTCTTATAAAATTTTACATGAGAATGTTTTTACTCGATATCGCACAGTTTAACTTATTGCACATATCAGATATTGGTCTGAAAACGATAATATGTAAATTAAAAAAGGAACTTCATATACATTTTAACTATTGACAAAGTTTTAAGAGCATTCATTGATTACATGAATACGAGATCAGCAATTTAAAAACCGAGATCCACAGCAATATTTACCATAAATAATTATTTGATTTATACATAAGAATTTCATAATTTATAAAATTAACTATAATCTCAGTCCAGTTTGAATATATTTTCCATATTGTCAGAATTCCGATGTACGATAAAAAAGATTTTCCTCAAATATTATACTTAATAATGTCTATAATTATTGAGTTTCGCAGTATTGCCAGTATTATCTGAGTCAGTTAAAATCTCTAATATATATATATGTGTGTGTATGTATGTATGTATATATATATATATATATATATATATATATATATATATATATATATATATATATATATATATATATATATATATATATATATATATATATATATATATATATATAATTACGCACAATTTTGACATTAAAATATTGATAAGCTTTAAATATTATTATGTTAAAATATATATTTATATGACTTCTATATAATATTTTTTATAAATTTCATAAGCACTATCAGCGCTTAAATTCGCTCAATACAGTAGTATCTTCCAAACTGACTTACTAGCTAAAAAATTGCATAAAAAAAGCTATTTGTATAATATACCACACAATTGAAGTATCTTTAAAATCTTTACAACTAAATAAATGCAAATATGTAAAAATATACGAATATGGTCCAGAAAAAATATTGTCAACATAAAATTATTTAGTAAAATATACAAAATCTTAAAATAACAACAAATATTACACAAAGTATACACAGAAGTATGTGAGCATTTAATACCTAAAATAATTTGTTCGTATACACGAAAAATAGTTTAAAATTTACAGGTTTAATCCCTGATTGCATAAAGCGTCTTAATTGTGTATGTGTGGGAAATTATATTACACCATTAAATATTATATTGACGACCGCAGAAACTGGGAATAAAAATAATTGCCATTATGTTCACTCGTTTTTTTTCCTCCAATTTCATTTTGTAATTATAGTTGTACACAATAAATGACAAATATAAAATAAGACTAAAAAAAACATTCACTGAGGAGTTTGTTTCGCAGTTTCTTCTCTAGCCAGTATAGGCCAAGCGCCGGGGCTTTTTTTTGCAACGTACGGGACCTGGTTTTTTTTTTTTTGAATATGTTCAAGGGTGTCCCCTGAATGTAAATCCAAGCTGGCGCGGCGGGGAGCGCTATAATTAAAAATCTATGCGTTATACAAAAAAAAAGTTTCAAATAAAAAAGATGGCAAATATTATTATCTACAATAATGATCTCTACAATTTTTGTCGTACGATGCGCGGTTCGCGAGATATTCGATAAAACGCGTTTTCCAAGATGGCGGCTGAAGTGAACCCCCCCCCCCCGCCCCTCCAACTTGTATTTACATTCAGGGGACACCCTTGAACATATACCAAAAAAAAAATACCAGGTCCCACGTTGCATTACAAACCTACTTTTTTTGCTGCGGCGCTTGGCCTATATTTTTATTGAAAACAGTAGTAGGTTTTTGACATTCAATAAATGATCTGTTAAATCTTATATTGAAATAAATAATTTTGATTTGAAAGTGATTTTTAATTTCTAATTATTTTTTCTTTCAGAACCCCCGCTTTCTCCGTGCAACAAGAAATATGTGGAATACTGAACATTGCAACCGGACTGCCTGTCATAATATACGACAATACAACCCTAGCTACGTGGTAGGGCTCCAAGCCAGTCTTGGCTACGTGCCAGATTCCATCATTGGTCTTAAATTTAGCCATGTTGTATTCAGGCATAACTGATCCAGTTGCAAACATCCATAGGCAACGGTACCTACTTAATATTAAGTGGGCCGTCAACATGTCTATAGTAATAAAATAAACTACCTATCACATTTATTTGAATTGAAAGAGATAAAGTAAAATCTAGAATAAAAATTGAAATAATTTGATCAAGCTTTACAAAATATTCGATATTGAAATATTGGATTTATTTTATTGCTGTACAATGATTTTCTCTTCTCTTTCTCTTTTTATATATAAAATATCATTGTTGCTGTAGGAAAGCAGACAGGCTGACGGCCCACATAGAATTTAGCAGTTCCCGTCGCCTATGGATGTTTGCAACGCCAGTGGCATCGCAAACACGCTGTTGTCCTATAAGGGTACAGGAACTTGGGTCCCTAATGCCGGAACACAACACAAAGTTATTATGGCGGCATACTTAAGGCCAAAGGTGGTCGCCATCCAGACGGGCTTGAGGCCCTACCACGTAGCTAGGGTGGGTTGTTTTGTCGCTTTTTACGATAGGCCGACCCCGGTCGCAGAGTTCAGTATTCTTTGTCCGCCCCTGCACGGATAAAACCTGCAACTCAACGTATTTGCTTATTTTTCTTTGAATTTTCAATTCTATAACATAATATGTAATTAAATAAAAATCATACCAGTTCACGAAAAACAACTAAAAAAATACAAATATCCCAAGTCAAAGCATAATTTTAAGAAGTAAAAATAAATAATTGACAAAAATAGCTCATAAAATAAAGATGTAAAAATGTAAAATAAATTGTGTTTGTATTAATTAAAATAATTTTAATATTTTATCAGTAATGCTAGTCATCTTTTGATCCAAATAACGCGTTTAAAACCCGTAAAACTTAATCATAAATATAAGGTCTAAAAATATAAACCACATCGTAACGAAAAAACAGATTGCACAGGGTGTTTACAATTATCGTAATTCTAGAATACAAATAACTACTCGACCATATAAAATCTACTTCTTTACATCACTAATTATTTGAGTTTCAACATCAACAGTGGCTTTGTTAAATATATTTTTGTCAGTCAAATAGTATTACAAATACGTGAAATTGTGACCTAATGGCCCATGTAATCATAATGTATTTTTAATGAGATGTATGTATGTAAATGATAGTATATCATACTAGAATAATGAAAAAATATTTAAATCAATAAATATTAAGTCTTTTGCGAATAAACTATATAATGTACAACTTTAAATTCACACATTTAGTTATCTAATACCCATAACACAAGAGCTATGCTACTTACTTTAAGACTAGATGGCGCTGTGTGATTTGTTACAATATACCTATTTATTATGTCACTCATGTATCTACGGAAGACCAGTTTAATAATTGTTTTGTTAAAAAAAAACTGCTTCGTAGAGCATTACCTTAGCGTATGGATGAGTAGGCTCCGGGCAAGGACAGAGTAAGAATACCGAACACGCTTCCTGGCCTAGTAGGGCCTGAAGCCAGTCTGGATGGCTACCACCCCTGGGCTATAAGTATGCCATCATAATAATCTTGTGTTGTGTTCCGGCATTAATGACACAGGTTTTAGTACCTATATACGACCAGTTAACAGTTAGCGGCGCCCATGACATCAGAAACATCCATGCGTCAGCCAGTCTCCTGTTTCTCCACCACTAAGGTAATTCATTTTTAAATTGTAGCATATTTTACAGATTTTTTTAATTAACATTTAGATTTGATTAATGTTTATTTACATTACTCACAATAATTATGAGTTGAAATTTTTTTTTGACAGATAACTTATTTACAGCTTATTTATATTATGCGGAAATATTTTTATATTTGTACCATTCAAGATATCGATCATTAACGAAGCAACTAGAACACATTTCACATATTCGCAATACTAGTTATTGAGACATTAAATTCTCCGTGTAAAGTATAATGTAAAACTACTAGGGCTTAAAATTTTCACGCTCTAGGCAAACACTAATTTGAAAAACACTTTTAAATTTTGGCAGTGTTGGGTTATCAGAATTTGGAAAATTTGGTTAATTTTAAACTAACTACACTTGAATTAGTCTAATTCGACCTGATAATGACTTTTTCGAAAGCGACTTAAAGAATGGGATTGATAATGGCGTGGTTTCTGTTCACCTTTCACTCGTACACTATCGCTATCTATACCTACTTACACTCGCCGGTACGGACAACAACACAAAAACTGTTCTGACGTCCGTCTCTTGTATTCGTAACAATCCAGTTATATTAGCCGCCATTTCTAATCCCATTCTTTATATGTACGGCTAGTATGTATAATTTTAAATTTAGAGTAGTGTGTTGCAGCGGCGTAGCGTGGGTGACGGCCGCCCGGGGCAGGAGACTATTTTGCCGCCCTTTTATTTAGGTATTTCAATTTAATGCATACTATATCTATACTAATATTATAAAGAGGTAAAGTTTGTGTGTTTATGAAATTGTAGGGGGTAATATCTGGATCTACTGAACCGATTTTGAAAATTCTTTTTGTGTTGGAAAGCCCATTTATTGAGGAATGTTATAGGCTAATAACATCACACTAGCACCAATAGGAGCGGAGCGGTAATGAAAAATCTGCCCATGTTGAGCCAGGCGAGCCTGGTAGTATTACATACATTAATTCTAGGTAACTTTTCGGCAAGAACAGTCACCATTATTTTGCATTATACAGGTTAGATTCACTATACAGATCAAGCACAAAATAAACTATGGGGAATCCCCGCAAGTTAGAATACATGGTGTTGCCAGCAATCACTACAAAATTCATTCAAAGAAAGGGGATTTCTCGAATTCGTCACAGAATAAGTAATGAAAAATTCCGTGCTCTTTTCAATCGGTTTGTGAAATTTTGACCCCCCCACCCCCTACGCTACGCCGCTGGTGTATTGGTTATGGTCAACATGATTGTTTGATCTTGTCTATGTGTGGACATTTTCCATGCAATATATTCCTATTTGCATACGCAAATCACACTAAAACAAAAGAGATGACTATAGTTTTATCTAGTGTGGTTGTACAAAAAGAGCTGTTATAAAGGTATACCCCTAATGGAGCTGTCTTTTAAAAAGTTAAACAGTCCCATGATGTACTTTAACTTATAAGAGGTGGAACTTTTTCAGTGATGTGAAAAATAATGGGTGGCGATTCCATTTTAGTATGTAGGGTAGAAGAACTGTCTGCTTGAAAAAATGTCTTCAAAATGCGTTAAATTAAGATAACGCCAGAATTAAATCAGTGTAATTTTTAAAGTTATATTTACCAAATAATTTTAGACTACGCTAGTAGTTGAGGTTTTTAATAGTGTACTGTCACTAACTACTTGTTGCCAAAGACAGAAAACTTTTATCTTAGGATACTTCAATTCGTCTACAACAACTAGTTTCATTCATACGCTGTAGCTAGACATTTTTTCACCTTCTCCCTTATGTGAGGTTACCTTACCGCTACCCTCCATACTTTTTAAGAAAAAATTTAAAGTGAATGCATAATTTGGATATTTGATTTTTATTTAGAACAATCAAATATTTTTTGCTCCCAAATAATGGTAAACTTTTATTTATTGGATGATTGTAACCGAAACAAGATGTTTGCCTATCTTGTGACATCACAAAACACCAAACAAACATCGTTGTGCCGTTTGCGAGTTGATGACTATACAATGCGATTCAAATAAGAATAAGAACGTCCATTGAAAGTACGGTTTGCAACGAAACCTTATTTGCGTATCAATAATGTTTTTGTTTTACTGTCTCAGTTACTCAAAGTGAAATATATTGGACATAACTATAAAAAAAATATTTCTTTCTGATTTTGATTGTTGGCAACAATTCACAAGAAAGTAAAGAAGACGCCAGCCGCCATCTTGCCGTTGTTAGTGTGCGTCGTCGGGTGCACGTACTAGTGGAGTGCTACTGTTTTATTTGTTACGCGGTTGTTTCCTGTTAAATTTGTTGTTATTTGTTTTTGTCTCGCTGAAGCCTAGTTCAGACTGGTCGAGTATTTTAGTCGAGTGCCGAGTAATTTAGTGGCTAAACTACTCGCTACTGCCCAGAAATCGATCGCATTTACGGTCCAGTACAGTACACAAGTGAGTGGTGTTTTGTAAGATGAACGGGCTGCAACGCAACAGAGTGAATAAACTGATTAAGCTAATTGTAATGGCTATTTTAGAAGAGGTGGATGAGGAAATTTGTGTGATTAAGAAAAAAGTTATGGGTGCGAAAATGGATCGATAGAAGAGATAAACTAGGAGCTACTAATTGTCTTCTGAGGGAATTAGCATTTTAAGACCCCAAAGAATACTTCGATAGTTTTTGAAAGAATACTTTGTCATTTTTGGCGGTCAATAATGAACTCGACTAATCAAAAGGTTCGGACTCATTTAGCCGGTGAGCCAGTGAGCACGGACGCGTGGTGGGAGGTGCTACTCGCCCGATAAAAATAGAACAAAATGGATTGACTCGACTTAATTATTTACTAACCTACTTGACTAAATTTTTGGTGTTCAGACACATTTAGCTACTAAATTACTCTCTACTCGACTAAAATACTCGACCAGTCCGAACTAGACTTGACTGTGCTCGAAAATGAGTAAATGAGGCGCTGTTTTGCATGGTAGGGCTCGAGAGAGTGTCTCCAATGCAGACAAATACTTTGAGAACAAGAAACAGCACAATATAGAATTGATGCAACAATTGAAGGCAAGCATTGTCTCTGATGACCAGATGGAAATATAAGTTTGACTCGCTAAATGTACGCAACATTTTGCAAACCCTGCAAAACGCAAGTAGAGTGGCTGAACAACTTTATTTGGCTACTGGTATTAATAAAAATACTTTAACACGTATCCGACGCGAGAAGAGAGATGCGTAAGCTAGCTGCAGCAAGGTAACGACTAACAAAAAAAAAAAAACCACGGGGTAAATTAGTAGTTTGCGATAGCTTCGAAATTGCTACGTTGAATAAAATATTTGGTATTATATTCCAGGTAGTAAAGCAACGTTAAAACGAATAATGGTGGAGTCACTGGGATACAAATTTAAAGTGTCTGAGCCTATTGGCTCTTATACAAAGACCTAAAACTAAAGCCTGGCGTGTAAAATATTAGAGAAGTATTCGTCGTAATGACGCGCTGGGGGCTGATAAAAAAAACTCGTTATCTATTTAGATGATATCTGGATTCATGCTCACTATAGTGAAGAAATGTAGGCAGACAAGCACAATATCTGACTTTAAAAAAATTATAGCGTAAGACGTCGGTGGATTATCACTCACGCTGTAGGTGAAAAAAGTTTCATAGACGGGGTGCTTCTTATGTTTAAAGCGAAATTAAAAACGGGTGATTATCATAACGAAATAAATGGTGCAAACTTCACTAAATGGATCAAGGAAAGGTTACAGGTATACCCAATCTCCCTAAAAACGCAATAATCGTCATGGATAATGTTCCTTACCACAGTATGGAAGTATCTAAGCCCATATTTAACATGAAGCAGCTGGAAACCTAAATTGATAGTATAACACTAGAAGCAATGCTTCAATTACGAGCGACGATTGGAAGAAAAAAATTAACCGTGTGAAACGGATTGAAAATGAATACTGGCAAAGAGAAATATTTGAAGACGATGATAACTTTAGTTTTATTTTAAATATAGGTAACAGAATGCCTATTTCTATTTTAAGTAGCTGTTGCTGAATTAAAATATTAAATAGCTACATTGGGGTGTATGTTGAAAGCCTCCTTGCGGCGCACCCCGGGCAACGGTGGCCCCCAATGCTCATCGCTTGCGGTGAGCATTTGGAGTTAACGGCTAATTTCAACCAATGGGGAAGGGTCCGGTTCTAGTCATTGAGCATCTTGGATGGGCGATGAATGGAACTGGGCTGGGGAGGGAATAAAACGGGCCTTTTCAGGACCACTCTATTATGTTTATGTATATGTATATGTATTTATTATACTTCTTTATGTATTTGTATTAATATAAAGTATATATTTATTTATTATATATTAACTGCATGTACTATGTGGTTGGTACGTGCGGCCTCATCATCAATCAAGACTGATGGTGAGGAGGTGAGGAGGAGGACGCAACCACCCGCGTGTTTGTGCCGTGCGCGGGGACCCGTACGGGGGGATGAAGGAGTCCTGGTGGTTGAGCCGATGAGCGTAGGCGGTTTAACGTCTCTGAGGCAACATACTACTTTGGTCTGGATTTCCTCTTACACGGGAGGCTGTAGCTGAGCCGGCTACAGTCAATCGGCTGCGGGGTACGGTCAGACGACCCCAGGCTAGCTCGCTTCTATCAGGGGCCTGCAGACGGCAGTGCTCGCTCATATTGCTAGTGGTAGCGGTGCGGTTGGTGCTGTGCGGTCTCGTGGGCAACTGATAGAGGGGGGCTATATCTCTCAACGGAACCCTGGTGCTATCGTAGCATCGCCGTTTGAGCACTCCATGGCGGGTGGGGCAGTTGAGAGACGAAATAATTAATCGGGATCCTTTATGGAAAACATCAAAAAAAATTTAAACCACAAGACGGGACCGGCGAAAGCTGGGACCGCTCAACGTAAGGCGGAACCAGCGAAAGCTGGGCCCGCACCCTGCAAGGCGGAACCGGCGAAAGCCGGGACCGCACCACACAAAGCGGAACCGGTGAAAGCCGGGCCCGCACCTCGCAAGGTGGGACAGGCGCAAGCCGGAACCACACTCTCAATAGCGGGACCGTCAATAAGCGGGCCTGCAGCGGAACCATCCCGAGACAGGAATGCGGCGGGACCGTCACATGGCGGGACTGTCAAAGAACTGTCAAAGGGTGGGACCGCTGCGGGGCCGTTGAGAGACGGGAGCGCAGTACAGTCCATCGGGCAACAAGCACCCGGTGGAGGCAGCACCTCTCGGCGATCTGGGGCGCAGAGGAAGAAGCGCCAGAAGCTCAGGCAGCAGGCTGCCTTGGATGGGACTCCAACGATAGGACCATCCAAAAGGCCGCGCGCTGCTCTCAGTGGCGACGGGGAGGACATGACTGCCAAGAGGGTGAAGGCCCAAGGGCCATCACCCTCAACCAGATCCTTTAGGGACGCGGTGGCGGCTGTGAAACTTGCCATCGTTACCATTGAGTACCCAAAAGAGTACCTGACGGTGGAGGATCTGGTGTCAATCCAGGAGCTCATAATTGAGAAACTGGAGGAAGCCCCGGATCCTCTACCTGTTTTAACGGTTGCTCCCGGAGTTGTTGCGGGTGCAGTACATGTCTCCTGCGGCAACTCTGATGCAGCACAGTGGCTTCGGGATGCCATCCAAAATGTAGAACTAGGGCACCTGAAGCTCAAAGTTATAGATGCCAGGGACCTTCCAAAGCCAGTGAAGATGGCATGGAAGAGCAGGAACCTGGCCCTCAAAGATTGTGCTCGAGCCCTTCGACTGCTTCAGCGGTTGAATCCGGACTTGAGGACGGACGACTGGAAAGTCGTGAACACGCTGATTGAGCAATCCGGCATCCGGCGTATCGTCCTCATGGACAGAGCATCGGCTGGGGTAATCAAGGCCTCGGGCTATTCTCTTCCAGGAGGAATTGAACAATACTCGTTCAAACTCCTGGAAGAAGATAAGGGAGAGGGACCTGACGCGGAGCAGAAGAAGGCACCCTCCGAGGATGGACCATTACCACGAGATGGGGTGGCCACGCAAGAAGATATGGCTCAAAGCGTGGAGCAGGAACCGGAGGACGGGCCCAGGCAATCTGAGGCGGACTCCGATGATATTCTGGAGGACCTCCATGCCCTGGGCTTATACTCGCCGGCCCCCATGGAGGAGGGCCTACGCTCGCCGGCCACTCTTGAAGAGGGCCAGGCATTAAAGGAGGACCCTAAACACTGAGGACCTCCTACAATCACGCGAACCCACCAAGACTTCAAGATGGAGGGACTAAGGTGTGTACAGATAAATTTACATCATTGCAGAGCTGCCACTGCCCTTCTGGCTCGGCAATTAAAGCTAAATATGTATGACATTGCCTTGATACAGGAACCTTATTTATATAAGGGGACTGTGAAAGGCCTAGGTGGGACAGGGGGAACAATTCTCTATGACTGTCCAACTAATGACGCAAGGACTTGCATCTATATCAGGGGCAATATAGCGGCAATGCCTTTGCGTACTTTCTGTTGTAGGGATCTAACAACAACTATGATCCATGTGGAGACGGGTACAGAGAAAAGGAAAATTATCCTAGCCTCCGCCTATCTCCCTTACGAAGAAAAGGAACCAGTAACCCCACTAATTAGAAGACTGGTTGATTATGGCAGCCAAAGAAACTTAGACCTCATATTTGGCTGCGATGCTAATGCTCATCATATCGTTTGGGGCAGTTCAGATGTCAACAAACGAGGAGAGGATCTGTTGGACTTTGCGGTAAGCACCTCTTTACAAATCCTTAACACAGGTAATAAACCCACCTTTAGGAATTCAGCGAGAGCTGAAGTCATCGATCTGACACTGGCCTCTAACAGAGCTAGTGTACACATTGAAAACTGGCATGTATCGGACGAAATTTCTTTGTCTGATCACAATTACATATGCTTTAGGTATAGGACGGCGAGTACAGCCGAAACTACACGAAGAAGAAACCCAAGAAATACGAATTGGGATCTATACAAGAGGGACCTAAAAGTTAATTTAGGAAGCCCGAGAGGTAAGCTCAATTCCGTATTAGATATAGAGTTTGAAGCTGACAGGATTAAGAAGACCATATTAGGCGCATGGGAGGATAACTGCCCAGTGAAAAAGGCTTTTTGCAAAAAGGAACCATGGTGGTCCCCTGAGTTGGCGAAATTACGCCGGGAAACACGACAGGCCTTCAACTATGCAAAAGCCAGAAAAGATTTTTCTGACTACTCTAGCATGTTGACGAGGTACAGCACGGCGATACGCAAGGCTAAAAGAACAACTTGGCGAAAGCAATGCACTTCCATCGAATCGTTACCAGACGGAATGAGGTTGTGCAAAGCAATGTCCATGACAAAGGCAAACCCACTAGCGTCCGTAAAAGATGTCAATGGGGAGTCTACGGAAACTGGAAAGGACACCCTTAGAGTGATGTTTAGGACTCACTTTCCAGGGTGCAAATTGCGCAATGACGACGAAGAGGAACCAGTCACAAGGGACGAGCTCACAAGGCATACGACCAAAAATGACTGGCTCACGGCAAAGAAAGTGGTAGATGAAAACAGACTAAAGTGGGCAATAGGGGGCTTCCAACCCTTTAAATCTCCCGGCCCAGACACCATCTACCCTATATTGCTGCAAGAAGGTACTTCGGTACTAACTCCTCATCTTTGTAGGCTCTACAGAGCTTGCATAGCCTTTGGTTATGTACCCAAAGCTTGGAGAGCGGTCAGGGTTAGCTTCATACCAAAAGCTGGAAAACCCACTTATGAAGAAGCTAAGGCTTATAGGCCGATTAGTCTATCATCTTTTCTGCTGAAAACTCTGGAGAAACTGGTAGACAGGCATCTTAGAGAGGGGCCATTGAAGATTCCCTCTACATAGGTTACAATGTGCGTATAACCCCGGCAAATCAACAGAAACGGCTTTACACTACGTTGTAAGCCGAGCTGAGGCTGCACTAGAAGGACAGGAAGTATGTGTAGGGGCCTTCCTCGATATAGAGGGAGCCTTTGACAAAACAACTTTCGAGTCTATTCGCAATTCTGCAAAGGAACATGGTGTCAGTGACACTATATGCAATTGGATTGACTATATGCTACGAAGCAGACTAGTCAGATCGGAACTAATGGGAGATAAACTTAGCGCAAAAACAACACGCGGCTGCCCTCAAGGCGGAGTATTGTCTCCATTATTATGGTGTCTGGTAGTAGACTCACTACTAACCAAACTCAACACCGGACCTTTTTACACGGTAGGTTATGCTGACGACATAGCCATAATGGTCAATGGTAAATTTCCGAACATAGTCTCTGGATTATTACAAAAGGCTCTGAAGATAACAGAGAAATGGTGCATGGAGAACCACCTCTCCATTAATCCAAATAAAGCAGTTATAGTACCATTTACAAGGAGAAGGACACTAGCAAGTCTAGGGAATCCCTCCCTTAATGGAACCAAACTGTCGTGGTCCACCGAGGTCAAATATCTAGGCATAACCCTTGATAAGGAACTCAGGTGGAAGACTCATGTGGAAAAGACAATGGCGAAGGCTCTGAGAGTATTTGGCATGTGTCGTTCCACTTATGGCAAAACCTGGGGACTAAAACCCAAAGTGATACGATGGCTTTATCAGATAATGATAATACCCATCATTACGTATGGCAGCGTAGTATGGTGGCCCAGAATAAAACTTACTACGTGCAAAGAGACACTCAATAGGCTACAAAGAACGGTGTGTCTTGGAATCACGGGTGCTTTTAGAACAACACCTACGGCAGCTATGGAGAGATATCTTAACATTCCTCCTCTGCATATTATGGTTGAACTTGAGGCAAGGAGGGCACTATATCGCCTTGCAGTAGCTGGCCTATGGGACTCCACCAAGCCAAAAACCAACCATACAAAATTCGATGGAAATGAGGACCTGGATCGGATAACACATATGATATCCGATAAAATGCAAACCAGGTTTATATTTGAAAGGCTTTTCAGGGTCCAAATTCCAACAAGATTGGAATGGACAAAGGGACCAGATCCACCGGAACATAATAGTCTGGTATGGTACACTGATGGATCCAAAATGGAATCAGGTACAGGGGCGGGAGTATACGCGAAAGACTACAAATGTAGTAAAAGCTTGGGAAAAATGGCAAGTGTATTCCAGGCTGAAACATATGCCATTATAACCTGTGCTCAGGAGAACATAGATAGAGGCACCAGAGGCAAATCTATATATATTCTCAGTGACAGTCAAGCTGCAATCAAGGCCATCGCCTCCTTCAAAGTTGACTCCAGACTTGTCCTGGATGCCATCCAAACCTTGAATGGACTTGGAAGGCATAACAGGGTAAGATTAATGTGGGTCCCGGGACACGAGGGAGTACATGGCAATGAAATGGCAGATGAACTGGCAAGAGAGGGCTCAACTAATGATTTTATGGGTCCGGAACCATGTGTAGGCATTCCGACTAGCCTCGTGAAGGCCACATTCAGGGATTTTGCAGACCGCAGTCAACAACAACACTGGCTGACTAGAATCGGTCTGGAACACTCCAAAAAATTTTTGGGATCCACGTACAAAGCACGAGGATCCATCTGGAACATGAGCAGGGGGCAAATACGCTACTTGCTTGGAGCCTTTACTGGGCACTTTGGAACCAACAACATGCTCATGAAAATGGGTCTAACCGCGACACCCATGTGCAGGTTGTGTGGGGAACATACAGAACGCATGGAACACCTACTGTGTACATGTGATGCATTGGCCAGGAGGCGAATGAATCTTTTGGGGGTAGGATATCCAACACCGGAAGACTACAGGCTCCTATCTCCATACCTCATTGTTAGGCTCATGAAGCAGATCTTCAAGGAGATTGGAGAGGAGTGATTGCTATCTAGGGGAACACAAAAGATCCCATTGGGTCGAAGTGTCCGAGATATTTCTCGGCCCCAAAATAAGATAAGATAAATAGCTACATTAATCCATGTTTTATTTTATAGCGGAAAGTAGCAGTGATAGTGATGATGATGACGACGACGACGATGACTAATCAGATGCCGAGATGAGTGGAATTGAACGGCTAGATTCAGATTAAATTTCGTGATAAATACCTGTAACATACCTAATATTATTTTAAACAACAGTTGGTGGAATAAATATTAAAAACTTAATACATGTTTTATTGTATAGGGGAATGCAACAATGATGATGGTAATGACGATGACAGTGACCAGTTAGCTAGTGATGCAGAGATGAACGAAAGTGAAGCTTAATTCTAATTAAAAATTATTCGTTCATGATTCGTAAATAAATTATATTTAAAAAGTCTCTTGTTTTGCTGACCCTATCCAACTGATTCGAATTGACAGCTATGACGTCACAAAATGACGCAAAGTCGATCCTATTCTTATTTGAAACGCATAATATAAAATATTTCAATTTATAGATATTTGTGGGAGATTTCATGAAACTTATTGCAATATTCCATTCCTTGAATCGTGTTGTTTACAAGGGAAATGAAGTTAATGATAATAATTAGAAATGTTTTGTTGATGACATAGTCCATTTGGCAGAAAACAGAAGCGAGCAATGAAGAGTTTATGTGACTACATTTTTCTTTTGTATCAGATTTATAAAATAAACCTACTTATTCTTACACGTTAAACGCCACGATAAAAAACTAAACAAAACTTTACTCTTGAAATTTATGTATGTTCCCAATGAGATATAAGGATCTATCGTGAGGTTTAGTAATGAAAAAATAAAACAAACCCGCTTGAGGGTACCGAAGAATCAAGCACACCAGATGAGGTTACGGATGACCTCCATGGCGTTTAATGTGTTAACACGTTGAGTGCCACGCCGGTTTTCAACGAAACCAATACATGCACATTTGGTATTGTAGAACTAATGTTTCTTATGGTATTAGATTTTACCTTTAGAACGAGATCTCTATACAAATCCATTCAAAAAGTATTTAAATTTTTAAGAATTAATTACCGTGTTATACAAAAAATCCATTAATTTTACAATGTGAAAATTTTAAATAAGTTTCAGTAATTTCTTTAATAATTGCCTATTTTTAGTTCTATATTACGTTCTAGCTACCGGTGGCTAAAGCAGACTAAACGGAAAGTCCTGTATCAGTCACCGATAAATGACGAGGCGGTCAATGCGTTAAATAAAAAAACGTTTTGCCACAAACATTCTTATAGCCAATAACTAAATAATGACAGAAATATTAATTATTGACACATTCCATACATATAATTACTATACATTCATATAATGCAATTTTTCATAACAACAAGCATACAATATTATCAAAATCTCCAAAATTGGCAACAAGGTAAAAATTCATAGCAAAATTTTAATTATTAGCTAAAATATCAAAGGGACAACACAAAAGGTATAATTTGATTGTATATATCTAGGTAAAATCTTATAAAATGTCTTAAAAAGAACAATGTAATGACCAATATTGGTCCTTCAAGCAGGATTTTGATCATAGTCTAGTTATTAGACAAATAATTTTTATTATAATTGAGATCAATTAGTGTTGTTTTAGATAAATATAGCACGAAAATCATTATTTTTATTAACACAACCTCTTATAGGACCAAAATATTAACTAAATAGTATATATGTAAATTTGAACAATAATTCACGTATAGTCAAATATTTTCTTAGTATACAACATTTTGTATTGTCAAAACTCCATCTTGATGTTTCAATATTATTATTACTACACAGATTAAATAACATATTTTCAAAATCTATAAATGCACTCGAAATACTTGCACATAGCTTTTATAACTTTACTAACATATTTTAAAGATGAAATCTGGGATGTGAGGTGCAGAATATTAAAAAAAGATTCTCATTCATCAATGTTTAAAACATATTTCAGAATAATCTATTTAAATATGTATCTATCTTATCGTTAAAGTAATATATAAAAGTCAATACATTTTAATACTATAAAAGGTTAAAATACTTTAAGAAGTGCACAAATAAAAGCCACTGGTAAAAGCTATATAAAGATAGAAAAATTTACAAAATTGCCGTATAATATTCTCACATTTATAACATAGCTGAACCCTTAGTCGCTAAAATGTCCTATTTAAAATTTATAACACCAGTTTTGTCACTTATATAAGAAATTAGTACAAAATTATGTATGAAGAATAAATACTTTTTTTATTGCTGTAGGACAGCAGACAGGCTGACGGCCCACTTAGAATTTAGCAGTTACCATCGCCTATGGGTGTTTGCAATGCCAATAGCATCGCGAACACGCTGCTGTTCCATAAGGTATATGAACTTGGTGTCACCAATGCCGGAACACAACACAAGGTTACTATGGCGGCATACTTAAGACCAAAGGTGGTCGCCATCCAGACGGGCTTGGGGCCCTACCACATAGCTAGGGTGGTTAGTTTTGTCGCCTTTTACGATAGGACGACCCCGGCCGTAGAGGAGAGTATTCTTTCTCCACCCCTGCACGGATTAAAGAACTATATTAAAATTATCTCATCAATAGTTTTATGAGGGTAGTTGTGTAATATTATATAGTAAAATTAAGGAACTCAATACAATGACTAGTACTATAAGATACAAATGTAGCGAATAAGGGTCCAGTCATAAATATCAACTGCCATAAAAATTACATTTAAAAAGCTTCATTATGATTCAACAGAACTAAGCGCACTACTTTTACTATCACATATGTCTTTTTCAGTTGAATGCAAAGATAACTTTTGCATTGAATCTATAATAATTTTAGTATCATCCTTCACTTCTTTCTTTACATCCTGTTGGGTCTCATTTGATTTATTATCAAAGTACGGAAAGAAATCATAGTGTGATTTACCATTACTTACTTTCTTTTCTGGTTTACCTTTTTTCTTTTCTCCTTTTATTGATATGTTGCGTTTGGAAAATTCATCCCATCCTTCTGTGGTCTTCCCATGCACTGGATTCCAGTCTTTGCGGAACGAACTTGACGGCTTCATTTCATTCAACAATTTCTGTTGTATATCATTGATTTGGTTGTGATTTTCTCTGCTTGAGACTATTTGTCCGTACACTGGTGTACAGTAAGTAGTATTTGGATTACCACATCTATTATCTTTTGGATTATTCTGGTTAATTTGACAGTTGTTCATGCCAGAGTCAAATTCAGACTTTTCACCAGCATTCATAAGTATTTGTTTCGATGATTTCACGGGTTTCTTCTCATTGACTTTATTTGATGAATCACCTGGGATGTCTTTGATGTTTTTATCGTCTTCATTTATTTCATCGCCAATTCCATCAATGTCATAAACCTGAAAATTGTTGAAAACTAATGATTTATGCATGTAAGTTTGATGATTTCATTAAAGTATATAAAAAAATTTCAAGATGCTAAAAAACATTTCTCAAACATATATTACAGATACAGCATTTTAATCTATACAAATAAATAAAATTGGAGGGTCTGTTTGTAATATTAAAATAACCGCTTTTTACTAAGTGCATTTGGATGTATACATGGTACATATACCAAAATAACATTTTTTACAATTTTTGTCTGTCTGTTCCGGCTAATCTCTTACACAGCTGGACCGTTTTTGACGGGACTTTCACTGGCAGATAGCTGATGTAACAAGGAGTAACTTAGTCTTTAGTATTTTTATTTTAGAAAAAAAAAATGGTTTTAGTTAAAAGTGAAGTTTCGGATTTTTTTAAATCCAATTTAAGTTGACCTCAGATTTATATCATCAATCATATAAAATAGGGTTCAACTTAGGCTGGACTTTGTAGGTTCGAACGCAATTTGTATATTTCATTTATTTATATTTTAGGGTTTATAATCCAAAATAAATAATAAGATATATCCAAAAAATGCTGCCCAGTCACTATTTTATGCGGACGGAGGGATCCGGATTTTATCCGTGCAGGGGCGGAGAAAGAATACTAACCTCTGTGGCCGGAGTCGGCCTGTCGTAAAAGGCGACAGAACAAACCACCCTAGCTACGTGGTAGGGCCTCATGCCTGTCTGGATGGCGACCACCTTTGGTCTTAAATATGCCGCCATAATAGCCTCGTTTTGTGTTCCGGCATTAGTGACCCAAGTACCCTTATGGGACAGCAGCGTGTTCGCGATGCCACTGACGTTGCAAACACCCATAAGCTATGGTAACTGCTAAATTATAAGCGGGTCGTCAGCCTGTCTGCTGTCCTACAGCATTAAAAAAAAGGAGTCACGGGCACAGCTAGTCTTAAATAAACCAGTACAATAAGCATACCTTATACATAACATCTTGGCTCATCCCCTTTTCTCTTTCCCTTTTATTTTGTACAGCAAGCCAAACATCTTTCAGCTCCCCAGCTAAGTCTTTGTCTTTTAAAATTACTGGATTTCGAGCCAAAACCAAACCTGGATTCATGGCTTCTACAAAGTCACATAGCAGGCTGACGAGGGCTTCTTTGTCCTAAAATGAGCGTAGCATACAAAATAATAATAATAGAAAGAAACTAAACTAAAAAGATCTAACAAAAATTATTGATGATGGTTTAAGCAGTGCATTATATTTATACAGCACATAATAAAATCTTTATTTATTTATTTATTTATGGCACACCAACAGTACACACATTATTAAGTCACATTACAAATCATATAATATAAAAGTTCTGATGTGTGGACCCATTATAGGAGTGCACAGCATTTACAAAAAGTTATAGTTGGAAAAGGAAAATTAATGGCATATCATAAGTAGTATCATTGATAAGGTATTTCTTATATTGACATGAATAATATTTACTTTTCAAACAGATAAATAAGTCTCTAACTAAACAATTGATGATGGTTTAAGCAGTGCATTATATTTATACAGCACATAATAAAATCTTTAATAAAAAGTTACAGTTGGAAAAGGAAAAATTAATGGCATATCATAAGTAGTATCATTGATAAGGTATTTTTATATTGACATGAATAATATTTACTTTTCAAACAGATAAATAAGTCTATTAGTAGCTCTTAACAGTAAACTTGATGAAATATTTCATCATACACGTAGTACTAGGGCAATGGGCATGACATTTTTCTTCAAAAAAGTTTAAAACACATGAAATCACACTATGAAATATAATTAATTCTTTCTGCATTGAATTCTTTTGATATATCATATATATTTGATAAAATATTTTGTTAAAATAAATAAGTTAAAGATCATATACTTTTATTTTTTAATAAGCAGTTACCATCGCCTATGGATGTTTGCAACACTAGCAAACACACTGCAGTCCCATAGAGGTACAGGAACGTGGGTCACTAATGTCCACAAACACAAGGTTATTATGGCGGCATACTTATAAACCAGGGTGGTTCTTACTCCATCCCTGCACTAAGAATACTTTTATTCTTACTTTTTTATTACTTATGGTGTGATGATATTATTTATATCATGAAGGAAAGCTCGCCAGTGAAATGAGAACAAAAGTTTACTCCCCAGTTGTTACTTGGGGAATTTCTTCTCTTTCGTTGTGCTCTTGTCAGAGCGGTCGTGGTCATCATTTTTCAGTCACACGCCTGACAATCCATCTCCATTCCTCCCGGACAGCTGCTTTTCGGGAGCACACGTGTACTGGGACGTCCACTGCAGCCTTTACTAGGTCCGTCCATCTCATAGGCGATCTGCCGCGAGGTCTTGGGGAATAGCGTATTTATTATATTTTTTAACAGATTATATACTACACAATGGTTCTTACTGTTGGATTTGCAGCATTCTTGCCATTAGCTTTAAGAATCTCTGGATTGACCATAACTGCAAACACTAGTAATGGAAGCTTGTTACTGTTTGGGCCACCGCCTTGAGGCACCTGTAAATTATAATAAATTTATAAGATTATCTCTTGTATTATCTATTTATGTAGACAACCTCTGTGACGTAAGAGCTAACACACTTCGGTGTGCTTGCAAATGTCACGGGTTCGATTCCCATCTCGCATTTGGGTGTTTCTATGTAATATGTATTTATTTACAAAAGAAAAGTATTTAAGTAATATTTCAGTTGTCTAGTGTACCCATAACCCAAGTGCTATGCTATTTACATTGGGACTCAATGGCACTGTGTGAATTGTCCGCACATCGGAACACCTATGGTATGCCCAACTGTAGTCGGAAGCCTAAGTATTTATGTACAATATCTATCAATTTGCAAAAGTATATCAGTTATCTTGTACCCATAATACAAGTGCTCTCCTATTTTCTATAGAACTAAATGGCTTTGTGTAAATTGCCAAAATATATTTATTAATACATTTTAAAAATTACGGTTTTGTAGATACCACAATCATAGACACCATAAACTCAAACAAGTTCTGGGTTAAATTCCGAGCAAGGGAAATATGGAAGCAGTCAATCCAGGATTTACTCCCTACACACTTTTACAGACAATTTATGTTAATGAGTACTCCTCAGAAGTTAATCAATAAATTTAATCTCATTTCACTAATTCACTCCATACACTGTTTTATTGGTGAAGTATTAGGGTGCTTTTTTATGGAAAATCTTCACACCCTGTGTGTGAGTACTTATTAATATTAAATTTTCAAGCAATTTTTATCCGTGCAAGGGCGGAGAAAGAATGCTAACCCCTGTGGCCGGGGTCGGCCTGTGTAAAAGGCGACAAAACAAATTAAGTATATACATATAATTTGTTACATTCACTTATTTTTGTTATGAATTACATTAAAAAATAGTAATAACAGCTTCATAATAACAAGTACCTAACAATAAAAAAATATAAAAACACATTTATAAATTTAGTTTTAAGTATTGTTATTTTATAGTAGATGGAGTAGATATAGATAAATCTAGTTTAAATTTCCAATGAACAAAATGAAAAACTAATTGAGACTCTTGTAATTGATTTCCTTTCTTGATCTAGTAAGCTATTTCACCTTTTAACACCTCCAGAAATGAGATCTGACAAAAAAGCAATTATTAAAGCAAGTAATATTTAAAGAGCAAGAAAGTGGACCTAGCGCTTCCAAATAGATAGTGGACACAAAGGGATCACTGTTGTTAGAAATGTAGATAGAAAAATTACCGATAAGGGTCCTAAAAGCTTTTATGATTTGCTAAAATATTGAATTATCGGGAAATGAAGATAATTCCCAAATTAAACTGTGGTGCCCAGTTTATAATCTATTTTTTTTTTACTAATAAAGCTGGAACTAACAGCTGACAGAGATTAATTTCAGTGAAAATAATATAATGTTAAATCATGTAAAGATTATCATTAATAAAATATAATTTATAAATAGTACTATAAAAATTAATTATACTAAACTGTTCTTACTTGCATGCCTCCATACAAAGGTATTGGATCCGAAAATTGTTTCGGATTCGCAATCTTCTGCCATCCCAGCACATTTATAAACAACTTTTCCGTAGAATCCTTTATTGTATCCTGAATACACATGTGAGGTTGAGGAGGATTTTTGAACTGGCGGAAAGCCCTAGAGCCACGAGTATACTGTACCGGCAAGGTCCGCTCCGGCACACTCTGGTTTTCCATTGCAACACGGTCAAATCACTTAACTATGTTATAATTTACCAAACATTCCAACAAGAACAAGGTAAATGACATATGTAAAATCAGATTCTAGCACGATGGAGTAATGAACTCTAGCCGCGTCTAATTGGGATATATTTACACTTGCTAACTATCACTCAATACGCACACAACTTAATTGGGTGTTTATTTTAATTAAGCTCCAATAAAGCTGAAAAGCTCGGTAAAAATAAAAAGAACAGAGCTTTCGATTTCGAAGTGAAAGAGAGAGGTAGTTTTTTATTTTTTATTTCCTGGGCGGGGTTAGTGGTACCTATAGTATTCAGCTGTGCGTAAAAACCGGTTACTACAGAGTACAACGAACCGGTAAAATATTACTACCTTATTTTTCGGAAAAGAATAAAATATTTCTTTATATCATAATCGAACTTACTATATTATATTAAACTTAATATTTCTATTTTGAAAAAGTATCTACAATAATTGCTTTGTTTTATTAGTTCAGTTCAGTTTTTGAAGAGGTGGCTTCAACACCATTGACATTTATTTTCCAATGTCCGAATAAAAGTGACAGATTTAATGACGAAAAAAGGGGGTCAAACGCGGTGATCGGTTTTGTCGCTATCAAAATATAATATTTATTAAAAAGTAAAAAATATATGCTTTTTGGTGGGTGCATTGTATTAACATTCTTATTCTTAGAATAACAGATGGCGTCACTAGATGTTTCATATTTTTAACAATATAAAGATAAAAAATTTACAGATAAACAGATTTCAAGATAAATAGCACCCCACACTTTTTTACAATAACATTAATTTTTTTGTTAATTACACTGTCCTTACTTTAAATTTATTGAAAACTATTTTTTACCTTTTAATTAAAATTTTCTTTATGCGTGTTTTTTTTAGTTTTACACTATAATTTATTTTTAACTTTATATTTTGATGAACCATGCAATAAAAGCGTGCTAATATAATTTATTGGATGTCAATTCCCAATCGGTAAATGTTTTTTATTAGTATAACACCATCTTCCGGTAGTGTTATTAAGTAAACTCCAGATGGCGTTTCGGCAGAACTCGTAATTTTTTTGAATGTTCAAAATGGATAAAAATCGAGTCAAAATCCGAAAAATCGTAAAATTCCGTTACATACAGTTCAAGTTCTGCAACCCAAGTGGTAACAGTAACAGCAGCCGGTACAATCAAAGTTACTTTTTTATTACTTCACTAGGGTATTAAGGTAAGACGTGCACTAAACTTCAGCACAGATTTACAGAGATAAGAGAGGAATGAGATTAATAAGATGACATTTAAAACATCACTGTGAGTTACAAGCAATGGTTCGAGCTAGTCTAGTGTGATGAATAAGGTTCTAAAGGTCATATTGAGCTAGATATGTTATGCCTTAATGTTTATTTGTCTTAATATCTATCATTCCTTACTGTGGTTTACGCCTTAATGCATATCATGCCATAATCAATGTGCCATGTACAAGACAACAATGACCAAAATAACCTTAGTTAGAACCAGGGCCGAGTAAATGCAGCGTCAATTAAATGAGTTGAAGAATATCGCGTACGAAGTGATTCTACATTAATATATATATTATGCTTATCGGTATAAAATTTGTACCCATGCGTGCGCTCGAATTAGAATGTAGCCAAGTATGCAAATCACAGACATTGAGATTGCAGATCCATACCGCACTCGTCCGTTCATCGTCTGCATAGTAATACTTAACACTATGATGAAGAGTGAGTAGTCCACGTTTGGTTTGGAATGTCTCAGTCTCGTAGGCTACGCTTCGTGGTTATGTTTCAGACAAGCATAATGCACTATTAGGTGATAGACGAGATATACTTACTATTCGGGCCTTAGCTTGGTAGCCAACAACTCCTTCTTTAATTCTGATTCAACTAGAAGTGTTCAAGGAATCTTATAAGAATCTTATTCCCATGATACTTCATACGGTGTTACTACACCGTCACAATCTTAGC
The DNA here is from genome assembly GCA_963693495.1 of Malacosoma neustria. Lineage (NCBI taxonomy): Eukaryota > Metazoa > Arthropoda > Insecta > Lepidoptera > Lasiocampidae > Malacosoma > Malacosoma neustria. Next base: position 2,118,537 of record OY856378.1, on the reverse strand, counting down.
GTAGATAGAAAATAAACCAAGCAATCCACATTATGAAAGATCAGAACTGGCCTTATTTAGATCCAACACAATGCAAACCACCATAATCAATCCTCTACATAGTAACAAATATCACGCGACGCGAAGCCTGGGGTTAGTCTCTGGCTGTTGTTACTCTCTTCGTAACGTAATTTCCCTGATCCGATCTTCGCGGCGTCTCGACTCCGAGTCCCCATTCTAACCTCATTCATTTTAAGCTTATATTTTGCTTGCCCCATACAATCCCATAAATAAATTCCAATAGCAATAGCAAAAAATGTTAAACATTGCGGTACGTGCCAAAGCAAATTCTATTACAGTATGTCAACATTGTTATGTTTTTTATGAAAAACTGAATAGATAATGACTACATCGTCTAACGTCAAGAGCTGTTATACAGAGTTATTAACATATACACATCTAATACAACTTAGGCTTCAACCAAGCTCTAGACTTGCAGAATCGTCGCCCCATCCATCTACACGAAGTTGCTATACTGTTCCTTCATTATCCTACATCAACAATCTCTCTCTCTCTCTCTCTCTTCTCTCTTACAACAACAATCACACGTTCAGGAATCTAGTGCTGTTGACAGATTAAAATTGTAGAATATGTAAATAAACAGAGAGGACATCCCTGAAGTTTTCTGCCTACTTACAAGTTTGTCCAATACCATCGACGTTTTCCTTAATTTTAGAATCGCTTAAGTATAAAATAGTTGCATTAACTTGGTACCTTCACAATAGATACATAGATACATACCAAGCTAATAAAAGCGTGTTATATCCGTACAGGGGCGGAGAAAGAATACTAACCTCTGTGGCCGGGGTCGGCCTGTCGTAAAAGGCGACAAAACAACCCACCCTAGCTAGTGGCTAGTAGCTAGCTACGTGGTAGGGCCTCAAGCCCGTCTGGATGGCGACCACCTTTGGTCTTAAGTATGCCGCCATAATAACCTTGTGTTGTGTTCCGGCATTAGTGACTCAAGTTTCTGTACCCTTACGGGACAGCAGCGTGTTTGCGATGCCACTGGCGTTGCAAACACCTATAGGCGACGGTAACTGCTAAATTTTAAGCGGGCTGTCAGCCTGTCTGCTGTCCTACGCAATAAAAAAAAAAGTTGTGAAGATTCCAGGTTTTCGGGTTATCAAGTTCGGTTGCCAGTTTGATATGAATTTTTAAATAAATTATGAAGAAACTTGTAGAAACTTCATGAATACTCTTATGGGACAGCAGCGTGTTCACGATGATATCGTGCTAGTTCGTAGCTTGTAATAGCTGGAAGTATTATGTATTTTGTGTGAACATTTTTAGAAGGCTAACGTGGTCGGGGAGACAAAACTCTTCACATTAATGTAAATAAAAAACTTTTCAACACCTGCGTACTACCTACTTGTTTTAATGTATGGCAATCAAACATGGGCTTAAACACAAAAGGCGACGAGAAAACTGGAAACCTGCCAACATGCAATGGAAAGAAGTATGCTGAATGTGAAAAGCTCGGACTGAAAAACCATGTCATCAGAAAAAATACGAAGGTATTATAACATCCAAAATAAGAAGACTCAAATGGCAATGGACAGGGCACATGATAAGAGGCCAAGAGAAATGGAGCAAAACTGTGACACGATGGTACCCCACAGAAGGGAAAAAGAAAAGGGGCAGACCACAGAAAAGGTGGGATGATGATATTAGGCAAGTAACAGGAGTAACGTGGAATAGAGTGGCCCAAGATAGACAGGAATGGAAAAGGTTGGAGGAGGCCTTTGCCGATTGGCAAGCTGACCTACATAAAATAATTAGAATAGAATAGATTAAGATTCGTTTAGCTAATTTTTAATTCTAAATATTTTGAAAATAGATATTAAGTTGGTTCGAGTTTATTATTACTATTAAGGTGGTTGGGGACGAACTCTCAGACGGCGGGTGTGGCACGCCAATATGCTCTTAAATTAATTTTCTCAATAATATAAACTAGTAATACACTCGTACATATGTAAGTATAAAGTACCGTGTATAAGTGTTTGAAAAATAAAACCGTATATTCTTGGTTTACATTTATTATTTAATCAACTTTAAAGCTATATTTCGTCGGCTTAATTATTATCAGAATACGTAACTCCACAAAACCGAAGTAATAAGACTTTTAAATGTAACTAGATGTCTAGTGGAGTATTTTGAACCCTATTTCTTGGACTACTTCGTATGTTCTACAAAAATATATAAGTAAAATAATTCCAGTGCATAGAAAAACAAAGTTTTTACTTGCTCCTGTAATGTTTATCTAAATAGAGTTACGCATTCTGTTAACTAAGCCGACGATTTGTACTTAAAATAAATATTTACCTAGCAAAAAATTATAATTTACCATGAAATTTAATGATGACTTGAAAATACATCTCTGTTTAAGAGTTATTATATTGTTTTTAACTAACAAGACTAATCTACGCTTATCTTCTGTTTCACTGAAATATTTAAGCACGCCAGACGCTTCCTACGTTTCTATTAAATTTTATAATGTTTAAGCAAATTATTTTCGCAGTAAAGTATAATAGCTGTATGCTCCTTTTAAGATCTGAAACAAAGAAGTATTTTCTATTATAATATCTCTAAGCTTTAACTAAATTGAAACTAATGATTCTAATGATATACAAAAATACTTTATAATGCTTCGTTGACGTATTTCTACCACCGTATTGGCCGTCATCGGCTCGGTCTTCAGCCCCATTTTCTGGAACTTCTTTCTTGAATGAAACGGTTCGTGCTGATTTGTTCGAGGCCGGCAGCGCGTTGGTAATGCGCTGCCGGCAAGTAGAATATTGGTAAGAGGTCATTCTTAGGTCGAAACGTGCTAAAAATACTAAGCCTAATCTCTATATACAATAAGATTGGTAGCTCCTTGATTATAAGTAGTTTTCGGAAGCAAGAAGGCCCCGAGTCTCTTGTGTCCCCACCTTTTGTGGAATTAAATTTGTTTCGAAATACAGCACAAACTTATGTAATTAATATTTATACTTTTTTAATATACTGTCCTTGTTATTGTGTCATTGAATAGCGAACTCATAAATAATTTATGTTTAGTTTTACCGTTATAAAAGTAGATAAAGTGAGTCTGGTGAAAGGCCCCGCGGTGAACACATTATTAATGCGGAGTTGTCCGGACAATATAAGCACGTCCTTTCTTTGTTTAAGAGACGCCGTCCACCAGTTGCTTTCATACGGCCCAAGTGTTACGTTTTGATTCTAAAATACATGTAAAAACAACATAAGTATATTAAAACTTAATCAAAGCTATTAATCATGAATTTACTAAATAATAATTTTCGTGGAGCACAAATATTAACCTCTGCGGACGGGGTCAGCCTGGAAGGCAACTTAGTCTATAAGTATTGCCTCCATAATAACGTTGTATTGTGTTCCGGCATTAGTAATCCAGGTTCTTGTACCCCTATAGGACAAAAGAGTGTTCGCGGTGCTCCTAGTGTTGCAAACATCCATAGGCGACGGTAACAATTTACTATTAAGTGGACCATAAGCTTGTTCTGCTGTTCCTCAGCAATAAAAGTAAGTATATATATATATATATATATATATATATATATATATATATATACCTAGTCAGGTCATAAGTATTGTCACACAGTAAAAACTTTTCTTTTAGAATGCTGGCCACAAAAAAGTTAATTGAATTCGAATTTCGAATTGTTCATGAAAATAAAAAAGGTATACTTTTAGAATTTTACTCATTTTTAAATGTGGAGTGGACGCTTATAGAAGACCGTGTTGCAGTTATTGCGTTGCGTCGTTACAGTTACGCGCCAATTCAAATTTTTAACATACTGAAAAATTTGAATATAACCAAAAGATTCGTTTATCGTACCATCGAACGATACAATGAAGACTCTAGTGTAGATGACAGGTCAAGAAGTGGTCGCCCTCGGTCTGTTAGGACTCCAGCAGTGATAAAAGCTGTGAAGGCACGAATTCAAAGAAATCCCAAACGTAAGCAGAAACTGTTGGCCCTTCAGATGGGGTTAAGCAGAACCACGGTGAAAAGGGTGTTAAATGAAGACTTAGGGCTTCGGGCATATCGAAGAAAAACAGGACATCGTTTGAATGCTCGTCTAATGGACCTGAGACTGAAGAGATGCCGCGCTTTGTTGAAGCGGTACGCGGGAAAAAAATATCGGGAAATTCTTTTTTCGGATGAAAAAATGTTTACCGTAGAAGAGAGCTACAACAAACAAAATGATAAGGTGTACGCACACAGTAGTGAAGAAGCGAGCAACCGTATTCCGCGTGTCCAACGAGGTCATTTTCCATCCTCGCTCATGGTATGGTTGGGAGTTTCTTATTGGGGCTTAACAGAGGTACATTTTTGTGAGAAAGGTGTAAAAACGAATGCTGTTGTGTATCAAAATACAGTCCTGACGAACCTTGTGGAACCTGTTTTTCATACCATGTTCAATAACAGGCACTGGGTATTCCAACAAGATTCGGCGCCAGCTCATAGAGCGAAGAGCACACAAGACTGGCTGGCGGCGCGTGAAATCGACTTCATCCGGCACGAAGACTGGCCCTCCTCCAGTCCAGATTTGAATCCGTTAGATTACAAGATATAGCAACACTTGGAGGAAAAGGCGTGCTCAAAGCCTCATCCCAATTTGGAGTCACTCAAGACATCCTTGATTAAGGCAGCCGCCGATATTGACATGGACCTCGTTCGTGCTGCGATAGACGACTGGCCGCGCAGATTGAAGGCTTGTATTCAAAATCACGGAGGTCATTTTGAATAAACTTTAATGTCATAAGAATCTATGTTTTGTTAAGTTCATTTTGGTATATAAATGGTTACATAATGAATAAACTTGTTACAATTATTTTACATTAAACATGTGACAGAATTTATGACCTGACTAGGTATATATATATATATATATATATATATATATATATATATATATATATATATTCACCATCTTTGGTTAAGTATTCTCAGTTCCGAATTATCCAATCGTTACGTAAAACTCTTTAAAACTTTCTCCCTAGAATCCAACAAGTCTATCCTACATTATTATAGACATGGGTTTTCGAGTATTTGGTATTCTGGAATCCGAAGCTAGATATGTTTTTTGCATATAACCAATTTTGTGGATTTGAGGTCTTTCTTGAAATGATTTTAAAATTGAATACATTTAAATTAATCTGATATATTAGAATGTAAACTTACTTTAATAAGCACACCATTACTATGCCAGCAGAATACAAAGAGCTGAGCTATCCCAAATATCAAATACTCCGCCATCAATAGTTTTTGAGCTGCGTTTTGTGCCGACTGTAAATTAAAAACCGACCAGTTTTATAAAGTGGTAGCTTAATTACATAATAGGGTAACATACACGAGTGTGGAGCTATGCATATATATAATACATATATTGTGAGTTCAAATTTTGAAGTAATCATTAGTATCTTCTTAACAGAGCGATGGATCCAAGTTAAATTCTAAGACGCTGGTATTGGGAAGCAAATAGTATCTAGATTCCAAACCAGAAAGAAAAAAAGCTTGTCATCAAAACCTCGTTTGTTGTTCGCAGGCGTACTACTAATGAAACATTTTAGCTGGACGTGTTGAAGAAGCATGTAGCCCAGGACATCAGAGTTGTGAAACGAGTATAATTATCTATTTATGTAATTTATCATGAATCCACTCATCCGCCGACTCTGAATAAGACGTATAATGTCGAGTGTACAAACAATAAGAAATAAAGAATACTAGTTGACCGTAACTAGCGTTAGCGTAACAAAGAAACAAACAAACTCACTATAGCATTTATAATATTAGTTAGGACATTAATGTGAAATTTTTTAAATCACTTACAGTCATTTGATAAGCACTTGCACACAGCATGAGAGAACATATAACTATATAGAAGAACATAACAGGTGATAGTAAAGAGTTGAACAGTTGTGTATACCTGAAACAAAAATAATCATTTTCGAATTAAGGGTAACGAATTTCCAAAACAAATGTTCGTTTAACTCGTAGACACACATATTAGGGTTTGCGTTGAAATTTGTCGATAAATTCCAGTCAGTCTTTAGAAATATTAAAGAAAAATAGAAAATAAGAACACTAGTTACTATTATGAAACATTTTTCTTAAATATGTTAATTATTGACAAAATAATAACTTTTGTAATCAACATAATTTTTTATTAACCATTTATGTCGTAAATTAGAGTTGTAATAATGTGTAGTTATAGATTTTAACAATTTTAATTGTAATGTATTTGTCAAATAATATCTATATTTTTCATATATTTAAAACATTGCTAATGTTTGCTAATATTGATTTAATTGTTTATAAAAAATTACAATATTCAACATTGCATATTATTTTCATAGTAGTTCTTGTTCTAATTAGTTTTAATAGCGTTTAATATATTTTGACGTATTGCAATTAAACTAGTTATACACGTAACTAATTAAAATTATTATTAGGAAATAAAATAAAATATTTGGTATCGAATATGTTAATGTATAGATAGTATAAAGGAAATTTTTTTACTAATATTAAATTATTGTTATATGATTTAATATGATGTGTGACTGTTTTTACTTATTGAAAAAATAATAATATTTCAGGTAATGAATACCGAACAAAATTTTCAAATTTAAAAAGTTAGTGATAATTATATTACTAATTGACCCTGCAAACGTTATTCTGCCATATGAATTTAAAAAAAAGTAGCCTATGTCCTTTTCCAAGGTCCAATCTATGACTCTACCGAAAGTAATCAAAATTGGTTCAGCGGTTTAAGCGTGAAAGCATAACAAATAAACAAACTCACTTTCGCATTTATAATATTAGTTAGGATTACCATTGATATAAAAATATTGATTAAAGATTGATGTAGAAATATTTGTATATGTTTTTTATGTCACGTAGACGTGTTCCAGACAACGTTGTCTGAACGTATGTACATGGATCCTTATGCACAGATGTTGAAGAGCGGAGTTGGATAAATTTTATTTTAATTTTATCACTACATAAATTACAAAATATAGTAGAAAACTTCCATGCTGAAAAAGCTCTTACCATGACTAGCTTTATGGAAGTGTGACGTAGTTCAAAAGTGCGAAAATTCGGTGAAGCATTGATAATTTGGACTTGGGTACCATGCTTCCTGCTCAACGTCCAATATTTCACTCATCGCCAGGCAGTTCAAATCGTTTTTATTTAACAGCTGGAGTAGCAAACAGACAAATGACCCATCTGATAGCTTGTGGCTACCGTCGTCTATGTAAATATACATATACATATTGCAAACATACAACACAGGGATATTGCAAGACATTTTTTGAAAAATGTAGTTTTTGTATTATTATACTCAAGGAAAATATAGACCATTTTCATGGAAGTTTTCTATTATAGAAGATTTGAAGTTTAAAATGGTATTTTGATTTTAAGTTTTCTGTCCTTTGGCATCAATATATTTTCTGTAACATTTCCGCTTCTACATGGAAAGGCTTTTCAGGAAGTTCGTTTTTTACTAATTAATTAGGATAGATCTATTCGCGATCTTCTGCGTGTTTTTCGAATACATAATTTTAGAATATAATTACATTATGGACTTGAAGATAATATATTGGAAAAGAAATAAATTGTGAGATGATGACAGGAGAGAGCCTCTTGTACCAAACCGATATGTTGTGGGAGAAGAAGATTTTACATGACAAGATACATGTCTCAAATGGTAATATATTTTTTTATAATTTATCTAGAGAGACTTGGGATCAACAACAAATAACATTCCTGATATTTTATATAAAAAAGTACTTTCTTTATAATAGTAAGAATATTTCTGAGTACTATAACGGTCGTCAACTTTTGAACTAAATAATTGTCGTGTGTATGGCATATCTAAGTAATACATTATATTATGGAGCTGAGCTTCGTTAAGATTTTTAAACATCGCGAGCTAATTTAACCTGGCGTAAACATGCATTTTTATTGGTGTACTCGTAGGACAGTAGACAGGCTGACGGTCTACTTAAAATTTAGCAGTTACCGTCGCCTATGGGTGAACGCTAGGGGCGACGCTAACACGCTGCTATACACGTAGTGGTATTGGGCTGTGGCCACTTAACACAACACAGGGTTATTATGGCGGCATAGTTAAAAACCAGAGGTGGTTGCCATCCAGACGGGCATGGAGCCCTACCTAGCTTGGCTTGTTTGGTCGCCTTTTACGATATGCCAACTCCAGTCTCCAGCCGCTGAGTATTCTTCCTCCGCCCCTGGATATAAAGATTACTGGTGATTGCCTGAATTATTTTGTGAAACACTAAGAGTAAAATAATATTACATATTGTAGAACATCTATGACGGATTTTACTGTCATAAACTCTTTTAACGTTACAACAGTAGTGAAATTAGAGCTCAGATAGACTAGACGCCCTGTTTTTTCCCTCAAAATATTTGACGAGGCCCATAACTGTATAGACGTTGTTGATAGTTTTGTAAGTTTTCGAAAATTGGACTTATTTTGAATTTAATTTAAATTAACGGGAACCACCGTGACTCTAAGAGCAGAAAAAGCCAAATTTCTTGTTCAGCAGATATTTTGTCCATTTATGTACAAACGATAGTAGTATTAATAATAATATTTTTGAAATCAAGGTATATATATCTAAACAAAATTTAGTTAAGATAAAGTTCTATACAACTTTCAACATTAAGTGGCTTTAAAACAATTAAAATAAAGTTAATTAGTATTTGTAAATAAAGTATTTTGGATGATCATTTTATAATAAAACTCCCTTCTCAGAGAATGAAAATTTAATAAAAACCCAATAGCCTGTTTCATATAAAACTTAACAGTGTAAAAATTTACAACAAAACAGGCAGATGAACAAATCATCGGACAAGATAAAAGACAGATTTTTCTTATGCATCTTCTATTTAAATACTTAAAAGGCTTTCCACATAATATGTAAAAATTCTGTACTCAAGGGAGAGAGAAGGAGAGAGAAATGTAATTTTTATTAAAGAAGATTACACACTTGATTTGAATTCGACCTTGCACAAATTATATTTTCCTTTTTAAAAAAGAGAGTAGAAAATACATCTAACTGTGTATCCAATATCTATCCATGCAGGGGCGGAGAAAGAATACTAACCTCTGCGGCCGGAGTCAGCCTGTCGTAAAAAGCGGCAAAACAACCCTAGCTACGTGGTAGGGCCTCAAGAGCCCGTCTGGATGGCGACCACCTCTGGTATCAAGTATGCCGCCATAATAACCTTGTGTTCCGGCATTAGTGACCCAAGTTCCTGTACCCTTATGGGACAGCAGCGTGTTCGCGATGCCACTGGCGTTGCAAACACCCATAGGCGACGGTAACTTAGCTTTGAATTTAGCAACTCTAAGCGGGCCGTCAGAGTGTATGCTGTCATACAGTAATAAAAAAAAATACATGAGAATGTGTAATATTTCGTGTCATATTTCTACAATATTTATTGTAGTGCACTTTTACTTGAATCTAAACGTTTTGAAATAATCAAATTCTGGCCGACTAGAAACCAGTTTGCTGAAATTTCCACTTCATAAACAATCAAATAGACTGTACATGTGTACAGTCGTCTAGAAAATAAAGAACTACAAAATGTGCATTATTATTTGGACAGACTATAGTTCTTTCCTATTTAATTAAATACTATTTAACACTTACTTGAGTAGCATCATATGGATTCTGTGTAGCTGACGCAATGAACTGGTAAATTGCATTTCATCAACACCATTTGCATGTCCTAGAATCTGTTTGCATCTTTCTCTCAATAAATCACTTTTCCCTCCAAAGAAAACCATTATAACCACAATACATGTATCATAAGCTGCCATTATTGATGCGCCATATGCACACAGTAGCGTATGCCATAATACTGTTATCCAATTTCCTGGAAAACTGTATTTATCAAATGGCATCCAAGAGCTGAAGATATGCGGGAACGGTTCTTTTCCATTATGGAAGTTCTCTTGAAAAGTCGAAGATGATAAATATCTCATGAGAGGAGTAAAGACGGTTGTCAGGAATGTTGTGAAAACTAATGCCCAATAAAAATACGTCAAACGTCTGCAGTATCTGGTGTAAGTATTGACAATTTTTCTTTTTGTAGGATCATTACTGTTCCTTTCGAATTGATCCGCTTCTGTGATGTATTCTAAGACATCTCTCCAATCTTTTTGCCAGAAAATAAAAGTATTCACTTTAACAATGCAAACAACGCTTAGCATGGTAATTTTTAGATTAGTAAGTACTAAATCTAAGTCAGATCTTATAACGTATAACTCGATGTACTGTGTGATGACAAAACAAGTAACTAGCTCATGTAGAATAATGTAAGTCAACTTGCTTAATTTGTTCTCTGGTAGAATCAACCCTACTTTCTTTATTATCCAATAATTGGGCCCAAGGAACGGCCGCCGTGGATCTTCTAAAATTTCATGAGTCGCCTTCATTTCACTCACTCAATCTTAAATGGTATCAGTTTTAACGCACGTGTGGTATTTATACGAATGCCAACCCCATAGCTTACAAGTAGCAACCCTTATTGTACATTTTTCATAGCTACTGACAGGGGCACATTTTTAACTCATACATTTTTAAAACTATCGTTTAAGTTCTATTCGAAAAAATCTCTTTCCTTTTTAACGAAAGTAATACTTAGTTTAAAAAGAACTACATACATTATTAGTGAAAATTTAAAGCCGAAAACCATGGATCTCATATCCAGAAATAAGAACAAGGGTCGCCCTATTATCCTACTGTGTCATTATCTAGTTCATAAGTAGCACAAGAAAGACACCATTTCTTTTTTCTTTTCGGCGTGGAATCCTCACCTAACAAAATTATCAATCACTTCATCTATTTCTTGTGTGTGGTTCAGGTTAGTGGGAATTTTAAAATAATGGCAGACTCGTAGGCTAGTGCGCAATTAGTTTTGCTGTGCCGCAAAATTCTACAAAGGACGTTGCCTAGAAGAAGAAATGATTACTGAGAATTTGTCGTCATCGTTTTAGCGTTAAATTACTGAGAAATTTTAAAACATCATTACTTTTACCAATTATTGTTATCTATATATATAAAAAAAATTGATTCCTTATATACGAATTTATTCATTGCGAATATTACAGCAAAATTGCTATTCTTATTTTTATTTTATTGTTTGGTAATGTACGAAGGTTTCATTTCTTTAAAAAACTTGATGACTTATTAATATTAGTAATTTTATTACCATTATTCGTTTTAGGACAGGAATATTGAATGAATATATTTATTTGTACTATCGACAAATCCAGATGTAGGCATCACTAAATTATATTAATAGGAATCCAAATGCCTTATTTACAGCCCATCGAAAACCCTTAATTTTGATGTCTCTATTACAGCCGTTAAATGGGGGCGGGGCCGCCAAACTGTCACGCTCCCTACCTTTGAAAAAATAATGAAGCCATCATTGGAATGGGAGCCCTATAATTTGCATTTATTTTTTAAAGGATATAAATTATTTTTTGGATGAAATGTGTTGTTAAATTTTGTGTTTTATTATTTGTATTTAAATCTGTAAGCAAAGCAACTATATTTTATCTTTGAAAGATATTTTTTAATGCTGTAGAACAGCAGACAGGCTGACGGCCGGCATAGAATTTAGCAGTTACCGTCGCCTATAGGTGTTTGCGACGCCAGTGGTATCACGAACACGCTGCTATCCCATAAGGGCACAGGAACTTGGGTAACTAATGCCGAAACACAACACAAGGTTATTATGGCAGCATACTTAAGACCAAAGGTGGTCACCATCCAGACGGGCTTGAGGCCCTACCACGTAGCTAGGATGGGTTGTTTTGTCACCTTTTACGACAGGCCGACCCCGGCCGCAAAGGTTAGTATTCTTTCTCCGCTCTTTCACAGATAAAAATTATACCCGTATGTTGAACAGGATAACCACTCCTCGAATAAACGAAGAAATTCTCATCAAACTTAAAGCTAAAAACTGCTATAGATTTATAGCTAAGTTATATAAACAATAATTTTGGACCTATGGTTTAATTTTTTTTCATAACTTATCTAGAGCGTCGTAAGAGTTGAAAAAGGGAACAAAGGAAAGGTATTGGATATGCTATGACTTTAAGGAGTCAGATTCCAAGAAAAAGTCTATTTCATCTGAAATGGCTCTTTGCTCAGGAAAATAGAAGAATATCAATACGTACCTAAGGCTTCAAAATGTGTTTTGGATGCAACTGAGATGAAACGCAAATCCGAAATGTACAATCGTGCATTTCAAACTTCCACTTCGGCTCCTAGGTTCTTTTCCTTTTCAACTTTGAACAGTCTTCGACATTGTTAGTGGGTCCATGGGTAAGCACATCACCTCTTACTTCAAGCTAGAACTTTTTGATGGCTAGATATTTGATAACCATGTAAGTAGTCGGTTGCCGTAAACATACCAGCGAAGAGGATACTCTTGTATATTAGTTTATTCCCAATATCACGGACATAACCGCCTTCTATATATCCATCTTAGTCGCTCTATATATCCATCTTAGCATATTAACCTCCGTGACACAAATTTTCTGCTTGTGTCGCTCTAGCTACAACCATCCTATACCCAATATTCTTCTTTATCGTTCCCTCACTGCTGAGAATCGCAATAACATTTGAGTTTCCTCTATAGTGTTCGGTCATGAGTGGCTTGGACCGCGTGGTATAAACTGCCACAAACCGTTCTTTATTACATCTGACCATGTGGCTGGTGTTTCTGCCCATGGCGCGCTTGCTTTCTATGCGACCCAAAATTATGAGCTTCAGCTTCTCTAATTTATGTCTGGGAGACCGCACGATGTGTCCAAAGAAGTTCATAACACGTTCTTGACAGATGGCAGGGAGCATTTTTTGGATGTTTAGCTCTATTAAAATGGATTCGTTAGTTCTCATGGCATTCCATGGTATTCTTAGCATCTTCCGCCATACCCAATATGCTCTACAGTAAACAATATTTGCCTTAAATTACTCCTTTTGTATTTAGAGTATAATATTTACTTCTATAATGACATTTGAAAATAGACTGCCTTCAGTAATAAATCAGTATTTATTACTGTTGATTTAATTTGCAATTGATTTTCATTGATTTAATTATCTGTTTTCCTGTTTTACTAGTTAATACCAACATATTTTTGTAATATCACATTTGCAATTGGCACATCGATTATAAATCAAATATACTATTTTTGAAACTTTGGTTTACTGAAAATGTAAATTTTGCGAGAATTTACTTAACTCACATTTATTTTCAAGTGCAACAAAATAATTAATATGTAAAAGAGAAACTTAAGGTCTGACTTTAAGTTTTTTTTATCGCTGTAGGTCAGCAGACAGGCTGACGGCCCGCTTAGAATTTAGCAGTTACCATCGCCTATGGGTGTTTGCAACGCCAGTGGCATCGCGAATACACTGCTGTCCCACATGGGTACAGGAACTTGGGTCACTAATGCCGGAACACAACACAAGGTTATTATGGCGGCATACTTAAGACTAAAGGTGGTCACCATCTATACGGGCTTGAGGCTCTACCACGTAGCTAGGGTGGGTTGTTTTGTCGCCTGTTACGACAGGTCGCCCCAGCCGTAGAAGTTAGTATTCTTTCTCCGCCTTTGCACGGATAATTAGTCATTTTATAATACACTTGTGGCGGTCTTATTGCTGAGACCCATTTGTATGCTTTATTTTTTTCCATAATGATATCTGTATTGTACAATAAAAAAATTTGGGCCTCGCTTAATTTATACAAAAAATAATTATGCAATTGGTAAAAAGTAAACTGTTTTAGGCTGCGATAGAAGTTATTGAAACTCATCTTGGAGATTAGATGGTGATGTGTGAATTGTCCCAATAAAAAATTTACGTTAAAAGTAGATTACATTTCATTTATTAGGGTATAATAGTTACAAAGCAAAGCCCGAACAATGAGGAGACGAAGATTAGTAAACACTGTATCACATTCTCGCGGAGGCTAAATCCTATTTATGGATATGTTACTTCAATAAAGAGGAAATGAGTTACACGGCATGATTTATACTAAATCCATTATCAACAATATAAAGACAAAGCAAACATTAGACAATATACTTTTCATCAAAAAAATCGGAACACTACTGCAAGTTTATTCAGGCGACATTTAAATGTAAAAGAGAATTGATATCATTAAAAAATATATAAATAAATAGCTGGTAGTTTTTTTTACACAATTGTGTACCAGAATTCCAAATTTAAATTACAATATTCGAATTTTCATCCAATAAATGAATGTAAAGATTGTTTTCAATGTGTATTCCGTCGGAATTTCTGCACTTAATCATATTCTCTTTTCATAAATTATCGTTTTTTTAACCTTGTGTTCTGTTCCGGCATTATTGACCCAAGTTCGGGTCAAGCGGCTCCGTGAGGTTCGAGGATTGACTGTAAGTGAGTCTACCATAAGAAGAAGATTGGCGAAGCGTGGCACAAAACCTCATAAACCAGTTAATCGCCCAAAATTGACTGTAGACCACCGAAGATCACGCCTCAACTTTGCACTTGAGCACTTAAATTGGTCATACCATCAATGGAGCAAAGTTCTCTTTTCTGACGAGAGTAAGATCATACTGTATGGTAGTGACGGAAGAAAGAAGTTGTATGAAAGGGAGGGAGAGCATTTTGCACAGTACTGCATTAAAGAAAGAGTCAGTTACGGTGACGGTTCATGGACAGTTTAGAGAGGCATAAGCGCCGATAGAAAAACCAAACTTGCGTTTGTATCTGGACTTCGGTTACCGTCATTAAATGGGTCGATTACATTGAAGAGTGTTCAGAGCCTCATATTTTATTGGCGAAGACTTCATTTTTATGCAGGATAATGCCAGCGCTCATACCGCAGGCATTGTAAATGAATACCTGAGCGAAGTCGGTATTGCGGTTATGGGCTGACCAGCAAGAAGCTCGGATATGAATCCTATAGGACACCTATGGGATGAGTCAGAGTGAGAGATCCTGCTCTGAAGACGCTTGGCCAACTTAAAACAGCTATACAAGAAGAGGGGGACGACATCCCACAACACGAGATTGTGACGCTTATCGTTCCATGAGGAACCACGTGGAAGTAGTGATAAGAGCCCGGGGAGGAAATATGAGATACTGAATAAACTTTTTTTAACATTTTTCTGTTTTACATCTTTGTTTCTCTAACATTTAACAATTTCTTCTAAAAGGGTAAAAACATACATGTTGAACAAAACACAATAGCTAAAGAAATTTAATTTTAATTTGAAACATTAATGAATCGTTAAATGATACCTTATAATATCCATAATTAACTGGCATTATTAATATTTTAATTAGATAAAAAAAATCATTGAAAACCAAACTTCAGGTGTGTTTCGATTTTTTGATAAGTGTATTATATATTCGATCGCATAGGACAGTATTTTGCAATGCTGAAACTAAATCCAACACCACACTAGTTGTTAATGCAAATTCCTTAAATAAAAAAAAGTACAATAAAATCGCTGTAACAACACAGAAATACAAGCAATAAATACTCGGGGTATTTGCAGTCAATTTCTGGGGTATAAATATACGATAATGTTATTTATTATACATACTCGTATATTGTACAATTTTCTTTAATGTTTTTTTATAATATTACTACTCATAAAATACTCAGTTTGATTTTATTCTTCCCACCCATAAACCAAGTTATGTGGGGGGCGCAACATGTCCTCTTCTTCCACTCTCCTCTATTAATCATTATCTCAACAATGGTGTGAATACACCATTATTCACCATATCATATTTTACGCAATCCATATTTTATTTGGTCTACGTCGCCTTTCGTATCCAACCATTCTGATATTTTTTTTTATTGCTGTAGGACAGCAGACAGGCTGACGGCTCGCTTAGAATTTAGCAGTTACCGTCGCCTATGTGTGTTTGCAACGCCAGTGGCATCGCGAACACGCTGCTGTCCCATAAGGGTAAAGGAACTTGGGCCACTAATGCCGGAACACAACGCAAGGTTATTATGGCGGCATACTTAAGACCAAAGGCCATCCAGACGGGCTTGGGCTACCACGTAGCTAAGGTGGGTTGTTTTGTCGCCTTTTACGACAGGCCGAGCCCGGCCGCAGAGGTTTGTATTCTTTCTCTGCCTCTGCACGGATAAATAAGGATATTCATTTCAAAGGAAATATGAAATTATTATTACTTATAAAATACTCTAAGTTAGGTATTTTTATTACCTTTATATACCTAGTCAGGTCATAAATTCTGTCACATGTTTAATGTAAAATAATTGTAACAAGTTTATTCATTATGTAACCATTTATATACCAAAATGAACTTAACAAAACATAGATTCTTATGACATTAAAGTTTATTCAAAATGACCTCCGTGATTTTGAATACAAGCCTTCAATCTGCGCGGCCAGTCCTCTATCGCAGCACGAACGAGGTCCATGTCAATATCGGCGGCTGCCTTAATCAAGGATGTCTTGAGTGACTCCAAATTGGGATGAGGCTTTGAACACGCCTTTTCCTCCAAGTGTTGCCATATCTTGTAATCTAACGGATTCAAATCTGGACTGGAGGAGGGCCAGTCTTCGTGCCGGATGAAGTCGATTTCACGCGCCGCCAGCCAGTCTTGTGTGCTCTTCGCTCTATGAGCTGGCGCCGAATCTTGTTGGAATACCCAGTGCCTGTTATTGAACATGGTATGAGAAACAGGTTCCACAAGGTTCGTCAGGACTGTATTTTGATACACAACAGCATTCGTTTTTACACCTTTCTCACAAAAATGTACCTCTGTTAAGCCCCAATAAGAAACTCCCAACCATACCATGAGCGAGGATGGAAAATGACCTCGTTGGACACGCGGAATACGGTTGCTCGCTTCTTCACTACTGTGTGCGTACACCATATCATTTTGTTTGTTGTAGCTCTCTTCTACGGTAAACATTTTTTCATCCGAAAAAAGAATTTCCCGATATTTTTTTCCCGCGTACCGCTTCAACAAAGCGCGGCATCTCTTCAGTCTCAGGTCCATTAGACGAGCATTCAAACGATTTCCTGTTTTTCTTCGATATGCCCGAAGCCCTAAGTCTTCATTTAACACCCTTTTCACCGTGGTTCTGCTTAACCCCATCTGAAGGGCCAACAGTTTCTGCTTACGTTTGGGATTTCTTTGAATTCGTGCCTTCACAGCTTTTATCACTGCTGGAGTCCTAACAGACCGAGGGCGACCACTTCTTGACCTGTCATCTACACTAGAGTCTTCATTGTATCGTTTGATGGTACGATAAATGAATCTTTTGGTTATATCCAAATTTTTCAGTATGTTAAAAATTTGAATTGGCGCGTAACCGCAACGATGCAACGCAATAACTGCAACACGGTCTTCTTTAAATGTCCACTCCATATTTAAAAAATGAGTAAAATTCTAAAAGTATACATTTTTATTTTCATGAACAATTCGAGATTCGAATTCAATAAACTTTTTTGTGGCCAGCATTCTAAAAGAAAAGTTTTTACTGTGTGACAATACTTATGACCTGACTAGGTATATAAAGAATTCGAAAATAAATCTTAATATTCGCAACATTGTTAAAATGTTGAATTTTTCATCGAAAATTAAACCAAGTGAAATTTTAGAAGGTATTTGTTTAATGTCAAAAATGGTTCTCGTGGTGTTTTAATTAATTTATTATGTTAATTCAAAGAGTTTAAAGAGAGTAATTAGAATTCGTTCTTCAGAGTTGTTTCAATTAATTCGTATTACCGGTTTAATATATTGTGTACTGTGCGTAATTTGTAGTTTATGCTTTCAATTAACATTGAAGAAAGTGCTGGGTACAAATGCCTTATTAATATTTTGGTTACAAAGGAATCTTAATACTCATAGATAAAAGACTAATTGATATGATTTTCGAAATAAAACTTCATGGCACCGTAGTGATTTGAAAATTTCATGAAACGAAAAAGCGACAACAAAAAGAGAAATATATTATGTAGGATTTATCCTGCGAGAGAAAGGGATATAATACAAGTATACAGCGTTTCCTATAATCTTTATCTCCTCTTTTCTTGAGCTTTCTTAGCTTTTATACACTATCTAGCCGATCACGCTGGGCAAAAAGTATCCTATGCTACTTCTAATACCTCCAAGAATATGTGTACAAAGTTTCATGATGATCGGTTAAGTAGTTTTGGCGTGAAAGCGTAACAAACAAACTTACTTTCACATTTATAATATTAAAGTGATATGTATGTAGATTACAATTCACACTTTTCTGAAGTATCGCATCTACCGTATGTGAATTGCACACAAACGCACTCTATTGTGTAATGTTGCGGAATAGCAGACAGGCGGAAGGCCCAATTAAAAAAAGAAACATTTATATTGAACAAATTAAAAAACTTTTTATAAAAAAAATAATAATAAAATGACATCACTGTTCTGGTAGCTCAGTGGTATTACACTCGAGGTCATTCTAGAGGTCTCGGGTTTGAATCCTATGGTGGCATGCACCGATTGGGCCATTTTTCTCGTCTAATGTGCTTATTATGTATATTGCCATGTACCGACGGTGAAGAAAATAAAAAAAAAAACGTAGGTATACGTCTCGGGACGCCCAACAGAAGTGATAACTTAAACTAATCTAAGTTGAATTATTTAATGTTGAAATTGTTTAACTTTAGAAAAGCTTAGGTTATTACTTTAATTTTATGTATATTAATATGATAATGTAAAGAAAGGTTATTTATTAATAAAACCAAAAATAATTTAAAAATAACTAAAGTTTACGAATTTCCAATTTTTCTAAAAACTGTTTCAAAATTATGTTAAATTAAATTATTCCCAAATGTAGATTATTTGTAAAGAAAAAAAATTCAACTGTATTTCATTGTAATAAAGTCGCAATTCGAATAGATCTAGCGGTCTGGGTTAGAGTGAGAGATTTTTTAGACTGTAGTTTGATTAACTATAAAATATAATTTATTTGTTGTCAATTCCCAAATGGTAAATGTTTTTATTAATTTAACGCCATATTATGGTTTTCTTTTTAAATTTAACGCTATCTTCCAGCAGTTTTATTATTAAACGCCAGATGGCGTTTCGGCAGAAGGAAAAAAAAACGTTAATTCAGACGATCCTGATAAGGACTATGGAACAAAATAATTAAATTTGCCATCAGATCTTGACGAGTGTGTAAAATTTTGATTTTTTTTGTTTGCTCAGTGGGTAAAAATCAAATCCTATAATTTCGTTACATCGTCAAGTTAATATAAAGCGTTCATAAATGGGATATTTGTACCATATGAACAGAATGTAAATTTTATTTTTGATTATATAAATGCGAATGTACAGTGTGCCGTGTGACCCCGGCCAGTGAAAAGAATAGGGTCACCCCAGGTCATTCCAGGGGAGTCGTAAAAGGCGACGGATGGACTACTCCTTCGCCAGCTAACATGCGGCAAGGAAGTGCACATCTCGGTTTTTCCTCTTGGGGTTGGGAGGTCGGACGGCAGTCGCTCCCGTAAAAACCAAAACCAGCCAATAATTACAATGGTCAGAACAAGAAAAGGTCCAGTCATGGATAGGGCGTCGCCGCAAAACGACGCGCAGAAGCTTCGCCCGACTTCTGTGACAAGTGGACAAGGGCTGCCGTGCCGTGGGCGAGCACGGCTAAAGACGTTAGCCCAATCGAAACTCCGCTTCGCAACATGGAACATTGGCACGCTAACCGGACGCGCGAGGGAATTGGCCGATGTACTCTCCAGGCGGAGGGTGGCCGTGGCGTTCCTGCAGGAGACTCGGTGGAAGGCCAGCAGATCCCGGTTCATTGGGAATGGCTACAAGCTGATCTACACGGGTGCATCTGGTGGGGAAAATGGGGTCGCCATAGTGCTCTCGGAGGAGCTCCAGGACGACATTTTGGAGGTGAAGCGCTGTAGCGATCGGCTTATGGTTGTGCGGGTGCTTGTTGGTGGGGTAGTTACCCACTTGATAAGCGCCTACGCGCCACAGGCCGGTTGTAGTGACACCGACAAGATAGCGTTCTGGAACCTACTCGGAGAAGTGCTTCGTGGGATTCCATTGTCACATGGGATCGTTTTGGGCGGTGATCTAAACGGTCATGTGGGTGATGAATGTGGGGAATTTGAGCGTGTTCACGGTGGATTTGGGTATGGTAGCCGCAATGTGGAAGGGGAGGACATCCTCAATACGTGTGCGGCTGCCGACCTTGCCATCGTGAACACGTATTTCAAAAAGAGACCCGAGCATCTCATCACCTACAAGAGCGGGAGGAATGCTACCCAAATCGACTTCCTACTCACTAGGAGACACCACATCAGCAATGTAGCCAACTGCAAGGTCATACCCGGTGAGAGTCTCACTGCACAACACCGTCTTCTTGTCATGGACCTCTGCGTGAAGCCCAAAGGCAAACGTGTAGATCGCCTTCAACGCCGAATCAGGTGGTGGCTGCTTGATGAAGTCAAGTCCCAGGAGTTCGCCTCTGCCATCGGCGACAAGTGCGTCGGTGGTGAGGGCGAATCGGTTCAAGTTTACTGGGACAGGATTCAGGCGGCTATCCTTGGGTCGGCGAGGAAGGTGCTTGGCGAGTCTAAGGGTGGACGCAAATGTGACAAGGAGACTTGGTGGTGGAATGACTCAGTCCAGAGGGAGACCAGGGCGAAAAAAGCCCTCTTTAAGAAGTGGCAAGCGTCCAGATCTCCTGAAGATCGCGACGCATACAGAGCTGCCAAGCGCACCACCAAGAAAGCTGTAGCCAGAGCCAGACGAGACCACTTACAACCACTTTACGATAAGTTGGAATCGTCTGAGGGGCAGAAGCTCATATATAAGCTGGCGCGTTCCAGGGTCAAAGCGGCACAGGATATTTCCAAGTGCCGCTGTGTAAAAGACCCCGGGGGCAACCTGTTATGCGAGGACCTCGCGGTGAAGGAGAGATGGCGCTCGTATTTCCACGAGCTGCTGAACAAGCAGCATAAAGAGGTGCAGCCGCCAGATCTTCCTCCAAATCAAGGACTAGTGCCACCGGTAACGCCTGCAGAAGTCCAAAATTGTCTTCGCCGCATGGAAAATCGGAAAGCTGTCGGAGCCGATGGAGTCCCCATCGAAGCCTGGAAGGCGTTGGGCTCTCGTGGTGTGGGCATCTTAACCAACCTTTTTAACCGGACACTCCTCACCGGTACGATCCCGAACCAATGGAGGCTGAGTATCATTACTCCAGTCTTCAAAGGCAAGGGATCGGTGCAGGAGTGCGGTAACTACCGTGGAATAAAGGTCATGTCCCACACCATGAAGCTCTTCGAGAGGGTTATCGACTCTCGGATTCGGCAGGAGTGCACTGTCTCGGGATGTCAGTATGGGTTTCGCCCTGGACATGGGACCATGGACCCAGTTTTTGCCCTAAGGACTGTCGCGGAGAAATACAGGACGAAGAATACGCCTCTGCACTGCCTGTTTCTGGACTTGCAGAAGGCCTTCGACTGTATTCCTCGTGCGATAATCTGGTGGGCATTGCGATTCAAAAGGGTTCCAGAGGCCTATATTGACATCATCCGAGACATGTACCATGACTCCGATTCCGTAGTTCGGACCGCTGTTGGCGACACAAAACCTTTCCCCATCACCGTTGGGGTGCACCAAGGATCCGTCCTTAGTCCGTTTCTGTTCAGCGTGGTATTAGACGTATTGTCAGACAGCATCAGAAACTCACATGAGCAGCCCCCGTGGTTGCTCATGTATGCTGATGATATCGCGCTGACAGATTCAGACAGGGGTAGGCTGGTGCAACGCGTGAAGGCGTGGAAGGAGTCGCTTGAGAACGGTGGTCTGAAGCTCAATGTGGCGAAGACCGAGTACTTGGCCTGTAACTCCACAGATCCCACACCCGTACGCATAGGCGGTGACACGGTCGAGCGCACGGACCGAGTAAAATACTTGGGATCTGTATTTCACGCGTCTGGTGACATCGATTGCGACGTCAAGGCACGCATTGCTGCCGCGTGGGCCAAATGGCGTGAGGTGACTGGTGTCATTTGTGACCCCAAGATGCCGGTAAAATTGAAGGGACAGGTCTATAAGACCATCATTAGGCCTGTCCTTTTATACGGCTGTGAAGCGTGGCCGGTGTTAGAGAGACACAAGCAAGAACTGCGTGTCACGGAGATGAATATGCTGCGGTGGATGTGTGGAGTGACGCGGAAGGACCGCGTTAGGAACTCCCGCATTCGCGGCGGTCTTCATGTCCGTGACATTGCGGATAAATTGCAGGAGTGTCGGCTCCGTTGGTACGGCCACGTTTTGCGGCAACCGGATGATTACGTGGGAAACAAATGTCTGGCCATGCCACCTCCGCCGGGCCCCGGCAGGAGGGGTAGACCCAAAAAGTGCTGGCTTGACGTCGTAAGGGGTGACATGCGTGCTAATGGGCTCACTACCAGGGATGCTGAAGACCGTGCGAAGTGGAGTAGAAAAAGTCGGAAAGCGGACCCCGGGCACCGAAGCGGAAGTTTGGGTAGCAACCGGGATGAACGCTGAGATGATGATGAAATGCGAATGTACAGTGGCAGAATTGGATATATACACCATCTTTTCATGGAATATGTCCGAAAGAAGGACAATATGTAGTACAGTCTCTGGGAGTTGTGGGAAGTAGGTGTTTTCCAAAGCATCGTGTCGGGGCTGCTCTCTGCTACCGCTATTTTTTTAAACACCAATTTTAAGATATAGAATTAAATTTTAAGCAATCTGTAATAAGGGTAAAATATCATGTCAGGGGCTGATATTTTAATCAAAAGTATAAATAAATTAGATTTATATTAGAAAATTTTCATAGACCGCTGTCGACATTTATTCTGTATAAAAACTAAAATGCAATTTCTAGAAACCGCAGATTTGATATCTTATTGCTGTTATCGCTGGTAGCCATTGATCGGCTCCGTAGGGCTGAGGCGTCAAGTCGAAAGTGTTTAGACGTATAACAAACACCCATACGTAGAATAATAATATGCTGTATTAACATTGAGAACAAAGGTCTTAAATGAAGTAAGTTCTTATATATAAAAAGTAATATTTTTATTATAAGAACTAGGCCCATAAGTATATTTCAATATGCTTCCAGTTTTTTTTACACGAACGAAGAATTTTATAATACATTTTACGTAATTTCTTTTCAGAACATTTTGAGGTATGAGATTTTGTTTATATATATTATTTCATGTTGAACATATGCTTAAAGCTGGCAGGATATACGAAATTGAGAATTTTTTCCTATAGGGCTGAGGATTGAAAATATAAAATTAAAGCTACCAAGGCGCAATCATCAGAAAATGCCATCCGCAAGCAAAATTTAGAGGAGAAACAACAGTATTTAGAGACTGACTAAGTATAAAGTACATGATTCCCTTAGTCATATCCTTCTGGATGTTTTACATCTATAATACAGATTCACCACAGAGTGATATTTTCTGTTTATAGCATAAGCCTTAAAATTATCCAACGATCGACAGCCCTAGTAGGTGCGCGCGCGCAGTGGGGGAAATTCAAAACATGAGGCAGTACTGTCGCCAACACGATAATGAATGCGCGTCACTACGTAAAAATACTATTAAGTACGAAATTTCGAACAATATAATTCGAAAGTTAATTTTCTCTCACAATTTACAATCGAATTTAGTATTAAAATTGTTAGGCGTGGTGAAAATAATGTGATTTTTTTACATTTTTAGTTAAAGTGATGTTTATCGAAATGTTTCTATGTGGGTACATGTATGTCATTGATGTGTGAGCTTGCAACAGGTGAAAATGTGACTGAAAAATTCAAAATAATGGCTATAATTAATGGTGTTTAAAAGATAATTTTAAAAATGAAAATGAGAGAAGTGGTAAGGATTGTTTTTGTATGTATGTGCGCATTTTTGCTCGCATTTCGTGAGGGAAAGTGTGAAGGAGAGTCGGAGGAGAGCGCAGCAAGGACTGAGGAGCCGGACCAAAGAAAGGATGCGAAGAGTCTCTTACCAGGTTTGTATATTTGCTTTGGAATTTGTATACTTGCTTGCGACGGTGAGCGAAGAGTTACCTTGGATACTGAATACATTATAGTCAGCTATTATAATTTTCATTATAAACGAAACACATTAAGAATATTAATAAATCTGTTGAGACTATATATTTAAAAAAATTCTATAGGATGGTTTGTTTTCGACGTGGATTCGATACAGGTTTTAATGTATTTTGGAAATACAGTTCAAAAAAGTATGTTTAATGTATATCTCATTAGTGTAAACTCAGACACAAAATGATGACTTTGTTTGTTTTTTTTTAAATTTACATTTATAATTTATCAATTATCGAAGCTTTATGGAATTCCGCTTACATGTTTGCTTATACATTAATCTGTAGTTGATATTTAAGGCAATGATTATTTAAATCATATTCTCCGCAATGTCAGTTTTTTAATACATTTAAGGACAGCAGGCAAGCACGCCTTAATCAGTACTTACCTATGTATGAAGGTCTCAAAAATTGTTTTACTTAATAATACTAAGTACTATAGTTTTAAACGATTCTAATAAGGTTTTCTAGGTGTTAATTAGTGTGGCCTAATTCAGACAAATATTTAAGTTTTTGATGGTGGCATTAATTTCACATAATGGAAACTGAGGTCCAGATATGGAGTATTGTCATAGAGTATACTTAAAAAAAAAAGAATCAGCACTGATGCATAAAGCAAATTTTAACAGTGTTAATACTGAAGAGTGAAAATGAGGGATGATTTGGCCTTGTAGTTGAATTTGAGTTATTGTCTTTGGATTACTTCAAGGTTTATGTAACAAGGTTTAACTAACTACGAATTTATACACGAACGGTTCGATTGTTTAATGGTCTTTACTATCATGTCTGTATGTTAGATTCCCCTCTGTATATTGTAATATATTTGTATAATTCACAAATAGTTTTCACTGGTCTGGATTGTTATCCGTAGAAGAAACTTCCCTTCTTCTACGTATGCGAGCTACATCGCTTACCCCACTTCTTCGCGGCAAGAAAACATACATGACTAAACATGTAGTGCTTATAAAAATCGTTGTTTCCTAAAACTTTAAAACATTATATTAAATGAAGATATCGCAACAATTTTTTTAGGTAAGCGCTAATTGTCTATAAAATAAAACTTAGAAAATTTAATTGAAATCTATCCAGTAGTTTTTCCTTTAGACCTCTATCATTTTAATTATGAGTTTATAGATAAGTCTTTATTTTCCTCTTTCACTAACTTGGATCACATCTCTAATTTCGGAGTGCCTATTGGCAAAAGCCTCCTCCAGCTCATGCTAACGTGTCCTATCCAGAGTTGCTCGTCTCCAAAATGGACCATCCGTACACAGCTGGATAGCTGACAGTTAGTGCAGAGAATTAATAAAATTCAACTTGCAAAGAGG
The DNA here is from genome assembly GCA_963693495.1 of Malacosoma neustria. NCBI lineage: Eukaryota > Metazoa > Arthropoda > Insecta > Lepidoptera > Lasiocampidae > Malacosoma > Malacosoma neustria. The sequence goes on along the minus strand of OY856378.1, from coordinate 2,092,953 downwards.
CCATTCAGCAAGTGGGTCGCACGCCGAGATTTGCGTGCACTTTATGTAGTAACGATTCAAATGTAATATGGTTATGATATTCACTGTAATCTGTGAATATACTTTGAATGTATTGTTTGTTAATATTTTATTTACAAACATTTATTGCAACATTACTCTTTGAGAATTTTTTTGCATTGAAATCACGCATTTTTGTAGTTATTCTAAACTTACAAAGTCGTTTAATGAAATGCTTTTAGACTTTATATTGTTATTAATAAAAAAAAAACAATCTAAGAATTCTTATAATAAAGATAAACTTTTCGAATGGTTTCTTGATATTTTCATTTATTACATCTGATTCAATGGTCTAGTCTTTAGGTTATGTTTGCAGTTAGATTTCCTCAAGGCCAAATATTTATATAATATCAAATAGTTCGTTTCAGATTGTGTTAAAATTATTTCAAATTTAAAAAACAAAAAAAAAATTGAAACATATCCAAAAAAAAATTATATCTCAGAATTGATATAATATAAATAGAAATTTTCTCAAAAACATGGTTATTAAATACACGAATATAAAATTAAGAGCTACGAGTCATTGAACTGTATAAACTCCAATATTTTCACCAGACAAGCTTATACTTAATTTATATTTAACGTTTTAGTTCTTAATAACGGTACTCTATGCGTTCGGTTCTTCCAAGTTTGTGTATAATATGTTTTTTTTCTCTGATACTGTAGTAATGTTTTTTTTTATATCAGACAGGTAAATATAAGTAAGTATAGTAAGTACACAAAAATATAAAATAATTGTCATAGTACATTATTATATTTACATTAGCCCCAGGAAAAGTATGAGGCAGTCTCTTACGAGTATACGTCTCATTAGCCGGCTAATATATTATTTACTAGCAATTTTTTCTAGCAATTTGCTCACTTTAATTCTATTCGAAAGTATAGATTTTTTTATTGCTGTAGGATAGCAGATAGGCTGACGGCCCACTTAGAATTTTGCAGTTACGCTGCTGTCCCATAAAGGTACAGGAATTTGAGTTACTAATGCCGGAACACAACATAAAGTTATTATAAAGGTGGTCGCCATTGAGACGGGCTAGGGGCCCTACTACGTAGGGTGAGTTGTTTTGTCACTTTTTACGACAGGCATTCTTTTTCCGCCCCTGCACGGATAAATACCAAATATCTTATAATAATTTGAATAACAGCCTATAGGCAACATCTCCCCGCTGAGCTCGTGCTCCCATTATAACCCCCATAAAAGGAATATACCGCCATGATTGTGTAAGGTGGATTGGCCTACTTCATGCGGATTTCCTCACAAAGTTTTATTTCACCTTTTACTGGGCAATTGTGTTAAAAATGTACATCAGGCGAGATAAACTGCTTAAACAGGGCATGTTATCGTGGGATACTATTATAAGGGGGGTGGTAATGGTGATAATGTGCGTCATGACGCACACCCCGCTGCGTGGGAATGGGCGGCAGGTTACTGTGGGATATATCCACTAAACCACCCCGGTGTTCCTTCACACGTCTTAAGTGGCGAGGCCGCGGGACGCGACGGGTTAGTTAGATCGCAGTCCTGACGGGCGCCGGCCCCCAAATACGAGGGAGTGACGAGCCCCAGCATCTTCTTCCTCACGCAGGTGCGAGCTAGGCGCGCGGAATACTCGCGCCCGCCCCTTACTCGGACATGTGTGAGCGGATTGCAGATCGTGGGATACTGTGCTATCTCTGGGTTTATCTCCAAATGTGATTACACTTAGATGCACTGTATTAACATTACTACCCCATATCTCACAAATAATTCTGTTTTTTTACCAGAAATATATATATATATATTTTTAATTTATTTATCAAATTCACAGTTATTACATTGGCTTAATAAAATAATAGCACAAAAAACCACTAAGGTTTGTACAATGCCATCGAAACTTAAGTCTACGCACGTTCAAATGACTGAGTAAATTTAGATTACAATTTCTCTAAAAAGTATTTTTTAAGTGAGGCTTTAATATTTTTTTGGGTTATATTATCTCTTATATTTGTTGGTAAATCGTTTAATAATCTTGGAACTAAGTAGGTAGTTGTGCGCTTGCCGTACATATTTTTCGCGCCGCTGGTAGCAAACGTAAGTACAATATATTGTATATATTTTCTATATACTATACTTTTATTATATACAAAGGTTCTCTTAAATCATCTAGTAATGTTCCGGGGCCCCCCTCAACTCCTACAATACAGGAGAGCGCCGGGGGGACGAAACCCTTACCTCCTGGCGCCAACACTTCAGAAGAGGCCCGCCTTGAGACAAAGGGCGGACCGGCGCCGGCCCGGGCCACGAGATCGGCAGGCCACATATCCGTAGGCCCGGGCGTAGGCGAGAGGAGAAAAGCGGGGTTTTTAGTGGGTAGTCGGATGGCTGAACATCTTCCCCGGAGTCCCACATATTCCTCGGTCCCCCCGGGCCGGGGAACCCATCAAGAGAGGTTTTTCCCCGAGCCAAAAAAAATCATCTAGTAAGTTATCAAAGCAAAGAGGTTGTACATCAAGTGGTTATGAACAGTTACTTCTAAATTGTGGGGAAAGGTTACATTTTCATATTATTTTGCATATTTAATATCAATATTGATTTCAACTCATACCTTATGAGTATGAAGCCCGCTCACGTTTATGGCTACTAAATAATAGGGGATGAACTGGTATCTGCCCACTTATTATCCTACTTTTGAAACGTACATTGCAATAATGTCATACAATTACAATTTGATCTAAAGATAGAAATATACTATTTCATTGAAGCAGTTCTCAACAAAATGTCATAATCTTAATGTAACCTGGGCAATATGCGTAATTTTGAAATTATTCGCATTATTGTTTTGATTGAGGGAAGCTCTTCTATTGTTTTTAAATTAGTCTAGATTAAGTAACGTTTTTTTTTGCAAACAGGTAACGGTAACTGTAAACTATTATCTGACGCTTAGTGATCAATTTGACTTTTTATATTTTAATACAATATTAAAGACAATACATAGTATATTGTTAGTGAAATATCTTTGGTGTGGTCTGTTTTCTTATCATTTCGACCTACGTGGCGTAACGGCTTCACTTCGGTACGTTCGCGGTGGTCAAATGTTCGATTCCCGTCTCACGTTTGGGTGTTTATGTGTTATACGTATTTATTTACAAAAGAAAATTTTAAATGTAGTACATTAGTTATCTAGTACCCATAACACAAGTGCTATGCTACTAGCTTTGTGACAAGATGGAGCTGTGAATTGTCCCAGTATATACCTATATATTTTTGTCCACTATGGTTGAGGTTCGTCGCAGTGTATTCCATAAGCTGTGAAGCAATCACTTTTTGAGTATTATTTTCTCGAAATTTGCTTCTTTCATAATTTATATGTTACCAACGTTAATCGAAACAGTAAAGGGTACTACGGATGCCAGATTTCTTCCGCGTCGTACAGTCTTCACGTCTACCACTGCATGTTCTTCGTCGTGACAGTCATCGTCATCTAAGCGTAGTATCCCGGTTGCAACCTAAACTTTCGCTTCGGTGCCCGGGGTCCGCTTTCCGACTTTTTCTACTCCACCTTGCACGGTCTTCAGCATCCCTGGTATTAAGCCCATTGGCATGCATATCACACCTTACGACGTCAAGCCAGCACTTTTTAGGTCTACCCCTCCTGCCGGGGCCCGGCGGAGGCGGCATGGCCAGACATTTGTTTCCCACGTAGTCATCCGGTTGCCGTAAAACGTGGCCGTACCAACGGAGCCGACACTCCTGCAGTTTATCCACAATGTCACGGACATGAAGACTGCCGCGAATGCGGGAGTTCCTAACGCGGTCCTTCCGCGTCACTCCACACATCCACCGCAGCATATTCATCTCCGTGACACGCAGTTCTTGCCTGTGTCGCTCTAGCACCGGCCACGCTTCACATCCGTATAAAAGGACAGGCCTAATGATGGTCTTATAGACCTGTCCAAATCACACAAATGACAAGGTCACAAATGACACCAGTTCGTCGTGACAAGTAGTCCAGTATTATAGATCTGTCTCTATGACTTAAACGAACGTTTGAGGTCGCAAATGTCATCTGCCCCACTTAGCTCATGCGGTAGATCTATTCTGAACTAGTTGACCCGGCGAACGTTGTTCTGCCATATGAATTTAAAAAAGTAGCCTATTTACTTCTTCAAGATCCAATCTATGACTATACCGAAATTCATCAAAATTGGTTCAGCGGTTAACTCAACTCTAACGGTTTTTCAGCGCACGCCAGAATAGCTCGCAGATGGCAAAATTTTTTCTTACTTACTTGACACTTATCGTTATATTTTGAACAATTCACACAATATCTTTATAAATTATAGCCTATCTGTTATTCTGATGAAGGTTTCATTAAAATCCATTGAGTAGATTTTGCGTGAAAGAGTAACAAACATCCATACAAACTTTTGCGTTTATAATATTAGAAAGGATTAGATGTTATTAAACGAGTAAAATACAATAACATAAAAGTAAACAATAAGAGTATCGTTTTAGAACTCTTTCGTAATTATAAAAAGTCTGACAGCCGAAGGCTCTCAAAACATGGGAACATAGTTCAACAATAGTCCCATTCAATTTTGTTTCGACACGTGTTTTCTTATAAAGAAATTGAACCATGGATCATATTGATTTGCTTGTAATACATTTTGTATACAGTATTAAAAGAAAATTAAACACGTTTGTCTGGTTAAATAAATTGCATGTTGCCTTGGAGACAGCAACAGCTCTTTTTGTTCTCTTTTTACATTCTAAATATTCTTTCCTCTTACTTTAGTTTATTATAACATTTTCTTCATCCAAACTTTTCCATTCATTAAAAGCATTTTTCTTTTCTTTCAGAATCACTTGTACTTCTTCATTCCGCTACCAAGATTCTTTCTCAATTTTACTTTTCCCTTTCGTTTCTCCAAAAACTTCCTTTACCACACATCTAATGCATTCCGCTATTTCATTACATCATTCATTTACAGATTTTCCAACCATTTTATCCATTTCTACCATTTTGTGTACTACTCTTTGTTTAAATTAACTTGCATACGCTTCCTTTTCCAGAAAATGCCATTTCATTTTGGGGGTGACATTGGTTTGTGTTATAAAATTTTTGGTGTTATGGTTACGTCTAAAATATGGAGTCGGTTGAGAAACCACACTTTAACTAGGGATCTTTTTGCAATCTTTAACTGGTTTAATTTTATTTCTTCTTATAAGAAAATAGTCGATTTGTGCGTTGTGGTTTATGCTGTTATACGTAATCAAATGTATATCCCTTTTTTGGAAAAAAATATTCACTATGGACATATCGAATGCGAAAGCAGATTGTAATAAAACTTGGCCTTCCTCATTTCTCTTCCCAAATCCCAGTTCCCCATGAACTCTTTCATATTCCCCATTCATTCTTCCCACATGCCCATTAAAATCACCACCCACATATACGTCTTCTTTATCTGCTATATTGATCATAACTGTATCAAAATCCCCCCCAAAATCTCTTCTTTCACTCTGTCGTCACATCCAACGTGCGGGGCATAAATACTCCCTATGTTTAACACACAGTCGCCCACCAATAATTTTACCACTATCAGTCTATCATTTAACCTCTTAACATCCGTCACACATTTTTTCCAATTCGCTGTCTAATACTAAAACCACACCGTTCCTCTTACCATCACTTCCACAATAGTAACATTTATACCCCGCCCCAATCTCTCGAGAACTCGAACCCTTCCATTTCGTCTCTTGCACGCAAGCTATATTTATTTGTCTCTTTTCTAATACCTCTGCTATCTCTCTTCCAGTTAATCGAATCTACATTCCAACTTGCTAGTCTCATTCTCATTCCAAGTACTTGCGTCCTCCTTTTATTTGAGTACATGTTGTACTAATAAAGAATTCATTTCCATAATACTTGATTTGCGATAAAAAGGAAACCTTCGCTTATAAAATAAAATTTATACAATCGCATGAATTGCTTCTTTTTTAATACGTAGTGAAAAGACGCGTGATTGGTTTCTTTTTAGAATTTATGTAAAAAAGACTAGTAGCCTCAAAAATAATATAATTCAAACGAAAAGCATTCAGCAAGAGTATTTTTGGTATGGGCATTAGAATATAACCATCTTCCAACTTATATAAGGTCGGCACAATCTCTAATGCCTACGAAATTAAAGTTAATATATTTTTGATAAATAATAGTTTAATGTAAGTTAATGACTATTTTAATGACAATTGTGATAATGTAATTGATGATTGACCGAGAAATGATTCAATACATTGTATTCGGAAAAAATAATTAATATTAGTGAAATGTAGTAAATAAATAAAAATTGGTATATACGCTATACCTTAATTTTTTTTTTTGGTGTCGGGGAAAAACCTCTCTTGACGGGTTCCCCCGGCCCGGGGGGACCGAGGGATATGTGGGACTCCGGGAAAGATGTTTGGCCATCCGACTACCCACTAAAAAACCCCGCTGTTCTCCTATCGCCTACGCCCGGGCCCACGGATATATGACCAGCCGATCTCGTGGCCCGGGCCGGCGCCGGTCCGCCCTTTGTCTTGAGGCGGGCCCCTTCTAAAGTGTTGGCGCCAGGGGGTCAGGATTTCTCCCCCCGGCGCTCTCCTAACAACTCTAGGAGTTGAGGGGGGCCGCGGAACAGCACGCAGCCCTCACCCTCGCAGCAATGATGTGGGCGGTGGATCCTCCCCCGAGGGGCCGCCCGCGGCCGCTTTTTACGGCGGCCGGAGGTCGTTATTTGACCTCCGGCGCCGCCGACGTGGCCTGCGTTGGCGGGAGGGGAGTGTGGTGGTCGACTCCCGCTGAGGTATTAACTTCAATTTATTATATATAAGCATGAATAAATTGAATTGAATTGAAAAAAATTGAATTGTGGGTTCATTCTTTTTCTTTCTTTATTTCTTCTAATTCTAATTTATATATTAATTATTTAATAAACACTAAAAGTATTTTGTTCCTAATAATCGTAAATATAAGTATAATATAACCTAAACGCAATAAAATTTAATACTTATCAAAACTATTTAAAAGACCAATAGTTTTTTGTCTTTTTATATACCAAATCAGAAATTCAATAAGCAAAATTCCCTTATTTAATAGGTCCTTTGAAAAATGCTTCTATCGAATGAAATAGGTTTTATCAATGAATTAATATTTCGTCATATAACTTGAAGATCTACTTATTGTACAGGGTAGATAGATGGTGATTATATTCTGTAGAGTCTGTAGCATAAAATAGAAAGAAAGAAATATTTTTATTGGTAAATAAATTCAAATACACACAAAAACAATAAATAGAAAAACTAATTACACAACAATAATATAAATTATGTTTGTGAACATCTGCCTTTTCTTTATTCAATAATGTCCGCACTCAGCATATTCTTACGTACGTATACTTATTACATGAACGTATATTTGACTTATTCAAAAAAACGAGCGTCAACACTATTTCATTTATAAAATTTTATATTTGTTATTCACTTAGTTGCGTGTTTACAAGGTTCAACGGAAATCCAACTGTTCGTAAATTCTGAGAATATTTTTTAAAGTTATCACGCCTCTCATAATTAAAACTTTTAACAGACATTGAGTGTGTGTTTACGTCACTTCTTGGAGAACAAAAAAACCAAAAAGTAGACTGTTATAATTCAGTGTATTTCTGAATTTCTCCCTACATACAAAAATTCCCGTTCGCTTACACAAATTGAATGCAGGGAAAAGATAGCGCGATTCAGCAAGTTACAATTTTCGAACAACGCCATCTAGTTATAAAAGTTAGAACTACATACGACAACTTATATTTAATCTTATGAATTTTTACACTTCAACATTCCGCCCACCAAGGACATAATGTCCTTCATAACCGCCCACCGTGACATAAATACAATCTTTGGCAGGCACAATAAATACATTAAAATTTTCCCTTTTTTACATAACAATTTGCGCTAATACAATAAATTTCTAACACGACTTATTAACATCAATTTATTCACTAATTGGTAGAATACAAAGTTTAGAAGTGGGACGTTTAATAATAGAATTTTTACATTTTAGAGATACCACTCTAGTTAATCCATCTAAACCAGGATGTTTTTCAATAATTTTGCCAAAAAGCCATCTACATGGAGGTAAATCGTCCTCATTCACCAAAACGATGTCCCCCACCTTAGGTTCTGGAACTTTATAAGACCATTTATAACGGTGCATGAGATGCGTTAAATATTCATTCGACCATCGCCGCCAAAAGTGTTGAAGCATTAGTTGTGTAAGTTGCCAGCGCTTCAAAGAGCTTAGATGGTGACCTTTATAGGTCGCTTCAGGCACTGCTACTAAGGATTCCCCTATTAAGAAATGACCTGGTGTCAGAGGTACGGATTGATTTGGATCATTTTGGATAATAGTTAATGGGCGAGAGTTTAGACACGCCTCAATTTGACTCAGAAGGGTGGTCATCTCCTCATATGTCAACGTAGAATCGCCAATTATTCGCCTTATATGATGTTTGGTTGATTTTATACCCCCTTCCCACAATCCGCCAAAGTTTGGAGCCTTGGGTGGTATAAAATGCCAATTTGTTCCCAGTAAAGCGAGACCATCGGCTACCTCTCGAATCATGCTTGATTTCTCTGAGTCGAACAAAGCCTTAAGTTCTTTAGACGCTCCCACAAAATTTGTTCCATTATCACTGTACAAGTTTGCACAATGCCCACGCCTAGCCACAAAACGTTTAAATGCCTCTAAAAAACCTCTTGATGTCAGGTCACTAACTGCTTCGATATGAACAGCCTTCGTGACCATACAGACAAATAAACATACATAGCCCTTGTACCCCTTATGTCCTCTACCCCTTGAAGTCCGCAACATAATTGGGCCTGCGTAGTCTACTCCACTATTCAGGAATGGTCGAGCAGGTGTGACCCGAACTGACGGTAGAGACCCCATAAGCTGAGTTTGACTCCTAGCCTTGTGACGACAACATGTGATACATTTACGCACATGATGCCTTACGAGATTTTTCGCCCCAATTATCCAGTAAGCTGATCTTAAGTAATTAAGCATGAGTTGTACGTCCCCATGCAGTGTTTTCTTGTGCGCATGGGCGACAATTAAATTTGTTAAAGCTGATTTGTTTGGCAATATAATTGGGTGCTTAATGTTCTCTGGTTCCGGAGAATGTGAGATTCTACCGCCCACCCTAAGTAATTTTCTTTCATCAAGAAAGGGCGTGAGCGACAATAGCTTTGACTGTTTCCTTTGGACCTGCCCATAGGCTTGGATTTCCTTTAATTCCTGGTTGAATACTGTAGCTTGAGCCAGTCTTATACAAGTATTTAACGCTTCGTCTAATTCAAACGTATTTAAATACTTTGTTCCCTTATTTCCTCGTGAATCATTTCTTGTGACAAATCTTCTGCAATATGCTACGACACGAATTAATTTTGTAAGCGAAGAATATTTGTCCAGAATCGATTCCTCAGTAGTGCCGACGTGAACCTTTATTGATTCCTCTTCGAGAGTATGATTATCTTTCAATTTGGGGTATGTAATTTTCTTCTCCCATAAAAACCTCGGACCAAATTTCCATATGTCTAACGTAGCAAGATCCGCTGGGCAGACACCACGTGATGCACAATCAGCCGGATTGTTCTTTGTAGAGACGTGGGACCATTGGCAAGGTTCGAGAGTCGTTTGTATTTCCGCTACTCTGTTGGCTACAAATGTTTTCCAGTTACTGGCATGTTTACTCAGCCAGGCAAGTACTACAGTGGAATCCGTCCAAGCTCTAAGTTTGGTTTTCTGAATGTTAAGAACCCCAGCAACCTCCACCAACAACTTAGCTAATAATACAGCCCCACATAGCTCTAATCGTGGTATGCTAACTTGCTTTACAGGGGCTACTCTCGTTTTAGCACCAACTAAGCTGACATGGACAACTCCTGATGCATTTATTACACGCAAGTATGTTACAGCTGAGTAGGCGATAGTGGATGCATCTGAGAAGCCATGTAATTCTACAACCGCATCATGCGAATTTGTGTGCAACCACCTGGGAATACAAAATTTTGTCAGTTGAGCTAGCTCGTCACGGTAAGTATACCAATCCTTTAATATATCAACTGGTGGTTTCTCATCCCATCCTGTCCCAGCTATCCATAATCGCTGTATAAAAACCTTTGCTTTTATAATGCATGGTGCTATCCATCCCAATGGATCAAATAACCGCGATACATCTGATATAATTTTCCTTTTTGTTACAGGTGCTGAGAGCGGCGGCAGCTTTACAGAATACTGAAATTCATCACGGGTTCTGTTCCAGGTAAGTCCCAAAATTTTGATTAATTCATTTTGCTTTATTTCCAATCCTTCCTTGATATCCTTGTTTTCTCCTTTCATTATTTCTACTAGTTTATCATTATTGCTATTCCATTTTTGTAATTTGAATCCTGCCTTGCTTAATAGTTCATTCATTTCATTAAATATTTTAACTCCTTCCTCTAAAGTTTGTGAACCACTCATAAAATCATCAACGTAAAAATCGCTTAGCACTCTTTCAGCAGCAGCAGGATATTCAGCACCGTAGTCGCGAGCCACTTGTTGAAGTGCCTTAACTGCAAGGTATGGAGCTGACGCTGTACCGAAAGTGACTCTGGTAAGTCGATAATGTGTGATTGCATGACTTGGTTCATCTCTCCAAAGTATTCTTTGGAAATCATTATCATCGCTGTGTGTTTTTACTTGACGGTACATTTTGATTATGTCTGCCGAAATACAGATTGGAGCAGATCTCCAACGCATGATAATATGCCTGAGTTCCGGCTGCAAGGTAGGTCCAATTAATAGATGATCATTTAATGATTTATTGTTTTTACCTTTACAGGATGCATCGTACACTATTCTCACCTTCGTGGTCTCTTTATCATTCCTTATTACGGGGTGATGTGGTAAGTAAACTGCCTTTTTATTTTTTATTTCTTCATTAGGTACTATTTCCATGTGATTTAAAGATAAGTATTCATTTATAACTTCTTGATATTTTGTTTTTAATGTTTCATTCTTACTTAACTTTGTTTCTAATGATTTTAATCTTTTTTCAGCTATTTCCTGAGACGACGTCACCTCTGGACTATCGGTATTAAATGGTAAACGAACGATGCATCTACCATCGCTATCCTTGGTAAGTGTTTTTTCAAAATATTCTTCACAATATTTTTCTTGATTAGTCAAGAGCTTCTCTCTTGGCATTTGAATGTCTGATTCTAATTCCCAGAATTTTTTCAGTGCATCATTTTCCTCTAAACAACAATGCATCGTATGGATTGATTTAGATGCATTAAAAGTTATAGTTGTTGTGGCACCTGATAACACCCAGCCTAAGCTTGTTGCTTGGGCTAGAGTACCGTGCGGACCCTTCAAGATTCCATCCCTCAATACTTGGCTGTACACCTCTGCACCCAATAAAATGTCAATTTTATTTGGAGAGTGGTAATGTGGATCAGCCAAGGTTAAATCCTTTAGTTCTTTCCAATCTACTAACTCAACTTTACTAGATGGAAGCATTGATGTGATGCTTTTGAGGACATGAGCTCTTACTGATATGTTGACATTTGGGTAGATTTGAGACCTGATATCTATGATTACCGCTGCCCTTGAGATTAAGCCTTTTGACTTGCCTAATCCACTAATTTTGTTTGTTGTTGGTATCTTTTTCAGACCTAGATATTGTACCGTTGCTTCGGTGACAAATGAACCTTGAGAACCCTGATCGAGAAGTGCTCGGATTATGTAATCCGTGCCATCCTTCGACCGAGCCTTTACTAACGCTGTAGCTAGTAACACTTGTTGTACCTTTTCAGAAGAAAAGCATGAAACAAGTGGTGTTGGATCAGCTGACGAGGTGGAGCCCTCTTTTTGATTAGTGCTTTGACCACCTTCAGCTTTACTGTTACCCGTTGTGGGGTGAAGGAGAGTGTGATGGGTTCGATTACACTCCTTGCATTTAAAACGAGTTAACTTGCACTCTTTTACAGAGTGATTTGCTCCCAGACAGTTAAAACAAATATTATTTTTCATAACAAAGTTACGCCGATTAGCGACTGTGGTCTTGTGAAAATTATTGCATGCACTTAACTTGTGAATTTCCGAACAAAATGGACAAGATGTGCTGCTGACATGAAAGGTATTAATTTTGTTATGTTGATTTTTAGTAACACTAGATTTTGTATTAATGAATTCTATGGCTCTATATCTTTTACTCACAAAATCTTGAAACTGATCATAGGTGGGCAACTCGTCTGATGAAATGATTGATGTCACATGAAATTCCCATTGCCGGCGTGTTTCGGGGTCTAATTTTAAAGTTAGAATGTGGATGACTAATACATCCCAAGACTTTACATCTATTCCTAAATTAATTAATGTTGCTAAACAATCGTTAGTAGTATTTACAAGACATTTCAAGCTATCGGCTGATTCCATTGTCATATTCTTTTGGCTGAATAATGTTTTTAAAATGTTATGACAAATGTACTTTTTATTATTATATCTTTCCTTCAACAATTCCCAACATCTATTAAAATTAGCTCCTTCTATTGGTATATGTCTAATTGATTGCTCAGCATCTCCCGTGAGATACCCTTTTAAATAATGTAACCTTTGAACATTGTCCAAAGTGTGATTTTTTATAACTAATGAAGTGAATAAATCTTTAAACGTTAACCATTGAGAATATTCACCAGAAAATGATGGGATTTGTATTTTGGGTAATTTCATGCTGATGTTGTGAATTGGATTGGATTTATCTACATCGAGTTGAGATGAATCCTTGTGACTAAATTGATTAAGATACTCCTTTAATTCGCCTTTGTGGTCCAAATAAATTTCTTCGGTTTTATCATAAATTTCGTTTTTAATATAATCCGTGGTTTGCAAGTCTTTAGGGTCACAAGTTTTCATTAACTCCTTGTGGCCTGATAAAAATTCAAGCCATAATTGGTCTATTGACTCAATTCTATTCTCTATGTAAACTTGTTTACTAATGCGATCTTTAGGAGATTTTTTAAAATTAGTTCTTGCCTTATTTATGCGAGAATATAAATCGACTTGAAAATTTATGAGGGCCTGCATATTTGTATGTTGTAATATTCTAAACAATAGTTACTAAGCACAAGTTATTCAAAATTTAAAAAGGTATTTGAAATATTTGTTCAGATAAACATTGAGCGTAGGTTACCCGATGAACTCTTATAAAGAATTATTCTGTTTAAATTTAACATTCATAAATTTTTAAAGTTCTTAATATAAATTATTCAAAATTTTCTAAGTGTTTGAGATATTATTTATAGATCAAAGAAAAATTGGGCATAGGTTCCCCGTCTAAACACTTTTAAGGAATTATTCTAAGTCTAAACTGAACATGCATTAATTTTTTAAAGTTCTAAGCAAACTATGTTAAAAGTTAAAGTCCCAATGATAATTGTGTGATTCCTGACAGTGACAAATAAAAATACTCACAGTTTTTGTTGACTCACATATTATACTGCAATCCAGAGTAGAATGCACTTTTCACTTGACGTCAATTTGATTGACGTTTGACACTTCACTCACTAAACTGATAACTTGACTGATGATGTGGACTGTATGGTTGACCTTCACTCGTGGCTTCCTTCAGCTCGGTTGCTCCCTGCAACTTGGACTGGCTCCGCCCACGGTGACACGACACGCCTTGGATTGGGGCGTCGTTGCTGCGCAGGTGTCTCCGGACACCTTTGAACTGGATGATGCTTTCCTGACCGATGTCTTCCTCTGAAGATGCGGTCCGAAGCTGACGATGCTGGCTGGATACAGCACCCGTCGGCCACTGTTGGTACTTGCGAGTTTGTGATAGCGATCCACTATCCGCAAGTATGATGCTCAAAAACCTCACCGAGATATCCGATCTCGATAGGACCAATGTTTACTTCACTTCTTGGAGAACAAAAAAACCAAAAAGTAGACTGTTATAATTCAGTGTATTTCTGAATTTCTCCCTACATACAAAAATTCCCGTTCGCTTACACAAATTGAATGCAGGGAAAAGATAGCGCGATTCAGCAAGTTACAATTTTCGAACAACGCCATCTAGTTATAAAAGTTAGAACTACATACGACAACTTATATTTAATCTTATGAATTTTTACACTTCAACAGTGTGTCTTTATTTTGATCATTATAAACATCTCGGATATTATTCTAATAAGGTATACATAAGTTGAAAACCAGTATTGAAAATCTTTTTCCGTTTACTCTTAAATGTTTTTTCTTTTCTTCCTTTCCATTGCTATTTTAAATTTAACCATTAAAAGATTCGGACACGGATTATATCCGTGCAGGGGCAGAGAAAGAATACTAACCTGCTGCCGGGGTCGGTCTATCGTAAAAGGCAAAACAACCCACCCTAGCTACGTGGTAGGGCCTCAAGCCCGTTTGGATAGCGACCACCTTTGGTCTTGAGTATGCCGCCATAACCTTGTGTTGTGTTCCGGCATTAGTGACCCAAGTTCATGTACCCTTATGGGACAGCAGCGTGTTCGCGTTGCAAACACCCATAGGCAACGGTAACTGCTAAATTATGATGCTGATGTCCTACAGCAATAAAAAAACAAAAAGATTAATATCGTCTAGCATGTTTGAAATGGCAAAACATCGACCTTACGTATACCGCGTAACTGTTGCGCAATATGTGAATCTAAACATTCAAAACATCGTGCAGGTTACTTAAGTTGCTTTTTTGTGGGTGGATTAATGAATTTTGGTACAACTTTTTATATAAAGCAAATAGTTTCTATTAATGTAAAGTCATGATAAAAGTTTGTGTAAGTACGTGGTAGCTCAATGGTACTCTCGGGGACCAAGCTAGAAGTCCCAGGTTTTAATCCGACAATGACAAGTACCGCTTAAACAGTATGCTCGCCAAATACACCGACGGTGAAGGAAGTCATCGTGAGGAAACCTGTATACCAATATCACCAGTATGTGTAACCCGCCAATCCGGCTTGGACAAGCATGGCAGGTATACTGTTCGTTCCCTCTAGGGGGAGGCCCGAGCCCAGGAATGGTATGTTCACGGGCTGTTCAAGGTCACGGTAATAGAGGCGGACAAGAGAAGAGTGGTGTGACATACCCTAACTGTAGAACCCTTTCGCTTAGTCGACTTGATTCAGAACCTTCACTATGCTACATACTTGAGATTCATATTTTACGTGTTGACATTGTTTACGACTGCTCGATTTCAATGCGTAATATGCAGGCTTCTTGTAGGTGGCCTGAAGATCGCTATTACAGTTAAATCCGAAGATTATAAGGATAAGCTAATTGTAGAAAATGTTGCACCGGAGCTAGTAAAACCTGGGTTTCCTGTAGAACAAGTTTTTACAATAACATAATCATTATTACCATACAATTTCACTTTCTAATCAAATTTTAAACAGCTTAATGTGCTAATTAGATTTCATAATACAAGACCACAAAATTGCTTTTTTAATCAATCTTATATCTTTAAACGAGCAATTCTTGTATATATATATAATTGGAATCGCGGAATCGGCTGCAACAATTTTCATGAAATTTAGTATACGGGGGGTTTTGGGGGCGATAAATCGATCTAGCTAGGAATCATTTCTAGAAAATGTCAAAAGGTGGCGTTTGAGTAGTCCCAATTTAAACTGAAAAATGACTCTTCCTGACATCTATCGGCGAATAATAATACTATTTTTTTAAATTGTTTTAACGACACAACAACACTAAAGCTATTCCAGCAGATGGCGTTGTTAAGTAACACGAAGTCAATGAGTGTTTGCTTTGAGGTTAGACTAAGAAAATCAATTGTTAATTTCCAAAAAACACAATTTATAAAAATACCGAGCAAAGCTCGGTCATTCGGATATTATCTTATTAAACTGAATAAACGATGATATATTTAAGTCTCAATACTGGATTCAAATGATATTTTTAGAGTTTCGAATTCACAGACTGCTTGCACCGGAGATCTTGCTGTGTAGAATTCCATATTTTGTCACTGTTAGTACGTGGCGATTATTTATTATGCTGAAGATCGCGCGAAGTGGAGTAGAAAAAGTCGGAAAGCGGACCCCGGGCACCGAAACGAAAGTTTGGGTGGCAACCGGGACTAACGCTAGGATGATGATGATGATGAGTACGTGGCGATTATTTATTAAAAGCACAAACTTGTGAGTTCAGGGTATACTCCTTAAATTATCACATGACAACATCTTTTCGCCTCTAGGCGTCGGTGCCATTTCACGTTTTTTATTGCCCTAGACACCCAAGAGCAAGAAATTCGAGAAAATAAAACCGGAAAAAATGTGATGCGGAATAAAATTTAGTAATGCCAAATGAAAATAGTAGCCCAGGAAAACATCGTAAAAATTGGTCAAAGAACAGTAATAGTAACAGATAATAACAGGATTTTTCATTGGAGCGGATGCCATCCAACCCTCCAATCCCGAAACGAAAACCAAAAAATGTTTATCTTCTGCCATCGGTGAAGTATAAAAAGCAGTAATCGGTTAGTTTATAATGATCTTGAAAAGAGATGATGCCCTCATCTTCACAAGTAGAGAACCACACAGCATACTATAAAGCTTCTTCCATATAGAAACAACCCAAACTATGTGGTAAGCCCAAGCCCGCATGAATTGCAACTACCCCTATAAGTTTGCCATAATAATTCCATGTTTTGTTCTAGCATTCGGGACCCTAATTCCAGTACTCCTATGTAGACAGCAGCGTGTTTGCGGTGTCTCTAACGTCGCAAACGTTAGTTTGTTATCTAAAAAAAACTTAGGTTCAAATATTAAATTAATATTGAAAGAGATATTAAGTTATATTGTCTTAGTTTATAGATTTGTACATCTTTGATGGATGTTCATGAGCCCTTTGAGTATTTAGATTTGATAGATGGCGACCTTGATTGCCAAAAGCCGTGTCTAATTTCTATTACCAACGAAACGCGTGATTGATAGCGATTCCACGAGTGAAACCTATTGATATAGCAGTTTCTTTTGTTAGATTTGAAGTTTCGTTTTTGCAATTGCTATGGGGTTTAACAATGGTGTTTTTATGTCTTAATTTCGTACCTGTCGGGTTGCAAAATTTTGGATTGTATATAAGAAAACTTTCATAGCTTGCGTTTTGGAATGTCTGCGGGGTTCACAGCTAAGTCTAGGTGTTTTTTAATAATATTTTTAATTGTTTAAAAAAATCAAGTACGCAAACATTAGTAGCAGCCGTCATTACCAACCTGCTAATCATAGGCAGTTACCGTCGTCTATGGGTATTTGTGATGCTTGAGGCACCTTTAACACGATATCCGCGTAGGGGAACTGAAACCTGAGCTTATTATGGCGGCTATTTACAGCCCAGGGTTCATTACCATCCAGACACACTTACCACCTAGATAGGGTTGTTTTGGCGCCTTTTACACGCAGGGGTCAGATTTAATTAAGAAAAAAATACTGTTTCAAAAATAATATTATACTATCCGTACAGGGGCGGAGAAAGAATACTAACGCACCTGACCCATCCTTGATACGTGGTAGGGCCCTAAGCCCGTCTGGATGGCGACCACCTATATGGTCTATAGGTATGCCGCCAAAATAACTTTGTGTTGTGTTCCGGTATTAGTGATCCAAGTTCCTGTACCCTTATGGGACAGCAGCGTGTTCGCGATGCCACTAACGTTGCAAATACTCATAGGTAAGTAAATTCTAAATGGGCCGTCCGCCTGTCTGCTGTCCTACAGCAATATAAAAAACTATGTATCCAGTTAACCCCTCTAATCAAGCACCAAGACTTTACGTCGGCACCAGTCACCTGACGGTTTATACAATAAATTCACTTTCGAATTAAGTCTACCAGATCCAGTCAGTATATTCAAAATAATTTCAAGTGAATATTATAATAAATTAACAATATATTTTATTATTCATTTTATGGTTCCTACTTATTTTATTGCATATTGTTCGAGTTTTATTAACTGATAAGTCACGCGTGGGATGCAGACATAATCGAATGTTTTGTTAGATTTAACGTTTTCTACACAATGGGCATTAATTGTCTAGGAAAGTTTTACTTGTTTTCCAACTGGACCGGTACTGATGGCCACTGGACAGGCAATTAAAGAAGTTACACATTTGATAATGTATATTAACATTATTTTCCATGAAGTCTATTATATATATAGACATGCTTAGATGACACGAGAAAAAGTTTAGCATAACCCCAGTTTTTCATATTTATCATTTAACGTTTTGGTAAAAGAGTTATGCTAAAACTTAAATGGTTACCGAGGCCTAGTGACATTACAGCAGAGATTGCTCGTCTACATCCGTCTGAACAATAATAACTATTTTAAATTAATTTATTTGAACTTTACAGACCTGAAAAAATGTGTAGTTTATAAATAAATTACTAATCGAATTATGATG
This sequence comes from Malacosoma neustria, assembly GCA_963693495.1. Classification (NCBI taxonomy): domain Eukaryota; kingdom Metazoa; phylum Arthropoda; class Insecta; order Lepidoptera; family Lasiocampidae; genus Malacosoma; species Malacosoma neustria. Next base: position 2,074,391 of record OY856378.1, on the reverse strand, counting down.
TATGAAATAAACTTAGCTCGATAAAAATGAATAATAATTAATATCAATTTTTATATTTTAAATAAGTCGTTTACCTCCAATCAGATACCGGGTATCTTGTCTCAGAGGAGCTTGCACCCCGTGGATAGTAGGAGGATTCAGATTCATTTATTTGTTTGAACAAGAGTGCAATAATAACATGTGTTTCGTATAAATAGCAATGTCCTTATCCTGTTCTGCCCAAAAGGCGTACAAATATTTTTCAAATTGTCAATAGATAATCATTGTTTTAAGTACTTGTTTTAGTTAGTTTTTTAATTAAGAGGCTCAAAAGGTTGCATAGAGTCCTGGAGGATGTCGGACATACATGGGCCTTTGTCGGGCTACTACTGCAACACAACATAGTATAAAGCGGTACAAATACGCTATTATAGAAAACAGTAACATTTAAGAGACGTGAATTTCATATGATACAAATTAAAAAAATAAAAATAGCGGGGCTTATTCAATCGTTAATTAGAGTACCGTGTGACGAAAGTTTACTCATATGGTTTTATCGTCATTTATTTTTTTAAATTAAGCGTAAATTTACGAAGTCGCGTGCGAAATTGGTGAATAAATATTATACCAACTGTACAATCACACTCCTCATACTGACTTCCTGTTCAAGTATACAATACGAATGGCATTTCCGCAAACGAACAATGCAATGCGCGTGCGCATGGGAGCCGATTCGTTGCGTTTTCAACCGCTATGAAAGCAAACTCATCAGTTCTTAGGTTACTTCCCATATTAAACACGTAATATAATAATCTTTGCTTAAAAAATCTTCTGCATCAATATTCCTGACAGTGAAACTATTGGCAGGCTTATCGCCTTTTATGATGTTAAATATTTATTGAGTCTGGTTTTAAGTGGTAGCCTAATAATATTTTCTAAGAGAAAATCTGTATCGCGGGGCTGTTCTCCGTTGATATCAAACCCCTGACCGTACAAGGCCATTAACTTTTAACAATTGAATCAGCCGTATACATTCATAATTTCTTGGATATTTTGAAGATTTAAAAGTTGACGTGGAGTATTTTATTATTTCATTTGAGTATCATTTTATACATACAGTTCTATTGATCTCCGGTCACAGAGGTATCCCGTATGTATATTGATGATTTTGTATGTGAATGTACTGTACTACTCATACCACAACCGTATAGTCTACGCTTGATATTGAAATGTACAGTAATAAAGATGTATTTGTATTTGATTGAACACAAACATGATCTTATGGTTCACGTCAGTGTAACGTGTCTATGATTCGTGGCACACTAGTATCACAGTAGCTGCTGCAATTTGAGAAATAGATAGTTTTTAAAAAGTGAAACAACTTCCAGTGATTTGAGTTTAAGTGTTGTCAACCTTTTCAACGTATAATTCCGCACGGTATGAAGTGATAACTAAGGTATGATAACTGAGGAAATAAATGGATTCTTCCTTTTGTTAGCTCACAACTAGCAAAACAGCACACGTATCTGTTATTTTAGAGCTTTTCCGAGCATACCCTTTAAATACACCTCGGTAATCCTCCACTGTCCAACCCCCCGGGTAGATGATAAGCTTTCGAATCCACCTCAGGGCGGACATCAGGCGTATCTCATAAACTAAATTGAACTTATAATGATTTCAGTTGTTTGTTGTTGTTTGTTAATTTCACAATAATTATCTCTCAATAGACAAGTCACTGACATGTTGTTAATTGTTCCGATAAATTTTACCTTAACACAAATTCATAACTTACATAACTACCATTATAGTTTTATATTGGAATTATTATTATTATTCAATTTTGAACCTTATTTATTTACGTTAAGAAATACTAGTTGTTAATAATATCGTATACAATCCTAATACGCGTTCCGCTATTCGAACGCACTCTGGTTTTTAAGCGTATAAATTATTGCATAAGCGTTCACCGTATATGTTTTGAAGTATATCAAATTAATTTAAACTTTATTTGATTTATAGTAGAGTCTATTATAACCTAAATTATATTATATGTACGTTTAAACTTGTCAACTAATTTAAGACTTTATTGTATCGGTTTAAAGTTCGTTCTGAAACCTCTGTTAATTTCGTGGACGTACATTACGCGCCAGTTACATAGAGTTTCATATTGCAATTTCAAAAAAAGGTTTCGGTTACAACCGTTGTTTAGTAACATCCTCTGTGACGGCTCAGATTTGTAATTATCAATTAAGTTAATGCTGTCAACTTAATTAGAGCTACCGGTTAATTATTTATTGGCCAATTTTTTCTTTTTTTTATTGGTGAAGAACAGCAGACAGGCTTACGGTCCACTTAACAGTAAGCAGTCACCGTCGCCTATGGACGTTTGCGATGCTAAGGGCACCGCGAACACGCTGCTGTCTCATAGGGATACAGGAACCAACAACAAGGAATAAACAAACTCATTTAATCATTTATAATATTAGTTAGGATTATATATTGACTTTTGACATGACACATTTATACATACATTATTAAATATATATAACATATAAACGTGGGTGGTCAACCCACGTTTATATGTTATATATGTTTATATGTTATATAAATACACTTTGCTGACATCAGTTCAAATATCAGTGGATTATCACGTTTGTGAAATTACTAATTTCAAAGAAAACACTGATATCGACATAAAACTCGATGTTTGAGTTGTTTTAAATGTCATTGTGATCTTTGCAGTTTTAATTTTATTTTAAATTTCGACCTCCGTGGCATAACGGCTTTCGCGTGTTGGAAAGGGTGGAATTCCCAACCCGAATGTGGGTGTCCATGTTTAATATATAATTTATTTACGCCCTATTTGAGGTTGCTCATTCCAAACTTCAAGTATTCGCAAAAAGTATATTCAAGAGAATCGTTGTATACTGGATGAAAGACGGTCGAGGAAATAATTAGAACGCGAAAACAAAAGAAACTGTACGGTGCTGGAGAAGACGAACGAACAATTCTAAACAATTCTCGGAACATTTTACGGACGGTAGAAAATGCAAAAGACTCGGAAGGTTTGTAAGTCAGATATGGGATTGTCGACAAGGTGAACTGCGCGGCGTTGGACAACATTGGTGTGATGTGTGTTGTTGAAGTTACAAATACACACCGCGAACACGCTACTGTCTGCGTAGGGGTACTGAAACCTGGGTCATTAATGACGGAACATAAAACAGTGTTTTTATGGCACCATACTTATAAACCAGGGATGGTTGCTTAGTTATCTAGTCGCCCTTTACGATAGACCGAATCCATCCACAGGGTTAGTATTATTACCCCGCCCCTACACGGAGAGAAGTATGTTATTTAATCCAGTCTCAAACCACTAAAAAAACATCCGCAGTATCTATGCCTCTAATTCAACCTGCTTGAAAAGTGTCCGTGAAGTACCCCTTAGTTTTGATCAGTAGTAAAATCTTTAATCAATACTAGATTATATACGTACGTGAAATATTGTATGCAATAACAACTCCATTCAGAGGCATTCCGGTACGCCCAACCGCTTGTTGTAGTAGTAGCTATTAAATTAAGGCTTTGAGCATATTGTGATAACATTGCACTTAATAATTCAAATAATAGGCTGTGTATCTGACAAACAAAAAATATGCATCTCCTTGAATATGGCGTCGTTGAAGTCTTTTATTGGGTTACTGCTACTAGATGCGATAAAGAAAGAAATAATCTATCCGTGCAGGGGCGGAGAAAGAATACTGACCTCTGTGGCCGGGGTCGGCCTGTCGTAAAAGGCGACAAAACAACCCACCCAAGCTACGTGGTGGGGCCTCAAGCCCGTCTGGATGACGTTAAGTATGCCGCCATAATAACCTTGTGTTGTGTTCCGGCATTAGTGACCCAAGTTCCTGTACCCTTATGGGACAGCAGAGTGTTCGCGATGCCACTGGCGTTGCAAACACCTATAGGCGACGGTAACTGCTAAATCTTAAGCGGGCCGTCAGCCTGTCTGCTATCCTACAGCAATAAAAATAATAATAAAATACATTTATTTAAGACAAATACAGAAAATTGGGCTATAAATGCCCCTAACTCAGCATGTGCCGGTAGAAGCTACCAGCGCTGTTCTTCCGTTTGGACCTGGTCAAGAAAGATCAGCTCAATTAATTCTAAATAAAAAGTTGAACGCTACACGCAATTGAATATATACATACTAGTAGCGTGGTTTAATTTGAAAATCTTATTTGCTACTTGAAGTATCACGTTTGTGGAGAGAGTGAAACCACTGGACTGTAACATATGTATTTACCGAGAATTCTTCGTGAGATGAAATTGTTATAATAATGTATGTATTATCTATGTCTACCTTTTTATTTTATATATACGCGGTAAATTAAGTTGAAAATAACCTCTTAAAATGAATACTAAGCCTAAAAGGGTCTTGAAAACGCCCTCCTACGCATACAAAAAGTTTCTTATGTTTAATTTTTTATTATTTAAGCCTCGGTGGGCGATGAACTTGAAGTTGTTAACATACTCATTGTATTTGCCCAAGTCATTGTTAAGATGTTCGGTAACATTAGTCGAGTTATGTCAGGGGAATATTAATCGAACGGACAGTCGAGTGGAATTTATGTAAATATTAGATTGTGATTTATTAGAAGGTTTGTTGTAATTATGCGATTACAGTTTACTCAAAGTGACCTTTAAAGGAATTCTTAGAATATTGAATACAGCTATTGTTTTATTTTTAATATTGCTTATACAGACAATTATTGGAGTTGTATGAACCTTATCTTTTTTTCTAGTCACACTTTAGTAAAAGGCCGTGTCATGGAAGGCCACAAACGTAATTAAAGACGAGTCAGCTTGTGTCACTATTGAACTGGGTTGCTTCTGATGAGTACTTTGTGAGCTTGGATAAAAAACAGGTAAAAGGAAGGCGTTTCAATCAGTTTTAGCAATATACTATGTATCATAGTACTTGTCGACAATAGTCCACCTACTAGACATAGGACTCTCCATATTTTCGCCACTAACCCCTTGCTTATCCCAACCGGCAACCTTGCGTTTATGATCGCAAATTATATGCATAATTTTATTAAAATGGATGCAATGGAATAAAAAAAATGTTTGGATCACATACAAATATCAAATATAAATTATTGCCACACACAAACATTATAATCAATATATATTATACATATTATACGAACAACAACATATGAGTACATATCATATTTTATATATCACAAAACGTTTCTATGTGCGACAGAGCTACCAACTCAGCGTACACTGTGTTTTAGCACAACACTGATTTTCAGTTGGGCCTTTCCATTTCACCATCATAGTTTTCTTTGGTGCACAAATTGTAAGTCGATTGATCATCATTGATAACATATGAGATAAAAATAACTATAATCAATATTGTAACACAATAACAAAAAACATTATTACTAATCATTCGGAGAAAAACAAAAAACAAATATTGTATTACAATTTAATTAATTAAAGGAGCATATTTTTAATGTATACAGTCAATCTCCACCGAGCTTCGAAGGAGGAATAGACCAAAGAAGAAGAGGATTTGGACTGAAATTTGACGCTCAGATAATAATAAATTATTGCTTACAGTATTTGCAAAAATAATTAATTTATAATGCATTTGTGCTTCTATGGTTTTCAACTGTATAACTTATATTTTAATTGTATGAAATCTAATGAATTATTACGATTATGATAACTCAAGTGTTACAAACATTATACTACTAAGATACTAAATAATATGTTCATATCTCTACATGAATATAGGTAAACCGCACTTTTAAAATAACTACAATCCGGTAAACTCCATATAATAAACGGACCGTGTAAAACCAGTAAATCTCAAATTTCGCAAGCTAACCAACTGGCACATCGTATCTACCATCTACCAGTTATACCTTAATGTACGCGTTACCGTTTCCAACTTAATAATTATTACGTAATCTGTGGCTTTGCGGTTATATACTGAGAAATTACATTTTCATCATGCATTATTGGTGTGCAAATCAAATGCTTTTGACTTATCGGATGCTATACGTTGTGAGAATAAATACATAAGTTGTCAAACGGTCTGAATTTTAAATGATTCCAATTTAGTTATAGGTTTGAAAAGGCTACTATTAATGTAATTAGAGAGAGTTGGGTAGTCCATGATTTCTATGACATTCACGGTTGTATAATTTTACAGTGACATACCATAGTGTAGATGCTAGCAATTTTAATAGTGCTAAGTTCACAGTTAAGTTAGTGAAGCAACCCTAATACAGGACACCAATGAGTGAACTAAAGCAGAAGCTTCAGGTGCAACCGTCAAAAGTCGATCATCGCAAAATATTTCTGTTTTAAATATGTGCGTTGCATCACTTCGACTATTTAGCAATTTGAAATGGCTTTGAACTGCGCTCTATCAAGTAATCATCGTTAGCCTGAGCCCACCCTAATTACTTGGGGTCGACACAATACGTGTTTTTGTTCCATTTGATTTTATTCTGGCATACTTCAGCTGCCAGTTAACAAAACCTAATATCATGCATCGCACATTCTTTTCATAGCTTTTAGGTCTACTCCAGCCCTTGCACCCATCTACTTTCAGGCTCATCACTCTTCTAGTATCGTAGTCCGATTCTCTTGCTATTACATGTACATACCTTGTGATCTCATTTCTTCCAATTTATCATTTACAGATGCTACTTTACGAGATTCCTAGATTGTGAATCTTAGTAAGACTTAGAGGTGTTTCATCTTGGTAGTCGAGTATTAAGACGGTAGGCTTTATGATGAGCTTGATTTCTATAATGAGCTTTATTGACACTTATGAAAATAAAAACCTAGGTGAAATACCACAAGAAAATAAATAAAATACGTTTGACTTCTTAGCGAGGCCAATGTACGCCATAAATATAGCTATGATTTTACGCCATTTTTCTTCTCCTCGCTTGTTTCTCGCACTGGGTGAGGTTGATAAAATATCCATCTAAACTCCGGACGCCGAGCAGGAAGAATTTCGGCCATTGACCTGTTATTGTAAAAAATGTTGTTTTGATATATGTACCGTGTATACGTCCGAATGCACTTAGTCAAAAGCGGTTATTTTAATATTACAAACAGACCCTTAAATTTTATTTACTTGTATAGATATGTCCTTACAATGCTAACTTATTTCTACCGCTACCCGCATTCGTGGCAGCCTTCATGTCCGTGACATTGCGGAAAAACTGCAGGAGTGGCACCTTCGTTGGTATGGCTACGTTTAACGGTAACCGGCTAACTACGTTGGGAACAAATGTCTGACCATGCCGCCTCCGCCGGGCCCCGGCAGGAGGGGTAGACCCAAAAAGTGCTGTTCTGACGACGTAAGGAGTGATATGGGTGCCAATGGGCTCACTATCACTACTACTGAAGACCGTGCGAAGTGAAGTATAAAAATTTGAAGGATGAAGAAGAAGATAATGCTAACCTATTTCTTGTTAGTTTTTGTATCACTGGCTTTACTTTTAAGCTTATTCATGTAATCATTTTAAATTTATTAATTTTCGTAATTTAACAAATCTATCACAGTATTCACTTTTTCACACTGAGTGTTAATTTCTAATCTTTTCTCATTCATTCCGATTCATACTATGGTATAGATATGGTATTGGTTAAAATCTACGTAAATCTGTCGCATACGACAAACATCGTCATATATGTATATTGTCATTAAAATTCGACAGATTTACGTCGCATTTTAATGTTATAGTTGTTTTCCGTTAATTAAATTTGGGTTGTGGCGTCTAATTTGTTATCGTATTCTCAAACATAACTTCTTTTTAATTATTAATGATAAATATAGATTATTCTTAATGTATTTGGGTAATCTAATAAATTAGGTCCATTAGTGGTGAGATTATCATGAATACTAAGGCTAAAATGCCTTATATTTTACAATGCCAATATTTTACAGATTTGTTTATACCTAATATTATACATTTCTTAAATTAAAATGACCTGCATCGTGTGGAACAATGGATGAGGCTCTAGAGCATATACCGGGATTGGAGGAGGATACGATAGTAGCCTCTGCAGAATCAACCTAAGCCAAATTTATCTTATCCAATTTTCGTGCACAGTTATCTGGGCACATAAATGACAGCGATGTTATTGCACTATTTTTGCTCTGTAACCATACTTTTGATGTTTTATATTTAACCAAGTTGCTTGGTTTATGGTAATTAATGAAGATTAATCTTATTGTCAGTAACTTATTTCTTCGTGACAATATTTTCATTTAGCGGTTGTAACTGAACATTTTGTCTCAGATGCCAGTCTTTTACATACATACATACATACATATAATCACGCCTCTTTCCCGTAGGGGTAGGCAGAGACTACTTCTTTCCACTTGCTACAATCCTTACATACTTGTTTCGCTTCGTCCACTTTCATTATTCCCTTCATACATGCCCTTCGGTTTAGGGTACTCTTGACCTGGCCTTTTTTTTTCAAGACGTCCCTGATCTGGTCTCGAAACGTCCGCCTAGGTCTACCTCTTCCAACACTTCCAATTACACTCGCCTTATACACTTTTTTCGTCAATCGTTCTTCATTCATTCTCTCAACATGGCCAAACCATCTCAGCAGTCCAGTCTTTTAATGTATGTATATAAATATACATAAGTTAGTAAAGGAAGTATTCTATTTCTGATATGATATGGCCATTAAATGATTATTTACCTTTAAAGTTAAGGATGAATACAGTTGTTCACATATCACTCGAAATATAAAATTTTAAGTATAAAAATAGTATATATGGTGAAGCTAAATAAATAATTTGTACTTTGGTCACCTCTGTGAACGATTAGATAACGTGTGAACTTTTACGAGCGAAAGTTTTTGATTCATTAATTTCGTAAATGGTCTGCTAGTGAAACTAAACTATACAGGTTCCTTAGCAAGACCTTACTACAGTTAACCTCACCTGACAATTGATATGCTTCCATCAGATTAGTCTCTGACGACTGTTCTTTTTTCAGTTTCTATCGTGAAACGACCAAGATTTAATCAAAACATTAGCTCAAATAAAAAAGAATTCAAACAAATGTGAATGATTTTTATAACATACATCACTTGGTCCTATTAAATTTATTCCATTATAAGTTACAACAGGTAATACTATAGTCCCCTCAGGGGCGCTCCTCTGTCCGAGGAGTGCACGGGAGTGCGTACCCGAGGTGCCCGAGCATCCGTCGCCTCACTCCCCTCTCCGTCCGAGGCGACAGAGTCCTACCTTTCTTCCCGTCTACCTCCTACATCCTTTCCAACTTAGCTCTCTGTTCGTGGCGTGGTCTCCGGTGGGATGGTTGCGAATACTGATTGGGGTCCCGAGTTCTGCCCTGGGCCCTGATTTGGTAGTCGAAACCATGCCTATTTTGACTGCGCCTGCACAGAGAGTGTTCCTGGGGCGGGAATCGCATCCTCGCTGTCGGTTGGTCTTGCTGGGCTGGCTACGACGTCAGGCGACTCCCTGGTTTTTCTGGAGTGTCGTCGGGTAGTCGTACCCACGCCTGACTAGCACGCGACGGGGATGCGAGTCCCGTCCAGAATTGGCCGCGGTCCTGTCGCTCCCGGCCCTGGTTCTGTCCATGGTTGGGGGCGATCCTGGATGGACTGCCGTCGCCTCCTTTTACGAGGCAGTAGTGTCTGCAACGGAGGCGGCGGAGCGGGATCGGGAGTCTGCCACCGCACTCCCCTCCCGCCAACGCAGGCTGCGTCGTCGGCGCCGGAGGGCGGGCAGCGACCTCCGGCCGCCGTAGAAAGCGGCTGCGGGCGGCTCCTCGGGGGAGGATCCGCCGCCCGCACTATTGCCGCGAGGGAGAGGGCCGCGTGCTGTTCCGCGGCCCCCGTCAACTCCTAGAGTTATTACAGGAAAGCGCCGGGGGGGACAAAACCCTGAACCCCTGACGCCAACACTTTAGAAGGGGCCCGCCTTAAACAAAGGGCGGGCCGGCGCCGGCCCGGGCCACGAGATCGGCAGGCCATATATCCGTGGGCCCGGGTGTTGGCGATAGGAGAACAGCGGGGTTTTTTAGTGGGTAGTCGGATGGTCGAACATCTTTCCCGGAGTCCCACATATCCCTCGGTCTCCTCGGACCGGGGGAACCCGTCAAGAGAGGTATTTCCCTGAGACCAAAAAAAAGGTAATACTAAGGTATAGTATTAGCAAATAAAATTAGGACTATTTTCTATTAAAATCATTTTATATTACTTGAGACAAAAGTTTCCATATAGTAAGAAGGTTTAAAATAAATATTTCATATATTGCTCTCTTCTTTTACTGTTTACATATAGGTAAGTGTAGCTGTTCCGCCTTTTATTTTATTTAAAAACATCAATCTTTCTAATTTATAACATTTTACATTATATCTGGATCCATATATATATCAAGCCATAATATTTCACAATAACAGTAGTCCTAGTAAGGACAGTAATATACAATCATATATTATTATCTCTTTAACTATTGTTATATCTGTGATTACTTGTGTTGTACCAAATTTTCTTTTAAATTCTACATAAAAATATATAACTTAACAATAACATTTGCAATCTGTAACTAAACAAATTTTCCGAACTCATGGAACTTGCTTTCATTACCCCATAAATCGTGTAGGTCAAACCAGTTTAATGATTTGTTATTTCTAAGAATTCAAAAACAAATGATTGGGTTTTTAAAGAATGTTTTCGTAAACAAAGTTAATATGCGCAGATAAAATCATCTTCATAAATTATTTTTGGGATCTGTTTTGATTAAACTAGTTAATTGATAAATATTTATTTAAAATATTTAAATTGAATTATGTTATCAAGACTAGTTCTATTATAAAGGAAATATTTGATTGCCGTAATCAAAATATGGTATATACGTATATTTTGTATTTTTGGAGGTGGAAATGCACATACCACCGCTTGGGAGCTCGTGGTGGGAGTGTAGATTCTCGTGTAATGCGCCTGTATGCCTCCCATAATAGACAAAAGAGACGTACGTCGCTGGTATACCCATCTATCGTGTGCACCTCCTGCCCGGATGGACAGGACCGGTCATGCTAAGGCAGGTATCTCATTTATGTCAGTCAGTAAGTAATTTTAGTATTATAATAGCATTCTAGAACGTTATTATATTCTTTTTATGTTTTGCAGCTAAAATACTTTCAATAAATTTCGAAATTAATTAATGGCAATATTCTGCAATTACATGCTCAATTAATTAAATTAATTAATAGATTAATGTAATATTGGGGTCATGCAATTCAATGAGATCATCCGTTACAAATGAATTCATAATGTCTTTTTATAAAATCACGTTTTTATTAATCATACATCCCAGTGACTTTAGTAAGTTAGGGCTACTTTTTAATCATTTTGTTTCTACATATATAAGAGTATGTATATATTTAAGGCTTTTATACATATCATCTTATTTAATTATTCGAGTTATCATACGTACATAACATTTTGGACTCGACATGATCTCGTCAGCAGTTTACTTATATACAAAATACTAGAGTGATGTAAACTTAAACACCATTTGATAGAATAAATAAAGTAAACAAGTGATATTAATTACACGTAATGATATTGAACAGTATAAACTAACAATTTAGAGTTAATATAAAATAAAATGATACTACAATATAAATATATTTATTAATATTATTTTTAAAACTCGGCTAGGACTAGTTGTTTCATCGGCCAATCATTGTACACCTGGACGGAAATTGGGTTAGGATGAGTCTTTTGATTGAGTGCTTTGTTCACAGTATGGTAATTTTTTTGTCTCTGGGAAAAATCCTATTCTTAACGGGTTTCCCCGGCCCGGACGGAGCGAGGGATATATGAGACTCCGAGAATGATGTATGGTTATCCAACTACCCACTAAAATACCCCGCTGTACTCCTATCGTCTACGTCCGGGTCCACGGATATGTGGTCTGCCGATCTCGTGGTCCGGCCTCTTCTAGGTTTGTAGAGTCAGTGCGTCAGAGTTTCGTCCCCCCGGTGCTCTACTTTGTCTGCTTTAAGGAGCTAAGGGGGGTCACGGAACAGCACGCGGCCCTCACCCTCGCGGCAATGGTATAGCAGTGCCAGAACATGAGCCGAGGTCCCATGGTGGGGTTCCAGTGAACAGGGAGGCCGCTTCGAAGGACAGTATAGTCATAATAATAGGTGTTAAAAGTCTTAATCGAATCGTGTTTATTCATATAATAGTATAATGAAATTATTATATTTTTATTATTTTCTTATTATTACTATTTTTTTATTGCTGAAAAAGACGGTCTAGCAGCACACTTAACACTAAGCAGTTACCGTCACCTATGAATGCTAACGACGCCAGGGGCACCGCGAACACGCTTCTGTCCCATAGGGGTACAGGAACCTGGGTGACTAATGCTTTAACACAACACAAGGTATAGCGGCATTCTCAAGACCAAGGGTGGTTGCCATCCAGACGGGCTTGAGGCCCTACCACATAGCCAGGATGGGTTGTTTTGTCGCCTTTTACGACAGGCTGACCCCACAGGTGTTGGTATTTTTTACTCCGCCCCCTCACGAAGAAAATATTATCATATTACATACCATATTATTATTATAAATCGTGATGAATAATTAAATAATATGTTGTTTGGACCGAGAAAGGAAGCGTGTTAAGAGGTTTTTTCTACGTAACTGGCTGATGTGGCTAAAATATAGGTGATCCGTCTAATATCGGAAATTTTGCTATTAACTAATTAAATATGTATATATAGATAATTTGTAGGTATATAATCATATAAGGGCGGACAAGGTATGTCAAGGTATTAAATCAATGTCATCAGCTATTGTGAGTGGATTGGCAACACATAATTGTTTCTTAAGACTATTATGGTTATAGATTAAGCTTTGTGACATTTCATGTAATTTTCGACACGTTGGCAATAGTTTGAATTGCTTGGAGATCGTTAAAAGTTAACACTTGAGGTTACATCAATTTTAGTGTGAGTTTACCTTCACGTAAATTAATATGAATATAGTAGTATAAATGTACTACTCGATAGACAGAGGCGAAAACATGAACACTATAAAACTAGTGGTACAAACGGTAGATGTTGCTTCAATCTAATTTAATATAGATCTCTTTTTTTACTACTGAGGAACAGCAAACAGACCAGTAGCTTACGTAATAGTAAGCAGTTACCGTCGCCTATGGGAGTTTGCAACGCCAGTGGCATCGTAAACACCGGTAATGACTTTCCGGTACACCTGGTAAGATCATCATCATCATCTAAGCGTTATCCCGGTTGCATCCTTAACTTTCGTTTCGGTGCCCGGGGTCCGCTTTCCGACTTTTTCTACTCCACTTCGCACGGTCTTCAGCATCCCTGGTAGTGAGCCCATTGGCACGCATATCACCCTTTACGACGTCAAGCTAGCACTTTTTGGATCTACCCCTCCTGGTACACCTGGTAAGATCACTTGCCGTAATTGTAGGTATCCTATAATCTTTAACCGTATCCTGACTAGATTTCGCAAAATATTGATTTACTACCTATATTAAAAAACAAGCTCATTACCCCATTTTCTTGGCAATGTGATGGCAAATGACTTTTAGCATGAGTTAAAACTCTGTCCCACATAACAATTCTATTAAAGTCTTGAAATATTAATGCTTGAACATCTTTACTATATTAAAAAGCAGTCCAAAAATATACTTTAATATTGTTGAATAAGATTGGTTTTGTCTTTGCAATGTATGGTTACTAGTCCTTTGCCATTTAGGCATTCCTAAAACAAACGCTCAATGAATTGCGCGTCCGCACTTAAAACTTACTTTTATTGAGAATATGATAAAGGAAAACACTTCTTATTCCCAAGTGATAAGGTTTGCTATAAATGTATTTTTATGTTTGTGTTTAATAAGATTTTATCACCGAGGCTGTACAGCGGAAAACCTTCCAAGCTATGTTCTTACACAATTAAAATGATGACTAGAATTAAAACTTGGTAATAGTTTCCTTTTGATGCATTTGTTATTTTTATCTAACGTAGCTCAGAAATTACTGCAAATTAGGTTTATATTTAGTTACCTTTTAAATCTGGGCTCGCTTTGGAATGATTTAACTACATATTATTAAAATATAAAATTTTATAAAAATTATCTTTTAACAGTTTCTTCAAGATTTTTCTGTGTGTCTGAAATGCTGCTTAAAAGATACAAGCAATTTTGACACAGCTCTGCTATTAAATACAATGGTAGTAAATAAAAGATAGTTGTAAACGAAATGTTAGCTTAAGTAAACTTTAAATGCATTATTTTTGATTTCATTTCTATGGTTATTTTAATTTAGATCCCAATCAATTATGTCAATACTTCAATTTAATAATTTAAATGCTAATATTTTCATATTCTATGTATTTAGAAGTAAATTTATTGATTCTTATACATACTATTCCTACCATAGAGTAAAATAGTAAAACATATTTGCATAATTCAGCATAATTTGGTAAAATCGAATTCAATAATTTTTTTATAAAAGTTGTAAAGCTGTGGCTATACGACAACCATATACCAGGATTTTTTTTTTGTTCTGGAGGGGGAACAATGCTTTGACACACTAAAGGGCGCGCGGGGCCGCGGCAGGTGCGTGTGGGCTTCGCAGGTATATCGGATACCTACTAAAAACCTCCCCCAGGCTCTATCGCTGATGCCCGGGGTGCCGGGAAGTGGCGCGAGCCGGCTACCGCCACCCCGAACAGCGTTAAATCAGAAGAGTCATAATCAAATGACCCACCATAAAAGGTCTAGTACTAACAATTATCTGATCTAGAACGTAATTCGTAACTATTTGGCGTAACACAATGGTTTTTCTTTGCTTTCACAAACATATATGACGGTAATACGAGACATGTTTATCCTTTTCTATTGTATAGGTTCGTCTCCTTTCTAACTGTTAGGTGAATGCCCTTAATGGCCATGTACTTAATTATAATGAAGGTTACAAGTGCGTGTTTAGAAGTATGCCTTATTTTATTATTAGCCTAAACGTCTTGTTCTTGATATATATATTTATATAGCCTTATTTTATATGTACTTTATATATTGTAATTATACTTGCAAAATATTTAGGTTTGTGCATATTTTAAGCTTTATTGAATGTATGTTTTTCATCAGGCTTCAATAATATTTACATAATAGTAATATCGTGACTGAATTATTAAAAAAAGTCTGAATGCCTATTAACACGAACCGTTTATTTTTAACATTCATGTATGTAGCGGAATAGAAGTTTTTCTCCATCTAAGCGTTTCATATCTGTTCCGTCCGGAAATGCAATGATGTTCTCCTATGTTCGTTACTCCTTTTAATAAACTGAACATCTCACAGGTTAACAGTGGTTAAAATCGGTTTTATACAGAAGAGACTGCCCCCTATTCTCCTTTCTGGGAGGGAGAATAGGTACCCCTTGCGTCACAAACATCCATATACTACGTAACTGCTAACTATTAAGTGAGGCGTCAGCCTGTTTGCTCTGCCACAGCATTAAAGAATCTGACAATCCTTGTCTTGTACTTGAAAAAAAATGGTGTCCTTTCTATGCTCTTCATGAGCCAGTAAAACTATTGACGAGAAAGTTATACAAATAGACTAAACTTTTAGACAGAACTCCACGACTAGTACGTGGTACAATGTTTTTAAATGCATATAATTCTTCTGTTAGTATGTGACTGAACTCTAAGCGGCTAGACCGATTTGGATGAAATTTTTCGCGTGTGTTCAAATGGATTCCAGAATAGTTTACATTTCAGTCCACAGCATGTTTTGTAATTATTTTTTTCAATGTAAGACGTATGTACAATGTCTGGCGGGTCCATTAGTTTTATTATAATATGCAGGTTAAACCAGAAAAGTACTAAAAAGATGTATGTCTTTAGGAATTCGTACCTTAAACGACTTCTAGTTTGCGTATCAAGTGTGTGCTCTCTGCGAATTTTATACTTGCTCAACTTAATGGGGACCAATTAAAGCTTTATTTAATTGCTCACTAATTTTAATATAACAAAGAAATATTTTTATTTCTATATTTTTTACCAATAAACGATTGTATATGAAAGAAAAAATAATTTAATAATTTGCTCGATGATCGAAACTTTTTATCGACGTCTACGCAATTTAGAGAAATTATTACTTTGTGTTCATGATTGCTTAGATTAACAAAATTGGCCATTTAGCTTGGGCATTCCATTGACGTCATTGTAGAAAATTAGTTTTTCATAAATATATGTTACATAAGTCTTGAACATGGCGAAAGAGAAAAGGAACATCTTGAGAATTATTGAGAACTGAAGAAGACAGATGCTGGAACTCTTGATAAGATACGACGATCTAATCAAAACCATCACAGAAGGGAGGATTGAAGGAAAGTGAAAGAGAGGGAGACCAAGAAGGACATTAATGGAGCTAGTAA
Organism: Malacosoma neustria; assembly: GCA_963693495.1. Classification (NCBI taxonomy): domain Eukaryota; kingdom Metazoa; phylum Arthropoda; class Insecta; order Lepidoptera; family Lasiocampidae; genus Malacosoma; species Malacosoma neustria. The sequence goes on along the minus strand of OY856378.1, from coordinate 2,057,887 downwards.
AGGAAAGACATCCAGTATTTCCTTTACTACTATACTGACACGCTATGATGGCCGTTTTGACGTTTGTCCACTTCATGAAGTTTCGAATTACATTTGAAGGAGCAAATTGCTATTCTTTATTGTCAATAGTGACGTGCAGTTATTGACAATAAAGAACAGCAATTTGCTCCTTCAGATGTAATTACTAATTAATACGTAACTTCATGAAGTGGACAAACGTCAAAACGGCCATCATAGTGTGCCGGTAGCATAATCGTATCAAAAAATCAAGGAAACGGCGCTTTGACGAGAGTACTGAAAGTTGCTCCACCGACAAGAGCGGTCGCTCTTAAATAAATGATGATGAAGTCTTGACATTTTAATAATATACACAAAGTATAAGGGTTAATTTTTTCTTCCAGCGTTTTGTTCCGATACTATCCTCACATTAAGTATAATGTTGAGTATTAAATTTGCGCAGCTTAGTATGTCCCTGCCTATCCCTTTCCTATAGAAAAAACCTTAATGAAATTGTTGGAATAGAGTATTTTTACATTATCACAATTCTCAAAAATTGACATACGTACGCAGAGCTGACCTTCATCAATTTGTTGCATGTACAATCCCCTGGTTCTTAATTGAGCTAGTATACATCCTTATTTGTGGCCACGGACACTCTAACCTATAAAATACTTGGTTATTCAAGCGAAATAATGAACCGGACTCTAAACTTCAGTATCGCCCTTTAACTATTACAACACCTAACTGTAAAATGGCAAACAGAAAACGGAAAACAACGATCATTTCTCAACGAGAAGAAAAGTCTTTTGTTCGTAAAACAATAGTCGATATCATTGTGAACTTAGTTTCGAAACAATCGAGAAAAGTCGTACGAAAGGACATATGGATGTCAATGCGAACAGGTTTGGATGTAACGTACCCGGTAGTTACACATTATGTTGAAAAACATGTTTTTAAATGAAATTTTATAATTAGATTTGTCTTGAATATCTTGAGTTCCATTTTAGATTTAATTTGATTATATTTGGCGTCTGATTATGATATTACGCAATTTGTTGTGACTTCTTTTCAATTTGCTTTCGTTTAAAACTGAATTGATCAACTGGTTGCTAATTTAATGAAACAAAGATTCTTGACTATTATTATATTAAACATTACTTTTTACAAAACCAAATATAACAGCTGATTGTATTTTCTCAATTGCTATCTGTCATTCTGATTGAAAATTATTTAGCACATAATGACAAGAAAATATAGATAATATTTTTATTATGAGTGTGGTCATAACTGTCATGAGCCAAAATGCTTATACTAATTAAATAACATAAGTTAATGTATAGTTAATGAAGTAAAATTCTTTCTTCAAATTAGAAAATACATATTTGAATTGTTTATAATGAATAAACTGATTAGAACAACTAAACTAAGTATATAGATCGTATAAAGTTAATTCTGCAATGTCCGCTCATCACAAAAATGATGGCTGCCGTATTGTAGAGACAGAAGTACATAGCCACATAACATTTATTTGAAAAACAAACAGAGGTAATTTACTAAACCTAAAGCTTATTATAAATCTAAAAAAACTATTTACACGTTTTCACTGGTATTTAACATTAAAAAAAACATCTATCTTAAAGTCAATTAAATTAGAACTTACATTTAAGCAGAACATAAAAAAAAATATCAATAATAATAATAATAGCAATATGATATAAGTTTATATTAGGAATATAGTTATAATAAACCAGGTCCTAAAACCAGACCCCAAGTCGATAATTTGGCAAATATTTGAAACCAAATCCATCGACCTGGGCTGGTGTCATCGTAATAATCAGTCTTCGCGTGGATTCCATAATTCATTTGAGTTATAATCGCGAATATGCAAACCACTGGTCACGTACATTCACCTCTACCGAGTTGAGCTTTCTCCGGCAAAAAGTAAAAGTAGTTCTGCGGGGTCATAATGACGTATAAGTGGATTGGATAACCTGGGTTTTGATGTAATGTTTAGATACTGTGTTCAAGTGTCAACACATATGAATATTCATAAAATTTTATTAATTATTCTGTGATAATTCACACAACGCTATCTGGTTGCAAAGTGATCAGCAGAACGCTTGTCTTATGGCCACTAAATATCTAATATTCTACTTTTCATTTGTAAATAAATAGTACATAATACATATAAACTCAGAATCGCTATGGGAATTGAACACATGACCTTGTAAGCGTACAGACGTACGAAAACCGTTGCGCTAAATAAAAAAAAATAACTTGCGATTCTATATTACGATGTACTTACTTGCATTGCTGGTGGTCTTGCAAAAGACAAGAAGAGTATTTAAATACGTATTGTTGTGATTCCACGTCATTTACAAATTTCATAATTATCATAATAGAAAATTGTTACAAATGTATAAATAGATATGTATAAATATAAATTTTTATGAGGCGACTGCTTTCTGATCTCTAGCCCCGAAATGTAAAAGTCAGCGTAGCCATTTAAGAATTTATACATATATATATTCTTCTCAGTCGAATACTCTTGACAGAGCAGTCGTGGTCACCCAAGACGCCCGGCAGCGCTTCACCACCGCGCGCCATTTGTCCCTAGCTGAAGCCTGTCTTGCGCAGTCGTTTAGGGATGTGCGTGTCATCGACTTAATTTGATCCGTCCATCGCAAAGGCGAACGCTCTCGCGATCTACTGCCATTTACCCGGCCCTGCACAACGAGCCGCTCCACGGAGTCCCCCCTGCCTCGCGTCACATGTCCAAAGAACTGGAGTATTCGGGGTTGCACCACCGATGACAGTCTCTCGCCGATGTTAAGCTCCTTCAAGATGGAGACATTGGTGCGGTGCTGTGTCCAGGAGACATTAAGCAGTCTCCTCCAACACCACATTTCCAAGGCGTCAATACGCTGCCGCTCCCTTTCCTTCACCGTCCATGTCTCGGCCCCGTACAGGAAAATCCGGATTACAAGCGCTCTTACGAGACGGGTCCTGGTGGTCTTGGTTATGCTTCGGTCTCGCCATACCTTCGAAAGTCTGTCCATGGCACTGCGCATGATGACCATGCGCCGTGTATATATATAAATGATGTTGCGCTTGCGCACACCGTATGTAAAAGTAGATGTTTTTTGCGTTCAAACCATATGCTTAACACAATCTTGTATTTTTTTTCTAATTTGACTAACAATTAAGTAACTAAACCTTATTGCATTAATAATAAAGGAATCTGTGAGAATAATGGCGGTCGAGTTCAAAAATTGATGAAATATGGCAAAACTTAATTGATTTCAATTGACCATCAGCAGTAACGTCGTAATTAACTGATTGAGATTTTAATTTAGGTTAATTACTGTTATAAGTTAATAATGGACACAATTGAGAATTTTTGTTGTTAAAATTAGATAACATTTCGGAGGTTTTGATTAATTTGTCCGCTTCGTTATTACTTATTGTACTTTATTTTAAAATTAATTTGCATTTTATATGATTTCTCCGTGCGGATAGAGTAAAAATACGAGCCCCTGCGGCCGGGGGCGGCCTGTCGTAAAAGGAGATAAATAATAAACAATAGGTCTAAGTGAAGGAGCCCTAGCCTGTCTGGATGGCAACCACCCCTGGTCTATAAGTCTGGTCTATAGTAACCTTGTTCCGCCATTAAGGACCCAGGTTTCAGCACTTCTGTGCGGACAGCAGCATGTTCGCGGTGCCTATAGGTTCGCAAACATTCATAGGCGACAGTAACAACTTATTATTAAGTTGGCCGTCAGCCTGTCTGATGTTCCTCAGCAAAACAAAATAGCTATTTTAGGACATATGCTAGTTGGCGTTATATAAAGTCCTTTACTTTTGCTCTTGGGGTGGAAGGGCCATTATGCCACATGGAAACATTCTCTAAAAGCACCCCTGAATTTTTTTTCTTTCCTTATATTTTCTTTGATATCATTATCAAACTACCTGCTAATCCGATAAATGCTAAAAGGTTCTACCATTAAGATACAATATTGTTGACGAAAGATTTTCCATGAGAAAACTTTTTATCTCATATATGAGAAACTTATCCGTGCAGGGGCGGAGAAAGAATACTAACCTCTGCGGCCGGGGTCAGCCTGTCGCAAAAGCCGACAAAACAACCCACCCTAGCTACGTGGTAGGGCCTCAAGCCCGTCTGGATGGCGACTACCTTTGGTCTCAAGTATGCCGCCATAATAACCTTGCGTTGTGTTCCGGCATTAGTGACCCAAGTTCCTGTACCCTTATGGGACAGCAGCGTGTTCGCGATGCCACTGGCGTTGCAAACACACATAGGCGATGGTAACTGCTAAATTCTAAGCGGGCCTTCAGCCTGTCTGCTGTTCTACAGCCATAAAAAACTTAGAAAATAGAAGTTTCCTAGGTTTTTTTATTAAATTTTAACTTTATTTACAAGTGTGTTAAAATATATTTAGCCAGTAACTGTAATATGAATAAATTTTGTACATAATTATTCTCCCTCATATATCGTTTTCACCTTTTACCTACCAGACAAGGACGATTATGAATAAGAATTATTTTTTTGAATTATGCGAGACCTGTTTTCAAGTATTTCCTGCTTGACAAAATATGGTAAAAACAGGTAAAATATTTTGTAGGTTTAAATAGAAATAAAATATATTATTTTTTTATTAAATGCTGGTGATTATTGTAATTATATCAGAAGTAAAAAATATTCATAATATTAAATAACTTATTTAAATAGTGTGCTTCTATAGTGCATCTAATAGAAGTGAAACAGCAAAAAAATCTCATGTTAATTATTAATAATTAATATAAAATTTAAATACCTAGTTGTGGAAATGATGTAACAAGTGCGACCAGTTCTCAATTTCCTAGTGGATGAAAGTGGTCGTGGGCTGGTCTAGTAGCGAGGCCGACGAGTTCCATATTTGGGTCGACACCTTCTAGAAATAATTGCACGACATATTCAATATATTTAACGGGATTTTGTTTGTGGCATCGGCAACATGCTATAGATTTTGTAATTTACGTTAATTTTCTCCGTAGAGGGACGGAGTAAGAATACTAACCCCTGCGACAAAACAACCTTAGCTACGTGGTAGTTTTTTTTTTTTTTTGGTATCGGGTTGGAAAATCCTCATGGAGGCTCTCCGCCCTCGGGGAAGGGCGAAGGGGACTGTCAGACTCTTACTGACTAAAAACCAACTCGTGTTCCTCATGTACCCGTGTGTCGGAGGGGCGGGTATGGCCGAAGCATTCGTCGCCACCCCCCGACGGGTATTGTACCCCTAGCCTGTCTGGATGGCAACCACCCTTTGTCTATAAGTATACCGCCATAATAACCTTGTGTTGTGTTCCGGCATTAATGTACTCCTGGTTCCTGTATCTTTATGGAACAGCAACGTGTTCGCGGTGTCACTGCCGTCGCAAACATTCATAGGAGACCGACGGTAACAATTTACTATTTGACCATCAGCCTATCTGCTGTTCTTTAGCAATAAAAAAACAGGATTTTTTAAAGTAATTTATAAAAATTGAAATATGGATGGACATAGCAATAGGGGTACATGAAGACCTGAATTGCGTAATATTGTAAATCGATGATGTGGTAAAAAGTGTGTGAATGTTGACATGACGGTTAACAGAGGAGATTGGAAGTAGGGAACATGTTGTGCCAACCCCATACAATGTTGGAGAAAAGCTCGAATGAGAGTTTTAAAAATACTCCATGTCTTAGTGTAGTTAGAAAACGATTCTGGAAGATATTTTTACATCCTCAATCTGAGTTAAATGTTTCATATATAAAATTTTCCAAAAACGTTCTGCAAGAGTTGTGTACTTAAGGTATTTATGTCATATGCATCATAAAGCCGCGTTTGCGATGACCTTTGCATGCTTCGTGATGTTTGACATACGTCATACAATGTCTTCTAAGAAGATTTGCGGCGTCTTTAAATTTTAGTAAATATTACGATATAATAAGCAAATATCTTAAAACTACAGCATGAGTTCGTCGCTTATTAATGTTGTGGGGTTAAAGAGGGGAGTTAAATGTTAAAAAATAGAAGTCCACTGATTGTATTTAAGTTTTTTTATAGAGCCACATATCCGAACTACTTTCCTAAAACAAAGATTTAAAAATATATAATTATAGCTGTATTATTATTATTATGATCTGGATATACAAGTAAATAGTATCTTTCAAAAAATCCCTACAATAATTAAACATTAAAATATTTTTTATGATTAGAAGATAGAAGCATTAGTTTCTAAAATTTGTTTATAAATGTGTTAATACCCTATACTAGGTATACTGTAAATCTTTATATTTCGATTTAGAATTATTTTATTATTATTTCGAATATTTAAATTTAGAATTTTATTATATGTACATGTATTTAAAAATTATATTATCGCGCTACCAAATAGGCTATTTGTGCAATTTAATTTAAAACAATTACTGACCCATCATTGCTCCTTGGCCCTAAAGTAATTTACGTGTCATACAAATCGTGATTTGCTCGATCGAACACGACATGATCATTATAATCGGATAGGATGAATTAATTAAAGTTGCTTGAGGGTTTTTATTTGGTTTTTACACGTTTGCTGTCATGCTCGTCTATAGGTTTAATGTATTATTATAATTTGTTATGTTCCTTAATACCTGCCGTTATTGATGGTAAGCTATAGTTATTGAATAGGTGGGCGGCAAATTATATAATACGTTTTAAAAGAACTATGAATTATTTATTATCATTGCCAATGTTTTTTTTGTAACATATTTTAAAAGTCATTACATATTTTTAGGTTAAATATAAATTAAATTAGACTTTATTACTTACCTAGAGATACTATATATGAGATTAGTGGAATATGATTTTGTTTTTGGGAAGGCGTAGTATTTAAGACACACCCCGACGCAGCCCCCGTGGCTGCTCATGTATGCTGACGATGCGGACAAGGGTAGGCGTGAAGGCGAGGAAAGAGTTACTTGAGAACGGTGGTCTGAAGCTCAATGTGGCCTGTAACTGTAACCCACACCCGTACGCATAGGCATCAACACGGTCGAGCGCACGGACCAAGAGAAATACTTGGGATCTGTATTTCACGCGTCTGGTGATATTGATTACGACGTCAAGGCACGCATCGCTGCCGCATGGACCAAATGGCGTGGGATGACTGGTGTCATTTATGACTCTGAGATGCCGGTAAAGTTGAAGGGACAGGTTTATAACACCATCATTAGGCCTGTCCTTTTATATGGCTGTGAAGCGTGGCCGGTGCTAGAGCGGCATAAGCAGGGACTGCTTGTTACGAAGATGAATATGCTGCGATGGATGTGTGGAGTGACGCGAAAGGAACACGTTAGGAACTCCCACATTCGCGGTAGCCTTCACGTCCCTGGCATTGCGGACAAATTGCAGGAGTGTCGCATTCGCTGGTATGGCCACGTTTTACGGCAACCGGCTAACTACGAGGGGAACAAATGTCCGTCCATGCCGCCTCCGCCGGGCCCTGGCAGGAGGGGTAGACCCAAAAAGTGTATGCGTGCCAATGGGCTCACTGCCATGGATGCTAAAGACCGTGCGAAGTGGAGTAAAAAAAGTCGGAAAACGGATCCCGGGCACCTAAATGGAAGTTTCGGGTACATCCAGGATTCGACGCTGGGATGATGATGATGAGTATTTAAGACACACCTAAATAAGTTTTCCCCGTGCAAGGACGGAGTAAGAATAATGACCTCTGCGCCCGGAGGCGGCCTGTCAGTAAGGGCGACGGAACAACCCTAGTTAGGTGATAAAGCTTTTCAACTGATTTTTTTATTTTGTATTATTGACATCGATAAATATAAGAAAAATATTAAATATCTACTTTAAAATTTAGTTATTGTTTCTAGATATTTTTGGTAAATAAACAAGAAAAAACTTTCAGGTAAAATGTAAAATAAGTGTCAAAGCAAGTGTCCCTCCAGAATTTGACTAAATGTTAGGACGGCGCAGGCATCGACGAATAAAAGTGTGATTGTATAACCTTATAGGACAAGGTTTGAGTGACAGGAAGGTCATCCTTCGAATAAACACGGCTGAGGTGCATACTTCACACGATCGTGCATAAATAATTATTAGGTATTAATGTTTGCACGATTTCAAAGTAAATATTTCTTTTCATATTAAAGTATTAAGATAATAAATGCAGAAATAGCTGTGACAATAAAAGGTTTTTCTAGGGACAGTCTTTAGCGAACGGTACATAATCAGTGGTGAAAAAAAGAGTTTAAACATCAAAAAAACTTGATATCAAAAAATTATTTTATGATAAAAAATATACTAGGACGATTCACACAGCGCCATCTAGTTCCAAAATAAATATTAAAGCGCATGTGTTACGGGTACTAAGACAACTGACACATGTACTACTTATATATCTATTTTTATACATAAACACCTAGACTCGGAAGGGGTTAAAGTTTTGATGATAAATAATAACGATAAAAATGTAAGGTATCTTATTATCTATACGATTTTTTAAACAAATACCCGCTCATTAGTTAACCAAAGGTCTTCCTATGGGTTACAGGATATTCTCTCCTTTTCCTTTTTTTGATGATGGTTCATCTCAACATTTTGAACATCATCTAAATATCAATTTTTTAAAAAATTGAGAATAGATGGATATCTATTCTCTGATCTACATCCATTTGTATCCACTTAATCTCATTTTTAGTATTTTTTTATAACATGATATTCCTCCCTTTGCATTATATGCCCATAGCACGTTAGTCTATTACGTGTTAGTTTGTCTTCTTATTAGCCACAATGTTTCGCTGGGGAGATTTGGATCCTCGAGTTGGCACTCTTTACCCCGGAATATATTATTGAAACAACTTCCTGGAGACGTGACCCAAGCCGCAGGAGCACATAACCACATCATTCATCGTGGCTATTCGTTGGTCCATCTATGTTTGGTAGGCTTTAATCTTGGATTTTGTTGGCCATTCTGTAGCTTGGTGGTTTCGCGACCCCAGTCATTTACATTCCAGATCCAATCTGGTGGCCAGGCTTGCAGAGAAGTATGCTTTTAGTATTTTAATGAATTATTTTACATGCGATCAACTAGATTTTAATTATTCAAAAGTAAACCATTGTATATCACTGAATGTCACGTTGGTCATGCCGTTTGCTGGTTGTGCACTTATTACCTGTTTTGTATTACATATGTACTATAGTTGTTATAGTCATATCTGGTTTCATTCCGTCACCATTGTTGATTCCTTTATTTCTTTCCGTGCTGGGGCGGAATGACACTGATCTCTGTAACCACCCGCCCGTCTGGTCCCGTCTGCCCGTCTGGATGGCATCCACTCCTAGTTTCCAAGTATGTGACTATAATAAGTTTGTGTATATTTGTGTGTGTACCGGCATGAATGTCCTAGGTTACAGTTCTTCTACGCGGATAGCAGTGGTAGCGGTGCGCCTGGTGTTGCAGTGGACCGTCAGCCCGTCTGCCATTCCACAGCGATAAAAAATAATCATGGAATGAATAGAGAATCTCCTTAAATATTATAATACATATTTAAATATATACTGATTTTAGCAAAACCTGACTATTCTGTGAATTGTTCCAGTATATTTAGTTGTTTATTAGCCTTTGGGTTAGTTTTGTTTTGTCAGACCTGTTGTCAAAAACCCCATGGCTTATAGGCCTCGTAGATTTCTCGTTTAGTATGCAATTGCATTGTGGCCTAACCATACTAAACTATTGTGGATGAGCTCGATTCTGAACTAACAACAAACAGAAAAATACTTTTTCTGTAAATAGCATTTTTTATCAATTGGTTTCATAATGATCACTTAAAATATTTACGTTCATATATTTTTTATCATCACGTACTTTGATCCGTAGACACTTTTTTAAATTAATTATGATGAGCAGAAAAACATAACATGAAGAATATTAATTATTGTCCAGTCACGACAAGCGTGTGCGAATTACATTAATGCACATCTAATTATAAAATGTATTCAAGATATTTTTGTTTGATTTTTATTTTTTCTATACGAATCCGGGATAAAATATAAAGCAACGACGACAAGGCTAGTTTATAGTCAATTGATTTAAGGCCTTATGACTTTTAAGATCATTATTGTAATAATACGGGGTTTGTACTGTGGTTCCAGTTAAAAATAATTCTACGAGTTCATATTATTGTAGTTTTTTTTGCCCTGCACTAGAAGAAATCTATTTTCGTAAAGCTTTTCACATATTCTAGTCAAGAAAAAAAATGTTAGCCACACCTGTGGAAGGAAGGGTATCGACCTGGATAGGAGGCATAGATGTCTTATGACAAATTTCGGTAGCATACCCTAAGCTCCGAAGTTGGCTTTATAATGTACGAGGATGAAACGCTTGTATGAAGCGTAATGATAACGTAGGTTCCCAAGGGTTTGATCTCTTTTTTTTTGTCTCGGGGAAAACCTCTCTTGACGGGTTCCCCCGGCCCAGGGGGACCGAGGGATATGTGGGACTCCGGGAAAGATGTTTGGCCATCCGACTACCCACTAAAAAACCCCGCTGTTCTCCTATCGCCTACGCCCAGGCCCACGGATATATGGTCTGCCGATCTCGTGGCCCGGGCCGGCGCCTGCCCGCCCTTTGTCTCGAGGCGGGCCCCTTCTAAAGTGTTGGCGCCAGGGGGTCAGGGTTTCGTCCCCCCGGCGCTCTCCTAACAACTCTAGGAGTTGAGGGGGGCCGCGGAATAGCACGCAGCCCTCACCCTCGCGGCAATAGTGTGGGCGGCGGGTCCTCCCCCGAGGGGCCGCCCGCAAGGGTTTATATAAATATAAATATTTTTGTGACAATTCACACAGCGCCATCTAGTCCCAAACTAAGTAGCATAGCACTTGTGTTATGGGTACTAGACAACTGATATACTACTTATATACTTTTTTTTTTTAAATAAATACATATTATACATAAACACCCAGACGCGAGACGGGAATCGAACCCCTGACCTCCGCAAGCGTACCGAAGTGCGTTATCCGTTACGCCACCGAGGTCGTCGTTTGATCTGAACTGGGCAAGATTAACTCTAATCAACATATGTATCCCAAAATATCGCATGTCCTATGTTATATTCCCTGACTGTAAATTGTTCCTTTTCCAAGACCGAGAAGAATAAGCTGCCTAGTATACTTCGGAAAATAACTATCATCACTGTTTTATACTTGCTGAGACTTTATCCGTGCAGGGGCGGAGAAAGACTACTAACCTCTGCGGCCGGGGTCAGCCTGTCGTAAAAGGTGACAAAAAAATCCACCCTAGCTACGTGGTAGGGCCTCAAGCCCGTCTGGATGGCGACCACCTTTGGCCTTAAGTATGCCACCATAATAACCTTGTGTTGTCTTCCGGCATTAGTAACCTAAGTTTTTGTACTCATATAGGACAGCAGCGTGTTCGCAATGCCACTAGCGTTGCAAACATCCATAGGCGACGGTAACTACTAAATTCTAAGCGGGCCGTCAGCCTGTCTGCTGTCCTACAGCAATAAAAAAAGGACACAAATTTATCACTTTAGGGAATCGAAGAAGTTTTAGGTGTCTATTTTCTGCAATTTACAACAAAAAATCGTTAATAGAAACCAATATTTAAAAACAAAAGAACTTATATGAATTACAATTTAGATTGGTCATGCTTTTTGTCAAAATTTTCATCGCTCAGAAGACCAGTTTGTAATAAATTATGCGTGATTAATTGTTTTATTTCACTTCCATGTTCAACTGAGAACTTGGAATATAAAACTTGGGTTTTGTTGATACAATCGTAATAGGATGACAGAGTAATTTCTAGGTATTTACTAGTTACAAATTATTTTCTATCTATACAGGGGCAGAGAAAGAATACTGACCTCTGCGGCCGGGGTGGGCGTGTCGTAAAAGGCGACTAAACAACCCACCCTAGCTACGTCTGGTCACCTTTAGTCTTAAGTATGCCGCCATAGCCTTATGGGACAGCAGCGTGTTCGTGATGCCATTGGCGTTGCAAGCACTCATATACGACGGTAACTACTAAATTCTAAGTGGGCCGTCAGTTTGCTGTACTAAAACAATAAAAAAATTATTATATTATATTACTATCATTTATTTAAATAATCGTAAAAACCAAGTACATACACTCCATTTGCCCAAATATTTGCTCATGAATATAATTTCATAAATATACAGTGTATAACGTGCAAGATAGTAAGCTCTTTTTAACTCCTCGATAAGTATGGTAAACGAGCTACATCCATAGAATGCGACTAACTATGCCAAACACTATACTAATACTAAAAAAAATAACTACCACTCTCTACAAACTTTACAACAATTAACAAAAAGTCAAGACTGAGAAACACCGTCTCGAATCAGAGTTGCAAATGTTTCTTCATCATTGATATTGCAGATTTTAAACGATTCGCGTTTAATGAGATCGGTTTGAGAAGTCTCGAAGATTTTACGCTCTTAGTTGCTTAACACTTTGAGAAACAGTGGATTATGTAACAATTTAAAATACTTACTAAAATTTGTGTATTTTATGATTAACTTAGGATTGTGAAGAAACCCCTCAATACCACTATGTAACAAATAATATTTCTTGGAGTTCGTCTGCATTTCACAAAGTTTGACCTTTATGAATTATATTTACATTTAGTTCATTTTTGCATCGCAGTGTATTTGCGGCATATTACTAGATATTAAATAAAATAGAACAAAATCCTAACTATCGTAATTAAAACAGCTTACAGACTTCGTACGGCTGCGTGCTGGATGCAGTTTTAGATCGTCGTAGTCGTAGAATAGTGACGGATCTGACATATATTAAACTTTACAGGACAGCCATTTTAAAAATACACAAGCGTCATTTTACTATGAGAATCTATCATATCCGTCACTTTACCGACCACATAATTTGAAATCTAAAATACATGTAATTTTTTTTAATGTAGCAATAATATTTAGACAATGTAGTATCCAAATATGGTAAAAAGTGAATTTTGGATTTTTTTTCAAATCCGACGTTATTCTACGATCACGACGAGATGTAGCACACAACACGAAGAACATACATTCAACATGTACGCATAAATACCTAATTTAATTACATTCGTAACATTAGGGCTTAATTTTAATTACGTCAAGCTAATGTACGTTTCGTACCAAAATGTGCCTGACCTTGACGCAATGTACGTATTTAAATTCTGTAAAAACCTTAAGACATCAGACCTCATTTCCATAGGTCAAAGGTTGACGGCACTTAAGGTATTTTTGCCTATCGTATTGTACCCGGCCCGGGCCATGGGACCGGCCCGGGCCTCGGGATCGGCGTGACACATATCAGTGGACCTGGGCATAGGCGATAGGAAAACAGCGGCATTTTTTAGTGTGTAGTCGGATGGCCAAACATCATTCCTCCACATATCCCTCGGTCCCCCCGGGCCGGGGAACCCGTTAAGAATAGAGTTTTTCCCCGAAACAAAAAAAGCCTGTCTTATTATTGTAGCTATATTAAATGCATCTCATTTTATGTAAAAACATATAACTGTTTTTGAGGTCAATCTTGCTTTTATTTAAATTTGTCCAATTGTTAGTCAATCTATTTATTATAGGAAGTGTTTCCGATTTAGTCAAGGCCTATTGTTTATAGCGTGCAATCTTGGTTTGATTAAACTATGAAGCCTGTTTTACATTGTGTTTAAGATATATTAGGATATTATAATACGAAATGTATGATATATTTTTAAAGTTTGAATTATATTAGTCGATTTAAATCGTAAATCTAACTAGACTAATAACTATTAGTTTCCAGGTTTCAAATGTTTGAACTCAATTTTATCTATATAATTGTAATTAAGGAGTCCTGTGTCCAAAGTTGGTGGATGGCTTTCAGTGATTCTTTTTGTTCTTGATCAAGGGACATATTAAAAAGGAAACTGAATGTAATATATTTAAAAAATAATTATCCAATTTTATAAATACTCTACGTACATGCATTCGTGGGTTCGTATCCAATCCTCGTCACCAGTTTCGTTGTAATTAGTTCATACAAATCACAAAATGAAGCAACCATTTCAGTACACAAATAACCTGAATAAACTTTATTCTATTAATTATCAAAAATACATAAATATTTAGACCATGAATACTACCATAGACATATTATAATCGATCCCCTTTATTTTTTTTTTTTTTTTTTTTTTTTTTATTGCGTAGGACAGCAGACAGGCTGACAGCCCGCTTAGAATTTAGCAGTTACCGTCGCCTATAGGTGTTTGCAACGCCAGTCGCATCGCGAACACGCTGCTGTCCCATAAGGGTACAGGAACTTGGGTCATTAATGCCGGAACACAACACAAGGTTATTATGGCGGCATACTTAAGACCAAAGGTGGTCGCCATCCAGACGGGCTTGAGGCCCTACCACGTAGCTAGGGTGGGTTGTTTTGTCGCCTTTTACGACAGGCCGACCCCGGCCACAGAGGTTAGTATTCTTTCTCCGCCCCTGCACGGATAGAAACAATATGTAAATATTAAACGACGTTACAAATAAATAAAGATTATTTTTGTAGCATAAAATATTTATCGCCTCGCTACGATACATGAGTAAAGCCTTTTGAAACCATTACAATAATTTACAAGCATGAAATTTTGTAAAAGATAAACATTGAGAAATACTTTGCAAGAGTACATTTAAAAATGATTAACAAAGAATTACGTACCTACTTCCGTTACAGTTTCTACTTAAAATTGGGTGAAGACATTATGCGTTAGTAGTAAACATTAGTTTATTAGTCATACAGAATGTAGTGAATTATTTTCTGTACATAACGTAAATGTATTTCATATTATAATAGTAAACGAAACAAACTGCTTAACGTGATATGGTGTTTATATTTGGATATTATTATGCAGCGTAGTAAAATGTAATAAAAAGTCTGAGTACGCTAAATGGAAATTTAGTTCGGTCCCTTTCTTTTATTGCTGTGGAACAGGAGACAGGTTCCTGCGCTCCCATATGGACTTCAATGTGTTCGTGGTGCCCCTAGCGGTAGTGTAGAGGAATTGGAATCTGGGCCAATTATGCTTTGACACAACACAAGGTGGATAGGGGCATATTTGAAGATCAGAGATGTTTGCTATTCAGGTGGGTTCGGAGCCCTATCACTTAGATGAAGTTGTTTTGTAACCTTTTACGATAGGCCGTCTTCACCGCAGGAGTCAGCACAATGTTCCTGCATGCAAAAACACTTATTGGAAAATAAGTTTCTTAAGTTGTGGTGACTTATAATAAAGAGGGCATAGAATATCAAGGCCTACAGACATTATTGAATATAATGGTATTTTATTTCTTTGTTCGCTAAATCTTAGAGAATTCTTTAAAATATAGTGCAACTTTCGTTGTCTGTCTGGGTCTTCTTCCCCACACAATTTCCTTGGATTGGTTTGGGGCCTCGAGTTGGTACTCTTTACCCCGGCATAAACTTCGAGCTGCGGGAGCGTACTTCCACTTGATTGGTGTGGCTTTAACGCATCTCTACCTTGGTCCATCTTGGCTTGGTTTCGGCTATCGTTGGTCATTAGTGGCAGAAGCCACTTTGAAGCATTTGGCTACTAGAAAGTAGCCAAATGCCGCGGTGATCTGGTGGCTGGGCGTGCAGAAGGGCGGTGTCATGGAGGTGTGTGTGGGGGCCATTATCTGCGCGGCCGAACATCCGACGCGCTGACATCGCCACAAAGTCCTCAACACCGGGAATGCCCACATCACGAGCGATCGCATAATTCCTGACATATTTCTTTGGTTTCTTCCACATTATTCGATTTAATCTCTCAAAGACGATCGTCGTCTATGCCATCAAATGGTACCATGGACAAAGTCGCTCTAAACAATATATATTAGTAGTCCAGGGCTTACCAAATGTAAATATTAAAAGTAAACAAATTCATATTAATTTGATTTGAAACGAAGATAATTAAAAAATAACTAATCATCACTATCATCTAAGCGTCAAATCCCGGTTACAATCCGAGCTTCGGTACCCGGGGCCCGCTTACCGACTTTTCCTTCTCCACTTTGCACGATATTCGGCATCGCTGGTAGTGAGTCCATTGGCACGAATTTCACCCTTTACGACGCGATGTCAAGCCAGCACTTTATGGGACGAAAATTCCTGCCTGGTAGAGGTGACATGGTTAGACATTTGTTCGCCACGTAAGGAGCCGGTTGCTGCACAACGTGACCATACCATCGGAGGCGAAACTCCTGCAATCTGTCCACTATGTCACGTATATTAAGGCTGCCGCGGACATGGACAAATTCAAAAATAACTATCCTGAAAATATAAAGGTCATTACACAATGAAACGTGTTAAAGTTGTTTTATTCAACTAATAACAACGTCAGTAGTATCATAATTAGTGGTGTGGTAGTAAAAAATAGCAATTTTACTATTGGACAAATAACAAGGATTTGAGATGCACTCAATTCCAAGGTCATCGCACGAATCCGTTTAACCTCTAAAGGTATTACGAGATTAGAATATGTATGTTTATTAAGTTTATCATTTGAATATTAACTGTTTCTGCAAAATGCAAGAATGTTAAGCATACTACAGGCTTCATGAATCGTGAAGGACTCTGTGTCTATGAATGAAAGAACTTTTATGCTAGCAATATTATTTACATTGGTGAAAATGAAAGTAATTTAGCGAGTTCTAAAGTACATAATGCACTATTATTATTCACAGTTTATGTAAAAAATCCATATTTTATAAAATTTTATATAATCAACCTTCTTTAAATAATGGCTGGATCCTTAGCGATTTGGCAGGTTACTGATGTGAGGTGCGGCATGCGTTGTCACACTGTCCTTGTCTTACATAGTAAATATTACCAAAAAATTACTTTCGAGCCTCTTCTTGTACGAAACGGTTCTTTAGATATGGGATTAAAAAATATGTTATAAAGTTGGTGTTGCAATCATATATGGGTGACGGTGACTACCTGCATTTTCAATTTATTAACAATAGTTATTTTTTTATATAATATGTATGTGTAGTATAGTGGGGACTGCAGTTGCGAGTATTGTTTAATATCTGTCTAAGGAGCTTATAAGAGCTTAAAGGCCCTAACCTCATCCGAATTTTGCTCGGTCATCAGAGACGCTATAGATAGGCACTACAGCACTGATGTCCACAACCAATCATGGCCACGATTCTCAACTGTGCGAGTACGACCGCAGAGAAAAGGAGCTTATGGACTCTAACTAATATATTTTCAAGAGGAAATAGGTTGGTAGCTTCTAATTTTTTACCTATATTAAACAATTAGCAAGAAGTTTGGTTTCAATTTATTTACACGAAAATAATTCTATATATTTTTACAAATATTTATCCTTAAAATATAACTTGTTGTATGATATAAATATATATGCATTGTTTTCAGCTAACCATTAAGAATTAACCTTCAATTAATGCGTGCGCGTTTTAAGTATTGTACGCATAGTTCTCACGGTAGTTTGTTTAAAACGGACTAATGTGAACTTTGTGTTGCCAGGTACGCTGTCACTATCATTTATCACATTATATGGGGTTGGCACAACATGTTATATGTTGTAATAGTTGTGGCTTAGTTTTTACAACCGGCCGCCTGTTTGACGTTAACCCCTTTTTGGGGAAAATCTCTCATCCTTTTTATTTAAATTATTTTCCCGTTTCGCATTGAAATTAGGACACGAAATTTCGTTGTCAATAATCTAATATATCCTTGAGCGACACCTTTATTGGTTTCTTCTAAGTAAACAATATCTGAGTGTCGGTTTGGGTGTGCAAGGTTACACTTTTGCCGGGTCGTCGACTTTTACGGGGTCCGTGCACAATTCATGACATTGTGGCAAGCAGGGATAGCACATAGGTGGGTCTTCACACCATGTTGTTGGACAAGGGGCCATTAACATCTGACATACTGCAAATTGCTCGCAGTCTTCGGGGTAAAATCACGCCATTTTTATTTAGATTTTACTTCTTTTTCTTTTGTGAATTTCATATCATAATAAATTTCCACTAGAATTTTGATAATTTAAATAATTAAAAAACATTGATTTATAAGGTACTATTAAAAATTTCATATTACATTTAATTCGATGTATGGTAACATTATAGCGACTTTAAGAAAATTAGCAGTGACAAAGGTTGTTTAAAGTAAACGTGTGACGGCTTAGAGGAAATTCATTCATTGTCTTTTATTTACATAAGCTATTTAACAGATGAACAACCTTTCGGTACTTTTATTTTTCTTCTTCTTATTGTACCTCTCTAATGTGTAATTATAACAAGCATTACATGTATATGTGTTGATTCATTTCGGTGGTACGTAGTTATAGCGCGTGTCGGTGTAGTATTGGTGTCACTTTAGATATGTATGGTGATGCCAATGATACAGCTGAGTAATACCACCATGTTTTTCTTCATTCAATGGCGGAGTAAGAATAGTAACATGTGATTGCGATTGGTGGTGGCCTGTCGTAAAAGGCGACATAACAACTCCAGATAGATGGTAGAGTTCCAAACATAAATGGATAGCAACCACTCCTGATCTCTCAATTTGTCACCACAGTTTTACTGTGTTGTGTTTACTCAGGTTTCAGTTCCGGTTAGCGGTCCCAAATATGGTATCCATAGGTGAAAAAACTGTATAAAAGGACTTGTTTAATGCAAATAAATACTGAAAAGGAAAAATATAATATTTTGTGATATAGAAAATTTGGCAGAAGTTTTAAAGTAAGCAAAAACATTCACGTAAGATAGAAATCTTGTATTCACGATTTTAAACGTGTAATCAACGTGTATGTTTAATTTTTTGTTTTAAGCTGCACAATTCTATTGTATTCTGCCTGCTGGTAGCCGGAATAAGATCGACAGCAGATACATGTGTAATGGTGTTTTTGTGGTCAGCCTGGTCCATGAACCGTCTATAATTTTGGTAGATATATTATATTTCCTGTTCGTATTATTTAACTAATGACTAGATTAAAGTCACTCGTTTCTAGGACGTATATAGTGATAAATAAATACATCCACAGATAATCTATCCCAAAGTACTTATCTAGGTACTCTATTTCTTTTTCTAGATAAATAAATATTAATCAAATCTGGCTAACGTTGTTCTGGCAAAATAAAATTCGCGAAAAGACGTAGCCATTTTTACTTCTCCAAGGTCTATACCGAAATTTATCAAAATTGATTCAGCGGCTTAGGCATGAAAACGTAACAGAAAGAAGTTTTACTTTCACAAAATCCAGATTCGGAACAGGAATCAAATCCGTGACTCTCGCTGTCAAGCGTAAAACGTTGCGAAGGTTGTCTTAAATAAATTACATATTATAGCAAAGGAAACATATCCTTCGCCTTTTTTGCCAAGCTTTTATTAACTTGACTTATATGTATCTATGTATCCATATATCTATCCATATATATGTAACGGAATTTGCATTTTCAACGATCAAAAAATTCAAAATTTTGCACACTTGTCCAGACCTGATAACAATACACAAATTTAATAGTTATGTCCCATAGTCCTTATCAGGATCATCAGGATTAACGTTTTCTTTTCTTTCTGCCGGAAGATGGCGTTAAATTAATAAAAACTAGGAATAAATTACAGTTTAAACAATTTTTTTAATCGAACTAAAATATTCAAAATAAATTATAGTTACAAAAACTAAAAAACACGCTTTTATAATTAAACTAAAAATTAATTATTAACATAAGAATAAAATTACTGACGAGAAAATTAATGTCACTATTCTAAAAGCGTGGGGTGCTTGGTGCGATATTTTTAAACTAACACTGCATTACGGAATTAAACTTGTAAAAAGAAATTATAACGATTGACAGGGAGCACCCCACGCTTTTTAGAACAGTGAAACTAATTTCCTGGTTAGTAATTTTATTCTTAAGTTAAGAATTATGTTTTACTTTTTAGTTTGATTAACTATAATTTATCTTTATAGTGTTTGGAAGATCCTGTGCTAGTCGCTTCTGTAAACTGAATTCAAGCTTTTCTATCTATTGAAATAAAGAAAGAAAGAAGAAAGAAAGAAAAATATTTATTTAGAACTACAACATACAAACAGATATAAAAAATTAAAAATATAATTGAAGACACTTAAAATTAGTCCTAAAAGGGTTCTACTCAGCATAAACTGGTTAGAAAAAACCAGCGCTGGTCTTCCGTTAGAACCCAGTAATGACGCCACATAACAAAATCCGGACTTAAAAAGTAAACGAAGTAACATTTATTAACACAAGACAATTAACCAAATCTATAAAATTGTATTAAAATAATTTCTGGCTAAATTATTTTTGGTTTTGGAAACGTATCCTACCGAAAGCGATTTGGAATCAATTTATTATTTATAGTTTTCCTGTTTTTGGTTTCTTTCTTTTTCAGATAAAATTAATTTTGTGTTTATACATAGTATATAATATAGAAAGATAGAAGAAAATAAGTGAATTGCTAAATCATTAAAAATGCCATAAACAAAAAACAGAAAAATGTGAGAAAAAAAGAAAGATTTACACACCATACAAGAAATAGATACAATACAAGAGATAAACAATTATAAATTATATAGGTATATGACGAAAGTGGGAAGAAGTCAACAAGACTAAATATATAAAATGAAATAAGTCACACACAATGATATGATAACATCTAATTATCAAGTGACTGATAGAATAATTATTAGTGGTATAAATTAGCTACACTGTATAGCACTCGTATCAAGAGCTAAATCGGCCTGTCCTCGCTGATGTTTATTGATATGTATTTCTTTGCATACCTAAAAATAAGTGAAATTATTGTAAAATTAACGTAAAAGAGACGCAATAGTTTTGCGCTATGATAATAGAGTTTGATGTATTCATTCGACGCGGACTCCAAAATGAAAGTTCAAATACAACCGGGACCAAACTTTTTCAAGCACGTACTAGTAAAATGCATTACAACCGAGATATTCAATTTAAGGACACGGTCAACGTCCAAAGAGTACAATATAACTGGAAGTAATTATTTAATTCAACAATCTAGACGTTATTGTCTAGAATTTTAGATTGTACCCGCTAGATATTAAGTAGGAACTGTAGGAATGACTTGCCCGTATTTTCCTCGAGTCCATTACATAGCATAAGTCTCTGAAAACTGTATACATTCAGTAAAAAGTATTTTTTTAATGCTGTACGACAGCAGACAGGCTTACGCCCCGCTTAGAATTTAGCAGTTACCGTCGTCTATGGGTGTGTACAACGCTAGTGGCATCGCAAACACGCTGCTGTTCCATAAGGGTACAGGAACTTGGGTCACTAATGGTGGAACACAACACAAGGCTACTATGGCATACTTAAGACCAAAGGTGGTCGTCATCCAGACGGGCTTGGAGTCCTACCACGTAGCTAGGGTGGGTTGTTTTGTCGCTTTTTACGTTAGACCGACACCGGCCGCAGAAGTTAGTATTCTTTCTTCGCCCCTGCACGGTAAAAAGTTATTATATATCATAAAAAGAGCATGAATAATAAAAACAGTTTTAAGGTAATATATTGAGTCATAAATAAATATACGTATACATGTACTATAGGTACATATATCCACAATACTCCGATAAAACGGACGAAGACCCTTGTTGCAGCAAAAATAAAACATAAAAATATGTTTTTGCATAAAAACTTCAAGGTTACTCAAGAATTTTGGGATGTAAATTTAGGTAGAAATAAACACAAAATGTTAAGTAGTCTTATATGCACCTAAATCTATAATTTTACTATCTGAAAATAAGTAATCACATGGTTAATAAACTTAGTTTTCAAATATGGAGTCATAAAACTGTTCTTCACTATTTAACTACGAAATCCCGATGGAATGTTCTTCTTCGGAGCTCAACAGCTTAATTTATAAGCAAAAATCAAAGCTTCAAAATTGCCACATTTAACATATCAGTAAGATGAGTAACAAATTAATAATTTCAAATGAATCCTCGATATAAAAAAGTTGTATGCTACTTTTTATAAAAATAAAAACTTAACAACGCATGGAACATTCTAAGAAAATGATGTCTTAGAATTTTTTGTATTTAATTTTTATATGGAGGTATGCTCTGTGATCACGTTTTGGCGTTGCCTCAGGTTTTATACTCGTGTATTGCTTAAAGTGGTACGTTACATCAATCATTTCATTTTTATGACAGGTTTCATAATAACCGTGTGGAAGCTGGCAGCGATTGGATTTGACTTTAAACTACTGGTCAAACATTTAAACAAGAAAAGATAAACACGAATAGTATTGTGTTATAGCTGATTAAAGAGATGCTGGATACTAAAATATATTGTTCTACATACAGGTTTATATATACTAAATGGGTTTGTAGATGTAATTTTAGTTAGATGTCTTTTAAATTAAAGAATACATCTAACCGACAAACGGCCCACCCAATACCAAATGATCATTGTGACATTAACGCCAGGAAAATTCCGTAGTGCTCTTAGAAAATTTCTATTTAGGAAGCTCATTCCAAATACCTTGCATATGTAAAATGAAAGATCTAGAAATCCAATAATGTAATATTGTAACAAGGTACATGAATTTAAAGCGCGGTGAGCAGTGTGGTGACAGAAAACTAAGTTACCACTCTAAATAATTACTCGACGGTAGAAAATGCAAAGAGACTCAAGTCTCTCTAAAAGCTAAGAGTATTAAAACTATAGTTAATCTAGATTTAGCATAATTACAATTCAGCATGAAATATTATGTTTATAAAATAATTTAAACATTTCTTATTCGTTACTAAAACTTAATATATGCGTTCAGTGTTAACCGCTTAAAAAACAATTTACAATAATTTCTGAGAAATTCCATAATATTTTTTATACGCCCTCAATCACCTTTAATTGCTACCTGTTTTCTAGTTTACGCCATTTCTAAAGTGTCATCAATAATGATGATTCAATGTCAGAAGCAGCTGCTCAGGTGTCGCCTACAACCATGTATGGCATTTCACTAATTACACGAGTATTATACAACGCGGAAGAATACAATCGTGACGTGTTTTCGTGACTTGAGATCGACATTTGTGATCGCATGGCCCTTGTTTAGAATGCAGGCGATTAGGTTATTTTTAATGTTGAGGACGCAAAGTAACATTATAAGGGTAGTTGGTAGGTAAAACTGTGACTGTTGACTGTGTTGACGATTAAAACCGGCAACAGCCGTTTCATGGTAGCCTGGATTTCAAAATAATAGTCGTGAAATTGTAATTAAGTACGTACGTAAATTAAAAGAAAATAACACATAGATTTATCTTTTTATATATAATTCTTCTGTGCATCACTCATTATGTAGACTGAATTTCTTCAAAACTAGATCGTCATCAAAATGTAATTTTTATGTGTTTAAATAAATTAAATAATAATTTAAATTCACAACTAGGTCCACTACAAAATAATTTTTAAATACTTTTTCGTGTTTAAGATGTGTCTGTCTGTACAGGACATCTGGCAGATTATAATACTAATACTCGTATAAAGATGAAGTATCTCATGGTGATGACAAATAGGACTCTATTCAGCATGTGCATGGCGGTGCCTGATAATGAAAATCGTGTTTAAAACTATTAAATCTCAAAGATACTATTGAAATACAACAACTTTGGAAATTTTCGAATTTATTTGGAACTATACTTAAAAATATAAATAAATTAGATATATAATAAAAAAAACAGATTGTAATGGCCGTAAAATTGGAACCTTAACAATTGAATTCACCCACGCTTTCTTTTTAAATTGATTTATAGAACATTAGGTAAACAATGAAGTAAATCAACGGTCATATAAAAATGTAGACGGTCCGTTAAACGCGCTGCATCATTTATTATTGGATGACCTCGTAAGGTTTAGATTCGCTCTGCAGGCTTTCGTTTTTTGGTGACATTGTTTTACATTTCCGATTAGTTATTTATTTAATTTATTGTTTGTTGTTATTGAAAAAGATTTAAATTACGTCATTTTCTAATATTTAGTATATATTATATGGACCTTCTAAATTCAAATTTTAGATTATGGTCTTGGGAGAATATTAAATGTTTCTATGTTAGTATATTTTTTGATTAGCAACAGAGATATATTCCATAATGTAGCATACTACTATTCATTTTAGAAATATAAAAAGTGATGTGTCTGTGAACATTTTCTTCAGTTCTTTATGAAATGATATGCTATTGAATTCAATCGGAAGTGCGTGTAAATCGATTCTTTTACACACACTTAACGATGTCAAGCCAGCACTTTTTGGGCCAGCTTCTTCTGCCGTAGTTCAGTGGGGACATCGGTAGCCATCTGTTCCCTTCAATCATAATAATGTCATAGAGCTGAGTTATATATTTAACGTATTTCATTTTGGTCATCTTTAAATACAAGCTGACTCGACAAGCATTATTTTGATATGCATGATTCTCATTTTTTTTGTATAGGATTTAAATATATAAAAATAGGATAAAGTCTATTCTAAGTGATCATTTACATTGCGCATTGAGTCATCATCATCCCAGCGTTATGTCCCGGTTGCAACCCAAACTTTCGTTTCGGTGCCCGGGGTCCGTTTTCCGACTTTTTCTACTCCACTTCGCACGATCTTCAGCATCCCTGGTAGTGAGCCCATTGGCACGCATATCACCTCTTACGACGTCAAGCCAGCACTTTTTGGGTCTACCCCTCCTGCCGGGGCCCGGCGGAGGCGGCATGGCCAGACATTTGTTTCCCACGTAAGCATCCGGTTGCCGCAAAACATGGCCGTACCAACGGAGTCGACACTCCTACAATTTATCTCCAATGTCACGGACATGACGACTACCGCGAATGCGGGAGTTCCTAACGCGGTCCTTCCGCGTCACTCCACACATCCACCGCAACATATTCATCTCCGTGACACGCAGTTCCTGCTTGTGTCGCTCCAACACCGGCCACGTTTCACAGCCGTATAAAAGGACAGGCCTAATGATGGTCTTATAGACCTGTCCCTTCAACTTTACCGGCATCTTGGGGTCACAAATGACACCTGTTATAAAAATAGGATAAAGTCTATTCTAAGTGATCATTTACATTGCGCATTGAGTATCTATGCAAAATTTCAAATCAATCGGGTATATTATAATTTTAGGAACCTCGTGATGAGTGGTATTTCGCTTATATAAGGTGCACAATGTAGTGAGCGATACAATACTCTATTTTACAAAAGGCAGCCTCACCGGGGTCGCGCTCGACGACCGTGCAACTTTTTGTACCATGAACAGCTATAATTACTCAGGCGTGCATCTCGCAACGGAGATCACGATGTTGGAATGCTGAATTTACAAAGAAATTAGGGTTTTGACACCTGTTTTTTGGTTTCACGGGTCAATAAGCTTTGTAAAGCTGCCAGGATTTATTTTAATCTTCATTGAAGATCCTATTACAGAACGAAACAAATAACGAAAAACTGGTGTTATATTTTCTTGTGTTGTTCTGGAGAATCAAAACCATTGGTCCTATTTCATCGGACTTGGGGCTGTAATTAGGTGTATCTCCCGCGTTAACTATTTCAGACTAATGTCCCAAAAAAAACACAGTTTAAGTAGGTGATAGCCAACCTGAAGTTCACAGGTTTTATTTCCACTGAGACATATATTTTAAGTAGTTATTTTTAACCTTATAAAAAATATGCGAGAACTGGTACATCGAGATTACCGGTGGTTGCAATCCGCCATAGACCAGCGGCACAAGTATGTTGTCCGTTTCTTTAAGATGGGAATCTTGACCCTACGAGGGAGATGGTAGAAGTTGTTATTATTATGTAGTTAGTGTGTAGGAGACAAATAATTGAATATAATATGTATGTTTTCATTAATACCATACATACTTTATTCCCCCGACCCCCATGGCGTAACGGATAAAACACTTCGGTACACTTGCAGACGTCACGGGTTCGATTCCTGTCTCGCGTCTAAGTGTTTATGTATAATATGTAAAGAAATATATATATATATATATATATATATATATATATATATATATATATATATATATATATATATATATATATATATATATATATATATATATATATATATATATATATATATATATATATATATATATATATATATATGTAGTTTATTAGTTATCTAGTACCCATAATATAAGTGCTATGCTACTTAGTTTGGAACTAGATGGCGCTGTGTAATTTGTCCCATTATATTTATTTTATTTTATTTATTTTCAGGTATGACAAAGTTCCTCTTGCATCAGGATTTAACTAAAAACTCTTTTCATGTAAGTAGACATGTTACTAACGTCATAATTATAAGCTATAAAAAAATATTTTATTTTCTGGCTCTTAATTCAGTTTTCGGTTATGAATGATCGCAGTTCGTACGCAGCTTTTAATTACTTCATCTATTGAATAATAATGAAATCACTTTCGATTCCAATTTCAATGATTTGAATAATCGGTAATAGTGTCACGACGAGTCACGTTTTAATCGATTATTCAATGCTCATTTCGTTATTCCGACTGTCACAAATACTCATTGAGGCAAACTTGAATAATTGCGTAGTCTTATTGCAAAGGTTCTAGGCAAATCATTCATTTTAATAGGAACCATTTAAATACGATGATTATGTACTAAATACTTTATACTATAAATATTAAAATCATTCAACTCAACATTAAAACAAAGTTTTCTAAGTTATAAGTGTATTCAGGCCGATTGTCATCTTTTGTCAGTTATAAAAGTAAAAATTATAGTTTAAAAAACTTAATAACACGCGTTTATAATTATATATTAATCAAGCTAATAAGTAAAAAATAATTCTAACATAAAAGTAAAATTACTGACGAGAAAATTAACGTTACTCTTTTAAAAATCCTAGGGTACTCGATAACAATCATTATATTTTTTTACTAGTTTCATTCCGAAATGCAGAGCTAGTTTAAAAATACCGTACAAAGCACCCGCTTTTAAAACAGTGACATTAATTTTCTCGTTAGTCATTTTATTCTTATGTTTAGAATTTTTTTGTAGTTTAATTAATTATATGATTATAAAAAAGTTAATTATAGATTATAAAAGCGTGTTTTTTTCTTTTTTAACTACAATTTATTATTAACGATTTAGTTTGATTGACTATTAAATATAATTTATTTGTTGTTAATTCCCAATGGGTAAATGTTTTTAATAATTTAACGACATCTTCTGGCAGTGTTATTTTTAAACGCCAATGGCGTTTCCACAGAAGGAAAAGAAAGCGTTAATCCTAATGAAGCTGATAAGGACTATGGGACAAAGTTATTAAATTTGTATTTTGTCATCAGGTCTTGACGAGCGGGCAAAATTTTGAATCTTTTTGATTGTTCAAAGTGGGTAAAATTCGCGTCCGAACATTCCGTTACATATATACCTAGTCAGGTCATAAATTCTGTCACATGTTTAATGTAAAATAATTGTAACAAGTGTATTAATTATGTAACCATTCATATACCAAAATGAACTTAACAAAACATAGATTCTTATGACATTAAAGTTTATTCAAAATGACCTCCGTGATTTTGAATACAAGCCTTCAATCTGCGTGGCCAGTTGTCTATCGCAGCACGAACGAGGTCCATGTCAATATCGGCGGCTGCCTTAATCAAGGATGTCTTGAGTGACTCCAAATTGGGATGAGGCTTTGAGCACGCCTTTTCCTCCAAGTGTTGCCATATCTTGTAATCTAACGGATTCAAATCTGGACTGGAGGAGGGCCAGTCTTCGTGCCGGATGAAGTCGATTTCACGCGCCGCCAGCCAGTCTTGTGTGCTCTTCGCTCTATGAGCTGGCGCCGAATCTTGTTGGAATACCCAGTGCCTGTTATTGAACATGGTATGAGAAACAGGTTCCACAAGGTTCGTCAGGACTGTATTTTGATACACAACAGCATTCGTTTTTACACCTTTCTCACAAAAATGTACCTCTGTTAAGCCCCAATAAGAAACTCCCAACCATACCATGAGCGAGGATGGAAAATGACCTCGTTGGACACGCGGAATACGGTTGCTCGCTTCTTCACTACTGTGTGCGTACACCTTATCATTTTGTTTGTTGTAGCTCTCTTCTACGGTAAACATTTTTTCATCCGAAAAAAGAATTTCCCGATATTTTTTTCCGCGTACCGCTTCAACAAAGCGCGGCATCTCTTCAGTCTCAGGTCCATTAGACGAGCATTCAAACGATGTCCTGTTTTTCTTCGATATGCCCGAAGCCCTAAGTCTTCATTTAACACCCTTTTCACCGTGGTTCTGCTTAACCCCATCTGAAGGGCCAACAGTTTCTGCTTACGTTTGGGATTTCTTTGAATTCGTGCCTTCACAGCTTTTATCACTGCTGGAGTCCTAACAGACCGAGGGCGACCACTTCTTGACCTGTCATCTACACTAGAGTCTTCATTGTATCGTTTGATGGTACGATAAACGAATCTTTTGGTAATATTCAAATTTTTCAGTATGTTAAAAATTTGAATTGGCGCGTAACCGCAACGATACAACGCAATAACTGCAACACGGTCTTCTTTAAGCGTCCACTCCATATTTAAAAATGAGTAAAATTCTAAAAGTTATACATTTTTATTTTCATGAACAATTCGAAATTCTAATTCAATAAACTTTTTTGTGGCCAGCATTCTAAAAGAAAAGTTTTTACTGTGTGACAATACTTATGACCTGACTAGGTACATACATATACACAGGTCAGGTATATCAATAAACCGTGCAAAAATGATTGCTGCACTAGCCTTAACATCAACTATTTTTAAAATTAACATGAGTTTAAAATATTTAAGACATTTACATGGTATTCTTTTGCAAGTCTACCCTTATTGCCTTGTGTTATGGCAACCGGTTAGCTGTGCAGGGAAAATCTTTGATGAGCTTCGGAGAAAAGATAGAGAATTTGTAATTGAGCTTAAAATGTAGCTTAAAAAAAATATAGCTGAAAATGACAGCAAAAATAAGGAGAAACAGCAGAAGAACAAACAAGGAAAGAGGTTAATAGGCGTGATGTTGTAACGATAAAAAATAATATCCATATTAAAGATAATAAAACTTCGGAAGCTTAAATATCTCTCTACCCTTTGTTGAAAATACTTCCAATCTGTTTGAATCATGGTAGTTTGTAAAGATTTAATTGAAATGATAAGGCCTTATGACTGACAAATTGGCAGTTATGTAACATCATAACTGTATATTTTGAATTGCATTTTATATAGAAACAAGAGCTCTTCGAAGTGACATAATCGGTCGATCGGTTTTGTAACTATGCCGAAATCGATTGTTGCGATATTGATTAAAATCTAGGGATGTACTGTTAAACAATGACAGTTGCGAGACAGGTTGCGACTCGATCGATTGTATTTTTAAGTAATAATATTCATTATTTGATATTGGTATGTTTTTTTAAATATTAATTACAATATCATTGACATATGTTCACACGTATGTAGTAGCAGCGTTTTTGTGATAATGTAATCGTTACTTTGGTATTTTGTATGATACCGTTGAGTTTTTACATACTTCAATGTTTTATATCTCGTTACGGACGTTCAAAATGAAGTAAAGTTCGAAGCTTGAAATAGCTTGAAATATAAATGATGATAAATAATAATATTATAAATTAAATTGACGGGTATAAGCCTTAGTATCTAAATGCCCACATTTGTAAAACTTGAATACTTTATGTATGTTTTATTTATGTTGACATGGCTAGTGTAAATGAAACGAAAACCAATTTTTGCTAATTTTTTCCACGTGGTAACGGGTCCCAAGCCCGTCTGAATGGCAACCACCCTTGGTCTATATGTATGCCGTAACAAACCTTGTGTTGTGTTCCGGCATTAGTGACCCAGATTCCTGTGCCCCTATAGGACAGCAGCGTGTTCGCAGTACTCCTAGCGTCGCAAACATCTATAGGCGACGGTAACTGCTTACTATTAGGTGGATCATCAGCCTGTCCTCTGTTCCTCAGTAATAAAAAAAGACGCTCCAAGGTGCGAAACTCGTTGCACCACGAAGGTCAAGTATTTTATAATTTTATCAATAATACCACTACATCAATATTATACACATTGCAGATTTCCTAACGTTTCTATCCGCTATCCATGTAATTAATTAGAGAAACCGTGTGATTTCTGTTATTCCTTATAAATAGCTGTGTATCCGTTATTTACATTCGATTATACCTCTTTTGGAGTTGTCAGGAAGTTTGATTGAGTCATATTTACTGAATGAAATTGGTCATGACCGGCATTGTATGGAAGTGTAAAATTTATTATTAGCCAACTTACCCCAAGGTTTATACCCTAAGGGCTCTGTTGAAATTCACACGATGTATTAAACCTAACAAATTTTGATCATCTAGGTTTGAAAATGTTTTTGATTGGCATGTCAAACCATGGTTAAACTCTTTGCCTTCATTCATTGCATACGCTTCTTAGATAATTTTAGTCGCGTATTGTGCAGGTTTTAACATAAATGCCACTTACTGATGGTGAAAAAATACCGCGAAGAAATTTGCATACTGACATTACCTGCTTTGTGTTACCTGCCAAGTCAAATAGGACAAGAGGAGTTTTAGTTTAGTAGTGGGAGCTTAGGGGTATATGTTATATACTTTCTTCTTCTTCTTAATGCCTTTGTTACAAAACATGTGGGGTTGGTAACATGTTCAAGAGAATACAAAATAGAGGAGAGTAGAAGAAGACTTCTACTCTCCCTTTATTAGTCGTCACCTCAACATTCACATCTTTTTTGCCATATCATCTTTTACACGATCCATCCATTTTTTCTTTGGTCTACCCCTCCTATTATATGAATCCATTCCTATTTCCAGCATTTTCCTCGTTACACGTTATATGCTTTCTTATGGAACTACATATACATGTCTAATTTTTAAAGGTACATAATCCAAAAATAGTCAGATGGAAGCAGTTCAACTGTTGGATATGATTGAAATTTTCCGTGAAGGGCGGGGTAAGTATACTAGCCCCCTCAGTCAACCTGTCGTAAAAGGCGACAAAACAACCCTAGCTATATGATAGGGCCCCAGGCACGTCTGGATGGCAATCATCAGTAAGTATGCCGTCATAATAACCTTGTGTTGTGTTACAGAATTAGCGAACTAGGTTTCAGTACCCCTATACGGACAGAAGCGTATTCACAGTGCCTTTAGCGTCGCAAAAAATTATAGGCGATGGTAACTATTAAGGGTCGTCAGGCTGTCTACAGTTCCTCGAAAATAAGAAAAAACTATAGCACGTAAAATTTTCACTAATGCTAAATATATCTATCTAAGACTTTAGTGATATGATAATGGACCCCAATTTAAATTAGGGTCTGATTTAGATAAAACGAGATGTTATTTAACTTTTTGCGTTTTAACAATGCATTAAAAACCTCTTCACGAAGGCCTAAGAGCTGAATGATCCTTGTTGGCAAAACAAAATTGAAATAATATGACATATGTGATTAATAAATCGTGCGTCCTACAGCGGAGGGTTCGTGTTAGCAGGATTATAATAGTGATGAAATATGATTAAAAATACTTTTTTATGCAACCCATATCGAGTTAAATATCATCACACTCGTGAGATGTACATTAAAATGATTGATTTATTGAGAATACTTTAAAAGCTTGAAAGCACTTATACCGCTCAGAGAAAGAATGGCCTCATTAAGAGACTGTTGTAAGCCGTTTCCTATATGTACTTTATATAATAATTAAGTAAGAAATAAAAAATTAAATGAATAAGAATGTACGCATTTATTAGTTTACTAATTAATATACTCGTATAATATAATTAAAATTTGTCTAAATTCAAATTATACAACCCTTCCTGGTTTTGGTAGTGAATAGCTGATGCGCACCTCCTCTAGGTGGCATAAGTATTTGCAATACACATGTATTTACTTCTATGGTAGTTATGTATTTTGTGTGAAGATAAGTGACAACGAAAATACCTACTGTATTTTGTGAAGTTTGTAAAAATATTAGCAAATAATTTATACTTCTAAAAGACTTAATGTATTAGTATAACGATAATTAAATTATGTATTTATAAATATACAGTATGTTTCAATTAATTTTTTAATATTATACTCTTATTTACATTACTGAAAACAATTAATTAACCTGACGTACATAGAATATTATCAATGGTTTATTAAATGATATAATTGTTAAGAAATGCATTGCTTGTTAAGAAAAGTGGAGTAGTAAGCCGAGTTGTAACACTTATGTAAAAGGCTCAATAATATGTAGAATACTGTACAACAATGTAACGGGTAAACACGTAACGGTGACCATCCTGCGAATTGCGTGCTCAAGCGTGCTCAAGCGCTGCATTGTCCCCTAGTAAACAACAAAGGTAAACGTACTTATTTGTATATGCTTCAATAATTGAACTTGCGATCATTCTATTTCTTACAAAATTTTGTTTAAACCTTTATTCACATACATATTTTCTATAGCGAATAGCGCGCGTGGACGTTCGGATGCGCGTGCATGCGACACTCTCTTATAAGTGACAGGTTTAACAGATATTAATACTATGTAGTAATTATACATTATTCATTAATTATTGTATATTTATACAAATATATTATTACACATGCACACACACGCACGTATGCACGCATGCACGCACGCTCACACACCACACACACACATCATTTGTTTATTTACCGATGGTACCATTATGATAGTAATTTTCTTATTATATACATAATCTATTAGGAATTTTTGATTAAAAATAAATTATATCAGCCAGATATAATTTATTTTTAATAATAATGTATAGCAGAAATGTAAATAAACTTATTAATAAATCTTAGGTTTTTGAGTGACTGAGACAGTAAGCTCTGGAAAACACCAGTTTCAGACAAGTTTATTTCTTGGGCTCACCCTACTGCCTATCTTTCCTATACTGCCAATATGATGTGTAAAAAACTAGTTGGCGAAATGTTAAAGGTAATTGTAACTAAATATTTAAACCAGCTGGATGACCGAGCTTTGCTCGGTATTTTTTTTTATAAATTGTGTTTTTTGGAAATTAACAATTGATTTTCTTAGTCTAACCTCAAAGCAAACACTCATTGACTTCGTGTTACTTAACAAAGCCATCTGATGGAATAGCTTTAGTGTTGTTGTGTCGTTAATGCAATTTAAAAAAAATAGTATTATTACTCGCCGATAGATGCTAGGAAGAGTCATTTTTCAGTTTAAATTGGGACTACTCAAACGCCACCTTTTTGTTATTTTTCTTCCAATAAATAAAAAGCTAATAAAATGACATTTTCTAGAAATTATTCCTAGCTAGATCGATTTATCGCCCCCGAAAACCCCCGTATACTAAATATATATATATATATATATATATATATATATATATATATATATATATATATATATATATATATATATATATATATATATATATATATATATATATATATATATATATATATATATATATATATACCTAGTCAGGTCATAAGTATTGTCACACAGTAAAAACTTTTCTTTTAGAATGCTGGCCACAAAAAAGTTTATTGAATTAGAATTTCGAATTGTTCATGAAAATAAAAATGTATAACTTTTAGAATTTTACTCATTTTTAAATATGGAGTGGACGCTTAAAGAAGACCGTGTTGCAGTTATTGCGTTGTATCGTTGCGGTTACGCGCCAATTCAAATTTTTAACATACTGAAAAATTTGAATATTACCAAAAGATTCGTTTATCGTACCATCAAACGATACGATGAAGACTCTAGTGTAGATGACAGGTCAAGAAGTGGTCGCCCTCGGTCTGTTAGGACTCCAGCAGTGATAAAAGCTGTGAAGGCACGAATTCAAAGAAATCCCAAACGTAAGCAGAAACTGTTGGCCCTTCAGATGGGGTTAAGCAGAACCACGGTGAAAAGGGTGTTAAATGAAGACTTAGGGCTTCGGGCATATCGAAGAAAAACAGGACATCGTTTGAATGCTCGTCTAATGGACCTGAGACTGAAGAGATGCCGCGCTTTGTTGAAGCGGTACGCGGAAAAAAATATCGGGAAATTCTTTTTTCGGATGAAAAAATGTTTACCGTAGAAGAGAGCTACAACAAACAAAATGATAAGGTGTACGCACACAGTAGTGAAGAAGCGAGCAACCGTATTCCGCGTGTCCAACGAGGTCATTTTCCATCCTCGCTCATGGTATGGTTGGGAGTTTCTTATTGGGGCTTAACAGAGGTACATTTTTGTGAGAAAGGTGTAAAAACGAATGCTGTTGTGTATCAAAATACAGTCCTGACGAACCTTGTGGAACCTGTTTCTCATACCATGTTCAATAACAGGCACTGGGTATTCCAACAAGATTCGGCGCCAGCTCATAGAGCGAAGAGCACACAAGACTGGCTGGCGGCGCGTGAAATCGACTTCATCCGGCACGAAGACTGGCCCTCCTCCAGTCCAGATTTGAATCCGTTAGATTACAAGATATGGCAACACTTGGAGGAAAAGGCGTGCTCAAAGCCTCATCCCAATTTGGAGTCACTCAAGACATCCTTGATTAAGGCAGCCGCCGATATTGACATGGACCTCGTTCGTGCTGCGATAGACGACTGGCCGCGCAGATTGAAGGCTTGTATTCAAAATCACGGAGGTCATTTTGAATAAACTTTAATGTCATAAGAATCTATGTTTTGTTAAGTTCATTTTGGTATATGAATGGTTACATAATTAATAAACTTGTTACAATTATTTTACATTAAACATGTGACAGAATTTATGACCTGACTAGGTATATATATATATATATATATATATATATATATATATATATATATATATATATATATATATATATATATATATATATATATATATATATATATATATATATATATATATATATATATATATATATATATACACAAGAATTGCTCGTTTAAAGATATAAGATTTCTCTTCAATATAATAATAATTTCACTTAAACACCCTACTAGGCACATGTTTAAACTTTGAATATAATGTTTCTTAAAGCATGATACAATAGAAAATCTACAAATCCTAAAAATAAAGGACGTGTACCCTTGTTTATTGTTCTTGCTTTTTAATTTTTTCACCTTTTTTATGTTCTACAATTTGTTACATCAATTTATAGTCTAATGTAAGACGAAGTATTAGCACAGGGCAAGAAAATTTGCGTGCCCTTTGTCGTTGGTGTTCTTCTTAATCTCCTTAAACTCCATTCAAAGAGAAGGCAGATTAATCCAAGAAAAGATTCGAACGTAGTATTTGCAAAAGCACTTCACGTTTAATAATAAGATTCTCTTAGTTATTTTTTACATTTAAAGGTAAAGGACTCTCAGCAAACGGCCATAACATAGCCCAATACCATTTTTCACCATATATTTTGATTATATTAGTCTTCCAATCTTCACTGCAGGTAGTATTCCTTCCATTCCTACTTCTGCTAGCTCTGGCTGAAGTTCCTTTTAGAACATTGTTGAAATGTAGAGTGAATAAAATTCCCATCCATACAAAAAGTCCAAAGTTCATACATAAAAATAGTAATAAGAGATCTCTATAATTATAAGGCGTAGTTGGAAGAAGGCAGCCATTAGTTGTTAAAAACGCAAGAGTAGTTAAGAACATTTCATTATCGTTGTACATGGAGTATATATACCAGAAATTGAAGTATGACGAGTACAGCATGGATAGAGATACATAGCCTAAGTACAGGACGTAATATCGCTGGTTGTACAGTCCAATGCAGCGTGCTAAGAATGTGCAGTGATGATCTCGTGCTACAATACACGCATTGCATTTGTAACAATGCCAACTTCCCTCTGGCCTTTTCGTGTCGCATATCTCACAGTAGGAGCTGCCATATCCTTTAAAGCCCTTCATACTAGTATTAGTTAAAATACTAATAAACATATTTCCAGTAACATTTATGAAAAGAAAACAAGCAAATATTATGTATATCGCCTGTTCAGTGTTTCCAATGGCGTATAACTCGACGTACTTCGGCCGAACTATCAGCATTTCGAAAGCGAAGAAAGTGGGTGTTAAAAAGAAGACTATGAAATAGCACCTGATTCTTTCAAAATACCACCAACATTTTTGACCATTCATTTTATTATAAATTTTATAATTAGTCACTTGATTTATTTTATTTTTTCTACCAAGCTGCAATCAT
Organism: Malacosoma neustria; assembly: GCA_963693495.1. Lineage (NCBI taxonomy): Eukaryota > Metazoa > Arthropoda > Insecta > Lepidoptera > Lasiocampidae > Malacosoma > Malacosoma neustria. The sequence continues at coordinate 2,021,546 of OY856378.1, read as the reverse complement.
TTGATTGACGACTGTCATAGACGACAGCTTCCATTTTTTATTTTATTATTAAATTTGATAACTTGAGAACAGATTATGATAGAAAGAAGTATAGTATTTTTGGAATTACTTTCACTCTTTTTGGAATTTTCTTAATACAGGGAATAGCGGGCGTAATGATCGTGGATTTGGTCGCCTCTCTTTTTGAGAACGTAATGTTTTCTTTCATATAATAATATTCCTACAAAATATATGTGAAAATAAAATAATACTATTTAAATAAAATCGCGATATTTAAAATAATGTGGATAAAGTGTGATGAAGTTATAAAAACACTTTAAAGGTTTTGTTAAGGGATAAAATATAACTAAAGTACATCAGACCAGAAGACGACTAAAAATGACATCACTATCTGAAATTTAAGTAAGAATAAACTTTAAGTTATAAAGTTTTTAACATAATTATAAAATAATGAAATTTGATTTTATAATAAATTCACTGCAAATGAAATTATAATAATGCAATTATCTACAACATCACAAAGCAATATTAGAAGTAGCCAACTATAAACAGTTACCGCGAGGCGTTGTCGTACTCGAAATGTCAGGATCGTGCGCAGGCGCAGCGCGCTGCAAATACTGAGGTAAATACATTATACATATAATATAAAATTAAAAACTACCAGCTAATTGAGAAATGTTTGTGATTTAATTGCAAAGGCATTTAGATGACTTGTTAAGTTATTGTTATTAGCTAAGGCATAGGACAGGGCAGAATTAAAAGTTAAATTGAACGAAGTAGAAGAAGTTTGTGTCGTTGTATGCTGATGATGATACAAAGGTATTAGGATACCGTTATACTATTTTTGCATCATTAATTAATTAATTCTTCTTCATAACCTTATCCCAAACTATGTGGTGTCGGCACAACAAGTTCTTTTCTCCCCCTCTCCTCTATAGTCGTTATCTCAACATTCACAACTTTTTTGCTATATAATCTTATTTTGCATTAATTTACTCCATACTCCAAAATTTCGGTTCAATATCTTAATCTTTTTTTTTATAGCTAAAGTTCAGCAGACAGGCAAACGGCCCACCCGAACACGTGGTCACCGTCACCTATGGGCGTCTGCAACACCAGAGGCATTACACACACGCTGCCGGCCTCGAAAAAATTTGATAACGCCTTTTTTGAAGAACCCCATATCGTACCGCGCTGAGAAAACCTCAGCCGGAAGCTCATTCCAGATCCCGAGAGTACGTAACACGAACGTTCTTGAGAACCGTTTCGTACAAGATAGAAGAGGCTCCAAGAAATGGGGATGAACACCTAGCCGATGGCGGGCAGTGCGATGGTAAAAAGACGACGAGGGCACAATTCTAAATAGCTCCTCAGAACACTCCCCGTTGTACAGACGGTAGAATACGCAAAGAGACGCAAAGTCTCCGAAGTCCAAGCGTGTCTAGACCATCTGTGAGTATAGGATCGTCCACAACATGAACTGCGCGAATCAGAGAGAATTTACAACAAAAAGTTTGAATTAGAATCTAAATCATGACCTTTACAGTGAGGTAGAACTTAAAAAGGATTTGATACAAATACTACTTCTACGAATTTCTATACGCGTTGATGAGGACCGTTTAACGCTTTAATGATAAGAGTCGATACAAAGACTACTTTCAGGTATTTTAATGTCAATATTTTCTACTTTAATGCCTTTAAATACCTACCGATATGATGGTAACTGGCTGGTATGACAAGAAAACAAAGTGACTTAAAACTTAAAAGAATAACCGATTTCGAAAGAACCGACCTTAGATATATTTGTGATGTATTCTTCTCAATTTTAATGTAAGTCATTATATTAGCCATAAGTAGAGGTTCGGCTTGAAATAGGCCACCGATGTACGTGCCGATACTTCCATCATCTTCATAAGGTGTATTATGAAACATAATTTAATTGGAGCCGTATCCATAAAGGTTATGGGGTAATGCTCGTTGGGTAACGGTTGCGTATAAATAGGAAAGTTTAGTAGATTATAGATTATACCTGGTTGGAGCAATGCTTCGCATTACATAAAAGGGAGTAAGTCTAAATATAAAAGTATATACGTATGGTAAACATTAAAAAGATAAAATGTTGCTGTAGTTGGTTTTGCTCTTTTACTCAACAGACGATGGTTTTTTGACTTTGAATTATAATTTTATTAAACTTGTTTTAAAATAAATTCAAGTGACAAATTGCTTCTGTTATTCACCTTCTATGAGTGAGAGCTATTAGAATTGGCAAGAGCAAAGCCAAGTTTAAGTGCTCACCGAAATGGTAGATCAATCTCCTGTTTAACGCTATCGTAATGTAATCACCGTCCATCCTACGGTCCCCATAAAGGCGTTCCCGGTGATCGAAGATTAGTTGGTACGCAACTGTGGCGACTTAGGCTGTCTTTAGCTAGCCATTTGTGTCAGAATGAGTCTCATGACACATTGAAATGACTGTAGCGGACGAAAAATTAGTTCCATACATCCACATTCCACATCATCCCTGTGTAGGCTTCGGTTCCAAAAGCTCGACATAGATAATGCTTAGTTTTCTTAAGATTAAAACAAGTCATTTTTAATAGCTGTAATTATTTGTATTTAATATCCATGTAATCTTTCACACGCTTACACGGGTTGTACGTCAGTAATAGTGATAGACATAGTTATAAAATATATGTAAATTTTGTAATACTTTTCCTGTTCATAACCACATTATGTCATAGGAAGTAAAAGTATAAAATGATCATTGACGATATCTTATATACATTCATAACACATGTTTATGTCGCTTGTATCTAGATATATATCCGCGTTTCCTTATTCATAAATAGCTGTGCCTTCAACTTCTAAATCAAGTGACTATGTTTACTGTCGTGAGAATTCTCTTCTATTTTTTTTCTTGTTACTTTTTTACTTAGAAAATATACTTTTTATATTAGGCATATCTCCCAAATTTCGCTTACAGTAAGGAAATTCGCTAAAATCTCTTAAGTAACAGCAGATTTATGAAGTTAAAATAAAAATTGAAGACCTGTACTGGGATTCTAATGTATGTGAATGAAATGATATCTTTGTAGAAAATTTATGGTACCAGTTTTGTTAAATAAACTTTAAACCGTTTTACGAAAGAAGTACCAAAATATTACTTATTCAATTATTTATTTGTATACAGTTCAAACAGCTGAGCTCAAGTTACACTCCAAATTAATTTAAAAGTGTAAAACTTTTGCACACTTTTTTGCAATTTGTCTAATTGATACAGAAACTATTAATGAGAGAGATGACGTTTATTTGATTTTAATCCTAATAGTACCAATAGTAATCAGTCTGTGAGCTACCGAAAGGAAATAGCATATAGCCTTTTATAACGCTCTAAGATCGAGATAGGGAAGCTTTTATCTTCTTGTTGGTTGGAACCACACACAAAAAGGAACAAAACCGTCGCCACGACTTTTGAATTCCATATATCGAATATCTATTATTGTTACAAGTTACAAGTTATAATCATTTCCGTTATGACATCGCTATATTGTATGAATATAATAAGTAAATATTGTAAGGACTTCGTAATATAATGAAACATTTAAATAGATCTTTTAAAATATACTCTAATCAATTTAGCACTTTTGTTAGCAAGGAAGTAAATAAAAGTAAATATTAAAAGACTACATCGCTTTGTTTTTGTCGCTATGTGTGGAGTGAACAAAAAATATATTTTCAATCCGATTGTAGTTTTCTACGATAAAATCTAAGCAAACACTAACAGATTTCTAATAATCCTATAAAAACAGGAAGTATTTAATTACCTTTTCTTTACTTGCTTATTTGCTTTGAATTTTCTTACAAAAAATATGTCACAAACACAAAACACCTTAGTGAGTTTTGCTCCATTACAATATACCGAATTACTAAATAAAAACGATAAAAAAAAATATACCGATGCACTATAAAAGAGAAGAGTCGGAAAATATATCCAAGTAAAAGAAAATAAAGTAAATATTCCAATGACAAATAGCCATTGATAAAAATTGAAGCAGCTCAATAAAACAAATCAGTGTTATTATAGTAAGTAACCAAGAAAGTGGTTCATTAACAACAAAAAATTAGTAATAACTGCCTCTTCAAAACAAAAGAAAAATAAAGCATTACAAACCATTTTAATCTACATGCCAAAGGATGAAGGTGTAATTTGGATCGTTAGGATATCGTGTGGTTAGAAAGTGGGCGTCCTTGGTGTAAAAGCAATCCCGAAAGGAGAAAGTGAATGAAATCGAGTCTTGAGGCACTCGTTATACGGGTTACGTTGGTCAGGCGTTTGACATATAAAACTTATTTGAGAAATAAAATATCAGGCGGTTATAAAAGTCAAACTTTTCGAAATACACTGTTCAAACTTTGCTTTTTTAAATTCAAGGATATCTCATCAAATAAAGTAAATATTACTTTATTCTTTGAGGCAACCTATTTTAAAGGAAGTTGAACTTGAATGAATGAATAAATCACTAAGATCTTCTGAGCAAAGTCAACCTCGACTGCCTGCGGTACACCTTATAAAACAGACGAGTTCCAGTTTTCCTTTAAGTACCATAACAGCCACGCTTTTAATTAAAATATTCCGTCACTCCGTTCGCAATTGGCTGGCCGGTTACACCTATTTCCAATAGCCTCTTCCTTCCTCTACGTCTTCACTAATAACGGATCTTAAGAACGTCCATGATGCGCTTTGGCATTCGTTTCCTGCTGAGATTTCCCATCGCAATACGATACGGGGCCTTTAAAAAAGACATTATTAAATTTATTCGATAATAGCAATTCTTTAACAATACTGGTATTACAAACATCTGCATCCAACGATGACATGCTATCAAGTCGATTATTTGCAGAACTTACATTAGAGACATTTACAGAAATTGTCTACAGAACTCTAACTATAAAAAGATCAAATTGATGACATAAGGAAGAAAAACAATACGGAAGGACATGATGATCTTGACGTCAGGAGAATTGCCCTGTGAAAAGGCTCAATGCCAAACACTAGGCATGAAAGTATAAGCTTTTAATACGGCCAGCATAAGCGTGATAGATCATCTTAATCAGCGCTCCAACTTGAATTATAATGGCTACTGTATGTGGACAAGAATTCCATCTATGTACATATGTGTAGCTAATCAATATTAATGATGTAAATAAATAATAATCGCGGCGCCATTTGTGTGAATATGAAGAACGTAGGAAGATATAAGAAACTTATTAAAAATATATTTATATTTAGTCCAAGAAGAAAAATTAATATTGTAAACACAATCCTCTTGAACCACTTGAAATATAAACAAACTTTTTATTTTTAAATAAAAAAAACCTTTCAATAAATTTGTTTCAGATAAGGCAGACATATCTTTAATAAAATATAATTTATAAGTTCTGAATATCAATTAGCTCATTGCAAAATACAAATGTTGATGATATGTACGAAAGAAGTTTAAAAGGCTTTCACTTGATGAGAGTTTCAGTCTGTCAAGTAGTATTTTTACATAAAAGTAGATAATAAGGAAAATACTAACTAAAATTCATAAGCACACAGTGACACAAATGTAAATAGCATGCAATTAGTGATCCCTTATATGCAACTATTTGTATTAATAACAGTTATATTTAAGAATTTACCTATAATAATTTTACCCTTAAAGCATATTAATGTGTTGGGTCATTCTGTTCTTGAGAAATTGTGAGGTTGGCACTGAAAACCAGCGCTGGGTCGGTAATTCTGGCACAGCATAACGCTGAGTTGCCAACCTTATTTGTCATAAGCAACATTTATTTATTTTGTGTTTTTGAATATTTTTTATTGTTCACTTTTGTAATTAATGTTGTTTTTTGGCAAATAAAAATCATTTCATTTCAATTATTACTAGAATATGAATTATATGGAAACAAGCGTACTTACTAAAATGTCTGAATGCAAATCTAATTTTAAATAAAATAAAAACACATAAAACGTTCCAGTCCTTTCTGTCCTAAAAGATTTCCCTCTATCATGTTCATAATAAAATTAATAAATGCTATAAAACCGCGTAATTATATGAAAGTTTAAAACAAAGGCGCCAGAGTTGGAATGGCGTTCAATTTGCGGAATCATTCGCTTTCACTCGGTTTATGAGCCGTGGAGATAGCGCGCTTGAAGCGCCGGAGTTGTTTTAGGCGTGTTTTAATTCATATTTCTAACTAAAAATAGTCTCAACTTCAATTTATGATATTTTTAAAGAATAATTAACATTAACAACAACCGAGATTATTTTGTTTACTAAAATTCTAGAAATCATATTCTGTCCAGCTTTTGATTTGCTGGCTTCCCAACCAAAAAGTGGAATTGGACCAATATTCATGATTGTCATCATTACTTTTGCAACCTGTAAGCTTTTAGTCCTAGGGTTTCGCTTTCCAGAATCTTACCCACTCAAGTAAATTGTTAACTATTACCTCATCTTAGCTTAGGCTTATTCTTATAAAATAAGAAATATAGAATAAGAGCAGTAAGTTGACGTCCATGAACTACTAGCTGTAGCAGGATAAATTATGTTTACTGCAGAATAAATTATAATAAATATAACAATCGAGTCAATATTACAAATTTTAATGGTGTGTAAATTATTCTTCACAAAGAGATATAACTCGTAAACAACACATTAAAACTATAATAAGGTAATGTAAATTATTATAAAAAAATAACTATTTTCCATATACCTAATTAACGACCATGTTATGAGCAGATTTGACTATATAAGGCCATGATCATAAGTGGCTAATCTAGATCTGTGACACACCTTAGGTCAGTTGGGCTTGGCTTAATGCGTAGAACATGCGTATAAATCAGATTCAAATATTTCGATGCAGTTGTTGTTATGATGAAGTATATAAAAATTCTTTAGTAAAAATATCCTATTTTTTTTATTGCTGAAGAGCAGTATAAAGGCTAACGGTCCACTTAATGGTAAACAGTTACCGTCGCCTATGGATGTTTGCGACGCTAGAGGCACCGCAAACACGTTACTGTCCGCATAGGGGTACTAGAACTTGGGTCACCAATTATGAAACTTAACACAAAGTTATTATGGTGCCATCTACTGCACCCCTGCATGGAGAATATTTTGATAACTTTTTTAATGTTTTATATGGTTTTTGTAGTGCGACCAACTTTATTTGCTAAGAAATAACAATCTAATTGGTTACGTGTTGACAATGCCAACACTAAAATGAAGATTTTAATCTTAATTTTTTTAACAGCACATTTATTTTATTTTTACTTCCGGCAGATAAATATTTTTTACCAATCGCGGTACGATATGATTTTTTTAAAAGATGTTATCAAATTTCTTCAAAGCCAGCAGTACGTCGGCAATGCTCCTGGTATTGTATATATAAAAAAAAAACTACATAAAGTTTCTAGTCGGGGCTGGACTGGAAAAGGATTTGTGATGCAAATTCGAGGAGGTCTACTTTGGATGGATCACAATAGACTGATATATCACTTGTTGGATGGCCTACAACGTATATATCCATATTAAATTTGGAATTGTTATCTAGATTGCAAATATAATTATATAATTGTAAAGTATAAACACACTTGATATTATAACATTAATTTCATTCCATTTATAATGTTTGTGTTTTCCGCAGTAGCGAATAAAACGGAAAATGTGTATCCAGAACAATATCAAAGGCCAACGCCTTTCAATTCTCAAGTAATTATTGTAATTGTATTTTGACATCGTTATTTTATTATTATATGGTTTTATGACGATATTTTTATTGTGGTATATTCTAACCTCTTAGATTTATGATGTTATAAAATGAGTTCCTCACGTGACCTCTATTCGGAATTTTCATTGGAGATCACCTCAAAGTCGTTTTCATTTTGTGGTTGTCGTTTTTCTTCTAATCTTCTTTCACATAGAATATAAAACGTTTGTTACTCTGTTTTAAAAATTTATTATTTTTGGTGAGAAGGGATATTTATTTTTATGCTGTAGAACAGCAAACAGGCTGACGGCTCGCTTGGAATTTAGCAGTTACCGTCGCCTATAGGTGTTTGCAACGCCAGTGGCATCGCGAACACGCTGCTGTTCCATAAGGGTACAGGAACTTGGGTCACTAATGCCGGAATACAACACATGGTTATTATGGCGGCATATTTAAGACCAAAGGTGGTCGCCATGCAGACGGGCTTGAGGCCCTACGTAGCCCACGTAGCTAGGGTGGATTGTTTTGTCGCCTTTTACGACAGGCCGACCTCGGCCGCAGAGGTTAGTATTCTTTCTCCGCCCCTGCACGGATACTAGATAGTACTGCACTACTGTCATTTCTATTTATTTATAATGGTGTTATAAATAATTCCTCCTTAAATAGCCTTACATCCGACAGTAACTTGAACTCCAGAATTAATTGTGAAGTTTGAGGTTCAATGTTGTCTTAGAGTTAAATCTTTGCGCTTCTTCTTCGCTTCTAATTGTACGTTATTTAACGTTATTCTCTGTGAGTAGAATATTTAAATCTATAATGGAAGGTGGAAATGATTGCCGCAAACCCGCCGCGTGGGATCGGGCAGCGGGGTAGTATGGGATTCCCCCGGCAATGCACACTCGTCTCTATGTTGGAGGACGCATCGCTGGTATACTCACTAAAACCACCCTGGTGTTGCTTAGCGTGCCTCGAGTGCCAAGGCCGCGGGACGCGACGAATCAATCAGGCCGTAGCTCCGACTGGTGTTGGCCCACTTTCACGGGCCTCTTTAAAGCCGGGGTATGCTGAGTCCCGGTATCTTCTTTCTCACGCAGGGGTGAGCAGGGCGCGCGCCCCTCTCTTGGCCATGTGCGCGGGCTGCAGCCCTTTCCCGGGGGGCTGTGCCCACGACCGTTCCCTGTCCCTCTTCGCCGCCTCTTTCGCGGTCATAACTGTTTCGTAAAAGGAGGTGACGGCTTCCTATCCCGCTTGACTTCCAACCATCGCTAGGATGATAGCCGGGAGCGAGAGGTCAGATCCAGTGGTGGCGATGAGGTCTCGGCGCTCGAATGCCCATGCGGGGCAAACTCGGAAGGTGGTTAACGCCATGTCCTCCTTGTCGGCGTCACAGGGGTGGCACTCTGTAGTTTGCTCTTTCTGAGCGATGCAACACAGGTACCGCCCGAAGCAGCCTTGCCCCGAGAGTACTTGCGTCACGTCAAACGACTGAGTGCCGTCTGTCAAGCCATTGTTGAAAGAAAGAAAGAAAAAAAAATAATTTATTTAGAGCTTAAAACTATAACAAAAAAACACATACATTAACAAATCACTGACACAATTGTCTTAGCCCTAAAAAGGTGCCTAACTCAGCAATGCAAGGAGCTGTTTAAAGAGCATCCTGCGTTGATCTTCCGTTAGGACCAGTAAAAATTGTCCCAGTATATTTATTTCTTCTTACTACATACTTTAATTTAGTCATATTTCTAAATAATGACCTAAATTATGTAATTCGATTCTATTGACATTTTGTTCATATTTAATGACTCATACAATCAAACGTGTTCTGCACACATATTTTCGCACGAAACTGGATCATGTGTAATTTGTAATTAATGTAATTAATGACATAAAAAACAGTAAATGTCACCTTCAAAAGTTATCGAATATTTTCATAACTGTGGTCAGCAGACACGCAAACAGCCCACCCGATAGTAAGTGGTCACTTATAGACGTTTGAGACACCAGACGCATTGCCAACATAATAGAACCTGGTTTACTAGTGCCGGAACACTACAAAAGGTTTGAAGCCCTACCACTTGACTAGGGTTGATTTGTTATCTTTTACAATAGGTCACAGGGTATTCTTACTCTACTCCTGATACTGATACTTAAGTTGCAATGGTAATTGTATATTTGAGTAAAATAAAGTAAATAAGACTAATGATTGACCCAAGCATAATATCAAAGCCATCGTGGAAATATAGTTACAGTAAAATTTAGATTGAAGGTAGACTACAATAATTTTTTGTTGTCTACCTTCCAGTTGTTTTGTCCCTCGATAATCGCAGCGAATTTCAACAGCGTTAGAAATAAATTAACTTTAATACATATATATATATATATATATATATATATATATATATATATATATATATATATATATATATATATATATATATATATATATATATATATATATATATATATATATATATATATATATATATATATATATATATATGTGTGTGTGTGTGTGTATTTATAAACTCTTTATACAATCTTTATTTTTCTGCTCTGCTCACTTCACCAGGTAACATAAATTCGGATACTATCTTTACGTTTTTTACCGTAATCTTTGTTCTGACATGATTTGTTCCCGTGCTGATAGTAAAATACTTGTATATCTAAAAACCTTTATTGAACTCATGTTGATAGTAAAGGTTAAGTGTCGATTGCAACACCTCAGACACCTCAATAATCCCTTTCTAAAATATTACTTGCCCTTAGTAAATTATTTAAAATACGTACATAATTTATTTTTAAGTAGCGTCTAATAATGTTTAATACATCATTTAGTGCCGCACAATGAGGCCCTTTCGCTAATTATATTACTAATGACTTAGTACAATATACTATTGCTTACGTTTGTCGGTCTTGGCTTAGGGTATGGACCCTTTAAAACGGCTTTGCTGGTTCGCAGCCCGGATGATTAGATGCTAGGGGCTCATCGACATCCTTCGCTCTCCACACGGCCACTATATCGCTCAAAGTGAACAAAGAAACACCAGAAAAGTTTTAGTGGGTATACCAGCGACATATGATTCCCAAGTAAGGAATAGGTTTTTACCATACTCATAAGTTCGAAATTTCCGGTGCACACGGAGGCTTAAGCATCGCTAAGAAACTTTTATACCAAGATAACCGGCATATATTACGCAACTTTCTGCCACGGACAAGCGTAGTGGATAAACTGTTCCTCCATCTTAACCCAACAGTGGGACAATATGGATTATTATTTATATACATGCCTATGATAATATTATTGTTTATACATATTTCCGCTATCATGGCTTTAAATCAAATATATGTGTGGCCTCCATACAGCATATCAAATGTCCTTTCTACCTATAATCAGAACTGGTATATGTTTGTGTTCAACTCGCTTACAACATTCATAAATTTATAAAACATTCATATAATCTAATTTGTTGTATTTAATTTGCAATGCGTATGAGGGCGTGGCAGTCCGGTCGAAACTATAGGTGTCGTGTAGATGTTCTTCACTAATTTTACCTAACCCAACTTTTGTTAGTGGAGGATATACGTCTTCTACCTTCTAATTATTCAATTTGACTAGCCATAATTTGGAGAACGTACCCACACTACGTGAGTAGTTCAGGGAGGGGGAATTTTCACAATACCACGCTTTGTCACAGGAAGGAGGGGGTGAGGCCTAGGTGTTAGTTATATAGTCAATATCCTCAAAAGGAAATCTCGAGCATTTTTCAGGTATATTGAATTATGGCGCGCAGCGTTTAGCGCTTTTAAAATTGGTGGCAACACTAATGCGCTTACGGGACGACATGCGACAGCTAATTGAAATATACAGTTTGTAGTTTCTGTTTGCAAAAAATATTGAAAGTCGTATTTATTACTTCTCTTTCTATTTTTCACCCTCTTCCTTAAGACCCCCGTCTACTCATATAGATGATAACGAAGGAGAGGGCGGTGAAGTAAAAATATTGAAAAAAATAGGTCACGGTGTACGTTCATTATAGCTCGTTACGTAAATATTTCGTGATATTCCTAACGTTTCCTCATCATCATCATCATACCAACCAAAACTTTCGCTTCAGTGTCCAGGGTCTGCTTTTGTCTTTTGACATGCATCCCTGGTAGTGAGTCCATTGTCACGCTTATCTCTCTTTACGATGTCAATCCAGCACTTTTTGGGTCTACTCCTCCATATGTAGATAGTTCCTAGTGTTTATAGATTATAAATACCGGAAAATCAAACTATCAATGTTAAGTGAGTTAGAGCAGACAATATTTTAAGCACTGGAACAGAATTCATAAAATTAATATGCAGTTTAGACATCTACTTCGAGGTGCATGCCATAGTAAAAATCCAATCTAGGAACTCGGTCGAGAATGATACCATTATCTTAGCAACCATGGCTTTATGAAGTGCTTAGGCATGTGTGTTAGTTAATCTAAGAGCCGCCTTAGATCGCCATGACACGGTTGGAACAATAATGCGAAATAAGCCGAATTGTTCACTGTTCGTGATAATATCACACAAATATTTATGTTGTGGCCAATTCAATAGTAGTGATTGTTTTGTATACAATCGGTTAATTATCCCACGTTTATTTAGGTGAGGGTAGAGCGTTTAGAATGTTTTCTATAAGACTTTTGAGGTGAGATTTAAAAAAAGTATTGTGCATGAAATTTGTGTAGCAAGGCCTTGTAGATTTTAAATTAAGCCAATTTAATTGATATAGAAATTAGTAAATAATGATATAATAGCAAAATTATGTACAATCAACTGGTCGACCCGAGTCCAGTCATTGTCGGCGGAGTCCCTCTCGCAGTTTCTTTCTTAATTCTATGCCTCGGTAGAAGTAACTTCGAGAGGGATGTCGCCCGGAGGAGTCAGCTGGGTTGGGCAGAATTTGGGAAATTACGTCAGGTCATCTCGTCGCCTATACAACAATGCCTTAAGACAAAAGTCTTTAACGCACGGAGCCGAGACGTGGACACTCACGGTAGGACTGGTCCACCAATTTAAAGTCTCTCTGAAGAATCACATTCGTAATGAAGTGATCCGTCAGAGAATTGCTGCCACCGATATCGCTTCTCGAATCCACAAGCTGAAGTGGCAGTGGGCTGGCCTATCTGTCGCAGAACCGATAACCGATGGGGTAAACGAGTTCTTGACTGGAGATCGCGACTCGACAAACGTAGCGTAGGACGCCCAGCGGCGAGGTGGAGCGACGATCTACGTAAAATAAAATGAAATATACTGGCAAGGACTGGATGCCACGAGCCGGAGATAGGACTCTGTGGCATGCCTTGGTAGAGGCCTACGTCTAGCAGTGGACCTTGATTGGTTGACGATGATGATGATGATGGATTGATATAGTGTCTTGTGTCTATTGTGTGAAAGTAAGTTTTAAGGTATATAGTTTCTGTGAATACTTTGCTGGACAAAGCCCGTGTATATCACCAAGAATGATTATTACCTTCATCCTTTTAGCTGCCTTTGGCAGTAATTCACCAAGGTCAAAGAGTTAAAAGACAGTTTATTATCTATACTTCTATACTACTATTATAAAGAGGAAAGATTTGATTGTTTGTTTGTTTGTTTGTTTGTTTGTTTGCTTTGAATAGGCTCCGAAACTACTGACCCGATTTAAAAAATTCTTTCATTGTTGGGAAGCTACACTATCCCCGGGTGACATAGGCTATATTATATTTTCAAAAAAATTAGGGATCCTTACTAAAACTCCAATAATGTAACCCAAAGTGTAAAAAAATTACCTAAAATATCATTTAAATCGCGTGCGTTGCGAAAACTATTGATGATAGAATAAAATAATGTACTACAACTTTGCAGAACACATCATTATTTACAAAAAGTGTCGCGACAGCATATGTCTAACTATTATAGTTATGCCACAATAAGTGTTCTTTTATTTTAAAAATTTAATTGAAATGCCGCCTCTAGAAAAGACTCTTTATTTGGATCTTGGTATTAATCCTTATCAAAATAAATTACTTCATATTCAAAACTGTTTCAATACCTTTATATAACTTTTTGAATTATTCAATTCGGATATTCCATTCGAAAGATATTACGAGTTTAAAAATGTAAGTATTAGAAAAATGTTGCGTGGTAGCCGCTCACCCTGTTCGGCTAGCTAGGCAGCACCTTATGCAATGTAGGCGTGCGTCACTGGGGTTTTTACAAAAATTAGAATACTTATTAAAAAATAACGAAAAATAAATAAAAAGTAATAACAAAAAAAATCATTAAAATAAAAGCTCATAGAAATAATAATATTCAAACTTTCTTTATAATTTTATTTTTTTAGTAACCTGACGCAAATAGAAGGGTTTGCCCTCAGGGGCGCTCCTCTGTCCGAGGAGTGCACGGGTGTGCGTACCCGAGGTGCCCGAGCATCCGTCGCTTCACTCCCCTCTTCGTTCGAGGCGACAGAGTCCTACCTTTCTTTCCGTCTACCTCTTACATCCTTTCCAACTTAGCTCTCTGTTCGTGGCGTGGTCCCCGGTGGGATGATTACGAATACTGATTGGGGTCCCGGGTTCTACCCTGGGACCTGATTTGGTAGTCGAAACCATGCCTATTTCGACTGCGCCTGCACAGAGTGTTCATGGGGCGGGAATTGCATGCTCGCTGTCGGTTGGTCTTGCTGGGCCGGCTACGACGTCAGGCGACTCTGCTTTTTCTGGAGTGTCGTCTGGTAGTCGTACCCACGCCTGACTAGCACGCGACGGGGATGCAAGTCCCGTCCGGAATTGGCCGCGGACCTGTCACTCCCGGCCCTGGTTCTGTCCATGGTCGGGGGCGATCCTGGAGGGACGGCCGTCGCCTCCTTTTGCGAGGCAGTAGTGTCTGCAAGGGAGGCGGCGGAACGGGAGCGGGAGTCCGCCACCGCACTCCCCTCCCGCCAACGTAGGCCGCGTCGTCGGCGCCGGAGGGCGGGCAACGATCTCCGGCTGACGTAGAAAACGGCTGCGGGCGGCCCCTCGGGGGAGGATCCGCCGCCCGCACTATTGCCGCGAGGGAGAAGGCCGCGTGCTGTTCCACAGCCCCCCTCAACTCCTAGAGTTGTTACAAGAGAGCGCCGGGGGGACGAAACCCTGACCCCCTGGCGCCAGCACTTTAGAAGAGGCCCGCTTTAAGACAAAGCGTGGGCCGGCGCCGGCCCGGGCCACGAGATCGGCAGGCCATATATCCGTGGGCCCGGGCGTAGACGATAGGAGAACAGCGGGGTTTTTTAGTGGGTCGAACATCTTTTCCGGAGTCCCTTATATCCCTCGGTCCCCCCAGGCCGGGATAACCCATCAAGAGAGGTTTTTCCCCGAGACCGAAAAAAAATATAAGGATTTAATTTTTAATTTTTTTTAAATACCCATGCGAAGCTGGGACGGGCTGCTAGTAGTTAATAAAAATGTGGTTATAAATAGCTGACCGATATTTTATATAGATTGTCTGTATTAGGCTAGTACACTTGCCTTACCTAGCGACTTATATACCTAGCGACTCAACCATTATTTTAGTACTGAGGAACAGCCGACAGGCTAGAGGCCCACTTAACAGTAAGGAAATTTACATTTAAATTTACACTTAACACATAACTTAACACTTAATGTTACCGGCGCCCATGGATGTTTGTGACACTAGTGGCACCGTTAACACACTACTGGCCTATAGGCGGTACAGGAACCTGGGTTACCAATGCTGGAACACAACACATCATGGTTATTATGGCGCCATACTTATAGACCGCCCTGCATTCTATTTTAAAATGACGTGATTATAGTAGACACAATTTTATAAGAATATTTCTCAGTTCTTTGGTAATATTTGGCAACGTAAGCTTTAGTTGTGTGGGGCGATACGGTAAAAGATATTATGTAGTAGTTAATTTATATAATTAAATTATAAGTAATTCTATTTCAATATAATTTACAAAATTCAAACTAACAATTTTATGACATGCGTTCTTCAATTCTCATTTTTAAATATTTTATTGTGGAATCAAGTTGGCTATGGTGATTATGTTATTATAAAGGAATGAGTTCTCATGCAAAGATACAAAACATTTTTCTCATCCATAATTGCAACTAGGATAAACTTGTGAACCGAAACTCTGTTAAACTAAAATCAGTACTAAGCAAGCATAGTGTACTAGATTTGCTAAGTGCTCTTGTTCGACAACCTGTCGGGACGACCCCGATGTCCAGCGCTGTTCATTAGCAAGTCTACTTTCTAAACCTAATGAATATTTATTTGTTGTTCAGATCTCTGACCAATATTACATGTACTTAGTACTAAAAGCTTTTTTGTAACAATGTATACTTTAAAACTGTAATCTGTCTTACATTTGTCTACCATAAAAGTATGATATAACAGTTATGAAATGTATCTTTTAATTTATTTTTATATATATGGAACATCAGACATGATGGCAGCCCATTAAATAGTAAGCAGTTTCCATCGCCTATTAATGTTTGCGACGCCAGGGGCACCGTTAACAAGCTTTTGTTAGCGTAGGGAACTGGGTCAGTTATGTTGGAACACAACATAAGGTTATTATACCGGAATATTTATAGACCTGGGGTGACGGATAGATAGATATTTGGACGGGAGATTTACCTTCTAGCAATATCTTTTACGGTAGACCGTCTCGGTTCTATGACGCACTCAAACGAACTCAAAGACCTGGAATTTGTTAATCAATTCCAGTATCTCGGCTCGCTTGTCACAAATGAGGTATTAAAGCAGAAATCAGGAGACAGATCCAGATGTCTAAAGTAGCAATGATAAAACTCACCCGGATATGGGGGATCGTAATATATCCAATGTTACAAAGGTGAGGCTGGTACGAACACGGGTATTTTTATTAAGCAATATTGTTATTATACGTGTATCATTCTAGATGTGATATATCCGCGCAGAGGCGGAGAAAGAATACTAACCTCTGCGGCTGGGGTCGGCCTGTTGTAAAAGGCGACAAAACAACCCACCAGCTACGTGGTAGGGCCTCAAGCCCGTCTGGATGGCGACCACCTTTGGCCTTAAGTATGCCGCCATAATAACCTTGTGTTGTTTTCGGCATTAGTTAGTGTTCGCGATGCCACAGGTGTTGCAAACACCTATAGGCAATGGTAACTGCTAAATCCTAAGCGGGCCGTTAGCCTGTTTACTGTCCTAAAGCAATAAAAAAAATCTTTATTGTTCCTTTATAAATATAGAAGTAACGGAGTAGAACAGGTTTTTGTAGCAATAGTCAACTAACGTTCCAATCCCGAGAGAAATGTTAAAAAATTATCCAACAAAGACTTTATTCTATCAAATCTGAAGCCTTCACCCATGGAATGTCGCTTAATAACTGCGTTCTGCGTAGGTGCAATACACGAGAGATTTTTTTTACTGTACCATCTGCCGCTTGCTTCCAAATCTTGGAATTAAATACTGAACTCCTTCACTTGTTGCTAATGAGCTAGCTTGAAGAGCTGTTTACCACATTCTACAATATCCCTCATATGCCATGCCATATCACATGGCATATCAACTTATGCCATGTGATATTTTTACAAGTATACTTATTATTTACTTATTACCATACTTAATATACGTTCTACGTTCTGCGACAGAAATAATTAAAAAAATAGCACTGTCTGTAATGAATTCTTTTTCATCGATGTATTGCATGTATTGCACCCTATATGTTAATGTTATTGAAACAAAAGTGTTCAATAAATATTTCTTTTTTTATGGTGAGAAGAATCTGCATACAGGTACTTTTTGGTACGCAACATACACAAATATTGTTTAACTTATTATATTAGACAAATAATATTGCCAATACATGCACGCATGGATTTGGTACAATACAAATAATGTCACGTACAATTAACACGTAAATTATGCGCTAAACAATTGTGGTAACGATTACCACAGTGCGGTTACATTGAATGTTAAGTAGGCATAAATCTAAGACAGCTCGCTACATATTTCGCAATGGATAGTTATCCTTGCAATTGCCACATGACAACGATATATAGTATGTGGTTTGAAGTGAACTGACACTAGTTCTCAGTCTCACTAAACTCAATATTTAGTAAATAATGTTTTGTACATCTTCCGGAAATCTCTAGAGATCTAACGATCCTTTCAATCTTAACAATGAATACCAATTGCTTAATTAATACTTGAGTCTTCTACTCACTTAAAATTATATGAAAAATTAGAATGACCCTAATGATGAACACAACACAACATACACGGCTTTAGCCCTGTTAACGACCTCTATGATGCAACGCATTTTGCACCTTAGAATACTGGTGCGATTCTAATACTGAGCCTGGGTATTTATGTATAGAACGTACTACAAAAGAAAAGCAAATCAGTTGTTAGGTACCAAAAAAAAAAATGGTTTTCCACCCTGCTACTGCAATTACGATGTTCGCGGCGGCATACCCACTAACCCGGTCAACCTAGACCTTTTTGGAGAAGTCGCAGGATGCATTTTTGATCATTGTTTTGCAACACCCCTGACTCGTACATACTTAAACATTTTATTTACTTTGTACTGGCACTTATTATTAGTTGGCGTTGTATTTATTGTCATAACAGTCAACAACAGTCCATGATAGGCCCTGGGCTTCAGCGCTTCACTTGGACGATGACGAGAATGAAAATATGTGAAGCCACAAAAACAGCTAGTATTATGAGATGTTGGGAATCACTTCACAGATTAGTTTCTATTTTAAAATAGTACCTAACAAAAACTACTCTTTGTATCTCAATTTTATTAATGCCAATTAATATTCTATTTAACAATTGTATTATCAGCAGGTTCATTAAACAATAAAGTTTGAGTACAATAGACTTAATTTGTGTGAATGGTATTTATCCTATTGTTTATTATCAGCTAATATTTTGAAGTTTTACTATTGTTGAATTTACTGCGTGGATTCAAATTTTCAAGAATTCATTCATGTTCTTATTAAGCTTGTATACTGTTTATTTGACGACCTTCGCGACGGAAAGGAATGCCTGGAATGCCTGCGGGGGTCACAGGTCCAAAGTCTGGCACCTGACTTTTTCTAGGTATTCTAGGTACCCATAACACTAGCGCTATGCTGATTACTTTGAAACTAGATGGCGCTGACGAGTATCGATTTACACAGTATATTTTTTTAAATCTATTAAGTGATACTAGTTAAGATACGAAAAACTTACTGCACACCTTATTCAAATAGACACATGACAATAGATGATTGAAAAAAAAAACATTAAAGGGACGGCCTTCTTATTGATAAAAAATATCCTAAAGTTTTAATAGAGAATCGTTTTTAATTGAACTTTCTAATCCGCTTAAAAGTATTGCAAGATGCATTTTCTCAGGGGTCAGTTAACATTGATTTGGATGAGAAAGGTTTTATCCATCTAAATTACTCATGTACTCTATGTACATTGTTATATCTGTATTATTTTTTTTACTAAGTGAGCCTGCGGCGTTCTTTCGTCTAATTAAGTAAACGTGTATGGAGTAGCTCTCATTATTTTTCTAAAACAAATTCACATAATATTACTTCTTATAACACCAACTTCATACTGTAAAAGTTGTGTCAAATTAGTCTATACTACTATTATAAAGAGGAAAGATTTGATTGTTTGTTTGTTTGTTTGTTTGTTTGTTTGTTTGCTTTGAATAGGCTCCGAAACTACTGACCCGATTTAAAAAATTCTTTCATTGTTGGGAAGCTACACTATCCCCGGGTGACATAGGCTATATTATATTTTCAAAAAAATTAGGGATCCTCACTAAAACTCTAATAATGTAACTCGAAGTGTAAAAAAATTACCTAAAATATTATTTAAATCGCGTGCGTTGCGAAAACTATTGATGATAGAATAAAATAATGTACTACAACTTTGCAGAACACATCATTATTTACAAAAAGTGTCGCGACAGCATATGTCTAACTATTATAGTTATGCCACAATAAGTGTTCTTTTATTTTAAAAAATTAATTGAAATGCCGCCCCTAGAAAAGGCTCTTTATTTGGATCTTGGTATTAATCCTTATCAAAATAAATTACTTCATATTCAAAACTGTTTCAATACCTTTATATAACTTTTTGAATTATTCAATTCTGATATTCCATTCGAAAGATATCACGAGTTTAAAAATGTAAGTATTAGAAAAATGTTGCGTGGTAGCCGCTCACCCTGTTCGGCTAGCTAGGCAGCACATTATGCAATGTGCGTCACTGGGGTTTTTACAAAAATTAGAATACTTATTAAAAAATAACGAAAAATAAATAAAAAGTAATAACAAAAAAAATCATTAAAATAAAAGCTCATAGAAATAATAATATTCAAACTTTCTTTATAATTTTATTTTTTTAGTAACCTGACGCAAATAGAAGGGTTTGCCCCCAGGGGCGCTCCTCTGGGCTCGAGGAGTGCACGGGTGTGCGTACCTGAGGTGCCCGAGCATCCGTCGCTTCACTCCCCTCTCCGTTCGAGGCGACAGAGTCCTACCTTTCTTTCCGTCTACCTCTTACATCCTTTCCAACTTAGCTCTCTGTTCGTGGCATGGTCCCCGATGGGATGGTTGCGAATACTGATTGGGGTCCCGGGTTCTACCATGGGACCTGATTTGGTAGTCAAAACCATGCCTATTTCGACTGCGCCTGCACAGAGAGTGTTCCCGGGGCGGGAATTGCATCCTCGCTGTCGGTTGGACTTGCTGGGCCGGCTACGACGTCAAGCGACTCTGCTTTTTCTGGAGTGTCGTCTGGTAGTCGTACACACGCCTGACTAGCACGCAACGGGGATGCGAGTCCCGTCCGGAATTGGTCGCGGACCTGTCGCTCCCGGCCCTGGTTCTGTCCATGGTCGGGGGCGATCCTGGATGGACGGCCGTCGCCTCCTTTTGCGAGGCAGTAGTGTCTGCAAGGGAGGCGGCGGAACGGGAGCGGGAGTCCGCCACCGCACTCCCCTCCCGCCAACGTAGGCCGCGTCGTCGGCGCCGGAGGGCGGGCAACGATCTCCGGCTGCCGTAGAAAGCGGCCGCGGGCGGCCCCTCGGGGGAGGATCCGCCGCCCGCACTATTGCCGTGAGGGAAAAGGCCGCGTGCTGTTCCGCAGCCCCCCTCAACTCATAGAGTTGTTAAGAGAGCGCCGGGGGGACGAAAGCCTGACCCCCTGGCGCCAGCACTTTAGAAGGGGCCCGCTTTAAGACAAAGCGTGGGCCGGCGCCGGCCCGGGCCACGAGATCGGCAGGCCATATATCCGTGGGCCCGGGCGTAGGCGATAAGAGAACAGCGGGGTTTTTTAGTGGGTAGTCAGATGGTCGAACATCTTTTCCGGAGTCTCTTATATCCCTCGGTCCCCCCGGGCCGGGGGAACCCGTCAAAAGAGGTTTTTCCCCGAGACCGAAAAAAATAGAAGGGTTTAATTTTTTGTTAAATACCCATGCGAAGCTGGGACGGGCTGCTAGTATGTTATAAGTACCGTCAAACATTTTTAAGAATAGGAATTGTTTTTTGACATTACAAACCGACACTTCTATGTTATCTACGTTTATTTATATAAATACGAGGATACAGCTGTAAATTTGACATTGGTACTCAACCTTCAGCGGTGTTCGCAGCTCGTGAGAATTCTTACAGCTATTGAATAACAAGCGTAAGAGTTTCATAAGTTTTAACACCGCTGATTCAGGCTAGTGATGGGACTATAATGTATTCTAGAGCCAAATGATTCATTTTTTGGTATATCTTTTCATATCATTTTACACTGAATCATAAATTAGAGAAAGAGTAAATCATATTTTTTAAACTCAAATTTGGTAAATCTTATTAACTTCTCAGGTTTTAGCACAAATTTTGTTATAGCAAGCAAGAAATTCCAAAGGGAAGGATCTTGTGTAGCCCAGGCCACAATCTTATGATTAGAAATTATGTTTGATTTCGAGGATATAATAAAATAAAATAAAAATTGCATTTATTGCTGGATAAGATGCTCTCTTTGTTTACAAGTTAGAAATAAATTACTCCTTAAATTAAAGTTGTTTTTTTTTCCTTTTCTCTTCTTCATTTGGCACTAGTCTATCCCAGCTTGTCCATAGACATAGGTTTCTCTCAAGGATTTCTAGTTACACCTATCAGTTGCTACCCTTTCCCAGAATGTTCCTGCAACATATTTTAAATCATCCTTCCACCTTTTATACTGTTGTCCTCTTTTTCTTTTTACATTTTTTGGATACCACTGGGTTACCGTCCTGGTCAATTTCTCAGCTGAGAGTTGTTCACCGCGGTTTTGGAATCTATATTTAGAAACTTGAATTGGGAAGATACTGGAATTAATATCAATAGAGAAGTATTAAATCATTTAAGGTTTACTGACGGTATTGTGATATTCTCTGAATGTCTCAAACTACTGGAAAAAAGAATACAAGAATTATCGAAAGAAAGTGTAAAAACAGGCCTGATTATGAATGAAGACAAAAGTGATAACAAATTCAGAAAAATAGTAATTACGGTAGATGGAGATAAAATTGAGTATGTGCAAGAATATATATATATATATATATATATATATATATATATATATATATATATATATATATATATCGCCACATTCACGATTCAGTTCAAAACGGAGATCCAGCTAAAGTCTGGAAATTCCTCAAATCATTGGGAGTTGGAAAGCCACAAAATAACTCGATTCCTTCAAACTTAAATGTTGATTCTTTGAATAGCCACTTTGTTTCATCGTCTCATATTGATAAGACATGTAAAGAAAGCACACTTAAACTTTTCTCTTCGCTTCCAACCCCAGATTATTCTCAATTTGTCTTTACTCAGTTCACTGACTGTGATGTTGAGAAAAGTATTGTATCAATTACATCGAAGGCGGTAGGCAGTGACAGTGTTAGCCGTAACATGATCCTCCCTATTCTAGATATTGTCCTTCCTATTATAACCCACATTTTTAATTTCTCCATTTCTAACGGCTCCTTTCCAAAAATATGGAAAGAAGCACTTGTCACTCCTATCCCAAAGAAATCAAATCCTATTTCCTTCTCCGACTTTCGTCCTATCTCCATACTACCATTTCTATCCAAAGTCCTGGAACGACTTGTCCACAACCAACTAAATATATTCCTAAATAAAAACGATCTCCTTAACCCTTTTCAGTCCGGCTTCCGCCCTGGTTATAGCACTGTTACTGCCTTAGTCAAAATCACGGACGACATAAGATTTGCTATGGATGAAGGTCAAGTAACAATGCTGGCCTTGTTAGACTTTAGCAATGCCTTCAACGCTGTTGACTTCGACATCTTACTTGGTATACTCTACTCTCTTAACATATCTCCAAAGGTAATTGAGTGGTTTCGAAATTACCTGTTTGGTCGACGGCAGCGGATTCGTGTTGATGAGTCTTTTTCATCTTGGTGCGATACGTCTGCCGGCGTGCCTCAGGGTGGCGTTTTATCTCCTCTACTTTTCGCAATTTTTATAAA
The DNA here is from genome assembly GCA_963693495.1 of Malacosoma neustria. Classification (NCBI taxonomy): domain Eukaryota; kingdom Metazoa; phylum Arthropoda; class Insecta; order Lepidoptera; family Lasiocampidae; genus Malacosoma; species Malacosoma neustria. The sequence continues at coordinate 1,998,237 of OY856378.1, read as the reverse complement.
TTCTATCTCGAACAGTCTTCGATGCTCCTACCACCTTTATGCAGATGATCTTCAAATTTATACGCATGCTTCCATTGAAAAACTCTCAGATGCTATTATGATCTTAAACGAGGATTTATCATCGATCGTGGATTGGAGTAGATCTTATGGACTAGCGGTGAATCCGAAGAAAACTCAGAGTATTGTTGTTGGGAGTTCGAGGATGATTGCAAAAATTCGCTGGTCGTCATTACCTCCTGTTACTTTTGATGGAATCCAGATCCCAATTGCTGACTCAGTGAAAAACTTAGGAGTTCATATTGATAGAACTTTGTCCTGGGAACCCCAACTTAAAGAAGTCAGTCGCAAAGTATTTGCTTCTGCAGCGTCCTTGCGGAGACTGCGGAATTTTTTGCCACACACAACCAAAATTGCACTGGCACAATCCCTTCTTTTACCCATCTTAGACTACGCCGATGCTAGCTATCTTGACCTCGCAGAATACCAGTTAGATAAACTTGAGCGACTCCAGAATTTTTGTATCCGTTTCATATTTGGGTTACGTAAATATGATCATATATCCGAATTTCGCATTAAGCTCAAGTGGCTCCCTATCCGCCTTCGCCGGAATACGCATATCTTGTCTCTTCTGTATAATGTATTGTTTAGTCCCAAGTCTCCTCCTTACCTTAAGGAACGTTTCCAATTTTTCAATGTGAATCAGGGGAAATTCCTCAGGTCATCGGTGAACATGAGACTAGAAACACCGCTTAATACAACCAAGTTTTATAACAAGTCATTCAGTGTTCAAGCTGTCCAATTATGGAACATGCTGCCGCTAGAAGTGAGACAAGCTCAGTCAGTATCCACCTTCAACAGACTCGTTAAGGATTACTACCTCAAAGTATAATATAAGCTGTTTTTATTATTGTACTATGTATGTATATGTGTGTATATGTATATGTGTGTATGTATGTATGTGTGTATGTGTATGCGTGTATATGTATATGTGTATATGTGTTTGTATTATATATTTTTATATAACATGTATTGCTTTAACAGTTATAAATATATGTGTGTGTGTGCATTTATATGTGTATAATATTATTATAATTTTTTTTTTTAATATTGTGCAACAGAACCCTACCCTAGTTTTTGTGCCATATTTCTCTCTCCATCCCAAGGTTGTCTGGAAGAGATCGCTGTCAGCGATAAGACCGCCATTTGTACCTAATTCTAAGCTGTTTTTTGTATTGTTTCATTAATTATATTGTACAATAAAGTATATTCTATTCTATTCTATTCTATATATATATATATATATATATATATATATATATATATATATATATATATATATATATATATATATATATATATATATATATATATATATATATATCTGGGACATTTGATTTCGAGGATATAGTCTGTTTTAAAGAGCGTGCTTTTATAAAATATGTGAAGAAATTATAAGTGGCAAAAGATTATTATAGAATTTTTTTAATGCTGAGGAGCAGCAGATAGATTGATGGTTTACTTAATAGTGAGCAGTTACCGTCGTCTACAAGCACGCTACTGTCCCATAGGGTATAGGAACTTGCGTCACTAATGCCGGAACACAAGACAAGGTTATTACAGCGGCATACTTATAAACCAAATGTGGTTACCACTCAGACGAGCTTGGAGCTCTACCACGTCGCTAGGGTTGTTTTGTCATGTTTTACGACAGGCCGACCCCGGTCGCAGGGGTTAGTATTCTTACAGCCCCCCCTGCACGGAGAAATAGATCCTTTAAAAGTTTCCAATGTTGATATACTACACATTTTATTACTATTAGTTATAGATACAAAGTTGTGAGGCTGGAACAAATTCTTTCAGAAGGTTAAAATCCTCCCAAAATACTTTTCTAAAAATTAGAAATAAATTCTTTGACACGTCATAAGTCAAGTATAAATATTATTATAATAGCGTAACAAAATTATATCCACAAAAGGCGGATTTGGGTAATCACCCAAATGTAATTAACCCAAAGGAGACGTTTATTTCTTATATTTTCTTCATTTCGTGTATATAATTGTCTTTAATTTTGTATAATAGTCTTTAATTTGAAGCAGTGACAAAGATAAAGACAACAATGAGACCTGATTTCAATACTTATAATTTTTCACATCACTATTGCGATTTTGTAAACTATTATATATATTATGTTAGTTATCTAAGTGCCGAGGTTGATTTTCATGTAATAGTTAATTTGTTTGATTTTGGGTTAAGGTACAAATGACCGCCAGGTCAAAGTTAGGATAAATTAGCATTATTTTAGCGACCCTTGCACTTTTATTAACTGTTAGTATTATACATTGCTTTTTTAAAGTAACGTGTACAGCTTGTATTGGAGGCACTAAGATGTTAAAATCGTAGAGGCGTTTATTTCACGTCTGCTAGATTATGTACGTACTCTTGACGAGGCACACGCGTTTTGCTTCATTAGATTACAATAAATAATATTGGCTGTAGGCTGGGGCCTCTCCATGCAGGTTTCCTCACGATTTTTTCTTTTTCATTCTGTTTAATTTTGCTATAACGCATATTAAGCGAAAAAACTGCCTAAGTGGTGCATGCCATCTGAGTCTACGAGTAACACCAGGTATTTTCTTTGGATAGAATCATTAAATGGGTAAATTCACAATTGCCTATATTGCGTGTGTTGTTGGAAATTATCTGATCCCAAGCTATATTTTTCATCTTTCTATATACGAGTATGTCTTAATATATATTCGCAATGTAAATATTTATCTTGGCTGATGATGATGAAATATTTATATCAATACAAGTAAGTGTCACGAAGTGTCTCTGATGGAAAGAATATGTGATGCAAGATATGTGAGTTTCTGAAGTGACAGATGAAGAATGCCAGGATAGAATGAAATGGATGAAAATGACATATTGTGCCCACCCCAAATGATCCGGACAAGGCCAAGCCATTTTTATCCGTGCAGGGGTGGAGAAAGAATACTAACCTCTGCAGCTGGGGTCGGCTTGTCGTAAAAGGCGACAAAACAACTCACCCTAAATACGTGTACGTAATAAACTTGTGTTGTGTTTCGGCATTAGTGACTCAAGTTCCTGTACCCTTATAGGACAGCAGCGTGTTCGCGATGCCACTGGCGTTGCAAAGAACCATAGGCGACGGTAACTGCTAAATTCTAAGCGGCCCGTCAGCCTGTCTGCCATCCTAGAGCAATAAAAAAAGCCAATAATGAAGAAAGTGTCACGGATTGACACAATTAAATGACATATTATACTATTACCGCACTATTATAGTGCTCATCAGTAGTTAAAAGCTTGAAGTGCTAATTTTGGAAGAAACTACAACTAATTAGGTGAATATGAATTATTAATAAATGTACGTACCTCGAGAAAATTGTGACACAAAGGAACTATTGAAAACGTTGACATTTATGGTTGCCGCTATTGACTATTATAAAATCGATCTTAGTACTAATATGAAAAGACCTCATTTTTGTATGTACACTATACAGTAGTGTTGTAACTGTACAAATGAATTGTCTTCCACACGCATTTCCTAATCGCTTAGTGCGTAACATGACGTAGTAACGTTACGGCGGTATGTTTATCTTATTTGGATAGTATGGGATTTGCGTTTCCTCTTGTATATCTGTATATCTTTGTAACTGGAAACAGTGTTCTACTAATTACAAATATATGCTTTAGGTTTCAAACTAATTGTTAATTTCAACATAAACTTAGCTCTTACCAGTAATTACAGTTCATGAACTTGAAATTGTTCAACCGTTAGTAATAATTGTCATATGTAAATGACCAAGCCACTAATAGACTATAGAAATATCCTAATAGTGGTTTATTTTAGTTTTTTCTATATTACAAGGTTAAGCGATATATTTTACTCAGATTGTTTCTCATATTATTATGAAAATTATCTTAATTATGAATTGTGATCCAACATTTGCAATTAAGTAACAAAATGAGCATCAATCAAATTCATATGTCATCGGCTTTTCAGGCAACTATCGTTTTATTTTTTTCTATCTCGGGGAAATCGAATGAATATCACCTCGGACTTCAGGATGAAGTCGACGTGGTTATGTCAACCTCACCATTCCAACTCTACAGTGGCCGCCTTCGTACTACTGACCGAGATGTAAGGGCTCAACCGAGTGATAGGTCGAAAGCAGAACATGCCTGCGCAGTACTACATTCGCCGGGTAGGCTTTGGCAAATGAGCCTGCGCAAGGGCCATCTATCGTTCACTGTGAGCGTCAAATAATATATTTACTTAAGTATAAACGATGCGTCTATGAGGGATATCCAGGAAAACAGGACTATTTCTATTTATCTATTTCTAAAGATATTAATGGACTCTTTAAATTAATTCAATAATATCATCCACCCATACACATGTAGCAATTTTGTGACCCACTAATCCAGTTGTGTATGAAATAAATAATTAATGAGGTGCGTATCTTGGTAGAGATCCGCCTTCGCCGTGTTGACACCACTCTGCTTACAAATGTCAAGTTAGCGCATGTCTCACTCAAGGACTCCATTAGAAACATGAAAGTAATTTCTTAACGAACTAGGATATAATTTTACATTATATCTTTGTAGTCTTTTTCTTACAAGCGTTGCGCGGATACTGCTGAAGCTTTTATATCGATGCTGAGAGATACTACTGAGTATTGGGATGATGCACTTGATATAATTTATTTTCTTGTACTGTTTGTACAAGAATATTTGAGTATTTCTCAAGATTACCACTAATTGGATTAGATGTTTTACATCTAATCCAATTAGTGGTATTTGTATTACATTAGTGGTAGTTTATATTACATTGATTACATATATAGTTTGGTATTGTTGGTAGTTATCATTTATTTTGTAGTTTTATTAATGTGTGATGTTATGATTACGAATGGTTAGGAGAGGGCCAGAAGTGCTATATTACATGTTCTACTATATTTAGACTTCTGTTTTTCCGACTCGCTACTTCATGTGATATTTTATTTCACCTAAAACATGTAAACTTTATCTTTATAGGAAGGAGAAATAAATGTAAAAATTTTAACAAAAAAAAAACCGCCTCCAATAAAAATACTATTTCAAAACAAATTAATATGCACTAAAAAGTAAAAAATAATTGCATATTCTTCTATAACTTAATAATCAACTTACTTTTTCTACTCGTCAATATGTAGGTACGATCTATATTACGATAATATAATGTAGTTACAATTATTGTTATTTTTGGAGTCGGTGCCAAGGTAGGTTTGGAGCTACATACATAGTTATAAGTGAGATGTGCTTGTGTATTATTATTGCTAGTTATATTGTAGTGTTTCCTTGGGACCACACGGCAAGCACCAGCTTTCATATAAAAAAAGAATTATAAAAATCGGTTCACCCAGTCGAAAGTTCTGAGGTAACAAACATAAAAAAAATACAGACGAATTGATAACCTCCTATTTTTTTGAATTCGGTTAAAAATTACTTTTGTTTAGTAAGTTTAAGTTGTTACTTAGGAATGAAATGTAGTCTAATTACCCAACGAAAATGGTTGGGTCATCTCTGTATGTTTAGAATACTGCAATTTCTTTTTACCTTCATGGTTCAAACGATAGATCATTTTATTTTAGAACTCAGACGTATGTAGCTGTGACATTATCTGCAAGACTCTCTTCCTATGTTACTCTTATTATCGGTCATTAATCGTTAATGGTAGGGTACAAAATAATAAGCATAATTAAAGGTTGTTCTCACCTTAGGCGATATGTTATAAACATTAATAAATTTAATTAATTGTTTTTTTCATTTGCTTATAATGTATAATATTATAAAACAGACTTTATATTTTAACAATGGGATACCAAAATCTCTGAAACACATTACAGTTAAAGGTAACGTCATAACTTCATTCACCTCTCATCACTCGAATATTGCTCCTTGTGTAATATGCGCACGCGCACGTGCATGCCAGCTACGTCACTCATTGTTCAACTCTCATTTCCATATAATTAATATGCTGGCAGGTGGGCATTTTTGAGCAATACTTAGAAATAGTTATTTTTGTATATCATTTTATAGCTTATGGCCATGCAGTTTCAACTAAAAGTATGATTAGAAATAACTTATCGTTTATATTAGAAATTTACTTAACTAAAATAGTAATAGGTGTTGGTAGGCGGACACTGAAAACCAGCGCTGTGTCGGTAACTCCGACACAGCATAATGCTGAGATGTCAGCCTCGTTTGTTAAAATGTAACACTCAGTTTATGTACTTATTTATATGTGTGCGATCTTGTTATGCGTTGTTACTTTTTGACAAATAAAGAGAAATGCAAGAGAGTCACTTTGCCAATGGGCTCACTACCAGGGATGCTGAAGACCGTGCGAAGTGGAGTAGAAAAAGTCGGAAAGCGGACCCCGGGCACCAAAACGCAAGTTTGGGTTGCAACCGGGAAGAACGCTGAGATGATGATGATGATGATGACTTTTTGACAAATAAAATTCTTTCTTTCTTTCTTTCTTTCTAAAATAGCAAGGTTCAATGATTCCCCGCGAGGACGTGCATCAAGTGAAGTATGAGGGTGCAGTAACGTCGATCAATCCATTTGATCAGGACTGACCTCCTTGTCTCGATGGTAGCGAGGGCTACACTAGGGCGCGCGGGCATTCTGACTTCTCTATCATTAACACCTAGCGCAGCTCCGCCCTCTTCGTCTCTTCTTTAGGAATTTAAATGAATTACTACTTTTATTTATTCATAAGTAGTAAATAAAATATATGGTAAGGTTTATTTTCAAGGTTAGGTATACAGATTTTTATATTTAATGTTGGTTATAAATGTATTTATTATATGGTCTCAAGAAATCCTTGTTATAGATGTGAAGTGTCCTTATTACACAAACCAGCATATTTTAATTGATCTTCAGCTTTTCAGAAGTGTTTGTCTACCGGTCCCCAATTGAAGTAGCGTCGATATACCATTAGACATTATTTCTAAATTAGCTTTAAAAATCACATTTGCGGGTCTTTACAAACGCGAGGGAGTAATACAGTATTTGGAAAATATCGGGCCTACTTACTAAAAACTATGCTGTTCTTCTATTGCCTAGTTCCTGGGCTTACGTAGAGATGGTCTTGCAAATACTGTAGCCCAGATATTTATTGAAGTAGGTTGATGCAATCTGTAATATTAACTTTTTCAGCTTGTTTCGAATTCACGTAATACCTACCTGTTTCACGTAATTACTAAATTAAAAATGTTTTTTTTTTTCAGGTAAATTCATCAATTCATCCGTATTGTTACATAACTCTTCAAACGGTAAGCAAAGATTGTGATAAATTTTAAATGCTGTATTTTTGTATAATTCTTACATTCGGGTTGAATATTCTTATTTCTTATTTTATGTATTTATTATTCTATAATTATTAGTGTTAAATATTGTTAAATATTTCGTAGTAATAATTTTAGTTAATTAACTGACCGCACTGAAAGAGAAAGAGCATAAAAAGACCGGCTTCTTGGGATTAAGACAGATTTTATTTCGCCTTCGAAGTGACCTCCCTGCTGGCCGGATCCCCACAATGGGACCTTGAGGCCCGGGTCCTGGCGCTATTGTACCAGTGGCGCCGGGATGCGGCCGAGCGTGGCTTACGCCCCGCGCCTCGCGAAGTGGAGGTAAAGCGGGCGGAGCTGCGCGACGAGGTGCTCATGGTGGAGTGGAAGGAGCGCCTCGCGCACCCCAGTGCGGGCCTCGCCACCATAGAAGCGGTGAGGCCCGTCCTGGCCGAATGGCTGGAAAGGCGCTACGGCGCCCTGACCTCTGCCTGACGCAGGTCCTCTCGGGGCACGGTTGCTTCGGGAGGTATCTGTGTCGCATATGGCGAGAGATGACGTGGGGGTGCCACCACTGTGGCGCGGGCGACGAGGAGGACACGATGGATGACACGGTTGCCGTGTGCCCTGCGTAGCGCGAGGAGCGCCACGCCCTCGTCACCCAAATCGGCGCGGACCTGTCGCTCCCGGCCTTGGTTCTATCCATGGTCGGGGGCGATCCTGGATGGAAGGCTGTCGCCTCCTTCTACGAGGCAGTCATGTCCACAAAGGAGGCGGCGGAGCGGGAGTCGACCACCAGACTCCCCTCCCGCCAACGCAGGCCACGCTGGCGGCGCCGGAGGGCAAGTAACCTCCGGCCGCCGTAAAAAGCGGCCGCGGGCGGCCCCTCGGAGGAGGATCCGCTGCCCGCACTATTGCCGCGAGGGAGAGGGCCACGTGCTGTTCTGCGGCCCCCCTCAACTGTTGATTAAGGAGAGCGCCGGGGGACGAAATCCTGACCCCTGGCGCCAACAATTTAGAAGGGGCCCGCCTTAAGACAAAGGGCGGGCCGGCGCCGACCCGGGCCACGAGATCGGCAGGCCATATATCCGTGGGCCCGGGCGTAGGCGATAGGAGAACAGCGGGGTTTTTAGTGGGTAGTCGGATGGTCGAACAACTTTCCCGGAGTTCCACATATCCCTCGGTCCCCCCGGGCCGGGGGAACCCGTCAGGAGAGGTTTTTCCTCGAGACCAAAAAAAAAGAAAAAAGATTTTTTTTAATTTGTGTTTATATACATTTATAAACTCGTTTAATTAATTAATTAAGGAGTTAAAGACAAAATTTCCATTAAGTGTAATTGCATAAAATGATTTACACGTTACTTGCGGCCACTGTTTTGAAAGTTTATGTAACGAAGGTTTTAGTGAAAGTGCCGACTGAGCACGCGCACTCACATACAGTTTGCATATTTACCACAGTCAAGTGTACATTCATATGAAAGATCAACTACAGTGACGCTACGACCCAAAATGAGTCTTGGCCTCCGACACCAGATCACGCCATGCCTTTGATATCGAGCAGAGTCAATATTAATTGTAATTTATCAGAAAAATATTAGTTATAACTTATAACAAATTTACTATTTGAAGTGATTTCATTATTCGCATTGTATCACAAATATAACCCAATATTAGAAAACTTATTGTTTGATGCCTTCCACATTAGCTTAAAATCTTTTTGTTAAGACTCTTTTTTGCCAGTAGTCCACAGGATTCCAACTTGAGACTTCTTTATCCTCAGCTGCATTTACTAATAAACACAAGTGATCTCGCTGTGCAAATTTTCTCGTGTTTCTTCTATCTTTATCAGTACATGCCAATAATTTGATATTAAATTATCAATGATTTTATATTTTTAAGTACTTGTGAATGTAATTTAAACTTTATTTAAGTGTAAAACCTTTGGCTTACAAATCGATAGCAAGTAGGTTATATTATATATTCTAAGAAATAATTATTTAAACTAGAAGCCGATATTTTCATTGTTTGCCTATAAACGTAATAATATACTGTGCTCAATTATTTTTATTGTTGTTAGATAAGAAAGTAATTTGCGAGAGAACTTTGCTTTGGAATACTAACTCATCTACACTATGGTCTAACTCACACCTCCTCACGTTTGACACGGAAATATAAATAACAATAACACAATATGTGACGCATATCCGATGAAATTTAACGTATGCAGAGAGTTACTGTTGGAATTTTCTTTGTGATGATGCTAGAGGTGGACAATCGGATGTCTCGAAGAGATTTCTTTGAACATCTTAGAAACAATAGCCAGTTGAACATTATTTATATTTAGAATGTATTTTGGAAAGTAGTTCTAAAGGGTTATTTTAAAGTGATTTAAAAATAATAAGTTTAATATTATACCTAGTCAGGTCATAAGTATTGTCACACAGTAAAAACTTTTCTTTTAGAATGCTGGCCACAAAAAAGTTTATTGAATTAGAATTTCGAATTGTTCATGAAAATAAAAATGTATAACTTTTAGAATTTTACTCATTTTTAAATATGGAGTGGACGCTTAAAGAAGACCGTGTTGCAGTTATTGCGTTGCATCGTTGCGGTTACGCGCCAATTCAAATTTTTAACATACTGAAAAATTTGAATATTACCAAAAGATTCGTTTATCGTACCATCAAACGATACAATGAAGACTCTAGTGTAGATGACAGGTCAAGAAGTGGTCGCCCTCGGTCTGTTAGGACTCCAGCAGTGATAAAAGCTGTGAAGGCACGAATTCAAAGAAATCCCAAACGTAAGCAGAAACTGTTGGCCCTTCAGATGGGGTTAAGCAGAACCACGGTGAAAAGGGTGTTAAATGAAGACTTAGGGCTTCGGGCATATCGAAGAAAAACAGGACATCGTTTGAATGCTCGTCTAATGGACCTGAGACTGAAGAGATGCCGCGCTTTGTTGAAGCGGTACGCGGGAAAAAAATATCGGGAAATTCTTTTTTCGGATGAAAAAATGTTTACCGTAGAAGAGAGCTACAACAAACAAAATGATAAGGTGTACGCACACAGTAGTGAAGAAGCGAGCAACCGTATTCCGCGTGTCCAACGAGGTCATTTTCCATCCTCGCTCATGGTATGGTTGGGAGTTTCTTATTGGGGCTTAACAGAGGTACATTTTTGTGAGAAAGGTGTAAAAACGAATGCTGTTGTGTATCAAAATACAGTCCTGACGAACCTTGTGGAACCTGTTTCTCATACCATGTTCAATAACAGGCACTGGGTATTCCAACAAGATTCGGCGCCAGCTCATAGAGCGAAGAGTACACAAGACTGGCTGGCGGCGCGTGAAATCGACTTCATCCGGCACGAAGACTGGCCCTCCTCCAGTCCAGATTTGAATCCGTTAGATTACAAGATATGGCAACACTTGGAGGAAAAGGCGTGCTCAAAGCCTCATCCCAATTTGGAGTCACTCAAGACATCCTTGATTAAGGCAGCCGCCGATATTCACATGGACCTCGTTCGTGCTGCTATAGACGACTGGCCGCGCAGATTGAAGGCTTGTATTCAAAATCACGGAGGTCATTTTGAATAAACTTTAATGTCATAAGAATCTATGTTTTGTTAAGTTCATTTTGGTATATGAATGGTTACATAATTAATAAACTTGTTACAATTATTTTACATTAAACATGTGACAGAATTTATGACCTGACTAGGTATATTGGAAATTAAAATTATTCAAAGGCAGTACGGAATGCACAGTCAAAAAGCAGTCTCTCCTGTAATAACTGAAGTTAAATAAGTCTAGACCACTAATTTTTTTCAATACAAAGCACCCACTTAGTTTCATCTAGTGACATTACTCACTAGCAAAGACAGAGCTCCAAAGTGAATCTGTATCTATGATAGAGTTCTAGAAAGAGAAATGCAAGAGAGTCACTTTGCCTATGGGCTCACTACCAGGGATGCTGAAGATCGCGCGTAGTGGAGTGGAAAAAGTCGGAAAGCGGACCCCGGGCACTGAAGCGAAAGTTTGGGTTCCAACCGGGACATAACGCTGGGATGATGATGATGAGTCACTTTGGTACAGACATGTTCTACGGCAAGCGGTTACCAAGTGAGGAACTAATGTCTATAAATTCCACCTTTGCTGTTCCTTGGTAGAAGTTGACGTTCATAAATTCCTACCTTGATTTCGTAAAGAAGTCAATCTCACTACTTAAAGTGCTGTAAATGGAAGAGAAGTAAAAGCCAGAAAGCTGACACCGAAATATAAATTTTGTGTGGTAAAGAGAATTTAACGCTTAGATTATAGTAATGAAACCCCATTTCCTGAATTAAGGTCTTTGGATGCGAAGTTTTAAGCGTAATGCTAAACAAAATTCATGTATATGCAAAATCGATTTCGCTTTGTTACGAATGGCAGATGGCACCAAATTTAAGATTCACTTTTCTTTTTCTAAATGATGGGTCATTTAGAATAAGAAAATATCATGCTGGGTCCATTTCCTCTTGTATCTTGAAGCCTATTCCATTCTGAATTTTGTCAAAGGGCATAACTTTTCAAATATTTTGACAACACGTTTGGCTCAATGCGATCCCCACGGAGTATAAAATATTTAACCAATAAACTAATTTGTTCAGGTCAGGGCGTGTTCGTGAATTGTGTGCAATTGTAATTAGCCCTGCGATTTAAGTATTCAACCCAAGTGCATAGAACTGTCTTAAAATATATGTTAAGCAATGTCCATTTACTATTTATAAGCAAGTAGGTATATCCATTATCCACTTGCTGCCTATTTAGGGTAGGGACATGACCACCAATCTGAGAATCGCTGAGCCACGTTTATCGATTAGTTCCACAATTTGATCTCATTATCGATCGATGGTGCAACATTGTTAATCAAAAGCGATCGTAACATTCATTCAGAATTAAAGTAAATAGAGTCTTTGGTCCGTTACATCCGGCTGCATTGAACATGCTATTTTTATTTGGACCATAAAATCGGATACATGCATACGATGTGACCACTATGTGTGTGGACGGATATTTATACAAAAGTTGTGAGTGATACAACACAACAACAATTGCTCTAATTTGTTTTTTGATAATTTTTTGTCTTTGTATTATCGGCCACAAATAAGCAATGTTACTTTCCTATAAATTTGCAAAAGGTGTCAAATAGAAATACCATTCGATTCGGTTTGGGGTCGGGAGTCAAGCATTTGGATACAGATGGTAGGGTTCCAGCCCACCTGGATAGCAACCACCATTGGTCTCTAAATTTGTCGCCATAATAATTTTGTGTTATGCTCCGTTATTAGTAATACAGTGTTATCCCAATATGTTAGCGATTCCCCTGGCGTCGTAAACATTCGTACGAATTATCACGGTTTTGGATTTCTTCTTGATATTTTTTTCAAGTGCTATGCTACTTAATCTAGGACTTAACTGGCGTATGATTTGTGCCAGTGTATTTATTTATTAATAAAAATAAAACAATTTTTTGCTTAATTCCTTACTTTTGCGTACGTAACTGCAACCTCAATACCTGTTGTCAGTGATAGCATTACTGTCAATTTCCATAACTGTTTAAGCACACTAATGAACGCCGATGCTTAACTGAGTCACTTATTAATCGCCTCATTAATTAATAAGACTAGGGCATGCACCAGTATCTGATTTCAGTAATAGGATTCTATTTTTAACCTGTTTTAAATGATTTTTTTCTATGTAAAAACCTTCGAAGCCTTTACGTCGTTTGCTGTACCCTGCAGGTCGTTATTTCTAATCAGGCCTTGGGTTTAGTAACTAGTTTCTTAATGCCATTACTTGCTACCTTAAAATCCAAAAATTGATTCAACTGATTGATATATTATTAAAATTTTATGAAATTCAAATGGATTTTCATTTTAGAGTTTACACACCTGTTTCAACTGCAAAGTTTTTAATTAATCACTTACGAGGGGTATTCAATAAATAGTGATAATGCGATACATTCTACTTGGATTGAAAAAAAATAATACTGCCATGCATAGCCCCGACATTAGGTATAATAATAATAAAAAAGCAATCAATTCTCTTTTGTTTTTTAAAAATGGAAGTCATTTGTTTTCGTGGTGTCGGAACGTGTTCCTATAAATGGATAAAATTAAATTTCGCGTGGTAATAAAATATCTCTGCTTGAAAAATTTTACTACAGAGCTAGTAACTCAAGACTTGAGAGCAATATTAGGGGCATTATGCTCCTCCATATTCTACAGTTGCCCGTTGGTGTGCTGAGTTCAAACGAGGAAGAACTTTCATTAATGACGACCCCCGCACGCTCTACATTGGTAGTGACTGAATAAATGATAAAAAAAAACTAAATGAGCCGTCACGGGACGCCTGGCAGATGTGAAAAACCACCATACCTTAAAACTCTACACTTAAACGTAAATTAACAGCGACCTCTATGATTCACTAGCAATACTAATTAAACAAATATTCAAACGAACTTCTATGGTTTTTAATACGTGAACGTAATTGTTCTTGTACATCCTAGATGGCAGTATTTATATTCAGAAATGTAAATTATTTTTAAAAATTATTTTGTAAAAGTAATATGCAGAAAAGAACAGATTGTGATAGGAACTAAATATGTCATAATGATAAAATAAAATATTACGATTTTATTTCCAGATAACGATGACTATTTATTGAATAACCATTTATTTTCATTAAATACAAATAACGCCGGATCGAGTGGGAGAGAATCGCACAGTCGATTGCGCTGCCACACCGTACACACTACTTCATATAGACTGTATATATATATACCATCCTAAAGCGGTATGCGGCATGCGTCGCCACGCCAGAAATCGGTTTTACGTGCGGCTATAGATGTTTCACATCAAAATTAAAATATTGTCATGGTGGATCGTCGTGTTACTGTTTGTTGTATAACAGAAGAAATAAAGATTTCTATAGGAAGTGTCCATAATATGTTAACAAACCACCTGGGTATGAAAAGTGTCAGCGTGCTGGGTGCCCAGAATTCTTTCTGAAGCGCAGAAACAAACGAAACTGAAAATTTAACAAAGCTGTTTCGGTTTGTTTCAACAAGATCGTGACCGATTTTATCAGACCTAGCTTCTAGTCATTTCTACCTATTTCCACGGATAAAGGAACATCTCAGGGGCCATAAATTTGGAAATGATGACGCAATAGTCGTCGCGGTACACGATTTTAAGGGATCAGGAAGAAGTTTTAAAAAAAAGGGAATTACAGCTTAAAAAAAGATATACAAAATGTATAAACATGAAAGGTGACTGCGTCGAAAAATAAAATAACATTTAATAAAAGATAATTGCGTCATACTCATTATCACTTTTTATTGAGCACCCCTAGTATATGAACAACGGGTTTTGATCAGATCTAATGTAATTATTAAAGTGAATGATGATTATTTCTTTATTACTTAATACATACACTTATGATTTAAATTTGGACTCGTCACTCCAAATGATACTACGCCACTGATCGGAAGTCCAATTTAAATGATCACGAGCAAACTTCGACCTCTTTTTCTTTTGTACAGCAGTCAACAGTGGTTTCTCCTTAGCGGTGTAAAATCCGGAATCTATTCTTTTTAGGACTCTTTTGCAAGTATCAACTGAGACGTCTTTGTGAATCATGTCCTTCCATTGCACCGTGAGTTCTCCAGCTCGAGCACGATGATTATTTTTGATAATTTTCTTCAGGATTCTGTTTTCTACTGCACTTGTGATGCGTGGTCGACCAGTTTTCATCAAACAAGAAGTCGTTCTATTCTTTTTGTAGTGCTGAATGATAGATTGGACTGTAGACCTGGGAAGTGTCAAGTCTTTAGATATTTGGTAACTTGATTTGCCAGCATCGACCCCACAAACTATTCGTTTTCGAAGCTCTTCACACACGGGTTTGCCACGACCCATTGTTATTTGAAAACTAATGAAAAAAACTGAAATTATGAGTACATGCATGAAACAAAAACAAATGCAACTGACAGATTCAACAGTGACCATAATTCCATAGGAACTTCCTTATAGGTAGATTAAAAAAATACACATCAAAAATCCCAAACAATAACATTAATATTAAAACGTATTTTCCTTAATCGACTTTTCCTGTTCTATGAATATTAAAAGTTCTTCGTATACGCATTACTTGGAAGGCAGCCATTTATCAGTCTGCACCTGCTCAGATTGTATTGATTGGATAGTTAAAATTTTTCCGCATGCGACATGTCTTTCGCGTGCAAGAGTCTAAGGCGGCAACGGACTATCTTTCCCGTCACACTCTTATAAGCGTCATTTTACGTCTATATCCTTCCGTGACATATTAAAAACTGTCTATTTTGTACTGCTGTTATCAAACTTTGAATTTTGTTTTTAAAACTATTTACTCATACAAATAAACTTCTTGCGCAGACTATGTCAACTCACATTAAAATTATTATTTTAAATTTATATAATGAAACATATTTAAAATTATAATTTTACTCAATTTTTAAATACACTTTTTGATATAACAAATATTTAATTGAATTTTTATATTATTGTTGAATTTGAATACTGAAAATATATAACATATTCCGTTTCCCACGCAAATAAATACACAAGCAGCAACGTACCGTTTTGTTTTTCACAATTTTAGTGAGGTCTTTATCGGAGATGTGTGGAATATGTCTCCCGTATTGACATTTATAGGTAAAGAGATACGTTTCAAGCATATTTTATAATATTTTTGCGATATTGAATTGCCTTTGTTTGGTAAATAGGCATAAACTTGCTGACAAATGGAGTGATTTTTATATATAGCTTTGGATAGCATAGTAACGCTCGAACTTTAATAGATGGTCAGCATTTTAACAAACGCTGCCCTTGTGTAAATAAGTAAAATAATTTTTTTAATTAGTTCCCCTTTCTTATTCTACTATATTTATTTATTAATAATGTAATAAATCGACATAATAAACTATTTGATTTCTTCGAATTATATTCTCTTTTACTTCTATTGTTTAATGTGAAATTTAAAAAGCAAATGTATTATTTTTGATTCTTAAAACTAAATATAAAATGAAGATAATAATAGTTTGATTCTATGGGTTACTTTTTTAATCTTATAAACCATTTTATGTTTTTTTATAATTACAACTTCTACTGAATATTAAATTTCAAGACCATTAGATCTATAAAAGGAGATTCAGCTTTTCTCATTGGCGCGAATGAATAATAATATTTTTTTGCACACGAATCAAGTGCCTCCATAAATAAATTAGTTATACAAATTAAATAATTACTTTTAATTATACAATAGATATTATGATCTCACCAAATATGAAATGTAAACACAATACAAATCTACTTTATAATAACAAACCTCGTTAACACATTTTTAGACGTTTATAAAAAAAATTAGTTGACCCGGCAAACGTTGTTCTGCCATATGAATTTAAAAAAGTAGCCTATGTAAGGACATAACTTCATATAAGAAGGCTTCAAGGTACAATCTATGACTAGTAAACTACTTAGGTGTAAAAGCGTAACAAACAAACAAACTCACTTTAGCGTAATATTAGGATGTATTCCATTTAAAAGAAACAATGTCACAAATGCAGGTTTGGCTGGGATGGTTATTCTATTGTAAGATTAAATATAATCATACTAAACTTTAAGAATGCATTACAGAGGAGACTAATCCATTCTTTTGTTAGTATTTTATGTCTATTATGTATTTTAAATTATACGCCACAAAAGGGATGGATGAAAGGTTGCCGCGGAGATGCGAATATGCGATGTGAGATGGATGAGTGGAGTTACAAAAATGGATAAAATTAAGTAATTAATATATCAGAGGAAGTTTGAAAGTAGCACCAGTGATGGAGAAGTTGAAAATTATACCTAAAAAGTACTAACCTGATATGGCCGTATAATACAAAGAGAAGATAGTCATGTAAGAAAGAAAATGCTAGAAATGAAAGTGAAATCCACTTTTAATGCTGGAGGACAGCAGACAGGCTGACGGCCCACTTTGAATTTATCGCCAGTGGCATCGAGAACACGCTGCTGACCCTTAAGGGTACAGGAACTTGGGTCGCTAATGCCGGAACACAACACAAGGTTATTATGGCGGCATACTTCAGACCCTTTGGTCTTTGTGGTCGCCATCTAGACGGGCTTGAGGCCCTACCACGTAGCCTAGGGTGGGTGGTTTTGTCGGCTTTTACGACAGGCCGATCCCGGCCGTAGAGGTTAGTATTCTTTCTCCGCCCCTGCACGGATGGATATAGAGGGGACATAGAAAAGATGGATAGATTGTGTAAAGATGATATAGCAAAAAAGGTGTGGATGTTGACATAACTAATAGAGGAAAGTGGTAGGAGCGAACATGATGTGCAGACTCCACATAATTCGGGATGAGAGCAGGAAGAAGAAAACGTCACATCTACGAGTAAATACCAAACCTATCATAATAAAAAAATATCTTCTTATGATAGCATTTAAACATGCGGAGACATATTTGGATCGATCCAAAATATACAAATCGTTTTGACTGTGGGTTCGTGACCTATCGAGTGAAATATAGATTTGACATTAACAAAAAGTTGCTGTCTATTTATTGAACATCGTGGGTGTATGTGTAAAAAATACCATTTGTAACATATTTTATAATGTAATCTTTACAAAAATCTTAACAAGTTTCATTTCCTGTCCAATTTACATATCGTTTCATTAAAAAAATTATTATGAATTTTCCTTTCTCCTTTTTTATTTACCATGACAATATCTATATGACCTCGAAACACGATTATTTTTGGATTTATCTGGAAAATTTCTTTAGATATAAGCATTTTTGGTATTCAAATATTTGTAATATGCAAAATTACAACATTGCTTTCTTTCTACGAGAATATATTAGATTAATTCAAATTATAGAGATGACGATAGAAAAGAACTTAAAGGAACTTTATTATAGATTCCATAGATACTAATATTAAATTTAATCAAATTTAATTTTATTTGAAACTCCAATAATAAAACAGAATATATAATAGCATGCTTGATTTAATATTTCTCTTCAAGATTGTTTACGGAAAGGTTTATTATAGTGAGCTAGTAGAACATACCAAATACTCTCTACCCTCTAAGTCCCCCCGTCATCCTTTAACTAGCCTATTCCTTTCATCAGAACAAACATTGGCTTGAATTCTCCGCTATCGCGAATATGTAGTGAATATAATCTCTGTAGAAGGTTTCCCAACATTGATATTCACAATATGACACTCAATGCATTCAATAAAAAAAAATGTTTTAAGGACCGATTGTATCATTCAACATTTTTTTATTAGCTGGTCTTGATCTTGTTCACTGTGGTAGCTGTTTATTTAACAAAAAATAATTTTAATACAAATTTTTATAGATTGTCATTTTCATCAGTATATAATTTTTTTATTGTTTTT
The DNA here is from genome assembly GCA_963693495.1 of Malacosoma neustria. Classification (NCBI taxonomy): domain Eukaryota; kingdom Metazoa; phylum Arthropoda; class Insecta; order Lepidoptera; family Lasiocampidae; genus Malacosoma; species Malacosoma neustria. The sequence continues at coordinate 1,979,391 of OY856378.1, read as the reverse complement.
GTAATTATTGTCATTAATGTTTAAATTATTTGATATTGCATTTTATAGATTCAATGTTAAACAACTACTATGATGGTAAATTGTGTGTGCAAATAATTGGCATATATAATTGTAAATATTATATAAATTGAATTTTATGTATGCTGTAAGTGTATTAATTACCGTATTAATTAAATAAATTGTTGCGTACTTAGCGCAATCAATTTACCGCGAATATTTCTTAGTATCGAGTTGATCGTCTCTAAGCAAATGTATTGCCACCCCTCTTCTACGACGACGCTGCCATCTCTCGATTCGATACATTTCAAAAACATACGCTGCGGACGCGTCGCATCGATCTCCGTTGTTCTTTTCAATATTTCCATACAGTAACTAGTGCAATCGAAAGTAGTTCGGGCCAGTGCTTCCTACAGTCTTAATAGAAGAGCTCCAGCAGCACGAAGACAAGAGGTAAGTGGTAATGCATTTGTGGTGCTGAGATTCGCCTCCCGATACCGAACATAAATATATAAAATAATTTTATTATATAATTGAAACACTGAACGATTCCAATGGGACCAATCGAAATCATCATGATTTGAATCAAACGCATGATTTGAATATGATCATAATTTGCTGAATATTATTACTAGAAACTGGTAGTGTGATATATGGAACCATCATACCAATCCGTATATGGAGTATAAAAATACAACATTAATTGAAGTATGTATAAAAACCTAACCGAAACTTAGTTGATTATTGTATAGTATTTATAGAACCTAATCATCCGCCAGTTTACATGAACTTCTTATACTTATATAAGATATTATAAAAAATATAAACAATAAAATCGTCTCCGGATCATTGGTTTCGACGTAACCTGACTGCATAGGAAGGATGTAGACCATTATTTCGAGTAGATCCGTTCGGTTCAAGGGTGCGTCAATTACCGCACGCGGTCAATCGGCAATAGAATATTGTGGCGTAATATTATTGAGAATAGAACGTTTACTAACGCTTTATAGGCCATACAGGTTAAAGAATATGAATTGAAAGAAGAAATAAATACATTCATTTGATGAAACTATTTTACGAGTTTACTATTGCATCAATTTTATATCCAATATTATCTGACCCAGTGATAGTTTTCATTGCCGACCTATTCCGGCCTTTGAGGCAAGGTAGTGGCCCAAAATAAAATGGTAATTACATCGACTAAAAATACTATTAAAATATAAATAATACATATACACATTTTATATTTAAACAATACACACACATTATCTAATGTGTACGTTATACACCAAAACATACATACACGCAGAATATGGTGAATATTATTCAAGTTGCTTAACAAATATACAGATCTCAAAATTATACATAGTTTTGAGTATTTTATGCTAATATTAATAATGAGTTGCTATGGGTATGTGCCGCGCTGCATAAGTACCAACAACATACGTCTTTGTTAAAATGCGTAAGTATGACTTAGAAGTATCTCTTATGTCTGAAGTGATCGAATATGTATTGCCAAAACGAAGTTGTTTTCTTTTCCATCATGGTAAAATTATGACCATTGAAAAATGAATGATATACATGTATTATACTATATTAGCTGTTAAGCACCCATAACACACGCGCATTGCTGCTTACTTTGGGATAGATGGCGCTGTATGGATTGACAAATTACATTTATTTGCAAGTTGGGGAAATGTTTTACTTTTTGATTAAATTTAAATTATAAATTTAGTACACCTAATTTTTGAAACAGCCATTGTTTTATAATATTATACATCCTTTTATCAACAATCAAATATCTGAATAATAAATATTGAGCCATTAGAAGCCAGTTACTAAACAAATAGGTCACCAAACAAGTTTTAATATTCCGTCTCTCACATTAACATATGAAGGTCATTTTGCTTGTAAAATCATTATCATTTGCGACATCCCGGCTGCATATTAAGCTTAGGAACTCTATATCCCTAATTCATAAATGTATAAGACATTATTGAAATTTACTTTTTTTATTTTTATTTTTTATGTAATCAAGGATTGTTTTCTGTACATGGTATAAATGTCATATCCCTTATGAAGAAAATATCGAGGGGGAATTAAGATACACCAAGCAACAGAACAAGACATACCAGTATTCTAACCAGTCCTTGTCTAAGCATGATGGATATACCGGTTGTGTTCTATAGAAGTCTGCACCTTGGAATGGGTTAGCAAACAATAAATATAATAGGTCTATTTGATAGTAAGCATTTATCATCGCCTATGGATATTTGTTAATACACTGCGTCCGCGCAGGGGTATTGGAACCTGAGTCACTTATGCCATAACACAACGTTAACTATATATTTTTCTCCATGCAGGGGCGAAGGAAGAATACTAACCTCTGCAGCCGGGGTCAGCCCTGTAAAAGGTTTATCGCCTAACATCCTAGCTACGTGATAGGGCAAGCCCGTCTGGATGGCAACCACCCCTGGTGTACAAGTATGCTATCATAGTAACCTCATGTTGTGTTCCGGCATTAATGACCCAGGTTACTATACCCCTATGGCATAGTAGCGTGTTCGAGATGCCCCTAGTGCCGCAAACATCCATAGACTACGGTAACTGTTTACTATTAAATGGATCGTCAGCCTATCTGCTGTTCCTCAACAATAAAAAAATGATTGATTTATATTACAGATGAGCATGGAGCTTTTTTTCTGAATTCAAATAATATTCAAAAGTCAAATAATTTAGTCAATCATGCCAACGAATTTATTCCAAAATCCTACTTCACATATCGAAGACATTTTAACAAGATGCATATAAGTAATGACCGTTATAAGTAAAACCAACAGAATTTGTTACTGTCAATACAAAATTTCGGTCAGTGGTACGTGTTCTCAATATATTACTAATGTAAGGAGGTGAACACTGTTTATCTTGCAGAATATATTGCAAATACTCTATTTCCGAGTTGTAATGAAGACATTTGTTATTTGATGAATTGTTTTTAAAGATATTAATGAATCTTAATGTCAGAATTTTATTATAAATTAGCTGTCTTTGCAAACGTTGTTCTGTAGTATAAATAAAAAACAAAACAGAATTTAATTACGTTCACCCTATTTCACCCCTTTTTAATTTTATTTTCGCGAAATAGCTTATATTCTTTTTCAATGTCCAACCTATATCTGTACCGAAATTAATCAAAATTGGTTTAGAGATTTAGGCGTAAAAACGTAACAGTCATACAGAGATAGTTACGTTTACTTTTGTATTATTAGTATACATACATTTTTCCTTGGATAAAACATAAATTTTCGCACTTGTTATTGTGTTAAATTAGACACAATATTGATAATCTGGAAAACATTTGAGCGAACATCATAAATATCAAGTTCCATTCCTACTAGAGTAAATGTTGTAAACTTGACCTAATGTAAGAGTATTATTACAATCTGCACGTAGAAAAATCGTGTCTATATTTAAATAAATGTAAACATCAGACATGTGAAATTACTATGTTTGAAATATGAGTAAAACTAATGATCGTTAAGTGTTATGTGTAATTATTCACAATGGAATGCGTTAGTGAAGTCGTCGATCAATGTAGGCTTTGAAATGGCATCTCTCAATGCCATCGGGTTTCGATAACTAGAATCAACATGTCAATCTGTGCTTATACAGATAGGCCTCGTGTGAAAGGTTTGTTTGCTCTAACTTGGATTAAGAGCATTCAAAGAATATAAAAAAAGAATGAGTTTGAAATTACATAAAAAACGAATTTAGTTTATTTTAGTCCTAAAATATTACAATTTATAGGCAATAAGTGATTTAATAAAGTTATGGAATACACTATTGTATTATTCAATGCTAAGCGTTTCTTAAAAATAAGTAAACGAATTTTATATAATCCAAATCTATTTTATATATGATTAAATAAAAAAAGAAATTATTTATTGCTAGTACATAAACTTCAAAAAACTATTTAACCAAAGTGAATTCTACTATAAATTTAATTATTATTATATTCATGCCCATGAATAATATCAATACCACATTGCATCAGAAGTTGAAACATAGTCAATACTTTTGTTTACATTTGCAATACTAGCACTAAATGTATGTAGTAGCTACGCCAAATTAATCATTTCATCACAGATTTGATCAACCACCACCTGTATTTTTCTATTTCTCCCCCGGTTTAGTCTAATCCGTACGATACGTGATACTGTGAACTGTGTTATTTATGGTAACCACTGTTGGTTGTTTAATTTTTTTTACTAACTCCATTTACTTCTAAAATCCTATTCTTAATCCTATCCTTTATACGGCTGTGAAGCGTGGCCGGTGCTAGAGCGACACACGCAAGAGCTGCGTGTCACGGAGATGAATATGCTGCGGTGGATGTGTGGAGTGACGCGGAAGGACCGCGTTAGGAACTCCCGCATTCGCGGCAGTCTCCATGTCCGTGACATTGCGGATAAATTACAAGAGTGTCGGCTCCGTTGGTACGGCCACGTTTTATGGCAACTGGGTGCTTACGTGGGTAACAAATGTCTGGCCATGCCGCCTCCGCCGGGCTCCGGTAGGAGGGGTAGACCCAAAAAGTGCTGGCTTGACGTCGTAAAGGGTGATATGCGTGCCAATGGGCTCACTACCGGAAAGCGGACCCCGGGCGCCGAAGCGAGAGTTTGGGCTGCAACCGGGACTTAACGCAAGGATGATGACTTCTAAAATCTTAATCAATAATACTCTCCGTGCAGGGGCGGAGTAACCATACTAAGCCCTGCGGATGGGGTCGGCCTGTCGTAGGAGGCGACAAAATAACATTTCCTAGCAACGTGGTACGGCCTGAAGCCCGTCTGAATAGCAACCACTCTTGGTCTTAAGTATGCCGCTATAATAAACTTGTGTTGTGTTATGGCATTAGTGACCTAGATTCCTGTTCCCCTATGAAACAGCAGTATGTTCGTGATGCCGCTAGTGTTACGAACATGCTGCTGCCGAACATCCACAGGCGACGGTAACTGCTTACTGTTAAGTGGGCCGTCAGCCTGTCTGTTGTTCTTCAGTAATAAAAAAATATATTAAAACAATCATTATAAACATTAAAACAAACAAAGAAAACATATTAAGTTTCATTACTTATTATCTATTTTACTATATTAATCATTTACTTGAAAAACATAATACACAGTCAAATAGTTACAAAACGTAAAACTATGCCCATTCCATAAAAATATTCATTAATATTAGATAACAATGCTCATCCGCTCTAAAACTTGCAAACAAACAAAATAAATTATGTAGTATGAGATATATGGTATGAACAAAGGAATTGAGACCTTGCGATATCGAACGATATTCATAATTATAAACATGAATGTTTAAGGAATAAAGATACTTATTACCAAGTGTTATAAATTTGAAACAACTATTGACTGATATAAGTCCGTTTAACGGGTGGAGTCCTGTACACATAGATAGATAACACTTTATTGTAAACCAATTATATAAAAACAATGAAACTTATTTACACAATCAATATGTACTTGACTTACAATGGGCGGCCTTATCGCTACAGAGCGATCTCTTCCAGGCAACCCGGGCTATAGAACATTATTGGTGTTATATTGATGTGGAAAGGAGGTATGGTAATAAATAATAATTATATTTTATTTACATAATAAATAGATAATATACATAAAAAAATAGATAATATACATAAAATAAAATATAATAAATAAATAGATAAACATACTTAAATATCTATATTTGTAGGATACATAAATAAATATATGTTTTGTTGTTACACTAAAGATAAGTAGTGATTTTAAACCATTTTTTTAAAAGTTGGTAGTGACTTAGCTTGTCTTATAGCAATAGGCAGTGCATTCCAAAGTTTAATAGCATGAACAATGAAGGAGTTATTATAAAAAGAAGAAGTATGAACAGGAGTTTTAAGCGATAGTTCAGTAGATGTACGCAAATTTCGGAGGCCAGACGATTTAAGAAACTCGAATTGATTCCTTAGGTAAATAGGGGCGTTTAGAAAAAAGATAAATTTGTAAACGAGTGAAAGGATATGAGTTTTCCGGCGAAGATGGATAGGTAAGAACTTGAGTTTTGTACGAAATTCTGAAACATGGTCATATTTACGTAAACCAAATATGAACCTGATACAAAGATTAAAGACATATAGTAATATCCGTCTACGTTAGGAAATTGGATTTGTGCTAAGGGTGAAAACCAGGTGTCATTAGTAATATGGCTAGACTTGGGATTGATGATGCTATTTACATCTAACCTCAATCTATTCGTGGGTGACACTAGAAATTTATTACATTATCTTCCTTAAAAAGACTTAAACGCGTGCTTAAATCATACACACGAGCACATGTATAATTATATGTTTTAATAGCTAAATAAAAAAGTTATCTTTATGTAATTTTACAGCTTCAAAAAAGTAGTGAACATTTATTAGCGTTGTCCATCTTCAATTAAATAAAAACGTAAAGTGAAAGTGAAACCTTAATTATTTCGAGGCCAATACACTTTGAATTGTATAATTTTAACATTACAAATAACGAAACTTGCACCAAATATATTAGCTATTATTAATATAATAAATACGTATGTCTATTCAAATATTACGCGTTGCCTAACACCTACTCATTTGCAATTATTTTTATGATATCCTATAATTTATGTTTCAAAACCCATTCACCTAAAGATCCGTAACAATATTCAAGGTAACCACATAAAACAAATGAACACACTGTATTAAGACATATAAAACAATGCGTTATAAAAACATTTTCCTGTTATTACTGTCCTTATCCCAGCTAAGTAGGGTTGATATTTTTAGATAGTAAGATATACTATATCACCCCCGACGGATTCAAACAGAAAGGCCTAAAAAGTGTTCACGTTTTAAAATATTCTAAGCTTCTTCCTGGTTCTACATACATACAATATGTCGAATCAGCAAAACATGTCCTCTCCTTCAACTCTCCTCTATTAGTCGTCATCTGAATACTCACTCCTTATTTTTCTATATCATCTTTTGCACAACTTCAAATTTATAGCAATTTCCATGTTTTATAAACATTCTCTAGTGTTCAGTTGGTAATATATAATACACTGGTAGGAACTTAGAGTCCATAAGCTGGATTTTTTTATTGCTGTAAGACAGGCTGACGCGTTTGTAATACCAGTGCCATCTCGAACACACTGCTGTCCCATTAGGGTACAAGAACTTGAGTCACTAATACCGGAACACAAAACAAATTTATTATGGTGGCATGGTGGTCGCCGTCCAGACGGGCTTGGGGCCCTACCACGTAGTTGGGTTCAGTGCCCATCCTACGTGTGGCTGTTTATGTTTATATTTATTTATTTACAAATAAAATTATATATGTAGTATATTAGGAACAATTTGCGATCCACAAATGCCGTTACTTGAAGGTAAAATTTGTAAGTCCGTTATAAGACCTGTCATATTGTATGTATCAGAGTGCTGGGCCACAAAGGGGAAATATGAAAGGTTATTGCATGCAGCAGAGACGCGAATGTTGGGATGGATGAGCGGAGTTACGAAAATGGATAAAATTAGAAATGAGCATATTAGAGGAAGTTTGAAAGCAGCGTCAGTGATTGACAAGCTGAAAAGTAATAAGTTATCTTGGTATGGCCATACAATGTGAAGGGAGGGGCGTAATGTAACAAGGAGGTTGCTAGAAATGAGAGTGGATGGATACAAGAGGAGACGTAGACCAAAGAAAAGATGGATGGATTGTGTAACAGATGATATGGTTAAAAAGGTGTGAATGTTCAGATGACGGCTAATAGAGGAGAGTGGAAAGAGAGAACGTGTTGTGCCGACCCCACATAGTTGGGATAAGGGCAGGAAGAAGATGTAGTATATTAGTTGTCTAGAACCTATAACACAAATGCTATGATGCTACTTTAGGACTAGAAAGCGTTTTGTGAATTGTCAAAAGAAAAATAATACTGCCCTGCATTGATTTAAAAGAAGAAACACCGTGAACATATGTGCATACATAGATTATCAATAAAAGAAGAGTAGCAGAAAACTACTTTATATGTTTTATTTTTATTTATTTCCTGTGCTCTATTGCTAATAACTATACACTTGCAGCTGTTTTTATTACCTGTGCCAACATTTCTGAGAAATTGTTCTTGATAAAATAATAAAAATAAAGACTATTAAGCATTATTGTACAAAGTTATACTTCTTCTGTTTCTAAAGAACATTAGTTCCAAAATTGTGTCTAACGCTTGTACTCAAAAGACCCTGTACATTATCAATGAGCTCCTAAACTTAAAGATACAAAATTTTTTCCATGCAGTGGTCGAAAAGAATACTAAGCTCTACCGCTGGGAGCGGGTTAACGTAAAAGGCAACAAAACAGCTCTAGGTGGTAGAGCTCTAAGCCCGTCTGGATGGCTACTGGTGTTAGAGTATAAGTGACCCGGGTTTCAGTTCTCCTATGCCTACTAGAGTCACTAAAATCTATAAGCGACGGTATTTCTATTAAGTGGGTCCGTAGCCTGTCTAATGTACCATTGTGATAAAGAAAGATTGGTTATATAAAATTTTACGGATAAACATTTAATTATACCTAGTCAATTTTAATTACCAAAAAAATATAACATCTAAATAAAAATTTTATTTAAATTAATTTATTGACTTCACTAAAATAAATTTATGACTACTAACATTTAAACTAGGCTAAGCTTGTGTTTTAGATGTTAGGATCTTCCCTTTTGATGATGTAGAAATTTTAAATAGCATATTTATTTCTAATATGCTATTATATTTTACTACATAATAGAACATATTCTTAGAGTATTTCCCTAACTTATTTCAAAGTACCCACAATAATTTAAACAATTTTACAAATAAAAATATAAACTTATTCTTTATGTATACCTATTCTATGTCACTTAATATACAATTGAGCTTTATAAAATATACTAGTTTTGTGCACAAATATAATGAAGGTCAAATACTCGTATCATAATATACATATACCAATGTGTGTGTATACATATATATATAATTGATATACGATGCTATTTCCCTTGACAAAAACCATAATAGTATTTTAACTCTGTTTAAATATTCAAAATTAACATAAATATCGGAAATGATGATTGTCTGCATCCTTCGCGACAATGTATTTATTTTCTGCTGATGAGATGGGTTTTGCGGTCATTAGTGAATACTTAATACATGTGTTTTTAGTCTATGGCTTATGTAAGCTCAATAGTATTATTTCTTATTATAAATAACTAGTCCCGTAACTAAATAGTGTGTGTGTGTGTTATGGATAATAGAGAACTGATATACTACTTATACATAATACTATACTTTCGTAAATAAATACATATCATACATAAACACCCGGCCCAGACGGGAATTGAACCCTTGACCTTCGCAAGTAATCCGAAGTTCGTTAGTTGGTGCGTCACGGAGGTCGTCTGGTCGTCAGGAAATTATTTATGTTGAGAAGACATGAGTGATCATCAAATATTGTTATATCCCAGACTTCGCTTTAGAAAGACTTTTGAGTGTTTTTGAAATTTTAAATTGCCTTTTCAATACGAGTTAGGTCTTTGTCTTTAGGATATTATACATCATATTACCATTTGTGCCAACCTTTCACATTTTGTGCTATTAAGCTACCGCTTCTTGGGTTTTTCGTGTTGTAAAAGCAAGAAAGAGAGAATTAAACAACCCGTACTTCTAAAATGTCAAGCTACTGTATTGTTTCATCATCATCATTTCAGCCGGAAGACGCCCACTGCTGGACAAAGGCCTCCCCCAAAGATCTCCACGACAATCGGTCCTGAGCTGCCCTCATCCAACCTATTCTAGCGATCTTAACCAGATCATCGGTCCATCTTGTGGGGGGCCTACCAACATTCCGTCTTCCAGCACGCGGTCGCCATTAGAGGTCTTTTCTACCCCAACGGCCACCTGTCCTTCGCGCTATGTGCCCAGCCCACTGCCACTTCAGTTTTGCAATCATCCGGGCTATGTCAGTGACTGTATTGTTTAATGTGCAGTAATTATTAATACAGTCAATATGCAAATGTGTTCACGATGTTCTTGAAACCAGTACCCCGGTCCACTAGAGACTCATTACATAAACCCTACACAACAAAGCCTTTCATATTTTTCGATTTACATTTTTCTGTTATTCGACCTATGAAGCGGGTGGGAACGGATATATCTGCGAGAATACGGTAAATATATACGGTAAATAAATATATAAAATGTCTTAATTATTGATATTTTTCTTGATTTAATATGCGTAACGGGATACATCCTGAACATCGATTTGACTAAGAATAAATAAATGTACTAAAACTGGTTTAAGCGGTTATTTAAATAATATAGATAAAATAATAGATTAAGGGGTCCAATCGCCAATATGATAAAGTTTAATTAAAACGAATCATAGTTATCTTATAAAACATTTACACAATATTTATAAAAACAATTCCTGGAGCCTCTTCTTACTTGTACGAAACTGTTCTCAAGAATGTTGATTTTGCAAACTTTCCGGATTTGGAATGAGCTTCCGCTTGAGACTTTCCCATCAAAGTACGATATGGCGATTTTCAAAACAGCTGTTATAAAATTTATTCGAGGGCGGCAGCGTGTAATGCCTCTTACGTTGCAAACATCCATAGGCGACGGTGACCACCTGCTACTTGGTGGGCTGTCAGCAGAACTCCAGCTATATATAGCTATATATAAAAAAGAAAAATAGCTTTTGGCTACAAAAAATGTACCATGATAGTATATAACATGATTGACTTATTCCGGCACTTCATGACCGTCCCAATATGGACAGGTTAATGGTTCGCTTGACAACTACCGCAATGTTGAATTATGACGATGATCATTTGTCATGTGACAGGCTAATCTCTTATACAAAAGGCCGAGACTGTTTATTAATAGTCCTTTCATACTTATGGATGGTGTCACAAAGGGTAAAGTTTGAAGACACGAGAGTCTAAGTAGCTGTATTTAAGTGTGTTAAGCTAATACTCAAGGTTGATCTTTGCTTTCTATCCTTTATAATCTGGACTTTATAAACTGGCAATTATTTTACAAATTAACCTCGTCACTTTAATGTACTAACATATTTTAATAATACTATATTAAACTTAAATATTCTTACAAACGCTTAATTCCGGTCGTATAATCTGTTTTTTTCCCACAGTGCCATGTATTGTTTAAGCAACAGAGCGCTTGTGTTATAGGTACTACACAACTGATATATATATAAATATAAATATATATATGCAACAGTAGGTAGGCTGACGGCCCACTTAATAGTAAGCAGTCATTGTCGCCTATGAGTATTTGTGACAACAGGGGCACCGCGAACACGCTGTTGTACGTATGCCCTGTATGTATGTAATGCTGGAACACAACGAAAGGTTATTGGCAACATACTTATACACCAGGGGTGGTTGCCATCCAAATGGGCTGTAAAAATTTATTTTTACTTTATTTTATTCGGAAAACAAACAGTCGACAATTAAATAAGTAGCTAACATTTAAAGCTTATATTTCACTTAATTTTTTACAAAAATAACTTTCAATCAAACCAAACTAGTTTCTTTGTTCATCTTAAGTTTTGAAAATCCACCTCCTTATCTGTCAAATTCAAATGACAGCCAAAGCAGCACATCAAAAGCGCGGCAAATTTAAATGAAGGGTGAAGCTGCTCTTCATTTACATAATATATCTATAACCGATTATATGTTTTTACATATACATATAATGACTAAATAAAAAAAAAGAATATCAAGATATATCTATGTCATTAATTTTTCTTGTGACTCTCTCTCTTGTCTCTTAATAGCAAGTTATAGTCGATAAAATTTATGTAATTAAATATTTGTATAATATTTCTATAGGAGTATCATTTTATGAGAATTTTTAACTAGAAAAGTAATTTTAAAATGGCTTAGTGTAAAAGTAGCTTGATTTTGTGAAAATGAATGAAATCGTTGGGGTATGTGTATATAAATGAGATTTTTTCTTCATTGTCTATTTTAGTATTTAAATTGTAGTTTTTCGAACATTCTGTAACACAATTATTATGGTTGCAATATTTCAAATCTAAATACGGAATCGTTAGGCATGAAATTAAAATTTAGAAAGATTACCCCCGTTTTACGGTTGTAAACAAATTAGTATATCCTTTGTTTTACTTCGTGTTACGTTCTCAAGCTCTTGTAATCAAGTCTGCAGTGCCAGGATAGGTATTCAAAATAGAATAGAAAAATCAGAAAATAGGTATCTGTCTTCTAAGTGCAGTTTAAATAATTGAAATTCATGTAAAGAATATGGTGAAACAATATATATCGTGTTTGCCTATAGTCGTCACATTTCACGTCGCGTATAACATTTCAAATTGACCGATTTGAACATTGTATTTTGGGAAATATATCAGGAAATTTTAAAAGTCCTATTTCGCTACATTCTTGAAACGAATAATAATTAATAAATATTATATATAATAAATATTATAAAATAAAAGGGGTGAGAATTATTGAAATTCTAAAGTTTATAAAATTAATATTATAAGGAAGACCTCTGTCCACTCTCTGTACAAGTGATGGCTCTATTCTTGTAATAGATATATTAGATTAAATACAAATCACTACAATGTATCACTACAATGTTTTATCCGTGTAGGGGCGGAGAAAGAATACTAACCCTTGTGGCCGGGGTCGGCCTGTCGTAAAAGGCGACAAAACAACCCACCCTAGCTACGTGGTAGGGCCCCAAGCCCGTCTGGATGGCGACCGCCTTTGGTCTTAAGTATGCCGCCATAATAACCTTGTGTTGTGTTCCGGCATTAGTGACCCAAGTTCCTGTACCCTTATGGGACAGCAATCTGTTCGCGATGCCACTGGCGTTGCAAGCACCTATAGGCGACGGTAACTGCTAAATCCTAAGCAGGCCGTTAGCCTGTCTGCTGTCCTACAGCAATAAAAAAAATGTATGAAATATCTACTAATCATTATGAATACTCAAAAATATTCAAATATAAATGGAAATAAAATAAATTTAAAATCAAGTTAATCTAGTTTTCAATAAATACCAAAAGTCGTACGAATCATCAATTCTATGTAATTCAATCACATTATAATGCATTCAAAATACCTACATATTTCAATAGGTCTCTTTTATGACAGGCTGTGCAATCTTATGACATATATTCTAAACACGTTTTCTAAAAGGAAAACTTGCAGTGCGGTAGAATAGCCCTTTAAGCAAATATGGAGCTCTTCACACATCTGTTGTTCTAAGAAACGATTTTCCCGACACTACACTTAAGTTAGTGGTGTGTCGTGTATTTTGAATTAAATATTTATACAATACTTAAATACTGCCGAAGACTTCTATGGCGTAGCACCTTATTGCATTTTGATACGCTTGCGGAGGTAACGGGTTTGCTTCCCGTCTCGCATCTGAGTTTTTAGGTATAATACATATTTATTTGCAAAAGAAAGATCTAAGAAGATCTAGAGTATTTAGTACCCATTACACAAGTGTTACTCACTTTGGGACTAATGGCATTGTGTGAATTGTTCTAGTATTTTTATCCGTGCAGGGGCGGAGAAAGTATACTGCCATCTGCGGCCGGGGTCGTCCTGTCGTATAAGGCCACAAAACAACCCATCCTAGCTACGTGGCCAAGCCTCTAGACGGCAACCACCGTTGGTGTATAAGTATGCTGCCATAATAACCTTTTGGAATTAGTGACCCAAGTTCCTGTACCCTTATGGGACAGCAGCGTGTTTGCGATGCCAATGGCGTTGCAAATACTCATAGGTATTTGCTTACTAAACAATCTTATTTAATATAATATGTATAATATGTATTACTTGTGAGATACATTGTGTTTTCATGCGATTGCCAAGTCAATTTATTTTAATTAAAACATAAAAGATTTTTAATATTGATATGATCACTATAAGATGTTGTTAGGTTAGCTAATTACGTAATAACTTAAGGCGGAAGGTCTCTTAAGTATAGAGACTTAATAAAGTAACCGACTTGGTATTACATGGATTTCACAACTTTTTACGGTAGAAGAACTGAGTTGCGTGACTTTTTTTTTGAAGTGAAAACTTCTTTTGTGGCGTTGTGCACTTTTTTGTGATGGGTAAAAAAAACGTTAAACTCGCGTCAGGACACGTGACCTGATTGAAAATTCGTAAGACGGAGGGAGTTTTGCTCCAGTAATGCCAACCTTATTAATAATTACTTAAGGTTTATTTTATAATGTAACTTCATATGATTGACAATATAAATCTGAGGTCTACTTAAATTGGAATAATAACCTACAAGGTCCAGCCTAAGCTAATCCCTATTTCATATGATTGATGATATAAATCTGAGGTCAACTTAAATTGGAATAACTACCTACAAAGTCTTTTTACAAGTTTTGCTTTTGATGGCATCTCATTTCTTTTTGTATATCATATACAGGTACACTGATTCATTAACTGCAAATGTAACTTTGTAATCATATGCATTTATATATATAGGATTTCAAAGTAATTTATGCAGTTGGTGTATCTAGAAAACTGAACCTAAATTGCAAAATATTTAGTTTTTCCTAAATTTATACACGAAACACTAATTGTATTCTAAATTTGAAGTTTCTATGTCTGCTAGAAGTGCCTTAGAGTTTTGATGATCGGTCAGAATCAGTGAGTGACAAAATAAGAAATTTTGACTAGTTATAATTCTTAAACTACTGGTTCAAATTGAATAAAATTTGAAATATACCGTGTTTATATAATGCCTGCTTGTTTACTGAAAATTCAAGTTCTAGTTTTATCCACAACGAAGTTATAGGGGATCGAAAATGGCCTGAACTGCTTCGAGAAGATGATGGTACGGCCGTGCCGCTTTTTGCTCAACTTGGCGGGGGTACTGCCGTGCCCCCAGATAGTAATTAAATAGTTTTCTCGTAATTAATACATATTATTCATAAATACCTGTAGACGGGGATTGAACTCGTGACCTCCGTAATCGAGCCAACGTGCCACGTTATGCCACGAAGCTTTTAATTTAGAATAAATATATTCCATTTATCGCTCTTTTCGACTCCCTTGAAAAGTACAAGACACGATGGTGTGTTTGTGGGTTAATTATTTCTGTATCTATAAACGAAATTATTATTTTTAAATAGGTAAATGAAATAAATGTATAAATTTACTTAATATCAATCTTTAGTAAAGCTCAGCAAATAAGACTAAATAAGCCTTATAAGGCGAATTATATATGTTCCATCGCAAAAGATAAGTAGGTATCATTTAAAATCTTTATTAATTACCGGAAGCTTTATACGTTGCTGCATCATCCGTTTTCCATTTCCGTATTCTCAATGACGAAAAAAGTATTATTATGATAAAATATGTTAAATTATATGAACGCAATCACTACAATCTGCATTTATATCCTTGTATGAATATACTTATATTTACGTTTTTTGATGTCAGTATTTTTAATTTTTTTTAATGCTGAGGAACAGAAGCCAGACTGACGACCTTTAATAGTAAACAGTCACCGACGCCTATGGTTGTTTGAAACGCCAGGGGCACCGCGAACACGTTGCTATCCATTAGAGTTACAGGAACCTGAGTCACCAATGGCGAAACAACACAAGGCTATCATGGCGGCATACTTATAGACCAAAGGTGGTTTTTATCGAGACGGGCTTGGGGCCCTACTACGTAGCTAGGATTGTTTTGTTGCCTTTTACGACAGGGCGATCCTGGCTGCAGATGTTAGTATTCTTACTTCGCCTCTGTACGGAGAAAAACTAACATCTCTAAGTTACTTTATCTTAGGTAAGTTATTTCATGTGTTCCAAATTAGTAAAGCAGTATCTATGATTAAGAGTTTAATAATACTAGACCAAAGAAATAGTACAACACAAAGACGGACTAGTATAAAAGTATATCACATATTCTATATATTTCTGTAAAGCTTTGCACATCACTAGTGCTTAAAGTCAATCTCCATGCGTCGCCTGCCAAGATCTGAATACAATACTTTTGGTCGTGTGGGAATGCCCGTACTAGACTTATTATACTATCTATAAGAGAATGTATATATGTACTTGCAATATAAAATAATGTCTGCATTTATTTTAGTCTCTGTTGTTGATATACACAACAGTTTGATAAACTATTGCGTTTGTTAAATTGTAACATACACCTGTTTCTAGTAAACTCTATATCTTTGAAAAGATTATAACTTATAAGACACCTTTATAAAACAAATGTTGTTTATGTCATAATGTAATAATGATTCAATATTTACATTTTTTTTTAAGATAAACGCATCTTCGCATACATTGTTATATCTCGAATAAAAGGGATGATATTGGGAATGTAATTTTTTAGCTATGAAATTGAAAACTGGAGTTCCATTGAATACAGTTACATCAATCTTATTCGTACAAGCATCTTATTATAACAGCTGTTTATTTTCAAAATTATCTCCGCGCAAGGGCGAAGTAAGAATACTAACCTCTGTGGCCAGTATCGGCTTGTCGTAAAAGGCGACAAAAAAAACCCTAGCTACATGGTAGGGCCCCAAATCCGTCTAGATAACCACCCTTGGTCTATAAGTATGCCGTCACAAAAATCTTGTGTTGTGTTTCGGTATTTGTGACTCAAGTTCCTGTACCCATATGAAAAGGCAGCGTGTTCGCAGTGCTCCTAGCGTCGCAAACATCTATAGGAGATGGTAACTGCTTACTATTAAATTGGTCGTCAGCCTGTCTGCTGTTCTTCAGCAATAAAAAAACACCTTCATGGCACAGATGACTTCAGTCTTTATGTATTGTATAATATGTATTTATTTACAAATTAAAATTAAATAGGTGGTACTGATGTCATAACATGATCTAGTAGCCATAAAACCAGTATTATGCTGCTTAATTTGGGACTAGGTGGCGCTGTTTTTTTTTTGAACCCTTTTACGACCTTTTACGACAGGCCGACCTCAACCGCAGATGTTAGAATTCTTTCTCCAGCCCTGCACGGATAGAATGTATGAATAATCTCACTCACTCTGAACTTCCATCTTGCTTGGGAGCTTACGAAATTAAGCATGGTGATTTGAAAAACGGCAAAACTTAGTCATATTAATCAAGTCTTGACTAAAAATACTAGTACTAGGAAATGAAACCAGCATAAAGTGACATTAAATAACTCGTGGTAGGGCCTCAAGCCCGTCTGGATGGCGACCACCTTTGGTCTTAACTATGCCGCCATAATAACCTTGTGTTGTGTTCTGGCATTAATGATCTAAGTTCCTGTACCATTATGGGACAGCAGCGTATTCGCGATGCCACTGGCGTTGCAAACAACCATAGGCTACGGTAACTGCTTAATTCTAAGCGGGCCGTCAGCCTGTCTGCTGTCCTACAGCAATAAAAAAAACTCGACTCGCTGTAAAATTATACTACTTAACACGTAATATTCATTTAATTTTCTGAATGTACAAATTTAATGCGGATATTCTCATAATATCTGGACTTATTAATTACATTCTTATGGCGTGATTAAAACTTTCTACTCATTGACATCATTTTATATTAAATAAGAGATGATTTTAATTTAATTTTGATTATAATTTGTGAAGAAATAAATTTAATTACGTTTTTTTTATATTTAGCAGTTACCATCGCCTATGTGTGTTTGCAACGCCAGCGGCATCTCGAACACGCTGCTGTCCCATAAGGGTACAGGAAATTGGGTCACTAATGCCGGAACACAATGCAAGGTTATTATGGCGGCATACTTAAGACCAAAGATGGTCGCCATCCAGACGGGCTTGAGGCCCTACCACGTAGCTAGGATTGTTTTGTTGCCTTTTACGATAGGGCGACCCTGGTTGCAGATGTTAGTATTCTTACTCCACCTCTGCACGGAGAAAAACTAACATCTCTAAGTTGCTTTATCTTAGTTAAGTTATTACATGTGTTCCAAACTAGTAAAGTAGTATCTATGATTAAGTGTTTAATAATACTTGACCAAAGAAATAGTACGTAAACATTAATAAGGACGTAAACATTGAATTGTTTGGGTCAAAACTTTTTCTCCGTGTATGGGCGGAGTAAGAATATATCCCTGTGCCCGGGATCAGCCTGTCGTAAAAGGCGACAAAACAACCCTAGTTACGTGGTAGCGCCCCAAGTCCGTCTGATTAGCAACATAATAACCTTGTATTGTGTTCCAGTATTAATGACCCAGGTTCATGTACCCTTAGGGCCTACGCAGACCGGGACGCATTGGCAAGGGATTTTGCCGTCAGTCAGCGCACATTAGCCACTTAGATACCGCGGCATTCCAGTGCCTTGCCACGGCATGCCACGGCGCGACAAAGCACGCCTCGGCAGCTTCTGCTGCCCGATACACTTTTAGTCTTCAGTTGCGTTTGATCAAGTCAAAACGAGCGCCGCAGGCCTTGGCATGCCGTTGCCTACCCGCAGTACGCCACGGCATCCCGCCGCGGGAGCCTGTAGCGCGTCTTTCAATGCCGTGCAATGAAATCGCTTTCGATGCCACAGCATCATTTTAAAGCGTAGCAATTTATGTAGTATTTCTATATCGATACGTTTGAATGTCCATTAGTAAAAAATTTAATCCCTTACCATGCCGTCCCGGTCTGCGTAGGCCCTTACAGGATAGATATAGACGATGGTAACTGCTTATTATTCATTAGGCTGTCAGCCTGTCTGTTGTTCCTCAGTAATAAAAAAAACAAAAATACTAGTCCGATAGTAGAAGACTGTACGAATTCCAAATGTAAGACTTGTATAAAACAAACTATGGATAATTCTAGATTCTAATTTATTATACGAGTACTAAACCAGTACTACATATCCTGCGTTAATCGATCGGTGATTGTGACCTACATTAAAAGTGCGTATTATTAGAATATCTAGAAGGCCTATATATACCT
This sequence comes from Malacosoma neustria, assembly GCA_963693495.1. Lineage (NCBI taxonomy): Eukaryota > Metazoa > Arthropoda > Insecta > Lepidoptera > Lasiocampidae > Malacosoma > Malacosoma neustria. Next base: position 1,960,358 of record OY856378.1, on the reverse strand, counting down.
TGATGTTTTAAACATTTGTGACAGAGAAAAAGGTCGTGAACAATGATCAAAACATGATATTCAAGCTGAATATGCGTTTAATATCTTTAAAAAAAGAAACTACGTTATAATTGTAAAGGTGAACGTTTTAACATACATTTTAGTATAACTTTGCATGGTTTAATGGTCGCTTTTATGTGCACGGTTACGCAATGCAATTTTCCCAGCATTACAACGAGGCCCTTCTAGGCCTCGGAATACAAATACTATGCGAACTAGACTTACGCAACCCTACAGTTTAGAATTGGTGCCTTGAATAATTTAAATAGCCTCTCGAGTGGCATTTCGAAGTTGTTGAAATAGCTGTTTGAAAATCTTGCTTTTCGAAGGGTTTGTGAGAATAAAAGATAGTGTTGGAGAGATTTTAAAGTATAAGATTCGGGTAGAAACAAAAATAATCGAGTTAAATCCTATGCCATGCCATGTTTCGACAGATTACGGAATTAATACGATTTATAATCTAGTGTAAATACTATTTAATACATAATTTAAATTTCTCAAAATTAAAGGTTGTTCCAAATAATCACTGTCCAGTTGGCACCAACTGACTCTTTAAGGTGATCTGATCTTCGCCTCACTTGAAGAAACCTTAAATACTTCACGTTTTGCTCAACAATTCTCTTTTATTCCGTTTTTTTTAAATTGCTGTATAGAAGACAAGCTGACGGCCCACTTAATAATGAGCAGTTATTGTCGCCTATGAATGTCTGCGACGCTGCCTTCCGCGAAGAAACTTTAACTTAGTAATATATAAATAACAAATGCGATAGACTTTTTACACGCTCATATGTGCACACGACAATAAAAAGTTAAAGTCAGTATGTAAATCATAATAAGTTATATTAATAGTAATTACTAGTTACCATAACATTCTATGTTTTTCCATTACTTTTTTAGCATTGATTTTGCCTCAGTAAAGAAACAAGTGAGTTTTGTATAGAAAATCTTATAGTTCAAGAAATATTATGACGGATTAGTTTTCTAAAAAATTAAGGGTCTATACTAAACCATGTTATAAAGAATATTGTTAAAATTTTTACATAACAATCTATAAAAACGTCTTTATTAATAAATTATTTTAGAAACGTTCAAGTATTATTTAAACACCACATTCTCAACTAAAGACCATTTACCTATAAAATAACGATTATTCGATTATGACACATAAATTCAAAGCATTCAGTTGAATCCGTTATGTTACGTAACTTATAGTTTGGCCGATGAACGCGGGCTAGCAAACCGTTATTGCAGTGTGGTACAAGGAAGAAGCTGAAAGAGGACTTGAATAATAATTTTTAAAATAAATGAAAATTACTTTTACGAACAAGGTTAGTTTTCACAGGCATATTGCCATCAAATCCCAAGGTCGTCTCCTTTCAATAGTTTTTTTTATAAACCTCCATTCCTCACACGAGTGAGTCAGATCTATCAATTTACATTTTTTTTTTCAGAATCTTATCTAGAACAGTGGAGTGTACATTATATTCCAGTGCCCAATGTTTGTTCAAGAAAGATATAATGCAGGAAACAAATTAGGTGTAGAAATTACAGAAGAGTTAAAATTACAGTCCATCAATGAAGACCAAGATTGACTTTCTATTTGTGATTTTATAATTTTTGTCTAGGTATAGGTTTTCCAGAGAAATAAATAAATAAGGCTCGGAGTCTAAGAAATGATGATCACAATGCATAAAAATTGTCTAATCCGAATTGACGTAATTTTTTAAAGATATCATAAATATTAATGAATAAAAATAATTAAAATAAATAAGTAATTCATAATTTTTACCCGCTCTTATCAAGACCGTCTAAACGAAACAAATAAATACAATAATAATAAATCGGATGAAATATAAACTTTTTACTTTTGTGTTTCTATTTATTTTTAATATACTCGTAAATTTAGAAAATAATTAAGGTAAAAAGCTTCGAGGAGTAGCTGGGTATGCGGCGTTAGTAAAATCATTTTTTTAGTAAGACAAAAGCCAGAAATTGGCGACTTACTATTTTTTTCATAAAATACTCGCAGCACTTATAAGTTGCATCATATAATATTTATCGAGTAGAGACAGTAAAAAAGGTATTAAGTGCAGAATACCGTGGGATTCAAGCGACTTTACGCAATATTACTTAACTGATTCGCAAAGCATTTTAGTATTTACACTTTATATATACAATACTATGTTTTGTATTAGTAACAAAAACTCAATTTTTTAATATCAATAGTCTTGCCAGAATAACTGGGTGGATGTCAAGATTACTCTGAACTAATTATACAGAAATTTATCACAGTAACTTGATTGTATTTAAAACGAGGTTGAGTGTTGCCATCTAACTCTATAATCTAGTCATCGTTTTAGGAACGTTTTCCACCAATGGCAATATGAAAGCTATATTTTAAATGTGTATACATTTTTAACTTGTACATATATAGAAGTTACTGTAATAGTTTCTATCACAATAGGTTCATTTAACTAGCAAAATTAACTACGGTTACATTTGCCTTTGAGTTAAGTCTCTGTTACACACTTACATATATGTCCAGTTTCAGCTTCTTATATTTTACTTGCACGGACTTCCGCACCGTTGCCAGTGAAATCTGGTCGTCTTTGGACTAGATAGTAAAAACAATGCTTTACAGGCAATGATCCAGTAGCTTTTTAGCTATGTCACTAACAAGGTGGCTTCAGAAAATTCAAAATTCCCTGATACGGTTCTTCCAATAGTTTGATATATTTTTTCTCGACAACAAAACAGGTGGTAGTGTACTTAGCTAGTTGGTAGGGCTCCAAGCTCGTCTGGATAGTGACCACACCTGGTCTCTATATAAGCTGCCATAATTACCTTATATTGCATTAGGATTGATCCAGGTTCCAGGTAAACTGCGGACGGCCGCATGCTAGCAGTGCCCTGGCTTCGCAAACATTCATAGATGACGGTAACTGCTATTCAGTGGACTGTCAGCTATCGGCTGTCAGCTATTCCTCAGGAATAAAAGAATATCTCCTAATATAACCACTCAAATGTATGATCTCTTACCCAGTGACTTCCCTAGACCGATCAATTTGAATTTTACATTAACTCTTACTAACAATAGCTTTGTACATATGTTATGTAAGTTTATGCAAACAACTTCTAATATATAAAATTCTCGTGTCACAGTTTTCGTTGCCATACTCCTCCGAAACGGCTTGACCGATTTTGATGAAATTTTTTGTGCCTATCCGGTATCTATGAGAATCGGCCAACATCTATTTTTCATCCCCCTAAATGTTAGGGGTAGTCCACCCCTAAATTTTTTTTTTATTTTTTGACATTTTATTATTTTTATGGCAGAACAACGTTTGCCGGGTCAGCTAGTATATTTATAATAATTTCTTTAAAATCCTAACTTAAGTGTTTTGTGTTGTCTTCAGGTTCACAGAAATCCTAATACTGTCTAAATTTATATTATCTTTTTATAAATTTCTTTACACCTGGCATTTTTTAATATACTTTGAAGTTGGACAACCAATGTCACATGCGTTGAAGCCAATAATTTATAAAGAAGAAGAAGAAAAGAATAGCTTTCTATTTTTAAATATTAATCATAAACACTTAATACATTTTAAATTTTATTTTAACCACACATCGTTGTGAAATTAAACAGGAAATACACACTAAAATAAAAGAATACTCGTTGTATTTATCTTTTGTATTAGATATTGTAATTTTGTTTTAAAAACACGGCATGCCTATCAAATGCTAATTTGCTTTGTAATTATTTTGCGAGACCAGTTTCTATAGCGTGCAGCGCGTTCCAATTTCACTTCGGTATCGTCGCCACATAACTTCGTTTTTAACACATATTTGAGGTGTTGAAGTAATAGTAAAAGCCAATGCTCCATCATCGTCAAATTATTATTAATATAAATATATGTACTTCCTTTTTTTTAAGCGCTTTAATTGCAACCATGGCTTTCTAAGAAGGTCACGGGCTCGATTCACGTCCCGCGTCTGGGTGTTTATGTAAAATATGTATTTATTTACCAAAGAAAAGTATATATGTAGTATATTATTTATCTAGTACTGATAACACGAGTGCTATGCTACTTATTTTGGGACTATATGGCGGTGTGTTAATTGTCCCAATATATGTATTTATATTTATTTAAAAGTGAGTATTGTTACTGTTACGTCCGTGTTCTTACACGGAAATGCCCCTAAACTTAAAGGAAAACCCTTCGTTTGCCGGTGAGCTAGCAAAAAGAATGATGCACTTATCGCCTTTTATGTATGAGAAAGAAATGAAGGGCCATAATTCTACGCGTCGTCTAATAGTTCAAGGCCCTAAAAATACCCTACTTAGAAACTTAACCACACTAAATAATAATTGTTTTAAGGTTAATGCAAATATATATATTATAACCTTAGTTAAGCGACTTGATCTTGATCCTTCGTCGATATATTTGTTCTAGGTAATAAATACAGTTATCTGGACTTGGTAAACACATGTATAGGAGGGTCTTGTCACAAATATTCAATAAGATATATTAGGCATACATTTTATGTGATTACTTACTTATTATAATTCTATGTTAACCATTCAAATGTAGGATATATTTTTAAATTGAATCATAAATTATTGAAAAGACTAGATTCAAGTCTGGATGGGTCCTACCACGTAGCTAGGGTGGGTTGTTTTGTCGCCTTTACGACAGGCCGACCCTGGCCGCAGAGGTCCGTATTTTTTCTCCGCCCCTGCACAAGAAGTCTTTATACATATAAAGACTTCTTTCAGATATTACGTCATTACTGCTGCATATAATTACTGCTCTGCATTATAATTAATGAAAATAATCATAGCGTCCCTCTGGTGGGCTTGGGCCTGCCTCTAGAAGAATGGATACTATAGGTTGGCGGGTTACACATACCGGTGATCTCGATGTGCAAGTTTCCTTACGATTTTTCCCTTCACTGTCAGTGCAGGGCAATTATGCTATAATATACATATTGGGCGGGCGGGAAGAACTGCTTAAGCGGTGAATGCCACCATGGGATCTGATTCCGGATCTGGAGGAGATTGATCTTTGAGTGTAATTAATACCACTTATCTACCAGGTACCTGATCTTTTCTTAGACTAAACTTATAGGCTGTGGTTTTATATGTAGTTAGTATATACAGTATAGTTTTATTTTAATTTATAAAAGTAGTAAATGACGGATAGCACTACTGGGTAATGACAATAATTACCCATAATTAAGTGACTGTGGACGGGGAACGTCGCATGCGCAGCCTTCACCTACTAAACGGTACTTGGAATACGAGTACCTAAAGAAGTTTATTGTACTCGTATTATAATCATCATTATCATCATCTTAACGTTAAGTCCCGGTTGCAAAACTTTCGCTTCGGTGCTCGGGATTCGCTTTCCCACGTTTTCTTCTCCACTTTGCACGGTCTTCAGCATCCCTGATAGTCAGTTCATCTTGTTATAATATCAAAGGTACTTTAGAGCTAAGTGGTGTTACAGAAGGCAGCCCAGGACAGGTTATGGGGTCAATATGCACTATGTATATATCTCTCCATCTTCGAAACTTCTTAGTCCATTTCTCCTAATGCACTTATTGTTACATAATCATTACATACCGTGAAAAATAACATTGTGAGGAAAGCTTGCATCGATATGAGTGGTGTGTCATATAGTCTATTACCTCTAAGGGATGTGGTCAAGAAATTTTGAAATCAGAACGTGCATTAAAGTACTTAATCATATGACCGATTATTCGATGTTCAATAACATAATCGGAAACTGCTTGCTTCCTGCTTCTTGTTTCTCTCATTTGAACGATTCTCATAAGTTTTGATCTGTTTAACACGTTACACCAACACTTCCTTCGTCGAATCGTCGTAAACTAATAATATTTCATATATAAATGTGTGTAAGTATGTTTAAGTAAGTTCAAACATACTTTGTTACAGTACTTATTAATGAAAAAAAGGAAGGAGAAAGGACACGTCTTACGATTTATATACTCTGTTCTCGTCAAAAATTTAAGGTTTCAATTTTCAAAGTTCCATTTCATATCTTAAGGTTACTTTCTAAATACCATTTTACCGTATTCCTGTGGTCGCACAAAAGCATTCCGGTATTAGATATACCGGATATATAGGTAGATAGTATTATAATAACCTAAAACTTTGAATATAATATACTTCATATTTTATTGTTTGATTTAATATAACTATGTTTACGTTTGTCGATTACAGGCGCCGTACGTCGTACGACGACGCAGAGTAGCGCGAACGCGACGAGGGACTCGCAACTGCTGTCTCTCTTGAAAGCGAGGCGGCGGCAACTCATCCACGGCCGCCTCGCCACACACATAAACTCATTGGCGTCTTTGGCACATAAACCAAATAAGTAAGTCACCGTCATTCAAGATTTAACTCTAATTTTATTATAATAAATAATAATAATTCTTATTAACTGCTGATGCTACCCCACAAGGTTCAAATATTTCCTGCCCTATACCTACCTCTAAGGGGAGTTATCAACCTAGGCCACGAAATCGGCGGACCAGTTTAGCCGTTGGCCCAGGCGGTAGGCAGTAGGAGAACAGCGAGGTTTTTAGTGGGTAGTCGGATGTCCACGATCTTTTCCGGAATTCCACATACCCCTCGATTCCCCGGGTTGAGCGGATTCGTCAATCTTAACAGTTTTTCGTCGAAGGCAGGAATAATCCGTTATTTTAAGTAATGCGTTTTTATGACTTTCAAAAAAGCGATAGAACCCTGCTATATTTGTATACCAAATTAATAAAATCACATGACATAATTTACAAATAATGACAACATACAATTTATTATTATATTTCAAAATATTACAATTTAAAATATAGAAATACTGTGAAGTTATGTTTATACATACATGCAGTTTAATTACTACTTTGCCATAAACTCAGTAAAAGGTTTGTATTAAATGTTTTAAAAGTAATCTTGCTAATTATTCCAAGAATTTTTCTCAGCGCTGTACATATTCTAAGAACTAAATAGTTACTAAATACTGAGTGTCACATACATGCTTCGTATTTATAGTAAAGTCATCACCTAAAGCTTATTTTCAGTTAGCAGTTTTATTATTTTGTAACTGTTTGACTACATTCCTGATTTAATGTAATTATCCCAGTTTTATTGATTAATACCAAATTTAGTCCCATTAAAGATAAATAACAAATACAATAAATAATGGAAGTAAAACAATTTGTTTACAGGACCAACACAACTTTCGCTCAGTTAGAAGTTAAAGATTCAAATAACTCTATAGTGAAGAAAATAACTTTTTCTAACCTAACCAATGACCTGAGTCCGTCACTTAGACTCATCACCACAGATGGCACAAAAGAAATCAGACAAGATATTAAACCTCATGAGATAAGGCATCTTTTTATACCAAAAATATTTCAAGAAAACAGAAGTAGAGCTGGTTATATGAATAATAGAAGAAAAGAAGCTGTTGGATTGAAAGCAGTCACCACACAGGAGCAAGTAACAGATAGTAGTGTAGTATACGTCCCACCAGATAAAATAGAAGGTTTAGATAAAGATATCGATTTAGATCCTGATGAAGAGTTTCAAGTAGATGAGTCTAACCATGGATTATATCTACTTAACTATTCTGACACAGAAAACGTTACACAAACACCTATCATAAATATTACAATAAGTATAATAAAAAATAAAACCACTTTGAATTCTGTAACAACTACACCCATGGCTAACACATCCAAAGAAAATAAGACAGTAGTTAAAGAAGAATCAGAAGATAAGCCAGAACTAAATATTATAGCAAATAGCACATTTACATATCCAAATAATACTAAACTTGTTAAAATTGAAACTGACAAAGATAGTAGAGAAAACCAGACCCTTTATATGTCTGACGAGGTATATAATCACTTTAGGCCGTTAGAAACCGAGTTACCAGTAGAAGATATGGCTCCGTTTATTTATTTTGGACAGAAATTAGGTGGCCAAGTAATAAGCGATAACTTGACAAACTCGCCAACACTATCTGCATCTACAAAATCAGTAAATTTTATAGTAGCTCCTCCTGAAAAACGAAAGTTTAATTCAAGATATTCTGCAACTGAAAAATACAAAAATACTAGCATCGACGAAGAAGAAAATAACGAAGATATGGATGTATCTGTGGTAAAAAATATAATTGAAAAAAACAAAGTACGTAATACTGTTAAAGGACCAGCTCCAGCTAGACCCGTTGGCATCGTTAGTGCATATAGAAAATTTTCAACAACTACACCTTCTACTGTAAAATCGTTAAATATAGCACAACTTAATATAACAGACCCCATTGTACACAATGTTACTCCTACAATAGGTAAAGCAAGAGATAGCAATAATACAAATACGACTGCCATTACTAAAGATTTAGGGCTTAAAATAATATATAATTCTAATAATGTAACTATGAAAGAAAACCCTAAAACAAATACGTCTACGATAACAATGCCTCGAAATTTTACAAGAAGTTATTTTAATTTACGTAGACGACCTTCTAGAGTGACCCCATCAAGTACAAGTACAGAAGTATTACCTACTACTGTGTTTGATAACATTACTACGACGGAAAAAACCTCTACAGTTTATACTGCAGTTGTTACATCTGTGTCTATAACGTCGTCTATGAAAGGTGCGAACAAAACAGATTCTCCAAAGGAACTAGATAACACGACCGTTGTTGCTTCAAGCACTGACTCTACAAATTCTACAATATCTAAGGCTGTATTAACTAATGAAACGGAAACTACTTCAACTACAACTTCGACAACATCAATTCCTACTCAAAGATCTTATAGACACAGATTTAGAATACGAACAACTACTACTGAAAGTCCAAATAAAAATAAACCAATGGAATCTCCGACCAGTGAACAAATAAAAAATACGACTTTGAGAAACGAAACTATAACGACAATGGCTGATCATTTTGCGATATTACGGCAAGATACTGAAATTAGTAGTACATTGCGACCGAAGAGACGACGTCGGCCTACAACTACTACATCAACAACAATATTACCAACCACAACTTCAGAAAAAAGATCTACAGCAGAAACTACTCCCGCAACTAATATTTTCACAACTACTACAAGCAGTTTCAAACCTATAATTATATCACGGATTGCGTTAGACTCTCCTGATACCCTAGGAGAACAAAAAAATACATCCGAACAACCATCCAACGATTCAAAAACTGAAGAAAAAAACAATGCATCAGCGCAGAACGAGGAAGTAGTAATTGAAGCTGAGAAAACGTATACAGCATCGTACGTTTTAGCTGGCTTAGGATTTTTACCTGTCGCTGCCATAATAGTTTTCGTTCTAAGAAGTGTATTAAATAAGAAGACTAAAGAAATAGATACAGAGTATGAAGGATATTTTGAAGAAGGGGAAATAAAGAAAGAGTCTTCTATCACACCTGTGACAAGACCTCCTCTACCTACGCCTACTAAGCCTGATCAAAAATGGGAATTCCCAAGAAATAAATTAAGATTACAGACTTTGCTCGGCCAAGGAAATTTTGGACAGGTAAGCAAATATAATTCATTAATGTCTATCATGTAGAGCTTACATGTGTACTGGCGGTGTTGGATGTATCGCAACTTAAGTTAGAAAATGTATAACTAACTCAATATGTATATTTCAGTTGAATGTTTTATTATTATGTTAATTAATTTTTTACTGTGTCAAAATAACTTTTACTCAAATAACTTTTCTTGAGAAATTAATTTCAAGTTTTATAAGTTCATTTGTCTCTCAAAAGTTTTATGTTGGTTGTAATCTAAGCTTTTACTTTGGAGCTTGGGATACGCTGTGTGTATCATTGCCTTTCCATAATATATCTTGTGCAAATATGTAAGCAAAAAAGAATTGATATGGCTAAATTTATTTTTTACATACGCGACATTCATCTGAATCGATCCCAAAACTACAAACTGAATATTATTAATAGAATAAAAATTATTATCACAAAATATTATAAGGTTGCCCTTTTTCACTGTATTTCAGTTAGAAGACTCAGCAATTCATTAATTATATGACTCCTTATAAATAAAGTGATGTGAGGTTAGTCTTCTTATAGGTCGGTATCATATGGTCCAAGGAGATATAATTTTTATTAGAGATTCCCAGTAACCAAGCGCAATTATACTACAAATTAATAGTTTAAAAAAATACTAACTAAGCTATAATTATGTAAAGAAAATAATAATCAACTCTTATATTAGGTATGGAAAGCTGAAGCGGATGACTTGAACGGACACGACGGGCTAACCAGACTAGTAGCAGTTAAGAGCATCAAGGAAACAGCTTCGCAGAAAGAGAAGCAGGAACTTCTCAACGAGATTTATATAATGCAGAAGATAGGGACACACCCTAATGTTGTCACATTATTGGCTTGTTGCACAGAACAAGGTAAATTTTATTTCAAATATATTTACTTAATACCCAATGTACCTCATTACAATAAAATAACTATTTAACCACCTATTCAAGGTAGCTTGATATAAACACTACATTAAATTATCTTGATTAGCAAATAACAAAATGGATAAAAATATAATTAAATATAACTTTAGATAAAAAAAATTGGTATTTCGCCGTATCTAGTCATAATTATGTGGTAGTGTATGGTATACATCCTAGTTTGTGTAGTTTTTGTTGTTTGAATTCGAGTTGTATATTTTGTAACAATTCCTATATGTCTTCCATTTTAATTGTGTTACAGCGCCCTCTGCGAGTAAGTTTTGCTATCTACTGAATAAGCTCAATACTTTATCTGTATTTACAATAGATGACGCTGTCCATAAATAATTACTTTAAATTGTGTGTATTGCTCAGACTGTTGAAAGAAATAGTAGTAGTAGAAACAGAAATATATTGTCTTTTTTATAGTAATAGCTTTTATAGTAATATATGTTTTATAATGTGTTTTATTGATTACCACTTCGCACAATTGAGCCGTAGTTTTCTAAAATGTACGATTTTTAACCACAACAGCACAATCTACACTATATTGACTTTTACACACGTATTTAAGTTAGCTGCTTAATTATAGATTTAATTTAGATGGCACTAAACTGGTATTCTGTTTTTACTATCCAACGCTAGATGGCGCCAGCCTCTTCTCTATGTTTGTTTACAGCAGTTTACGATATTGAACGAATACATTTTTCTATGCTTTATAAATTATTTGTATATAGTGTTTATAATATGTAACAAATCAATTTCTTTCTTTTTTGCATATTTTAGAACCCTACCTCCTAATTATGGAATACGTGATGTGTGGAAAACTACTGACATATCTGCGTGAGCGGCGTTCGAGGCCAGATCGGTTCAGTGGCAGCGGCACCCTCACTTCCAGGGATCTCACCGTCTTTGCGTACTGCGTTGCCAGGGGTATGGACTATATCGCTTCAAAGGGTGTAAGTATTTCTTTTATTTTCTTCGTGCATATCAAACAGATGCAGAGCATCTTTATAATTTCCATCCAAATTAACATAAACTTATACTGGTGGGTACACCGCTAGTACTAGCGGTACTGTACCCACCAGTACTCTTTTGTGTGTTACTGTGGACATAAGTCTTCTTTGTGTCCACAGTTTGCATTTTGTAGCCCAGCATCCACTGTTGTTTACAGTTCCAGGGCAAAACTTTAGCAAATTTTTTTGAGCCGGTGCCTTTCTTTTTAGACCAACAAGGTACAATTAAAAAAGCTGAAATCAATGTGGCTAAATTGGATTTCAACGAGAGATGCTGCAATTACATTAAATTTGCAATAGTGTTTCCAACAAAATAAATCTAGTTGTTTTTCAAACTTAGACTTAATGATATAATCACATTAAATTATACATACTTTCGAAGTTTTGGTTTGAAGGCTATGTCTAAATATGATTTTTGCTTTTATTTTATTACGCAGTAATTGAGGTTACCCAGTAATTAAGGAATTGGAAATAAAATAAAAGGAATAGGAATTATAATTAAATATTCTGCCTTTTTTTCCAGATTGTTCACCGAGATTTAGCAGCTCGTAACGTGCTTGTTGATCACAACAAGCTGTGTAAGATAGCGGACTTTGGTATGTCAAGGTGCGCGGGCGCCGGTGCGCGTGGCTGCAGAGGCGCGCTACCCGTACGCTGGATGGCGCCTGAAGCGCTGCTTTACAACGTTTACAGCCACCACACGGATGTTTGGGCATTCGGAATACTCTTATGGGAGATTGTTACTCTAGGTTAGTGTTTAATTTTAATTGAAACATTTGAAAATGTATTTTCCTTGTATATAAAATGTTGTTGTAATAAATAAGTATTGGTAGCCAAGACTTTTGTGGCCTTATTCCCCGTTATACTATTTAGACTCTACTAAAACAGTACAAAACTGATGATTTCGTAGAGAGTAAAACGGCAATTCTAGTTAAAACCAATGTATTTTTTTTTATAAATAGAAATATACATAAACACCCATGTTTTGGGGACAGTAAACGAACCCTCGCTCCCGTAGATGTATAGGCGTGCGAAAGCCGTTTCGCCACGGAGGATTTTTAAAAATTAAATTTCAACAAATTGAAATCATACTTCATAAAAAATCATAAATACTTTTATATAAATTGAACTTGTTTTTTAACAATATTTCGTTAATAATGGTATAGAAATACAAATGTTATTTATAGTTTTGTATTATTTTTACTGTGTTATTTTTGTAGAATTAAGAAGCAAATTATTTTAAATATATTATGGTAATATATTAAATAAAGTTTTACTATTTTACCTCTTTTCAAGGTTCCACACCATACGCGACAATGTCTGGCCGAGAAGTCTTGACTGCTGTCACAGAAGGGTACAGGCTGGAGCGACCACCGCACTGCAAGGTGCAATTATACCGTGCGATGCATGCTTGCTGGCACGCGGATCCATCCCAACGACCTTCCTTTGCCACTCTCAAGGCCCAATTAGCAGAACTGCTGGACAATGAGCCCTCAGAAGGAAACTATGTTGATCTAGATTCCTTCTACCAAGAGTCTTCAGTTTACAGTGATCCTTCGGCCATTATCAATGACGAGGATGGCCTTTCAGCTGAGTACGATCGAGAGAGAAGGTGTTTTAGAGAGTGAGTTATTTTTAACACCGTAACATTATGATATAATTTTTTTTCTCACTGAATTAACTCATAGCTATCTTTAATAGTATATTTATTTCAGAAGGACTATGTTAGGTTTTAATTTTATTAAGAGAATACTATTGACTGTTTTCATTTTATTTTACATTACATACTTTCAGATTTTGTGGGTAGTTTTTTTTATTGCTGTTGGACAGCAGACAGGCTGACATTCCGCTTAGAATTTAGCAGTTATCGACGCCTATGGGTGTTGGCAACGCCAGGGGCATCACGAACACGTTGCTGTCACATAAGGGTACAGGAACTTAGGTCACTAATGCTGGAGCACAACAAAAAAGTTATTATGGCGACATACTTAAGCCCAAAAGTGGTCGCCATCCAGACGGGCTTGGGGCCCTACCACGTGGCTAGAGTGGGTTGTATTGTCGCCTTTTACAACAGGCTGACCCTGGCCGCAGAGGTCCGTATTCTCTTTCCGCCCCTGCACGGATAACATAACTCTCCAATTAAAATTAAATTTGAAGTCTACAATTCCGAATTAATTATATTTAAAAACCTACTTCACCGTCATATTCAAATTATTTATTTTATTTAAGTATGATTGAATGCATGAAATAACTACGTATTTTAAAATAATTTTTAGACTCCAAACGAGCCCAGCCAAGTTCGAAAACAGAGCGTTCAACTTCCGAGACGAAGATCTGCGAAACAAATTCGGTATTGGTACTCCGAGAATGGGCGGATTCGGTATAAGGGATGTTCCCTTCAGCGACAGGAACTTTTCGGATACCGACTTCTCGGAACGAAATTTCAATGATAAGAACTTCACCGACCGTAATTTTACGGACAATAATTTTAATGACACAAATTTTAATGAACGAAAAGATGGGAAATTATCGACAAATAGTTTTCAAAGAGACAGGGAGCGAGATAACCCCTTGGTCAGTAGGAATAGTTTTAATGGGTTTCCTAGGATAGGTACTAGAGATGGCCACTTTCAGATGACTCCTGAAGGGAGGAATAAGAGGGTGTCTGAATTTGAATGTGACATTTAGGTTGACCACCTTTTGCTAATTAGCCTTCGATAAAAAAGATGGCCTAAAGTGACTGATCTGAGCATTTTTTGTGCTATATTACTTAGTGCCTGAATTTTCGACGTAACACAATTCTACGCTAAACTATTACAATTAATTTAAATTTCCTTACATCGCTCATAGCGGACATTTTTGGCCCTATAAACACAAGCTTATTTAAAACCAGGAGGCGAATAATTAACTATTGGTCATTATACTGCGTTAGTATTATGACTGAGTTAGTTTATAATACCCATTGTAATTGTCTTGATTAAATTGATTTTATAAGTCTCATAAGAATCTCATAAACGTAAAAATAGATACTGTTCTGTTTTGAACAATGCAATAACATTAGATTCTAACTTAGTCCGCAAATTAAAATTTAAATAAAAATTTAATATAGCAACATTATTTCTTTTTATAATTAAAAAAAATGAATGTACTTTAATACATTCTTTAATTTTTTTAAATTGATTTCTGTCTATACTGTAAACAAGAGATTAATAATAATTTAAAGAAGGATAATTTCTTAAAAAATTTGCACTGATTTTGACACAGTTTGATTTTATGCACTGCAAAGAGTGTCATGACACGTTATTAATTAGTTTTAGTAGGTTTTTAGTTTCATAAATCTGAAACTAAAAGACTTAAACAATGTGAATTAAATTTGTAAATAATTTGTTAACTTATACTACGTATAATAACAGTATTTTATATATTAAAGAGTTTCAAGATTACTCTAGACTTTTGATAATAGTATCTAATAAATTTAATTTACTTTACAATTTAATTACATGAGGTCAATTTAATAACTAAAAACAAAAATTTACTGTTAATATGATTACATATTGTGTAATTTATATTATTTTAATAATAAAGATCAACGTTACTAAGTTAATTATTTTAGGTTCAATATTCAAAAGTCTCGAGTTTCTTCCAACTCTAATTGACGTTAACGTAAAAAATGGTGTAATATTATTTGTTGTAAATAAAACATTTTTGTAAAGAAATAAATGAAAATGTGTGTTATCTGTGTTATAGCTACTTATTATTTTAAATTTTCCATTAGTTGGATAAAATACCTTATACGGTAGGTAATTGGTTAAACTTTCTAGTAAAAGGAAATGTGTAAAATCTAATGTTTTTTGAGATATTTATTTTTGAATAATAAAATAAATAAAATACTTAAGTTTACAACATCAAAAAATACTCGTCCCCACTGACATAATTTTCGATACTATGCATTATAAAATAGTAAACAACATTAAATGAATAGAAAAAAAGAGAAAATTGTGAAAAAGTCGCTACAAATTAATAAATATAATGACTATGCAAATACATACAGTGACTGTGTTGTAACCTCTATATAGTGAGATGAGTGTTGAGGTTAGATTTATTAAAAAAAATTGTTTTAATACTTCATTACATTGGTTAAAACATTGAGGTTGAAATCACGTATAAAGTATAATAGGTTATATATTGTGAGATATAACAATAATAATATATATATTTTAATACTATTATTGTCTTCCCGTCTCAGTTATTTAATTACTTTCTAGTCTTTAAAAAAAATTATGAACGGTAAAGTGTGTTTGTACGATTTGATATTAAGATTGTAAGTTCCAGAAAGATTATATTTTATTAAAGATTAATGTATTAAAATGACTGATTTGTATCATTTCATCTATGGTTATATTATAATAATTAAAAGAAGGTATTGCGGGACACAATGTACAAAGTTTCGTTTGTTTTTTACTAAACAATATACACATTGAAGGATGTAGTTTTAAAGACGTTTGTTACCTTAATGTTGGAAAGAGTATGGAAGTAATGGATAGTTTCGGATCGTGAACATGCTGCTGTCCCATAAGGGTACAGGAACTTGGGTCACTAATGCCGGAACACATCACAAAAAATTTTTATGGCGGCATACTTAAGACCAAAGGTAATGTAAGGCTATCCAGACGGGCTTGGGGCCCTACCATGTAGCTGGCGTGGGTTTTTTGCCGCCTTTTACGACAGGCCATCCCTGGCCGCAGAGGTCGGTATTCTTTCTCCGCCTCTGCACGGATAGAATGATGTAGAACTTTCATCCAGGTAGAACTAAACTCGTTTATTTCGGAACTCAGTGTTCGTTATTAAGTTCTGTTTAGTTTTAGTCCAGTCTTATACTAAACTTCTGCGCGCTTTGTTATGTTGTTTACGAAATATAAATTTCTTGTGCCAAATAATTTTTTTTAAATATTTGCATAGGTTTGGCAACTGATGAACCATAATAAAGAACCTAATACTGAAAAAATTGCCTTTTTAGATGCTACTGAACTAGTAGAAAAACCTGTCTCATTTATCCTCTACCTGAGTCTAGGAAATATGTTATAATTGTTTTATGGAGTACATTAGATAACTTAAAAAACTGAAAACTGAGTGACAGGATAAGAAATAGTGAGATAAGGAAACGTTGTGGTCTGAAAGAAGATGTAGTGACAAACATTGAGAAAGGTATGCTGAGATGGTTTGGCCATGTTGAGAGAATGAATGAAGAACGATTGACGAAAAAAGTGTATAAGGCGAGTGTAATTGGAAGTGTTGGAAGGGGTAGACCTAGGCGGACGTTTCGAGACCAGATCAGGGACGTCTTGAAAAAAGGCCAGGTCAAGAGTACCCTAAACCGAAGGGCATGTATGAAGGGAATAATGAAAGTGGACGAAGCGAAACAAGTATGTAAGGATCGTAGCAAGTGGAAAGAAGTGGTCTCTGCCTATCCCTACGAGAAAGAGGCGTGATTATATGTATGTATGTATGTATTAGATATCTAGTTATACTGGAATTTGAAGATAGGTGTTTTAATTAGAGCTTAGTTAATACGACATCCGTGGCGCAACGGAATATATTTATTCAATTCAAAGAGATCATTCATTCAAATATCAATCATAACTGTACGGTCAAATGAATGAAAAAAAAAATGTTCTTATATTTAACATCTAATTTTATACATTAGTAAAAACCAACGGTACGAGTTTTCACGAAATATAATATTTGAAGACAGTCTCCTATCTTTAAAAATTCATATAAAATGTGTCCAATTCATAAAATATACGAGTGACTGTAATATTATGATGGCAAAAATATATCAGGATTATCGTTAGAAGCTTAGTAACGTATAAGTTTCACTGTTTTAGTACATTAGGTATATACTATATTTCATCTCTTTATATGTTGTTTTTTAAAGTTGCTAGTTATTAGGTGTAAGTCAAAGGTCGCCAGAGAAAGAGGCATTGAATCTGGAAGACGTTCGTCAGGTCAGGAACCTATCCCAGGAGGTTTTGACCCAGGGTTGGCTGAGGATTCTCAAGCCCCCAAATCCGGGCCGGGTCACAGTTGGTGCAGATATTAATGGAACATGGCTGTTTCGGCAAATATGTACCTGCATCAAATTGCAGGCTGGGAGCTCACTCGAGCTTGCGCAGAGTGCGGTGTACCAACCGACACTGTCAAATATACGGTGTTGGAGTGGACCGCTTGAGGTATCCAAAGAAGACTCTTAGTGGAAGTTATCGGTCCTAATCTCTCGCTACGGAGTTTGGTAGTACAAATGTTCCGTAGTAAAACCTACCGGGAAACCGCCGTGAGGGAAAAGAAGAATGATATGGCGGCCCTACCTATTCGAGTGACTATCGATGCAAGCTACTCGGGAGAGCCAGGGGGCCTCACCGACGAAGACATATGTGCGGGGGGATATCTCTACCCAGACCTATCACTTGGTTGGGCAATTGTCACCCGGGAAACTCCATTTACAGATGCATGAGCCAAAGATATCTCAGAGCAATATCCAAAAGTCGATCCTGCAATGTCTGCATGTAACGGTTTGGGTGGCGACCAGGGTTCTAGTCACTAAGTCGTTGCGGCCATAAAATCTCGGCCAGTATCGCAAAGGTGACCGCCGTAGGGTTTGAACGGTGAGGCTGACGTAACTACGTCGCCTTCTCCCGAAGTTTCAGCGTGGTGCTGGTTATTTGGTTTTCCTAGTATACAAAAAAAAGATGTCAGTCGGAGGTATAAAATAAAAAATACTATGTAATTTAGATAATATTAGTTAAAGAATCGTTTGCACTAACACTAGCTTTTATAACAGTTACCTGATCTGTGTGTAATTTATTTTTCTTTTTAACTTTGTATAACATTTTTGAGATGGTTTGGCCATGTCGAGAGAATGAATGAAGAACGATTGACGAAAAAAGTGTATAAGGCGAGTGTGAATGGAAGTGTTGGAAGGGGTAGACCTAGGCGGACGTTTCGAGACCAAATCAGGGACGTTTTGAAAAAAGGCCAGGTCAAGAGTACCCTAAACCGAAGGGCATGTATGAAGGGAATAATGAAAGTGGACTAAGCGAAACAAGTATGTAAGGATCGTAGCAAGTGGAAAGAAGTAGTCTCTGCCTACCCCTACGGGAAAGAGGCGTGATTATATGTATGTATGTATGATTCCTTAAAAAATCGTGTACCGCGGCGACTACTGCGTTATTATCTTCAAATTTATGGCCTCTGGTGAAATAGGTAGAAATCAATAGGAGCGAGGTCCAGTGAATATGAAGGATGCTCTATCAATTCGAAGCCAGGTTCTTGAATGGCAGATATCGCAACTGTGAACTTGTGCGTGGGGGCGTTATCTTGGTGAAACAAAACAACTTTACTGAGTTATTTAATGGCGGGTCCACTGCTTGCCTATTTCCTCACGCAACTTTGTTATTTGTCCTGCGTACAAAGCCCCCGTAATAATGGCTCTATGATTAAGGTATTCGATCATTACCACCCTTTGGCTGTCTCAGAAAAAAAGCTCATGATCTTACCGGCGGATGGAATCGCCTTAAATTTCTTCGGAGTTGGAGATGACTGTCTCTTCCAAGTCATGGACTGGTTTCCGGGTCATAATGGTGAAGCCATGTTTCTTCCATACTTATGAATCGAGCCAAAAATTGGTCAAGATCTTGTTACAACAAATCCAAACAGCTTTATGACATTTTCAGTCTCGTTTGTATCTGTTCCTCAAAAAGCATTCTGGGCATCCAGCGCGCTCACACTTTTTGGTTGTGTATAATATTATGGACACTTTTTATAGAAGCCTTCATTTCTTCTACTATAAAACAATTAGTAACACGACGATCTACCAAGACAGTGTTTTCAACTTTTTTAATCATTCAGTCACTACCGATGTGGGGCGTCGCGTGCAGGGGATCGTCGTTAATGGAACTTCTTCTTCGCTTGAACTCAGTACCCCAACGCGCAACCGTAGAATATGGAGGAGCATGAACCCCTAATGTTAAATGTTACTCTGAAGTCTTGATTTACCAGCTCCATAGTAAAATATTTCAAATAGAAATATTTTATTACCACGCGAACTTCAATTTTATTTATTTTATGAACACGTTCCAACACGACACAAACGAATGAGTTCTATTTTTAAAAAACAAAAGAGAATTGATTGTTTTTTTTCATAATTTTTTTTCTTTCTAAGGAGAATGTATTGTATTATCACTATTTATTGAACACCCCTCGTATTTTTGATGCCTGGACTGTGTATGTTTGTTGACTGTTATTATCACAGTAAAATTCTCCAAGGCATTTTCCATGACGTTTTCCATAATTTCTTATGTAAAAAAGCAACTTAAAATATATGTATCAACATTATTTTTTATTAAGCTGATAGTCGTCAGATTCCGTAAGCAAAATCATGAAGATATCCTTCCTTTCTTTGAATGCTGTAGAATAACAGAAAGGCTGACAGCCAATTCCATAGCAAATAGTTACCGTCGCCCATTGACGTTTGTGACTTCAGGAGCATCGCCAAGAAGCTGCCATCCACTTAGGGGGACTGAAACCAGTCAATTATGCTGAAACACACACAAGGTTATTATAGCGGCCTGTATAGAGACCAAGGGAACCTTAATACCGAGCTTGGGTTGTTTGTTGCACTTTACAAAAGAATGGCCCCGGCGGCCGCATGGGTCATGTCACTTACTCCGCTCCTATGTAGAGAGAAGCTTTCTGTGCTTCTTCTATATATAATCTATTTTTTAATTCAAAAGTAATTAATTTATTTTTTGCTGAATTTATTGCTTAATTTTTTTCAGCAAAAAAAAATCCTTAATATGCCAAATTTCAACCTCCATCTGGGTAATTTTCGTAAAAACTGTACAAAGTTTTATTTTCCGTATTATTAATATAATAAATTTTACCATGAAATTGAAAGAGAAATAATAAAATTATTATTTAATATACGGTAGGCTTTGATGTAGTGGTCAATGCCACACATTCCTAGCCAAAGACAGAAGAATAATAATATGGTCACTTCGTTTCTTTCCAGCATGTCATTAAAGGTAATGGACTTTCATTCCTATTTATATTTCAGAAACATAGGGTATATGTCGCTAAAAAGACAATAAAATTATTATTTAGTTTTCTTTATAGTTTTTTGTTCTAAATACAATAAATTCACATTTATCTGTTAATAAAAGTAGCGTATAATATGTTATTTTCTTAAAATTGAAAATAAGAAGAAAAATTAAATTCTAACAGATGTTCTGTTAAAATTTATATCTGAATTTCTTCATAAATACATTGTAATACAAATTCTTTAACTAAGCTATGTTATCACGATCGATAAACAGGAAGAATTCTGGAACCATTTTTGGAACACCCAAACGAGAGTAAAATCATTATTGTACATTTACCTACGAACTATTTGAGCAGGGGCGGAGAAAGAATACTAACCTCTATGGCCTGGGTCGGCCTGTCGTAAAAGGCGACAAAACAACCCACCCTAGCTACGCGGTAGGGCCTCAAGCCCGTCTGGATGGCGACCACCTATGGTCTTAAATATGCCGCCATAATAACCTTGTGTTGTGTTCCGGCATTAGTGACTATACCCTTATTTGACAGCAGCGTGTTCGCGATACCACTGACGTTGCAAACACCGATAGGCGACGGTAACTGATAAATTCTAAGCAGGCTAATGTATATAAAATCAATTTCTCTGACTATTTACTTACGTATATATTTCTCTAATCAGGATGATTTAACACAGTTTCGTAAGCTTATACTGTTGGTAAAGGCTTTTAAAATGCCACTGATTAACGTGTAAGCACTTTCGATACAAACCGCAATGATGTTAAGCAATTTTCTTTACATCTTTCACATAGTATGTTGCAAGAATGAAGATGCGAAAGTTATCTGCAAATTTCAGAGGGTTTTTAGTGCCCAAGACTTTACCTGCTAGGGGGACATCAATTAATTACGTGAGCTCAGAATGGGGGGTGGGGTCCAATGAAATCTCACCAAATCTCATTTAAACCGAGGGGGGGATAATCGAAAATCTCACCTCACCTTCAAAAAATATAAAATATTACATATATTAAAAAAATTATTTTGTGTGTTTATTTTGCTTGCTATAATAAATCTCATGGCTATTAAAATAATTTAGTTCGAGAAAAACATAAAAAAAGAAAAAGAATGTTCCGGGTATTTAAAAGAAAAGACAATAGGCAAAGTATAGGCAACGTATCGATTATTCCCTACGCACGAATTCTCCAAGTTACGACAAGAGTTATATTTTTAGCGCCAATCTCACGTAAGAGGAGGGGGGTCCAGGCAAATCTCACTAAATCTCACATAGGGGGGGGGGGGGTTAGTCTAAACTGATCGAAAAATAGCTCACGTAATTAATGGATGTCCCCTAGCATATGTTGCGCATGAGCTGTGTGAATTCTTCCAAATGCCTTTATTGGTACACTTAATTGTGACTGTTTGATATTTGAATTTTGATAATAAGATTTACTGATTTCGAAAAAATTGGGGTTCGCGGTATAGCTGATAATACAAGTCAATGTGTTCTTGTTCAAATGATTGAGAGACCTATAGCTCGCGTTTTATTTATTTGAGCAAAGCTTCTTAGCACTTTTGTGATTTGGAAATTCGATGAAACGGAAAAGCAACATTTTCATAAACAGGATTTAGCCTGCGAGAGAATGATATATAATACAAGTTAGTGTTTCTTATAAACTTCGCCTCCTCTTTGTTTGGGCTTTCGTAACTTTTTTACACTAATATATGAAATTTAATATACTTTTCTGAAGTGCAACTTTTGCCGTATGTGAATTGCACTGCACGCATATTTTTTGTATGTTTATTTACTAAAAATATAAATCTACTCTAAAAATATTTTTATACATAAGTATTTTAAATATACTTTTATTCGCGGATTATCAAGCAGCCAGCCGACGCAGATGATTTATAATACTAGTCATACTGCAAAAGTCTTACCAGCTGTTGTCAGCGAAATAATATAAAAATTTAAAATATGGAGTTTATTTATATATCGTACTACAATGGGATAATCTCATCTGGTAATTCATTTCGAATGAACTAGAATATCTCTTTGTGTGCTTGTGTGTAAGAAGGTTATTTTGTTAATATACATATATTAGCATAACAAATTAAAGTGACTTTTAAATTTTTTTAATATATTTGACTCCACTGTTTATTTTATGGTTATTTTAAAAGAACTAATCGGCAAGAGAATATATTAAAAATATTAAAAAATTAGTATTAAAACACTCTGTATTATTTTAAAAGATGGCTGAACAATGGTTAAATCATAAAGAAAGCAAGCGATCACGATCAACCGCACGCTTCTAATATCCACGCGGTTTCCTTGTCTCAAACCACTTGTTAATAATGAATTCTAATAGACTATTCACCTTTGGAATTGTCATAGTATTCTGAGTTTAATTTTTTCCCGGGTTAAGTAAGTACTTACACGAACTTTTTAACATCTTATAACGACACTCTTCATCAGCCGTCTGTAGGGAATACTACCTGTCATTTGGTACAGGCAGGTTTGGTTTTTTCTAAGTGGTACGGCTCCTTGCCCGACTGGATGTCAACCAGTCTTGATTTTAAAATTTGCCACCGTGATGAACTTGTGTTGTATCCCGGCTCTTATAATCGAGGTTGCAGTTCTACAGTGCGTTGACAATGCCTCTGGTATTGCAAACATCTATTGGCGACAGTGTTCACCTAATATAGGGCGGGCCGTCTGCCAGTCTATCGATCTGGTGGTGGAATAGGATCACTTATAAGAGTGTCTTCCAATGCAATTGCCACAATTACTCCTAGCTTCATCTGTGCAGGGGCGGAGAAAGAATACTAACCTCTGCGGCCGGGGTCGGCCTGTCGTAAAAGGCGACAAAACAACCCACCCTAGCTACGTGGTAGGGCCTCAAGCCCGTCTGGATGGCGACCTTTTTGGTCTTAAGTATGCCGCCATAATAACCTTGTGTTGTGTTCCGGCATTAGTGACCCAAGTTCCTGTACCTTTATGGAGCAGCAGCGTGTTCGCGATGCCACTGGCGTTGCATACAGCCTGTCTGCTGTTCTACAGCAATAAAAAAAAAATAGCAGTAATGCTGATTTATATATCAACTCAAGTAAAGGAAGTATAATGGAAAACGGAGCAAGAGAAGTGCTATTGTATCACCATATCGTAGTTAGAATTAGAACGAAGAACTCGTCCTTGAGTTAGATTATCCATTATAATAGCGAATTCTCCCTGATGTTAATAGTAGGTACCAAATAGGATATAATGAGGTAATGGACCAAACAGGCTGACGGCCCATTTAATCGTAAGCAGTTACCATCCACTATGTTGTTATGTCGATTACGACGCCAGGGAAACACGCTACTTTACATGTAGAGGAACTGGAGCCTGGGTCTCTAATGTTAGAATATAACACAAGGTTATTGTGGTACTATATTCCGAGACAAGGGGTGGTTGCCATTCAAACGGGCTTGGGGCCCTACAACTTTGTTTGGCAGCCTTTTACGACAGGCCGACATATTTTCTTAGTGTCACCCGTAACGTAAGCTTGCATAGTTGTTGATTTATTATTAAAAATGCTGCTAACATTTACAAAACAGTAGTTGAACATAATTAAAAATAATTTACATGATACAAACATGATTAAAAAATCATTGTAACAAATAATTATAGCATCTTACTCATAAGGAGTTTTTTATGAATCAAACTTAGAGCGAAAACAAACTTTCTTATGTCTTGAAATAGTTTTATTATAATAATAGTAATTTGTTAATATGACCTTTAAAATGTAATTGATCATGTAATTGACGTTTCTTTGTTATATTAAAAAAAATCACGTAATAGCATTTTTTATAAATTAAAGAGTTAACCATTCGTTTGCAGTGAACCTTAAAATAAATGAATAAGGTTGAAAATAGACTAAAGCATTCGAGTTTGAGTGAAAATATAATTTTGCTAAATTCATAAATAACTTTCGTAATTTGAACAATATCGAATGAGAAAGCATTTTGCATATAAAGAGGATTATAACAGACTATTTAACAAAATTATAGCTTTCCAATGATAAAATTTACAATCATCTTTATATCTCAGGGCATAGAGTTTGGTGTCGTTCGTTCATAAAATATAGTAGTAACAAAGTACTTTTAAAGCAAATAAAAAAATTTATGTAATACAATTTAGTACTATTGTGAGATAACTTTTATCATCTGATCAAACCTGACCTGTAGTGAAAGTGTCAGTTCCGGCAAAATTTGACACCTGGATTCGTGAGAGTATACCATAACGTATGCTTGTATCTTGCGTGCGTTCATTTGATTTCTGAACGACAAGAGCAGCGCGCGCGCATCCGTGTGACGATTCCACAAACTATGAATTAATTTTGTGTTATAGTGGTATTGATATGTGGTTTTAATTTGCAAAAATGGCGAGTGTAATTACAAATATAATACTAGTGACTGTTTTAATATATGCTAACGGATATGACATAGAAGAACTTCAATTTGGCAGTGATGAAGTTATGATCGCACAAGAATCTGGGAGATATCAGACAATAGTAAAGCCTCCTTTTAAAATGATAAAACCTACAGGAGATACAAATTCTCATAGACCCCAATTTGTTCATGATTCATTAGAAAAAGTTGATTTAGAAGATTTTCCGGAAACATCTACCAAGCGGACTTTAGTTAAAAATTACAAATCATCATCACAGATCAGAACAAAGGAAGGGATTGTTAAAGAAGCAGTTTTAAAGGCTTTGGAGAATAAAGATCACATTGGAAAACTTGTGCAGATGATTCCCATTATTCAATCGATGACGGATTCTCAAAAGAGGGCGCTGGCTTCATTCGTTGCCAGTCAGGTAGCTGCTACTCCTGCCTATAATCACATGAGTTTATCAGAGGTATTAATATTTTTTTTATATTGTCATAGTTAGCGGTATTTAAGGTGTCTGCATACAAATCTATGACCTTAGTAAAATTGATTAAAACTAAGCTTGTCATTAAACTATATTTAACTAAATAATTTTTTGCACTTCTGAAACATTTAAAATTATATGCACTTCTATTAACTTATTTATTTCGGTAAAAACAGTGCTATTCTTTTTTTTTCTCAGTTTCCAACTGCTTTGTTTTTAAGCCATTTAAGCCTCACGTTGCACCCTTTCATATGTAATTCGAGAGACAGTAATCACTCATTTAAATATGTAATGATACGAAACGAAAACACTTTCAGTAAAACTAAATATACTAAGCAAAATTTGTTGTCACAAGCAATTTTTTTAATTATTGGTTTATTGGAAATTATTGCTCGTACTGCTATACATTCTCGTTTTAGTGGTCATTTTCAGTTGTATTTTTTTTAAATGCTAGAGTTCAGCAAACAAGCAAACGGCCCATCCTGGCAGATCGTCACCTTCGCTTATGGACGTTTGCAATACCAGAGGTATTACCAATGCGCTGCCGGCCTCGAAGAAATTTTATAACGCCTTTTTTGAAGAACCCCATATATACGTACCGCGATGAGAAAACCTCACCTCCTCCTCCTCCTACCTCAAAATCCTGAGAGTACGCAACATGAACGTTCTTGAGAACCGTTTCGTACAAGAAAGAAGAGGCTCCAAGAAATGGGGATGAACACCCAGTTGATGGCAGGCAGTGCGGTGGTAGAAAGTCGACGAGAACACCATTCTAAATAGATCTTCAGGATTACCCGTTGTACAGACGATAGAATAAGCAAAGGGACGAAATCTATCCGAAGTCCAAGCGTTCTAAATTATTAACATAATCCAGAGCCCGAGGTAAACGATTGAATATTTTCACGTGGTAAAACACATATTGTGTTGGAGTCCCTTGGTCACTCTTAATTTGTTTGACAAAAGAGGTACCAGATAAAAGTTTCAATGTGCCTTTCTCATAATGCCACCCATTTTTCGCTTGATATTTAACGAAAGTGAAGGAACATGAAAAGTCTTAAAAAGTAAACCTCGAAACTCGACAATGACAATATTAGAAAAAGATTTCAGATTAAATTAAATGTTTTCTATGCTTAGAACAATGTTTGAAATCTACTATGATATATCTTTAACTTGTATTATATCATTAGGTTATGTTGGTGACAATAAAGAATTATCTATCTATCTATACGATATAAATATTTTTTATTGCTGAGGAAAAGCAGAGAGGCTGATGATCCACTTAGTGATTACCGTCACCTATAATTTTTTTTGCTGTACAGCAGGCAGGCTGACATCCCACTTAGAATTTAGCAGTTATCGTCGCCTATGAGCGTTTGTAACGCCAGTGGCATCGTGAACACGCTGCTGTCCCATAAGGGTACAGGGACTTGGGTCACTAATGCCGGAACCTAACACAAAGTTATTATTTCGGCATACTTAAGACCAAAGGTGGTCGCCATCCAAACGGGCTTGAGGCCCTACCACGTAGCTGAGGTGGGTTGTTTTATCGCCTTTTACGACAGGTCGACCCAGGCCGCAGAGGTCAGTTAACATGCTGCTGACTCATAGGAGTATACCCCTAGTAGACAGTAGTAGGTATGACAGTAGTGGTTCTTCTTCTTCTGAAAGTGCCACTCCATTACTGGAGGTTGGCCGTTAGCTCTGAAAACTTCTCCCTGTCTTGAGCCATCCGGAATAGTTGTTCTGCGCTGCTGATTCCTGTCCACTCCCTAATGTTCCGCAGCCATGATTTCTTCCGCCTTCCAGAGCGCCGTTTTCCCTGTACTTTGCCCATCATTATTAATTGAAGCAACTGATGTCTGCCATGGCGCAACACGTGCCCCAGATATTCGATTTTGGGCTTTTTGACGGTGTGCAATAAATTTCGGGTCATACCAGCACGCTGAAGCACCTTCTCGTTGCTGACTTTCTGGGTCCAGCATAAGCTGGACTGGCTGCTCCGTATAAACGGAGCATGCGACGATAGCACCACATCTCAAACGCCTCTAAGCGCCGCTTGGTGACTTCCTTTATGGTCTACGATTCGCTGCCGTACATAACCACAGGCCAAATGTAGCAATGTAGAATCCGAGTTCTGAGTCTAAGATTAATTTGCCGGCAGCACAAAACCTTCCTCATTTTGGTAAACGAAGCACGGGCAATTTCAATGCGGGTCTTAATTTCTTGGTCCGACTCCCATGCTTCATTCACCCATGCACCGAGATATTTGTAATGCTGAACTTGCTCAAGAACTTTCCCTGCTACCGATATTCTTGGTCGTAATTAAGGGTCCCTCACAGTAGTGGTAGAGAATAACCATTTAAAAAAACTACTAAACCAAAAGTGTATATGAAATATATATGGGTAGTGAAAAAGATGAGAAATATGTAATAATTCTAGTCTTCTAATAATCTAAATAGTTTTTATTCGCTCTGACGCATTTTGTTGTCTTTTTAATCGTAGGTAATATTTTTTAGATAAATTTGAAATTTGTGTTATTGACCTCTTTTTTTTTTTTTTTTGGTCTCGGGGAAAAACCTCTCTTGACGGGTTCCCCCGGCCCAGGGGGACCGAGGGATATGTGGGACTCCGGGAAAGATGTTCGACCATTCGACTACCCACTAAAAAACCCCGCTGTTCTCCTATCGCCTACGCCCGGGTCCACGGATATATGGCCTGCCGATCTCGTGGCCCGGGCCGGCGCCGACCCGCCCTTTGTTAGGGCGGGCTCCTTCTAAATTGTTGGCGCCAGGGGTCAGAATTTCATCCCCCGGCGCTCTTCTGAATCAACAGTTAAGGGGGGCCGCAGAACAGCACGCGGCTCTCCCCCTCGCGGCAATAGTGCGGGCGGCGGATCCTCCCTCGAGGGGCCGCCCGCGGCCGCTTTTTATGGCGGCCGGAGGTCATTACTTGCTTTCCGGCGCCGCCGACGTGGCGTTGGCGGGAGGGGAGTGTGGTGGTCGACTCCCGTTCCGGGCCGCCGCCTCCTTTGTGGACATGACTGCCTCGCAGAAGGAGGCGATAGCCGTCCATCCAGGATCGCCTCCGACCATGGACAGAACCAGGGCCGGGAGCGATAGGTCCGCGCCGATTTGGGCGACGAGGGCGTGGCGCTCCTTGCGCCACGCAGGGCACACGGCGACAGTGTGATCCACCGTGTCCTCCTCGTCGCCCGCGCCACAGTGGTGACACCCCGACGTCATCTCCCGCCCTATGCGACACAGGTACCTCCCGAAGCAACCGTGCCCCGAGAGGACCTGTGTCAGGCGGAAGGTCAGGGCGGCGTGGCGCCTTTCCAGCCATTCGGCCAGGACGAGCCTCACCGCTTCGATAGTGGCGAGGCTCGCGCTGGGGTGCGCGAGGCGCTCCTCCCACTCCACCATGAGCACCTCGTCACGCAGCTCCGCCCGCTTTACCTCCACTTCGCGAGGCGCGGGGCGAGAGCCACGCTCGGCCGCATCCCGGCGCCACTGGTACAATAGCGCCAGGACCCGGGCCTCGAGGTCCCATGGTGGGTTATTGACCTCTATTACTATTTTCTCCATCTTGAAATAACAGTTCTAATATTTTCAAATTCATTTGCCTTAATCCTTCAATATTTTGTTTAAATATACCTTTTGAAGTGATTGTTAAAAATCTAAAGCACAATTGTTGTTTTACATAAATAATATAGCTAAGATATCAAAATACGTAATGGATGTTTTGATAAAACATTTAGGTGACG
This sequence comes from Malacosoma neustria, assembly GCA_963693495.1. Classification (NCBI taxonomy): domain Eukaryota; kingdom Metazoa; phylum Arthropoda; class Insecta; order Lepidoptera; family Lasiocampidae; genus Malacosoma; species Malacosoma neustria. The sequence goes on along the minus strand of OY856378.1, from coordinate 1,931,015 downwards.
CGATTTAGTTCGCGTTTCAACTACTGAGGCTCGTAATTTTTTTCTGTATAATTAACTAGTCTCGACGTCATTAATTCTACGCATCATCATTCCAATGATCAATCCCGGTTGCAACCAAAACTTCGTTTCTGTCCCCGGAGCTACTTTTTCGACTTTTTCTTTTGCTCTTCGCACTGTCTGTAGCATCGTCAATGGACATCCATATCACCCTTTACGATGTCAAGCCAACACTTTTTTGATATACTCCTCCTGCCGAGGCCCGACGGAGGTGGCATGCTAGACATTTTTGTTCCCAACGTAGTTAGCTGGTTGCCGTAAAACGTAACCATACCAACGACATATTTACTTCTACTACATCATTTTATTTACTATATCAACGCGATGCTTTTTTAACATCAGTTACACAAACGACCTAGTCTAATCAAATTAAATATACTTAATCCAAATAATGTCTTTACATAATCTAAATGTAACTTTCAAACATTCGATACGCAATTTATATAATTTTTAGAAACGAAAGTAACCAGTTTTTATAATGTATTCGATATAACATATCGCATAGGATTTTGGTTCAGTTTCTAATTAATACAACTTTTTTACTTGGTTACGAAATTTTAATAACATTATGTGCTAATTTTTGAGACAAAGCTATGAATTTTTATTAATTTAAAAAATATTTTTTAGAACAGCAGACTGATTTATGTATTTTTTTAATTCAATTTGTGTAGATTAATATTATAATTGATAAAATATGTACGATAATCGATTTATGATCTAATAAAGTCGATTTGGGCACTAGGCACGTGATTTTAAAAAGTCTAAAACAGAAACACTTAAGTTTTCAATAAAAAATACGTCTTGAATAGGATACAATAGAGTTTATTTTTTAAAACTGTTCCCTGCTCTTGGGATTTTTAATAAAATACATACAAGTTACGGAAACATAGAAACCAGAATTTTGTAGGTCATATACATTTTATTGTTCTCCATGGGAAACAAATCTAACTGACCGGATCGAACACGATCACTTATTTTTTTTGTTCTCGGGTAAATACCCTATTCTTGGCGTGTTACCCAGGCCCAGGGGGATCGAAGGATATGTGGGACTCCGGGAAAGTTTAGTCATCCGACTACCCACTAAAAACCCCGGTGTTCTTCTATCGCCTACGCCCTGGCCGACGGAAATGTGGCCTGCCGATATCGTGACCCGGGCCAGCGCTGGTCTACCCATTGTGTTAAGGCGGGCCTTTTCCAGGATGTTAGCGCCAGGAGGTCAGGATTTTATCCCCCCAGTGCTCTCCTCTATCAACTCGAAGAGTTGGGAGGAGGGCCACGGAACAGCACCTGACCCTCACCTTCGCGTCAATAGTGCGGGCGGCGGATCCTCCCACGAGGGACCACCTGCGGCCGCGTTTTACAGTGGCCGGAGGTTATTGGAAGCTCTCCGGTGCCGACGACGGCCTGCGTTGGCGGGAGGGGAGCGTGGTGGTTCAATCCCGCTCCTGCTCCGCCGCCTTCTTGCGGAAATTACTGACTCGCAAAAGGAGGCGATCCAGAATCACCCCCGACCATGGACAGAACCAGGGCCAGGAGTGATAGGTCCGTGTCGATTTGGGCAAGGAGGGCGCGGCGCTCCTCACGCCACGCAAGGCCTACGGTGACAGTGTGGGTCACCGTATCCTCCTCGTCATCCGCGCCACAATGGTGGCACACTGACGTCATCTCCCGCCCTATGCCACGCAGGTACATCCTGAAGCAACCCTGCCCCGAGAGGACCTGCATCAGGCGGAAGGAAAAGGGCGCCTCATCATTAATTCAGCCAAGACGGCCTCACCACTTCTATGGTAGCAAAACCCGCGCTGGGGTGCGCAAAACGCTCCTTCCAACGATCACTTCTGATCCAACTATTAAAATAATATCAATAGGAACTGAGTCGAATGAGCTCTTTTGAAAGTATTTAGTTATATTTTTAAATTTAACATTTGATAAAAAAAAGGTGCTACATAGTACTTAAAACAACGTAAATGACCGATTAAAGAACCGACATTATGGAATTGTACTGGTGACCGTAAAAAAATAAGAAAATGATTTGTAGAATATTTTAAACTTTTTTGCTCGCAAATAACTGCACTGCACCTTAACAGTGTCACGTCAAAGTTCTCAGCTGACTAGTCTGTTCACAACAATGACAGTGACAGTGGTTACAGTGGCATTCCTACTAAAATCAACTTTTAGTCATCCCTCTACCAAGCTCCCGGCTCGTGAAACCACCTTTGTGTTTGTCCCGGGCGACATTTTCCCGGCCGAATCAGAATCACCCATTCGGAGAGGGCACGACCCTGCGCCCCCAGTCTTCTTCTTTTCTTAGCTGGTTTTTCCAGCTAAGAATATGCTTAACTTATTTTACCCCGTTCAATTAATATTTGACAGAAATATAAACAATAGCGTCAATTTACTTTTGCCACTATCGCCTTTTTAACTTTCCACGTTAATTACAATTATTGAACGAGTGAAAATTTCGCTATTGCGATATTAGTTCACATGGTTTTGTTTTTGCTTTTCCGTTTCTCTTATATGGATTAATTGCGTGTGAATGTGGAAATTGCCGGTATTGATTGTAAAATTTCATTGTACTATCGGATATGTATTGTTACGAGATCTGTACCAGATTCATGAGTTTTGCTCCATGAAAACTACCAGATAACTTAGATAAAGATAAGCCTAGTACAAGAAATCTATACTTTTTGTGATGTTCATTCTATTATACAGCTCCTAAGCTCTCTTACTAGAGAGTAGAGTAATGATAAAACAATTTTCCATTTGATTGGGGGGGAATTACGTATTTAAAAATTGCGTAAATTTTTTCTGACAACTGAATGGCAACCACCTCTGGTTTTATACTATCGTAATATCCTTGTGTTGTGTTCCAGTAAGGTTTAAGTTCTTTTACACGAACGATGGTGCGTTAATAGTATCTCACAAACTGCTGTCACAAACATCCATAGAATGCTTAACATTTAAATGGGCTGTCAGCCTGTCCGCTGTTCCAGAAGAAAATGTTGAAAGTAAGTCAATAGAAGACCTCCGCAATAGTTCGATCACGTTGGAACGTCTACTTGGATTAAGGGTCGATTCTCATCCCGAGTCTGGGTTTTCACGTAAAATATGTATTTATCTACAAACGAAAAGCATATACTTAGTATATTAGTTGACTACCCATAACAGTGCTATGTTGCTTTGGGAAATATTAAAGTATATTTAATTAATATATGTTTATCCGAAACTATGCTAGGAATTATTATAAATCACTTTTATTTATTTTTGAAAAGAAAATGTGTAGTTTTCTTGCTGCAACAGTATTATTGGAAAAAATAATGTCTGTGGTAATACTTAGCAATACACTGTAGACTCTGTAGTTCAAACTTTGCATACAATCAGGATGAACACTAAGATTTTTTTTAAATATAATGGTTATATTATCTGATATAGTAGATATTAAAAAAAGACACGCATCCGTTAGTAATATTCATGACTAAATGGGTTAAAATTGTTTTATTTAGTATCGTAACCATCCAGTTTCCAAATGAAAACCTATTTATACATTTTACATTGAAAATTCTAGATTTATTTCAATGTAACTAAAAAACTACCTGATTTTTGAAACCGTAAAATTTGATTAGTTTTACAATTGCTTCACAAAATCGTTGCCGTAAACTCCTTGGACTTATTTTTATGTATTGAACCGTAATAATTGTCGTGCTTTGAATGAATATTTAATTTAACCCCATTAATGAAATAGTTACAATTTTTTTTACTATTATTGTAATCCAATTGTATCCAAAGTTTTCATTTCAGAGATACACTGCAATGTAATATAAGGATGTATAATAAGTGTTTAATGTTAGTAGCCTTTTACTTGCGCATAGACATAAAAATTTCATAGTTATACTGGATTCAGTTATACTGGATTTTCTCTTGTCTGTATTTAGGTACGAAAACCTGGGTCACCAAGGCCAAAACAATGCAGGGTTATTATGGCGACATACATCAGGGATGGTTGCTATCCAAACAGGCTTGGGGCCCTATCACGTAGCTAAGGTTGCTTTGTCGCCTTTTATGACAGGCCAACCCCGGCCACAGGGGCTTATATTCTTACTCCTCCCCTGAACGGAGACAAGGGATAGTAATATTTGATTTATAGCCATAACTAAGTAACACTGATATTGACCCGCTTTTTCTGTCAAATAATATTTAAGCGATAGTTGAGCCCAATAAATTAAATATTCATGTAGTCATCGCTCAAATAGTGGACGGGCAGTGAAGTGTGGAGTCACGGATGCCTCGTGATCGCCGCTGCGTTAGATAAACGGAAAGCGTACTTATATTGTTAACCTAATAAAAATACACCTGTTAAACTGTCGCTTAATAAAAGTAATTTTTTAAGGCAAACTTGTATCAATATTGTGACAGTTCTCCAAAGATTAAAATTTTGGAAAACAATATTATTAAACACTTTTGTAAGTTAAATAATACAATTTTAGAATACTTTTTAAAACATGAAAGTACCTCAACGCACTAGATTTCGCATCCACAGCTTAGGACTTGACAATTTTCGATACTTTCTATTGAAATTTAAATATATCTTTTAGAATTAAAAAAAAAAAAAACTTTACATGTTTTTGATATAAAGTTTTCATTGTATTCTAATCATTCTTTTTAATTTTTTATTTATTCGGTAAAATAGTCATGTCCTAGTCCTACTTAGGCCTAGTTCTCCTATATTTATTTTTGCCGAGCATAAATTTCTAATTTAAATTGGAATAACATGATTATCTCTATCTGTTTTTAAAGTATTTCTGTCCTGAAAATCCATAAAATAATCTTTGACATACATATTGGAATAATAATGAGAATCGAACTCATAAACACGTCATGAGTATGTGTTGCCATCAATAAAATCGATTATTATGTAGACAAAATAATTACACAATTAATCAAATCATTTTGAATAAAAAAACCTATTGCATTTTAAGCTTACGATATTACGAAATCAAATCTGAAAATTAAATTTGCATTTTTATTATAATCCAGCTACTGCAATATTGCAAATATGTCATATTTTAATCTAAAATATAAATTTTAGTAAATAATTATTTAATCTTAACTAATATAAATGCGAAAGTGAGTTTGTTTCTTACGCTTTCAAGCCTAAACCGCAGAACCAATTTTGATAAATTTCGGTATAGTTATAGATTAGATTTGGAGAAGGACATAGGCTACTTTTTCAAATTTATACGGTAGAACAACGTTTGCGGGTCATCTAGTATTATTAAAAAAATTAAAGCAGACAATTCCTAGACGAAAAATTTTTTTTATTATTTTAATTTATACATGTAACATAATTCACATACGAGTGATTATAAATTATACACCATATTCCAAATTGCCGGTATCCTTGGCCGAAGTTAGGTCTATAGATAACTCACAAAATATTAATTTACAAGTACACAAAGGATTAATTAGAAAGTATAAATAAGTATAAATAATAACCTCTATTTATAGATATTGTCTGTCTTTTAAAATCACAACTAAAACAGGCATCATAAATATTCAATAGACTTACTGATATTCTATAGACGGAAATAGTTTACCATTAGACTACCTCTCCTTTTATGTCTGGCGCTCCACATAAAATGATATTGGCTTTAAAAGGCTACAGTTTAGTCATCATATTCTTCTTGCCCTTATTCCATGTGGCGCTGGGACAGCGTGTTCTTTTCTAATGTTTTTGATTAGTTGTTATCTTAACATTGACACTCTTTTTTTACCATAATTATCTTCTTTTATCAATTTATCCATTTTTTTTACTTTCTTTTCTGTATCTATTCACTCTAATTTCCAGTACTGTCCTTATCACAGTATTATTTACTTCTCATTATCATTATTAATAATGTCTCTCTTGAGTAACCATAAGTTTATCTTCAGATTGCTATAACCAGACTCTGTCTTATATACTCGTACATACGTCTAACTTTGCACGAGACTCCTTGCAGAAATTCTAGGTATGGTTCCTTTCATAGATACCAACTTTATAAAATTCTGAGGTCAAACAACCGTTTACGATGTACTTATAATTATAAAAAATATCAGTAATGAGTTTGGTAAAGCATAAAAATTAAACTATCTCGATTTTCACACCGCAATTGGGGACGCTGCAGTGTAGGAGTGAGGTCAGATAGACTGAGCTTTAGTGTATTTATCTAAACGGCATTATAAAACTGTAGGGGATCTGGGAAATCAAATCATTGTCTGCCTCCTTTAAGGCTGTAAGGAGTATGCGATAATCAACTTCAAATTAATTAAACCTCACATGGTATATTTTTGTTAATAAAATTTATACCACCTCTAAAAACTACTAATTTAGAGGCCATTTTGAGTTCGGAACCATTCGTATTTGACAATTGTTATTTTTTTCGATCGTGGTATAATTCACATTAAAAATCGCAGTCCAATATTTTATAAATTATCAGAAATGGCCATACTTGCCGCTGCCGGGGCTTCCTATAGCGCAAACGGTAAATATAGGTATACCTTTCATACTATGTCAATCTCTTCGTGTATAATCAGTATTAATTATTACATCAGGTCAAATACTGCCCAAGAGATTCATAGGTGTGAACCCTGGTTTTTGTTCCTTTCTTAAATCGTTTAGTTGCATTGATTTTTATCCGTGCAGGGGCGGAGAAAGAATACTAACCTCTGTGGCCGGGGTCGGCCTGTCCTAAAAGGCGACAAAACAACCTACCCTAGCTACGTGGTAGGGCCTCAAGCCCGTCTGGATGGCGACCACCTTTGGTCTTAAGTATGCCGCCATAATAACCTTGTGTTGTGTTCCGGCATTAGTGACCCAAGTTCCTGTACCCTTATGGGACAGCAGCGTGTTCGCGATGCTACTAGCATTACAAGCACCTATTGGCGACGGTAACTGCTAAATTCTAAGCGGGCCGTCAGCCTGTCTGCTGTCCTACAGCAATAAAAAAAAATTGATATTGTCCCTTTGACTTTATTCTGGGTCATACGAACAGATGATTCATAAAAGTCAGAAATCAAAAGTAACAAATAAACAAAGCGGTAAACGGATGGTTACTTTCGATTCCGCTGCAAAAAAACTTTCGCCTCGTTTATGGTATTTAGACGATGGTCCGGTTGCGTCACTGATTACTGTGAAATGATATCCATTCATAGATATTTTGGCTATTGCACAATGTTGATTGCCGGAAGGAGCGTACCCCTTAGAACTTGGACCAGGTCGATATCGAATAGCGGTTGATGTGACCAAACAACATTTGCTTAATTTATTATTCAGCATTGGAACCAATAATAAAATGTATTATTAACTTTCGTCTGTGCATTTTTCACCTCGTTTACAGTAAACGTAAATGAGAAACATTATTTGAGACCTAGTCTAAATGTACTTATAAAATTCATAATACATAAAAAATAACGTAACATTTAAACTTCATTATCTTTATGGTAGTGTGTAAGTGATCCTATCAAGGCCTTTGAACTTAAAATTTACCTGCCAGTTGACTCAACATGCTAAATACTGGACGAGATTAGACAGCAATAACCCCCGTAAATACTAAGTTGGGCACATGCATTCCGTCTAATTTTGTGTACTTCTTTAGTAAAGACAAGGAAGTATCAAAAAAGGGCTAGTACTGCATACAATGGTTCACCTCTGGGCTCTAAAGTTATAGTTTTCGATGCAACCGGGATTACGTACTTGCAAGATGATGACTACTACTCGTATGCTTATAGACCTACATATTCTTTGAGAATTTTTTACATATGAATTTGATGAAAACTACCTCTAGTGATATATATTATCTAGCTGTGCCCGCGACTCCGTCCACGTGGAATAGTGACTTTGGGCAGATTTATGATATAAATCTGAGGTCAACTTAAATTTGAAATAAAACCTACAATGTCCAGTCTAAGCTGAACCCTATTTAATATTATTGTAGATATAAATCTGAGGCCAATTTAAATTGGAATATAAAATTTTCGTAACTTATCATTTTTAACAAAAACTATTTTTTTTCTTAAAATAAAAATAGCAAAAGTTACTCCTTGTTACATCAGCTATCTGCCAGTGAAAGTCCCGTCAAAATCGGTGCAGCCATTTCAGAGATTAGCCGGAACAAACAGACAGACAGACAAAAATTGTAAAAAATGTTGTTTTGGTATATTTACCGTGTATACGTCCGAATGCACTTAGTAAAAAGCGGTTATTAAAATAATAATATTAAAATATTACAAACAGACACTCTAATTTTATTTATTTGTATAGATATAGTAGTCGTATATTTAGGATCTTAAATAAAAATATTTAATTTTCATTTCAAGATGAGGTCAATGTTTGGCAACGAAGCAAACACAACATCAGATTTAATGCTACCAATCTTACTTGACATGGCAAACCTAATCAACTCTTCAAGAACAAAGAACGCACCACAAGCCCAAATACTCCGCAGATCTGACGATGATCACACATACTTTGAAGACGAGGTGGACGATAGTCCTTTTGAATTCAATTCAAAGGACGTATCTAAACACAGAACTCGAAGAATTCCACAAAAAACAGAAAACTCCACATCAACTAATAAAACAGAACCTAAAAACATCGAAAAATCTATACATAATGCCAGAACTAGAGCTATCTATAGTAGCGTAAAAAGAGAAGGAGATACAGTGAGTATAATATTGAACTGAAAATCTTTTATTTACTCATATATTTAAACATATAATATATTACTATTTACATTTTAAAATTTAAGTTACAATGATAAATTTTCATAATCATAAATCGTACTTACATTTGGCAATTTGGCAAATTTGGCAATAGTAAAATATTTACTACGATTGACAAAAAGAAGTATATATTTTTTATTTTATGCCTTATAAATATAAAATTCTAAACTGTATTATAAACTGAGAACAGTATTAAACAATTTAATATACAAATCACTTATATATATTACGTAGATTCACTACCTGTAAAACGTCTGCATATTTTATTTTGCATAACATGTAAATATAATGCTCTCATGTAATTTTCAGGTTATCAATCAAAATCACTCTTCTACAACTCAGAAAACTACAGCATCAGCAGATAAGACTAGACCTACAAGTACATCAAAAGTAGATAACTCTACGCTTACTACATTAGATTTGATAGCTGACTCCACCAATAATACCTTAGCTCAAGATTTGCCAGTCGCTGAGAAATTACGAGCGTTGACTCGATATTCAACTGATAGAAAAGGTAATTGAACAATTTGTGATCTAAAAGTACTACTTAAACTCAAAGGTAAAATTTATAAATCCGTAATAAGGCCTGTCGTATTGTATGGATCGGTATGCTGGGAAACATAGGGGAGGGACGAAAGGATGTTACATGCTGCGGAGATGAGAATGCTGAGATGAATGTATGGAGTTACGAAAATGGATAAAATTAGAAATGAGTATATTAGAGGAAGTGTGAAAGTAGCGCCAGTTATTGAAAAATTTAAAAGTAATAGACTAGCGTGGTTTGGCCATGTAATGCGCCAGGAAGAATGCCATATAACAAAGAAAATGCTAGAGTGGCAGGAGAGAACTTTTTGTGCCGATACCATATAATGTGGGATAAGGGCAGAAGGAAGGCAGAAAAGGTAATTTAAATTCATACTTAGCATCAATCAAGATGATAGCCGTTTTTTAAACATTACTGCTGTAAGTAATACTGGAACAGGCACATGTTACATTATTTGATTGTAAAAACAAAATATATCTGAAAACGGGATTGGTCTATAAATTCAGTGTCTTTTTAAACATTAAGCGCTAATGAGGATCTGGCTTTAATAATTGGCGTGAAGACGTAACCTGCAATATTGAAGACGACGCATCAGCCTCATTTATAGATTCTTTGAAGTGGCTTGTTTATGTTATGAGGGTTATTACTTATTTAAATATATATTTTATGTGTTTACAGGACTAATACGCCGCGGTATCTACCCACCAAAACCTATACCAACAGTAGTGACAAGACGGACCACAGTAGATCCATCTCTTAATAGTCTACGACGCCGTCCATATCCAGCCAAGAAACTACCTTTACCATCGGAAGTAGCAAAATGCGAGCTCTTCACTAACACGTTGTGTTTAAATGCAGAGGATTATCCAACGTAAGTGATCAAGATTTTAATAAATATGGATTAGATCTTTATGTTTTTAATGAAGTAAATATCCAAATCAAATATTGTGAATCACATGGCGTTTATTTTTAATAGGTTTATATGATTGAGAAATGATTAAAATATTTCATAAATCACAACATCTCCTCCAACCTCCTTGACGTAGTGGTTAGCGCACTTCAGTACGCTTGCAGAGGTGCAGAGTTCGATCCTCGTTTCGCGTCTGTGTGTTTATATATAATGTGTATTTATTTATAAAAGAAGAAGTATATATATTGTATATTAGTTATCTAGTATCCATAAAATAGATGGTATACTTATTTTGGAACTAGATAATAATTAAAAGGAGTAGGTATGCATTCAATATTTGTATCAGCAGTAAGTACGAAATAATTATTCATTAACTTAAATCAACTGCTGTCAAAAGAAATAATTTTTTTACATATATAAAATTTTATTAGATTTATAAAGTTTATAATGACAATTTGTGTTGTACATTGTTTTGTTTTTAAGCGAGTTATTATATGGCTAAAACTAGAGTAGTCAGCGGAAGTGACACAAGTTAATTTAACATTTTGAAACGGAAGTAAATAGTTGTTTTTATTAATCTAGCATTTTCTAACAAAAGGTCAATGTGGATTCGTATTACTTGTATATATTTTTGATAGAATATAATACCAAACATTTCGATTGTCTAAGCATTGACAAAAGTATTTCTAATCTAATAAATGTTAATAGACATAATAATTAATACTATGCTATAATAATAAATTAATTAAATAAAAACACAATGCTATTAAAATAAAATAAATTATATAAATGAAATTAATGTAAATAGTTATTTATTATTCTTTTATTATTGTTATTATTATATTATAGTACAACAAATAAGCTCATCAAAACTTCGTGAATTTTGAAAAGTTGAATCGTTAACTTAGGTAAACTTTTACTTTTTTTTTTCAAAGTCAAAATTTTTATTTTAAATAGGCCTGAGTAACAAGCACTTTTAAAATGTCAAAAGCTAGGTGTCTGTTCCAAAAGTGAATCCTATGGAGAAGAACAGACAAGAAACTCCATGGATGTATTTTGTACAAACATTTATTATTATAATATGAAGTATATATAAACATAATTATAGAACACGAAATTGATATATTATTTGTCAGTAGGCCGAGGAAATGCATACTTACATTAATAGTTCCTCAATTTGACTATTAACTTTTTTTTCTTAAACTAATGACCTCTATCTATCAATATCGGAATAAATCAATATGTAATGTCAGTCTTATTAGACTAAAAATGCAAAATATGTTGATCACACATTGAATAACTGAGTTGACTCGAACGAACGGAACCCATCCCAAAATCGAATGACCTAAAAAGAAAAAGATAATAGTTTTAGCTAAAAATGTTCAGTTTAGGATTTTTTTCTCCAATTTAAGTTGACCTCAGATTTATATCATCAATCATATGAAATAGGGTTTAGCTTAGGCTGGATTATGTAGGTTAACTTCCAATTTAAGTTGACCTTAGATTTATATGATCAATCTTATGAAATAGGGTGTTACGTGGTAGGGCCCCAAGCGCGTCTGGATGGCGACCACCTTTGGTCTTAAGTATGCCGCCATAATAACCTTGTGTTGTGTTCCGGCATTAGTGACCCAAGTTCCTGTACCCTAATGGGACAGCAGCATGTTCGTGATGCTACTGGCGTTGCAAACACCTATAGGCGAGGGTAACTGCTAAATTCTAAGCGGACCATCAGCCTGTCTGCTGTCCTACAGCAATAAAAAAATAGGGTTCAGCTTAGACTGGACTTTGTAGTTTAAATTTCTAATTTAAGTTGACTTCAGATTTATATTATCAATCTTATGAAATAGGGTTTAAGGCTGGACTTTGTAGGTTGTACACACCTGCACGGGTATATAAATCGCGCCTAGAGCCGCAGCCCGACGTAAATAGGTTTAGAGATACCTTCCACCCCCCCATAGCCTATAGACACACAATTCACACAATACAAAATTTACACGTAGAACAGATATGTTTCGGGGGAGTTCCTTTCGCCGTTTCTTCTCCCCCAGCTATAAGCACACCAAAACGGTAGTAGATTAGAATAGGATTGGCTTCACCGGGGAAGTCAATAGACCCGAAATAAAAAACTCTTGCCATTCGTGGCGGTTGTCAATTGCTCCCCATGCAGCGGTCGAGCCGGGAACGCACCTCACATGAAGCGCGTCTCTGAGCACGCTGACACAACGGGTAATCGACCCTGCTCCCACGGGGTTGGAATGCCTTGACGTCCATAGTCGCTGTCAAGTAGTCTGAGACAACAACAGCTTTAGCTTTAAGGAAAAAAACCCGCAGCCTGTATCATTACATTATTCACAACGAACGCACGTATTCCGGAGGCGCATGGCGCAACAATTGCATTCGATAACACTGACTGTTTGCATAGTTCATTTATTTATATTTTAGGGTTTTTAAGGTTTGCAATCCAAAATAAACCAAAAGATATATATATATATATATATATATATATATATATATATATATATATATATATATATATATATATATATATATATATATATATATATATATATATATACATACATATATATATATATATATATATATATATATATATATATATATATATATATATATATATATACAAAAATACTGCCCAAAGTCACTGTTCCACGCGGACAGAGTCGCGGACATAGCTAGTGAGTATATATAGTTGGAAAAAAAGTAATCATTTAATTTAAATTCTACCAAAATTATTTTACATCAGAAGTTAGCAATAATTGACCTTTATAATGACACCTTTCATTTCTACAGAGTTCTCGAACAATCTACGCCCGTCTTTCGCAACGTCCCTTTAGGGATTGGTATGCACGATTTACTTGTCATGAACCCGTTTTAGTTCACAAAATATGGAATTGCTCTAGAATTGCATTTTGTAATAGAGTCGTGACCGTTATTTTATAATTCCGGTAACGTAAGAAATTGATAAGCACGAGCCATATTTTTATTGATCCACCACATCGATAACAATAAAAATAGGGTCATTCTCGTCTCTACTTTTTTTTGTTGTTGTGGGACAGCAGACAGGCTAAGGGCCCGCATAGAATTTAGCAGTTACCGTCGCCTATAGGTGTTTGCAACGCCAGTGGCATCGCGAACACGCTGCTGTCCCATAAGGGTATAGGAACTTGGGTCACTAATGTTGGAACACAACACGAGGTTATTATGGCGGCATACTTAAGACCAAAGGTGGTCGCCATCCAGACGGGCTTGGGGCCCTACCACGTAGCTAGGTTGGGTTGTTTTGTCGCCTTTTACGACAGGCCGACCCCGGCCGCAGAGGTTAGTATTCTTTCTCCGCCCCTGCACGGATAAAAAGTTGGCAATAGACCTTGTACCAATTACTTGTAGGCAGCTAAGAAAGGCCTGCGTGATAAAGAAGATGTCGGAGCTTGTCACCTCCTCGGACTTGAAGAGGCCTGCGAAAGCGGGCTGGCGCCCGTCTGTGCCACGGTCTGACTAACCCGTCGCGTCCCGCGGCCTCGGCACTTAAGGCGTGTGAAGGAACACCGGGGTCGTTTTAGTGGGTATACCAGCGACGTCCGTTCTCCAGCCTAGAGAAGGGGGCGTCCCACACTACCCCGCTGCCCATTTCCACGCAGTGGGGTGTGCGTCATGCATTTCCACCTCCCAAAAAATATCTACCATAAATATATATTAACATATTATAATTAACTTGATTTATTATTAGAAACTTTCTGTATAAAATGCCTATTTTCAGGTTGTTTTATTATACTTTCTTCTCAAAAAAAAACCTTTCACTAAATAAAAGTTGTGAGTAGAAACCATTTCACGTACTCTAAATGTCATTTGAACTACTTCCCAAAGCCATTGTATGTTATAGACCTCATAAAATGTGTCAACATACTCAGCAGTGAAATTATAGACATAAGTTATTTCGTAAACTGTTAAAACCGCAAGAATTCGTTGACCTGACTACTTACCTACTGCAAGGTATTTGGTCTACATTTTTATGACACAATAATAAGTATAATTTTAGATTTAAGTAACAACGAATATAGTTGAAATAATTTTTTAAAATATTCACACATTGTTTAATTTTTTTTTATTGCTATGGAAAAGCAGACAAGCTGACGTCACACTTAGTAATAAGCAGTTACCGTCTCCTCTGGATATCTGTAACGCAAGAGGCACCGTCAACACGCTGCCGTCCGCGAAGAACGGTATGAAGCCCTTTTTGAAATAACCCATGCCCTAATGCGGTGGAAAACCTGAAGCTGGAAGCTCATTCTACATCCTGACTTATGCAACTTATAATGCAACTCATTATGTAAAACTTTATAAAAATTATGACAGGAAAATCCAAGTTTTATATAATACAATATAAAGCTTGGATGACTATCTGTTGAAGGCAAGCGAAATATGAAATAATATTTTCTATAAATCCTTTATTTTGTTTTAGTGAAGCAATAATTCAGTCTATTCGGCGCAATAAAGCTACTGCTGGAGCACTGCTAGCAGATTTCAAAGATCCAGGAGAAGGTGCTATAGATGGTCTTACAGCAGAACAAGAAGCTCAATACACTACAGATACTAATCTTGTGTCTAATAGGTATATTGAGATTTTCAAAGTAACTACTTTGATGTCAATGTCAATATTCATAGCTTTAAAATTAAATATTATATGTTCTAAGAGTTTCCAGAGTTTGATGAAATTTACTTAGTATTTCATAACTAAATGAATACAAGCTTGGTAAATTTTCAATTTGATATTCCTTAAGTTATCAAGTTAAAAAATAAGACGACTATTTTATTTTTTAGCTTACAACTCTTAAGCTACAGAATAACAGTATTTTATTAAGTAAAAAACTAGATTTTTGGCTCATGTATTTAATTCTAACTAAATCTAGATCATGATTAAATTATAGCTATCGTCGTTGTTAACCACATTAAATGGTAATAAATTGTTGATGCTACATTTTTAGCTTGTATAAGAGTAACAACTCTTTTAACATCCTAACCAGGAAAGTCGTTGTTAACAGTAGCTACCACAGCTAGTAACAGATAATGCATCAAGCCTCAAAAGTTGCAGTTCCGCTGTGTTTTTATTAATGTATCGCTCTTTTTATATCTGTTTTATGAAAAAAAGGACCACAAAAACTTCTTTCTTAAATTTATACATGGTGTTAATGTTGATTTTCATAGACGAGGAGATACAGCCAATCGTGACTTCGCTTCTGCCGGAGAAGCAGGATTTATGTGCCCAAGTACTGTGAAATACGCTAGACCACAAAGGGCAAGGGCGACTTCTGGACAG
This sequence comes from Malacosoma neustria, assembly GCA_963693495.1. NCBI lineage: Eukaryota > Metazoa > Arthropoda > Insecta > Lepidoptera > Lasiocampidae > Malacosoma > Malacosoma neustria. The sequence continues at coordinate 1,915,409 of OY856378.1, read as the reverse complement.
TGGAAGTACATCGTGAACACTGGCGAACATACACAAACTCTCAGGCTTGAGAAGTGTTTGTACGTATTAAAATTTTCTAAAGTATTAACAAGAAACATTGATACTATAACTTATAAGTTTTATTGTTTAAACAAGAAACATAATGTGAATAAAAATTATTTACTCATTTCAGAAAAGCAAAGGAATCTTGTGCTTTCCTAACTGACAATTTCAAATCTAAATGCGTCCAAGTTTATAACTATCACAGGCTTTTAACTTGGGATCAACAAAATGGCCTTCATATGGACATATTTAAGGTTAGTAAATATAATTATAAACAGAGAAAAATCATGAATATCCCATTTTTGGATGCGAGACTCAGTTTACTTAATATTTTGAATACAGGATAAAACACAGTAGTTAACTAAGTATACCATATAAATTTTACACCATTTTTCTTTAAACATACTAGAGTGTTTATGCACTGCATCTTATTAATTTGTATAATGTGAAATAGGCCAGAAAAGCAGTCTGATTTATTTATACATTTGGTTGTGACAGTGACGGCATTTTATTCTGACATATACTAAAATTTAATGAAAATGATTTTTATTTAATGAGATTTTAAGAGTTATATTTTTCATAAAGGAAATCATCGTTATTTGAAAGTATTTAAAAGAATTTTCTTAATGATTATGAATAAAATAAATATTGATTGCAGGTCCCAACGTGCTGTTCTTGTCACATTGAAGGCTATAGTGTTTCTTTTCCTCCTCTTGGACATAGAATCCATGAAACATCATCAGAAACATTCCCAGGTGAAGATTTATCTGCAGAGCATGGAAACCATGCTTTTGAATCTGTTCAATCTACTATGCCAAGACCAATAGCAAATAAATCACCCTTTATCCATACAAAACCTTCAGAGTCTTTCCCACCGTTTAGCGATAGCCCCAATTTTATACCTGGCCAACCATTTAGTAAAATTACTAATGAAGATATTCTACATCCGTTAAATCCGATTGATTCATATGGAAATTATTTCCCCGATTCTTTCAACCAAGCAAGCTCAATCAAAAATGTAAAGAGACCTCCATCAAGAAATTTTGTCAATCCAAATATTGATTCTTTAACTCTACCAAGTTATCTTGAACCTCCCACTCCATCGGCTACTTCGACATTTATAAAAGACTCTTCGTTAAAATTTAAAAATATAAATACATTAAAGAGAGGAGCAAACAGGAATCGAAGACCAATCCGGAAGAAAATATCTGATGGACCAGATGATTTAACTTCATCTGGAACTTTTACTATGGAATCTTTTACAAGTAGTATGTTAGACTCCACAGAAGATCAACATGAATACATGGAAGAACCTGAAATTGGTCAAGCTAGTGTTCCTAGCTCGACTAAAAAAAGAATAACAATAGCTCCCAAACTGCATGCAGTAACCACAGAGAAACTAACAACACTAAAATCTGAAGAAAGTGCGGAGACATTCAATAGTGGTAAGAAAATAAACTATAACTATCATCCCATTATAGATTTCTTTGCGGAAGGGGAGAAAAATGAGTCTATTGACCGAGAAGATAGTGAAACTAGTTATATAGCAATGATGAATACAGAATGGAAACCAGTTAATCACCCACCTTCTAGAAATATACAGAGTTTAGTTAGAAAACAGAAAAAATAGGATAATTTTAGAATAATAGAAAATAGACTTTAAGAACTTTTACCATAAAAGACTTTATAAAACTGGTTATAATTATTTAAATTTTTTATATTGTTTTTATTTTGTTAACGATTTTAATTTTGATATGATGCCATACTTTTTCTCATTTTTGTTGGTGATGGTGTCTAAGTAACAAATATGATTTGAACCTTTTAAATTATAAAACCTAGAAATTTTTTATCATTAATTAATAATGCCATATGGTCCCAGCTTAAAGATTGGAACATCCATGGCTAACTCATATATAGAAAAAACGCTATTTGGTTTCTTCTTTCTGGTGTAAAATGAATTGATGATTAATGTCGCAATTAATGTGATTAAGGAAACCAATCAATAAAAAAAGGACGGTATTGATTCAATTTAATGAGACAGTTATTTATGCCTAGTATTACTATTCTTTGTAAACAGTGAACGTCAGACTAAAGCGAAACGTAAGGATGAAAGCGGAGTTTAAGCTTGAATGATAGTTTTTTTTTTTACCTTTTATACATTTATCAAACATACTAAAGCAATGTCTAACATGAACAAAGTTGTCATACAATCAATGATTTGTCTCTACAGACCTCGGGAGATATATATGTTTTATACTTCTTTTTAATTCATTTTTAGATTAGAGTAAATAAAAATTAAGATTAAATATTTATTTGTAAATTCGTTATAATTATTAATAAAGTTATGACTGGTATTATGTGCAATTCTATATTTTTAGTTTAGGACGATATGCAGCGGCAATAAAACTGTATTATAAAACGATGCCAAAACTACGTTGCAATCTTATTTATATTTTATATATAAATTATTACTGTTTAAGAATAGTTTTAATAAAAAGTGTATGATTTACTTGCCACTTATTAAATATTTTTCAAATAACTTTGGCCTTATTTTTTCATTACCTAATAGCACTATATCCATTAAATATTCCAATTCAAGACAGTTTCTTGCACTATTTGAAAACCTGAATTGATTATTTTACTAATAAATTATCGAGATACATGTACACTCAGACAGAAAATCTATACAATACTTAAAGTAATTGAAAGGTATCTAACCTAAACATTCGTTTTACAAAGCTACTCGCAAAAGGGGTAGCCATGTCATCTCTAGTCTTGTTTTAGTGAAATAAATCATGTTTAAGGATTTTGCCTATTTAAAAAAGTCAGAGTGATATCTTTCTTGACTCTTGAAAACTACTTACCTGATAAATATGTTTTCGAGGCTGGCTGCTATGAGTACGTTTCCTTCAAGTGGTCAAACGGTGGCATCGAAAAGTTTTATATTGACTACTATTTTGTAATCAAGATGATAATGAAGCATGATGAGTGATTAAAAAGTTCCACTTTAATTTAAAATATGATCTAATACCTAATTAAAGTTCAAATGTGTAATAAAGCAAATTGGGGCGATAAGTGAAAGTCGATACACCCGAGATCATTTAAAGCGACTACTTGGACCGGTGTATGTCCGTTATTGCAATGTCCAGAAGTGGGTTTGTGTTGACATTTGTTAACCTAAATGCTCAGTCATACGTTGAATGGGTGCTTCATCTTATTCAACGGTCTCTGAATACATGTTACAGAAGATTGTTTGAGATTTTGTCATAAATTCCAACATCTACGAGCAAGAATTATAATATATAATTAAGCGTTATTATAATAAATAATTAAGCGTTGACCTTTACTACTTTCAAGCTAATCAATTATTTAAAACCCAGTACAATCTTAAAATTAATTTTAAATAAGCGATAATTATCAAATTATACAGATAATGACTTTAACTTACCCAAACATCTTGATGGAACCTCCTACATTAATAGGAACAAATAGTTATTTGTAAAAAAACTTTAATTGGAAAATAAAATAAAATGTTATTAATGTACAATTTATTTTATAAAATTAACTAATTTTATAAATTAATATTATATTCTAACGATTGAAGCAAAAGTAATTACAATTTAAAATAGTTAATATAAGTTGCGTCTCTTCAGCGGGTTAACATCATTATTTAGTTTTCAAAAATACATGTAATATCTGACAGAATCTTTTAAAAATGTATGGAATAGTATGGATTAAATGATTACGTGATAAGAATCTATAGATAAATAATATGTTTAAAGAACATATTTAATAGTATGAGTTCATCATTTGTGAGTAAACATGAAAATATAATCGCGTATATTAGTGTTGAAATGTACTCTTTTTTATTACATATTATTATATTAAGTTCAAATGTTAATGTTTCTTTTATATAAATTCCAAAAAATTAAAAGTATGTTTTATTGGCTGTCTATTCTAAATTTTGTACACATTATCCAGTAAAGAGTATTGGAGATAAATATTTTAAAATGATGAAATCGTAAGGTGTAAGCAAGAATTATAATATATAATTAAGCGTTATTATAATAAATAATTAAGCGTTGACCTTTACTACTTTCAAGCTAATCAATTATTTAAAACCCAGTACAATCTTAAAATTAATTTTAAATAAGCGATAATTATCAAATTATACAGATAATGACTTTAACTTACCCAAACATCTTGATGGAACCTCCTACATTAATAGGAACAAATAGTTATTTGTAAAAAAACTTTAATTGGAAAATAAAATAAAATGTTATTAATGTACAATTTATTTTATAAAATTAACTAATTTTATAAATTAATATTATATTCTAACGATTGAAGCAAAAGTAATTACAATTTAAAATAGTTAATATAAGTTGCGTCTCTTCAGCGGGTTAACATCATTATTTAGTTTTCAAAAATACATGTAATATCTGACAGAATCTTTTAAAAATGTATGGAATAGTATGGATTAAATGATTACGTGATAAGAATCTATAGATAAATAATATGTTTAAAGAACATATTTAATAGTATGAGTTCATCATTTGTGAGTAAACATGAAAATATAATCGCGTATATTAGTGTTGAAATGTACTCTTTTTTATTACATATTATTATATTAAGTTCAAATGTTAATGTTTCTTTTATATAAATTCCAAAAAATTAAAAGTATGTTTTATTGGCTGTCTATTCTAAATTTTGTACACATTATCCAGTAAAGAGTATTGGAGATAAATATTTTAAAATGATGAAATCGTAAGGTTTAATTATCTATGATAATAATAAGAACAATCAAAAGCTAAAATAATATAGAATTAGAGAAGAAACCTTAAGAACATATTTAATATAAATTAAAAATACAGCGTCTAAGAAGTTTGGTGAATTACTCATAAATAAGGTATACTTTTAATTTTGATAGTATTTATTATCTTACGATGATTACAAATATATGAAATATTTTCAAAGTCTTTTTCAGACACCATAATTAAATTTTAAACTTTCACGTTTAAAGAATATTACATTAAATGTTATCATTTCATGGAAACGAGTTATTCTTTAAGTACGATAACATTTTTTTTTATAATTAAATGTAACATTACTTAACATATATACTGCCTCATCAGCCACATATAGCTAACATTTTCCAAATCAATTGGGCCTTGTCAGCCGTATATGGCAGCCACCATTATTTATTTATTAATTTTACTTTTATAACATGTAAAATGTAACGAAAATACTTTAATGAGACATGCCTCATATTCCATGGACATATTTTACCAAAAATAAAGAGTTAGTTAATATGTTGGTACGGCATTATATGTGTTAAGACTTTTAAATGGCCTAAAACTCTATGTTGAAACATTATGTATTTTTTAAGTATACAACTTATTTTAAAATTCAAGAATTATAGTAAACTATTAAAATTTGACAATAAATTTAATTAATACTAGTTGAGCCGTCGAAAGTTGTTCTGCCATATGAATTAAAAAAAGTAGCATATCTCCTTTTTCAAGGTCCAATTTATGACTATACCGAAATTCATTAAAATTGGTTCAACGGCTTAGGCATGAAAGCGTAACAAACATCCATACATACAAACTTTCGCGTTTATAATATTATTAAGGGATTATTAACTATAAATAATTGACCATTATTAAACGTCGTCATTACAATTTTAAAATACAATTCACGAACTTTAAATACTAGCATTAATGACAAAAATACAAAACGCTTATCTATCACAGTAATATTTTTTAAACGATTTGATAGTAATTAAGATTATTTTTAAAATAAACCCCCACAGAACATAACTTTCACAATCTACTCGTAATACAATTTAGTGGCACTTTCTAATAATTTTAACCTAATGAAACCTTTTCAATAATGGTTAACAATGACTAAACGAAATTAGATGAAAATTTCGTTATATTTACGAAACAAATTTAATTAATTGTGATGTAATTTAATTTTTGAATAGTTATTTGAAATATTGCTCCATAGTACACCAGCTTTGTATTACTTTAGTTATATGTAAATGAAATAATGCAACCGTGTACGAGCCGTATAATCACCAAACATTACTCAGGATAGCTTAGAACTAAAGTTATGCTGTGACAAACAATATTTCAGTGCTTTTGGTGTCATTATCAACATTTTTACACAAAACTAAATCGACACACAAAATACTCGGTATGAATATTTAGGTCGATTATAAATTTTATAACATTCAATTTTTCTTTACAATATTTGGGTACTTCAGAACCTAGACTAATTGAAGATCATGAATATAAATTTCCGAACATAATATCATTGTCTCCTTTATCTCTAAAGTTATAATTTTTATCTCTTTTACAATTTTTATTGCAAGTAACACTTCGATCAACAATAGTTACTATTGTTGATCGAAGAAGTAACACGTAAAAATATATTTTCATGTATCAATATCATGTTTTACCATCTTGGCCAGGTGTAACAATAATTAGTGGACGCTTTATTAGTGATTTTCTCAAATTATAAAAATAAATTGCCAAACACGTCTGAATTTTTTCAAAATAATTTGAAAACTGTCCCCAAAACATAATTTTTAACACCCTAAATAAATAAAATAGTAGAAAAAAAGTAAAATACTAAAAGACTTTTTGAAAAAACTAAACATTCATTAAATTATTATTATTATTCAGGTCAATATATATGTGACGTCAGTAAGTTGAAGTTTTAATTTCTAAGATTAGCACTAATATTTCAAATAACTATACATATGTAATTTTAAGTTTGCTTATTTTGTGTTAAATAATAAAAGCTAGTAATTACAAATGTAGTCTTCCTGTGTTTAATTCATTAATATAATGCAATGCATGCATTAAGATAATGATCTTTACGTTTCTACATAGTAGTACATTCTTTTACTGGGATCTAAAATAAAACTTGGTGTAGTGGTCAAAACGGGTATTGCTTTCGCAAAACTATTCAGTAGTACTGCACCTTTTTTGCTAGCATCTCTACCACTTTTCTTCACTTCAATGTCATCTTCTGCAATTAACTTAGCACTCCTATAATTTCCTCCATGCATCGGCCCTGTTCTTGGGCCATACGTTTTGTAATCATCTTCGTCCTGAGATCTGTCGTCGTCTTTATCATCTAACTCTATCAGTTTTTCGCTGCGACTGTTACCACGCCGTGGCTTGCTATCATATTTTAAATTTCCACCATGCATAGCTCTGGGTCGTGTACTTTCTGTGTCAGAAATCTCGGTATATTTTGCATTACGACCAGTATTTCTGATTCTTTTTACATCATTTACAGATTTTAAGTTACCTCCGTGCATTCTTTTTGGAGTGTATTCCTCTAATTCTATATGCTTTGTATTTTCACTTTGAGATGCTACAGCATCTTTGGTTGAAATTGACTTTGTTGGTAATTCTGAAACATCTTCAATACTTCTATAGTTTCCACCATGTCTTGGACCTTTATTCAAGTCCAAATCTTCCTTAAATATTTCGACGTCATGTAACCTATTAATTTCTTTAGCTAGGTTATCATCTTTATATAGTTCTAAAGCTTCAATATTTTTCTGTGTTTTACCTTTTTGTGGCAATACTTTTACAATTTCTATTTCTTTTATATCTTGCTTAAATTGTGTGACGTGTGGAGAAGATTGATTAACGGGAAGTTCTTTATGTACTTCTACTTTTTTCTTTGATACTATAGGTTTAATTTCTAGCTTTGAACTACGTGATGGAATTGTAGGAACTGGAGCATCTGTCGTTCTTAGAAGAGAACGTTTTGTTGGTTCCGGTGTAGTTGGCCCAGGTTCCTCTTCTTCTTCCCCGTCTTCTTCCTCACTCAATTCTTCTTCGCTTTCAAGTGTTTCATCTTCCTCACTATTTTCAAATTCATCATTACTTTCTTCACTTGAGTCATCAGATTTATCATTGCTATTATTTTCTTTTTCATACATAGGAATATAATCATCCATATCATGTTTTACTCCAATCATGGCATCAACCTCTTCTCTCCGCATATCATCGTTACCGTCTCCGTACTTCTTTGTATCTGTGACTAACGTACTTTTTCTTGTTTTTTTCTTTTTTTCTCGATATCTTGGGACGGCTACCTTTATATCTTCATTAACAGAATACATGTCTTTAGATTCTTGCTTCTGTTTAGATATATCTTCATTTTCTAATGGTTTGTTATTGTAATCTCTAAATCTTGTTACAAGTCTTAACCTTGGTGTTTCAGTTGTGGTTACATAAGGCACTTCAGTGGTTGTACTAGTAGTTGTAGTGCCTCTACTTCTTCTCCTAAACGTAGGCTTTACTGTAGTTGTAGTAGTTGTAGTATTAACTTCTTCTTCATCATCACTATCATGGTCATATTCATTGTAATCTTCTTCAGTCTCAATATCTTCAGTTTCTTCTTTTTTTGGGATATTTTTACTTTCAATATTTGGCACAGTACTCGTGCTACTAGTAATAAATCTCCTAACATTATTGGACGCAGCAACATTTTCGATGACATTTGATGTTGGAATATATTGTGAAAGATCAAACATAGGTTTAGCAGTAGGTCTTATCTGCCTAGAATTTTTCTTGATTTGTGGTCGAGTACTTCTTTCTTCCCTACTTTCAGTTGTTTGCGAAGTCTTATTTGTGTTAGTTTTTGACCTATAGTCTTCTAAAGAAATAGCTTTCTTGTTTTCCACTGGTGTATATTCAGGTTTATGGTTCGCAGGTCTTATCTCATATCTAGGCTCACCTCTTCTCTGATCAACATTGACATCTACAAAACTAGGTTCTGTAGATCCTTCTTTTTGAGTAGATTGTGATCTATTAGTTTTTCCAATGTCTTTGTATGTTCGAGTGGATACATATCTTTTGACTGGTTTATCATATTCTTTATCTTTTGATACTTTATCAACGACTCTACTTGATTGTAATTGTTTAATTAAAGGACTTACATTACTGGTTGTTGTAGTTTTTTTTGAATCTTGTACTTGGCTATCTCTTATAATCTTATATGGTTCATAAATAAATGTAGCTGCTCTTTTTCTTCTTACTTTTTGTGGTTGCTTTGTCACATCTTCTATATTTTTGTAAAATTTATAATCAATGTTATCTGCCGAGCCGCTTAAGTCTTGTGTCAACACATTCGAGCTATTCACAGAATTATTATTAGAATTTTGCAGATTCTTATTTATATCTTCTAAAATATTAGTATGAACAGTAGATTGATGTCCCAACTGTGTATTGTTAAAACTTGTAGTATTTGAAAGTAAACTATTCTGTTTCTGATCAATATTATTTAAGGACCCTTCTTCATTTTTTCTCAATTTACCTAATAATAAAAATATTTCATTTTCGTTTTGAGTTTCATCATAATTGGCTGACTCCTGTTTGAACTTTGTTTTTTGTAACGTGTAAATCGGTAAACTGGGTAAAGTAACTGGTTCTGGATTTGCTATGATTTCTTCATTAAAAAAAGGACTATCTAAAGGATTTTCTCCAAAGTATTTTGCCTTGAAACAGTCTATTTTATCACCTAAACCCTTGAGGCGTGGTTGTTCTTTTATGGCACTAAAATTTTTCTCACCGTTATTTGATTTTTTTTCTTCGTCTTCATCTTCTTCGCTCTCGGTTGGATTTTCGCCTTTCTTTAATTTATCTGGCAAAGGGTCTACATTTTCAATTTCTGGACATTCTAAATGTGTTCTAGAGTCGTAAAATTCTGTACCTCCTTGTGATTTCTTTGGTATGAATTTTAAATTTTCAGCATATTTTAAAGGTGAGTGTTTGCTAACCAAATTTATGTCTTTAAAATAATAAGGATATTTTTCTTCAATTTCCTCAATTTTTTTAGTTTCAATTTTCATTTTGCTAATACCTAAAATATCTTTTTCATTTAAAAATGTTGAATTAATATTTAATTCTGGAACTTTAAAATTTATTTCTCGTTTGTTCACGTCATGATCAGTTGCAGGAGCATTTTCGCTATTTGTGTCAACATCATTTGTATTTTTGTTGTCAGTAGGAACGGTATTGTTATGATTTTTTTTATTTATTTGTCCATTTTCGTCTTGTGAATCGTTATCATAAGCTTCACCCTCAATCATCTGTTCTTGTTCCGTCTCAACATAGTCTTCAGAATCATTTACCTCTTCATTATCTTTGTTATTATTTTTCCATTTTTTACCATGTAAAACTTGGTCTCTGTACTCAGAACCTTTTTCACTGTCAAAACTGTCACTTTCTGAAGGAATTTTATATTTACCTCCACTTATTTCTTCTTCTTTAAGGTATCCCCCGTGACCTTCATGATCTGAAGCATGCTTTTGTTCACCAGCATGGTCATAAGCTGAATCTTCATATCCTTCCTCTGTATATACGGTTTGGGCTTTAGTACTTTTTACTGCTTCCCTGAGTCTAGGAGCATTTCTTATTTCATCGAACGTTTCAGCATCAGTAAATGCAGCAGCACGTGGTAAATGTTTGATTGTTTCAGTCTTCCTTACTTGAGCGTAATTTTTTATTGGAATAAATTCATCTTCCTCGTTATTATTTTCTTCGGATTTCTCATTTTGTATTTCAAGTTTTTGATAAGTTTGGGGCCGGTTTTCTAATACAACCTTATTTATAGATTCATCAACGTTATCTCTAAGTTGTTCATATCTTTCTTTGCCTTTTTCGTAAATATCGTAACCGTCTTGAGGCTCGGCAAAGTCTTGTGCAACCTGAACTTGAGGATATTCATTTCTGTCATCATCATATTTCATTGCGTGATGTTGCCTAAGATTATGTATATGATTTTGTAAAGGTCGATAATGCATTGGTCGTATTTTGACAAAATTTTGATTCCATGGATGCTTAAATCTTTGATTCAAAATCTCTCGCTGTCGATGATTTAGTTTTGGTGGAGGTCTATAGTATACCGGTTTTCGTTGAGGCCTGTGAATTTCAAATTGCACTGGTTCATTTTTATGTGGAAACAGTCTTTTGTCAGTCTGTTGTTGACCTTCCAAATATTCATCTGCAGTAATATTCGGCTCGCCAGCTTGTTTTTCATAATTTTCGTGTTGATTTTTACTGTTCTCTAAGTCATTTCTTATTTTTGTTAAAACTGGGTCCTTATAAATGGCTTGCAAAGCAGGTTCTTCGGCTTTATATGGATGAAATACTTCATAGTAATTTGAAACTGGCTTAACGTGATGAAGATTTTCATTCTTAACATAGTTTTGGTAAGGGTTGAAAATCCTTTTATCCTCATCTAGCATATGATGAATCCCTAGCTGTGGTGGTTGCTGGCCAGTATGTGGTCTCACTGCTTGTGCCTTAAAATTTTGTTCAGGATTGTTTACACCATGCTGTTTTGCTGTATCGATAGCAAACTGTGGTTTTTTTGCTGGATACTCAAAGTACTCAGTTGGAATTTGAGATCTAGGGATTTCTTTAGGCTTGAATTCTTCAACTGAGAACTCATTATTCTCTTTTTTATTTTTGTCTTGCACTTCACTAATAACACCATTGTCCCAAGCAACTGGGACTCTTATTGTCAAACACTCACAGATTAAAAGCACTGATATCGCGAAGGTCGTGTGCATGTTTCACATCATCGACGCGAACTGAACTAGCTTGACAGTATCGTAACTGTATTTATCTCCTCGGTTGTTGTCCGACCTATTGGTTTGGTCACCGTTCGCTTTGTTTGAGGCTAGCGTTCAAGTTGTGGGAGAGAGCGTTATTTTTACTTTACACGTGATGCTTAAAATATTAATCACAAATCGATTAAATAAAAATAATTATTACTAGGAAAATATAAACAGTATAACCATATTCTATGTTATGTTAAAATTATAGTTTATGTAATTGGCGTTAAAGCCAAGAACAAGTTACAAAAAGATTGTTACCAGTTGGCGTATCCTAGTCCTCACTTACCTACAGATTCAGGATACAACCGGGAGTTATCGTTAATATGATGATAGTGAAATTCATTAGAATAATTATATAAAAGTAAATATAATTATTAAAAAAGATTCCTTTCAGAAATGTCACGTTGCAGATCATGAATCAATTTAATGCAGAATCCGAATTAATTCTTTAAATGCACTTTTTTAATGATTTCTCTTTTCAAAATTGCTGACATACACGACTCTACCAGACTACTTGCATAACTAAAGCTACCGTTGTCTTCGAATATCACCATTAGCTTGGCCTTGTTTCAATCCAGGTTGGTCGGCACATGTCTTTTTTAGACATATTTACATTTTGAGTTAGTTTAGTGCAGTGCTAGTGTAATGTAGTGAATTAGGTACTACTACAAAGAACACAAGAACAAAGTGACTTCCTCTTAATAGAGACATTAAGAAAAGTGTTAATGGACACATTCTTAGTAAAGTCTACTTAGCAAATTAAGTTAAATTTATATTACTAATTAGTCTACGTATAAGGCTAGATTGTAATTTCAAATGTTACCAAAAGGTAGATCATTTTCAATAAAAAAAAAATGACATCAATTTGGCTTAATTTTATGATCGGCTGCCTACCGGATGTCAACCCTTCTCGGGACGGATCTTCTTTTTTCTTCTTCTCTTCTGCTTCTTAATATTGTTCTCAAATATCAGAATATGTTATATAACAGTATTTATCTACTCGAGCTAATTTTATCTAAAGGCTCATTACTATTTTTTATAATACATCAATCGAAATAAAAAAGATTTCATTAGTATTTATCATACTATTTGTGCTAAATTTGATTAAATCTTATTTATACACTTTATATAATTACATATTCATCACAAATATTATATATAGATATAGTCTTGTGGTATCGCACTCTAACAACACTTTTTCTCGCCTATTGCCTAAACCGTTTAAGCAATTTTCTTGCCTGATATGTTTGTTATATAACAAACATATCAGGCAAGAAAATTGCTATAACATACATACTATGTATTGATGATTAAGGAAAATATCGTAACAAAATATTCAAACTGAAAACACCGTAATGTGTAACCCTGTAATCGTTATTGGACAAGCTTGGCAGATATACTGTCTACAATATCGAGGTCTGAACCTAACAGTGGAACGTAACGAAACGAACTGAACGAAACAGATTATATTTCAAATTACTTATAATTTATTGAGTAAAAATTTGATTCATATTTAAAACAGACAGAATGTTATATTATGGGCATCGAACACAGTTATTAGACTCCGACAGGATACCTATTAACAAATATCAGAACATAAATGTTTAAAAAACGAATTCCTATTTAATTATGCTGCAAGCAGCATTGAGACGAGAATCACGATTCTCGTCACTTGTTCCACGCGCTATCACTATCGGAGAAATTGAGAGTAATGAAAAATTGTGATTTTTTTTACAGCTATTGGTATACGAAATAAATAAGATGTACATTTAATTTATCGCTAATCAAGAAGAAAGTTATATTATATATTTATTTTAAGTTCTTTAATTAAATACTCCTAGATGGGGTAGGTTAGTAACTAAGATTGTAAGGTGTACTATTTTTTGGCATGTATAAGCTGAGTAGTTTGTAGGCGACCGAAATAGGTTTAATAACATAATTCTGTTATAATTCCTGTTACGAATAAAATTATTTGATAGAAAGAGACAGAAGAAAGAAAGAAAAAAATAAAATCCATTATTTTTATAAAGTACACGCCTCATCGTGTATTTAACTTAGTTTCAGAAATATCTTTCGAAATACTTGAAAGCGAGTGATAAATATAATTTATATAAATAAATATAATATAATAGGCAATTTTACCATATGGTGGTGAATGTATGAAGTTTAAAATTTATTGAACGGAGTTGTAGGAAAGTAAGTCTATTTCCTTATACTGGGTTAGCGATATATGATGATTAAGGGTTAACGATAGCTTTGTAGTTCTGGTCTGTTTGACAGCGAGCGTACTAAATACCGTTGTAGAACCATAAAAAAGTATTCATTAATATAGTATTTTATTATTTTTATTTTATCGTATTCTCACACATAAAAGCATGCTTGTTCTAGGAATTAAGTATATGTTCTTTTTCGCGTCATAATTTTTTTTTTTAATTTATTAGGAGCTACAAACAATTTTACCATAAAAATTACAATAGAGGTAAAATAAAAATTTAAATTACTAATGGTAAAACCAGTATCGTTGCCCACAGTGACAAACTGCAAAAAAAGATTAAGCTAAGGTTAACTACATTAGATTAAAAACTACACATTTTTAACATAACTTATAAACCTATAATAAAAAGAAAGATATACATACATACAGACGGTCATTCAGTTTGCATAACCAATTGTTTAGTTACACTATTCCTAAAAGCAGCAGCAGAGCTTTTATTAAATATGTTATATAATCACACTTTTCAAAAATTGCTTTATACCTGGACTAACTAGCGAACTCCGTAGCCCCAGCAGGCGCTAGTCCTAACCCTTCCTTCGGTTCATATCTCTTTCGCGTGCTAGGAGTAAGGAAATCAATCATCTTCATATTTTTCAGTCAGTCTATATAATGAAGTCATGGAAATTTTCAGACTTCAATACAAGTCCTGTTTTTAAATTACTATTTTTTAATACTGAAGAACAGCAGACGAATTGGTGTAATAGTAAGCAGTTACCGTCGCCTATGGATGTTTGCAACACTAAGGGTACCGCGAACACGCTGCTGTCCCATAAGGGTACAGTACAGTATTTAGGCCACTAATGCCGGAACACAGCACAAAGTTATTAAGACGGTATACTTAAGACTAAATGTAGTCACCATCCAGACGGGCTTGGGGTCCTACCACGTAGCCAGGGTGGGTTGTTTTGTCGCCTTTTACGACAGCCCGACCCCGGCCGCAGAGTTCAATATTCTTTCTCCGCCCCTGCACGATAAAATATGTTAATTATATCCGACCAGAATATGTTGAAATAGTTTCCGTGGCATGAATAAATTACGAGTAATTTTCGCAATGTTATTTAGCAGCTAAATGGATCTGGTTTGAGGAACCGACCGTGAGAAGGACGGCGAAGGGCGGTTGGGCGGAGTAAAGGGAACATTCTAGCATACAAAACATTCTACACTACAATTAGTATAATTAATATAAGTATAATAAATTGTGTTCCATCATCATGATACAAATTTGAACAAAAAATTTCGCCTATTATATTTCTAAGGCATTAGAATATTCTCGGTAAAGTTGGTGACTTTTTTTAAAACAAATTAATAAACATAAAAATAAAAAAATTGTATTTGTGATAATTCACATAGCACCATATAATCCCAAACTAAGTAGCATATCACTTGTGTTATGAGTACTAGAAAACTGATGTATTTTTATTTTGTAAATAAATACATATGGAAATCGAACCTGTGACCTCCGCAAGTGTATCGAAGTGCGTTAGCTGTTACGTCACAGAAGTCGTCAATTGACTTAGTATTTCTCATCTGATTTGTGCAGTATATAATTTGTATTATATGAATAATATTTTATATACCATAATATATTAGAAAAGACATGCTAGAAAACTGCTCTATTTATAATAATTAACCATTTATGCCTGCACAGTTTAATCTTCTCTTTGAGAGCTACAAACTACCTGAGATGGACAGCGCTCTAAAGTTGGATTTTCAGATATTTGGCTATCTATCTATCTATGAAACTACTACAATTCGACGCAGAATTTTTTTGTGGAGTCCATCGACCCTTTCTCATTTTTTTTCGATTTACTTTTCCCTGTTATTCGCCCAACGGAACGGGCGTGATCGGCTAGTCTTATATAAAATGATGTACTACTGTAAAACTAACTATCATAAATAAAATATGAAAATCAATATATTGCAAATTGACTTATATATAGATATTATGAGAATTTCTTTGGTCGACTAGTTTTGATATTGACACGTCTTGTCCAATACACACACCTATCAATCGCGTTCGCTTTTAAGGAAGGATTTAAAACCCTGATTGTTTTCCCTACTTCGTGCGGTACTTTTCTGACTTCGCAGTCACTGCAGAAGGCCAGACGATAGTAGGAGTCGGTGCGCAGATCGTTCCATGGGAAGATATCCCCGTACAGGGTCGAACGTAAGAAGATGGCCATTGCTCGAAAACCCAAGTATATTACCAAAGGGGGACTTTGTTATTAAAACACAGAACCCAATATGTGAGTGTATACATTTATAAATTGCTAACGAAAATTACGTTTCTGAATTACAGAAGCACTGGACACGTTTAAAAATGGACAGAAAAACAATGCAACGCGTCTTCACGGTGCTCCCGAATGCTGTAATCGCGTTGGCTGCGAATGCGGGAACTACGAACAACATATTACAGAATCCCTGTTATTATTCGAGGTTTAATTGCCTTACTTATTATAAAAAGTGCGTTCTCTTAAATATAGCAAGTCTAAAATACCGTATAATTCAAAAGCACTTAACAATAATTACTAATAACTGGCTTTGACGTACCTATTTCATATTACGACATATATAAGTGTCAGCCAAGCGGTATTAATGCGATCAAGTTTGATTATTGACATTGTGCAAATTCTATAATGTATTATGTCACATCCAAATAATATAGCTCTACACATAATAGCTGACAATAAAAAAGAATCGAGGTGTGATCGTCAGAAAATGAATATTTTTATTTACAGGAGATGAAGTATTGTATAGTATGTATATATGTGATGAACTCTTACAATTTAAATAAAACACTGGAAGAAAGTTGTTATAAAAGAATATAAATATATTAACACTTATATTCTTATAACACTTATAATTACACACATCAAAAAAGTCTAAGCAACATGTACTAATTTAAATTTTAGGATGGTGCATGAGCCGCTGTATGGATGAACTTCCTGAATGCACCTGAGCCTTTCAGTATTTCCGGGCTGACGGTACACTCGCATCCTTCTTGTATCAGGCCTAAACCTGAATCGCGACTCATCAGAAAACATAATTTTATCCCATTGTTCCTGGGTCCATGTTCTGCGTTCTCTACACCATTCATTTCGACGAGCGCGATTCCCGTGACGTATCGGTGGGCACCTAATTGGGCGTCGAGCTCGTAGGTCGTACTCATGCAGTTGATTTCGCACAGTTTGGGGACTTACATCAACATCATCATCTTTTATCCGTGCAGGGGCGGAGAAAGAATACTAACCTCTGTGGCCGGGGTCGGCCTGTCGTAAAAGGCGACAAAACAACCCACCAGCTACGTGATAGGGCCTCAAGCCCATCTGGATGGCGACCACCTTTGGTCTTAAGTATGCCGCCATAATAACCTTGTGTTGTGTTCCGGCATTAGTGACCCAAGTTCCTGTACCTTTATGGGACAGCAGCATGTTCGCAATGCCACAGGTTTTGCAAACACCTATAGGCGATGATAACTGCTAAATCCTAAGCGGGCCGTCAGCCTGTCTGCTGTCCTAAAGCAATAAAAAAAATCAACACCACTTGAATTTTGAAGCCTCAAACTTATCTCTCGAGCGGTTAACATCGGCTGGTGTCTTGCAGTCAGAGTTGTATGTACCGGTCTTGCCGAGTAGTTGTACTCCTTTTACGGCCTGGATGCTGTTCAGCGGGTTCCCTTGTATTATTATAGCGCTGCCAAAGACGACAAATAACACTTCTATGAACGCCAAAATGCCGAGATACCGGAGATTGATTACTTCTCGCTTGCAACATCCCTACAGCTATTTGCATTTCATTTGCCATCAAATGACGTCGCTCCATGACGTAAAGAATATCTAACAATTCAATTTTGTTGCTAACTTTATTTAAATGGTTGGTAAAATTATAAAATCAAGACTAAACGTAGCAATAAAAACGCACTTAAATTCAAACAAATTCCATTTAATTTAATTTTATGAAAATAACAAAACATAATCGATTTTTTTTTACAACCAGCCAGTATGTCATCAATAACAAAAAAGTTTACAAACCTACGCACTTTGAGTGAGTAAAGACTTAGAAATTAATTAGTATAAATGGTAAATTTGTAATATCATGCATGTTGCTTAGACTTTTTTGATGTGTATATAACCAACAATGGCGAATCATTAGATTCGCCATTGTTGGTTTACAAAGTTATATAAAATACAAAGAGCACTATCTCTTTACTAACAACAAGAATACCTATATAATTAGGTATGAAAGTAAAAAATAATGTTATTCAAAAAGCTTGTCTAAATAAGTTATATAAAAATATATAAAAAAAATAACAAAAGTTTCAAAACCCTATTTTGTGATGTTACATGAACTACATGTCGTGGATATGAAATTATATTAATTTTGAAGCAAGGAAATTGAACAAAATATCCACGTAGGCGTTTTATTATTGCTGAAATTCCAGTCAAGCTGGTGGTCTACTTAATAGTAAGTAGTTAGCGTCGCTTATGGAGCTTTGCGACGCTAGGGGACACTACCTACATGTCCCTTAGGGGAAAAGGAACCTTTTTTTGGAAGTTTTTTTAAATTATAAGAGTTGTGTGAGATTATGAGAGAGATAAGAGAGAAAGTATTAGAGAATGCCCAGAACAAAAAGACACAATTACATTTTTTTATAAAGTTTTTATTTTTTATATTAAAAACAAACGTTTTTGTTTTATTTATTTGTATAGATAGATATTTCTATCAATTTAAGTTTAAGACAATAGTCATGTATTACAACAGTGTATATAATTATTTAATAAAAGTAGTGTCATAAGAAATTCTCACTCTATATGTGTAGTAGAGTGAGAATTTCTTAATCCAAAGTTTAACAAACTTCCGGGGCTCGACAAAAAGTATTAGTCAAACATCAAGTTAGAAATTACGTCAACTTGCACCAAGCTATTTCTGACTATTGCGCCGGAGGTTACATAAATCAATGCCCCTCGCAAAGTTGCACAAACACACAACCCACCTTTAGGCGTAGTTGCATAAAGTTAACACGTTTTCTATAGCAAGGACTAATTGTTTTGGTTCTTAGTCAAATATTTCGGACTTAAGGTAAAATGATTTGTCCCTCGATCTTATCAGTAATTGTTAAAAAATGCGTGTGATCTCAAGTAGAGTCTTCAAAAAGATGGTAGAAGCATATCTACGTCATAAAATGCCATATAATTATAACATTCCACTGGTGGGGTCCCCTAAGTATGAAGAGCTTGTATACCTGCCACGTTCGTCCAAGACAGATTGGCGGGTTACAGATAATGGTGATCTCGCTAAGCAGGTTTCAGGTTTCACTGTCACAGTCATTATGCCACAATATATGAGAAAACCTGTCTAAGTGGCGGATTATACCGTGGGATTCGAACCCAGGACTTCTATATTGGTCTCCGAGTGTAATCCACTGAGCTACCAGGTACCTTATATTTAATATGAACATTACGAATTCATTGTAGCAGTACATATGTAAACTCCAGCTCTCAAATGTATTCGAATCTTACACGTAGATATAAATAAACTACTTACATATAGTACGTAATTTCGTTTTTAATTATTAGAGTTCAAATTATCATTTGTTTGGAATTCAATCTGTGGATAAGCCTTATAGATAAGATTATATGAAAGAAAACAAAGAAATCAACTTCAAAAAGACTGTATTGTGGCTTATTACTTTTTCAATCTAAATGATTAATATTCATAAAAATATCGTAATAAATATCTTCTTTTGTAATTAAATACGTTATATTATTGTATACATTATTATATCCTCGGAATAAATTTTAAAACTTAAACGCGTGTTGAAAGGCGGATAGATTTTTCGGTTTGTGACTAATAAAATTGATAATTATTATAGAAAGAGGTTTCACTCCGGAGAATTCACTGAATGCTGTCGTCCACTAAACGCACAGTGTGAAAGTATTAGTTTATGTCGCTACTCATTTGTGCCATTTCCTTAGCTAGGTTAATCAGACCAGAAAAAAATGGGATCCAACTGGTCCTTATTAAAAAAAAGGTTAACTTTCTTCGAGAACATTGACTACTGAGACATTAATAATAAAGGTAAAATGGTATTTTTTCTAATCAAAAAGTTGTTTTATTGAGCTATTTAAATTGAACCTAAATAAAGTTATTTAGTCCATACGGTGGTTCACAAAAATCCGTAGACACAAGAAAAAGAAACAATATTTTATCGGTGGTTTTATGAAAAATATGGAATAACCCCTAATTCTACGGAAATTTATGTGAAAATCGAAAAATTACACTTGGAACAAATCAAAAACAGTTGAAAATCACCTAAAAATATTTAACCCATTAATTTTTTTTTATTTTACGCCTATTATGTTACTACTTTTTATACAATATTATGGGACGCAAAACATAAATCGATGGGATTTTTTTAGAAACAAACTATTGTTAGACATCCAGACCTCAACAAACTTTTTTTGCCGAGTTGCAGCAGACAGGCTGACGGCCCATTTAGTAGAAAGTAGTTACCATCGCCTATGGATATTTGCAATGGGCATCTCGAGTATGCAGTTGTTCGCATAGGGGTACTAATGGAGGTCACTAATGCTGGAACCAAATGGTTATAATGGTGCCTTACTTATAGAACAGGGGTGGTAACCATCTAGGTGGCTTTGGGATCTTAGCATCTAGTTAGGCTTGATTTGTCATCTTTTACAGACAGGCTGGCCTGGGTCTTAGTTACTCCGTCCTTGCACGGAGGAAAAAGAACTATGTATTTGTTACGTATTTTATCCTACATTGCGATCGTACTCTAAGACACGTCTCATCCGACCATTTGTATACCCACTGAGCCATATGTATCGTTATTTACAATGTCATTTTATTTAACTTAAATGTTCTATTAAACATTCCAGATCATTAAAAGATAACTTATAAATCAACCGTGCGTTAAGTTAGCATCAAGTTGTATTGCAACGTCTAGTTCTGATAAATAGATTGTTACTTAATTCCTTTTGTTAAACGCCGCCATTTACTTAGTTTAGTAATAATAAACTAAAATTTGATTGGACAGATGTTTTTTTAAGATGTTAGAGAAATATTAAATTGTACTATCAAGTTGAAATTAAGCAATATTTTTTGTTATAATTACGGTTTCGGAACGAAATAAAGAAATGATGACTGAATAGACAAGTGTCCAATAGCACAATTTTTAGGCAAATCGTCTATCAAAAATCATACTTGAAGACAAGAGTAACACAATTTGTAACTTGAAATTAAATTTTAAAGTTAGTTGTAAAATAATAAAGAATCTGGGTCAAACTGACCCAAAGAATTATTTTTTTTTGCTTTTTAGATAAATATAAAAGCTTGGATGATAAGATAGGCTTGAAAAAAGCTATTTTTCTTTTACAGATTAACTTGTATATTAGCTATACACAACTATAGTGTATCACCAGGAGACAAGATATTCCACTTCTGATATCACACTTCACCCTGGCCATAGAAACATGTTGAAAGAGATTAAGTATTATTAATAATAATAATAATAATAAATATTTTTGTGACAATTCACACAGCGTCATCTAGTTCCAAACTAAGTAGCTTGCGTTATGGGCCCTAGACAACTGATATACTACTAAATTAAAATATTTTTTTCTTCATCAGAAGATAGAAAGTTGGTGATTTTTGCATCTTAAATAATTTCGTAATAATCAAGATCTTACAGTGAATGTAGATTTTGTCTTTTTTATTGTTCTATAATAGCAGATTTTAATCCGTGCAGGGCGGAGAAAGAATACTGACCTCTGCGGCTGGGATCAGCCTATCGTAAAAGGCGACAAAACTGGGTTGTTTTGTCGCCCTAGCTACGTGGTAGGGCCTCAAGCCCGTCTGGATGGCGACCACTTTTAGTCTTAAGTATGCCGCCATAATAACTTTTTGTTCTGTTCCGGCATTAGTGACCCGAGTTCCTGTACCCTTATGGTACAGCAGCGTGTTCCAGATGCCACTGGCGTTGTGAAAACCCATAGGCGACAGTAACTGTTAAATTCTAAGTGGTTATGGACGTTTAAGACGTCAGGGGCGCTGCTAACATGCTGCCATCCACGGAAAGAATTGAATCCTGTCCACTGACAACATTATGCCAGCAAGTTTGAGAGGGTGATTGACATCCAGACGGGCCTAAAGCGCTACCACCTGGCTAGAGTTGTTTTGTCGCTTTTTGCAATAGGTCACTCCTGGCTGCAGTTGTCATTGTTTACCACCGTAACCATATGACTGATTTAAATTTTTATAACCACCTATTGCCAGTCTATCAAAAGCAAATACAATCAGATAATCCACCCGGCTACTGGACGTTACTTCTAGAAGAAAAACCCAAGAATATAACTGTCATGCTGTTAGAAACTACAGCTAAATCACCACAAGGGATACTAGTACTATATATCATCATCATCTTAATGTTAAATCCCAATTGCAACCTAAACGTGGGTGTTCGATCCCTGAAGTCCACTTTCCTTTCTTCTTCACTTCGCACAGTCTTAAACAGCCCTGCTACTGAAACCATTAGATCGCATATCACTCTTTTCAACGTAATTTTTTGATTTCACCCTTCTGCCGGAGCCTGATGGAAACGGACTGGCTACACATTTCTTTCCCACGTACTTATGTGCCAATTATTTAGCTGGATGTCGTAAAACGTGGCCATACCAGTATAATAAACGTGACACATGGCAATATTACATGTCCATGTCACAGATATTAAGGCTGTCCCGAATTCAAGAGTTCCTTTTTTTTATTGCATAGGACAGCAGACAGGCCCGCTTAGAATTTAGCAGGTACCGTCGCCTATAGGTGTTTGCAACGCCAGTGGCATCGCAAATACGCTGCTGTCCCATAAGGGTACAGGAACTTGGGTCACTAATGCCGGAACACAACACACGGTTATTATAGCGGCATACTTAAGACCAAAGGTGGTCGCCATCCAGACGGACTTGAGGCCCTACCACGTAGCTAGGTTGGGTTGTTTTATCGCCTTTTACGACAGGCCGACCCCGGCCACAGAGGTTAGTATTCTTTCTCCGCCCCTATACGGATAAAAAACGCCTAATGCAGTATTTTTGCGTCAGTCCACACTTCTAGCGCAGCATATTTATCACCGTGACACGTAGGAAGCAATTAGTATACGGAACTCATTGAATATTTTAACTCTCACACTACGTATTTAATATAACAAGTGAATATAATTTGCATTTAGCAATGACTTCCAGAATACCTGTCGTAACCGCCTGATTAGAAAACGTCCGTCAAGGAAATTGCTTTTTTATATATTCCGATTTGTAATAACTGATAAAATAAAGCAATGACCGATTGATTAATAATTCTTATAATATCTCGAATGTTCTAGAAATATCATGTCAATAACAGTCACGGTCCCTCGAGTAGGTTTCGTTTACTTATTGACATGTACTATTAAATAATACATATGGCTGGCTTGCCATAAGAGGACATGAATGAATAACTTCATTTAGTTCACAGGTAAGATAGGAAGGCACTTAATTTTCCGTATGGATATTGGATGAGGAAATACAGTCGCCCCTGGAATTAAAATAAGCCTTAACTATTCCATTTTCTTGTTTTTGTATAACAATGCCTTATCACAAATTACAGAGTCAAGATTGGTCAAGAAGAACAAACATGTAAAATTAAAAAAAATACAAAACCTTAATGTATTGTAAATGCCTGTCGCTTCTCCAACCAATAAGGTCAGCCCTCAGCATCATACCGTGTTGGGTGAAAAACACGACGCTATTTTCAGTGCCAATCTTTATAATAATCATAGTTGACCCATGTTTCTTCATATCAACTACATATTTTTTATTTTTAATGATTTTATATACAACAATATATTATATGTAATATTTAAGTAGGTAATATAAACATTTAAATCTTATTTTTATTATATCATTGTTTTTATAAGTTCATCATCATCATCATTTCAGCCGTAAGACGCCCACTGCTGGACAAAGGCCTCCCCCAAAGATCTCCACGATGATCGGTCCTGCGCTGCTCTCATCCAACCTATTCCGGCGATCTTGACCAGATCATCGGTCCATCTTGTGGGGGGCCTATATATATTTATAAGTTCACCAGCTACTAAATGATGACTCAGACTCCTAATAACCTGGAAACTGTATATCATTACAGAAACATAAAACACTAGACATTTGATATTTAATAAAATAATAATATGAATAAATACAGACTTTTAAAGTGTATTTACGCGCGTCATTACTCTATTGGTTTATAAGTAAGCTCCATCTATAACAACTGCGCATGAACCTTACGATTTAAAAGTTCTGGGCTTTATTAGATTTTCCGTTAAGCAACAAAATACAGTTTAGAAAGTCTGCGGACGACATCAACTTATTAATATGTGGAGATAGATGGCGTTGTTTGTGAAACAATGTTTTTGAATAATGAATCCATTAAAAATATACAATGCCTTACAAATATTTTCAGTGAAATGTGTTCGCTTTTAAAATATTTAATAAGAAAATAATCTGACTACTTCTTATGATACTTTAATGGCTGTAAAAACAAGAAGTAGAATAATCTAAAAAGGCACATTTTACTGTAATAATATTCAACGAATAACTCAAAACTTTTAGTCCTGGACCTGTATCAAGTATAATGTTCCGCCCTTGTAGTGTTTGAAATTCAAGAAGGAACAAAGATTTAAAGGAGTTAGGTAGGCTTCAAGAAATACATGGCAGTTATTAAAATTATAATATAATTATTTTAGACGTTAAAGTATGCAACAATCGTAATTAATTAGAAATATACAATTTGTCATTTATATTATTTTCTAAGAAATTTTTTTACTACTAAATAACTGTTTCAAAATAGCGTAAAAGTAGAAATAAACCAAATACCATTTTTTCAGTGCAATGGTTTTACTAGCAATGTAAGAAGCGTCCACCATGAAGCAATAAAAGGGAAGATCAACAAGCTAAGTATTTTTTAATCACTTGCCTCTAAAGAATCTACATGACTATATTAACTTTAAATGGACCGCTTAGCTCGTAGTTCATTTGCTTTGATATTCTCTGGAATCTTTAAATTAAAAGCGCACGATAAGATAAAACATACATAATACTACTATACTGGCACGCTATGATGGCCGTTTTGACGTTTCTCCACTCATGAAGTTTCGTATTAATTAGTAATTACATTTGAAGGAGCAAATTGCTGTTCTTTATTCTCAATAACTTCACGTCGCTATTGACAACAAAGAACAACAATTTGCTCCTTCAAATGTAATTACAAATTAAAACGAAACTTCATGGAGTGGACAAACGCCAAAACGGCCATCATAGCGTGCCGGTAGCATAATTTATCTTACACAATAAAAAGGGGTTTTATTGAAAATTATTGTGTTAACAGTCTTCTTTTATTTATTGCTGTAGGACAACTGACAGGCTAACGGTCCACTTAGAATGTTAATTAGTTACCGTCGTCTATGGGTGTTTGTTTGTTCTTTGTTTGGGTGTAGCAACACCAGTGGCATCGCAGACATGTTGCTGTCCCATAAGGGTTAACAGGAACTTGGGTTATTATTGCTGAAACACAACACAAAGTTACTATGGCAGCATACTTAATACCAAAGGTGATCGCCATCCAGACGAGCTTGGGGCCCTACCACATAGCTGAACGTCTAAGGTATGCCGCCATAATAACCTTGTGTTGTGTTCCGGCATTACTGACCCAAGTTCCTTAACCCTTATGGGACAGCAGCGTGTTAGCGTAAATTCTAAGCGGGCCGTCAGCCTATCTCTGTCCTACAACAATAAAAAAATTGTAACCTATTCCAATTTCCCAATTGGACAGCCTATAAATAGTAAGATCGATATTTTGATTTGTTTGCTATCGCTATTAATCATGAAAAAAAATATTTTTAAGACGATTCTGAAAAAATTCTGCACAGTGCGCTCCATGTAATTGTTTTACTTTTTGAAGTGACAAGAGATTGTAAACAAATATTTTAAAAAAAGAATTGAAAATACTTATACTGTATAGCGAATTGTTGGTCGAAATCTACAAAAAGGTAGTCGGCCTCATCCCTCATCTATATAAACTGTGGTGAGCGCCCTCTCGCCTCACTGCACTTTAGGAAGTAAACAAGACAACATGCCCCGTTTAAATCAGGTGAGTTTCGTTCAATTATTAATATTTTTATGTTCCTTCGTATTTATAATTATTATTAAACTAAGAGTCTATTTAACTTTATAGGATGGTCTGATTAAAAACTACAAGTTCGTCTGTTGTGTCAATAATATATTATTTCTAATTATTCTATTGATATTTAAGTCTATTAACTTTGGGAAGGGAAATAAAGGTATACGTGACAAGTTATACGAATCGTAGTGCTATATTTAGGTTATAATTCAAGATTATTTTGCACTCGAAATAGACCAGTTCTCAGATCTGGTTATCAGGTATAGTTAGCTACAAACAACCCAATAGTAATATTAATAAGCCTGTTGTTCAATTTTATATTAATCAAGAATATTTTAAAAATTTTGTATAAATTAAAACATTTTAACTAAATCTAAAAAAATTATATAAATGCAAATATATTAGTAGATTTAGACGGCGTAGACAACATGGTCTCTATATTTTCCGACTCACGATAACAACATATCCGGATGAGCCATTTTATTACAAATGGCTCATAGCACACATCCCATGATGGGCTCATGGTTATTTTGAATCACGAACTGACTGTCATGTCCATAAACTAGCGTTTATATATTATTTTAGGTCAATAATATTTGTCAATTTCTTTGTCTTCAATTCTTGCCCTATTTATAAATTCCATGATGGCAACACTTTTGTTCCATGTTCATTTCAATCAATGTATGAAAACAAATCTGTTTATTAATTAATCTATGTATTAATGCGTTACATTTAATTAGCATGTTAAGAGCATTTGTTAAAGCTTTATTTACCGCTTTAAAGTTTCTTGTTTTAGACAGACAATGGTCCGAGCGTAACAGCAGAATTGAACTCATGGTCTTCCAATCCTTCTATATTTTAAGGTCTTACTTTTATCGTCTTTCAAGAATCTTTGTCCACAAACTGTCATAAATCTTTGTCCACTGTTGGATCTAGGTAATGCTTGGGCTACACGTACTCTACAAATGTAGAGAGCACTCTAAAGTAATCTCAGTAAATACTGAGACGAGATTTTAAGTTCAGCACTCGTATGCTTTATCGTCACTTCAGCTTGCATATTTTGAGATGAATTCTATTTATTTAATTTTTTTAAATCCTTACTTCGGATCTAAACTAAATATAATTCGCCCATAGCCCGCTTAGCGAGTAGAAACCAATATTACTTTTCTATCTAAGAGTCGACCCCATTTATAGCCTGAAGTTATTTGATTTTAATTCTCTTTATATTATACTAGTTACAATCGAAAGGTGTTAGATATCCCTAACATATGCTTTTTGTACTTTAGTATTTGCAGATTAATATCAAAGTATTCAGCATAGTAACGTGAATATTTTGAGATAGTGATTTTAGAGATACTGCTAATGTATTTTACATATTTAGGATATACTTTGACTCTATCATCGAGATAAAAGTGCCAAAATATGTAGTATGTATATAACCCTATCTATAATATCGCCGTGGCTAGAAATAAGAATAAGGTCATCATTTTTCTGAAACACCGTGCGGGGGCGGAGTAAGAATTCTCCGTGCGGGGGCGGGGTAAGAATACTAACCCCTGCGGCCGGGGTCGGCCTGTCGTAAAAGACGATAAAACAACCCTAGCTGCGTAGTAGTGTCTCAAGTCCATCTGGATGGCAACCACCCTTGTTGTTCTGTTGTCTTCCGGTATTAGTGACCAAGGTTCCTGTACTCCTATGGGACAGGAGCACGTTCGCGGCGTCCCTAGCGTCACAAAACTCTAAACTCCATGTAAGACTAAATAAGAAACACTAGGATGTATATAAATAAACATTTATAATTTGGTTATTACTTACATCTTAAAACGACAATGCCAAATGGTCAAGCAATATATTATATAGTATTAAATTTTTCTATGAATTTCGCCACGCAGAATTTTTTTCGTGAAACCAAATATATCATCGACTATGATCAGTTATCGGCAAATTACGGATCTTCGATTATCAGCTAGTAAAGTTATATATATACACGCCCTTTGACTAATACTATTGTGAAAATTTGACACCATTGTCTTAAAGCGTAACCGCCATCTTGGTAGATATTTTAAATCGGTGGCTGTTTGAGCTACTCTGCCAAATTCATATTGTCACACAACGCTTAAGGATCTCATTATTTGAAAAAAAAAAATCTAATCTAATCTTAGCAACTGATCGAGCTAGTAACCAATGTTTGAGCAGTTTTACTATTATCACATAAAATATGAATGTATGTTGCATAATACTAACATTAGCAAGTTCAATGCTGTCAAACATATGTTACGACCTTAAGTGAAGGTTAACTTATTATGAATTATATTAAGGCGTGGTTTTAAATTGCAATTGAACCGGAAGAGTTTGAAGTTCATGGAATTAATTAATTGATAAATTTTTAATTTGATAAGACACACATCAAGAGTGATTGGAGTTTGCTATGTTGAGCTGAAATTTAAATAATTTTAATTGGATCTGCTCTCATATTCCGTGTAAATTTGATCCTATCTAGAAACAATAATACTGATCCATCTCTTTGCTAACGAGTCGTAAAATATGATTACTATTCTTTTTGCTAGTTCAAGTATAACAGAGGAAGGGTTTACTAAGACTTTTCCTTCGGGTGGGTCAAGTGGCAGACCAACAAAATTAGTAACATCTAACTTATTTTAGGCTATTATAACACAACATGTTCAAAAGAAATCGATTGAGATATTAAAACTAATATAATTTAAATTGAAATCTGGATGAAAATCCATCTATATTTTATAATATTTAATTCATAAGTATTCGTAAATTTAACGCAAATTCTAGTTTATTGAAATAGAATCATAACAAATAACACTACCCGAAGCGTAGTGACATTTAGCGGCCTTTAAGACCTTGAAAACGATAGGTACCGCTTAACATCGTCACTGAGAAAACGAATTACTAAATTCTTCCTCTAGATTTCTTTAAGTTTTGCAAACAAAGACAGTTTAAATTGCGTCATGGAGTTTCAAATCGATTGTCGCTTCAATATCCGGGGTCCAATTTCTGACGTTTTCTAATCTACTAGCATGGTCTTCGCCATCCTTGTTGAATACATTGACACGCATATTATTAATCTTTACCATGTCAAGCCACCGCTTTATTGGCTCTACCGCTCCAAAAATAATAAAGCCACCTTCGGATTTATGACAAAGGATAATATTTGTTTTAAAATAGAAAATTTAATAATAAATATCCAAAGTATAAAATATGTTTTTGTTCGGTAAAACTTCTTTTATTACAATTTAAATGGTACTGAAATACTTTTATTTAACATAAATATTATTGCGTGATATGAAACAAAAAATATAAATTGACCTTATTCAATGCAAATTTTTTATTCTATGCATTAATATTAACATGAATTATTAGTTGTCGGTAATACAACCTTCGTGAGTCTCTTTCCTACCATAATATAAAATTCACAAATAGTACCCTTGTATAACTTATAGACAGTAAAGTTATAAAAGCTAAATTGAAATCTACTTTCTTATGGATAAAAGTGCCAGAAGAATATCAGTCAATATCATATGACATCAGTCAAGAAATTTTTTTCTGTGACAATGACTAAACAGTATTGGTGATCAACATTTAAACCTAGGAAAAGATGGAAATAATGGACAAGCTGGACTATGGTCCAGTGCATTCAGGATGCCTCAAACTGCCAAAATTGGAAGCGCATTGCCAAGAAAGCAAGCTTTGGAAATATGATGATGGACCTCGCAAATTCCACTCTGAATGCCTAGTCAATGCAACCACTCTGACAAGAGTGTCCGATTCAGAAGAATGGATAAGCTTGTGTAACCTTACAAATTTCTGATTTCCAAAGTCTCGAAGGTTGAAAGCAACACCGCACAATAGCTCAAGTTAACAACTGAAATTTTTATTCGGTAACTCGTCTTCCGCCTCGGGCAGCACTGATAACCCATTGCTAGCCAGTTTGGTGGCTGCCGTAGGGTAAGTAGGTAGAGGTGAAATCCCTGACATAACCGCCCCAATTTCTCTTCGGAGTGCTGACGCACGCGAGTGTATTTTCCTAAAAACATAACAACTCCGTAAATTCAATTGCTGTTGTCAATTTCCTTTAGTCTTATAATTAGCAGCATTTATATACATTCTAGTTTTGTTGTTCGATGTTAATTTTCATCAATGTCGATGTTAATTAAAAATAAAGTTTCATTTATCCTCTGCACGGATAAATATCCGTGCAGGGGCGGATAAATAATACTGACCTGTCGGCCTGTCGTAAAAGGCGACAAAAAATCCCTAGCTACGTGATAGGGCCCCAAGCCCGTCTCGATGGCGACCACCTTTGGTCTTAATTATGTCGCCATAATAACCTTGTATTGTGTTCCGGCATTAGTGACCCAAGTTCCTGATGTTGCAAACACCCATAGGTGACGGTAACTTCTAAATTCTAAGCGGGTCATCCGCCTGTCTGCTGTCGTACAGCAATAAAAAAAATTATCATAAATGTTTCAGGTTGCGTCTGTGCTCTGCGCTTTGTGTGCGTTACTCTTGGTGGCATATGCCTTCCCTGACAGCGGTGGACACGTTCCTCTGCCTGGACCAGGTCTCTCTTACGGTGAGTTATCCAGACAAAAACTGTATTCAACAGAAATTAGTTAGAAACCTTACATAAAGTTGTTGGTTTAGTTCAAGAATATGTTATGTATTTTGAAAATGTTCTTTATTTCTTCTAAAATTATTTAAATTAAAATAAACAAAATTAACCACTGAAACTTATTGAAGATAAAATGACGCTTAAACTAGAGCCGGTCTTTGTAACCGGGGTAATCAATATAACTACTCTCAAAGACATGCTAAGCAAAATTATTGACATTAATTCCTACACTTTGAGCACCTCGCGTTCTAGGCACATGATTAAATTTATGCCTGTAGACATACAAACATATAAAATTGTAAGAGACAACTTTATTACGAACAATATATCACATTATACCAGCTTAATAGTGAAAGAGCATATCGTGATGTGCTCAGAAGCTTACACGCCACTAAAGATATTTATCAAATAAAATCTTAACTTAAAGAGAAAAATCATGAGGTTTGACAGATTATTAACGTACGACACAGAATCACTAAAAAAGCCCTACCAGTGTTTTATATTGACTTAGAACCTAAAAACAACAACAAAAATGTATTCAACCGACACCTATGTCAATCTAAAGTAACATTTGAAGCTCCTTATAAGAAAACATAAATTTTAAAATGTAAGAGATGTCAGAGATTTGGATATTCTAAAAATCAATGTTGCAGACTTTATAATTATGTCAAATATGGTAAGGATCATCCGATTACCACCTGTACTAAAATACCCAACACAGATGCAAACCGCCAAGAGAAACACCCTGCAAGCTATAAAGGATGCATAAAATATAAACAGTACAAAGATAAAATAATAAAAAGCAATCCAATAGATAAACAAATGACAAAGCATGCACGGAACAGATATGATACAAATAATACTTGAACCAAAATCAACTCAATTAGACAGTAAAGCAAACCAAAAAACTAAGCTAAACCCAACGCAAAAGATGACATACGCAGAAATTGTAACTTCTGATATAAACAGCACAAGACAAAAGAAAGTGACAAGTGACTTCAAAATGATACATCAATGCTTCGAAATATTTCGTGTATTGTAGTTTTATCATAGTGATATTCATTATTATCGATAAGAAAATGCCAGCAGTGTGGCGTCAAAATATAGGCCGTCGCACGCACTACGCAAAATGCGTTCAGAATCTTCGAAGCAATGAAACTGATGAAGAGCTGTGTTATGCTTCCTACATTACTGATACACTACATATATAGTTTTTTTAGTAAATAAAATACATATTGCCATGCAGACGGGCTTGCGGTCCTACCAATAGGACCGCAAGCCCGTCTAGGGTTGTTTTGTCGCCTTTTACGACAGACCGACCCCGGCCGCAGGGGTTAGTATTCTTACCCCGCCCCTGCACGGAGAAATTAGGAATTGATCTATCAGAAAATCATTGAAATCCAACAACTAGGCGAGTTATAATATTTTGTTTTCTAAATATATGAACTTCAAATCCCTGTCCTTTTTTATTGCTCACGAACAGCAGACAGACTGACTGTCCATTTAATGATAACCAGTTACCATCGCATACAAATGTTTAGGACGCTAAGGGCACTGTGAACACATTGCTGTCCGTACAGGAGTTTATTTCTTGGAAAGTTCACCCAATGTCGCTTAGTAAGGGTAGCCTTGAAAGGCTTAGTAAGCCTTTCAAGAGTCTATATTTACAATATAAAAAAACACGTATAATAAAAAACATACTTCCAAGTCCTAATCCCTGTGCCCTCAAACTTAACCGTATAACTCAAAGGAAAAGCATCATACCTATACATTACATTGAAATCATAAATATTAGACTCTAGAAAATGTCACAAAGCTCACACAAGTGGATTCGAAAAGAGAATACGGTTCATAACTCCGTCAAGAAATGGCGCCACTCTAGAGTATTTTTTAAATCTTTTATTAGTTTTTTAAAATTGTTTATCTTTAATTCTTTTATTGCTGTAGGACAGCAGACAGGCTGATGGCTCACTTAAAATTTAACAGTTACCGTAATGTATCTTTGCAACACCAGTGGCATCGCGAACACGCTGCTGTTCCATAAGGGTACAGGAACTTGGGTCACTAATGCCGGAACACAACACAATGTTTTTATGGCGGCATACTTAAAAACAAAGGTGGTCGCCATCCAGACGGGCTCGAGGCCCTACCACGTAGCTATGGTAGGTTGTTTTGTCGCCTTTTCCGATAGGCCGACCCTGGCCGCAGAGGTCAGTATTCTTTCTCCGGATATCCGCACGGATAAATGTCTGCATGGAGGGTAATTTAAAAAAAAACCACTATACTCATTCATCCCCGCATCCCTCTCATATCCATCTCCCGTAGTCTCCCTAAAGACATGACATAATAGTATTTATAGTTTTGTGCTGTTATTAATAACACCCAAATCCGGGAAACCTGTCAATCTGTAACTGATCTCGGGGTAGGACATTGGCTACTTTTTATTTATATGGCAGAACAACGTTTGCCGGGTCAGCTAGTATTGATATATAATAAGACTTAGAAAAAGAAGGACTAAGATTAAGAATATACTATAATAAAAAAAAAATAACCGGAAACTACTAAAACTAACTACAGTCTACCCAGAAGGCTAACTGCATTTTTAACAGAACTAAAGTGTCAAAATATGGGCAATCAAAATAATTATATATGTATTTATTTACAGGAGGCATTCCTTACGGCAGTGTCAGTGGAAACGTTGCAGAATATTTTAAGCAAAGAGAGGCATCTAGCGGCAGAAGTTTGAACTTAGCTGCATTTGCACCAATAGCGTACAAACCTGTGTATTAAATATAAAAGTATGCGGTAGATGGCGTTAGTTGCAAAACAAAATTCGTGTAATGAAAATACTTTTAGTGTTTTTTTATAGACTGTGAAAACCTGCAGGGCTGTTTTACAAGCAGACATAGACCATAGACCATACACCCAGACTAAAACTTGCTTAGCCACCGAGCCACATATTGTCAAATACTTTATTTATAATAATAGTGAAGTTTTAGTTACTTTGAACTTATTGAAATTATGTTTATATACCTAGTCCTTAAATATAAAGAATAAACCTGATATATTCATATTATTTACACTTTTACTACGACTTGTATTTCTCCTGTCCTTGTCCCACCTTATATGGGGTCGGCACAACTTGTTACATATTGTAATAGTTGTGGCTTAGTTTTTACAACCGGCCGCTTGCCTAACGTTAACCTCTTTTTGGGGAGAAATCTGTCATCCTTTTTATTTAAATTATTTTCTCGTTTGAAATTGCACGTAGGACACGAAATTTCTTTGTAAATCATCTAATATGTCCTCAAGCGACACTTTTGGTTTCTTCTTGAGTAAACAACATCCGAGTGTCAGTTTGGGTGTGCAGATTGGCACTTTTGCCGGGTTGCTGACTTTTATGGGGTCCGTGCACAATTTACATTCCACAACTACGTCACGAGGGCTTCTAAATAGGAAATTCGCAGTGCCGAGCGTCTTAAAATGCTCTTGGTCCTGCATTCCATTGCGCTCGAATGCAGACACAGGCAGCTTGCGCAAAATGCGTCCATCTTCATATATTTTTCACAGTAATCTTCCTCTTGACATGTTAGAGGCCTTGAAACTTGCGGATTCTTTCACAATAACACATAACCTTCGGCGAAGGACATTATGGCAAGCAGAGATAGCACATAGGTGGATCTTCACAGCTCGTAGTTGGATAAGGGGCCACTAACATCGGACATACTGCAAATAGCTCGCAGTCTTCAGGGTAAAAGCACGCCATTTTTATTTAGATTTTACTTCTTTTTTTTTTTGTAAATTTTATATCATAATAAATAAATTTTCACTTAAATTTTGATAATTTTGACGGATTCGACACACTTACTTATAATTTATTATAAGTATTTGTATTATTATAAATATTTCAACTCACGACTAAATATAATAAAAATTAGTTTTTAATACGACTATTATTATTATTTCGTTTTTGACAATATTAAATTATATTTTTGATGTTTTTAATACTGTGGAACAATAGAAAAGCTGACGGCTGACTTGATAATAAGCAATTACCGTCATTTATAGATGTTTGCGACTCCAGGTACACTGCTAACACGCTGCCATTCGTATTGAGGAACTGGAGCCTAGGCCACTGATAAGAACACAAACAAGGTTATTATGGTAGCATATTCAGAGAGCCAGTGCGCGGAGCCCTACCATCTAGCTAAGTTGACTTTTACGACAGGCCACGCCCGGTCACTTTAGTATTCTTTCTTCTTTTCTGCACGGAGAAAACTATTTTTTATAGTACTGAGCAATTAAAAGAACAAGACAACCTTTTTACTGGGCTGTTGGAGTAAACGAGTCCTGGAGTAGAGATCGTGTCTCCACAAACGTAGTGTAAGACGTCACCCGATTGATCGATAACCTGGGCAAGGTTGTCGGTCAGGGCAAGATGGAAAATGCAAGGGACGGGAATTTGTAGCACCAACTTTTGGAAACCTACTTTCAGTAGTGGATGACGATCAGCTACTAACAACAATGGAATATCACCATTCAGTTTTTACTTAAATAAATTATAGCTATATTGTACTATGAACATATTTATATTTTTATCTTTATTTACTCAAGAAATTAAGGCTCCCCTTAAGCTTTGTTGCAAAAAGACGAGCAGAAGTTTTAGTGTGAATAATTCGTAGTGTACCTTGGGCTCTGTAGTGAAAGCTTCAGACACAACTAGGACGAACCGCTTCTAAGAAGACAAAATAAATGGTCAAATCGACAGTAGTATTGAATTCGATTAAAATAGCTATAGAAGCCCGATTGAGGACCATGATTGGTAATATCAAAACAGGGGCGTGTCTGGGTTCGCGATTTTTTAAAGGAGATTGTCAGTTATTTAGCAAGCAGCACCAGCTAAAATGGGAAGAAGTTTTCAGTCTGCGGCCTTAGTACTACTACTCCACACATAATAAAGAAAAAAAATCATAATTAACGTAATTTATAATTCATGCAACTCTTTGATAAAAACCTACGGGGCTTATGGTGGGACATGGAAGTAAATTACATTGTTACGTATCTTTCTCACGGTGTATTGTCACTAAATAATCATTTTTTTAATTCCTATTGTCTGAATTGTTGAGGCATGGTGTATAAGGTTTCGTGGATAAAGCACATGAACGATTTAAAGAGTAGGTATTATTAGTATTAATGTTTTGATTTGTGATCTTAAGCTACTTTTATTTTAGAAAAAATAAAATAGTTTAAAAAAAAATGAATCTCACGAAAATATTTTTTTTCTGTTATTCGACCAGCGAAGCGAGCGGGAACGGCTAGTAAATAATATTTAATTTTAATTTAATTCTAGTTTGGTACCGATAGGAAAGAAAAATGTCATTGATAGATAATATTTTTCTTATAAATATTTTATACCAGATACGTCTGGATATTTCACTTTGAAACCCAGGTGTGTATGTAGTACATTATTGTCAAACTTCTGTACGATGATACTTCTTGTATGTGAGTGAGTTATCACATGAAACGTAGAACTAGACGTAGAATGACATTTTTCTTTCCTATCGGTACCAAACTAGAATTAAATTAAAATTAAATATTATTTACTAGCCGTTCCCGCTCGCTTCGCTGGTCGAATAACAGAAAAAAAATATTTTCGTGAGATTCATGTTTAGCGGCCAATTAACTTCTGAAAAAAAAAAAACAAGTGGTACACCCCTTTTGTTACCTGTAAACTAGAACAAAAATCTATTTCTTCCTTTTAAAATTTTGTAGGTAAATGATGCTACTCCAACATTTCTATTCAATTTTTATTCTTATTTCTGATCCTCACAATCAATATTTGTACGGAACACTAAATAGTAATATAAAAAATATCTTATACTAATAATATATTTACGTACGCACAAAAGATTCAACGCGTATTAGAGATTGCCAGAAAAGCCTCAATTTCACTCAATGTTATGACCCAATTTGTATGCAACTACTTACCGACATAATCAAGGTGTACGAATGCTTGGACGTCTAATAGCTCGTCATGAGCGTCGCCAACCGTGACTTATAACCTACTGACAGCTTAACCACTTGTTATGTCATATTTTTGGATATTTCGACCATGGCAATCAATAACTTCATAATACGGGTTGCTTTCATCGTCATTGTTATATTGGTAATAATAAGTTAATCTATACATATAATATACATGTATAAGGAAAATGGGGTTCCTTTGACGCACCATCACAACAAAACTACTGAACATATTGTAATGAGATTACTACCATTCGACGCTAAATTTTAGTAGATAGTTATAAGCTATTTATATATAAGCTATAATTTTTTGGATTCCATTGATCCTTTTTTATTTTTTTTCGATTTACTTTTCCCTGTTATTCGCCTTGCGGAGAGGGCGTGATCGACTAGTACTCTTATATGACTTCATTTTCATTTACCAAGATAAGCTGCACATAAAAGGATACGGAGAATAGAGTAGACGAAGGTATAAATTTCATTTAATTAACTTTGGCCTTCACTTTTCTAAGGTACACCATCAGCATATAGGCTAGGTTGATTTAAGAGATTGTAGTTCACAGTCAATTCCATTAAACCCTGGGTTATTTTATTGAATAAAATAAAAAATTTTCTTCTAAATGTGATTTTAATGTATTTTGATAAGTATGCACTGAATCAATGTAAGTTACCAGTAGTTTCAGCTGTTACAGTGGGGCTAGATTAAATAAAGTCTTGTTATATTTCCAAAATGAGACTATAAAATTATAGGGGCCTCAACTGCATCTTCTATGTTCCTTTTATTCCGTGAAAATGAAAATGATTTAGGTGAGAATCGCAAAAACATCGCCACCGATGCTTTTTGCCATAGTACAAAAATCAACAGTGAAGCTAAGACAAAGGCCGAAACAAATGGCCAATTGATTGATCAAACAGTCATTGGAATCGACAACTGTTTTAAGGCCGTAAAATTAGCTATTCAAACCCCTTAGTATCTCTCAGTGTTTTATATTATTAACGTTTGTATATGTAAAAATTCTTACTAAACAGAGAAGCGCTCATTCTTTTCCTTTATAGATAGGATATGAGAGGGCTATCATTACCGTGTAAATTAAAAATGAAATTTCATGGTGTAGTGTAGTGACTAAAGACTACTATCGAATAACTTTAAAAGCCAACTGGGATACACTGCCAAAACCCTATCGAAAAATAGGCCCTTAATGCCGGTCCTTAAGACTGGATTTTGCAAACTGTTACTACAGAAGCTATCCGGGATCTTAACGTACTTAATTGAATGGCCACCTCTATTTTATACTAATATTTCAACCTATTAAATTAATTAGAAGATCACTATGTCATATATTTGTATGTTACACTTGTTGAGATTTTATCGCAGAAAATTACGTAAGTCCGAAAATTAGATGAATGAGTTTTGAAGACGACGTCATTGAGTTCAAAAATATTTAATAGTTAGTATTCTGTAAACGCAGAAGTGCTCGGCCGTTGTGACGCATTTGGCCAATTGATGTATTGATGATATTAGTTAAAATTAAAAACGACGTAAGTTCTTATAAAGATAGAGAGTTCGCTAGTCTAACATACAATGTATATATGCTGTCTGAAAGATAAATGTTTTAAAGATGACATTTTTTTTTCTAGGGTAATTCTTTGAACATCTGCATCGCTTGGAATGAAGTTTTCCCGCATGATGGGAAGTTTCACACCCTCTAGTTTTATATAAGTTTGTGCAATACAACAGTTTCATTCTTTGATTGATGATTCTTTGATTATATGATTGATTGATGAGTAGCAAAATTCTTTTGAGAATTATCTAAGATTCAGTTTGTAAGACCAGTACAAAATTTACCGTTCATACGGGTTCAAATTAGTTTAAATATTATATTATATAAAATATTGCATTTATCCTCATATACTAAGTATAGTCACAATTTCGTTAGTTGTAAATCTTATTACTGCATATAATATCAGATATTGTCTATTATTTTTGGATGAATCAGTTGTCATTTTTATACTATAAAAATTTTAAACTACCTACGAATTTATTCGCTTTAGAACATTTTAATTTGACTTTAGAGTGATTTCTAAGTTACGTCCTTTAGAAATTGGCAAGAGATCAAACGTTCGAAGAAATAAGTTGGAATTCATCAATGATCCAAACGGCTGATCCCGTTATATAACTTTGAACCGGATAAACAATGTGTTTTTATAACAATGTATATTTATTCAATGCTTGTCGTCAACGCAGTGTGATATTATTGACCCATTCAATCAAAAGCATTCATGTTTGAAATAAAAGTGACGAATAAATGAGAATTTAAGACAATACGACTTGGTTTAGGATAACATTTTATTTCTAGAAGGTTGTAACAAGTGACTAATGGTTTGCTTCTTTTTTTGTTACACGGAAGATGAAAAAAGATTAACATTCTGATTTTCCTTTAAGAGGCAGATGTAAATCTTTTCTGTAAAAACTAAATTCGGGCGCATCTTTTACTCTACTAATTTGGTAAGGAAAATCAAGTATTATGAAAAGGTATCGACGCAAAAAGAGACGTAAAAGCCTTTCCTATTACAGCTCATCTTTCTTGAGCTTATATCCAGATTTAGTATGAAATATTTATATGTAATCGTTTGTAAGTTGAAGAAGTAATTAATGGGAATTTAAAAAAAAACCTGCATTTTACTACTATCATATAGTATGAAATTTTTTTAAGTTTCTTTTTTTTATTACTGAGAAGCTGGCGGAGCAGTTACCGTCGCCTATAGATATTTGTGACGTACATACATGAACTAGGATCGCTAATGCCGGAACTCGAAACAAAGTGATTATGGCAGCATAATCTGATTGATTGTTTCGGTAACCCGCGGCTTCTACTTCTTTTTCTATTTTAGAATCTTTATTTTGAAAACAACAGTCCGTATATAGTAATCCTACAATACTAAAGAGTCTATAAACAGTACGAGTAATTTATACGAGAGTATTTGTTTAAGGAAACACCCATAAAGATAAACCACGGATACAAAGACTTCGAGCAAAATATAATAATAATAAAACGGATAATTAGTACAACTATATCGACAAAAAAAATCACACTTTAGTTAATCTATTTTGGACCATTAGGTCCATTAGGTACATTAGTACAATCCATGAAGTATATCCACTGGACGAAGCATTAATTAACAATGACAAAGCAACCGCAGGAAGGAAGACTGAAGGTTGTCTAACCGAAAACGATGTCTTTGATTTTCTTGTGTATTTGATGATAAGCGGAAAGCGAGTAATAAATCATAACTATATGCAGTCAAAAGTAATATTAATAATTACTTGTAAATTCAAGTAAGTCAATTATGCGCTTTATTATTTTGCCAAGACCTTGTGGTCTCAACATATAAGAAAAATAGAGTTATCCATCCTGTTTTGATTCTAGCAATTAAGTCGTTATATATAACTAACCGATTTCTAATACATGACCACAGATAGTAAAAAAGAGTCATTTGGTGTATCCATCAGTTTAGGATCACATCCATATTTCATAATGTATTTTAATGTCCAACAACGGAAATAAAAGCGCAGAAGTTTTATTCTGTGACAAGAGCCAATCAAGAAAAAAAAGACTTAAAATAAGAATATCTGTAAAAGCACAGAAACAAGTAAGTGTGTCAACAAAGATAAACAAAGGGGAAGCAGACAAAAAGAAAGCGGTCTCTGAGGGGTGGGGTAGATAGAAGTTATGAGTAAAATTTAAATTTGTGGTCCAGAAAAAGGTACATGTGTTAACATGGCACATTTAAGTACTGTGTACCCAAGTTCCTGTACTCTTATGGAACAACAGCGTATTCGCGATGCTACTGGCGTTACAAATAGCCATAGGCAACGGTAACTGCTAAATGCTAAGTGGGCCGTCAGCTTGTCTACTGTCCTACAGTAATAATAAAAAAGTACTTTTCTCGAACGACAATTTCAGATAACTTTTAAAAATGATAACTTTTGAAATCTGAATATCATGCAAAATTTAAGTCGCTCTTGGGCGATTACTAAATCCGCACCTTATTTCCATGGATGCTCGAGACATAGGTATACAATTAATTGACGAATATAGTAACTGACAAACATTATGAAATTACTACTACCATACAAGATCCGGCTGGAAATAATGCACATTGAACTAAAGGAGAGTTTTGTCTTCACTGAGCATTGTCTTTATTATAACACTAATTGACTATATGGAAATTGAACCATACGTCACATGGCTACGACAGTCTATGAAACCGACATCAGCAATTTGCAGTATTTACTGCCATCTACAGAGAGTAGCCACTAATTCAAATGCAAATGTTGCACTTATTTAGTAATCACCATATTTTTTTAGAGGGGCTTGCCTAAGTTTAATTAAAGTTTTGGAGAATGAGAAAACCGTTTAGCCTTTGAGAGGATAACTTCAGTCTCATTATTTATCCACAAACTACCAAATGGATGTCCTTTCATTATTCTGATTTTAGATTCAGATACTTGCCCATATCTCTTGTTTCTAGATACAACAATTGCCAGATCAGCTGAACGGTCTCTGAGAGTCCTCTTACTCCCTAAATAATTGAATTAAGTAACTATGGCGAGATATTCTCTAATACATGGAATGTAGATCATTATTTGATTTTATTTTATAAAATATATCTTTTTTGAACTGGTCATATGGAAAATAAGTTTAGGAAAGTTTTGTAATAAATATTGTATTCAAGAATTTAATGATTTCACTGAACTAACTTAAATCACATTTCTTGTTATGAAATCCCTATTGAAAAAGCCCTCTCCAACTCATGGCAGTGTGTAAATATACAATATATTTCAATAGTACTACAATACACAATAATTCATTATCATAATTTAAATTAGATAGTATCTTTGTTGAGTAAGTTTTAAAGTGTGTATTTTCTGAGTATCACTGAAAAACATTTGATAATTATTAGTAACATAATAAGTACTTTTTTATTGATGTAGGAT
Organism: Malacosoma neustria; assembly: GCA_963693495.1. Taxonomy (NCBI): domain Eukaryota; kingdom Metazoa; phylum Arthropoda; class Insecta; order Lepidoptera; family Lasiocampidae; genus Malacosoma; species Malacosoma neustria. The sequence goes on along the minus strand of OY856378.1, from coordinate 1,873,549 downwards.
AGCAGACAAACGGCTCTGTTGTCCCATAAGAGTACAGGAACTTGGGTCACTAATCCCGGAACACAACACAAAGTTATTATGGCGACATACTTAAGACCAAAGATGGTCGCCATCCCGACGGGCTCGGGCCCTACGACGTAGCTAGGGTGGGTTGTTTTGTCGCCTTTTACGACAGGCCGACCCCGTCCGCAGAGGTAGAAGTAGTATACTTTTAACGTAATAATCAGTACCACACTCAAACTGCAACGAGAGGTATCTGGTTAGACTTACACGCATTCTATAGAAAACTTTACTTTTAAATAAATATTAACCATAAATTTCAAAGTGTGACGGTGAAGGAGAACGTTGTCATGTTGTCACACCTTGCCTTCAGACACCGACTCAACGTTTGTCCTTCCACGTAGGAGCTTGAGTCCAGTTCAGCGTTTGGAGTGGTTACTATTGATTTTACTGAAGTTGCAATTATCTTGTTTGATATTGTAAATAAAAATCTTATAGGACACGTAAAAAATATTTCCATTAATTATTTTGTTTCTGCCGTAGTAGTCTAACGACAGTAGGAGTGTACCATCATCAATAGTTAATTGCAAAATATAGTTTTAAAAAACTAAAGAACACGCTTTAATGATATGTCGAACTAAAAATTAAAAAATAATGCGTAATATATGAATAAAATAAAGAGCGAAAAATATTAGTATTATTATATTAAAATATCGTGGGGCGCTTTGTGCCGCCATATCTTAGTACCATTTTTAGACTAATCTTACCGATTGAATATTTTCAAGAACTGTTTAATCGAATATTTTATGTTCATTATTTTATTTCTGTATTAAGAATTAAATTTAACGTCTTAGTTCCATTTATCATTAAAGCGTGTTCTTTAGTTTCTTAACTATATTTATTCCAAGTAAAATTTGCAAAATCGAGTTCGCAAATTTTAAAAAGAGTTGGTTACAAACAAAGAAAACAACAAACAAACATACCGCTGAAACTAATAAAAGCGTTTAAAAAAGGACTTAGAAACCTTGCCCCCAACTTCGAAATGCTTCCAAAGACTATTTTTATTCATCTAAAGAAGAAAAAATGGGCTTAATAGTGTTGAATACAAAATTATACCAAATCAAATTATATCATGAAAACACAATTATTTAAAATTAATCATAACAATAACAGCTAATTTCCTGAGAATACTGTGTCTAGTCAACGAAATTAAAAGCCTGATATAATCATTCACAATTTTTGTTTTAAATGTACATTTTCAATGTAAAAATAAAGGAAATATAATTAAAAAACATTCAAACTACTTCATATCTACTTATTGTATTTCTTTGCAAATATCATCACCTACCTCTTGCAATTTAATAGCTATACTTAGAACTCAAAGGAAATCCTCTCATCCCAAATCTAGCCCTTAAGCGAGGTCAATAACACAATGGCAACCAGCCATCCGTGCACCGTAGGACGCGTATGCGATATATAAGTTGCGCGCGCGTTCTCCAACTCAGTACGGCGCAAGCACACCAAACATGGCTACCAAAGTAAGTGGTTTTCTAATTAATATTGATTTCGCATGCAGAAACACTAAGTTTAATTAAGTTAACATTTATAAATCTAAAATTATTTATTAATACTGTTAAGATATTAAAAAAATTGGATAGCAACAGTAAATTTAAAAATAAAATAATAAGTTTAAAGAATTAATTTTAAATAATAGCAAAATATATTTACAGTGATCAAATAATTTAAATTAATAGTAATGTGAAAAGCAGAAAAATCGAAACGGAGATATAATAATTACCTCTTTTACTTTTTTGGCCAGTTTAAGTTTAGCTTCGATAAATTGCTTTTTCTCCATTTTATGTTGAAGTTAGATAAAGTCATATTTCCAAGCTAAGTATTATCCCGGGTTGCCTGGAAGAGATCGCTCTGTAGCGATAAGGCCGCCCATTGTAAGTCAAGTACATATTGATTGTGTAAATAAGTTTCATTGTTTTTGTAAAATTGGTTTACAATAAAGTGTTATCTATCTATCTATCTATCTATTATCTTGTAAATAAATGTGTAACTTTATTAATAAATTTTTATAATTTTAGTGGTTTGAAAAAAATATTAGCAATTCATTATTACAGTTGGTGAATAACAATAATATTATTTAATTTGTTTTATTAAATATTATATTTAAATATTGAGCAAATAATAGCGAATCAAGTAACAAAACTTCTAAACTTATTTTATAGCCCTTCATGATTATCTGTGTTCTTCTGTGTTTAGTCCTGTTTCGGTGTCCGGAGTCCGCTTTGAAACTTCGAAGAGAGGAGAAAGTCTGTTTAAACTTAAAAAGTGATTTATTGATTTTATTTTCACTATAATTAATATGTCCAACAATAAGTTTATTATAGAACTCTGAATAATTTATTTTAATGTTAAATATAATTAAGTATTTCATGAAATACCAAAAGTGAAGTGATGCCAATAACACAAACTAGTTAGAAACAATCGCTTAGCTCTTGAAGACAGACTAATCTTTGAATGCACTTAATGATGGTGACAATGAATTATTTACAATTTACTAGTAATATAGATAAAACATTTTTGTTTATTGAAATGTGTTCTTATTAAAATTTGTTTGAAGTTTATTTATTTATTTATTCTTTGTACACAACATAAATTACAAACACAGAAAAAACTGAAATTCTGAATAAGGTTTTCTTTATTTAAAGCTATTCAAATTTTGTAGAATAGTTCAAAATAGTTTATTTTTAAATATTTATTCAAATTATAATAACAGTTTTAACGAGCAAATATTGCGTGGGACTACACACGCTATATTCAGGAAAAGTGTTTTATTTAAAAGAAATGCATTAATCGATAATTACAGAAATTAACGTATTTTTTTAATTGACACGGTAGTTATTATCTAATTACGTGAATTATATCAAGAAATAATTTAGTAAGTCACTGTGCAGTGCAAGATATTCAGAACAGTTTGAATTTGTAAAGCAAAACCACTTTTGTCAAATACTTATACCTATATAACCGCTTTTATGGCAATTACAAGTGTAAGTTTCATCAATGAACTTTACTTGCCACCAGGTGCACTCTGCTAAGTAAAGAACAACGCTAACGCTCTGTTTACATTTTCGGGTCTATTTTCGTGGTTAGCCCTCCGTGACTGTCTTTTCACTAATGTATGGTTAAGATTTTTTAACATATAATAAAAAACAATCTTGACTTCAGAGCTCTGTTACAGAAATCAATAAAAATAAACTAAATCAATGTTTACTACAGTTAGTATTCAATTAGTATTATCAACCCAACTGATGAAGTTAGTTCATAAACTTAATATTGAATCAGACTTGAAAATAACTTTTAATATATTTTGCAGGTTGCAATTATCTCCCTCATTTTCCTACTGATCATTTCTTCAGTGGTCTCTGCTCCAGCTGAAGCAGAAACGGTTCAAATAGAGAAAAGAGAAGATCTAGCTACCCCAGAAAAAGAAGACCTCAAAGCATCTGCTTCACATTGGGGAGGATGGGGGGGCCATTGGGGGGGTTGGGGTGGTAATTATGGAGGCCATTGGGGGGGTCATTATGGGCATTGGCCGTATTATGGTAGTTATTGGGGATGGCCTAGCCATGGATACGGTTATTGGCCATATAGTGGTTATTACGGCCATCATGGATATTGGTGGTAAAATGATTATTTGACTACCCATGACGATATATTATATTAATATATACATACTAACTAGGTGGATTTCCTTCTGTGTGTGTTATTTTATGAAGCAAGTCTTTCTGAATGATATTTTATATACTATTTAATTTTTATAAGATCGTAATTTATCATTCATTGAGTATGAAATGAAAGAAAAAAAACTAGATAATGCGTGTGACTAAGTAAAATATTGAACATAATATGAAATTCATTCCCTCTACCCGAAGCAATAAAAGCTTCAAATTTTTCATTAAAAAAATGCAATTACAACAAACTGTATAAGAAAATTTTGAACATAACTTGCCATCAACGGGGAATATGAAGAATGTTACGTAGTGAATATTGATTCAATTTAAATGATTGTCACGTAATTTTTACAATAGTAAAATACAAGTTCACATGAACTGAAATTTGCAAACAAATGCATAACGGTATTTTACAGACTTTGCAAAAATTGAATTTTATGTGCGATACTATTTCGATATGATAATATCAAAAGAACGTTTTTCTCTTATATTGTATTGTATGCCTATGTTCAATATTAAGTATTTGATTTAAATCTAAATTTATATTTTCTTCAAATATTTGGAAACAATAAATATTATATTAATTTTTGAAAGAAAATTGTTAAATATACAACGTTATAGCTATGTTTAAATTTACTTAAATTTACTTCGTTTTTCCCGCCGACAAACTGATGTGCAGTTTGGTGGGACTATTGAGGCTATGTTGTTTTGTATGCTATTTGAAATAATAAAAAAAAAAAAAAAAAAACTTACTTACGTTATAAGTGTGTATTTCACAATATATTTACACGAGTGTAACACTGCCCTGAAATGTTGTATAAAATAGAAATAAGTGTGAACAACGAATTATTAAATTGTGATTGAATAAACTTTTCTTTTCTTAATTCAAGTAACAATTTACTACAACATATTGCAAAGACCATTGTCAGGATGACATTTGCGTAAGCCTCCGTTCTGTGGTGTAAAAAAGCCACCCAAAGAACAAATTTAAACAGTACGTATCAATAATGGAATAATCATGAAAAATCTCCTAGAGCAGCTGTTGATGGACATATTGTGGGTAGGTATGTATGAATTAATTAACACGAAATAAAAAGTGCTCTATGTTTTTATAAATTTTTCATCAATCAAGATATTTGTTGTTATGTATATAGCTGCGTGAGTGTTGTCTCCTGTCGATCCTGTCTTTACCTAAACATTAATAGTATCTAATTACAATAAGTACGTGACGCATCATGGATGCTGAACTAACTTCTGTCTTCATGGAGCGTATGACAGTTTTTGAAGGTGAACTCAAGAACCCAACTCCAGCCACCAGTATAACCGCATTGGCTACTGATTTCCTATATTTCCTATATTTCAAGAACTTTATTCTAAAGACGTTAACGTCCCTTCAAAGTCAAATGGTCTTAAATCTCGATCACTCGAAAACATGAAAATGCGAAACAGGTGCAAAACTCTACTTCTGCGTGGAGTTGCTGAAGCAAAGGAAGAAGATACTATTGACCTCGTGAAAAATATTCTTTATGAAAAGCTGAAAATTACTGATATTAAGATGTATGATATCAGCCACTGCCATAGTGTGGGCAAAAGTACTCCTACTAAACCTCGTCAAATTTTTTTTAAACTAACTGAACTTACCGTACGTACTCGGGTCTGGGCGGCAAAAACTCAACTCGAAGGCTCAGGCGTGATGTTATCGGAGTTTCTTACGAAGTTTAGGCACAGATATTTTTGAGTGCGAGGCAAAAGTTTGGCACTTCGAAGTGCTGGACGAACAACGATGTTGTGTTCGTGCTAACTCTCGATACCGCATCAGCTGGGTGGAGGAACTGGTTAACATTTCTACTTCAGACAACAGTGGCGTCTCAGCAGCACCTCATCTAATAGAACATTTGAAGTCCCGTCGCCCTAAGAAGTATTAAGAAATTTATTTCATTAAATACATCTGGTTCAGGAGCCATTAAGCAGTCTCATACGCTCACATCTTATTTTTTATTGCTACAGCAAGTCCTACAGGACAGCAGACAGGCTGACGCGCGCTTAGAATTTAGCAGTTACCGTCGCCTATGGGTGTATACAACGCCAGTGGCATCACTAACACGCTGCTGTCCCATAAGAGTACAGGAACTTGGGTCACTAATGCCGGAAAACAACACAAGGTTATTATGGCGGCATACTTAAGACCAAAGGTGATCGCCATCCAGACAGGCTTGAGACCCTACCACGTAGCTAGGGTGTGTTATTTTGTCACCTTTTACGACAGGCCGACCCCGGCTGCAGAGGTATTTAGAGAGTATTCTTTCTCCGCCCCTGCACGGATAGAAATCTGTGTGTTTTAACCTCATCTGGGTAAAATATTAATGTAATCTGCAAAAAGTACATCATTCTGCTTAACTGGTTTGCTGTTTCTATGACTGTGATTTAATTTAAGTGTGGCGCCTCACTCGCCACCTGATTTCTTACACTGCTAAAATCGAATAATTGTATACTTTCATATATATTCTTCTTTCTAGTTATATGTATACTTTTTAGATATTTTCGAGAAGTTATATGTCAAATACAAAAAATGTAAGAATATTATTCGGAGCTGTCACTAAATTATTTTATATTATATAAGTTTTGTAATTATTAATTATTTATATCACTCAATAACATGATACACACCACCAGCAAGTGGAATCAATTATTTTATTTCATCTACTTTTAGTCATTTTATTTAAGTTTGTAGTATTTAAGTTTCACCGTCATAATGTTTTTTTTTATTTATTAATTTAATTTAAAGTACAATAATCTAATTTAATTTATTTGAGAAATATATTACATTCAGTTATTAAAAAAAAAAAAAAAAATATCATGTCAAATCTTATGAATCCATTACAATCAGGATTTCGTCCTGGCCACAGCACAACCACTGCGCTTTTAAAAATCACTAATGATATACGTCAGGGTATGCTGACCGTTTTTGCGTTGCTCGACTTCAGCAGCGCCTTTTCTAATGTCGATTTAGATATCCTTCTGAGTATACTGAGCTCTCTTAACATATCTCCAACAGGCACTGACTGGTTTCGTAGTTACCTTTTTGGACGTTAACAACGCATTCACATCGATGATACCTACTCTTCATGGTGTGATTTGTGTTCTGGCGTCCCTCAGGGCGACGTGATATCTTCCTTTTTATTCACTGTTTTTGCCTATCACCTCTATGCTGACGACTTTTAATCTACACACAATGTAAAGATGAACTGGTCGAAGCAATGCGTGTGACTAATACTGACCTTTCTAAGAGCCATAGTTTATCTGTAAATCCGAAAAAGACAAAATTCGTAATCATTGAAAGTTAAAGGAAACTAGGCAGATATCTAGAATAGATTGGTCTTCTTTGCCTCATGTTCTGTTTGATGGTGTTCAAATAGAAATAAGTGACTCCGTAAAAACCTTGTCGTCACCATTGACAGATAATTATCCTGGAAGCCTCACCTGACCGAAATTAGTAGAAAACTCTTTGCTTCTTACTTTTCCCATAAAAGGCTTAAGAATTTCCTTTCGACTGCTACTAAAGTTATGTCCGCACAATCTTTGTTACTATTGGATTATGCTGATGTCTGTTATCTGGATCTCACTGAAGAACAACTAAATAAGATTGAACGTCTTCAAAATGTTTACATACGTTTCATACTTGGTTTGCGCAAATATGATCATGTTTCAGATTTTTGTAATAAGCTTAAACGGTTACCTATCCGCCTTCGCCGGAATACTCACTTACTCTTTCTTCTACCTAATATCCTTTACAGCCCACAAACTCTTCATTACTTAAAAGAAAATTTTAGTTTCCTCCATCTTTCTCATTTGAGACTTGGGTTCATGTGATTTTTTTTAATTATCTATACCTAGACATTCTTCATCCTTTGCGAGTAATTTATTTCGAGTTAAGTATAAGCTGCCGTTTTTGGAACTCACTACCTTTGGCCATCAAACAAATCAAATCAATGTCTTCCTTTAAAACAACTGTAGTAGATCATTTTCTGTCTATGAAATAGCAAAGATTTATACATGTTATTAGCAAACTATGTATATATAACTTCATTTCCATTCTTCAGTTCTATCTAACCCAAAGTAAGTAGCACAGCCCTTCTGTACCGAAGTGTGTGCATGTGTGCGCGTGTCCGCGTGTCTGCATGTGCGCGCGTGCGTGTGTGTGTGTGTGGCAAACATATAATAACATCAAACTAATTCACTGTAAGAATTTTATCTAGTCTATACTTTGAGAATAAGATCCAAGCTCATAGTTGATTATGTGATACCACCAATCATGATCTTCAGATTTATTTACTATATTTACATTAGTAGAAATAGCTAGAAAGAAAAGACTGGAGACTTAAGCTTTGTTTGCGTTCTTCCTTACACCTTTTTGAACCATGTAAATTTTCACGAATCCCATACACATTATTAATCACCATAACATATTTCAATGGCAAGATAATCACAACCATTTGTATTGCACCTTAAAATAATTTAGGTGTAAAACAACAATATTGATTGATAACTATTAACATAATTAAAATCAGTTGCGATATCGGGACAGTAGTGGGGAGGACCCTAAATCACACCCTAAACCACCTCATGTCGTAATCCGATTTTTATTTTAGGACGATTATTGTTTAGGGAGCGTTGTCGGCACGTGTGTAACGAAATCGGGACTGATTTCTATTCAGTATGACGTTTCATCAAACAGTTTTTAATCCAGGTCTTAGTTTTTCGTCTCTGGTTAGATTTTTGCTGTTTTGAGAGTGGCGGTGGCATCTCGGATCAACGAGCAGCCTATTGCACGGTCGGTTATGTATAACGTGACCATACGTCCCGCTTTGGGCGGGATTGTCCCGCTTTCAGGCTGTCCGTCCCGCTGTCCCCAGCGAGAACAAAAATGTCCCGCTTTTACGAATAAACCTTTATACCTATTTAACTACTTACCTACATTAATATCGTGAAAAACGGCAGCGCAGCGTAGACGCGGGTTGACAGTCAGGAACAAGCGAGAGCGAGCGACTGACACGCGAGAACGGGTAGACGAAAAATGATAGTTCATTTATCTGTTGTGCATTGTATTACAATACATACTAAATAACTGTAATTTTGCTGTAGCAAAGTAGTTTTTTGTTGCGAAATTATTTATAAATATTATTTTAAGGGTAAGTTGGTGTAAGAATTAAGATGTCAGTGAGGGTAAGATACCATAATAAATTATTTCAAGTCATCTTTTAAACCATAATTTTTATTTTGCACTCAAATACACGTCTTACACTGACGTATCCTATATATGTATTTATTTATATACGAAATTCCATAGGTGTCCCGCTTTGACACGAAAAAATATGGTCACGTTAGTTATGTACTAACTGGTAGGGACGTGTGTAGCGTAGTAGCCGATTTCATCCCCACTACCGCTGTCCCGATATCGCCACTGATTTTAGGGTCGTCTGTAGGCCGCTTTAAATATGCCGCCATAATAACCTTGTGTTGTATTCCGGCATTAGTGACCCAAGTTCCTGTACTCTTATGAGACATGAGAGCAGCGTGTTCTCGATGCCACTGGCGTTGCAAACACCCATAGGCGACGGTAACTGCTAAATTTTAAGCATTTGTCTGCTGTCCTACAGCAATGAAAATATTTATTAGTATACTAAGATCACTGGTATACGGAATCAGCCAAACCGCCTTGGACTTCTGTGGCGGTTAGTACACCCACCACGTACATATAGTCAGTTTCCTCTAGGGAGAGCCCCGAGCGGTAAAACGTTATAGACTACCTACTACAATATTTTTTAGTATTTTTTAAGTGATTCCAAATTTCAATACACTTATGTAGTCCTATAACTCGAAGGCTCAATAAATTTTATACCTGCATTTAAATTATAATTCTCATATAAAATTAGTAATAAGGTGAGATATTGTGAAGAACTGAATATTTAAAATCGATCTATTTAGATTAAAAAAGCAATTCGTCCATGTCAAGAATTAATTAGCAATTAACAAAAAGGTCAAAAGATCAAATGTTTTAATAATATTTGAGCATATATATGATAATAATTTGAATATGTATAGTATATACTTTGATTTAGAGGATATTTGAAAATATTTCTGGGTCTTTTCTAACATATTTCACTATGTTAAATTTACATTAGTAAATAAATACATAAATAAATATGTAGTTCGCAATGCTATACATAATATCGCAATATTATCCATATCTATCAGTATCATCCATATATACCTAGTCAGGTCATAAGTATTGTCACACAGTAAAAACTTTTCTTTTAGAATGCTGGCCACAAAAAAGTTTATTGAATTCGAATTTCGAATTGTTCATGAAAATAAAAAAGGTATACTTTTAGAATTTTACTCATTTTTAAATATGGAGTGGACGCTTAAAGAAGACCGTGTTGCAGTTATTGCGTTGCATCGTTGCAGTTACGCGCCAATTCAAATTTTTAACATACTGAAAAATTTGAATATAACCAAAAGATTCGTTTATCGTACCATCAAACGATACAATGAAGACTCTAGTGTAGATGATAGGTCAAGAAGTGGTCGACCTCGGTCTGTTAGGACTCCAGCAGTGATAAAAGCTGTGAAGGCACGAATTCAAAGAAATCCCAAACGTAAGCAGAAACTGTTGGCCCTTCAGATGGGGTTAAGCAGAACCACGGTGAAAAGGGTGTTAAATGAAGACTTAGGGCTTCGGGCATATCGAAGAAAAACAGGACATCGTTTGAATGCTCGTCTAATGGACCTGAGACTGAAGAGAATCCGCGCCTTGTTGAAGCGGTACGCGGGAAAAAAATATCGGGAAATTCTTTTTTCGGATGAAAAAATGTTTACCGTAGAAGAGAGCTACAACAAACAAAATGATAAGGTGTACGCACACAGTAGTGAAGAAGCGAGCAACCGTATTCCGCGTGTCCAACGAGGTTATTTTCCATCCTCGCTCATGGTATGGTTGGGAGTTTCTTATTGGGGCTTAACAGAGGTACATTTTTGTGAGAAAGGTGTAAAAACGAATGCTGTTGTGTATCAAAATACAGTCCTGACGAACCTTGTGGAACCTGTTTCTCATACCATGTTCAATAACAGGCACTGGGTATTCCAAAAAGATTCGGCGCCAGCTCATAGAGCGAAGAGCACACAAGACTGGCTGGCGGCGCGTGAAATCGACTTCATCCGGCACGAAGACTGGCCCTCCTCCAGTCCAGATTTGAATCCGTTAGATTACAAGATATGGCAACACTTGGAGGAAAAGGCGTGCTTAAAGCCTCATCCCAATTTGAAGTCACTCAAGACATCCTTGATTAAGGCAGCCGCCGATATTGACATGGACCTCGTTCGTGCTGCGATAGACAACTGGCCGCGCAGATTGAAGGCTTGTATTCAAAATCACGGAGGTCATTTTGAATAAACTTTAATGTCATAAGAATCTATGTTTTGTTAAGTTCATTTTGGTATATGAATGGTTACATAATTAATAAACTTGTTACAATTATTTTACATTAAACATGTGACAGAATTTATGACCTGACTAGGTATATATATATATATATATATATATATATATATATATATATATATATATATATATATATATATATATATATATATATATATATATATATATATATCTATTATCCATATCAGATTTCTAAGCGGGCTGTGAGCCTGTCGGCTGTCCTATGCAATAAAATAAATCTATCTCTGCTCGATCCTTGCATAAAAGGTATTTGAAATCCCGCCTCTTGATTTTTGTTACCTACCCTCACTCTCGGTGAGGTAAATGGTACGAGGGTGGGACGAAAATAATATAAGCAGTAACGCGTGAGCTTATAAACGCGCGGGACGGTAGACGTTCGACCTCCCTTCAGTTACACCAAACTCTCATCGGCCGTGCCATAATTAATTGTGTGTTCAGTGCGTGACATTTAGCTGGTGTCGTGCAAAAGTTCCTCCGCGAGTGGACCTGAACCGATCCGGGAAGGCGTGAAATCAAGGTCAGTGCGAATTTCTTTGCCTACTGCAAGGTATCGCGTATCTCTAACCACCACTCCTCTCCTCAGCTCTCTCATACAGTCCACTGCTCTCGAGCTATCTTTCTCATTCCTCTACGGTGGAATCCCGGTCTGTGACCTCAGAGCTGAGGATCGTGAATCCGTTGATGTAATTTCTTGACTATCTCCTTCCACTTTTACGACGACGACGTGCTGCTGGCAGGTATTTTTAGGTGTTCGGATACCTGGTCTAATCTTTTTGGACTGCGTCCTCTTGGATTGTCTTTCACCTTTCCTCTCACCATCAGTTTCTCCAGGTCACCGGGATTCCTTCGAGCAATATGTCCAAAGTACTTGAGTATTCGGTGCAGGCAGACATTGGAAAGTCGTTGGGAATTATCCACATAATTAAGGAATTTTATAGAATAAAATTACTAGTAGATTGTACTCCAGCCATCGTCAACATATACGATTTTTAATAACGCGCAGCCATAGGGTTTGTAGGTTTGTGAGGTCTTTTTTTTTAGGACAGCAGACAGGCTGACGGCCCGCTTAGAATTTAGCAGTTACCCTCGCCTATAGGTGTTTGCAACGCCAGTGGCATCGCGAACACGCTGATGTCCCATAAGGGTACAGGAACTTGGGTCACTAATGCCGGAACACAACACAAGGTTATTATGGCGGCATACTTAAGACCAAAGGTGGTCGCCATCCAGACGGCAGGTCGACCCGCAGAGGTTAGTATTCTTTCTCCGCCCCTGCATAGATAATAAAGGTCTGGTGAAAGTAGCCTGTTTTGAAGTGCAACTTAGCCTAATCTATTTCACATTTTCATTTTAGGTACCGTGATGGCACAAGAAAAGGAAATTATTATGAAACGACTGGATTACTACTGATATTGTGTACCTTGGTGCTTTTTTTTTAAGTCTGACAAACAGCAGACAGGCTGACGGCCCACTTAATAGTAAGCAGTTAGCAGTTATGGTTGTTTGTGACGCTAGGGGCACCGCGAACACGCTACTGTCCCTTAGGAGCACAAGAACCTGCATAATTAAGCTTTGAAATTGACCGATATAAACCCTTTTTAATAAGAAGAAGGTGAAATTTTCCTCCACCTAGAGTGATCCCTATTTTGTGTAAAATACATAGTGTAACATTTTTATATTTAAAGTTCTAAGTATCTTAACCTAAGCACTATTGAACAAACATTTAAAAATGGTTTTAAGTAATTAAAACTACGGGCTACCTAGACAACCTGTAAATTAGTGGCTGAAATGTTACTTTTTTGTATTTAAGGTATCTTTATCGAAATGTTAACTTAAAATTGATTCAAAACGAATCATTGCTATTAAATAAAAAAAAGGAGTTTCTGAATGTGCATATTTTATAGCTTTTAGTGTCTAAGCATTATATATCTGGGGCATACTATATGGAATATTAATATAGAATCCAATTTAAATACATAGGAATAGAATTAAACTTTGATACATGTTTTAGGGCTGGATGCTCCTATCCCACCACCCCATTTTTTACTGTTAGATGTCTAAAATGATAAAAAAACATGCTGTTTACCATTAGTAATAGCAATAACTGGTTTTAATAATATATACAAGAACTACATGAGGACATACGATACCACATAGATTTTTACTTCTTCTTATTAATGTAATATTCACACCTCTTTCATTTGAGTCTAATATTCACTACGGAGGGCAACATAAACTGTTCAGTGTTACCAAAAGATATAATTAATAGTGATATAAGTTAGTAGTTCTAGACATTTATTCAAAGGGATGGACGGAATCACTTAATTATGAAATGACAGATCAAATCCTTTCTTTTGCTTTGAAAATAAACCAGTAATGTTATTGTAATTTAAATAAAATGTAAAAGGATCCACGGTAAAAAAATATGGGTATTTTAACAAATATATTGACATGTATAACAAGCAGTATCAGACGATCTGTCCGGGTGTTGGCCAACCGGCCTTCCAGTGAGGTCAACGGGCATGGCCTCTGTTGCCAAACACCCGTGCGGGCGCCGGCTTCTCTTGATCACATTTTTATGGATCCTATTCTCTAATATGATAGAAAATATTTATAAAAATCTAATTTTTTCGTATTTCTCTTAAAAAATTATATTAGTTGAATAATTGGTTTCAATATTGAATTAAATTTATACAACATGAATTTTTACACGGATTATTAAAATTTTCCCAAATTTTATTAGTATGATGTATATTTCTATTACTTTTCAGCAATAATACCCGTCAATTTAAAACGGTTATGTAACTCCATAGATCCCACACCCGTACGCATAGGCGGCAACACGGTCCAGCGCACGGACCAAGTGAAATACTTGGGATCTGTATTTCACGCGTCTGGTGACATCGATTGCGACGTCAAGGCACGCATTGCTGCCGCGTGGGCTAAATGGTGTGAGGTAACTGGTGTCATTTGTGACTCCAAGATGCCGGTAAAGTTGAAGGGACAGGTCTATAAGACCATCATTCGGTGTTGGAGGAGGTTGCTACGCATACCGTGGACAAAAAGGACCAACACATCCATTCTTGACCAGCTGAATGTCAGAACCAGATTGTTCACGACCTGCTACCAGCGAGTACTTGGCTATTTTGGCCATATCGCTCGAAAGGAGTCAGACAACCTCGAAAAACTGATAGTGCTAGGCAAAATAGAGGGGAAAAGGCCCAGAGGACGGTCACCAACCCGATGGTCGGATCAAATTAAGGCTATCACGGGACTCACTTTGCCTGCAGCTCTGAAACAGGCCGAGGACAGAGTGGTGTGGACGCAGTTCATCAGCGTCTCCGTAAAGGCTTATCAAGACGGGCACGACCTTCAGGAATGAAGAACACGACGAAGAAGAAGAAGATAAGACCATCATTAGGCCTGTCCTTTTATACGGCTACGAAGCGTGGCCGGTGTTAGAGCAACACAAGCAAGAACTGCGTGTCACGGAGATGAATATGCTGCGGTGGATGTGTGTAGTGATGCGGAAGGACCGCGTTAGAAACTCCCGCATTCGCGGCAGTCTTCATGTCCGTGACATTGCAGATAAATTGCAGGAGTGTCGGCTCCGTTGGTACGGCCATGTTTTACGGCAACCGGATGCTTACGTGGGAAACAAATTTCTGGCCATGCCGCCTCCGCCGGGCCCCGGCAGGAGGGGTAGACCCAAAAAGTACTGGCTTAACGTCGTAAGAGGTGATATGCGTGACAATGGGCTTACTACCAGGGATGCTGAAGATCGTGCGAAGTGAAATAGAAAAAGTCGGAAAGCGGACCCCGGGCACCGAAACGAAAGTTTGGGTTGCAACCGGGACATGACGCTGGGATGATGATGATGAATTTAAAACGGTGATGATCTATACCGTTTGAATATCATATAGCTTATTTTTAATTTGGCCTTAATTTTTCAATTTTGTGGTCGGCACAATATGTCATTTTCATCTATTTTATTCTATCCTGGCAGTTTTGAACATGAGTATTCAACCCTATAAAATTTAGTTACATAAAACATAAATTATTTCAGAAAAAGTTGAAACGTTAATTTGTTAGTTTGAGTGTTTTATTTTAAATATCATTATTACTTTTTTATCCAGAAAAATAAACTCATATATATTTGTTGCTTTGCGAAAAACAGGTTACTCATGAAATACTAGCCTATAGTATAATAATATAATAATAGTAGCCTATTACGACGCTAGGTTGAGTTCAGGAATCTCGAGAAAAATTGCCTAATCAGTTCATGCCACCGTTGGATTCGAATTCGTAACTTCTACCTTACTAGATTGGTTTTTGAGTGTAATGCCACTTGGCTACCTTATTGCTCATGTCAAATAAAAATAAATACCTTTTTTGTATTAATTAATGACTACTTTAAATAACGACCGACTGTCAAAATAAGCGCCTGGTCATTTCAGAATGTAAACAATGTAATTTCGAAACGACATCTTATTAAAATTTTAATAAATCTGTAATTTTATAATGATAAAAATGTTAAAATCCAAGGCTTTTGTGGGTAAGCCTTTATGTATGTCTATATTAGATTTTACTTTATATACGAGTATGCATTGATTCTCGTTTAATGATACTACGCCATTTAACAGACTTATTTCAGTTGTTAGGTAGTTTCATGGTAGTAGGCAGAGTGACTTGAGAACTCCAGTGTGGATTCCTGCCTGGTCATTTCGAGGCTTCAGGAGGTAGTTTTGTCCTATACGGTGACAGATGACATCAGAATGCCACCACTGCGGCGTGATCAACGTGGAGAATATGGTCCAACGCGCCACGCAACACACAACGACCGTATAACATAATTACCACGTACCAATGATGAAAGAAAACATCGAAAGCCTACATATCGAGATCATCGGCATATGTAACTCGTCAACCCACCTGTGGCGGCAACAGTGGGGGGTATACAACCTTTTCCCTCTAAAGGGAGAGCTAAGCCCAGCAGTGCAACGTTATGGGCTGTTATTCCTCATAATATATTATTTGGGGTCAGCACAACGAAGATGATAAAAATCTTCTTCCACTCTCTTCTGTTAGCCGTCATTTCAGCATTTATACCGTATCTCTATTCTAGTATAATCTATTGCGCAATCCGTTCATCTATTCTTTGGTCTACCCCTCCGTCTGTTTCTAGATACATAAATAATGTATAAAAACATAAATAAATAAATGATTTTATAATAATAGTTATTTTTCAAAAACTTTTTCAACTATTTATATTATGCACAAGACACAAATATAATTAGTTTGATTTGTTTTATCATTGTGATGTAATTATTTCGTAAGCGGCACATGCACAGGATTTATTATATTTTAATTAATTTTATGGTGAATATTCAACACAATAAAAATGAATCTAAAAAGAAACATTGAAAATAAATTTACATCGATTTACAGATCTATTTCAAAGCCATCGGTTGAATGTGTTAATTAAATTATTAAAAGAACAAGAATCAATAAATACATGAGAATAAGGTACTAAACATAAATAAAGGTTTTTTTCATTTCATTTCAATAATACACAACGATTTTTTCACTTTTATTGAAGTGAAAACTTCTTTAGCGGCGTTGTGCACTTTTTTGTGATCGGTAAAAATGTTAAACTCGCGTCAGATCACGTATCCTGATCTAAAATTCGTAAGACGGAGTTTTGCTCCAATAATACCAACCTTATTAATAATGATATAAGGTTTATTTTGTAATTTAACTTTTAAATGATTGCATTGCATTACTTATACGCTTATACATATCTATTCGAATTGCGACTTTATTACAATGAAATTATTACTATTATATGTGATTCTGTAAAAGTTTGCAAATTCAGTATATTAATAACAATAGATGTATTATGATTAAGTAAGAGAATACCTCATTATTAATCTCGTAAAAGGCGAACAACTTTTTACTGACCAGAATACCAGCAATGTAATGTCGCTTTATAAGTTTATAGCTAAAGATATCTTCCAAAACATACTATAAACATTTAGTTTGATGACATAAAATTCAAATGGTTCTGTAACAGAATTATAAAAATTTAAACAACCTGATTTTTTGACGTTTTATAATTGTATTTTAAGCGCTACCCCTAAGGCGGCCGGTAATAATTATAAAATATAGATATAACAAAAAACATTCTAAGCTATTTACGAGTATATGATGTTATTTTAGTATTCGCAAACAAAATTTAATGAGTAATGTGATGTTGATTATGCAAGAATATCATTATAACATATATTTAGGTTTGCTATATAAATTAAAAATATGATAAAATCAGTTCCTTTATAAAATTGTTAACGTAATTACAACAAAAAATTGCTGTAACATAAACTATAATACGTGTCGATGCGCGTTAATTTGCGTCAAATTAACAAATGTAGGTATTAGCTAATTCGATTATACTGAGAAAACTGATTAATATAATTGGTTGGTTAATTGATGATGGATTAACGATAAATAACTAGTGGTATTTCAAAATAACAAAAGCTTACCGACTTCATATTGTATTCGATTTATTTGAAATGTAAAATAAAATTGATAAATACTGAGAATATTCACATATCGTTACTTAGACCCAAAGTATGCAGTAATGCACTTGTTTTATGGGTACAAGACTAATTATTGCATTTGTTTTGTAATCCAAGCAGGGATGGAGAAAGAATACTGAACTTCGCGGCTGGGGTCGGCCTGTCGTAAAAGGCGACTAAACATTAGGATGTTTAGTCTCAGTATTTACCAATTTTATTTTACATTTAAAATAAATTGAATACAATATGAAGTCGTAGTATGTCTGGAATGCCGGGCCGCAGGATGCGACGTGGATCTGACCGCGGAAAAAGTTTTACTCTGTGGCACTACTCAGGAAAGCATCTTAGGCACTGAAGACAAAACTTGATGAACTTGATGATGGAACCGGGATTATATTTATTTTATATATATATATATATATATATATATATATATATATATATATATATATATATTACATTATCTTTACTACTGCTTAAGTAAATAATGGGGTAGACTATTCTCATTGACTTCTTGTTACTTAACAACGCCATCTGCTGGAATAGCTTTAGTGTTGTGTCGTTAAAGCAATTTAAAAAAAAATTGTATTATTATTCGCCGATATATGTCAGGAAGAGTCACATTTTTGTTATTTTTCTTCCAATAAAAAAAAAGCGAATAAAATGACATTTTCTAGAAATGATTCCTAGCTAGATCGATTTATCGCCCCCGAAACTCCCCGTATACTAAATTTCATGAAAATTGTTAGAGCCGATTCCGAGATTCCAATTATATATATACGACTATATATAATATATACGACTTAAATACTTTTTTGTAAATAAATACATAGTATACGTAAACACCCAGACGTAAGACGGAAATCACACGTGTTCTCCGCAAGCGTACCGAAGTGAGTTATCCATTACGCCATTGAGGACATCAAATGGATCGGAAAAAATGTCAGAGGGATGATATGATTGTGAGTAAAAAAAGTATAAAATAAATTAATTCCTCATGCAGGAAGTATAATTAAAAAAACACAAAAGAATGGCGTTTTTAATTGTAGTGTATAATTTCCTTAACAACTTAATTTACACCTCTTAAGTTTTAATACGTTTGCTGTGGGGAGCAAATTAATTGTTCAATAATTTATTCATGATTTATTGCTTTTTTATGGTTACAAATTTGGATGTTAAATTCGAATGTTTTATTATAATGTATTTGATGGCAATACATAAAATGTGCTATTTATTATTAATGGTTGCGGATTCATTATACAAATATAATTTCATTTATCAGATCTTATAAATAAATAATAATATACTTTTATATCACACAAAGCTTCATCTGAACTGAAAGTAAACAGCAGAGCGTTTGAGTTATGGTTACTGGACAATTCGAATTCAACTTATATACTTTTTGTAAATAATTACATATTATCACCAGGTTTGTACTTTGGAGGTCGTCTTGTGTGTTACTTCTTAAAATTTTGGTCTACTTTCATATGTTTTTACAGAAAAATCAGTTTTTACTAAAAGCCACGGACTCACCTGGGCTCGCAGAAAATTTGTAATGTGATAGCAACTAGATTGGGTCCTAAAATTAAAGCTACGATAATTTAGTTAAAACAGAGCCCGGGCAGAACCTGATGTTTAGGTTTAGGTAGTTTTTTCATCTTTCAAATAATGATATTATATATTTTTCCTAACAAATATTTATATAAAATAACTATATAAAGCGAAAAAACATAAAGTGTATATATATTTTGTAAGGCCCTATTACTGGTAAATAGTAAAGCCTCTTATAATTTATTCTAGGTCAAGTAATTGTTTTTTATTTATTTATCTATTTGCACAAGAGAAGTCACGAAAGGCATCGATGTAAAATTCGCAACCTAAGACTATATACGGAAGCGTATGTTCGTAAGCCTGAGATACGGAAGCGTTTGTTAAAATATTATCTAAGCAGATTCAAAGGCTCGAATATTCTTAAGTTGAAGAGTTTGTAAAAATCAGTGCTCATTTGCTAACGTTCTTCGCAAGAGGATAAAAGGAAAGCAATTAAATATTTTGGCGCCAACTAATTGTGTAATATATAAACTATGCGAATATTATGAGTTTTGCAATTATCAGTTAAGTACATAAAGGCAAGGTTTGCAAAGAATGTCGTACGGACAACAAATAAATTAGCAAAGTTGAATAATTTACGACATTTTTTACTTAATTATGCCTTGTCTATAATATGCGTTAGAATTAACGGCAAAATTAAATCCGTGTAAGTACCTATTATATATATTTAATAAATATTGAGATTTATGACAAAAGTCACCATGTTTGCATACCAGTTGGCGACCATAGTGCTATCCTATTTGCATCGGATACGCCTGTCTCTCCGATTAGGGAGATTAATATAGGCCGGTTTAATTGGAATTAAATGAAAAATCTATTAAAGCTGGTATACAAGCATGGTCAGACCAATGAGATATGTATTGATTTCTGTAAATAACGTGCTTAATTAATTTATAATTTTATTTCAATTTTGTCGACTACCTACAAGCTTTTAAATATTTTTTTTGCAAATGTGTATTTGATATATAATATTATTTTAAAGGTTATAAAATTTATACGTATACATCATCATCATCATCATTTCAGCCGGAAGACGCCCACTGCTGGACAAAGGCCTCCCCCAAAGATCTCCACGATGATCAGTCCTGCGCTGCCCTCATCCAACCTATTCCGGCGATCTTGACCAGATCATCGGTCCATCTTGTGGGGGGCCTACCAACACTGCGTCTTCCGGTACGCGGTCGCCATTTGAGGACTTTTCTGCCCCAACGGCCATCAGTCCTTCGAGCTATGTGCCCAGCCCACTGCCACTTCAGTTTTGCAATCATCCGGGCTATGTCGGTTACTTTGGTTCTCCTGCGAATCTCCTCATTTCTGATTTAGGTATAAATATATCAAATTAAATAAATATGTTAAAATACGTTTTACATAATGTAATAGGAAGGTATTAGGGTAATATACAGAAGACATAGTATATATAGTTATTTGTTGTCTAATAGTAACCTGCACATGAATATTTCTCTGTATAGCTAAGATAAGCATAGTTACTGCGGTATCGCAATACGTGGCATTTCAATGATCAAGCGCACAGCATTCTGTAGTATATTTATAGTATTTACCGGCGCTTTGTATTAATATACTTTAACCATTTAGAACTTCTTGGAATGTACTTATTTTTAATTGTGTGGTTCCGTTCAGAAAATAAGTAAAGGGATTTCTTTACCTGGAGAATATTGCACTTTTACCCATGGTATATGGGTTTCTCTGCTCTGTTCCTGTGACGACACATCTGGCTAGCTAAACATAGCCAGAATAATCGCGGCGTACCCTAAACTTGTCTGCCTAGTCAAACCCCTGGTCGTCACATAAAGCCTTTCTAAAGGGTCATAGGGCCGATTTTTTGTCTGCAAGACTTGTGCGTCCATCTATAGGGATTATCCAAGTAATATTCTCCCAACTAATTGAGAAGTACCTAGAAGGGAAAGGAAACATCACGCGTACCACTGAATTCACCGAGCGGAGCAAGGGGCCTTCTCAGCCAGTGACATAAAATCAAAGGCCATCTTTACACTCCAGAAGAATAAGGCTTCCCCATTACTTACTAAGTAAGCTGTAAGATGCGATTAATGGATTGTTCCATGTGTTAGTTTGAAGACAGGTAATGAATGTCACCTCTCAGTTTTTCTTTTCGAAGTTATAGAATCAGATGGTAGTCACTTATCTAAAATTCAAACTTTTACTTATCTCTCTCTCTCTATTTAAGAATATAATATCCGGTTGACCGAGCTTTGCTCGGTATTTTTTTTTTATAAATTGTGTTTTTTGGAAATTAACAATTGATTTTCTTAGTCTAACCTCAAAGCAAACACTCATTGTCTTCTTGTTACTTAACAACGCCATCTGCTGGAATAGCTTTAGTGTTGTGTCGTTAAAGCAATTAAAAAAAAAATAGTATTATTATTCGCCGATAGATGTCAGGAAGAGTCACATTTTTGTTATTTTTCTTCCAATAAAAAAAAGCGAATAAAATGACATTTTCTAGAAATGATTCCTAGCTAGATCGATTTATCGCCCCCGAACCCCCTCGTATACTAAATTTCATGAAAATTGTTGGAGCCGATTCCGATATATATATATATATATATATATACCTAGTCAGGTCATAAATTCTGTCACATGTTTAATGTAAAATAATTGTAACAAGTTTATTCATTATGTAACCATTCATATACCAAAATGAACTTAACAAAACATAGATTCTTATGACATTAAAGTTTATTCAAAATGACCTCCGTGATTTTGAATACAAGCCTTCAATCTGCGCGGCTAGTCGTCTATCGCAGCACGAACGAGGTCCATGTCAATATCGGCGGCTGCCTTAATCAAGGACGTCTTGAGTGACTCCAAATTGGGATGAGGCTTTGAGCACGCCTTTTCCTCCAAGTGTTGCCATATCTTGTAATCTAACGGATTCAAATCTGGACTGGAGGAGGGCCAGTCTTCGTGCCGGATGAAGTCGATTTCACGCGCCGCCAGCCAGTCTTGTGTGCTCTTCGCTCTATGAGCTGGCGCCGAATCTTGTTGGAATACCCAGTGCCTGTTATTGAACATGGTATGAGAAACAGGTTCCACAAGGTTCGTCAGGACTGTATTTTGATACACAACAGCATTCGTTTTTACACCTTTCTCACAAAAATGTACCTCTGTTAAGCCCCAATAAGAAACTCCCAACCATACCATGAGCGAGGATGGAAAATGACCTCGTTGGACACCCGGAATACGGTTGCTCGCTTCTTCACTACTGTGTGCGTACACCTTATCATTTTGTTTGTTGTAGCTCTCTTCTACGGTAAACATTTTTTCATCCGAAAAAAGAATTTCCCGAAATTTTTTTCCCGCGTACCGCTTCAACAAAGCGCGGCATCTCTTCAGTCTCAGGTCCATTAGACGAGCATTCAAACGATGTCCTGTTTTTCTTCGATATGCCCGAAGCCCTAAGTCTTCATTTAACACCCTTTTCACCGTGGTTCTGCTTAACCCCATCTGAAGGGCCAACAGTTTCTGCTTACGTTTGGGATTTCTTTGAATTCGTGCCTTCACAGCTTTTATCACTGCTGGAGTCCTAACAGACCGAGGGCGACCACTTCTTGACCTGTCATCTACACTAGAGTCTTCATTGTATCGTTTGATGGTACGATAAACGAATGTTTTGGTTATATTCAAATTTTTCAGTATGTTAAAAATTTGAATTGGCGCGTAACCGCAACGATGCAACGCAATAACTGCAACACGGTCTTCTTTAAGCGTCCACTCCATATTTAAAAATGAGTAAAATTGCTAAAAGTATACATTTTTATTTTCATGAACAATTCGAAATTCGAATTCAATAAATTTTTTTGTGGCCAGCATTCTAAAAGAAAAGTTTTTACTGTGTGACAATACTTATGACCTGACTAGGTATATATACACACAAGAATTGCTCATTTGAAGATATTTTAATTTGCATATGTATACATTTTTATGATTAACGTAAAATTATTGCAGAAAACATTGTACACATATATGTATACAGCTGACGGACATGGCTCTGGAACCGAGTTCCATTTTCCGGATATGTAAATCTGAGTGCAGTTCGACATGTAACAAGACAAGCTATATATATAAAATGATGCGCAGTTATATCAAACCCAGACAAGAGCTCCAAGAAAACAATACAAATACAATTAAATGCTTCGGTGATTCAGACGTTGGAATTAAATCATTTGGTAACCGAGGTTAACTGATAAATTAATTTAGCTTATCTATTGATAAAATGATCAACTTCAATCAACTGATAAATCTATTTAAAAATAAATGTAGCTTGGCAGCCAACATAAATAAGGTTATCAATGAACGAACCAGATTTAATATAAAATTAATGTCGTTATAATATCGGAATGATGAGCCAAAACGTCGAATGGCACACCGGGCGACCCTGATATCAAAGGCAGCCTCAAATATTAACATAATAATTTTCTATTGAATGTAAAGATATTTACACTTTACGACCAGTCAAGAATTCTATAACTGTTATTTTGTTGTGAATCTAAACTAAATTTATTACATATTTTTCTTTTATTTAATATTCCATACCTTACATATAGTTACTGTAGTGTGTTGATGGCGAAAGATTTTAGGAACAATTTGTCACAAGTAACAAGTGCTACTCAAACTCAAAGGTAAAATTTACAACTCCGTAATAAAGCCTGTCACATTATATCGATCGGAATGCTGGACCACAAAGGAAAGGGATTAAAAGGTGTTACATGCTGCAGATATGGATGTGTGGAGTTACGAAAAGGGATAAAATTAGAAATGAGTATATTAGAGGAAATGGGAAAGTAGCGCCCGTGAATGAACAACTAAAAAGTAACAGACTAGCGTGGTTTGGCCATGTAATGCGCAGAGAATACTACCACATAACAAGGAAAATGATGGAATTGAGAGTGGATTGCGTAAAAGATGATGTGGCAAAAAAGGATGTCAATGTTGAGATGGTGGCTAAAAGAGGTAAGTGGAAGAAGAGAACATGTTATGCCGACCTCATAAAATGTGGTATAAGTGCATGAAGAAGAAGAAGGTTGATACGAATTTATGTAAGTAATAAATAATAAAATTAAATCAGTCATGATCATGATGCTTCGAACGAGCTTAGTATGATCATACTAAGCTCGTTTTATTACAGTTATAAAAATAGATTTAACTCTTGAAAGTTTGATATGATAGTAATAACGATAAATAAATTTAACGTATGGCAAAGAGCATGCAAATTCGGAATCGTCCATGTTAGTAGTCGTCATATAAGCTTTTGATTATATGTATGTTTATTTGTATGTTACTTACTTATTTACTCGAATAAAACATTAATCTTTACTTTCACACAATTTATATAATACATAATTAAACTATTATAATTCGATAGTACTGGAGGGAATTTTGAGAGGGCTATGCGAATGTAGATTCAAAATCTTAAAGTTTAAAATTATATGTATAAACAGAAGCGTGGGTGGCGAAGGCGTCTGTTTTAGAAATGTCAAATTTTATAAATTTATTTTATCTTGTAAATAACCCCATTATTTCAATGATATTATGGTTTCAATGTATTCTAAGTATGGTAAAAACTCGTTTTGAAATCAAAGCTGTAGTGGTACGAAATTAAATTCATTTAATTAAATCGTCATGATACATGGGAGTAAACTATATTTAAAACTCATAGTAAATTTAATCAATAATGATATAGATACATTGCTTTGGTATTTTTCACGCTTAATGTGCCAAAAATAATATATCTATTGCTACTTACCGACTTTGTAGAAAAACGAAATATATATAATAATATATATATATATATATATATATATATATATATATATATATATATATATATATATATATATATATATATATATATATATATATATATATATATATATATATACATACTAAGATAACCGATATGTGTAATCCGCGAATCTGTTCTTAATAATCGTGGTGGATATATTGACCGTTTCGTCTAGTGGAGGCTTGGGGCCAATAGTAGGATGTTAAGGTGTGTTCTCATAAAATTGTCACGAAATTTGCCGGTGTTGCAATTTATTAAAATAAAATTTAAAAGTAGTAAGTGAAACATTTGCATCAAAACGTTTGAAAACATTAAGATTGTATCATTAGTTAGACTTTGGTAATCACGTTTTATATGAGTACATTTTTATATACATATTTTTTGATAGGATGTAAATTTCAACACCAGCTTAATAAAAGGATAAATTGAAATATTGCAATTTGAATAAGGATTTTATAGTCAATGAAACTGCTGAGATTCTAGACTTGGCTTTATAAATAATATATGTAATTAAACGATGAGCATAGTTTATAAAATATCATACAAATGGGACCAGTCAGTCCAGTATATTTTTTCTGATGCACATTCTTGATGTTACTAACATAAATTATTATAACAGAATAATTATTCAAGTTAGAAATAAAAATAAAAACACATTAAATAACTTATCAATGCAGCTTTAGCTAGTGATTGGTTTATCAGAAGATACATAATATATACGACATTGAACTACTGAAAGGGGAAGTTTTCTACCTCCGATTTTTCTTAATATTTCAACTAATTTAACTTCTAGTTAAAATCTGCATAAATTTGAATTTATTTTTATTCCAATACTAATAAAGCTTTACGTTGAAACGCTAATTTGAATAAGTAAATATATTTTATGTGAAACGCTTTATAACTTTTATCCTTGGTTTGACATTATGTATCATATTTGAGCGATTTGGAGAATGTCAGCATTGACCGTTGGCAATGGTCACAGTTTAATTGTTGACTGATATGATTTATAAGGCTGCAGCGATTTTATTAACAGTAAAAAAATTATCTCCACAGCTTAACACTAAGTTGTAGCTAAAAATAAAGCAATGCATGAGACAGCGATAAAACTCAGTTTGATTAAATATTCTTCCTGCCCTTATTTCAGCTATGTGGGGCCGACACAACATATCTTTTTCTTCCTCCTTCTTACTGCCCTTATCCCAAACTATGTAGGGTCAGCACTGCATATATATATATATATATATATATATATATATATATATATATATATATATATATATATATATATATATATATATATATAAGCATATATTTTATGACTTGTGCCAAGCAAATCCGATCAGCATAATTATCTTGCAATCGAAGAAGGACAGTCATCATCGACAACACATCAAACGAGACAGTAGGTCCCTCTGACCCTCGACGGTCATTTAAGTTATACCACTCACATCATTTACTCTTTTGACCGCCTAATGGATTTGTAAAAGTCAAGTGTTTTGATAATAATTAAATTGGTAATTGGGTTCTAAAAATCAGGACTTTAAATGCCAAAGATGTAAACTAAGATAATGTTAAATTAAACTATGATGATATAATAGCCGTGGTGCTAGTCTACATGAGGACTATCCAATTCTTCATCTAGGAAATTATTAAGGCTGAATAACTGAACACTTTTTACCTAGACAGCAAAATGAAAAAAGGCAGCAAGGTTACAAATAAAATAAAGGGCGAAACCCATATTGACATTCCAAGACAGTACACTCCTGTTGGATCCCAGGGTCGATAACCTTTTTGAGCTTCATGGTGTGGGATGGGACCTTAATACCTCGGTAATTACCGTACTCCTGCACCGACCTCTTGCGTTTGAAGACTGGAGTAATAATACTCAGTCCCGATTGGCTCGCGATCGTACCAGTGAAGAGTGTCTGGTTAAAAAGGTCTCCGTCGGATCCAACAGTTTGCTTTGCAGGGTTGGCAGCCGCATACTTACTGAGAATGTCCTCCCCTTACCCGTACCCAAATCCACCGTGAACATGCGACATCCTTACCCTTAGACGATCTTGTAATCTTAGTCTTTCCTTTGTTAGATTTGTCTGATTTCGGTTTTATAATATTATTGGACTTATCATGGTGTAAATGAAAGAAAATAAAAAAGAAGAAATATATAACTTATATTTTTAAACTTATTTAAAACTGTTTTTTGTAGTGAATCTTCACGTTGTTAAAGATAAAAATATCGTCCTTAAAAGTAAAATGCGAGAAATAACTGATTTTGAAATGAAATGTTTTCACTAACACAAAATGTTAATTTATAAATCAGCATCAATCAATCATATAATAATGCATTAAATTTATTTAAATACTATGAGCGTTGTGTTATAAAAAAAATTAATTAAGCCATTTAAAGTAAAATTACTAGTTATATGCATGTCAATGAACTGTTCTGCTTAAAACCGTGAAAAAATTATAAAAGTTCCAGTCGCAGACAAATTAAAAGTTCACCGATGAGTGTATTTTTTTCTTTTATAATATCTTAACTAATATTATTTAATAGCATGAATATGAATAAATATGAAATCATAGCTAAATTCTGGTTTTTTTAAACGGGCTTAAATAAAATGAATATTTTGTGAAAATTCACACAGCGCCATCAAACTATCAAATAACCAAACTAAGTAGCACAGCACTTGTGTTATGGGTAATAGACAACTGATACACTACCTATATACTTTTTTTGTAAATAAATACATATTATACATAAACACCCAGACGCGAGATGGGAATCAAACCAGTGACCTCCACAAGCGTACTGAAGTGCGTTATCCGTTACGCTACAAAGGTTGTCGAATAAAATAAATGTAATAACTATAGTTTATTCGATAAAATTTAAAGATACTCGATTTCGAGTAAATTTGCTGAAATTAATTATAAATGAACCAAATTGTCCGACCTTAATTATTTTTGATGGACAAAATGTATACAACATAGTAGTATTAGTGTATATAGTGAACGTTTACATACCCCCTAGCTTGAGTCGGGTCGATAGCTAATTCTCAGGTACCATGCGCTACAAGTATGTAAAACTTGTACCCACTATTTACTGTCTGAGAATAAGATAAATAGAATGAAAAAATATAATAATCGCTGACAAGATATATGATCGTAGACAAAAATTAATTACCATCAACTGGACAGGATCTTCCTCCTGTGCTGTT
This sequence comes from Malacosoma neustria, assembly GCA_963693495.1. Taxonomy (NCBI): domain Eukaryota; kingdom Metazoa; phylum Arthropoda; class Insecta; order Lepidoptera; family Lasiocampidae; genus Malacosoma; species Malacosoma neustria. Next base: position 1,845,062 of record OY856378.1, on the reverse strand, counting down.
TACTTACATACTTCATAACTTATTTATTTATTTAATCTAACAATATTTTGATCTAGCACCACTGAGCCTATAGTTCGTCATATAATAGACATCAACGAGATGGTAATGTTATATGTCTATGAACATTTCTATATTATTTTCTAAATAAATAAAGATTTCAGATTAAAAAGTTATCTTGTAAAAAATCAAAATTATTATATATAACGTTATATATTAATAATAATATAAGATATATACCTGATATATTAATAACACAAATTCAATTACGAAAATTATTTTATATCAAGTTCGTAAATTAGAGATTTCGTAAAAACCCACATTCAAAATGGCGACTAAGCCATACTTATGCTATACTGGTCTACTTCAGACAACTTATTGTACATTGTAGCAAAACAAAGGTATCTTTTGTCTCAATGTCTTATTAATTTACGACTGTGTTAAACATTAAATTTGGGTTATATCATGTAAAATATTTTTCTTATTTATGTTATAAGCATATGTGCTTGCGTAGTGTATAATTCTATAATACAAATAGAAATTAAAATTTATTTCTAATAACATCAACTTACTGCTAGTGAAAATTAATCAAATAAATTTAAAATCAAATATATTTAACACAGTTTAATATGGAGTTTAAACAAATAATAATTAAAAATAACAAACCCACGTTTAAATATTATTCATTTGTGTACAGTTAACTCTACTCATATATGATATGAGGTGTTTTTTTTTGTATCGAAATAAACTAAGGCACCGCGCCGAACACCAAAAAAGCTAGCGCGGTTATATCGGGCTATTCTAGCTAAAGTCGCTCCATTTATACTGATGGCCGAGATAGCTATTTTTTTATTGCTGCAGGACAGCAGATAGGCTGACGGCCCGCTTAGAATTTAGCAGTTACCGTCGCCTATGGGTGTTTGCAACGCTAGTAGCATTGCGAACACGCTGCTGTCCCATAAGAGTACAGGAACTTGGTCACTAATGCCGGAACACAACACAAGGTTATTTTGACGGCATACTTAAGACCAAAGGTGATCGCCATCCAGACGGACTTAAGGCCCTACCACGTAGCTAGGGTAGGTTGTTTTGTCCTTTCTCCGCTCCTGCACGGATAGTTAATGGTAGCTATAGTGGCATACCGCTTTTAAGTTAAGTTCTGAAGAACTTTCATATAGCGTACTCTCAAGATTTGGAATGAGCTTCCCGTCATGGTTTTCCCATACCAAAACATTATGGAATTTAAAAAAAAAAAGCGTTATAAAATTTCTTCAAGACTGACAGCGCGTTGGTAATCCCGCTGGCGTTGGAATCGTTCATAGGTGACGATGAACCATTGTTATCAGATGGGCCATTTGTCTGACTACCAGAGCACCAGATCTATGAAAAAAATAGCTTGAATTAGGTTTCCAATATTCTCTTGCGATAATATTTAACTGGACACCTCAGGCTCACAGTAAAAAGCTACAGATATACCATATAGTAACTAGAATAAGACACATGTGAGAAGATGTATTTAAATAAGATTTTGTAAGGATGTCATCTCAGTGAGCTAGCTGTTTTCTGAATTAGTTATTATATATAAGCCATGCTTGAAAAAAATAGTTTTGAGCCAAACCTTAAGCATAAATATTATAGCTTACAAGTGTTAAGTGACAAATAAGAACAATTTAAAGGACAACATGCAGTTACACAAACACGGTAAATAATTTTTATTTAACAATTATTTGTAATCTGTGATATTATGCTAAGAATAAACATAACCTTGCGTAAAACCAGTGTGGTATTTAAACAGTTCTATTGGAATAGTCTACGGTGAAGGTTGTGAATGAGATTACCCGCTACTCGTATGTTAGAATTTGTTAATTAGTCCTGAACATTATGTACTGAATATTATGAATATTAGTTCTGAATATTATGTGGCAGTGGGCTGGGCACATAGCTCGAAGGAATGATGGCCGTTGGGGCAGAAAAGTCCTCGAATGGCGACCGCGTACTGGAAGACGCAATATTGGTAGGCCCCCCACAAGATGGACCGATGATCTGGTCAAGATCGCCGGAATAGGTTGGATGAGGGCAGCGCAGGACCGATCATTGTGGAGATCTTTGGGGGAGGCCTTTGTTCAGCAGTGGGCGTCTTCCGGCTGAAATGATTATGTACGATATAACTTTGGAATTAATTTCCTGGTATGATTTGGTCACTGAGATATGAAACTGATCCACCATTTAATTTCAGTTTCATTCTAAATTTACACATAAAAACGCGAGGTTGCTAAGTAAAACGTACGCTAATATATACTCGAAATTACAACCCTTCGACAACTTTTAAACAATTAAAATAAAACAAAAACAAGCACAGAAGGAATTATAAGTAAAGGCTCGTCAGTTTTCGGAAACGTTTTCAGAGAGTTACAAGACACCACAGACAAATATTTTCAACTCCAAACGCAACAGATATGTAATAATAATTATAAATAGCATAAATACTAAAATAAATAAAAAAATCAAGGAAATGGCTAGCTCAGTGTCTACGCAAGCTATTATGGGTCCGCAAGGTGATGTATGTGGGTTCGATTCCCATGTATGACAAAATATTTATATGAATTAAATAGTTTGTCTGGATGTTAGTTGTAATTTGTCTGGATGTTAGTTGTAAGTGTGTAAAAGATCCTTGTTATACAGTTTTATACCAACTGCAAAGAACTGATTTTAAAAAACAATGCAACATTCGTCAAAATATTTTATATATTTATACTTTTAAAGAAAATTACTACGCTGACTGATTTTATTTATGATCAAGATGATTACCATCATTTCTATACAGGAGTATAGAGCATAAATTTACTGTGGATAAAAGATTACTTCCAGATAACATTAATAACCAGCCCCAATATTTTAGTATTATTATCATTTATTATGAAAACGTAGATTTATATATAGAAATTACCTGTTGTGTGCATCAAGTCATTAACAATATTTAAAAAAAAAACATACGTAAACACATATGGTAAATATTTAAATTACCACTAAGTTATCATAAAATTTCCGACACTATTCAACCGATTACCTTGAATTTTTTCTTAGAAACTTCTTTCGCGATAAAAACGCTCATAACAGGATTTACGTAATTTAACCCTTAAAGATATTATTTAGATTATTTATAATGCGGAAATGTTTTACATATCTAGAATTATCATATAGACTGTAATAAAAATCAATAAACATATTTGAAAAGAAGCGTGTATGGGAGAGTTTTGGTTAGACGATTTCGTTAACACAAAAGAAAAATTATTTTTGTAGTGTACTTAAGACGTACTAGGAAGTGATTTCTTAAAATTTACTCATATCAGGGAAAAGAGCGATTGAATGAAAACGGGTTACCAGTTTTTGTAGATTGAAATATTTTCATTACAAGTCACTTCTTTATTTGGTTGTGGATAATTTAAAAAGAATCCGGATCTATAGAGCCCAATGCCATCCGTAAGCGGGACGTATTGTTGCTGCGTAGATGAATATATTACTTTTATACCATCACTTGCTCTATAAACTTGCTCATAAAAATATTCAGGAGAAAACGGCAAGCTATATATATATATATATATATATATATATATATATATATATATATATATATATATATATATATATATATATATATATATATATATATATATATATATATATATATATATATATATATATTATACCTATATAAAATATAAATTGCAATATAAAATCAATGTTTACATTCATGTGTTTTTTTTTTTCATTTTTTAAATGTTGTATGAAATATCTAAATACCTAGTCAGGTCATAAATTCTGTCACATGTTTAATGTAAAATAATTGTAACAAGTTTATTAATTATGTAACCATTCATATACCAAAATGAACTTAACAAAACACAGATTCTTATGACATTAAAGTTTATTCAAAATGACCTCCGTGATTTTGAATACAAGCCTTCAATCTGCGCGGCCAGTTGTCTATCGCAGCACGAACGAGGTCCATGTCAATATCGGCGGCTGCCTTAATCAAGGATGTCTTGAGGGACTCCAAATTGGGATGAGGCTTTGAGCACGCCTTTTCCTCCAAGTGTTGCCATATCTTGTAATCTAACGGATTCAAATCTGGACTGGAGGAGGACCAGTCTTCGTGCCGGATGAAGTCGATTTCACGCGCCGCCAGCCAGTCTTGTGTGCTCTTCGCTCTATGAGCTGGCGCCGAATCTTGTTGGAATACCCAGTGCCTGTTATTGAACATGGTATGAGAAACAGGTTCCACAAGGTTCGTCAGGACTGTATTTTGATACACAACAGCATTCGTTTTTACACCTTTCTCACAAAAATGTACCTCTGTTAAGCCCCAATAAGAAACTCCCGACCATACCATGAGCGAGGATGGAAAATGACCTCGTTGGACACGCGGAATACGGTTGCTCGCTTTTTCACTACTGTGTGCGTACACCTTATCATTTTGTTTGTTGTAGCTCTCTTCTACGGTAAACATTTTTTCATCCGAAAAAAGAATTTCCCGATATTTTTTTCCCGCGTACCGCTTCAACAAAGCGCAGCATCTCTTCAGTCTCAGGTCCATTAGACGAGCATTCAAACGATGTCCTGTTTTTCTACGATATGCCCGAAGCCCTAAGTCTTCATTTAACACCCTTTTCACCGTGGTTCTGCTTAACCCCATCTGAAAGGGCCAACAGTTTCTGCTTACGTTTGGGATTTCTTTGAATTCGTGCCTTCACAGCTTTTATCACTGCTGGAGTCCTAACAGACCGAGGGCGACCACTTCTTGACCTGTCATCTACACTAGAGTCTTCATTGTATCGTTTGATGGTACGATAAACGAATCTTTTGGTTATATTCAAATTTTTCAGTATGTTAAAAATTTGAATTGGCGCGTAACCGCAACGATGCAACGCAATAACTGCAACACGGTCTTCTTTAAGCGTCCACTCCATATTTAAAAATGAGAAAAATTCTAAAAGTTATACATTTTTATTTTCATGAACAATTCGAAATTCGCATTCAATAAACTTTTTTATGGCCAGCATTCTAAAAGAAAAGTTTTTACTGTGTGACAATACTTATGACCTGACTAGGTATTTAGGTTTAAAAACATGGCGCCAATATGACTTTGTTTCGTGTTCCGGCACTAGTAAACTATGGCATGCAATATTGTCTTAAAACTAAAAATCTAATAAATTATGTCAAAATACGAATATCAATTAAAAATAAAAAAAATCATTAAAACCATAGAAACAATTATCAACGAGCCAATTTTTTAATTTGTGTTTGAACAAACGTAATGAGAGCTCTCTTAGAACGCTGGAAAATGATTATAGATCTTTATAGCCATAATCTTAAAATTATTGTGGTACCTGGCGCTGTTGCAAATTATCATTTTAATTTTATTTTTGTCTCTTATAAGAAAGCGTGTGTCAGTTTCATAAGTTTCAAATACCCGGTGAGAGTCTCACTGCACAACACTGTCTTCTTGTCATGGACCTCTGCGTGAAACCCAAAGGCAAACGTGTCAATCGCCTTCAGTGTCGAATCAGGTGGTGGCTGCTTGATGTAGTCAAGTACCAGGAGCTCGCCTCTGCCATCGGCGACAAGTGCGCCAGTGGTGAGGGCGAACCGGTTGAAGCTTACTGGGACAGGATTCAGGCGGCTATCATTGGGTCGGCGAGGGAGGTGCTTGGTGTGTCTAAGGGCGGTCGCAAATGTGACAAGGAGACTTGGTGGTGGAACGAGACAGTCCAGAGGGAGACTAGAGCGAAGAAAGCCTTTTTTAAGAAGTGGCAAGCGTCAAGATCTCCTGAAGATCGCGACGCATATAGGTCTGCCAAGCGCACCAGTCTTCAAAGGCAAGGGGTCGGTGCAGGAGTGCAGTAATTACCGAGGGATTAAAGTCATATCCCACACCATGAAGCTTCTTGAGAGGGTTATAGACTCTCGGGTTCGGCAGGAATGCACTGTCTCGGGATGTCAGTATGGGTTTCGCCCTGGTCATGGGACCATGGATCCGGTTTTTGCCCTAAGGACTGTCGCGGAGAAATACGCCTCTGCATTGCCTGTTTCTTGACTTGCAGAAGGCCTTCGACTGTATTCCTCGCGCAATAATCTGGTGGGCAATGCGATCTAAAAGGGTTTCAGAGGCCTATATTGACATCATCCAAGACATGTACCGTGACTCCGATTCCGTAGTTTGGACCGCTGTTGGCGACACAAAACCTTTCCCCATCACCGTCAGGGTGCACCAAGGATCCGTCCTTAGTTCGTTTCTGTTTAGCGTGGTATTAGACGTATTGTCAGACAGCATCAGAAACTCACACGAGCAGCCCCCGTGGCTGCTGATGTATGCTGATGATATCGCACTGGCAGATTCGGACAGGGGTAGGCTGGTGCGACGTGTGAAGGCGTGGAAGGAGTCGCTTGAGAACGGTGGTCTGAAGCTCAATGTGGCGAAGACCGAGTACTTGGCCTGTAACTCCACAGATCCCACATCCGTACGCATAGGCGGCAACACGGTCGAGCGTACGGACCAAGTGAAATACCTGGGATCTGTGACATCGATTGCTAGGTCAAGGCACGCATTGCTGCCGCGTGGGCCAAATGGCGTGAGGTAACTGGTGTCATTTGTGACCCCAAGATGCCGGTAAAGTTGAAGGGACAGGTCTATAAGATCATCATTAGGCCTGTCCTTTTATACGGCTGTGAAATGTGGCCGGTGTTGGAGCGACACAAGCAGTAGCTGCGTGTCACGGAGATGAATATGTTGCGGTGGATGTGTGGAGTGACGCGGAAGGACTGCGTTAGGAACTCCCGCATACACGGTAGTCTTCATGTCTGTGACATTGCGGATAAACTGCAGTAGTGTCGGCTCCGTTGGTACGGCCACGTTTTACGGCAACCGGATGCTTACGTGGGAAACAAATGTCTGGCCATGCCGCCTCCGCCGGGCCCCGGCAGGAGGGGTAGACCCAAAAAGTGCTGGCTTGACGTCGTAAAGGGTGATATGCGTGTCAATGGGCTCACTACTAGGGATGCTGAAGACCGTGTGAAGTGGAGTAGAAAAAGTCGGAAAGCGGACCCCGGGCACCGAAACGCAAGTTTGGGTTGCAACCGGGAGGAACGCTGAGATGGTGATGAGTTTCATAAGTTTCAAACATATCTGGATCTTCTTTAATAAAAAAACCAATTTGATAAATATAAAGATTTGTATTACTCAGTAATTTTAATTTTTAAAACAAAGGCCGACAAGTTTAAAGGTTCCGCACCGCATATTGCTCTGACACATTTTTTTTGTACCAGAAGTACCCCACTAACATCCGTCGAGTTTCCCCACACCAATATGCCATATCTGAAAATGAAAGCAACGTAGCCGTGATAGGCTGTAAGTGCAGTCTTTGCATTAGTTGTTCTTCTTGAGTTTTTTAGTACATACACAATATAGTAATGTGTCTGGGTGTTTAGCATAATATGTATTTATTTACAAAATAAAAGTATACATGTAGTATATAAGTTATCTAGTACCCATAACACAAGTCCTATTCAATTTAGTTTGGGACTAGATAGTGTTGTGTGAACTATCCCAATATATTTATTTATTTATTATGTTTCCGATTATTGGTTACAAATATGCCGCCAGCTCCTTTTATTTTAATAAATAAAGCTATAAAATTAAAAATAAAATAGGTTCAGAAATTTATTACATTAAATTTTCTATTTATTTCTGATGGATCTGGAATGAGCTTCCGGCTGAGGTTTTCTCAGCGCGGTACGATATGGGGTTCTTCAAAAAAGGCGTTATAAAATTTCTTCGAGGCCGGCAGCGCGTTAGTAATGCCTCTGGTGTTGCAGACGTCCATAGGCGACGGTGACCACCTGCCAGGGTGAGCCGTTTGCCTGTCTGCTGAACTCTCGCTATAAAAAAAAAAGCTATTTCCCAATCTTTACTGTAATGATTTCTAAAATTATCATTCAGTAATTAAATAATGTTATCATTATTACCTAATTAATTTTATACAAAATATGAAAAAAACCCCAGAAAAAAGAGACTGATCTTACTCAAACTGTATAAAAAAACTTGATAAAAACATTTGTTTCATTTAAAGAAGAATTATATTAGATAATTGACCCTGTTAACATTGTATTGGCAAAATGCACTCATTTTCAAAATCCCTATTCTTTAGCGAAAATTAATAGTATAATATCGTGAATACGTTTTTGATACCGAATCATTTAAACAAGTTTTAGTTATCAGATATATAACCCCATTCTCCTACCTGTATTATAACACATTTTATGTCTATACATACATATGTATCTGTCATATCTATCCAGTGTTTAAAGATGAAGTTGAACTCTGGAAACACAAGTTTATTCTCAATTGTATTATATTTTTTACTATCGTTGATTAAACGTAAAGTAAATATTATAGTGAAATCAAATTCAAAATGCAGAAATCTATGTCAGAATTTTTGTTCATAAAGGAATGACATTGAAATCTTTATTAAGATAAATATTAAATGAGGGCCGGTAAAAATCATTACAAATTTAATTAACTTTACTATATCGTATATATATTCTTAAAATTTAGAATATTAAACTAAATGTCAATGCAATGATTTCAAAAATAAGAAGAAACCAATTTTCAAATTAAAAAAATTATTACACGTTATTAGTATGTTATCGAAATTTTATATACCGAATAAGGGTGCTTAAGAAAGATGCGCAAGTGCAGAGGAGTCTCCCAAAAGCTATATATTGATGAGCAAAGGCGTCTGCGCAGCTCATTTGCGTGAGATCGCGCACATCGCGAGTGTTGTGTCGATAATGCAGTGTATGTGTTAGCCTACATTTTAGGAAAATGGTGAGCTTTTTTTAATTTTTCACTTTATTTATTATTGGAATATTTGTGATTTTTATTAGTAAATAATAATATATCATGATGTATGAAAATTAAATAATACTACCACTGCTGTCGAAGGGGAACTTATTTATTAATAATGATATATTTAATTTAAAATTGATAAAATAGAGTTTAATTATTATTTGAGATAATATTTAAGATTTCTTTTTTACAAGTATTCAACAAACCATCATAATATGTATGTTCTTTTTAAAAATATTAAGTGTAACTTTAATCGAAATATATATAATAGAAATTTAAAAAAATCTTTCTCGCATAAACTAGCTTAGAACTTATTTTAGTATTATGACTGTTTATAGTTTTTTTTAACTATGAATTTAGCAATTAGCAACGTATCTCTACGAAAACATTTAATACTTACAAATTAAATATATTTTTGTTTTGGTTTTTGTCTCCAAAAAGTTTGAAAGAATTTTGATAGGACTTTCACGAACAGATAGTTGATTTTTAAATAAGTAAGGGAACATTTTTTTCGAAAATAATTAAAATTCCATCCTAAAAGATAATCTAGATTTAAATCCTCATTACATAGTTAATACCTACCAAACAAATTTAAATGTGATGTAAGATATTTAGTAAGATATATATAATTGGAAAATCTTTCTTATACACAATTCTTAAACGACAATAAGGATGCTATTTAAAATTTTTATTATTTACCAAAACCAAACCTGACATGTGGTTTGTGGCTACATCTTTTAAGTTTGACTGGTGTATTTTGTATAAACAAACGTGTAATAACATAACAAATAAATGCAAATTGACAGTATTTTGAGATAATACTTATCGTTTTAATGATAAATGTGTGAAGGACTTGCCAAGGCCGTTGAAGTTTCATTTAATATTACCTTTTGGCAGGTCCAAAATGCAATACAGACACGGTTTTATGAGTCTAGCCCGGGAATTAGAAAATATAAAGGGATTCTGAAGATTCAAATGACATTAATTTAGGCATTTGAATTAATTCGCTAAATGAATTCTGAAACTGGCAATAAACTCTACAATAAATTAAGTTCTAATATGAGCTTGAAAGTATTAAGTATTCTTCTAGACTTTCATAACTAGGCCCACATTTTTTATTATTAAATATAATTAAATTTGGCAAGGATTTTAATTTGAGCCTAATGCACGCAAAGGGATGTTAACAAAACTTACATTTTACTGATAAAAATTAAAGTAATTAAATTTACTTTTTCGATATAGAGGTCAAGCGCCAACAGAAATTATAACACTAAAGAATAATGTGAATGTTTTTTGCTCTCTATGAGCTAACAAAACTATATCATCATCATCATCTAAGCGTGGTATCCTGGTTGCCAACTAAACTTCCGTTTCGGTGCCCGGGGTCCGCTTTCCGACTCTTTCTACTCCATCCACTTCGCACGGTCTTCAGCATCCCTGGTAGTGAGCCCATTGGCATGCATATCATCACCCTTTACGACGTCAAGCCAGCACTTTTTGGATCTACCCCTCCTGCCGGGACCTGGCGGAGGCGGCATGGCCAGACATTTGTTTCACACGTAATCATCCGGTTGCCGTAAAACGTGGCTGTACCAACGGAGCCGACACTCCTGCAATTTATCCGTAATGTCATGGACATGAAGAATGCGGGAGTTCCTAACGCGGTCCTTCCGCGTCACTCCACACATCCACCGCAGCATATTCATCTCCGTGACACGCTGTTATTGCTTGTGTCGCTCTAACACCGGCCACGCTTCACAGCCGTATCAGGTCTAATGATGGTCTTATAGACCTGTCCCTTCAACTTTACCGGCATCTTGGGGTCACAAATGACATCAGTTACCTCACGCCATAACAAAACTAATATGATACTATTATACATTTGATAATCCATGTGGCTATATCCATTCTATTGAACCTAGATGATATAGTTGACTTTCAAAATCTGATCTTTTTAACATAGTTTTATACATTTTAGTATAAAAGATTTTCATTTAGAATTGTTTAAGATAATAAGAAACTTGATTATTAATCATTTTATATTTAATTTTCAAAAATGCATAAGTTGTTTAAAACCTTTTTATATCTTATTGAATCTATCAAACGAGCAATTAAGCATAATTCTTATTTAAATGTGTTCTTAAGTTGTGTTTTTGACATGCCAATACTCAACAGTATATTTCGACAATCAAAATAGAAGTTTGAGAATGAAACGCCTGAAAATGAATGAGCGAAAAATATTTAAAAATACTAATTTTGTGACAACACTTACTGATTATAACTCAAAGACTCGCAAGCCTAGCGTGCCTACGAGTACGTTAACAGGTCTCACGATTTACATGTTTGAAGCATCGACTGTAAGAATGCTGTCTTGCTTTCAAACACCGAAACTTTACAATATTTTGTAAACCTTCATTACACCATACTATGTTAAACGTATTTTTTATATAGTAATAACTAGAAGTAAGAAAGTACCATATTAAAATAACTAAAAACAAACAACGACTACTATTAAGACTGAGTATATATAATTAACAATAATGATCACTTTTTATCTTAAATAGCAAATAACGTAAACAATTCTTATATGTTATTTACCAAACGCCATAACTTTATACAATAACAAAAAGAGCGGGGAATTGAACAATCAAAGCCGACAATGCTGTAGCCTCTCGATTGGAGACTTGTTACATGTATATGAAATGCACTTATGCATCGAAGGTATGAATTACACAACAGAAGGCAGCTGTCGAAAGGTCATATTTCAGTGATACCGGTGTTTCCCCACAAACAGTTTATGTCACTCAATTTTAATTGAATTTAACCGCGTTCATTTTTCAGTAAGCATAATTCAATTAAATGTTATTTTTTATAAGTTTGTGCCATTAAGCGAAAGGATTGCGTTGAAATCTAAACAAAGAAAATGTTTCTACACGGGTTAATTAAGCTAAGTAGTATTATACGAGTAGCTATTCGTGACGTAACGGTTAACGCACTTTGGTACGCTTGCAGATGTCACGGGTTCGATTCTCGTCTCGGTCTTTTTTTTATAGCTGTAGGTCAGCAGACAGGCTAGCGGCCCGCTTAGGATTTAGCAGTTACCCTCGCCTATGGGTGTTTGCAACGCCAGTGGCATCGCGGACACGTTGCTGTACCATAAGGATACAGGAATTTGGGTCACTAATGCCGGAACACAACACAAGGTTATTATGGCGGCATACTTAAGACCAAAGTTGATCGCCATCCAGACGGGCTCGGGCCCTAACACCTAGGGTGGGCTGTTTTGTCGCCTTTTACGACAGGTCGACCCCGGCTGCATTGGGTAGTATTCCTTTCTCCGCCCCGGCAATGATAAAACGTGTCTGGGTGTTTACGTATAACATGTGATAATTTAGAAAAAAAAGTAGTATAACAGTTGTCTTATACCCATAACACAAGTGTTATGCTACTTACTTTAGAACTCAATGGCCCTATGTGAATTGCCCTAGTATATTAATTTATGTATTTATTTATTCGTTGATCTATGCGATATCGTATTTAACTTAAACCTCTAACAAAACCAGAAAAGTTAGGATATTCTTGAGAACGTATACAAAAGTAACTCGGATGATTTATTTATGTGACTTTGTTATTGTGTAGATATAATTATTTTTCAATGAAACAGTATACTTAGATATGAAGTGTAAATTGATTGATACATTGACCTTTGTTTTATTTGGACTGATATGTGTTATATCGATACTCAAAGTCAAAACTATTATATAATATACTTGTTAAATGTCATGTAATGTCATATTGAAATGAATTGTTACTATTATCATCAATTAAAAATTCAATCCAATCCCTGCTTGGATCAAATGTCCATATCCAGATTTTTCAGCCAGCTCGCTGCGTCAGCGGGGAAGTTGTGCAGCTCGGCGATGCCTCCGGGAAAACAGCGAAGTGGGCATTCATTCACAACGTGAGAAAGAGTTTGGTCAGATGCACCACAGTCGCAATTCGGTGACTCTCTTAGACCCCACTTCTGAACGGTTCTGAACCGGTTTAATCGGGTCCACGCTTTTCTGTTGGAATTAAGACCGGGTCGCTTTTTTGTAATGACATCAATTAAAAATTAATGTCATTGGTAATCACCAGCAAATACATATTTTGAATACGTAGTATTATCTATAAGTATATAGCCTCTGAAACTCGTTCCTGAGACTTCGTAAAAATATTTCAAATGGATTACTGCTCCTCCTAGCTCATGAATAGAAAAATGGCAATATTTTGTTTCTCTTTGGATTTGAGGGTACAAATTAAAATCAATTCTGCAAAAATTTATTGCAAATAAATTTGTTCCTTTGGCTTGGAAAAGAAAGCTTCAAGCCCTGTGATAATACTCAACAAAAAAAGGGGATCCAAAGCAAGAGCTTCAGATGTCACCGGCATAAAAGGCTTGATTAAAAAATAACTTTATCTATTGTATAATTCAAATTAAAAGTCTTTAAAACAATGACAAACAGACTATAATAATCCACACAGCGCCATCTAGCGAAATAAATAGCAGAACACTTGTGTTATGGGTGACAACTAATAAACTATTTATATACTTGTTTTCTAACTGTGATCCCTGCAAGCGTCTTCTGCGAAAGAAGTTGCGCTACGGAGGTCATCTATAATAAATCGCTTTTAGCACCAAGAAAAAAATATGAACAATAGAGCAAAATAATGTCACAAATGTATGTTAAACTGCGCGTGTTGAACAATGTTGAGTGTAACCGAAAACCTGTAAGCGAGTATTTGACATATTCTCTCGTTGTGTAATTAATATATTATCCAACCAAAAGCATGCATTGTAATTTAAAATCAAACTTATTACGTATTGAAAGTCAAGAAGATACCATTGTTTCCCTACAGGAATTTGCGGTTCCAATTCTCGGAACAGAGAATTTCAAAACGGTTTGAGACTATTTTGGCCTGGTTTGGCTGTGATTCCGTCATACTTAGCTAACTCATACTAGATAAAGGATATACATAATTATGATTAGAATTTATCAAATGACTTGTACCGGACTTAATTTCTCAATAGTTAATTGCTATGTTTTAAACTTATTTATTAATTATTGTGCGTTGTGGTTTGTATAAAAATAATTGTTAATGCAAAAACATGCATTCGGTTATATATTTAATATATATTTATTTGTAGTGAGCTATTTGTTTGTAAACTGTTTATTTTCTAACAAATATTTACCTTTACTTTCTAATAAAAATGACATATATTATGCGTTTAATCTGATAATGAAGGTTCCTTAGATAATTAGCGAGCTGTATAACTAAAATCTTATGAATTAGACCAATCATAAGTATTCAGTGGAAACATATGTGTATTCTAACAATAAGAGATTTTACTGTAGATATGTTTGTTTCAAACTCTTTGTTCAAACAACTAGTTCCTCAGCTCATATCGTATGCAAGTATTTCCTATATTGCAGCAACAATTGGATATTTAAAGGAAATCTTCGCATATTCAATACCAGCCACGAACTATTTGTATTTATCTGACAATCTGACACGTAAACGGATTAAACACACATAACAGTATAAATATTTTAGGAGGTGCTATAACGTATAAGTAAACAGTAGAATGCGTATTATGGGATTTATTAGACAAGTGATACTTTTGTAATGATTTACTTTTTTTTTGCAAATAAATTGAACACATAAATTCCGCAAGTGTCCAACGTGTGTTAGCCGTTAAGACACGGTAGTCACAGTTCACATAACAATCATCAAAATTAAAATGTGTTCCTTCCTGCAAGCCTTTAATCACAATTGCATACGAAACTTATTCTCGATGTCTAAGAGTGTAGTGAGTTCTGTGATGGAGATATCCCCTGCTTATAATATAATAAAAATTCGCTTAATAATACTAGCTACTAGGAATAGTGAAACTGATTTCAACCTAAGTTTAAAACACTTGAACAATCAAGAAACTTATTTTAAGTAGTACTTAACCTTGTCGTGAATCTTAATTTAATCTTTATTAATAGGCGACGCCATCATCTGTTGCATCTTGTCCTTGACATCACATATAGAGAAATCTGATTAATGAACTACGTGACCGCAGTCCTAATGATGACCTCCGTAAGCAACGTTCGACTTTAAGATTCCGATTATAAGTATTAATTTCCGATTAAGCTACATATTCGATTCCATTACTACCAATTTCTATAACTGTCAACTCATCTGCTAAAACTTATGTCTTTTCCTTGACAATTCTTCAACAACCTATCATGAATAAATTACGGGCTTTAATGATTTCAATTTTTACTTTGTTTTCAACGACTCTTGATTTATTTTATTTTCAATTGATCTTTTCTATTGTTTAATTTAAACTGCATTTGGAGAGTAATTCTCCGAGGAACGCAGCTAACTACTAGCACAAGAATAGATACCTGTGCAACTATTTGTATTCTCCTTCCGTTAAAAAAACAAATAGAAAATATCTGGCCCAATTTGATTTTCATATTATTAGGACAATTGAAAACCTAGGTTTTGTTTGGTGTTTATGAACTGAAACAGGAACTATCTGATTTTCTTCACTCCTAATTAATCAATGAGGTGGCCATATTATAATTTTTGTTCCATGAATCATGATTATTTATAACCACGCCAACTTCTTCAATCTAGTTTTATGCTATACTTTAAAATTACTTGATTTAAATTTCAAAGCTCTCAACTTTAGAAGTGAACATTTAAATTAATTATTTTTTGTTCAAAACCAAGTATACACACGAGATAAAATAAATATTAGCATAAAGATGTAATAACTGATGTAACTAGGATGTCCGCTTGCAATACCGAACTGTTGGTTAATTAATTAATATATTCCAATAATAAAATAGTCTTTATGTCAAGGAAATAAAGTTTTATTTCGACATCGTTATTACAAAAACACGAAGAATTTTTGGTATAAATATATTTTTTTTTGTATGGGAAATCATTTTATAAACTTATAACAACGGCATAAAGATTATATTAGTTTGTATTATATAAACAGTAAAGTAAGTTCAATGTCGTATTAAGAAAAATGTCAAAGTTTAACTAATTGAACGTTGATTTGGTTATTTGAGAACAAAAAACTAATTTGAAACTTGTTATAGACTTGTTGTGTATTTAGACATGTTTTCCACCGTGTGATGAGCGATGAATGGATTTATACAATGCATCTATATTATTAGGAAGTAGCCAAGTCATACTCGAAACTATCTTAGAGGTCGCTAGAGGCACATGAGTAATTAAACGTACAGAGACCAAAGAGCGAACAAAATTGTTATCTATTCTGATAGGGTTGGCACAGGAGGATTAAAATAATACACAAAACGTTTGTCAGCGTTTTTATGTATGTATATTTTTTTACCAATTGCTTATTATAAATAGTTTTTTTTGTAATTTTTGTTTTTTAATAATTTGTTATACCTCTTAATCGAATGATAAATTCTAAATCTAATATAAAGTTTTTTTTCAATAATAATGGGAAAGCGCTTGCATGGCATATCAAATTTACAATCTTGTATACGTTTTAGTATATCACTCCCAATATTAACAATATTTATTTCTAGATCGAAATATTCTCGAAATTTTAAACTTAATACAGGGTTTTTCGAAGTGATCTTCACAGATTCTGTATTGTTGCCTTATTTTATCATTTACAAGTTTGGAAAGATCTTCTCGCCCGACAGTTTGTAACCACTATTGTCGTCTGAAATAATAATAAAACCATGAATAGTATTTTAATTTATAAACAGAGGTAATTATTAAATCACTAAAGGATACCCAAACAGAGACCGCCGGCTTTTGGCTTTCTAAATAACTATTTTTGCTCTTGAACGCACCGTTTACGAGATAGGTATTACCTATTTCGTGCAACTTACTAAAACAACTACTTAAATCATTTATGATCAATACCAAAACGTTTTTTGCACCATCGCACCCATATGAGTTTCTTTCGAAATTGAGGCACATACATAATTATTATATGAGGTATCTATCATAACTAAGTAAAAATAAAAATAAATTATAGTTACTACTTACCTAGTGGAGTCTTTGGGATAATTTTAACAAACACGCACGACGCGACGCACAGCGAGCGGTGAGTGAGCCCTTTGTTTGAGCACTGGCCGAACCAGTAAAAACAGGTTTCGTTCCGTACGTGACGAGCCGCCAGTGCTCACGCACACACGTGCATCATAGTTGTAGTGATGTACCTAACGTGGGGCGGTTGTTGAATCTTTGTCTCTGTACGTTTATTTACTCATGTACTATAGGCGCAGCATATATAGTTTAGACAGTTTTTTCTTAACTCGTAAATTATTCGCATTATACATAATTGCCGCGCAGCGACAACGACGTGGTGTGTGACCCGCTGATATTTGTAACCTAGCAATTCGCTTTGGACCCCGGCCGCTGGGGGGTTAGTATTCTTACTCCGCCCCAGAACGGAGAAATACATTTATACATTGATTTCTGATTCCCATGTTATTCGAAAACGCCAGTTTTTTTAATGATGCGGTGATATATCCGAATCATAGAAAAAAAAATTTGTTCATCAAAAGTTTTTTTCACTAAACGAGTTCAAAAAGTTCAAGGATTAGTAATAATTGAAGTAGTAAAACAAAATTAGCATTTAACATCTAATATATTTGACGTAAGTGATCTTTTATGATCACTTATATATAAAGATTTGTGATGAATACTTCCGTATTTAAAATTATTGCTATTTCATACGTTGAAATGATTTTTTTTTTATATATACGAAAACAACTGTACTATCGTATATGATACGATAATAAAACGAAAGATGGTGTATACTGATAGGACATCTATTGCGTAGTCAAGGCACTCATTGCTGTCATTTGTATTCCCAAAATTCCGGTTAAGTTAAATTATAAGTCTATATTTAGATCTGTTAATTTATGCAGCTGTGAAATGTGGCTTGTGCTAGAACGGCACAAAGAACTGTATGTCACGGAGGTAAATATGCTGCGGTGGATGTATAGAGTAACGAAAAAGGACCACGCTAGGCACTTCATCAGATTAATCTTCAGTGGTATGACTACGTTTTCTGGCAACCGTCTACTTATCTGGGAAACTGATATCTAGCCATACCGCCTCTGCCGGGCACAAGCAGAACGGGTAGATCCAGATCCAAAAAATACTTGCTTGACGTCGTAAAATCTGATACGCGTACCAGTAAACTTGCTACCTGGGATGCTAAAGAAAAACCTTTTCTTTTCAAATCGACAATATCCAATAATTTGTTTATTATAAATATAATATCTATAATTCTATAGAAATCACCATATGTCTCCCTGCACCTTTTAGATGTTAAATTTATAGAATCAAAACGTGATTTTTCATTTTAACAATAATATTTCCGCATATCATATAAGATTTTAATGGTACAAATTATCACACTATTGAACTATGGCCTTAAGATTTTATAGATGCTTTAGGCTAAATGAGTTTATAAATGCAAGCAATCTTAATTTGTATTTCTTCAAAGATTTCTAAAGCTATTATATAACATAGATTATAAGTGGTTAAAGTATGAAATTACCGATTTGTACTGAAATATTGAAACTTGCTTTATTCTAAGATGTAACATATTTATTTAATCAGAATATTTACATACCACAGATAAATTAAATTGCTTTTATTGCATCAAAAATTATAAGGGTGAAACTTAAATACTATAAACTTAAATGAAATGACTAAAAGTAGATAAAATAATTGATTCTACAACAAACTTAACATTATCTATACATTGCTGCCATTTAAACAGAAGTTCATTAATACATTTACGATAGAACTCTGAGGATCTAGATTCGACAAATTGTGTAAAAGCATTTTGTACTGCCTGCCGGTAAGAAATTTTTTATCACGTAGAAAATTTTCCAAATCAAGAAAAAAATGGTAGTCCGTTGGAACAAGGTCTGGCAAGTACGGTGGATGACGTATGGTTTCTAACAGCAGTTCCTGTAGAGTTACAACGGTTTCTTGTGCGGTGTGAGGTCTTGCGTTATCATGGAGCAATAATGGTTAAGATCCATTCACGAGTCGGGACAATTTCACTGCCAGTTTAGCCATCATTGTTCAAAGTTTGGCAAAGTCAACATATGCTATTATTACTTGACCAGATCTGAGAGAGCTATAGTAAATAACACCATGAAGAGTCCACCAAACAGTTATCAATACCTTTTTATTGGTCAGCCATTGCATTTTTTGCTTACAGTTATCGTAAAGAATCCACTTTTCGTTATATGTCACAGTTTGATCCAATGTTGCTTCATTTCTGTGCCGAGTCAACAAGGCAACGCTAGTTTTCATATTATTTATCTTATTGATTTGATGCAAATGAGTCAATATTGAATGTAGGGTAACGTAAAACCAATCCGCTAATACCTGGGTAGTTTGACTCGGATCGGCTTCCACCATCTCCTTCAATTCAGCGTTATTTACCTGTGTGGGCTATCTTCCTATTGGTTCTTCCTTCAAGTCGAAGCTTCCCTTACGAAAGCATTTAAACCATAAACGCACGGTGCGTTTAATAGCAATCTCCTCTCTAAACGCAGCTTTTATATTGTGAGCCGTTTCTATAGCGTTAGTTTTGCATCTCGTCACATCTAGTCAGGTCTAAGCTGAATAAAAAAAACAATGGAAGTCGAAATTCAAATGTAGCACATTTTTAAACTGCACTTTTCACTCAAAAACCTCACAACATGAAGGTTTTATGACAATTCAAAGTATCTATTACTATACAATGGCAATTTCATATTTTACACATTTACATTAAAATTTTGGATGAGACTCAAATGTTACTCGTATACTACCAGACCACATACTATCGCAATATCGCATATGGTTGGCAAAATGTAAGAAATATTTAATACGCTTATTAAAATTCAATATTCAAGATAGCTATCCAGTCTCCGCGATTTAATAAAGGTCAGCTGTGAACCATGTTTTTCACTCGCATTGCCCAATCCTCGCAGACGTGTACCCGTAATTTTACATGCTATACGATATTGTTCAGTTTTATGGTCAATAAATTAAGGTCAGTCGGGTCAAGTTTGGACGAACATGCGTGTTTCTGCATAATGTTATGTAAGTTACTTTCCTCTTGACACAGTAAGTGATTAGAGCAGTATTTCATCTCAGTGGTGTCGCTGATAAATGGCACCCATTGGCCCATTAAGGGCCCACATTCGACAACACCGTTTAATTGTTTAACGAAGTACCATATATTTACCTACAATTTTGCGCTTTATTATATAACACAGATAAAAAAATAATCCGTGCAGGGGTGGAGAAAGAATACTGACCTCTATGGCCGGGGTAGGCTTGTCATAAAAGGTGACAAAACAACCCACCCTAGTTACGCGGTATGGCTACAAGCCCGTCTGGATGGCGACCACCTTTAGTCTTAAGTATGTCGCTATAATAACCGTGAGTTGTGTTCCGACATTAGTGACCCAAGTTCCTGTACCCTTATGGGGCAGCAGCGTGTTCGCAATGCCACTGGCATTGCAAACACCCATAGGTGATGGTAACTGCTAAATTCTAAGTGGGCCGTCAGCCTGTCTGCTGTCCTACAGCAATAAAAAAAATGTAGTCGTTGTAATCTGGTAATCACGCTTGAGTAACGCAAAACTAGATTCAGACAATTTTTTTTTTTCACTTATACCTAGTCAGGTCATAAGTATTGTCACACAGTAAAAACTTTTCTTTTAGAATGCTGGCCACAAAAAAGTTTATTGAATTCGAATCTCGAATTGTTCATGAAAATAAAAATGTATACTTTTAGAATTTTACTCATTTTTTAAATATGGAGTGGACGCTTAAAGAAGACCGTGTTGCAGTTATTGCGTTGCATCGTTGCGGTTACGCGCCAATTCAAATTTTTAACATACTGAAAAATTTGAATATAACCAAAAGATTCATTTATCGTACCATCAAACGATACAATGAAGACTCTAGTGTAGATGACAGGTCAAGAAGTGGTCGCCCTCGGTCTGTTAGGACTCCAGCAGTGATAAAAGCTGTGAAGGCACGAATTCAAAGAAATCCCAAACGTAAGCAGAAACTGTTGGCCCTTCAGATGGGGTTAAGCAGAACCACGGTGAAAAGGGTGTTAAATGAAGACTTAAGGCTTCGGGCATATCGAAGAAAAACAGGACATCGTTTGAATGCTCGTCTAATGGACCTGAGACTGAAGAGATGCCGCGCTTTGTTGAAGCGGTACGCGGGAAAAAAATATCGGGAAATTCTTTTTTCGGATGAAAAAATGTTTACCGTAGAAGAGAGCTACAACAAACAAAATGATAAGGTGTACGCACACAGTAGTGAAGAAGCGAGCAACCGTATTCCGCGTGTCCAACGAGGTCATTTTCCATCCTCGCTCATGGTATGGTTGGGAGTTTCTTATTGGGGCTTAACAGAGGTACATTTTTGTGAGAAAGGTGTAAAAACGAATGCTGTTGTGTATCAAAATACAGTCCTGACGAACCTTGTGGAACCTGTTTCTCATACCATGTTCAATAACAGGCACTGGGTATTCCAACAAGATTCGGCGCCAGCTCATAGAGCCAAGAGCACACAAGACTGGCTGGCGGCGCGTGAAATCGACTTCATCCGGCACGAAGACTGGCCCTCCTCCAGTCCAGATTTGAATCCGTTAGATTACAAGATATGGCAACACTTGGAGGAAAAGGCGTGTTCAAAGCCTCATCCCAATTTGGAGTCACTCAAGACATCCTTGATTAAGGCAGCCGCCGATATTGACATGGACCTCGTTCGTGCTGCGATAGAGGACTGGTCGCGCAGATTGAAGGCTTGTATTCAAAATCACGGAGGTCATTTTGAATAAACTTTAATGTCATAAGAATCTATGTTTTGTTAAGTTCATTTTGGTATATAAATGGTTACATAATGAATAAACTTGTTACAATTATTTTACATTAAACATGTGACAGAATTTATGACCTGACTAGGTATGCGTATTAAAATTGTCACATACTCATAGTGTAGGAAACACTACAGCGAAACCTAGATTACATACATTATAAATATGCCTTAATACGAAAGCAAGTTTGATCTTAACTTGCAATTAGTTGTGAAATAAATATTTCTATAAAAAATTATTTTTTATAGAAATATTTTTTATACTGTGCTTTTCAATGTACTAGTATGTAATACTGAAAGTGTATTTATCTTTTTCACTCCAAAGGTATCATCTTTTGTTGTCTTTTTCAGAATAAAGATTAGTCAATAGGTCATGCTCATTGCGGCATGTGTTTGTTCATAAATTACTGTAATTCTTAGGAGTATCGTTGGCTTCGATTATACCTAGTCAGGTCATAAATTCTGTCACATGTTTAATGTAAAATAATTGTAACAAGTTTATTAATTATGTAACCATTCATATACCAAAATGAACTTAACAAAACATAGATTCTTATGACATTAAAGTTTATTCAAAATGACCTCCGTGATTTTGAATACAAGCCTTCAATCTGCGCGGCCAGTTGTCTATCGCAGCACGAACGAGGTCCATGTCAATATCGGCGGCTGCCTTAATCAAGGATGTCTTGAGTGACTCCAAATTGGGATGAGGCTTTGAACACGCCTTTTCCTCCAAGTGTTGCCATATCTTGTAATCTAACGGATTCAAATCTGGACTGGAGGAGGGCCAGTCTTCGTGCCGGATGAAGTCGATTTCACGCGCCGCCAGCCAGTCTTGTGTGCTCTTCGCTCTATGAGCTGGCGCCGAATCTTGTTGGAATACCCAGTGCCTGTTATTGAACATGGTATGAGAAACAGGTT
Organism: Malacosoma neustria; assembly: GCA_963693495.1. Taxonomy (NCBI): domain Eukaryota; kingdom Metazoa; phylum Arthropoda; class Insecta; order Lepidoptera; family Lasiocampidae; genus Malacosoma; species Malacosoma neustria. The sequence goes on along the minus strand of OY856378.1, from coordinate 1,822,294 downwards.
CCACAAGGTTCGTCAGGACTGTATTTTGATACACAACAGCATTCGATTTTACACCTTTCTCAAAAAAATGTACCTCTGTTAAGCCCCAATAAGAAACTCCCAACCATACCATGAGCGAGGATGGAAAATGACCTCGTTGGACACGCGGAATACGGTTGCTCGCTTCTTCACTACTGTGTGCGTACACCTTATCATTTTGTTTGTTGTAGCTCTCTTCTACGGTAAACATTTTTTCATCCGAATAAAGAATTTCCCGATATTTTTTTCCCGCGTACCGCTTCAACAAAGCGCGGCATCTCTTTAGTCTCAGGTCCATTAGACGAGCATTCAAACGATGTCCTGTTTTTCTTCGATATGCCCGAAGCCCTAAGTCTTCATTTAACACCCTTTTCACCGTGGTTCTGCTTAACCCCATCTGAAGGGCCAACAGTTTCTGCTTACGTTTGGGATTTCTTTGAATTCGTGCCTTCACAGCTTTTATCACTGCTGGAGTCCTAACAGACCGAGGGCGACCACTTCTTGACCTGTCATCTACACTAGAGTCTTCATTGTATCGTTTGATGGTACGATAAACGAATCTTTTGGTAATATTCAAATTTTTCAGCATGTTAAAAATTTGAATTGGCGCGTAACCGCAACGATGCAACGCAATAACTGCAACACGGTCTTCTTTAAGCGTCCACTCCATATTTAAAAATGAGTAAAATTCTAAAAGTTATACATTTTTATTTTCATGAACAATTCGAAATTCTAATTCAATAAACTTTTTTGTGGCCAGCATTCTAAAAGAAAAATTTTTACTGTGTGACAATACTTATGACCTGACTAGGTACTTATTAAAATCTAAGTATGTTTAGCAACATACATTTTTAACATAAAAAGGAGGAAATTCAGTTATTTTCTGCTTTTGACAGTTGTTATCGTTTTAAAAATATCTCGATATGTTGAAAATAATATTCCTTACCATTCATATTCACCGAAGCGTCATTCAGTTATTGAATACTAGCTGACGCGGTAAACGTTATTTTGCTATATTAATTTAAAAAATAATTTTTAACAGAATTATTGTAAAATCTGTTCTTAGTGAGCCTGTACATCGCAGAATGAGCCACTGTGCTAAATTTAAAATGAATCGGACGTATAATTTTAGAGATTTCGTGATAAGTGGTATTTTGCTTATAATAAAGATGGATAGATAAAACCAAATATGCGTACGCATTTGTTATTTTAGTATCTTGTCAGGCATCTGTTTTAAAAATAATTAATAAACGTGAATCTACTTGTAAAACTAGTATTTCTGCTGATTATATATTCAAATGGTAAAGATAAATATAAGAATATTATGACCTTGACAAAAATGTGAGGACACGCAAATGCTTGCATAAAATACTAGATTTACGCAATTTTAACCTTTTGTAAACATGTGTCAATGGTCCAGTTAAATTTATAAATAAAATATATTCAAATCATTTCTATTCGATCAATGCATTAATTTTTTTAATTTATCGTATATAATTATTGGCGAAACGCCACACGTCAAACTTCACGCCAGTGGGAGTCACGGGTTTAATTATCGTCCCAAATCTGGATGTTTATAAACAAAAAAAAAGTAAAAATTCTATATAAGTAATATATCATTTGGCTGGTACCCATAACACAAGCCGGAAATCGGCTACTTTGAGGCTCAAATGGCGCAGTATCAAACTATTCTAGGATATTTGTCATTTAAGTTATTTTAAAATAGACTTATAAACTACCAAAAAATTAATTAAATCTGTTGCGGTCACTTTACTATTATAAACATTTTTTTGCATACTAACCGAAAAACGTATGAATATTGTGAAAAATTGACAATAATTATATGTGTGTTTTTTTCCTGCATTACAGTGTTTATTCGGTAATTATGTATATATTTATAAGCCAAAAACTAAAAGATTATATGGGGTGGGTATAATTTTATTTTTTTAAAGTGGAAATAATTTTCACATATTACACCCCTTGGGAAAACGCACAACGGGAAAATGTTTGAGCTAGGGGCACATGCTGCTGGTATACTTTTTAAAATCACCCGAGTGACATGAGTCTAGTCACGGGACGTAACGTGTATTTGGCTGAGGACCTATTCCTTGACTTACTCCGATTATGTGGCCTATTAAATTCGTAAGATATTTTTATAAGATGAAATTCTTATAACTCGTTGTAAGAATATCATATCAATTAATTCATAAGATGATTAGCTTCCATACACCTGTAAAACAAGTTGTATCGTCATGATTTTAATAACCTGCTTTAAACATTGTGGTTTCACAAATATTCACCAGATTTAATAGCATGTATACAATTATTTGTATCCATGCAGGGGCGGAGAAAGAATACTAACCTCTGTGGCCGGGATCGACCTGTCGTAAAAGGCGACAAAACAACCCACCCTAGCTACGTGGTAGGACCTCAAGCCCGTCTAGATGGCGACCACCTTTGGTCTTAAGTATACCGCCATAATAACCTTGTGTTGTGTTCTGGCATTAGTGACCCAAGTTCCTGTACCCTTATGGGACAGCAGCGTGTTCGCGATGCCACTGGCGTTGCAAACACCTAGTAACTGCTAAATTCTAAGCGGGCTGTCAGTCTGTCTGCTGTCCTACGCAATAAAAAAAATTATTTATTTGAAATATATATATAAACTTATTTGTTATCTGTAAAGGAAATGAAAGACAGTACCCCAATAATAAATTTTAACGACTGCCTAATTAAGTGATGGTCTACCCCTTCTCCGTTTATAAGTCTAATCGTATAAACAGATAAACATTTTGTTCGTTGTAGGATTCAAACAAAAATATGTCAGAAAACTGATGTAGTCAGTGAACCAGCCGTATTATCATATTATGATTAAAATTGCATATCTTAGCCACAACTGATTTGTAATTAAAATTCGACATATACGTTGTTCTTTCAACAAAAATAACATTGCCTGTCTGGAACTTATATTTTAAATATATGCTAGAGCCCTTTTCATTTCAAGTTGGGGGCACATATCAGTAATTGGTATAGGTCTGAATGTTTTATTGAACCTTTATACCAAGATAGAATCTTTAAATTAAAGTATATAAACATTTCAAAGTATGTCTTCGAGCTTTGCGAATTCAATATATATAAAACATCAACAGACATAAAACTTGTCATCGACGGTGCGTAGGCGCATCATTAATGCCAAACCCACATTCAAATAATCGAGATAATTGCTTTTTACAATTCTTAAGGCAATTATCAGCGAACGACTATTTATCGTGTTGCCACCTAAAAACGAGCATCTAAATAAGGAACTCCACTATGTAACAAAAATCTAATTTAAACCAGAGAGAAAGATCTATTGTTTTTAAATTTAATTCTTAAAATCTTCAAATTCATGAATATATCTTAAAAATGATGAATTTGGAGAGTGAAATTTAAAGATTTCGAAGAAATATAACACTTAGCAATCGTTTTTTTTTTGTTTCTAATTTATTTTTTTAAAACTATAAATAACCGTTTTTATTAGTACAATAGTTTTAATTTTTCTGACGTGTTTAATATTATTTATGGAAAAAAAATTCAGCAGTTTATTGTTTTATAGTCCTCGTTTAGCCCACTCAATTAAACTTATTTTGAGAACTTATATTTTATATAGTCTGTGTCTAATACGAAACGGACTACTGCATTTCATTCTAGTGGATTGCAAAGGCGACAAATTAATTTTACTAGCTTATACTTCTTCTGTCCCTATCCCACATTATATGGGGTCAGCACAACCTGTTACATGTTGTAATAGTTGTGGTTTAGTTTTTACAACCGGCCGCCTGCCTGACATTAACCCTTTTTTGGGAAAAATCTGTCTTCTTTTTCATTTAAATTGTTTTCCTCCTTTCACATTGAAAGTAGGACAAGAAATTTATTGTCAATCATCTAATATATCCTCCAGCGACACTTTTATTGGTTTCTTCTTGAGTAAACACCATCTGAGTGTCAGTTTGGGTGTGAGAGGGTGGCATTTTTGCCGGGTTGCCAACTTTTACGGGGTCCGTGCCCAATTCACATTCGACAACTACGTCACGAGAGCTTGTAAATAGGAAATTCGCTGTACGGAGCATCTTCGAATGCTCTTGTTCCTGCATTCAGTTGCGCTTGAATGCAGACATAGGCAGCTTGCGCAAAATGCGTGCAATTTCATATATTTTTGTGGTGGCTCACAGCAATCTTCCTCTTGGCAAGTTAGAGGCTTTGAAACTCGCGGCTTCTTTCACAACAATACATAACCTTCGGCAAAGGACATCGTGACAAGCAGGGATAGCACATAGGTGGATTTTCACAGCACGTTGTTGGACAAGGGGCCACTAACACCGGCAGCCTTCAGGGTAATAGCACGCCATTTTTATTTAGATTTTACTACCTTTTTCTTTTGTAAATTGTATATCTTAATAAACAAATTTTCACTAGAATTTTGATAATTTTAACGGATTTGATATACATATGTACACCTGAATTTTACCAGCTTATACATGAAAAAATAAAAGCACCTCGGTTCGAATTTAGAATTCTCAAGGAAACTCCCATCACTCTCACGTCAGCTCATATACGGGCAGAAATTTTTATAATAAATATTCTGACATTTAGGGCCTGACGAGCAAGCGTAATTGTATTTAGAGTTCTGAAATGTAAATGGAATCTTATTTAGGGCTTCAATGCAAAAGTTACTAAACTACGTAATAAAACGCTACAATCATTTGGGAAGGTTTGACAGTACATTAATTTTTATTATATTTATTATCTTAAATATTCTAAATAGAGAATGAGGAACAGATCGCATATTGAGATTGAATACATTATAAGGCAAATAAAAAATATTCTTCGTATTAAAAGGTTATTATACTAGGAACCAGCTTTTGACCCTTGATCTATAATTGATCAAGGCTGTAGGGTCATTAGAAATGTATATACGATTCATTTACATACTTTGTTCTTTTATATGCTAATTAAAGTGCTTGTCATAAAGTACAAGTATTATAAACTTTTATTATCCTAACTACGTGGCAAGGCTCCAATTTCTTCTGGATGGCTACCACCTTTGGTCTTAAGTATGCCGCCATAATAACTTTGTGTTGTGTTTCGGCATTGGTGACCTAAGTTCCTTTACCTTTATGGGACGGCAGCGTGTTCGCGATGCCACTAGCGTAACAAACACCCATAGGCGACAGTAACTGCTAAATTTTAAGTGGGCTGTCAGCCTGTCTGCTGTCTTACAGCAATAAAAGAAAACAAATATTGTAAATGCCAAAGTGAGTTTTTTTGTTTGTTTGTTACGCTTTCACGCTTAAACCGCTAAACCAATTTTGATGAATTTCAGTATAGTCGTAGATTAGACCTTGGAAAAGGATTTTAATTCATATTGCATTTATGGTATTTCTCATATGGAATTTTTAATTCATATGGCAGAACAACGTTTGCCGGGTCAACTAGTAAGTAATAAATCTAACCCCACTCTTTACAACATATACTAGTAAACTATAATTAATGCCTATGTAAGGTAACAAATGGATTGATGACACGTTGGCTCAGTACTTATGCAAGTTATCTACTACGGTGGTGTATGTGGGCTTAATCCAGACGGAGGATTAAATAAATAAGTAAAATGCAACAATTTACTTAACGCCATCTGGTTCCAAAGCAAGCTAAACGCTTGTGTTATAGTAGTACCGGTGTATTGATGATCCGTGGTGTAATCACAGGTCGGATGACGGTATCACGAGCGTAGTTCCCGTTCCAAGTCTTGGGATGCAAAAGTTACAATAGAAAAGTATATCAGAACCATATTAGTTGTCTAGCGCCCATAACACAAGTCTGCAACTAACTTTAGGAATAGGCTGACTTAAAATACGCGGGAGTCGACCACCACACTCCCCTCCCGCCAACGCATGCCACGTCGGCGGCGCCGGAGGGCAAATAACGACCTCCGGGCGCAATAAAAGCGGCCGCGGGCGGCCCCTCGGGGGAGGATCCGCCGCCCGCACTAATGCCGCGAGGGTGAGGGCTGCGTGCTGTTCCGCGGCCCCCTTCAACTCCTAGAGTTGGTAGGAGAGCGCCGGGGGGACGAAACCCTGACCCCCTGGCGCCAACACTTTAGAAGGGGCCCGCCTCAAGACAAAGGGCGGGCCGGCGCCGGCCCGGGCCACGAAATCAGCAGGCCATATATCCGTGGGCCCGGGCGTAGGCGATAGGAGAACAGCGGGGTTTTTTAGTGGGTAGTCGAATAGCCAAACATCTTTCCCGGAGTCCCACATATCCCTCGGTCTCTCTGGACCGGGGGAACCCGTCAAGAGAGGTTTTTCCCCGAGACCAAAAAAAAAGGCACTGTGTTAATTTTTACGGTATATTTATTTAATTTGTATTAACTTAAAACTTATTTCTAATAGTAAATCTTCTAGAAATACGCTAAGAATATAATAATAAATCATTAAAATATATTAGACAAAATAATTATATATTTTTACCTTTAGATATTGAAATAAATTGCCGCTAACATAGCTATCGATATGCAAATTAAAATTAAGCATTTGAATATTTTAATTAACTAAATACAGCTTTTAAATAACTCGGTATATAATTAGTGATTTTGTACGCTACGTAATGATGTGATCTGGATGATATTAATCGATTCTTTGTTCGACTCAATGTCAGATGCAAATTTTCATAGCTCAATGAAAATTAACAGTTACTTTTAAAATTTTTGCCGCATTGAATTAAGTCGCAAGGGTATATTCTACAAAGGTATAATATTATTACTTATTTGGTCTCTTCTTGGTCGAATTTTTCATTGCTGAAGGCTGTGTCATTGAAAATCAACCGTGGCCTGTCCCCTAAGCTGTTTCCACTTCGTCCGGTCCTCTACTTCTCGAATAGCGGTTGCTATTGGGAGTCCAGTGAGGGCGGTTACTTGGTCACACCAGCGGCTAGGTAATCGACCTTGCCCGTCACGATCAGATTATCCAAGTTATCCAGCTGTCGTCGGGCAATGTGACCAAAGTACCCAAGAATCTTACGTTAACAGATTGTTGAGAGTCTGAATTTAATACGAAGCTGGTCCAGAATAGATTTATTTGTTATTTTGGCCGTCCAGGATATGTGGAGCATTCGTCGCCAACATCACATTTCGAGTGCATCTATTTTTTTGCGCTCTGGTGTCCAGGATTCTGTCCCGTAGAGAAAAATTGAAAATACCAATGTTCAGACTAGTCTCATTTTAGTCACGTTAAAGACCTTACGATTTTGTCATATGCATGTCAGCTTGGTCATTGCAACTTTGGCCATTAGTGATCTTCTTTTGATCTCTAACATACTTCCTCCTTGATCAGTCAATAGTGATCCGAGGTATACAAACTTGCTGACAAATTCTAAGTCCGAGAGTTCTCCAGTTCTAGAGAGTTGGCAACATCTGTCCACAACCATGACTTTCGTTTCGAATTTAATATTAGAGCGTCCCAACAATCCACTCTCATACTTCACTCTACAAAACAAGTCAACGAGTTCCTACTTCGGTTATGCGAAAAGTGTGGTGTCGTCCGTATATCTCAGGTTAGTAATTTTCAAATGTAAATTAAATGAATTATGGTCGTATTTCGACACCTGGGCGATCACTAGTATTAACGATTCGGTGATCTCCGTGGCATTATGGTAACGCAGCGTCGCGTCGGTACGCTTGCGGAGGGTACGGATTTTATTCCAGTCCTGCGTCTGGATGTTTATTTATATTTATCTATTTACAAAAGAAAAAATACATGTACTTTATTAATTGTCTAGTACCCATAACACAAGTGCTATGCTATTTATTTTGGGACTAGATAGCGGTGTGTGAATTGTCACAAAATATTTATTTTTATATATACTTTTGACATTCTTTAAGATCAATTTTTTTATTCACGTTCCTTCAACTGTAAATTTGTTTTAATATTTTTTTTAATTCATATTGTAACGATATAATGGTATTAGAAAATGACCCTCATAATTTAAAGTACTGTAAAATATACATTTATTTTTGAAAAAAAAAAATCAGCTAACATATTTTAAAAACCTCAAAAAGTAAGGTTTTTGTTTAAATTATTATATATGTAGTTTTTTTTTTACTACAGTTTTCTGTACAACCATCCTTATTTAGTTTAACTCATTTTCAGTTTTACTTGACTAAATAGTTGGTTAAGTGTCTATACAAGTGACTTTATTTGCGGATTTTATTTCCACATAAGATGAAGTATTTTTATGATCTGGGATCTAGGTTGTTAGTAGGTTAACAGTACAGTAAATTAAAAAAATTACCCTATGATATAGATGAGGTCTTTCTTTCTGACTATCTGAGTTTTGAACCCTATGATAAATAAATCCCATATGAAATATTAATTATTTTAGAGTTAAAAATACTTTAAAGATACGACAGTAAAATAAATGAATGCCTAAATTTAAAATTAATTTACCAATTATTTTAAAAAATATACTTAAAAATAATATTACAACACCAGTCAAAACTTGCAACTGAAAACACTGATTCCTATTCAATAAACTTCAAAGCCACTTTGATATTTTGACAAACGTTTTATTACCTATTGACAGGTATTACGACAATTTGTTTAGAATGAATAACAACTCAATGCATTTGTGTTGCCAAATAATTAAAAAAATATATTATAATACGGTTTGAAACTTTATGCATTGAAGAAATTTGATGTCTCTTGTAGCTTTTATGTTCCTCAAATAATATTCGTTTCCTTACTTTATCAAAGAAATCTCTATTTTGAGAGATATTATCCGTGAAGGGGTAGTAGAAATACTAACCTCAGCGGCCAGGGTCGACTTGTCGTAAAAAGCGATATAGTAACCGTAGTTACATATATATTTCATCAGCTGTATATATATTTAAGGTGGACAATAAGGAGTTTTCATTCATTCATTTCATTCATTCAATCGCACCTAGCCTTATACCAACCGGTATGGCAACCACCCTTGTTCTTAAGCATGCTGCCTGATAACCTTGTGTTGTGTTCCGGCATGAGTGACCTAGGTTCCTGTACCCCTATGGAATAGCAGCGTATTTGCGGTGCCTCTAGCTTCGCAAACATTCATCAACGACGTTAACTGCTTACTATTAAGTGGGCCGTCAGCCTTTCTGCTGTCCCTCAACAATAAAAAAAAAATCTAAAGAACTTGGTCCTCAGTACCTACTGCTTTAAATTTTTCATCGTCCAGGCAAAGGTTATGTACAACGTTTGTCATGAGTGCTTTTTAAGCTGAGCTACCATCATCCATCCTGCGATACGAAGTTTTTTACATATAAAAAATTGATAAATATTTATTCTGTATCTTAAAAAGTAACAATTTTTATTATACTCATAATCACATCAGTTTCACGTGTAGATGTAAATTAAATTTATTTTCAATTATTTTACTGTATGTTTTTAAAGTTAATAAATGGCAACACTGGATCATTACTGCAAACATCTGTCCAGGGAGCTAATGCCATGCGTATTGCGCAACATCAGTGTTTTGGTTTTACATCCTGAAATGAATGATGGATGTGCGGTCGAGAAGGTCGATAAACTAAGGTCGTAGTTTTGTAATTTGTGTATAATCGACATTATCGAATCGACATTATCGAAATCTGATTTGATTTATTAGTTGATAATTGCAATTTGGCGTAAAGAACTTTATTTTTTCTTTAATAAGAAGAGGCATTACTATTATTTATTATACTATGAGTTTTATAGCACGCATAAGAATTATTGTCGGCTCGTGTGGTGTGATGACATTATCTGCATAATCCCGGCGTGTGTCCAGGTGGTTTACTTCTTCTATCTCCTATGCCGCTACGTTTTCTCTTTTCCCGCTACGAAAAATGCATTGCTTTTCATTGTAGAGTTTATCAGATAAAAGCTCGTGAATTTTCAAGGTATCTGGTAGCTCAGTGGTATATAATACTCCGAGTATATTCGGAGACCAATCTAAAGGTTACGAATTCAAAGCCCACAGTAGAGTATAACGCTTAGGAAAATATTATGAGGAAACCTGCAAACCAAGATTATCGGTGTGTGTAACCTGTTGATTGACAGGTTAAACATACTGGGCTAGCGTGGCTTATACTGTCCGTTTCCTCTAGGGGGAGGTCCAAGAGCAACAGTGGGACGTTACGGGCTGTTATTTGTTTATTTTATGGATTTTCAAAAGTAATACCCATTTAGTGCCTCTTACGACTCTAGGTAAATACTGGGATAGTCTTATTCTTAACTCTGACTGGAATCAAGCTAGTAAAAGTAAATAAATACAACCACACCTGTTTACTGTATACTCATAAATTCTCATAATGATGGTATATATAACTAACCCGGATTTCGCGTCCGGACAAATATCGGAGCAAGACTTTAAGGACATTAGTTATTAGACATAAAAACCAAATGTCAAGGTCTTGACGATGCCCGCTTTAACACCATTGATTTATGAACATGACTTTAATAGACCCAGTCCTAATCGCTTTGCTACATTTCTTATATTTTAATTAATACAAAGTTTTGTTTACGCCAGGTGGTCAGATGGTAGTCATTCTTTAAAAAAAAAATTAAATCTGTACTATCTGAGGCTGAAGACTATGCTAATTATATTAATAGAATAGAAAGGCCCATAGATAGTAACAATGTGCAACAATAGACACCGAACTCGTAAGTGAAAGCTTTGGGTGCAACTAGAATGAAAACTTTTTGTACATACACTACAAGTGCACATAAAAATAAAAGCTATAGAACTTTTTTTTTATTTCTGTAGGACAGCAGATAGGTTGACGGCCCGCTTAGAATTTAGCAGTTAACATCGCCTATGGATGTTTGCAACGCTAGTAGCATTGCGAACACGCTGCTGTCCCATAAAGGTACAGGAACTTAGGTCACTAATGCCGGAACTAACTAACTAACAGACCAAAAGTGGCCATCCAGATGGGCTTGAGGCCCTACCACGTAGCTAGGGTGGGTTTTTTAGTCGCCTTTTACGACAGGCCGACCCCGGCCGCAGAGGTTAGTATTCTTTCTCCGCCTCTGCACGGATAACTGAAAAGAACTGTTGCAACCTTATCGTGTAAAGTAATCTCTTAAGGGAAATCCAGAGTGAAAAAAATTTGAAAAAAAAAACTAAGGTGATTTATACAAACTATTTCGTAACGATTAATTTATCGTTGGACGACTGTCGTCTCTAGCCGTTCCCATTATAACAATTGTTTGTGGTCAAAATTTTTTATCGTTTAGCGACTATCGTATCTAGCTGTTCCCATTGGATCGCGACGACATTTTATCGTTTCACGGCAGTCGCATTGTCGTTTACACATCATTAGCAAGTTACAAATCTACAGTCACCTCTACGTGTAAACGACGAGACGATATTTTTATCGTGGCTACGATAGATTTGCCATCACGATTTAGTCGTAACGATTTTTTATCGTTTTACGACTGTCGTGTTAGCCGTTCCCACTGTCATGACAATCTGTCGTCACTGCAAAAAAGTCGTAGACGACAGTAAAAAGTGTCGTTCTATATGTGAACACTTCCATTTAAACATATAAGCCACGACACTTAAAACTACACGATTGTCTGTCGTCACGACAAAGTGGGAACGTGCCCTAATGTATAAAACAAATAGGAATTATCATTCATCATATCAAGAAAAAAACACAATTTGAGTCACTATTCACAATTCAATTTTCAAAATTCAATACGTTTTCCTTCAAAATGTTTAACGCTTTCGTCTATTATTAAATCAATCAAAGTAATAAAAAAGTGTATGGGCGCGAATTTATTAATTATCAGACTACAAGGAAGGAACACTTCCTCAAATATATTTATTATTCTTAAGATATACTCGTCCATATACGGTTTAATTTAACATATTCATTATGTAAACCAATCATTGTTAATTAATTTTATTGTTATTTGGTTTTTTATTAGTAATTTGCTTAGAAACTTTGCCAGATATTAAGCGCATACTTATCCTTTAACTTTTTTTAATTCTTTGTTTTGTCTTATATGTGTTTGTTTATGTTTCTCTTCATCCTAAACTTCACGGTTTTTATTATATATGTTTCTCAAACAACAGGAAACGTTCTTTATTTTACACGAAAAAAAAATAGACCGAAATTAATCCAAGCTTATTTAAGATTCCATACTAAGTAAACTATTGCACTTATGTGATTTTGAAAACCAGTATGTTAAATGATATATAAACAAGTTACAAAGGGCAGACCTCTTGCCCTAAGAAGCATTTACAATAGCCGAGTTGAAACAAGATGCTCAATGTCACCAAAGCCCGTATATGGCCAACTGTCCGACATTTTGATGACGTAATCTAGACTGCCAATCTAGTTGTGATCAAGTTTTAAAGATTAAAAAACATCGATTCATATGTGTAAAGTAATATTCGATTGATTTTTGTATTATTAGAGTACATAAATTGTGGCGTAAGTAGTCCCAATGTTAAGTTAACCTACTGTGCACTCTTCTGATAAGAAGTGAAGTTGTTGACGTTGGTTTTTCAGTTGGGGTGGTGGATCATAGTTGTCCTTCTAAAAACCAAATACAGTCAAAGTTGAGTTCAGACTCCAGGTTATCACAACCGCGTCTTTCATAAAAAAAATTGTATTTCCATATTTGTTAAAAGTTGTGAAATATTTTCAAGTCATCAAAAGCCTGATCAAGCCAGCCATTCATTGACCACTGCTAGACGTAGGCCTGACCAAGTTTGCGCCACAAATCCCGGTCCTTAGTTTTCCCTATCCAGCTCCTACGGGCAACTTTGTAAATGTCATCGCTCCATTTAATCTATAAGATTATAAAATTTCTTCCAGGTCGGCAGTGCGTAGGTAATGCCTCTGGTGTTGCAAACGTCCATAGGCGACGGTGACCACCTGCCAGGGTGGGCTGTTTGTCTATCTGCTGAACTCTAGCTATAAAAAAAGAGAGACTGGATGTCCCTCTCATAGATGTGAATCCTATAGATATGTTAAGTACATAGCCAGCTAGCTCCATAGGCTACTAAGTGACTTGAAAATTGTGGAACAACCCACCATCAGTTTCCATGTCTCGGCCCCGTAGATGAATAAGTAGCTAGTTTGTAAATAACCAATCTGTTGAATATCATTGCTTCAGTCGCTTAACAATATATTCATCTTTTTACAACCTTCTGCTAAACATTGCACGAAGGTCGTAAGTAGCAGTAACTTTATCTCGTAAGTAATTATTTGCATAAAATATATAATAGCAAACTCAAGTGACCCCATTGCGACAAAGACATGGAGGCGTGTTTCTGAGTATTTCAAAGGGGAATGTAAACCGAATAATTCTTTGAAAACAGTTGAGAAAAGTGTGAAACCGATTTGTTACGGTTGTAATTGTTATATAATTTTAACTTACCTTTGTTTAATATTATGAAATAATGATGTTTTTAATTTTTCATCTTAATTTATCATCATCATAGATAGATAGATAACGCTTTATTTATCACCAAAATTACAAATTACAGCACAAGTATACAATAAATTGACGGTGAAAAATCGGCGGCCTTATCGCTTACAGCGATCTCTTCCAGGCAACCGTACTCAAAAGGAATTTGGATAAAATATCTGGCGAGAAGATGGCGCTATAAATATAGGAATATAGATATAATAATAAATACATATATTCCAAAAATACATACATACATACAATATACACATAAACAATATAAATAAATAATTCTAATATAATTATCCATACACATACACACACATATATACATATATATCATTGAACTTTTCGAAATTAATACAACTCATCATCATCATCTCAGCGTTCTTCCCGATTGCAACCCAAACTTGCGTTTTGGTGCCCGGGGTCCGCTTTCCGACTTTTTTTACTCCACTTCGCACGGTCTTCAGCATCCCTGGTAGTGAGCCCATTGGCACGCATATCACCCCTTACGACGTCAAGCCAGCACTTTTTGGGCCTACCCCTCCTGCCGGGGCCCGGCGGAGGCGGCATGGCCAGACATTTGTTTCCCACGTAAGCATCCGGTTGCCGTAAAACGTGACCGTACCAACGGAGCCGACACTCCTGCAGTTTATCCGCAATGTCACGGACATGAAGACTACCGCGAATGCGGGAGTTCCTAACGCGGTCCTTCCGCGTCACTCCACACATCCACCGCAGCATGTTCATCTCCGTGACACGCAGCTCCTGCTTGTGTCGCTCCAACACCGGCCACGCTTCACAGACGTATAAAAGAACAGGCCTAATGATGGTCTTATAGACCTGTCCCTTCAACTTTACCGGCATCTTGGGGTCACAAATGACACCAGTTACCTCACGCCATTTGGCCCACGCGGCAGCAATGCGAGCCTTGACGTCGCAATCGATGTCACCAGACGCGTGAAACACAGATCCCAGGTATTTCACTTGGTCCGTGCGCTCGACCGTGTCGCCGCCTATGCGTACGGGTGTAGGATCTGTGGAGTTACAGGCCAAGTACTCGGTCTTCGCCACGATGAGCTTCAGACCACCGTTCTCAAGCGATTCCTTCCACGTCATCACACGTCGCACCAGCCTACCCCTGTCCGAATCTGCCAGCGCGATATCATCAGCATACATGAGGAGCCACTGGGGCTGCTCATGTGAGTTTCTGATGCTGTCTGACAGTACGTCTAATACCACGCTAAACAGAAACGGACTAAGGACGGATCCTTGGTGTACCCCGACAGTGATGGAGAAAGGTTTTGTGTCGCCAACAGCGGTCCAAACTACGGAATCGGAGTCACGGTACATGTCTTGGATGATGTCAATATAGGCCTCTGGAACCCTTTTAGATCTCAATGCCCACCAGATCATCGCGCGAGGAATACAGTCGAAGGCCTTCTGCAAGTCAAGAAACAGGCAGTGCAGAGGCGTATTCTTCGTCCTGTATTTCTCCGCGACAGTCCTTAGGGCAAAAACTGGGTCCATGGTCCCATGACCAGGGCGAAACCCATATTGACATTCCGAGACAGTGCACTCCTGCCGAATCCGAGAGTCGATAACCTTCTCGAAGAGCTTCATGGTGTGGGACATGACCTTTATACCGCGGTAGTTACCACACTCCTGCACCGATCCCTTGCCTTTGAAGACTGGAGTAATGACACTCAGCCTCCATTGGTTCGGGATCATACCGGTGAGGAGTATCCGGTTAAAAAGGTTTGTTAAGATGCCCACACCACGCGAGCCCATCGCCTTCCAGGCTTCGATGGGGACTCCATCAGCTCCGGCAGCTTTCCGATTTTTCATGCGGCGAAGACAATTTTGGACTTCTGCAGGCGTTACCGGTGGCACTAATCCTTGATTTGGAGGAAGATCCGGCGGTTGCACCTCTTTATGCTGCTTGTTCAGCAGCTCGTGGAAATACGAGCGCATCTCTCCTTCACCGCGAGGTCCTCGCATAACAGGTTGCCTCCGGGGTCTTTTACGCAGCGGCACTTGGAGATATCCTGTGCCACTTTGACCCTGGAGCGCGCCAACTTATATATGAGCTTCTGCCCCTCAGACGATTCCAACTTATCGTAAAGTGGTTGTAAGTGGTCTCGCCTGGCTCTGGCTACAGCTTTCTTGGTGGCGCGCTTAGCAGCTCTGTATGCGTCGCGATCTTCAGGAGATCTGGACGCTTGCCACTTCTTAAAGAGGGCTTTCTTCGCTCTAGTCTCCCTCTGGACTGTGTCGTTCCACCACCATGTCTCCTTGTCACACTTGCGTCCGCCCTTAGACTCGCCAAGCACCTTCCCCGCCGACCCAAGGATAGCCGTCTGAATCCTGTCCCAGTAAGCTTGAACCGGTTCGCCCTCACCACCGGCGCACTTGTCGCCGATGGCAGAAGCGAACTCCTGGGACTTGACTTCATCAAGCAGCCACCACCTGATTCGGCGCCGAAGGCGATCGACACGTTTGCTTTTGGGCTTCACGCAGAGGTCCATGACAAGAAGACGGTGTTGTGCAGTGAGACTCTCACCGGGTATGACCTTGCAGTTGGCTACTTTGCTGATGTGGTGTCTCCTAGTGAGTAGGAAGCCGATTTGGATAGCATTCCTCCCGCTCTTGTAGGTGATGAGATGCTCGGGTCTCTTTTTGAAATACGTGTTCACGATGGCAAGGTCGGCAGCCGCACACGTATTGAGGATGTCCTCCCCTTCCGCGTTACGGCTACCGTACCCAAATCCACAGTGAACACGCTCAAATTCCCCACATTCATCACCCACATGACTGTTCAGATCACCCCCCAAAACGATCCCCTGTGATAATGGGATACCACGAAGCACTTCTCCGAGTTGATTCCAAAACGCTATTTTATCGGCGTCGTCACAACCGGCCTGTGGCGCATAGGCACTTATCAAGTGGGTAACTACCCCATCGATAAGCACCCTAACAACCATAAGTCGCTCGCTATGACGTATCACTTCCAAAATGTCGTTGTGGAACTCCTCCGAGAGCACTATGGCAACCCCATTCTCCCCACCAGGTGCACCCGTGTAGACAAGCTTGTAGCCATTCCCAAAGAACCAGGATCTGCTGGCCTTCCACCAAGTCTCCTGCAGAACCGCCACGGCCACTGTCCGCCTGGAGAGTACATCGGTCAACCGTCTCGCGCGTCCGGTTAGCGTGCCAATATTCCACGTTGCGAAGCGGAGTTTCCTTTTGGATGGGGCTAGTGTCTTTAGCCGTGCTCGCCCACGGCACGGCAGCCCTAGTCCACTTGTCACAGGAGTCGGGCGAGGTTCCTGCGCGTCGTTTTGCGGCGACGCCCTATCCGTGACAAATCTCTTACGTGTCCGAACCATATATATTTGGCTAGTTTTGGTTTTTACGGGAGCGACTGCCGTCCGACCTTCCAACCCCTAGAGGAAAAACCGAGAGGTGCACTTCCTTAACCGCATGCAAGCTGGCAAAGGAATAGTCCAACAGTCGCCTTTTACGACTCCCTTGGAATGACTTGGGGTGACCCTATTCTTTTCACTGGCCGGGGTCACACGGCACATTCATCTTAATTTATAATAGTTATTAATAATCCCAGTCCATAAGGTCTCGTTGTTGGGATTAGCTTCTCTCTAGGAGAATGGACAATATTCCCAACGCTGGTGCAAGGCGGATTGGCGGGTTTCGGTATACAGGTTTCTCCACGATGTCTTACAGCAGTAAACTAGCAACTTAACGTATATTTATCTATCTATTTCTCTGCGTTTTATATGTATTTTACCATCTGTGTGTGTATGGATTACATTCTCTTAATACTGTAGCAGTACATTGTTAGGATACTGAACTTTTGTGCATTTTTTACGTCGAAGCTTTTTCGTGACACTTAATGTCCTAAGAGGTTGAACAAGATGGAATAGAAAAATTTGGTTTTAATTGAGAGTCACTGCTGTTTTTTTTTTTCAATACGGAAAGAAAAACATTTTTTTGCCTGTCAATTTACCAACCTTAACTTATCAAATGTATATATAATCTATCCTTTATTTGTGATAATACGTATATTTTGCCACTTTTTCTCCTTGTAATAGCTTGTAATAGTTGGTTAAGCGGCGGTAATAGTATTATATATGAAAATAATATAATAAATACTCTCAGTTTCAAAAATGGTTTTTGGTCGGAAATTATTTTAAATAAAAAATGATTTTGTTTTATTTACAAAAAGAAGAGTAAACATGTAGTTTATCCTGATGTAGATCCCTTAAAAAAATATAGACACCTGGGTCTAGTATGAGTCATACAAAAGTTGTTTACTTTGTTATTAGATTTCGCTGAGTCCATTTTAACATTATATTTATGATGTTTCCTTAGGTAAGTGATGGTGTAATTCTAATTTCTCACCGGAATCACACAGCCTTGGTAATTTAACCTCATAAATTTAAACGTTAACTAATAAGCAGTAATAGCTGTGTTTATACCTCCAATGTAGCATTAAATCCAGTAGGTTAATTACCCACGGGAAATAATTTAATAATAATTACACCATAATCTAATTAAAACAATGGGTTGTTTAATTGAATTTATTACCATTTTACACAGTACAGTAAATGAATTACAAGAATACAAGCAACAGCAACGGTTTGGCGAAGTTGTTTGTATTTTTAATTTCTAATTTAGTATAGCTATATTAATATTCATATATTTATGTTCTTTTTTATTATTATTTTTATCCGTGCAGGGGCGGAGAAAGAATATTAACCTCTGTGGCCGGGGTCGGCCTGTCGTATAAGGCGACAAAACAACCTACCCTAGCTACGTGGTAGGGCCTCAAGCCCGTCTGGATGGCGACCACCTTTGGTCTTAAGTATGCCGCCATAATAACCTTGTGTTGTGTTCCGGCATTAGTGACCCAAGTTCCTGTACCCTTATGGGACAGCAGCGTGTTCGCGATGCCACTGGCATTACAAACACCTATAGGCGACGGTAACTGCTAAATTCTAAGCGGGCCGTCAGCCTGTATGCTGTCCTAAAGCGATAAAAAAAAAATTCACACTTCTCTTATAGTATTCTCTTTCACTATCTCCTTGTGTTTATTAAGCCATTCGTAAAATTTAAAATAACTTTTACATACCTACTAGCTGACCTAGCAAACGTTGTTCTACCATATAAATTAAAAAAAGTAACATATGTCCTTCTCCAAGGTCCAATCTATCTCTATATCGAAATTCATCAAAATTGGTTCAGCGGTTTAGGCGAAAACGTAACAGACACACAGACTTACTTTCACATTTATAACATTAGTATATATATTGTTCCTACCTGCAATCTCTGCCCTTTATATATTCTAGTTCTGCTTTTGATAAAAACATACGAGTATTAAAGAAATTAAGGAAGTTAATTACGTAGCCCAAGCTAGAAATAAGAATAGGGCCACCCAATTACTTTTCTAGGAAGTTGTCTATGTTACAAATGTATTATTTTAAAATGTACTATGTTAATTCACAGACAACTAAGGAAAACGTTCAATTTTCCTTTACGGTTTCGAAAGTCCAACGGCAGCCACCCTTGTAAAAACCAAATTTATCCTCAAATATCTAGTGACAGTTTACTCAGAAACTTCAATTTCCGAAGTTTCAGTTGGAACTAGATCGAATCATTTAAAAATCCTTATAAATGCCTCTCTTCCATTAATATTTGGTATTACAAATATTAGGTCTTTACCTATGAAATTGCCGTTTTGTATGAAAAAATATAAACTAATTTTTTTCATGTATTTTTTATTTGTATTAATCGAAGTAATCACCAATGCAATCAATGCATCTTTGCCAACGCAGTGGCAGTTTATTGATGCCCTTCTTAAAGAAATCAGCTGGACGGGAGACAACAAATTCTTCAAAGGCATTTTGTACTGCCTCTCGGGTATTGAATTTTTTTCCCGCCAAGAAGTTATTCAAATTCTGGAAAAAGTAGTAGTCTGTAGGCGCAACGTTTGGTGAGTAGGGCGGATGACGAAGAACTTCCAACCCCAGTTCTTGCAACTTGGAGACCGTCTGCTGTACAGTAAGAGGTCGCGCGTTGTCGTGCACGAGCAGCGGATACGAGCGATTGACCAATGCTGGTTGGAGATGTGCCAGCTTCTCCATCATTGTGTACAGTTTTTTACAGTACACATCTGCAGTAATGCTCACACCGTTTGGTAAGAAGCTGTGATGAATCACACCGGCGCTAGACCACCAAACAGTGACCATCACTTTTCTAGGGGTAAGTTTTCGTTTAGGGCATTGTTTAGGTGCTGAACCAGGATCCAACCAACTTGCTGAGCGCTTGCGGTTATCAAACAGAATCCATTTTTCATCGCAGGTAACAATGCGGTTCAAAATTCCTTCATTTGTGTGTCTGTTGAGCAGTGCAAGGCACGTTTCGACGCGTACTTCGCGCTGGAGATCATTGAGTTCGTGGGGCACCCATTTGTCAAGTTTTTTTACCTTGCCAATTTGATGCAAATGGATCAATGTTGTTTTGACGCTGACGTCGAAAGCTGCTGCTAATTCAGCCGTAGATTGTGTATCATCAGCTTCCACAATCGCCTTTAATTCTTCATTGTTGACCAAAGTCTTCGGACGACCGCGAGGTTCATTTTTCAAGTCGAAATTTCCAGAACGGAAGCGAGCAAACCAATAACAGGTGGTGCGTTGGTTTGTAGTGTTAGCTACGTAAACGTCGTTGGTGTTGCGTGCCGCTTGTGCCGCGTTGCTGCCACGACGGTACTCATATTCCATAATTACTCGAATTTTTAATGTATCCATGATGAAGAAAAATATTGAAATGCGATGAAAATGTAATCAATAAACAAATGACTACTTTTGGAAAAAGAATTCCATTTATTTTAAATAAAATTAATTTGAAATTAGAATTCTTAGCCAAACAAAAATTATTTTGATTTGAATTGGCCAGTACTGCAGAATGGCAATTTCATAGGTAAAGACCTATTATTAATGGAAAGAATTATTACACATTAAAATACATTTACTTCTATGAAACGGGATTTATTATTTTTTCATCTATTATATTTAAAGATTACTAATTATTAAATACAATTCAGATCCGGCTTCGATTCCTTTAGAAGAAGGCCGCAATCCGTAAGCAATCACGTAACGCACGTCACAAATGTTGACTTAATTCAATCATTGTTGCTGACAAAATATTTTATGTCAATGTCACACGGCTTAAGTAAAAGGAGGCAGGCGTCAAGTATTGACCTTTGACCTATGTTAAAATATAATATGCATAATTGTTTATCATTATACTAAATATATTTTTTATTAATATTTACACATATTATTGTTATCTGTACTGTGACATTGGCAAATCAGGACAAATATACTCTAAGAACGTAACAGTTATTTAATTAATCATGTAATACATTCTTACAAATATTTTATCACGCATCTTATATCTTAATTTCCACATTATCTTAAATATTTTATTGATCTAGAATAGGAGGCAGGCTGACGGCCCACTTAATAGTAAGCACTTACCATCGCCTATGGATGTTTGCGATGGCAGAGATGCCACTAAAACGGTGCCGTCCGCGTAGAGGAAATGAATATTGGGTCACTTAAGCTGGAACACAACATAAATTTAATATGGCGGTATATTTACTAGAACTGGTTGCCATCCAGACGAGGATGATATGACGACGGATCAGAAGGGTTGTTTAGTTTTCTTTTATAAATTTTAATTTACATTGAACAAAGTTTATTCGTCGCTAAGTCTTTTTTATGATATTCATCTGCATATAAGAAAATAGTAAAAAATGTCTTAGAACCTGTAAAGTATAATATAAATCATTATCAAGCACTAATACTAAAAATATATAATTAAATTCTTATGATTTTACTGTTAAAATAAAAATGAAGAAGATAATAAAAGCCATAAATATGTATGTTTAAAAATAGAAGTCAATTCTTGTTAGCTAGTTTTTACGCACCATATAAGGACTGAATGATTTTACAACATTCAAATAATTACAAGCAAATTACTTCCCACTGCCATTCACCTTATAAGGAAAGAGATTATCTGTGAATCGTTAAATATTCCATTCTTTAATTAATTGGTATAAAATTAGCCTAATGGCTACTACCTAATGGCTTAGCTACTATTAAAATTGTTAACAGTATGTTTGTTGGTTTTCCTTTTAATGTTCATAAAACATAAAGTGATTATAAAGAAATTAAAGAAAAATAGTTCCAGAATGGAAAATGTAAAAATCAAAGTGTATTATCATATTTTCACGAATTTTAAATATTATGTAAATTACTTAAACAATTATTACAAATCATAACAAATCAGACACTATATTAAATATGTATCTATATATTATATTTACGTCGCCAAACAATTTAGCTTTTTTCTAATATGCAATAATTTCTAAAACAATTTAGCTTTTTCTATATTTTTTCTAATATGGACTATGATGGCAAAAATAAAAATACACATATTTATTTTTCTATAACTAAATCATTTTTTTAGAAGTAATACAATAATTCAAACAATAATACGAATAAAATAAGTTAAAACCATCTTTCTGAAATAGAACCTTAATCGTTTATCCATTATATAAAAACTCGCTACTTCTCATGCCTTGAGTTGTACAACAAAAGATTGTGAATATATTACATTCCGGCACTGGAACGCCTTGGACCTCATCTTCGAATTATATTTAACAATGTTATTCAGACAATAAATTCCTTACAAACAAAAATTATAATAAACAAATAAATATCTAAAAAATTAAGATGAATTAAAAGTAAAGATTTAGTTTTTTTATCAAACTTTTTATATACTTAAAATAAAAAAGAAAATCAAGAGACCAATAAATAAGGCAGGTGTTGTGACAACCTTTGTACAATAGTATATTAAATATAATTAATACATAACTTCATATTTTTATAAATCATAATGATATCCTTCTCCAAGTTTTTTTACAAGAACACCATAATATGACTAAAATCCAATATCAAGTAATTTCATAACCGAACGAGAGGATAATGATTTGAAAACTGGCTTGCAGAACATTGGCGTGGGCCCACTCTTAACGAAAGCCTATTTATTATTAACGAATTATTGATTCGTACTATTGTGACATAATCTTAAAAATATTCAAATCTTCTAGTTAATTAAAATCTATTTTATATTTTAAAGTTTTCAAATGTTAAACAAAACATTTTATCAAATGTCACCAACTATGGCAATCGTACAAAACTATTTGATCAAATCTTTGCATATCGGTTCGTGACACGCTCATTGCAGAAAGAATTCGGGTCAGATTGAATAATACGACCTTAGGGAATCTATTTGGTCATCTATTTCAGTTTAAATAAGTATTACGAAAGATAAAAGCAAAAAATATTAATCCTTGACTTTTAGATGATACAAATCGTGATGTCAATTTATCAGGTTTACCTTTAATAGTACGTAAATGTACATATTATAATAGAAACATTTAATTATTTGACAGTGTTGTGGACGGTAAAAGACAGGTTTTATTCTGAAATATGCATAATTAATATATCAAATAAGATATATTGTTGGATTTTTTATTGCTGTGGAATAGCAGACAGGCTGAAGACCCACTCAGTAACAAGCAGTTACCGTTGCCTATGGATGTCTGCGATGCCAGGGGCACCGCCAATGAAAGTTGACCCAGACCCAGTCAAATGCCTTAGCAATGTCTAAGGTGACTGCTAGAGCTTCCCCTTTGCTCTCAATTGCTTCAGGATTTTAGAACTTGTATTCATTTCAGCATCTTGAGTATACTAGTATTTTTGACGATCTCCTTAGCTAACGCACACCAATATCGGTACGCTTACAGAGGTCACGGGTACGAATGCCATCTAGCGTCTGGGTGTTTTTATGTATTTATTTATAAATAAAAAGTATAAAAGTAGTATTTTTGTTATATATACTACCCATAACACAAGTGCTACGCTACTTACTTTGGGGACTAGATGACGCTGTGAACGTGGGTGTGAAATGGCCTAGTATACGAGTATATTTTTATATATAGGGCGATTTTTTTTATTGCTGTAGGACAGCAGACAGACCAACGGCCCACTTAGAATTTAGCAGTTACCATCGCCTCTGGGTGTTTGCAACACCAGTGGCATCGCGAACACGCTACTGTCCCATAAGGGTACAGAAACTTGGGTCACTCATATCATAAAGCTATTATGATGGCATACTTAAGACCAAAAGTGGTCGCCATCCAGATGGACTTGGGGCCCTACCATGTAGCTAGGGTGAGTGATTTTATCGACTTTTACAATAGACCGACCCCTGCCGCAGAGGCCAGTATTCTTTCCTCACCCCTGCACGGATAAAATAACATATACTATAGTTAGTTATTTAATAGGCAACACACATTGTCATGAAGCCAACAGAGCTTCATTATCAAAAATATTGATGAACTGTTCTTGTTTCCTAACACTAATATATATTATATATTAGTTAAGCCGGCGAAAGTTGTTTTGCTATATGAATTTAAAAAAAAAGTAGTATATGTCCTTCTCCAAGGTCCAGTCTATGACTTTACAAAAAATCATCAAAATTGGTTCAGCGATTTAAGCGTGTAAGACAAACAAACAAACTCACTTTCGCATTTATAATACTAGTTACAATAGTTAGGATACTATGCTATTATTTTTGGCTGTTCCTTAAAAAAATTATTTTCGTAGGAGTTCTCACAAAATACACGAATACAGTCTTCCTAGACTCGAATCAATCACGTGCAGATACACTCATTTGCATTGAATCTACAAACACGATCGTATATGGCTACTAATTGCTCAGTCGTTATTGGGCTTGGTGACAAAGCTCTGCGAATGTTGATGAGTATTAAAAATCCTCAAATATGTCTAGAATTACTCAACAATACCCCAACGTCGCAAGTGTCATCGTTGTGTTAGGAAATTAGCAGCCTTGACATGTAGATTTACATTTTTTATACATATTTGTTTTATGATTAGGACTTGTTAACATATATAAACATATAATTTAAAGTATTCGTTAATATTAGTGCTATAGAACTGCCCAAAGGCTTTTTTCTCCATGTACGGGCGGAGTAAGAATACTAACGCTAACCGGGTCGGCCTGTCGTAATAGGTGATAAACCAAGCTAGGTGGTAATCCAAGCCTGAAGCCACCACCCCTGGTCTCTAAATATACCACCATAATAACCTTGTGTTGTGTTCTGGCATAAGTAATCCAGTTCCTTTAAATCGTCACGCAGCATATTATTGGTGTCACTGACGTCGCAGAGATCTATAGATAACAGTATCTGTCTACTATTAAGCAGCAATAAAAAAGTTGGCTAGGATTCAAATCCACAATTTTTCACCTGGTGACTAGACCTATTTGCGTATATATACGTTTCCGTTTTGATTAATATTGCATTTTTTTATTGCAGAGGCTGTCACTGCATATAGCAGTGGTCCTCTTGTCGGTATACCATACCTGCAAGGGAGATCGACTAGAGAGGGCCATACTCTCAGACGGAAACCAAAACTATGCTGTGATAGGAGAGCCGATAGTCGCAAATCTTGATGAAGATGGATACTTCTACCCAAAACCGAACATACCGTTCCCACCTCCCCCACCACCATCTAGACCGTAAGTATTAAATAATCATTTCAATAACTATTATAGCGTTAAGTAAGTTTTTGTTGATCCTACATAAGCAAATAAACAATAATATTGCACTGGAGGGTAGTTTGAAATATTAAAAAAATTGTTGTACAAAATGTAACAAAGAGCCCACTGTAATATAATTTTAATTAGTGCAGGGGTTAACAAATTTTTTTATGAATAACCTTGTGAATGGAGTTACTATTTATTTAAATATAAAGTTATTTGTTCAACTGTGTGTACCAGAGTATTTCTTCTATGTAACAATAAATATAAAGGGTATATTTATAGATATTTTTGTGTAATAAATTAATAAAAATAAATATTTACTACAGAGTAAATTTTTATTTTCAGGCCACCACCACCTCCTCCGCCGCCAACGAGGCTACCACCCCCACCTCCACCGCCGCCAACAAGACCCCCACCACCACCCCCACCGCCACCAACAAGGCCACCGCCGCCTCCTCCACCACCGCCAACTAGACCGTAAGTATGATTTTCATCAAACAATGAATTTTTTAATTTATAAATTTAAGTTATATGTAATTTATTAATATTTCGAAAATTTATTTATTGTTTTAAATATATTGCAGCACTTAAGTTTTGAATCATAAACTTGAAGAACATAGAAATAACCAATAATATATCAAATTTCAGACCACCACCTCCCCCGCAGCCAACTAGACCACCAGTGACACAAACCACTGGATATTTTTACGAAACCCCTCGTATCCCATTCCCAATCCCGACTAGACCTCCACCCCAGCCTACGTTACCTCCTGCACCCAGGCCTACTTATCCCCCAGCACCTAGACCTACGTTACCGCCATTACCACAGCCGACGCAGCCACCCATTTACATACAGCCATTTACAACAAGGTAAGATAATGACTGCTTTTTAATATTTATGTCTAATTAAATGTTATTATTTAGTCTCCTTAATTTATATCAACCCAACTAGAAAATAAGAATCTATTTCCCCTACAAATTAGCTTTCTCGTTCATTTCTTCGTATCAAGCAATTTCACAAAATAATTTAAAATATATTATGTATCATCACCATCTCAGCGTTGTATCCCCATTGCAACCTAGACTTCCGTTTCGGTGCCCAGGGTCCGCTTTCAGACTTTTTCTACTCTATTTCGCACGGTCTTCAGCATCCCTGGTAGTGAGCTCATTGGCACGCATATTACCTTTACGACGTCAAGCCAGCACTTTTGGGTCTACTCCTCCTGCCGGGTTCCGGCGGAGGCAGCATGGCCAGACATTTGTTTCCCTCGTAATTATCCAGTTGCCATAAAACGTGGCCGTACCAATGAAGCCGATACTCCTGCAATTTATCCGAAATGTCACAGACATGAACACTACCGCGAATGCGGGAGTTCCTAATGCGGTTCTTCCGCGTTACTCCACACATCCACCGTAGCATATTTATCTCTGTGACACGTAGTTCTTCTTGTGTCGCTCTAACACTGACGAAGCTTCACAGCCGTACAAAAGGACAGGCCTAATGATGGTCTTACAGACTTGTCCCTTCAATTTTATCGGCATCTCGGGGTCACAAATGACAGCAGTCACCTCACGCCATTTGGCCCACGCGGCAGCAATACGCATCTCTTGCCTTTAAAGACTGGAGTAATGATACTCAGTCACCATTGGTTCGGTATACTACCGGTGAGAAGTGTCCGGTTAATAAGTTCGGTTAAGATGCCCACACTACGAGAGCCCATCGCCTTCCAGGCTTCGATCGGATCCAACAGCAGTTCAATTTTTTGTGCGGTGGAGACAATTCTGGACTTCAGGCGTTACCAGCGGCACTAGTCCTTGATTCGGAGGAAGATCTGGCAGCTGCACCTCTTTGTGCTGCGTGTTTAGCAGCTCGTAGAAATACGAGCGCGCCATATCTCTTTTACCGCGAGGTCTTCGCATAACAGGTTACCCCCGGGGTCTTTTACACAGTGGCACTTGGATATCCTGTGCCGTTTTGACCCTGGAGCACGCCAACTTATGTATATATGAGCTTCTGCCCCTCAGACGATTCCAACAAATCGAACAGTAGTTGTAAGGTGTCTCGTCTGGCTCTGGCCACGGCTTTCTTAGTGGCACGTTTGGCAGCTCTGTATGCGTCGCAATATTCAAGAGATCTGGACGCTTGCCACTTCTTAAAAAGGCCTTTTTTCGCCCTTGTCTCCCTCTGGATTGTGTCGTTCTACCACCAAGTCTCCTTGTCACACTTGCGTCCGCTCTTAGATTCGCCAAGCATCTCCCTCCCGACGCACAGATAGCCGCCCGAATCCTTTCCTTGTCATCGGCGCACTTGTCGCCGATGACAGAGGTGAACTCCTGGGACTTGACTTCATCAAGCAGCCACCACCTGATTTGGCGCTGAAGGCGGTCAACACGTTTGCCTTTGGGCTTCACGCAGACGTCCATGACAATAAGACGGTGCTGTCCACTGATACTCTCACCGGGTATGACCTTGCAGTTGGCTACTTTCCTGGTGTGGTGTCTCCTAGTGAGTAGGAAGTCACATGACCGTTTAGACCACCACCCAAAACGAACCCATGTGACAATGGAATCCCAGGAAGCACTTCTCCGAGTAGATTCCAAAACGCTATCTTATCGGCGTCGCTACAACCAGCCTGTGGCACGTAAGCGCTTATAAAGTGGGTGACTACCCCACCGACAAAGACCCTCACAACCATAAGACGATCGCTACAGCGCTTTACCTCCAAAATGTCGTCCTGGAACACCTCCGAGAGCACTATGGTGACCCCACCAGGTGCACCCGTGTAGACAAGCTTGTAGCCATTCCCAAAGAACCAGGATCTGCTGGCCTTCCACCAAGTCTCCTGCAGGAACGCCACGGCCACTTTTCGCCTGGAGAGTACATCGGTCAACTCTCTCGCGCATCCAGTCAGCGTGCCAATATGGGGCTTATGTGTTTAACCGTGCTCGCCCACGACACAGCAGCCCTATTGTACTTGTCACAGGATTCGGGTGAAGTTCCTGCGCGTCGTTATGCGGCGACGCCCTATCCGTGACAAATTCTTTCCGTGTTCTTACCATTTTGTTATTAGGCTGGTTTTAGTTTTTACGAGGGCGACTGCCGTCCAACCTTCCAACTCCAACCTTTAAAGGAAAATCTAGAGGCATCCTTCCTTCGTTGCATGCAAGCTGGCAGAAGGAGTAACCCATCAATTGCCTTTTACGACTCCCTTGCGATGATTTGGGGTGGCCCTATTCTATCATCGGCCGGGACCACACGGCCAATTAAGTGTAAATTATCAAAAATACGTGAGATCTGTATAAAGAATAATTTACAGTTACTCTTGTTAAGTTTGGGGGTAAGAATACCTGCGGCGGGGTCAGCCTATCGTAAAAGGCGACAAAACAACCCTAGCTACATGGCAGGGCCCCAAGCCTATCTAGTCTATAAGTATGCCGCCATTAACCTTGCGTTGTGATTCGGCATTAATGAACCAGGTTTCAGTACCACTATGGACAGCAGCGTGTTAGCGGTACCTCTAGCGTCACAAGCATCTATAGACGACGGTAACTGATTACTATTAAGTGGGCCGTTAGCCTGTCTGCTGTTTTACATCAATAAGAAAATTTCTAAAATAAATTTAAGAGTAAAAAATACTCTACTAAAATTTTATGTTAATTGTAACTTTTAGACGTCCTATACCGACTCAACCACCAATCTATCCTACTCGTGTACCTACAACTGTTGGCTATGTTTACACCACACCAAAGGTGCCATTCCCGCCATCGACGACTAGAGCGTAAGTAACTTTGATGATAATACTTTTATTCATACCACACCTAATGTTTCTATATTGTTGGTATAAAACAGAAAGTAATTAATATTATGTGTGATTTTTCTGAAGAAATATATATTAAAAGTAAATAATCTTACTCGCGATGGCCATATAACCCGAGAACCATACAGGCGTATCATAGAGGAGGTCAAAAAATCTCTGCGGCCTAATTTCAGAACATCGAGATGAGTATAAAACCCGGAATTTCGAGTTTAAGTGGCACGGAGTAGGTTATGATGTCTAATTTTGTCCAAAGAAAAGGCCATCATGTATCTGGGGAGTCTTAAAAGGCGAAAAATAAATATCTCATCAGCTAGATCACAAAAATGTTATAAAAATTTAAGTATGCTTTTATTTGGTTTGTCGTTAATGTATATTTTCTTTGATGAATTTTTCTCATGTTTTAGACCACCGCCACCACCTCCCCCACCACCAACAAGACCGCCAACTTACTTGCCACCTGCTATAACAACTAGGTAATCAAACATTATTTGAAATCTCTACCAATATTAAAAAAATATATTTGTTTGATCATTCCTGATTTTTATAATTATATTTTTATTTTATAAAAGTAACAATTTAATTTTTTAATTTCATGGATAGAAAGTTCTTTACTATCTGAGTAATATATTTTATATGTGAGCAAAATCAAGGCAGGTACTTGTAGTGATAATTTTTTATCATTACAAAATCGAGAATATTTTAGATTTTTTTAAAGCTGTTTGAAAAGTATATAATTACTAATTATTAAACTAAAATCAAAATTATTTACTAATAATTGATTTCAGGAGACCACCTCCCCCGCCAACAAGGCCACCTCCACCTCCGCCCCCACCACCAAGAAGACCACCTCCCCCCCCTCCCCCGCCACCAACAAGGCCACCTCCACCTCCACCCACATTCACCACAATCATAGACAACTACCGCACTACGGGCTATGATTATCCAACACCTAAAGTTCCTTTCACGTTCCCTACCAGACCTCCTCTTCCACCATCAACTACCAGGAGACCACCACCACCTCCCCCTCCACGACCAACTACCCAACGACCTCTACCTCCAGTGACATACTTACCACCTACAACTAAGAGAATACCACCTCCTCCTCCTCCACCACCACCGACATTCCCAACTTACAGACCACCTACAAGACCTTCAACTTTCCCACCATATAGACCTCCATCAACTACAAGACTACCGCCACCTCCACCCACATACAGGCCCCCTTCAACGTACTTACCTCCAACAAGACCACCGCCTCCTACCTATTTACCCCCGATCACTCGGCCTCCTCCTCCCCCTCCCCCACCGCCAACCAGACCTCCACCACCACCTCCCCCACCGCCAACCAGACCTCCACCGCCACCTCCCCCACCGCCAACCAGACCTCCACCGCCACCTCCCCCGCCACCAACCAGACCTCCACCGCCACCTCCCCCGCCACCATCAACAACTGTTCGACCAGTAGAAAGGACTACAGGGTATGATTATCCTAAACCATCTATACCCTTCACTTTCCCAACCACACCACGTCAACCAATATATTCCTCAACCACCGTACGACCAACTACGCAGGCACCTATATACCTTCCACCTGTCACTACTCCTCGACCCACCGTATACGTTCCACCTCCAGCAGTAATAACCACACCACGTCCGGTATATCGACCTCCACCACAGCCGGTGACTACCCCAAGACCGTATTACCCAACACAGACCACTCGTCAGCCGATCTACGTACCTGTGTACACTCCAACTACGAAGCTACCCGTATACGTTCCTCCTGTGACGACACCAGCGCCTTACACGACTCGACCGCCATTTGTTAAGAATGAGGGCTACTATTACGATAAACCCTTAGTACCTTTTGCGTTTTAGGCTAAAGTTTACTCGGTTGCATCAAAAATAATTACATTTACCCCTTTTTTAAATAGTGATTATTAATAACTTAAAATAATAATCTGAGATTATGCAAATAAATTTTAATGGTATCGCCTCAAATAAATTAAAGACCGATTGGAAGTACAGATGTACCATAATATTATTTTAATTGCATTAGACGCTGTAGTGTCGTTTGATTACGACAAGAAAAAAAAAGACCTATACGTGCAAAGAAATTTATAGGAGTTGGTATAGGATGCGGTCATTCCTGCGTTATCCCGTACCTTTTTAGCAATTTATTAATATTCTCCCTGTCTTCGTCATATTTTGCGGTCATGTACACAAAGAAAAGACAATACGTATTCAATTATAACGCTCACACCACCGTTTAAATGCGAATATGTTCTATGTAGATTAATAATGGGTTACCTGAACTAAAAGCGCTTAAATAAAAGTTTAACTTAAGTACATTTCAGATTCTATGAAATGTTTCTTAATATTTACACATTGAGCTTTTTAATTATTATATTTTTTTATGCTAGGGATCAGCAGACAGACTACTTTATAGTACGCAGTTACCATCTTCCATGAATGTTTGAAACGTAAGAGGCACCGCTAACACGCTGCCGTCCGAGTAGAGAAACTGAAACTAATGCCGGAACACAACACAAATATTAATTGTTGTATATTTAGAAATCAGAGGTGGTTACTATCCAGACCAAATTAAGTCCTACCACCTAACCAGGGTTGTTTTGTTCAGGGGTCAGTGTTCTTACGCCGCTCCTGCAGGAAGAGATTTTTTAGATTATTTTTAGATGCAACCGATCATAAAATAAAATCGATATTATTTACTAAGTTGCCATAAAATTGTGATACCAAACTGTGTACATTTTTGTACATATAATTATCGTGGAATGAGTTGTTTTAACTAAATATTTGTAATATTATGTATATTTTTTACTCATATTTGTGTGCACTTTAATATCCTAGTTGAAGAAATACATTTCATACATTATAACAAAAAAATCAATAGATATAAGTTTGAAATTTACTAAGATTATTTTTGCCCCTGTTACTTCAGTAACTTATACTTTATAGATTAATAAAATTATAAACTTGAGTTCAAAAATTAGTAAACACATAAAATATGTCACAAATTATATTAATGTCATAATGTTTTATCATTATATCTCAAGAATTACGAATAATAAGGTTACAAATTAATAATTGTTTATTTCATTTCAGTAAAGTCCCTAATGAGTTGGTTTATAAATTGACTTTCTAATCTAATTTACAATAATATTAAAATAATTTAAGTGTACACAAAAAAAAATCATCAATAATAATTATGGTTACCAGAAAAACTAGTGATAGATAATAAAACATTAATTAATACTCATATAATTGAGACGAGAACCAACACTGCCTAACTAATTTTAATGTTTAAGATTATAAAATATATTTTTATAAAAACAAAATAAAAATAATTAAATATTATTTGATTTTTACTTCTAGATCCTATTAAATCTAAGCTATGTTATTCTCTGTATGCTTATAATATAGAATTTAATAAACACTGTAGGGTCCTTGATCAATCTAAGGGTTTGGATGTCTCTTAAAGGCGAAGAAAAACGTGGGTTAAAGGGTCGACTGTATATATTAATTATTGGTCTTGATTGAAATTGATCTTGATCCCTTTCTTAAAGAACCAGCTTCTACACTTTTAGAGCGGGTAAGTGGAAGATAGTAAAGAGCAATCCACTCTATGCATATCACATGCGCATCTAACCATCTATATAATTATGGGTCCGAGTTGACTGTCTTTAACGTGGCTTCCTCCGTTACTACATTGACCACAAATGAAATATTTGAGAATGAATATTTTCCCTACCTACTTCAAATAACTGTCCAACTTAGCCCAAAAATAATCTCACGCTGATTTTGAAATATTATTTTACAGAATAAACTTATAAAATTTAGACTGAATAATAACAATACAGGTCTTAAATCTCATTACAACAACGTTCGTTGGACAGTGGCGTTTGAAAACGAAAAAAGCTTCTTATTTTGTGGTAATTGTTTAATAATGTATACATTAATTTAGTCATAAAACTGCTTAAAAGATGCATACATACATCACAACAACCTAAAAATAGAAACAGGCACGTAATGTTAATGTATTTTTTTATTTAGGACCCGCAGACAGGCTGACGGCCCACTTTACAGTAAACAGTTACCGTTGCCTATGGATATTTGCGACACCAGGGACATCGAACCTGAGCCACTAACGCTGGAACACAACACAAAGTTATTATGGCGGCATACTTATACACCAGGAGTGGTCGCTACCCAGACGGGCTTGGGGCTCTACTACGTAGCTAGGGTTTTGTCACCTTTTACGACAGGCCGACCCCGGCCGCATAGGTTAGTGTTCTTATTTCGCCCCTGCAAGGATAAATGTAAACGAATGCATTCTCATTATTTTTAGTTTCAAGTCAAAAGCAATATACCTATATTCTAGATTCACTTTAAAGAATATTACAAAAATATGATACATTCGATTTGGATATAAAAATAATAATTATATCTTTTAAGTTAACAAAGTCTTATGTTTTATTTGAATAAAACATAAGACTATGTTTAACATCAAGCCATTACAATTGCGAACACATTGTAATTATGTGAGTTTAGTCATCGTATTTATATGTAATCAACACATAACAGCGGCCATTAGAAAGCGTAAATGCAACGCCCTGTGAGGTAACGGATTTATCTTTTTGGCGAAAATGCTCGAATGTATTTAAGCTGCGTTTTTTTTTTTTTGATAAAATTTAACAATAATATCAAGCTTGTGATTGAATTTTAATAAATTGTAATTGTACATACGCTAAGGAGCCCGAGGTATCGTGTTAAGTTTTGATATTTATATGTTTGAACTTTTTTGCGCCTATTTGTGTCACCTTCGTGTGATTTTTCTTTATATTTGTAAACTAGCGAGCTTAACCATATTCCCTTCATAATCAGTTTTTTATAAGAAATCGATACGAATATTTTAACAGTGATTTATTAAGTCACACCTATTGTCAGTTCGATACGAATCTCGTAGCAATAGGGGATCCCATTAAATCTAAAACATATCTAATCCCTGGAACGGTGTACATTTGTTACTGTATGAGAACTAGCAAAAGAAGTAACGGTTGAAGAAGTTTACGTGCAGTAAACCAGGCAAGTGAAGTAGTAGCCCAATAATTTCTAGCCAAGACGCACATGGTTTTATTAGATTACAATACATGCATTAATTACTTTTATTTTTGGGGAATCTTTATTCCAAATGTTATACAATTATTACTAATACTATAGTACAATAATGTTTACTAGTACTGATATCTTAGATGGTAATGGCCTGATGTGGTAGCATGTGCACAATTACCGCAAACAGGCAATGAGGGACACCAATCTGTACAGCTAGAAGTGAGTAACTCAAAAATCTATCTTGATTAAGCGTACTGGGTTTGATTTTCTCAAGGTATACGTCCGAGTTTAGCAATGAAATAGGGCTTGTATTATAACAGTAGTAGCTATTGACGAGCTCGTATGATATCAATAAAACATCAAAAATAGTATTTTTATTATTATTGTATTATACATGCCGAATTAAATATTTAATTTAGTATAAAAGCGTACCTAATATTTCCAATGGACATCATCGAGCTAGCGTTTCAGCTTCTAATTCCCGGTTGCAATCCAAGCTTCTATTTTGGTGCACGAGGCCCGCCATCCGATGTTTTCTTCTAACACTTCACATTAACTATATGAAATGAACAAAACATACAAATTTTCACTTGTTTGTATGAATATATTGTCGCTCGGGGGGCGCTGCCCGCTCTGTACGCTCCAGTGCCCCGCAAGCGCATTTACGCGATAGTGATGAACAAACATCGATATCGAAAAATTTTATTTTTATATTCACACATTATGCTGCAAGTTTAAATTTTAATTGACACTTACATATCATAGTTTTTTTTAAATATTTATATAAATCGTGTTATCAAGTAATGTTTTTAAAAAAGAGAGAATATGAAATTATACAACAATGAATAACCACATATAACAATTTGATTTCACAATTTGAATTAAATTTATGTAAATTAATAATAGTAACTGAATTTAATGGCATAACTCTTTGCAAGCATGCATGGCAGTTTATTTTCATAAATTTTCGAGTGAAATAAAATTACCCTATTAATTTTCTATGGAGTTGTAAAAAGTTTCCTGGTTTTGGTACATTACAGATCAAAACAAAAGGATCATTGGTTGTTTTTTCCTTCCGGATATGGAAGGTCAGATTGCAGTCTCGGCTATGAAAATCAACTTACGCCAAAGTGTACCTTTTTGGTTAAGGAAATAAAAAGATAAAGCAGGATACGACTTCAAGCAAAAAAACATAACTCTTTATCACTAATCACTTAACCTAACTTTTGTAATCTGTAATAATTTTTTACCGCAAACTTCTCTGCACTGTCATCATCATCATCATCCTAGTGTCCAATTCCGGTCGCAACCTAGACTTTCGCTTCGGTGCCCGGGGTCCGATTTCCAACTTTTTCTTCTCCACTTTGAACGGTCTTCGGCATCTGTGGTAGTCAATCCGTTGGCACGCATATCTTCCCTTACAACATCAAGCCAGCACTTTTTGAGTCTACCCCTGCTGGGACCTGGCGGAGGCGGCATGGCCAGGTATTTGTTCCATACATAAGTAGCCGGTTGCAGTAAAACATGGCCATACCAGCGAAGGCGATACTCTTGCAGTTTGTCCACAATGTCACGGAAATGAAGTCTGCCCTGAATGCGAGGATTCCAAACGCGAAAAGACCGCGTTCGGAATCACCACACATCCACCGCAGCACATTCACCTCCGTTATACATAGTTACTGCATGTATCGCTCTACCACCTGCCATGTTTCATACCCGTTTAAAAGGACAGACGTAATGATGGTCTTATATACCTGTCCCTTCAACTTAACCACTATTTATTCACCTTCTCTGAACTATAGAGGTTTTCAAAACGAATTAAATGATTTATCAATTCTTTATGCTATCGTGATTGTTTCCTCATTAACCGCTATCACGTCCGTCAAACTAAGGTATAATAAGGTAATAATACTAAGGTTTAATCTACATAGTAATGAAAAGTAATTTTTGCCACATTACCCCATCACTAGTAAATTCAGCTATAGGAAAACAATACTGGCCGCGCATCCACATTTCGCCGCGCATTCTCGACGGACGCAAACAAACAAACAACCAGATTCCGAGTGTAGTGATGTGGTCATATCAAGATGTCGAGTGATTCTAACAGTACTGGATCCACTTTGGGCCAGTTTGGCCTGTACAGGTCAATTGATGCCAGGACTCAGGAGTTTTTAAGGTTGTCGAAGAGACGACAGATAAGGCAAGGATGCGCGTGCGCTGCCATTTCGACTGCTATCACCGTTACCGCTGTTGTTGTAAGTATTAACAATAGTCCCTATTTTCTTTTATTTTTGTTTTAGTAATTATGTATTTGTATTTGCTATCTATGTGATTAATTATTAAATTATTAAAAGAAAATTAATATAATAACAATATTGAAATAAATTATAGTGTAAAAAAACTAAACAGTTACCTGTTGAAACTTAGATCCTTTCTGAATTCAAAAGTTAAATAATATTTTTACATACATACATACATATAATCACGCCTCTTTCCCGTAGGGGTAGTCAGAGACCACTTCTTTCCACTTGCTACGATCCTTACATACTTGTTTCGCTTCGTCCACTTTCATTATTCCCTTCATACATGCCCTTCGGTTTAGGGCACTCTTGACCTGGCCTTTTTTCAAGACGTCCCTGATCTGGTCTCGAAACGTCCGCCTAGGTCTACCCCTTCCAACACTTCTGTTCACACTCGCTTTATACACTTTTTTCGTCAATCGTTCTAAATAATATTTTTGTTCAGATAAAATCATTATTATGATACTTTTAAACATGTAAGAAATTACGCACACTCCGACGCGTAGGAAAATGCATTAGGGCTGTGTGGAAATCGCAATACCAATACAATGAGCCTATATTTCTTGGTTAGGATGCGCAAGTCACTTGTATATCCACTAAAACCACCGCTGGGTTCCTTCGTTCGCCGCTAGTGCCGGACCGTGATGTTCTACGGTATAAAAACGAGAAGGGTTGGCCATATTTTTGTGTTTTTCCTAGAGTGCTATAAAACTCAAAATAAATTACTCATTCTGGTTAACTTCTTCACCCACCATTAATTTTTTTAGAATTTAAGACTCATAAGCTTGTTAATCCTTAAAAAATATGCCAAATTATCACAAAATTTACATTTTTTTTATATTAAAACAAAATGCAACGTGTTGTCCGATTGTATTCGACAATTAATAATAACGTTAATGGTCGGAAACGATAGTAAAATAAATCACAAAACATAATATATTGATGGCGGAAAAGAATTGTACAAACATCACCGACAAATTTATGAGAACACGCTTGAAATACTGAATGTTAATTTACTACCACATTTTTAATAAACCATTTGTCACTGTGTAATGGACTATTACTAAGTGTTTTTCAATAAGTGAAAACCTTGTTTGCTAAGAACATTGTATTTTCCATATGTAATGTATAGTTGGTTTCATAGATTATTTCTATTCAAATTCAATATTTCTTTAAAAGTAGCAAATACTTACCACAAAAATATGTTTGTTACGACATCACATTACAAATCTTTGTATTTATCGGCTTTTCTTTACTATAATATCTATGTATTATACATATAAACCTTCCTTCTTTGAATCACTATCTATTTTTTACTTAATTGATATGACAATATCATCACTTAATGACTATACGGTATTTGGTCAAATGGTCTAAGACATAGTTATCGCCATGCATCTCAGTTCTTTAAATTCCCAACATGGATATCAATAAATTCACCTCCACGTTTTTATAGGAACCTCTTTCATACTTACCTTCTCAGTCATTCGAGGCAGAACACAAGGTTGTGAACCCATATTTTAAATTAACTAACATAAAAATATCAATAATGACTGTCTCGTGTACTTATCCTGGATGTTGGTGTGACATTTCTTTGTTTTCCAAAGTAGTTTGTTATTTTGTAAACACATAACATTTGTGAGTGATCAGAGAATAATTTGGTGGAATTCTTACTCCGATAAATTACTCTATTCTCTAAACAACCCTAGCTAGCTAGGTTCAAGGTGGTTTCAAACCCGCCTTGAAGGCCATCACCTCTGGTCTTCAAATATGCCACCATAATAACTTTGTGTTGTGTTTTGGAATAAGTGATCAACCTTCCAATTCCCCTACGTGGGTATTAGCGGTGCCTCTGGCGTTGCAAACATCCATAGGCAACGGTAACTGCTTGCTATTAAGTGGGCCGTCACCCTGTCTGCTGTTTCACAACAATAAATAATAATATTGACGAAAATACAATAATGATTTGCTTTATATTTTTTATTCACCTTTTTTTCCACCGTACAGGGGCGGAGAAAGAATACTGACCTCTACGGCCGGGGTCGACCTGTCGTAAAAGGCGACAAAACAACCCACTCCAGCTACGTGGTAGGGCCCCAAGCCTGTCTAGGTGGCGACCACCTTTGGTCTTAATTACGCCATCGTAATAAATTTGTGTGGTGTTCCGGCATTAATGACCCAAGTACCCTGTTCCCTTATGGGACAGCAGCATGTTCGCGATGCCACTGGCGTTGCAAACACCCATAGGCAACGGTAACTGCTACATTCTAAGTGGGCCATCAGCCTGTCAGCTATCCTAAAGCAATAAAAATCACCTTAGTTTCGAATTGGCTGTATTCAAAGCAAAGTTTACTTTGGTACTAGGTCGAGAAAAGTCGCTGGACAAAGGTTCAGCGCGTCTTTTGCATCGATATCATTCGCGTACTTTTTTTTGACCAAGTTTAAAAAAAGCTGAAATAGATGTGCCTAAATTATGTTTTTGTAAAAGAACACTATGACGGTTTTAGTGGGTATAGCAGCGATGTAAGTTCTTGTCAACTGGGGAGGCGCATTGCACGAGAGTCCAACATTACCCTACCGAGAGTCCACAAATGTCAGAGCTTACATCAGGCATTTCCACCTCGAAAAAGGGGGGTACTGGCATCTTACTTCTTAATTTCAAAAAGCGCTTTACCTTTGTTGACTGTAAACTAGCAAAAGGAATAATCCATTTGTCTTCTTTCCTAATTCAAAACTATGTGAAGAGTTGTAGTGGAGTTCCTGGTGACTATATTACTTACAATAGCATTTTTATAATTCACTATTTAATTCAATTTGTCATTAAAGTGTACTCTTTAGTTTTAATATTTCAACAGTCGTAATTTATAATACGATAATCACCATTTCTTTATTCTTGGCGATTCTAATCAGAATAATGGAGATAGTCTTATCAAATTATTGTATTTTCAACGGTCCTTGATAAGTCTACGACGTTTAAATGAAATATAGCCTTTTAAAGTATGTCAAAATTGGGTTCAAATCTCTTAACCTTGTTTGTTCTTCAGCCTCACCATATTTTATGGTGGACCGTATAAAATAATGGTGCGGCTTAGATCTGGTTCGATAATTAACGTGGAAAGGAAAGGAAAATACCCAGTAAGTCAGAAAGAGCGGTGACTCACCTGAGGTTCTCTGATCTGCTACCTTCCACGGTTGGTTCTGCTGTTTGAAGTCTAGGCTTTTATAATTAGCAGTTCACAAACATATAAAATCTCGTGCGGATTTAACCAGGACTCGAGGGTACGTGTGATCGGCGCGGGCGCTAGCTAACAAGAGGTTGATGATGATCCGGCTACGAATGGACCATAAGTTATGGTGACGCGGCTTGTCGGTTATAAACAAACAAA
Organism: Malacosoma neustria; assembly: GCA_963693495.1. Classification (NCBI taxonomy): domain Eukaryota; kingdom Metazoa; phylum Arthropoda; class Insecta; order Lepidoptera; family Lasiocampidae; genus Malacosoma; species Malacosoma neustria. The sequence continues at coordinate 1,782,455 of OY856378.1, read as the reverse complement.
CCGACAAGCCAAGAAACTAACAAATTTACAGATGAAACTAATAAAAGCGTGATAAAAAATACTCGTTCTCATTTCCAACATCTTCCGACCGTTTTGTGTCACGGTGTATAGCTGCGCATGCGCATCACTCATTTGCGATAAAATAAGAAAGCGTTACACTTAATAACTAATCAATTCGCGGTTATTTTCAATATTTACTAGGTTCTTGCAGTTTCGATTTCAATTAGGTTTGTTTATTTAGCGACTGTAATCAGACCACTACTGTCCGATACTCCAACAACAAAATCTAAGGTCATCTGTTGTTTAATAGGGAGCACCAGCAGCCAATTAAGAATTTTTCCCTGTATATCTTGGACTCTTTATACATATATCAATAGTTGGTTAAAATTTCCAAAATAAGTTTCCTTTTAATTCCAATCTCTAATTTGACGACCACTGTAGCGTAACGCACGTAGTTGATTGCGGAGTTTGCGGGTTAGATTCCCGTCTTGCATCTGATTCTTTATGGATAATGTGTCTATATTATAACTAATAATAACTTAAAATTATTTAGTACTCATACAAATGCTATGTTAGTTATTTTGGAACTAGATGAAACTGTGTAAGTTATACCGGTTTGTTTAATATATTTCTATTTATTCTTTAATATTTGAATTTGTGTTATAAAGTGATTAATGATTTTATTATATGTATCAATTTAAAGCGGCTGCTTGAATATCATATAGATGCAACGACTATGGCACTCAATTTAAATTTAATGAGCCAAAATAATAGACAAGATGTTGAACAAAATTTAACTATGCGTACCTTAATTTTATATTAAATATTTTATTTCATATTTTAATATATAGAAACGGGTAAAACAAGCAGAAATTGAATTATTAAATTACATGAAAACGCACTTAGCGTTGACAATTTCCTTCGGTTTCAATTAGTTAGAAATATACTGTTTAATTACAAAACAATAACATGTCATTAATAAAGTGTATTTCAAATGTATATTTATTTAACTAGACATTTAATATGAACAAAAAAGGTCGAAAATTATAACAAGTTTTTACTTCTGGGCTTAGCCTTATCTAAAACGTATTGACAATTTACAGACTATAATTTCAGTGTACATGTTCGCTTCTATTGTTAGTATTTATTATAATTTATCCTTAGGCCAAAAATACTGCCTAAGAGGTACATGCCGTAGTAGAAAGTGGGAACTGTTATTCCTAGGATGTTATTGGCGTATAATATCACTTAGCTACGAAGTTTTTTTTTATGTATATATTTTAAAACAAATTTCTTTGTAGTGTGTGCTTCCTTTGTGTGTAAGCTTTATGTGTTGCCTTTGTGTATAACAACTGCATGATAACTGTTATTTGCAACCATAACAATTAAAGGTAAGACGTAACAATTTTTATATTTGTATATAAAGCAATTATTTCGACTTTAAAGTAAAATAGGCCATTGACAATTCATAATAGTCGTTATGGAGAAAGGTTTGACATCATTACCTCCATACATGTCACGTATAACAGTAATTGTTTTATTGGAACTGTTCCTTTGTTTACATTTTATTTTTTGGTAAAACGGATAAGGTATAGCACAGCACTTCTGTTATAGTTCTAGGTAACTGATGAGATGCTAAATACATTTAAAATTTGACGTTTTCAAAGCTAAACCGTTGAACCAATTTTGGTGAATTTCAGTACAAAGATAAATTCCCTAACTATTTATTATAAATATAATATTTTATACAAAGATGAGTTCTACCATATTTCATTTTAGCAACATATTTTCCTCTTGTAAGGGTGAAGTAAGAATCCTCTGCGGCATAAGCTTGTCGTAAAAGGCGACAAAACAACCCTAGCTATGTGGTAGGGCCCCAAGCCCGCCTGGATGGCAACAACTTTTGGACTATAAGTATGCCGCCGTAATAACCTTATATTGTGTCCCGGCTTCAGAGAACCAGGTTCCTATATCTGTATGGGACAGCAGCGTGTTCGCTTTGCCCCATATCGTCGCAAACATCTATAGGCGATGGTAAAGGTATGGGATGAAATACATTCAAGAATGAAGTTACTTTAACGCTATACAAATTATATGTATGCTATTTTTTGAACTGTACTTTGTTTGAATTGTCAATGTCAGTGCCCTATGAGGTTACAAAAATAGGTTATTTTAAGGAGATATTTCAAAACACTAACATAAAGAGTCAATGGAACTACTGTTTCCAGATGGAACAGTACAAATAATTAACAATAAGCATATTCATATAATTACAAAACATACGTTGAATGATGTACATTAGTACTAACATAAGTTATTTTTTGCATTTCAGATCGTACTTCTTGTATACGAATATACCATCAGTTCCGAAATTCATCGCACTAATAAGTTTCCTTTTAAAATGACGTGGCGCGGCCTAAACGAGACTAATGTTAAAGACTTTGACCAAAAATATCTAAACAGTCAATTAAATATTGATAATACCACTTTAAAACTCTTACCAATTTTACTAAAAGCTTTGAAACAAAATAAGTATTTAAAAGATATAAATAAGGTTTCAAATTCTCCTTATGAATCAATGGATCCAGAGTATGATTATCAAAAAATACTTAATTCAAGGAACTGGTATAAATATCCTTCTTCAAGATTATATGCAATAGAATACAAAACAACTCCAGTAATGTATTACAGAAGTCCCACTCAAACTATAGATTATTTAACTAAAGTGAGAAAAGTAAGAGATTATCAGGGAATTTTGAAATTTATTGATAAAATGATTAAAGAGAAAGTAAATTCTCCAATGCTAATAATAAAAAGAGAACAAAAACAGAACAATAAAGTTATGAAACATATTTCCACTACTCCAATTACTTTGAATATTAAGAAAAAATATAACACGAATGACACACAGATTGACAAATTTTGTAAATGCCCAAAAAATATCAAAGAATTTTTGGCAAAATTGATTTCAAATATTCAATCATTCGTGCCACAAACAAATAAAACTGTCAACCAAAAATTAATAAATACAACATATATATCTTCAAATACACTAATAAACACGAAATCTAATGATACGATGAAAAACCATGAGAATTTATTTCACAAAACATCAGCTCAAATACGGTCTGAAGATTATATAATATCATCTACGGGTAAAACATTTCACACAAAAATGAGTACCGTCAAGTTGATAAAAGGCAAAACCTACACTACTATAAACAATGAAAATAACTTTAAAATGTATGCAAAAAATATATATAAAGATTTTAAGAAGGGAATAGCAGAAAAAACTTCTACAATTAGAAACTATATCGAAGAGACATCAACAAATTTGGTCGAAAGAACAATAATAATGCCACTAACAAAATTTTCACCAAACAAAGAAACCACTTATACAATTCAAACAAAAGATAATATTATACAAACAGAAATGATAGAAAATAAACACAAATTTAAAAATAACCCATTACTTAGCTATCAGGAATATGATTATTTATTTCCCGTTACAACGGATGCTACTAAAAATATAGATTTTTTAGATGTTCATAGTGGCGAATTACTTCAAAGTGATATTATACCAGCCCAAAAACTAGCAGTTAATAATTTTGACTTAACAAAACAAGAAGTTGATAAGGGTAAAGTAAAAAATATAAATAGTTTCGTCAAAAAGTATAATGATATTGAGAATACTTATTCAAATAAAAAATATTTGAGTAATATGTTGCTGAAATTTGATTCATTACTAAGTGAATCTTCACTATCTAATCTCGGGAATAGTAACAGGACAATATTACGAAACAATATTACGAATCAAGTCGATGAAAATTTGAAAAACTTTACATCAGGTATTAACACAAATGCAGTGAATAACTATGAATGTGAAAATAATAATATGACAGATTTGAATACTCGAAGGAATTTCACAAAGCTTGACTCACTTGTCACTGAATCAAAAAGAATGCTTACAAAAAATAATAGATGGGAATTAACACATGGACATGTTCAAAAAGATAAATTTTATAATGTTAGTAAACATATATCTAAACCTTCAATAGTGGTTTCGAATAAAACACGTGAATACACTATTAATTCTGGCAAAACCGAACATTTAAACAACTATTCCGTGGAAAATGAATTAGAAAAAATAAGAGTTCAAGAATCAGAAGAAGAGCATTTCCTAAAAGAAATTCAATCAGAAGTAGAAAAATACACGCCAAAATCATTGAAGACTTATAGTCATTCGGAAAGTAGTGAATATACTACTGTTATGCAAACAGGAACACCAAAGTCAATGATGCCACGTATAAAACCCAGTTACTTGAATATTCAAAGAAATGGTTGGAAGCACGAAGAGACACCAGATTTTGATACAAATATCGTAAATGATTTATTCGATTTTATAGGGTTATAAAATAATATGTTATATATTTAGATTCTAATTATTATTTTCATCTTTTATTTATGGAAAATGAAGAACAGATCTTTTTTGGTGAGAAAACGGTATACCAAAGCATCTTGACCTAAATAATGTATAATGTGTGTACTCTTTTAAGTATATTTTATAAAAATTGTAATCAATAATCTAATTTGTTTCATATCATTATTTAAATAGGCAATTATATTTTTTGTCATAATTTGTGTTTTATTGAAAATGTATGCTGCTTGCTTGCATAATCAGGGATTACTGTCGACTATTAACTTTTGTAATGCCAAGAGGGTTGTTAACAATTTCCAGGTCTTTAAAGAAAGTAAATAGTAAAATATATGATAGCCAGGAGAAAAATGAACCTAAAGAAAAAAAACAGAAAAAGAAAGATAAAATAATATTTTCAGTATTTTTATATTTTAGTGATATATATATTCCCGAAATTATCAGTAATCAAAATAAATTATATTTTCAGATAATCCTGCTCATCTACGAATACACAAACGCTGTACAGTGGAGTGTAGTACAAAGGGACGTACACAGTAATGGAAACAACGAACCATACGCCGAAAGACTCGACCGAAGCCACTTCGGTTTTGATCAAGATTATTTTGAGCAAATGCCAGTACTATTAAATTCTTTACAAGAAAATAATTATATAGATCCATCGTTAGATATTATACCGACAATTAGGAGTGGTCATAATAGAAATATCAAAACAACGACCGCTAAACCTTATTATAAATATAACTCAATAAGGCGTACAAGTCCTAGACCTTTTGTTTTTGAATACAGAAGTCCAACACCCCTACCCTTTAGTCAAACATATGGATCTAAAAGTTGGGTCGAGAGATATCGTAACGCTGAAAGATTACAAAATATAAGAAAAGTAATAAAATATTTAGAAAAAACTATTAATGCAAAAATAGGTGATATGCACACAAAACCTACAGGTAATTCTGTAGCTTTCACGGGACTTTATGTGGAACCTATGATGCATAAAAGTGAAGGGGTTGATAAAAAAGCTGAGATAGATCTAATTGTAGAGAGCTCAGATAAAGCTGATGCCTTTACTAAAATAAATAACGAAGCAGACCCTTTATTCAATTATAAACCAGATAATCCGGCTGAAGTGAATCTACTGGCTGATGCTTTTTTAAGATTTTCGTCTATTCCTAAACCCAGTGTGTATAAAGAAATATCTACAAGCACACCTATTTATACAACGAAAAATAAAAAATGTTTTGGGAGACATTGCAATGAAAATGTTCGTAACATTGCAGATATTATAAAGTCACAATCCACGACAAATACTTATACTGATAGACCCTTGAAACATACAAAGTCTTTTAGTGTTATGTTGAATCTTTATCCATTTAAAACTACGACTTCAAGTTTCAGAAATACAGAAACAACTAGAAAACCTCAATCAAATTCAGATAAAATTTATTTCACTACCATAAGACCAAACATACAATTCAGAAGGAAATCTGTAATCCCACTACGAAGATATATTTTCAAAAAACGATCTAGACGGGTTGTTAATAATAATTATTTCAGTAAGACAAAAGATAAAAAAGAAATTAAGGATATTAATCCCACAAAAATGACAGTTAATGTTAACATATTTTCAACAGATCATAATACAGGCTATAGTAATATCGAAAACTTTAAAAATAATTTTGATATCGTAACAACTTTAGAATCTGTAAGCACAACGCCAAGAAAACATTATTATACAACTGAGGCAATCGTAAACCCCGAAGAAGTAGAAGATTTTCATGCTGGAAGTTCAGGTATACTGCCTGTAACAACGGAATATACTCCAGTTGAACCGACAATTTCTGAGGTGACAACAGTTCCACTAATACTGGAGCCAAATAAATTAAATGATCATAATTGGGAAAAAAATATTCCAAAATTTGTTAAGTTTAGTGTAGAAGACGCTAAAGTACCGGATGATTACTTAGAATTAAAAAGACTTTCAAGTTTGACTACAGATGTCAATAATTTAGCAGACCTAAGGGTTGATTTTCAAGAAAATAACAAAGAACTCAGCACGTTAATTGTAAAATTAAAAAATTCAGGAATCACTTCAGAAATTACAAATGTATCAACAGAAGAAGAAGTAACTACACAAACTTACGTTCCACAAATTAACGGTCATTATAGAAACAGTAAAATAAATAGAACAGTTCAAAATGATTTAACTTCCGAAAATAGTAGGAAAAGAATATTGGAAACTTCCGTTAAACATTTTCGTAAATCTTACGTGGAGATAAGAAGAAACAATACCCAAAAAATAACCAGTAATGATGATTAAACGATTCTCTCAAATAAGAATTTTGGTATTTTTTCTTTTGTTATTTTTTGTCAAGAATAACCAAATTTGACTACTTTATGTTTATGTTTAATCACTCAGTGTCCGAGGCTCTAAAAACCTGTCAAAATTGATCTTAAGTATTATAATTTGTGCTATGTTGCTACTTTACATCCCACCGACTATTTACTATTATGAATAAATATATATTATGACGTACACAAGACACAGGTAAACAGTTAATGTATTATTCATAAATTTCAATTGATGAATAATACATTAATTGCTAACTATTTTATAAATATCAGCATTTAATGGAACATATTCTTTTCACCTCTTATTTATTATGTAATTTCATTGCATTCGTGCTTTTTAACAACTAAAAATTAAAATTAATTTTGTAAATAAAATCATTTTTTTATAAATATTATTTTATTTATATGCGGCTGTGTAGCTGGGTACCGACTGGAGTGGTAGACCGAAATATTGCTGCCTTCACATCGTAGAGGGTGTCATGTATCCCGATGGGCTACCAGAAATACCGAAGGCGATAGAAATTGGAAAAAAGTCAAAGATTGGACGCAGGGCACCGAAGCAGAATTTGGTTGAGTTTATGGCTGCATAAATTAATTTTGAATTTTAATTACAACTTTAAATCCTTAAAACACTTGTATGAAGAAGATCCTTAAAATATTTATTAGCAAATAAATATTAAAGTTTAATGAACTATGCATATAGAGCTAAAACACTTTTTTTTGTTATATCTAGAATACTAAAGAATATTAAGAAATAAATAAATCATGGAATATGCACTATCTATCTTAATTTTACGTTTGTAGCAGCAAAGTGTTGTAGTTTGTAGCAGCAAGTGTCACACCGACCTAAAGGTGCGATTTCTCCAATTTTATACGCCGTTTAAGCAGTTTTCCTCGCCTTATGTGTTTATAATAACATAATTGCCTCGTAGTAACATTTAAGGAAAACATCGTCAGAAAGCCTGTTCACCGAAACCACCGGTAAGGGTCGTCCGCCAATCCGCTTTGGACAAGCGTGTTGGTGTCTTTTCCCTCTAAGGAAAAGCTCAAAGCTAACAGTGTTTCACTGCTGGGTTAAAAGCTGTTATTACCAAATTTGTTTTTTACAGAGAAATTCGCCACCTGACTTTGGAATCCTGAAACAAAAACCTTTTTTTTGGTCTCAGGGAAAAACTCTCTCTTGACGTGTTCACATGGCCCAGGGGGATCGAGGGATATGCGGGACTCCGGGAGAGATGTTCGGCCATCCGACCCACTAAAATTAAAATACCCCACTGTTTTCCTATCGCCTACGCCCGGGCCCACGGATATGTGGCCTGCCGATCTTGTAGCCCGGGCCGACGTCGGCCCTTGTATCAGGACGGGCCTCTTTCATGTGCCATTTAGCGCCAAGGGATCAGGGTTTCGTCCCCTCGACGTTCTCCTTCATTAACTTTAAGGAGTTAAGGGGGGCTGCGGAACAGCACGTGGCCCTCACCCTTGCGGCCATAGTGCGGGCATGGATTCTACCCCGAGTGGCCGCCCGTGGCCGTATTCTACGGCGGCCGGAAGTCGTTGGATGCCCTCCGACGCTGATGTGAACCGCGTTGGCGGGAGGGGAGCATGATGGTCGACTCCTGCTCCCACTCCGCTGCATCCTTTGCGGACATGACTGCCTCGCATAATAAGACGACGGCCGTCCATCCAGGATCGCCTCCAACCATAGACAGCACCGGGAGGGCCGGGAGCAACAGATCCGCACCGATTTGGGTGACGAAGGCGCGGCGCTCCTCACACCACGCTGACCACACGGCGATGGTGTGGTCCACCATGTCCTCTTCGTCACCCGCGCCACGATGGTGGCACCCCGACGTTGTCTCCTGCCCTCTGCGATACAGGTACCTCTGCGTCAGGCGGAAGGTCAAGGCACCATGACGCCTCTCCATCCATTCAGCCGGGACGGGCCTCACCGCCTCTATGGTAGCAAGGCCCGCACTGGGGTGCGCAAAAAGCTCCTTCCACTCCACCATAAGCACCTCGTCACGCAGGTCCGCCTGCTTTACCTCAAATTCGCGAGACGCGGGGCGAGAACCACACTCGACCGCGTCACGGCGCCACTGATATAACAGCGTCAGGATATGAGCTTCGAGGTCCCATGGTGGGGATCCGGCCAGCAGAAAGACCGCTTCGAAGGACACCGTGTGGTATCCTCTTATCGCCCTGACGGCATACGTACGGCAGACGCGCTGCGGCCTGCGTATCAGCGCCGTCGATTTGGCCGTCAGGCGATCCGCCCAGATTGGGGCCCCGAAAAGGACCATCGACCGTGTGGTCCCTTCAAAGAGCCTGTGGCATAATGCGCCCGGCCCTCCAACGTTAGGCAGCAGGTGAAATAGAGTCCCGCTGCCGCCCGAACTAGTTTCGGCGCCAGGTGCTCAAAATGCGCTATAAAGTCCCATCGCTCGTTGAGCACCATTCCAAGGTATGTCATGGACCGCCCGATGATGATGCGGACGCCTCCCACTGTTCTGTAACAAAACCTTGCTTAGCAGCTATGAACATGGACAATTACGACAAAAAAAGAGACCCCCTCTTTTTTTGGAAAATATTGTATTTTTATAATATTATATTATTATTTATTTTCTTTCATTAAATTTGTATCAATAGATCCATAATAATATTAATGACAAGGAACCTTTACCATCGAAGATCTATGCGTAGTATGTGATGTTTATATTTTTTTCTGAAGCAACTACTGCCATCTATTATTGACTTGATGCTTCTATTAAGGAATGTGCCATTAGGCGATTCACACACTGGCCACGCGCCCAGGCGCGGAGGCGCGGAGCAGCAGATCCCGCGCGCGGCGACGGAGGAGCAGATCTGCCTCTTCGAGCAGATTTTACCGCGCCGCCGCGCCTGACGGCTTTGTACGCGGCCCGCGCCAAACTAAAGGTTACTTTCCATTTGGTCGTCGTGGTGTCAGTTACGTTACAATGGGCAATACTGAACTCATTCGCTGAACACTGAACGCTGCAATTGTTTTAGCAATATGGTTTTTGTATAAGCAAATAAGTAGACCTAATAGAAGATATTGAATACATCCTTTTTTACGAAATAGATCGAGAAATGGTTCATTTGTACTGAATTACATGGATATAAGAAAGCATGAAGACAAGTTTTATAACTTTACACGAATGTCGACTGCATCTTTTGACTATTTATTGAGCAAAATTCGACGGACTTACTGGAGTAGACACAAATTTTCGTCTCAGCATTACACCTCCTCCATGTTTGCGTCCTCATCTATACAAATAAATAAAATTGAAGAGTCTGTTTGTAATACTAAAATAACCGCTTTTTACTAAGTGCATTCGGACGTATACACGATACATATACCAAAACAAAAAATTTTACAATTTTTGTCTGTCTGTCTGGTTGTTCCGGCTAATCTCTGAAATGGCTGCACCGATTTTGACGGGACTTTCACTGGCAAATAGCTGATGTAACAAGGAGTAACTTAGGCTATTTTTATTTTAGAAAAAAAAAATAGTTTTTGTTAAAAATGATAATTTTCGAAAATTTTATATTCCAAGTTAAGGGGACCTCAGATTTATATCAACAATCATATGAAATAGGGTTCATCTTAGGCTGGACATTGTAGGTTTTATTTCTAACTAGCTATGCCCGCGACTCCGTCCGCGTAGAATAGTGACTTTGGGCAGCATTTTTGGATATATCTTATGGTGTATTTTGGATACAGCTAGTCCGTAAATATATTTATTATCTGTTCCCATTTCTTCACTTTTTGTACGCGATCACTGTATTCTTTTCATTTCATATCCCAAATTGCTGGGCGTTGTTCAATTTCGTATATAAATCTATCCGTGTCCAGATCCATCAAGTGAACAAGTCCTTAAGCACGAAAACAGGCGCGATACTGCGGAGCGCAGTGTGTTCCTTGCGGCGGCGGTCCGCCCCGCGCCTCCGCGCCTGGCGGCAGATTCTGCTAGCGGGACGCGCTCCCGCGCCGTGGCGCGTTTTCGGTGTGTTGGACCTGGCGTATTTTCCATACAAATCGATCTACTTGCATACAATATTAAAATCTGCCATTCCGCGCCAGGCGACGGAGGGCGGAGCAGTGTGTGAACCGCCTTAGATAGTTGCTCTCAAAAATATAGATGGCACTCTTTTTATAAACAGGTAATTAAATGACAATATAGGGTTTCTATTGTGTAGGTAATTTATATTATTTGAATGCATTATATTATGAAAAAGCTCACACTTTGTATTAACATTAGATATTCTTTGATATACTTAAGTATATTAATAAAAACAACTTTCAATGTTTTTGAGTTCGTAAATGTATATTGGACTTGACTTGTTAAAAATAAAAACGACGTTTTAAAATATAATCCATTAAATTGATGACATGACTGGTTGGAATGGTTGGATTAGTGGTAGTCTTTAATTTCAAAACCGAAACTATTGTCTTTTTGTTAGAATTTTATAAAAAAATTCTAAGCTCTACAAAGCAGTAAGAGTAAGCAGTACAGACAAACACAATTACTGGAACAAACAATAACAACAAACGAAGGACTGAACGCTACGCTACCAAAGACCAAAATGACCCACTATTAAAACGAGCAAGATCCCTTCCATATGGCGAGCAAGACCTGAAGACGTTTCATTCCCATATAAGTTACTACTTTGTGAAGTTACTAATATATCACTGGGAAACGTTACCGTAAGTCAATATTGCCATACGCCATCTAGTGGTACAATTGAGCATTACATTGCCTACACTTTTAGTTCAGGCGCAAACAAATTTAAAACTACGAGTTAAATGATTTTAATCTAATGCGAAGCCAGTAGATCTGTAAAAATAGCCTTTTGTTTATTATTTTAATATTCTCCATATCCTGAAAGATATCTTTAGAAATCAAAACAAACAAACAAATAAACAAACAAACATTTATTTACAAATAAACAAATAAACAACGCAAGGAAAACAAATGTTCTGATATAAAAAAATAAATAAATAAACAACCAAAAAAGCATATTTGTCCCAAACTGGATCCAGACTCAGCATGGTGCTAGCCAACTAAGGCCAGCGCTGTTCTTCTGCCTGGACCATTTGGGTGAACTCACGGATGACTAAACTATCATAATCAATTTATTATACATTAAATCAAACCGGATAATTAGTTAAAGGCTTATAAAAAAATTGAATTGAAAAATGTGTTTGATAATTTACATCTCATGCAAGTCTTAGATAAAGTATTTATTTCTTCTATTTTATTCCAATTATACCCTGCGGCTATTTTATAGCTTTTACAACTATCAGATAATAAGCATACTGTGAAAATTCTTCGCCTTTTTTTTAAGTAAGCAGGAGAGTTATGAATATTGATACTACTTACATATATTTTTTGTATATACATATACGTACACAATGCGTAAACACCTAGTCTCAGGACGGAATCGAACTCGTGCCTGCAGGTGTTCCGACGTGTGAAAGACTTTGCACAGTAGAGGTCATCAAAGAAGTGACAGTTACTCTTATCCTTAAGACACGCCTCTACTACGCATTATTATGTGTCTCTTTGGGCAAAAAAGGTATTAGACAAAGACAAGACCTTCGGGCAGGAAAGGACAGTGAAGCAAAAAGGCGAAGACTGGGATAGTAGCTTAAATTAAACTAATTAAACCATGACCAATTTAAGAACTCTAAAAAAATTGTCCTCACTACAAAGGAAAAGAAACGATGCTCGACATAAACACCAACCTTTGGTGCATATCGAAATTTAACAACTCGTAATATGTACATAAAATAAAACGTTTAAAAATGTTTTAAACAGTCAAGCTAAAACATCAGTAACGGTAATGGTGAACGCACACTTGTCCGAGCCGAACGCGCTGAACGAGTCAAACGAAACGAATTTTAGAATTCTGTCTATGAAATGATTCTAACGATTCGGACGATTCGACGCAGGCAAGTGTGCGAGGTTTTCTAAAATTCGTTTCGTTCGACTCGTTCGGCGGGTTCGGCTCGGACAAGTGTGCGTTCACCATATAACGACCAACATCATAGTAAAGACATCAACGCGGGTTCACGATTTTTATTAATAATAGATAATTTTTTGTAATGATTGCTCTTACAGCAAAAGCAAAATACACACATCAAAAAAGTCTAAGCAACATGTACTAATTTAAAGTTTAGGATGGTGAATGAGCCGCTGTATGGATGAACTTCCTGAATGCACTTAAGCCTTTCAGTATTTCCGGGCCGACGGTACACTCGCACCCTTCTTGTATCAGGCCTAAACCCGAATCGCGACTTATCGGAAAACATAATTTTGTACTATTGTTCCTGTGTTCATATTCTGCGTTCTCTACACCATTCATTTCGACGAGCGCGATTCCCGTGACGTATCGGAGGGCACCTAATTGGGCATCGAGCTCGTAGGCCGTACTGATGCAGTCGATTTAGCACAGTTTGGGGACTTACATCAACACCACTTGAATTTTGTAGCCTTAAACTTGTCTCTTGAGCGGTTAACATCAGCTGGCGTCTTGCAGTCAGAGTTGTATGTACCGGTCTTGCCGAGTGATTGTACTCCTTTTACGGCCTGGATGTTGTTCAGCGGGTTCCCTTGTATTATTGTAGCGCTGCCAAAGACGACAAATAACACTTCTATGAATGCCAAAATGCCGAGGTACCTGAGATCGATTACTTCCCGCTTGCAACATCCCTACAGCTCTTTGCATTTCATTTGCCGTCAAATGACGTCGCTCCATGACGTAAAGAATATCTAACAATACAATTTTGTCGCTAACTTTATTTAAATGGTTGGTAAAATTAAAAAATCAAGACTAAACGTAGCAATAAAAACGCACTTAAATTCAAACAAATTCCCTTTTATTTAATTTTATGAAAAAAAAAAAAAAAACATAATCGAATTTTTTTACAACCAGCCAGTATGTCATCAATAACAAAAAAGTTTACATACCTACGCACTTTGAGTGAGTAAAGACTTAGAAATTAATTAGTAGAAATGGTAAATTTGTAATATTACGCATGTTGCTTCTACTGCTTGCAAAATCTACATCTGATTATTATTTTTTATAAACAGACTTACAAGTAACGTATTTTTCATTCAACCGTTATGTGTAGTCAAATCTTGCCCTTCAAAAACATGACCTATATTCCTTTCTCTTTTACTCTTAGGTGACATTTATCGCTATCTCATCTCACGCATCTTAAGAAAAACCCCGTTACTTTTCTCGTGCAAAAAGGCTTTATCTGCACCTTTAGACAACACAGAAAGTATGTTTGTCACACTTATTCTTGAACAATCCCAACATATGTTAGACAGAGAAGTTAAATTGTTATTTTCAACGTACCGGTAGTGCAAGTTTTTGACATTACAAACTCAGAACGTGTCTTGTTGAACAAAAGTATCGTCGTGTTTTTATTGTATTTCAATTTTGAATTTAATATAAATATATGTGAAATGTGTGTGATTATTATATTTTAATATATGACCGAGCGTATAACAAAAGGTACGTTGCGGTACTTAAATATGTTTTATTGTAAAAGCTTTTTACTTTCTTTGCATAACTTTGGATCAAGGTCAGCTTTTTGTGTCAAATGCGACTTAATCATGTATAACAAATAATAAGAATTTATTATTATCTGTATTTATATTTTTATTAATTAATAATAAAATTAAAGGTTATTTAAAAGAGAATTTTCAAAATTAATCGTAATTAATTTATCATCGCTACTTAAATAATGGTTGAACTATAAGAATTTCTTGATCTTGAATATGTTATTTTTATAACTACTTCAATTTGTCTCTTTGACTAGAATAAAGTCTAAAGTGGAACCTGATTCCTGTCCGTAAGGTATACTTGTTAGCAGGAGAAGTTAAGTTTAAATTCAATAAATATGTGAAAGAAAACCACAAAATAATTGATATAAATTTAAAAAATGCATATCAGTGTAGAAGTATAACCGCCAGTTAATGTAATAGACTTAGTTCAGCTATAAAATTGAAACATAATTGCACCACTATACCAACTACATTTCAAGAATTTACTTAAACCCAAAAATATAGGTATATATTGATCAATTCAGATGTTTTTTCTGGATAAAGTAGGAATTTATATTCGAAGTTAGTACCTGTTATCGTTTGGAGGCCAAATTAATACCGGAAAAATTTAATACTTTCCTAAATAAAATCAAAATTTAGGCTACTAAGCCTAGTAGCCAGTAAAATTTAGCCGCATTTTATATAAAGCAACAAATTATTAATTTTTGTCGTCTATAAATTTCAGATCCGGATCTTACCTGTGTGTGTCACATTTAAGACTTGGCTTCAAGAATGAGTCACTAAATTACTCCAAATTTCCAAAAGAATGTATTGTTTACCCTTATTTCAATAGAAAGAGTTTACTACCTAACGCATATGGTATATGCAGACGTGATTCACAACCATTAATTACCACTGAAGTTCAATATAGGTGTTAAATGAAATGGTAACATTCTTTCTCATTATTTTTTTTAATTTCTCATAATTTCCAATAAATTTCTCATTATTTCCAATAGTTATCTTATATCCAGAACTTGCATCTTCTATTTTGTAGTAGTTATAAAAAGGTTTCAAGAATATCTTGATTGCAACTACAACAAGTGCTAAATACGTTGCCGTGACACGATACTTATAGATTTGATGTCGTTGAGTCATCGACATCCTTTTCAGAGACCTATTTGCTCAATAAAAAAAACACTTAAAATGATCTGTCTCTTATTCTATTGTTTTTAGGATTCGTTTATATTCAATAGCTCTTTTTAATGCTGTAGGACAGCAACCAGGCTGACAGCTCACTTAGAATTTAACAGTTACGGTCGCCTATCGGTGTTTGCAACGCCAGTGGTATCGCAAACATGCTGCTGTTGCATAAGAGTACAGGAACTTGGGACACTAATGCCGGAACAGAACACAAAATTATTATGACTGCATACTTAAGGCAAAAGGTGGTCGCCATCCAGACGCGCTTGGGGCCCAACTACGTAGAAATCATACGACATACAAGCAATCATTATAATTATTATTTAATTTATTTAATTTTTTGACCTTTATATTATAGGTTTATGAAAAATTAGGCATAATTTTTGTTTTGGCTAAATTCATGGATACAGCCTTGTCGCTTGCATCTGCTTCTTGGGTTGTTACATAATATTTTACGGCTTGTTCCAACTCTGGCCTTCGGTATAAATTTCGGTAAAATTCTGTAGCCACTTTGAGTATCTCGAGTCTCTTCTCTGTTGATTTGCCATCATTTTTTTTTTTTGATGTCTAGTATCCAATCCTTTTTGTTATTTAATTATTTCCGTACCTTTTTCTGTAGCACAAAATTTCTACCTAAAATATGGAGCAAACACTCATTGATCGGACAGTGTTAAATAAAGAAGATCGAGATGTGTAGCACTTGAGAGGTTTATGTCCAGCAGTTAACGTTTTGAAAATAAAACAACGTTTACCTTAAAATTATTCAAAGTTTGCTTAAAATTATCCCTCATAAATAATAAAACTACTACAAAACCGTATCCATGTCAGTGAACTCAGTATGTGGGAAGCTTAATAGCTGCTGCTATTCAAGATGTTGTTGAACAATGAGTTCTTTAGATTTGTGAACTCATATGTACTAGTTAAGATGAAATGTGATTTTATATGTATTACTTTAATTAATCTTTTAAAGTACATCATTCCATTTGTACACGTTATTCTATAAGAAATTCTATTAGAATTCATTCTATTAGGAATATCATCATTAGGGATAACAGGGCTTTCATTTCTGGCACCCTTCTGCTAAATCTGCATTTTCTACAATTATTATTCGCTTATTCAGTTGATATAAAAACAATATTAATTACTCCAGTCCACCAAATTTTTGAAAAGATTTAGTGTTACAAGATAATACATATTTTTTTATTAAGGTGTCTTTTCAACCAGTGAGCTTAAACTAGGTTTTATGTGCGTATATCGAATTATATTATCAATGATCACGCAACAATTCGTGATCTATCCCATTATCTCCATCAGTAGATGTTGCAATCTTACGAGTATTTGCCTGGTGTTAATTATGAAATAATATGAAATAACTTTAGGCTAATAAAATTATTAACTGCAACCGGGATTCAACGCTAAGATGATGATGATGACTATCAAAAAATGATAATATTTAAATTGATGACAGATATTATGACGCCCGTGCGATCACGTGTAATTCTTCCTGAACAACAACTCACCAGATAAAAATAGATGAAATTGTTGTGATTTTAGAACTACAACCATCTGGGTACTTCAAATGTGAAAAGAGATTGATATTTGTGGCTGGAAATAGAAAACCAAGTTTAGTAATTTAATGAATGAATTTCTTAAATTCAAGAAACAAATTTAACAATCATTTAAATCGAATTTATTTATTCATTAGAATTATGTAAAGGGTAGTTTTAAAAGTACATTAAATTATATTTTCGTTTACAAAATATAACATAAAATGCAGTTGTGTTAAATACTGTTCAATTATTGAAACAAACGTTTGTAAATAAGAACTGACTGCTAATTAATGTTTATTAGAGAAAGGTTTTTGGGTTGAACTCTTTTACATCTACGTACTTTTTATGACTTTAATAGCTCCAATATTATACAGCCGTTAGACATTTTCTTTCTACAAGAGTTAGGTCCTATTTCAATCTAAAGCTTATAATTAGGAGTCTAAAGTACGCTTTAGAGCTAATTTTATGTGTCCATTTACATAGATGCCCCGTTATAATGCCCAAGAGCTACAATAAAATAAAAAATCTAAATTTTAGTTTTTTAACAGCGACCGAACAATAAATGTATTGGAATAATACACACAGCGCAATCTAGTCCCAAAGTACGTAGCACTTGTGTTATGGATACTTGAATACCAAGACTCGGAATGGGAATCGAAACCTTTCTCAAGCGTACTGACGTTCGTTAGTTGTTACGCCATAGAAATTGTCTTAATATTCCTCTAATCTCAACTAAAGAAACGAATAATCCATTTACCAGTTTCTATGACCTTAAAATATTTATTATTTCTGGTCGAACCCACATAGCCAGTTTTTATCTGTCCTTGTTAGCAACTAATCAACTTCTTCTTCAAATTCTTCTTCTTAATTTTATCTAAATATTTTTTCAGAAAATTAGGCTAGAGATCAGTGGTTAAGTATCTTGGAGCATATACACAATTTACTATACCGGCACGCTATGATGGCCGTTTTAACGTTTATCCACTCATGAAGTTTCGTATTAATTAGTAATTACATTTGAAGGAGCAAATTGCTGTTCTTTATTGTCAATAACTGCACGTCGCTATTATTAGCATTGTTTGTTTTAAGTTTAACGTTTCTGGTAGCTCATACACATGGATAGGTTTTAAAGGAACTTAAACAATGATCTATAAAAAATGATTGAAAATAAAACACATTGTTTTACAAAAGGCAGCTAAGCGTCATACGTAATATAAAGAACAGCAATTTGCTCCTTCAGATGTAATTACTAATTAATACGAAACTTCATGGAGTAGACAAACGTCAAAACGGCCGTCATAGCGTGCCGGTAGCATAGTGTAATGCTTATTTTATTTATTATATTTTTATCATTTACTACCAAATGTCCACATTAAACATTTTTCTCCATGCAGGGGTCGTCATGTCGTAAAAGGCAACAAAACAACCCTAGCTACGTGGTAGTGCCCCAAGCACGTCTGGATGGCAACTACCCTTGGTCTATAAGTAAGCCGCAATAATAACCTTGTGTTGTGTTTCGGCATTGATGACCTAGGTTCTGCTACCCATGTGGAGCAGCGTGTTCGCGATACACCTAGCGTCGCAAACATTTATAGGCGACGGTAACTACTTATTGTTAAGTGGGCGTTAGCCTGTCTACTGTTCCTCAACAATAATAAAAAATACAATATTTAATCTTTGAACTAATGTGAGAGGATTTCTACCAATCTATTGCAACAATGTTATCATTACTTCCACTTCTAAATAAATTAAATATTCTTACTGTTTTACTACTCAAGACGAAGGTTTTTAACCAATGTGTGTTGCCAGTAATGACATACGGAACCCAGACGTGGTCGCTAACTATGGGCCTTATGAGAAAGCTCATGGTCGCTCAGAGAGCAATGGAGAGGGCTATGCTCGGAGTTTCCCTGCGAGATCGAATCAGAAATGAGGAGATTCGCAGGAGAACCAAAGTAACCGACATAGCCCGGATGATTGCAAAACTGAAGTGGCAGTGGGCTGGGCACATAGCTCGAAGGACTGATGGCCGTTGGGGCAGAAAAGTCCTCGAATGGCGACCGCGTACCGGAAGACGCAGTGTTGGTAGGCCCCCCACAAGATGGACCGATGATCTGGTCAAGATCGCCGGGATAGGTTGGATGAGGGCAGCGCAGGACCGATCATCGTGGAGATCTTTGGGGGAGGCCTTTGTCCAGCAGTGGGCGTCTTCCGGCTGAAATGATGATGATGACTGTTTTATTTCTTTAATCTTGTTTTCAGATTACTATTTGTAATCTGGTGCACGTATTTTCTGTATTTCAATATCTATTTTACCCACGACCGAGAACATTGCACCAAATGACCATAAACAAAGCACAATAGTTGCAAAAGAATTTGGCTTACCAGACCGACGACGGTGTGACGTAAGCAATTGTTTACCAGCCTCTGGACATATACCGTTTAACCACAATCTTTTTAAAAGCTTCGTTTTATTTGTGAGCGATAATGGGTTTGCGAGAGTCTTAAAGGCTTTCAAATATTTAAAAATATTAATGATAAAATTTTAATTTATACCAAAATTAAAGATTTATACATTTACACAAATATACAGTTCGTGCGAATATACAAATAAAACTAACGCCTAAACTAGTTCGAGCCTGTATTTTACACGCTAGTAGAAGATTTAGTCTACTGCTGACAATTATTTAGAATTGTTTTTTTTTAAGTTTAACGTATCTGGTAGCTCAGTGGTATTAAACTCAGAGACCAATTTAAAGGTCCCGTGTTCAAATCCCACGATGACATGCACCGCATATTAGGCAGTTTTTCTCGCCAAATATGCATACTTTAGCTTAATTGTCATGTACTGACTGTGAAGAAAAACATCGTGAGGAAACCTTCATACCGAGATTACCAGTACGTATAACCTGCCAATTCATCTTAGAAAACCATGGCGGGTAAACTATCGATTCTCTCGAGGTGGAAACTCGAACCCAGCTGTGGGACGTTTATGGGCTAATGTTATTGTATTTTTAATATCTATAACATAATCTGAATTGGATAATACAGTGACTACGTTTATTGTGGGTTTATATATACACATGGATAGGTTTTAAAGGAACTTAAACAATGTTCTATAAAAAAATATTGAAAATAAAACACATTGTTTTACAAAAGGCAGCTAAGCGTCATACGTAAACAAATATTATTACATATTTCTTTCTCATTTTTTTATCCGTGCAGGGGCGGAGAAAGAATATTGACCTCTGCGACCGGGGTCGGCCTATCGTAAAAGGCTACAAAACAACCCACCCTAGCTACGTGGTAGGGACCCAAGCCCGTCTGAATGGCGACCACCTTTTGGTCTTATGTATGCCGCCATAATAACTTTGTGTTGTGCTCCGACATTAGTGACCCAAGTTCCTATTCGCGATGCGACTGGCGTTGTAAACACCCATAGGCGACGGTAACTGCTAAATTGTAAGCGGGCCGTCCGCCTGTCTCCTGTTTTGTAGCAATAAAAAATATAAAAAATTGTGTTATCATTTCTCTCCGGAATGAGATAAAACAAAGTTGTCGGTGTTTATTACCACTAATTGTAACAAAATAGGTCTTATGTCTCTCTCCGCTAGCATTCGCGACTTATATGAAAAAGCGGCCAGACTTGTACAAAATTAAGTAACCGCTCTAGTAATCCGCTATGTATATATGCACTTAATGTTCATACCTCTAACTGGTTTTACAACACTTTGCTTGACGAATTCTCACACTAAATTATTATAGTGATACTAATTTATTTAACCTGCTGCGGCATCATAGTCATTAGTTTAAATAATTAAATTTTAACAAATAAACATGTTTTTTACATTGATTATTATATATTATATTAAAATTGCTCACCACCTCATAAAATTACGAAAGGTCTGTTTAAATTTTCAAGTGTCTATTGTATTTTATCAGATTTTAAATATTGTTTCTACAAAATTAACAACTGTTTCTTCTACACAATTTTTGTTTCATTTCCATTTCATGTGTATGCAACACACACTTAATCGATTACCTACTTTTAACTGAACCAATTTCAATGACAACCAAAATTAATTTCGACTTCAACATGACTTCCTACGTACATACTTAGGAAGGACTTACGTTACGGACAGCTTTTAGTAACGCTATACGATGTACTCGTTTAACGAACCGTAACGTACGGTTAAATATGTGTGTGTGTGCAGGTTCTGGTGGCATTTATAAATTTCAATAACTCATGCAATTAAATATTTGAAACGTGGATTGTTTTTCTTGATTACAGATGGCCGAAATAATAATCACACGTCGCAAGTTTGTAACAGTGAATGGTGACACGAATCCTCTGATCATCCTGCTAATTCTATCCATCATCCAGTCATGTATAAGCCAAGTGATCAACAGAGCACCTCACTTCGTACCGCAGACTGGTGATATGTCCAAGTTCAGTCTCTCCGAAGACACACCGGTGGGGACACCTGTGTATCATTTAAAAGGTATGGTAGTGTACTATTTATGGTCAGAGAAACTGGACTTTATCAGGGGAAGCCAGAGCACGTACGTGTGACTGGTTAGAGCACTAAAAATACCAGTTGCCATTTGAAGCTATTGTGGGGGGGGGGGTTACATAATGGACTTTTAGATATTCTAGCAGCTAGCTAAGCTCTGCGACACGCCTGGCTCGCGCTTCCGTCTATGGGAGAAGTGTAGTGTAGCTAATTGTAACAACATCAGGCTTATGTATGTACTTGAGTGGAACTATTGTGGTGCAAGCAGAGTTTACTCCTAAAGTAATATGTACGTATTAGTGATAATTTATTTGACTCATATCATACTTGGTTGCAAAACCATTATTTTTACTCACATCAAATAGTTATATTTCTATCGAGAATTAAGAGAGTCTATTGAGTTACGCAAGTACGTAAATATTGCTCACAGAAACTAGTAATGCTATCTATCAAGATATATCAAGATATAAGGATTTTATCCGTGCAGGGGCGGAGAAAGAATACTAACCTCTGCGGCCGGGGTCGGCCTGTCGTAAAAGCCGACAAAACAACCCACCCTAGCTACGTGGTAGGGCCTCAAGCCCGTCTGGATGGCGACCACCTTCGGTCTTAAGTATGCCGCCATAATAACCTTGTGTTGTGTTCCGGCATTAGTGACCTAAGTTCCTGTACCCTTATGGGACAGCAGCGTGTTCGCAATGCCACTGGCGTTGCAAACACCCATAGGCGACGGTAACTGCTAAATTCTAAGCGGGCCGTCAGCCTGTCTGCTGTTCTACAGCAATAAAAAAAAATATAAAAACTCTGTCTTAGTACATAATCTTTAAAATCTAAGTAGAAATGGCAAAGCTGTTACCAAGTGTGAGGTGTTTTTTTTTTTTTGATAAATATGTTAATAAATTCAATGAAGTATATGAACTGGTAAGTGAAATTGATTGGGACCCAGAATTGGAATTGGTTCGTTTTATCACGTTGTAGTTTCAGCTAAATAATTTTTTACTAATTATATTTTAAAATATTGTATGAATTTTTCAGGAATTGATCCCGAGAATGGACAGTTGAAATATTCAATATCAGGACAATATTTTACTGTAGACCAACTAACCGGAGTCGTGACTCTGGCTAAGACTTTAGACAGAGAAGAGCAGGAATCATTAGAAGTCATTATTAGTATCACTGGTAAGTAAATATTACTCGGGAACAATTATATTTATTTGTACATCATCATCGTTAAATGCCAGTTGCAACCTAAACTTGCGCTTCAGTGCCCAGGGTCCGCTTTTTGACTTTTTCTTCTCCACTTCGCATGATCTTCGGCATTCCTGGTAGTAATAGTAGCAAGCATTATATTACCCTTTTTTTTATTGCGTAGGACAGCAGAGAGGCTGACAGCCTGCTTAGAATTTAGCAGTTACCATCGCCTATAGGTGTTTGCAACGCCAGTGGCATCGCAAATACGCTGCTGTCCCATAAGGGTACAGGAACTTGGGTCACTAATGCCGGAACATAACACAAGGTTATTATGGCGGCATACTTAAGACCAAAGGTGGTCGCCATCCAGACGGGCTTGAGGCCCTACCACGTAGTTAAGTTGGGTTGTTTTGTCGCCTTTTACGACAGGCCGACCCCAGCCACAGAGGTTAGTATTCTTTCTCCGCCCCTGTACGGATGAAACCTGTACTTGTCACAATTATACTGACACTATTTATATGTTATTTTAATTGATACCTCTGATTTTGCAAATATAATCCTTACCCACTCGTAAAGTTTACCTAATTGAGATGCTAAATTTTTTAAATCATGTTTCGCTTATTTGGAACCACGTAAATAAAATGGAGAGATATTTTTGCTTATCGTGGACCTATCCTAAATATGCACATAAACATGGTTATATAAAGTTAAAAATATTGTCTATTTGTCACAAATATAGTATAGGTTGGTACACAAGTATGTGGTACGTACGCATATTTACATATATTTTACCCGTTAGGTTTACAAATATACTTCTCCGGTTTACAAATATACTTCTCACCAAAAAAATCGAAACACTGCTGCAAGTATTATTCAGGCGGCATTTAAATGAAAGAGAAGATTGATATCATTAAAAAAAATACGCCAATAAATAGCTGGTAGTTTAGTGTACACAATGATTGATATACCAGAATTCCAAATCTGAATTTAAATTTTCGAATTTTCATCCAATAAATGAATGTAGAGATTGTTTTCAATGTGTATTCCGTCGGAATTTCTGCACTTAAACACATTTTTTTCCCATAAATTGTCGTTTTCTTAACTGATCTGCACTGAGCTGAGCGTGGTTGTTAATAAGCTAAGTGACATCCTACCAAAGAGATCTTTTCCTAAAAAAATATGGATACCTCGCCCACAGAACTAGCCCAAGTCGTGGCGTTTCTGGATGCAGGGCATAGTCAGCGTGTTGTAGCTGTACGATTGCATCTAAGCCTCTCTACTATTAATGGTGTATCAGCGTTATCGGGAGACTGGTATGAATGAATGAATGAATGAATGAATATACTTTATTGCACAACACACAAAAAAAATATACAATATAGGACAAAACAAACAAAAGATTGTACAAACGGCGGCCTTATCGCTGGAAGCGATTTCTTCCAGGCAACCTTAGGATGGATTAGAGTTTGAGAGGGCTGAAAGTGGGGTAGTGTTGCATATTCATTCAAAACGAATACATAAATACATACGATAAATACATACATAAATACAGTGCATAAATAATATATAAAAGCAAATATATACATACATAAATACAGTGCATAAATAATATATAATCCGGGGAGTAATTTAAACAGCATGTCAGTTCTATTACATAGAAACAACGACAAAAAGCAGGCAAAGGAAAACAACATACATGAACGCTTACAAATAATTATCCAGATAGTATTCCCTTACAAGTCTTTTAAAGATCGGGAGTGATTTAGAAAGCCGGATATCTTCCGGCAGAGAATTCCAAAGGCGGGTGGCCTGAACAGTGAAAGACTTTCCAGAGAAATCAGACAAGTGATAAGGTATTTTTAACAGCCGGTTCTCCGAAGACCTAAGATACCTTAAATTGCCGGTGTGAAGGAATTGGAACCTTTCCTTAAGATAAGATGGGGCTTGTGGATTGAATAGTATGTTATACAAAAGCGAGAGGACATGAGCATTCCGACGAAGACGTATAGGAAGCCACTTGAGCTTAGCGCAAAATTCAGAGACATGATCATACTTACGTAAACCAAATACGAAACGAATGCAGAAGTTTTGGAGTCGCTCAAGTTTATTTAGTTGGCACTCAGTGATATTAAGATAGCTGGTATGTTTATGCACCGTCCAGAATCTGGTAGATCGAGTCACGTCTGAGCAAGATGACCGGTATATTGTGTCAGTTTCTCTAAGAAATCGCCACTTTAACTGTATTCAACTGCAACACCGGCTCTGTGAGTTTCGAGCATTAACTATAAGTGATTATATCATAAGAAGAAGATTGGCGGAGCGTGGCATGAAACCTCATAAACCGGCTAATGACCCGAAATTGACGGTAGACCACCGAAGAGCGCGCCCCAACTTTGCACTTGAGCACTTAAATTGGTCATATCTTCCATACCAATGGAGCAAAGTTCTCTTTTCTATCGAGAATAAGATGCTGTATTGTAATAACGGAAGAAAGAAGGTGTATCGAAGAGAGGGTGAGCGGAGAGCGTTTTGCACAGTGCTGCGTTGAAGAAAGAGTCAGTTACGATAGTGGTTTGGGGACGGTTTGGGGAGGCATAACCGCCGACAGAAAAACCGAACCTGCGTTTATATCTGAACCTCGGTTACCTTCATTAAATGGGTCACGTTAGATCGAAAAGTGTCTGGAGCCTGACTGAAGAGTGTCTGGAGACTTCATTTTTATGCTGCCAGGGCTCATACCGCAGGCATTATAAATTAATACCTGAAGGAAATCGGCATTGCGGTTATGGGCTGGCCAGCAAGAAGCCCGGATATGAATTCCACTTATATTCTATGAACTCACCTATGGGATGAGTTGAAGAGATGATGAGAAGAAATGAGTGACTAAAAATCAGAATGAAATTTTCAAAACTACCGCAAACGCGTCAATCTATAAATTAAATTAAGTAATACCCAATAAAAAAAACATGTATTTAATAACTAAAAATGTAAATAGTAGTTTTACATCTGTTTTAAATAGGGATTTTTTTAATTATTATTTCAAACATTTCAGATGAAGGAATCGCTAACACAGAGCCAAACACAGTATCCTTAAGAAGAGTTATACCAGTGAGAGACGTTAATGATAACCCACCGATTTTCCGAAATAGACCTTACATCGTTAACATTAGTGAAGCGACTAATGTTGGGGATGAAATTGAGGTAAACCGACAAAAAATATATTCAAATTATTTAATTGACTGAAGTTTATTTGAGACAGGATTGTATTATTTGAAAACAAAAGTAGAAATTAAATAAATTTCTATAAATGCATAAACACACAAACAGTTTATAAACCGTGCACGAGATATTTCTCGTAAATTCCACAAAGGTCATATATAAGATCAGGAAATAATCATGGTTAGGATTTATGTACGTCAGCATTGAATGAGTTACGTGGTAGCCGAATGGTATCAGACTTGGAGACAAGCGGTAATACAAAAAGTGGTACGGGTTCGACTCTCACGGTACTATTTTGTCAGTTTTTCCCGCCTAATCTGCATGTTTTTTTTTTGTATTGCTGTAGAACAGTACATAGGCTGACGGCCTGCTTAGAATTTAACAGTTACCGTCACCTATGGGTGTTTGCAACGCCAGTGGCATCGCGAACACGCTGCTGTCCCACAAGGGTACAGGAACTTGGGTCACTAAAGCCGGAACACAACACAAGGTTATTATGAGGGCATACTTAAGACCAAAGGTGGTCGCCATCCAGACGGGCTTAAGGCCCTACCACGTATCTGAGGTGGATTGTTTTGTCGTATTTTACGACAGGACGAACCCAGCCGTAGAGGTCACTATTCTTTATCCGCCCCTGCACGGATAAAACATTTGCATAACATAATTGCCACGTATGGACGGTGAAAGAAAACAGTGTGGAAAACTATATACCATGATCACTAGTATGCGTGATCTGATAATCCTTGGATTAACGTGAAGGGTATCCTCCAATCCAAAATAATATTAAATCCAAAATATATTATTTTGTTTGATACCAAGTTATATAATTTCTCTTCTACTGGACAATATAGTTAGTCTTGCAGTATGTAGGCGATAATGGCTTCCAAGGTCGAATATCAAAGAAATTTTCTTTAAATGTCATTCAATTTGAATACTAGCTAATCTACACTTAAAGACAAAATAAGTATTTAATGTCTGAATCTGTGACTGCATTATTTGTAAAGATAGTCAAGTACGATTTTTGACATTAATTTAAAACAATGAATACACATTCTTATATAATTAAAAACAAATTATTTTAAATTGTAGCTTTTAAAGTTTGCTCGACTTATATTCAAACTAATTTTTAAGAATATCAATCTAATACTTATTTTATTTATTGATGACATTTTGACTTCCTTTCAATAGGTTTTTTACGAGTGGTTAGTTAAAAAACAGCTCAAACTACTTTCACCCAGTAAATAGTAGCTTTGATTCCCACTATGGTATATGCCCCGCTTATGAATGATTTTGTCTACTAATATGCACATTGTAACAGACTGACTAGTGTTGATGAAAAATATCCTTAGAAAGCCTGCACTTTATGACCATGGATATATGTATCTTGATAATGTACCTTAACATGAACTGAACGCTTGAAGTATGGAGGCTTATATTTCGTTCACACATGGGAGAATAGAATAATATACGGGAGGTTACAATATATAAATATTAGTATATATTTTTTTAGGTCACTCCAAAAATTATAATAACGGATCGCGATGAAGGAGATAACGCAAAAATCAAAGTTATATGTTCCACCAAAGAAAAAGGAAGTGATACTGAAGCATGTGACACGTTTAGACTTGTTACTGATATGGTACGTGATGAAATCAATTACAATGTTGATAAAATAATTATAAATTGGCTCTTTGGGATTTGAGATATACAGGGTGACTTTGACAAAACCATCCAAATTTTTTTACGCACTAAACATCATTTAAGGAACCCATTTTTGCAAAAAAAAATTGTATATCAAATTTTCACCATAAAATATTTCATTCTAAGGAAAATATGGTCACTAATTCAATCGTACAAAATAGTCATATGGTGCAAACTTCGTAGGTTAACCTGTTATTACCTGTCTCAGTCACTCCCGTGTAAATTATATTAGTATTGCGTTTTATTCACTCGCACAAATGCAATGACCGCCGTCCTCGGCCTTGTATTAGGTCATTGCACCACTTTTTTGCGGTACCGATGGAGAGGTTATTGACACATGCGCGCCGTATTATGTAAATTGTGAGTTCTTTGGATGACTTTGTGATGCGATTACTCAACATTTTTTTACTATGTGATACTAAACTAAAATACATGTTTCTCATAAATTTAACTAAAGATTCTTCTGTGTGAATTTGGACGGTTTTGTCAAAGTCACCCTGTTTATCACCAATCATTTAACTATTGAAGACTGGGAACTTCGTTAGATAAGTAGAAAGGAAAAGTTGGGCATCCAAGATTAGGAGGCTTACATAAAAAGATAATGATGATGGTGAGAATGATAAATAGGCCAGATAAAGACTAAAAATACAATAAATTAGTAACTAAATGTCATCTCTTTGTATATATTTATGTAGTATTTTTTTTAAATAAGTCAATAGTGAGTTTATGACTTTCAGATATCATCAAATGAATACCAAGTTCGTTTGTTCCTTAACCATCCTCTCGATTTTGAGAGCAGGTCTGCTTACGTCGTCAGTCTTGAGGCGAGTGACTCATCGCAGAAACCGTTGAGAACTTTAGCGAGTGTAGCTGTAGCTGTTTGGGATGTACAAGATCAACCACCAGTATTTGTTAATGCCCCTTATTCTGCTACAGTACCGGAAAATACACCACCAGTAAGTGCAACTTGTTAAAACAAAATTCATTGAAAATCTGTCAGGTGTTTTTATCCGTGTAGGGGCGGAGAAAGAATACTAACCTCTGTGGCCGGGGTCGGCATGTCGTAAAAGGCGACAAAACAACCCACCCTAGCTACGTGGTAGGGCCTCAAACCCGTCTGGGTGGCGACCACCTTTGGTCTTAAGTATGCCGCCATGATAACCTTGTGTTGTGTTCCGGCATTAGTGACCCAAGTTTCTGTACCCTAATGGGACAGCAGCGTGTTCGCGATGCCACTGGCATTGCAAACACCTATAGGCGACGGTAACTGCTAAATTCTAAGCGGGCTGTTAGCCTGTCTGCTGTGCTACGCAATAAAAAAAAGGTGTTTTGAAACGAATTACGTAAGCAATGCAGACTGCTGACAGAAGGGAAAATAATTATTTTGCACTACAAACATTTTTTAAAGAAAGTTTTTTACACAATGTAATAATCTGAGAGATCACTTGTGTAAATATGCAGCAGTGTCGTAGACAGACACACATTTACAGTTCAGTATTTTGCTATAAGGAATCGACATAGTAAAATCGTATGTGTAGTATATTGTTGTCGCTTATATTTTACCCATCGTAATTTTGCCTTACATTAACTTATTTTACATTTTTCATGCATGATGTGGATTTCCCTAAAAATAACTTCTGCGATAGAAAAATATATATAATTGCTATACTCCGGATGCCGAGCAGGAAGAATTTCGGCCATTGACCTGTTATTATTTGTCTCTGCCACTCCCGCGTAAATATAATGCCGCTTTGCTCGCACAGAGCAATGACCGACGGTGGTCATTCAAACACACGTGTGTGTGAATGTGTGTGAATGTGTATTCACACACATTCACAGGTCAATGGCCGAAATTCTTCCTGCTCGGCGTCCGGAGTATAGTAAGCCATTTTTCGTAATATTATTTTTCCTCTTATAAGTATTACGCTTTCATTTTTGAGCATCAGGTAAGCTGTTGAAGTTTGACACAGTAAAAAATTTCTATGCGGCTTTCGTAATGATTTTCTTTAGTGACACTTTTACTGGCACAAAAGACACAACTTTTACGATTATCTAAAACTTAAATCCAAGTGGTCAAATAAGATATATTAATAAGTTTTGCGTAAAATACTTTTCACTCCTTTCATCTACTTTGAAAGCAAAAAAATATATACAATAAAAAATATTTTCATACTCGTTTAAGAATACAACTTAGCATTATCATTCATTTTATTCATCATTATTTATTTATCATTGTTGTTAATAATACTAATAATTTCAGAACAAAAGTATATTAGAAATTATAGCAAAGGATGGTGATACGGCAAATCAGAGACCAACTCTTTTGACTCTTGAAGGTGATATAGAACAGTATTTTAAATTGTTGCCTGATAGACCATTGGGGAGAGCTACACTAGTCACTTCCGATAGATTCATTGACAGAGAAAGTGATGTTGTTATGCAAAATGGGGGTGTATATAACTTTTTCATAAAGGTAATTATATATTTACTACAGACGCCTCTCGTCATCACTTGAATAGAAAATAATTAAAGAATATACTACTCGTTTCTAAAAGAGCTATCTTTAGATAAAAAATAAAATAGACCAATAATATTTGAGTTTGTAACTTATATGAAAGTATTTTTTCTCTAAGATATAAGTATAGACTTATTCATAACCCAATGGTGTGAAGTTCCCAAGAAGTGAATTCATGTTGGTCTATGAAGTGTCAGTGCATCGGGTTAATAGTGGGTACTGTTATATGTGGCACAATCTATGTGGGCCTACATCTACTATCGTTAAAATTTTGCATACCTACACGATTTTTTTTCAAGATAGTATGAACCCAACCATATGTGATATATATATATATTTTTTTATTATTTCAGGCTACAGAATTAATTAACAATGAAGTTCCATCAGATTTTACAGTTACTCCAGTTACAATTATAGTAACAGATATGGATGATCATGTTCCTAAATTTAATAAAGATCTATTTGATATTTCAATTCCTGAAAATATAGAAAACGGCAGCCCTATTCCAGGTCTATCGATATATGTTGAAGATAATGATATAGGTCAAAATAGTAAATATGATCTAAAAATTGTAAATGTGTTTAACTCTGAAGGTGTTTTTGACTTAAGTATAAACCATGGTGAAGGACGTACACCAGTTAGTATCAAAGTAAAAGATTCTTCAAAGTTAGACTATGATGTCGATGAAGATGATAAAAGATTATTTAGTTTTGATATAGTAAGCTCTGTTAATGGTTTAGATTTATCATCAGCCAGAGTTAATATAAAACTGCTAGACATGAACGATAATGCACCCGTTTTTGATGAATTAACTTACACGTTTAATGTCTTAGAAAATGCTATTATTGGCACTAAAATTGGTGATATTCAAGCGACTGATAAAGATTATGGAATCTTTGGTGAAATTGAATATACATTGACTGGTTTTGGTTCTAATTTCTTTAAAACAGATAGAAATAATGGTGGCCTGTATGTAAGGCAGTTATTAGACTACGAAAAACAAAAAAGTTACAGCCTAACGATTTTCGCGAAAGATGGAGGAGGAAAAGGCTCTACTGCTAGTATATTTGTTGACGTCATTGATGTTAATGATAACGCTCCAATGTTTGAATCAGCTGAATACATAAGGACTATCAGAGATGGTGCTACAAGTTTTGAACCTCAGTTAATAGTACGAGTGAGTAACAAACAGTACTTTTCGTGAATATTTCAATAAAATCTCAATACTTACCCCAGTGACTAGTGGCACTAATAATCTGTTCCAAATTAATAAAAATCAGTACCAATCTTGAAATTAGCAACTGCTACGACTTAGTATATTTTGTTATTACTGCAATCACTATATCAAATTATAATATTAACAAATATTAAAATTAGATATGATTAATATGCACACTCAGATTAGTGAAAAAATGTGTTTATTTTTGATAAGCTCTATTCTCACTTCAGCGATGAACTTAGTTTTACGCTCATTGTTCATTCTAGAAAAACAGTTATTGTCATAAATGATTTTTGAAACGGATATTTATGTTTTCCTTGAACAAATTTATATCTTATTGACTTGTTTGTTTAATTACAATTTACTAGATAATATTCAAAATTATTACATTATTTATTATATTCTCAGGCTACTGATGTAGATGGTCCGAGTCAAGGTGACGGAAAAGTTAGATATTCTTTAGAATCAGATAACAGTATCAGTCATAAAGGCAACGCATTCGCTATAAACGAAGAAACCGGAGAAATAACTATTATAGATAAAGTTGAAACTATGGATACACCACGAGGCCAGTATGAGATGATTGTGAGAGCTACTGACTATGGTAAGAGAAAAAGATATGTTGTTTAAAAAAGTAGTAAATTTGAGATATATTTTGTAGATAACTGCTTACCTTATATTTTCAACACGTTAACTATGGCATAGCTAAATAACTTTAGATAACTTTAGACTCTAAATAAATTTAGACTATTATTACATGAATTGTTTTTATTACATAAAACTTCTAAACCTAATTATCCTTTTTTTGTAGTATTTAATATTTTATATAATTATTTGGGGTGTCAATTGTATTAAATTGTTAAAATAAAGTTTCCCCATACGCCTTACCCCATTGCATTGCGTGACTAAATGATAGAATCATATTAGCTAAGATACCAATCATATATGCCAATAATATACGATATAATCGCGTATGCTACACAAAATTCTTGTTTTATTTCATTCTTTACGAGCTAACTATGCTACGAGTATTTATTATACACAAGTAACAAAATATTAAATTGTGATTTAGGTATACCTTCTCTCCACAATGAAACTCGTGTATATATCCGCGTCGGCGTACCTGGAAATCAACGTCCCACATTTAAAGGAAATTATCATCATTATAAATATACTGTTGCACAGTTTCCGGATACAACCGAAGATTTTACATTTGATATAAATCCTATGAACTATAAAGCTACTCTAAGAGAGGATGCTAAATCTGGTCAAAATGTCACAATGGTTATAGCAACTGATCCAGATGGACTTGATGATCTTCTAAGATATCGTATTATATCAGGGTCGAAAGACAACTTTGTGATAAATGAGAAGTAAGTAATGATTTTTTTCTTAGAGTAGGTATACAGTTTAGTAAAATAAACGCACTTTAATATTTTTTATGTTGCTTTTGCGGTTTTTTTTTTCATTTCTCAATTTTTGTGATATTAAAGATTAATTCACATTTCAGAACGGGTGTAATCACTGTATCAAATGACGCAAACTTGGATCGTGATGTAAATGCTGACAGATATGAAATTCTGATTTCGGCCGTAGATAGTGGAATACCAATACCAGAAACAGCTACCACAACCGTGTTTGTCACAATACTGGACGTAAACAATAAACCACCAAAGTTTAATATGAGTGAATCAACAACATACATTTCAGAAAAAACAAAAGTTGGAGACTTTGTTTCTAAGATGGTTGCTTATGATACTGATATAAATTCAAAATTAAAATATAGTTTTGCTGAACCGATTAAAGCTCTTTCTAAAGCAGGGGTACCGTTGAAACCAAATTCACCTTATGATTACAAAAACTTATTTCGAATAAATGAAGACACTGGGGAAATATTTGTTAACGGCAAGTTAGATTACAGTCAAGCAAGTATTGCAATAATGACAATAAAAGTTATCGATATAAATGCAGAGCTGAATATTGCAGACCAATATGCTATTACAGAACATACTGTATATATACAACCACATGCTGATAAAAACCCTCAGTTTACAAATCCTGGCTGGACTACAGCCAATCCTGTTATATATCAAAAAGTCAAGGAAGAACAGCCTATTGGTATAACAGTTCTCGTTTTAACAGCTGAAGATCCAGTATCAGGTCATCTGGTTTCTAATTTTAAAGTAATTAATTCTGAAACTGGCCTACTGCAAGTAGATCCTTTGAGTGGTCAAGTGGTTTTGACTAAACATTTAGACTATGAAGAACTTACTAACCCTAATTTAACACTAACAGTTAAAGCAACAAGTAATGACGGAAGTAAACATAGCACAGCCAAAGTAATAATTGAAGTTATAAACTTGAATGATAATCCACCAATTTTTGAAAAAGAGGTATATCGTCTTAAGATTTAACATTTTGTTTTAATTATACATAATATAATGCTTTACATTGTTAAAATTCAACAGTAACTACTTATTTTACAGCTTTATAAAATCAGTGTGCAAGAATCGGTCAGGTATCCCGAACAAATATTAACAGTTAAAGCAACGGATGCAGATGCTATCCTTACTGAGGATGACAAACTTAAAGGATTTTCTGATATCAGATACAGTTTAAGGGGAGAGAATTCTGATTTTTTCATCATCAACAATATCACAGGAGTGATTCAGGTAATTCTTAAGAGTTTATTAAAAAAGAAATAAAATAAATATAATTATAAACATATTATTTTATATCGAATTTTCTTTTAATATCGGGAAATCAAATGCAACCAGATCCAAAATGTTCAAAAATATCATTATCATTTGTAGGTCGCAGAAAATAAAACTCTAGATAGGGAACGCCAGTCCGTTTTACGGTTGGATATTGAAGCCGTGGATATGCCGGAAGGTGGTTCAGATAGACTTAAAACTACTGCAACTATATTGATCGACGTTTTGGATGTTGATGACAATGCACCAGTATTTGAGAAGAGTGTTTATACAGGTATAAAAATTAAATAAAGTTGAGTCAATAAATGCGGGAGAATTTGCATTTAATAAATACAATATTCCTGAGCTAAAACGAAAATCCAAATACCTTAACGTCTAAGAGCTAGTTGAAGGTAATCCTTTAATTGATTTATAATCGAGTCTAGACTCATACATTGTAAGTAGCTGGCTTTCATTGATGTAAGTTTTATGGATGTAAAATGAATTGAATATTTCAAATTTTACATAGTTTTTGAAATTTTAATACCATATATGTAAATCATATTATTTTGCATATTATTTATATGATATTATATTATTATAAATTTTTAGCAAAGGCCAAATAAATATAAATTTATTTAACCAAGTGTATTTAAAACAAATTTACGAAGTAACGAATTCCTATAACTATATTAAATTGTTAATTTTATACAGCTGTTGTTCCTGAAAATGTACCTATTGGT
This sequence comes from Malacosoma neustria, assembly GCA_963693495.1. Lineage (NCBI taxonomy): Eukaryota > Metazoa > Arthropoda > Insecta > Lepidoptera > Lasiocampidae > Malacosoma > Malacosoma neustria. The sequence continues at coordinate 1,747,548 of OY856378.1, read as the reverse complement.
ATAAGCGTAGTAAATATCACCGCAACAGATCCCGATGAAGGATTAGGAGGTGAAATCAAATATGAGTTTTTAGACGAAGGAGAAGCCAGTGGTAAGGATTTTTATACAAAATCACTTATTCATATAACAAAAAAACTTCAATATAGAAAAGAAAAACGTCAATTAATCAGAATTCAAACTCAAGCAGATCTGACACCCAAAGATCAAGCTTAAGAGCTAGAATTCGCTTGCATTTACCCGTTAAAATCATCCAAGTTATTAAGTTTGATGTTTAAAAATCTTTCCAAAAATTTATTCTAAATTATTATTAAATTAAAAACATAAACAGAAAAGGAAAAGTTTCTGAAGTTATGCAAGTCAGTATGCGAACCCGGACCGATCCGAAACCCAGAAACCCAACTGTATATGAGCTACAATCCGTTCAATATTTTGGGGTGAAATTATTAAAGTGTTAAAGTTAACTAAAGTTTACGAATTTAAAAATTTTCCAAAAACTATTTTAAAATTATATTAAACAAAATTAAAATATTCCACGAAGTAGAATCTTTATAAAGAAAAAGAAAAAAAAACTAAACTATATTTAAATGTATCAAAGTCGTATGTAACTCGAATATATATATAGGTATATGTATAAGTAATGCAATACAATCATTTAAAAATTACATTATAGATTTTCCTTTCCGTTTCATCGAGATTCAGATCACAACGATGCTAAATAAGTTTTCACTTCAATAAATATATCGAAATATCTTGGTAGCTTTTTTTATTGCTGGGGAACAGCATACAGGCTGGCGGCTCACTAGTAAGCAGTAACCGTCGCCTATAGATGTTTGCAACGCCAGGGATACCGCTAAAACTCTACCATCCGCATAGTAACGCTGGAATCTAGTCATGTATTGTATGTTTAGTCATGTGTCAGTAATGGCGGAACACAACATAAGGTAATTGTGGCGGTAAGTCTTATAGACCAAGGTAGGTCACCATCCAGACGAGCTTGGGGCTCTACCACGTAGCTAGGGTAATTGTTTTGCCACCTTTTACGATAGGCCAACCCCGGCCGCAGAGGTTAATACTCTTAATCCACCCCTGCACGAGGAAAAGTTATAATTAGGTTTATTTACTTCTCTTCATACACTTTCCTTTTTTCATATTGATCAGCGTACACGCAAATGCAATTAAATGTTTTTGCGTATATTTTAATTAAGATTCTCGTTTTGTTGAATACTAAATAAAAATATTTATATTGCCATTTTTATTTATAAAATTAATAAAACCAAAATATTTTTTTGATATCATTTAGGTCTTTTCACAATAGACCAAGATACAGGGGAAATTAAAACTCATAAAGACCTAACTGGCCGTGGTCGAACCGATCCATACAGAATATTAGTAGGTGCTACTGATGGAGGTGGCCATAGTGGGGATACATCATTATCTTTGTACATTGGAGATGTCAGCGCTAATGATGGTGTACCTAGATTTATAAGACCTGCTGTGGGTGAGGTACTTAGTGTTAGTGAGGTAAGAAGCTGTTGATATTGTATTCATTATATCTGCAAATTTTATGATATAAAAAAGAATTAAAACCCTAAAATCGGTTAATTTTGATGCAAAGTTTCGTATGAGATTTACACAACCAACTTCAAATGAGAATAATCATAGTAGGATAGTTCTTAAATAAAACTAACGCTGCGCACAAAAGGAATTATGTACCAAGAAAATAGGCATATTGCAAAAAAATTGTTCACTATAACACACACAAGACATGTAATTGTTCAATACGGTAAATTATTTATATAGTATAATACGATAAAGTACTAAGAAAAATATTATTTTAATAATGAAATTTTTATTGTATTACTATAGCTTACATTTATTATATTCTTAATGTTCATTATTTTAGAATGCGACTATCGGATCTCCAGTATACCAAGTGGTAGCCAGTGACCCAGACGATCCAACACAACCTTCAGGACAATTATTTTACTCAATACAACAAAACAACGCCGATGCTAAAATATTCGCTATAGGTAGGTAAATCTGTACTTTTTCTTAGGAAATTTTTTTCTTGCTACCAATAATTTTACTCATTCATTCGTACCTAATCAAGTTAATAGTTGTAAAATATATTAAACCTAATATACTTTTTCATTGCCAATTGGATAAATAAATATTTGTAACATTTATTTCACACAAATTACAAATTGATCAGTGGTATCAATTACAGTCGACTCTCGTTAATTCGAAACTTGAGGGACCCTTAAAATATTATGAATTATCGAGTGTTTGAAATATCAAATGGTTCGAAAATTTTGAGAGAAAAGAAATAAAACTTTCAATTATGTATTATTTATTAACTAACCACTATTCTTCAAACAATAAAAACAAATGACAAAAGTTGAGTCTATTATAAGAGTAAAAGTAACTGAAACATAACTAAACAAACTAATTCGTGCGGAAGTGTGTCGAATTAATCATTACAAAAACAAAAACTCGGGTACGATGATACAAGTTTGAACTTGTCAGTAACGGGCACACATACTCAACTCTATGGATTACTCGGGCTTGTTTATAAGAGGATCTGATCCTTTACGAATTATCGAGTACTTGACGCCAATGAGTACGAATTAATGCGTTGTTTTGTTACATAACGATGATTTTTTCGTTCGAATTACCAAGTGCATAAAAATGTATTGATTTAATTCGAAATATAAAAAAAAATTCTGGGAAACTCATGATAACTTTGAATTATAAAGAGGTTCGAATTATCGCAGGTTTGAATTAACGAGAGTCTACTACTGTATATTGAATATTTGAATTTGTTTTTTCAAAAATTAATTATTTTTATTATTACCCTGAATTACGATACAAAATTATTGAATATCGTCTTAGTGCTGTAAAAGGATATATATTTACCGATTGCCTTGAACCACTGATAACGAAGACCGCAATTAATGAAAAAAAGCAGAATCTAGAGTGTGTCCCAATACTAAGACCGGTAGATTTAATTTAATTTCTAAAAAAAAAATTATTATGTGCGATTCCGACTTGTATTTTTTCACTATCCCATAATTTATATATGAAATTTTGATGCTAATCATAATAAAAAGGATAATGAATATTTTAATAAAAATAACTAAATAAGATTTATAGTGACAACACTTTTAAAAATTTAATTTTAATTTAACTTTAATAACAATTTTCAGATCCACGTTCAGGCGTAATTACCACACGCCAAACATTAGATAGAGAACGTAAAGACTCATACACACTGGTTTTATTAGTCACTGATAGAGGACAACCACCTCAGCAAAGCACTAGAATCGTAACAGTTACGGTGAATGACGTAGATGATCATAAACCTCATTTTGGAAGAAGTCTCGTAAGTATTGTAATTACGAATTATTCTCATGTAGCATGCATGATTGACCATGCATGTCTGTCAAAATTAGATAAATAGTATTAAAAATGTTTTTTTTAATCTTTTGAATCAGATTACTGTTCTTAAATATTTGACCCTCATTACATGCTCAGAGGATCAACAGGTTTATAAAACGACCATTATACCAGTCCTATTTACACTGCTGTGAAACGTGGCCGATCCTAGAGTAATACCAGTAGGAACTGCGTATCACGGAGATGAATATACTGCGATAGATGTGTGGAGTGACGTGGAAGAACCGGATTAGGTACTTCTATGTTATATAATTGTGATATTGGACATTCATTTTTAGTATATACCATCAAACAGAAAACAAGAAAGAAAATATATATACAACTAGCAAAATGTCTGTGAACCAACTCTGGAGACTTCTACTAGAGTAATTTAGATAGAGTAGAAGTTTTCAGATCTAGGGAAATCTGCTGATGATATCTAAAAAGTTATGTTAAATTGAACACTTCATATTAATCTTTTCTTCCTTAGGATGATCCTCCTATAGTTTTGACTGTAAAAGAAGAGGTGCCTATTGGGACAGTTATTGGAGAATTACACGCAATTGATGAAGATATTAATGACAATGCTGCTATAGATTATGTCATTACAGGTATTTAAAAGTCATGCACGAATTAAATTATAATTGTATCTAATATATTTATTCTTAGAGATCTGGTAGTTAAATATGTTTTAATTACACAACCTTGGAGTAAGAACCTTAAAGAATACAATTATTTAGGGAACTTAAAGCATTTTGTTACAGGCGTGAAATTTTTATAACTGAGAAATTTTTTATTACTAGTCCTCAGTAGAAACCTTCTTTTGGACGTGTGACTGAGCAAAGTTGTCCCATTTTACGACTTAATGGGAAGGCGATAGGGTATTTTTTCCGTTAACTGAAACCACACAGTTACCAATTATATAATTTTAAAATCTAACTCACGTTTGACTCTTTAATCTTGAGTTGAGTCCGGAACCATGTGTAGGCATTCCGACTAGCCTCGTGAAAGCCACATTCAGGGATTTTGCAGACCGCAGTCAACAACAACACTGGCTGACTAGAATCGGTCTGGAACACTCCAAAAAAATTTTGGGATCCACGTACAAAGCACGAGGATCCATCTGGAACATGAGCATAGGGCAAATACGCTACTTGCTTGGAGCCTTTACTGGGCACTGTGGAACCAACAACATGCTCATGAAGATGGGTCTAACCACGACACCCATGTGCAGGTTGTGTGGGGAACATACAGAACGCATGGAACAACTACTGTGTACATGTGATGCATTGGCCAGGAGGCGAATGAATCTTTTGGGGGTAGGATATCCAACACCGGAAGACTACAGGCTCCTATCTCCATACCTCATTGTTAGGCTCATGAAGCAAATTTTCAATGAGATTGGAGAGGAGTGATTGCTATCTAGGGGAACACAAAAGATCCCATTGGGTCGAAGTGTCCGAGATGTTTCTCGGCCCCAAAAATAAGATAAGATAAGATAGATGTAAAGTTCTTGTAACCACAGATGTTTTAAATGATAAAAACTGCGCAATTATCCTTGTGTTTTATTTTTATTTATTTTAGCTGGAAATGAATTCGAACTTCTGACACTAGAAAGAACAAATGATAGCAAAGCCCTAATATTAGCTGCAGCGAGACTTGACAGGGAAGAAATAGCTAAACTACTTATAACTATCAAATGTTTTAAATATGGTCTTAAACCAAGCTTCAACAAAGTTTATAATAGACTGGTGAGTAAGTGCAAATCGGCCCAATGAATCAATTTTTTAGAATTAGATTTACATATAGTATTTTTCTTCTAAAATATAAGAGTTTTGAGGGCTATTTCTATAGACGAAACCAAAAATGAAATCAACTAGTTCTTAGTGAATTACGACAACCAATTTTCATACATGTTTGAAACATAAATTTAGTAGTTAAAAATTATAATTTCTAGTTTAATCTTAATCTGTTATAACATTTATTTATTGTTTTACATTTAAACAAATTGGTCTTAGTTAAGTTCAGTGAGCCATCTTTTACATTTGCTTATGGCATATAGTTTGGTTACACATATTGGTGATTTCCGTGTGCAGGGTTCTTTATCACATTTTCCTGTTATACTAAGACTTGTTGACAATTACTTTTTTATATTTTTCCGTATAACAACTGAGAAAAAATGTCTAAAACTTGGTTTACATACTACTTGATCACCATATTCACAAATGTATAGAATAGAAACAAAACGTGCCCCTACATTACTTACGTTAGGTTATCAAAGCAAGATACACACATCAAAAAAGTCTAAGCAACATGTACTAATTTAAATTTTAGGATGTTGGATGAGCCGCTGTATGGATGAACTTCCTGAATGCGCCTGAGCCTTCTTGTATCAGGCCTAAACCCGAATCGCGACTCATCGGAAAACATAATTTTATCCCATTGTTCCTGGGTCCATGTTCTGCGTTCCCTACACCATTCATTTCGACGAGCGCGATTCCCGTGACGTATCGGTGGGCACCTAATTGGGCGTCGAGCTCGTAGGCCGTACTCATGGAGTCGATTTCGCACAGTTTGAGGACTTACATCAACACCACTTGAATTTTGTAGCCTCAAACTTATCTCTCGAGCGGTTAACATCGGCTGGCGTCTTGCAGTCAGTTGTATGTACCGGTCTTGCCGAGTGGTTGTAATCCTTTTACGGCCTGGATGCCGTTCAGTGGGTTCCCTTGTATTATTGTAGCGCTACCAAATACGACAAATAACACTTCTATGAATGCCAAAATGCCGAGATACCTGAGATTGATTACTTCCCGCTTGCAACATCCCTACAGCTCTTTGCATTTCATTTGCTGTCAAATAACGTCGCTCCATGACGTAAAGAATATCTAACAATTCAATTTTGCCGCTAACTTTATTTAAATGGTTGGTAAAATTATAAAATCAAGACTAAACGTAGCAATAAAAACGCACTTAAATTCAAATAAATTCCCTTTCATTTAATTTTCTGAAAAAAACAAAACATAATCGAATTATTTTTTTATAACCAGCCAGTATGTCATCAATAGCAAAAAAATTTACATACCTACGCACTTTGAGTGAGTAAAGACTTAGAAATTAATTAGTATATATGGTAAATTTGTAATATCATGCATGTTGCTTAGACTTTTATGATGTGTATCATCATCATCATCATCATTTCAGCCGGAAGACGCCCACTGCTGGACAAAGGCCTCCCCCAAAGATCTCCACGATGATCGGTCCTGCGCTGCCCTCATCCAACCTATCCCGGCGATCTTGACCAGATCATCGGTCCATCTTGTGGGGGGCCTACCAACACTGCGTCTTCCGGTACGCGGTCGCCATTCGAGGACTTTTCTGCCCCAACGGCCATCAGTCCTTCGAGCTATGTGCCCAGCCCACTGCCACTTCAGTTTTGCAATCATCCGGGCTATGTCGGTTACTTTGGTTCTCCTGCGAATCTCCTCATTTCTAATTCGATCTCGCAGGGAAACTCCGAGCATAGCCCTCTCCATTGCTCTCTGAGCGACCATGAGCTTTCTCATAAGGCCCATAGTTAGCGACCACGTCTGCGTTCCGTATGTCATCACTGGCAACACACATTGGTTAAAAACCTTCGTCTTGAGACACTGCGGTATTTGGGACGAAAAGATTTTACGGAGCTTCCCGAACGCTGCCCATCCGAGTTGGATTCGACGAGTGACCTCTTTCGCGAAATTGGACCTGCCTAACTGGATCGTTTGACCCAAGTAGACGTATTCGTCAACAATTTCGAAAGTACAGTTCCCAACTGTTACGGAGGTAGGTGCGACATGGACATTAGACATGATCTTCGTCTTGTCCATGTTCATTTTGAGACCTACTCCTTGGGAAGCTGTATTGAGGCCATCAAGCATATGGCTTAAGTCTTCCATGGTTTCAGCCATGATTACGATATCATCTGCGAATCTAAGGTGAGTGATGTACTCACCGTTAATGTTGATGCCCAGTCCGTTCCAGTCCAGAAGCTTGAAGACATCTTCCAACGCAGCAGTGAACAGCATCGGCGATATGACATCGCCTTGTCTGACTCCCCGCTGCAGTCGGATAGGCTTCGAGTTCTGATCCTGGAGACGGACTGACATGGTGGCGTTTTCATACAAACACTTCAACGCTTTGATGTATCGATAATCAATGTGGCACCTCTGGAGAGACTGAAGCACCGCCCAGGTCTCGATCGAATCAAAGGCTTTCTCATAGTCCACGAACGCCAAGCATAGTGGCTGGTTATACTCCTCCGTCTTCTGTATAACCTGCCGCAGCGTATGTATGTGGTCTATGGTGCTAAAACCTTTTCGGAATCCGGCTTGTTCGGGAGGTTGGAAGTCGTCAAATCTGCGCGCGAGACGATTCGTGATGACCCTTGAAAACAGCTTGTAAACATGGCTCAGAAGTGATATCGGTCTAAAGTTCTTCAAAAGGGTTTTGTCGCCCTTTTTGAAGAACAGCACCACTATACTTCCGTGCCAGGCCTGCGGCGTTTTGCCATCGAGGATGACGGAATTAAATAGCTTCTGGAGGATTTTAAGCACAGGAGTACCACCAGCTCTCAGAAGCTCGGCTGTAATTCCATCATCACCCGGCGCCTTGTTGTTTTTAAGCTGTTTAAGGGCTACACTAATCTCGTACAGACTGACGTCTGGGATATCTACGGTGTAGTGTCGGGTTAATTTAGCTCTTGGGTCTTTAGCATTGTTGTTAACAGGTGCCCGTGTGGTCGTGTATAGCTGTCCGTAGAACTTCTCGACTTCCCTCAAAAGTTCGGGTTTAGACGAAACGACCCTGCCGTCGTCGGTCTTCAGCTTCGTCAGTTGGCTCTGCCCAATAGACAAGTCTCGTGCGAATACTTTAGAGCCCTTGTTACGCTCTATAGCCGCCTTTACACATTCTGTGTTATGGCGGCGGATATCGCGAGTCAAGGACTTGGAGATCTGTCTATTTAGCTGCCTATACTGGGAAGCATCGTCCGGGGACTGAAGGGTCATTTGACGTCTCACATCCATCAATTTGAGAGTAGAATCTGAGATTTTTCCGGTTCTTTTTGAACGGCTGGCCTTGAAGAATTTAGACCCGGCCGTTTGAACAGCTTCCACGAACCTGTTATTATACTCGTCCACGTCATTTAATCATGATGTTATGATGTGTATATTATGTCTGAATTTAATAATTGTTTTAATCTACCACAGGATCCATCAGAAATTCAAGTGCTTATTAAGATCTTAGATATAGATGATCATTTACCAGAATTTGAGAAAAGCAACATGACTGTTGGGGTCAGACTAAACGTGCCAATAGATACTGTAATTGCAAATGTCAAAGCCATAGATAGAGATCCAAATGCAAAAATCATCATGTATAATATCGTTAATATGAGTTTTGAATCACCTATTAAAACCAAATCCTTAAATAATATAACATCTGTTATTGTTTTAAATAATATAACTGGTGATTTGAAGATTATGAAAAATTTGATCCACTATGCCGATGGAATATTCAGGTAAGATCTGGATTACCATGTAAAATATAGTTATGTAAGGTGCCTACATTTCTTCTTATACGATGCTTCGTGCCACATCTATGCAAATTTATGAAAAAAATTAGTTGATATATAACTGAATATTAATAAATTTTTATTTAATTTCTACGAAATTCAATCAAGTGTTTTTTTTTAAATAATGAAAGGCTCATAAACCTAATTTATACCACTAACCTTGGGATCGGATTGGAGTTTGTTTCTATATCACATGAAGGATTCGGCTTCCTCACAGCGCCATTCGTGGTATATTATGAAGTTTGTTTCTTACTAACTAACATAATTTTATCAGGCTGGTGATCCGTGCTAACAATTCCCACGACCCTGAGAGATTCAGCGACATTTTAGTAGAAGTAAGTATAAATGAAATTTGATTCAAACATTACAAATATTTTGTTTGGGTTTTAATTAAAATTATTAGCTTCAATAAATATTTAAAACTATCATATCACTATCCTTCATTGTAGGATGAGTAATAATAAAAAATAAAGTATAAGGTAATAAAATATTTTAAATGAATTAAATACCACATCAATTGCTAAGATATATTTCACGGGCAGCATAGCACAAAAATTGAATTTTCTAGTCATTTCTTTAAAAAAATTAGTTAAATATTTAATACATTTTCTGATAACACTTTTGTATTATTTTCTAATAAATTACCTTTTTTTAGGTCGTCGTAGTAAGAGAGAGAGATCTACTCAGACTTGTAATGCCAGGTGGGACCAAGCAGAGGTATAACTCACTGCGGGATCGGATGTCAGCCGCTCTTGCGCAGAAAGGTCTGCGGATGCAGCTCCATGATGCTAATACAGCATTTCATGCTAATCTTGGGTAAGAGGAAAGCCTATATAAAGTGGCAGTTTTTTTTTTCATTTCACATCCTAAATATTATATTTTTTTTATTACAAAGGCGCGCCAACATCAAGGTATATAATTAGTTAACATGAATTTTTTAAATATCCAGGACATTGTACACGGCGTTAATCATATTATTTAAATAATAATCTGATTTTTTTTTTATTTAGATCGGACAGCATGTTTGCTGTGAGCCGTCAGCCTGTTGGCTGACTTAGAATTTTGGCCCAATTAGAATTTAGCAGTTACCGTCGCTTATGGGTGTTTACAACGCCAGTGTCCCATAAGGGTACAGGAACTTGGGTCACTAATGCTGGAACACAACACAAAGTTATTATGGCGGCATACTTAAGACCAAAGGTTTCGTCATCCAGACGGGCTTGGAGCCCTACCACGTAACTAGAGGGGGTTGTTTTCTCGCTTTGTGTGGGTTTTACGACAAGCCGACCGCAGTTGCAGAAGTCAGTATTCTTTCTCCGTCCCTGCACAGATAATACATAATATTTTTTTATTATAAATTATGTTATAATAAACAGTTCAGTTAATTGTAATACCTTGTTTAATATTTATAAGTTACTTGTGTCAGAATAAAGAATAAGGCTATCTCATCACTTTCTGATGATAATTTTCCAGTAATCCGTTGTATAGCCTGATTTCTTTCTACTAGGCCCTGCTTCCAATTCAGAAAAATCGATTCCGGCGAAGCTCAGACCCCAAAAGCAATGAAAGCAACAATCAGATCACTAGGAATCGAGTTACAGGGTATATTAGAAAACTTTAATGTCCACAACATCACCAACTGTGGCGTTTCGCGGACAAAGCATTCGACAGCGCAGCATGCGCTACTAATCTTGGCCGGAATATTGCCTGTGGCAGCTTTTATAGCTACACTCGTATTGTGTTGTATGCATTCAAATGGTAAATATATTTATAATTCTTATACTTTTTTTATAGCTAGAGTTCAGCAGACATGCAAACGACCCACCCTAGCAGGTGGTCACCGTTGCCTATGGACGTTTTCAACACCAAAGACATTACAAACACGCTGCCGGCCTCGAAGAAGAATGTTCTAATTGTGTTAATGAGGCGGTACATGATTCCACTAACTTTACTATCGCGTTACCTTCAAATACACTCTTCACACTTAAGTTTTGGCTTGATTTACAAATACACAGCTCTAAATTATACTTTTTCCTAACAATAATAATAATAATAATAATTTTATTTGCTAAACATGTTTACAATACAATGACCACATTTGATATACTACATTTCATTTGGTTAGAAAAATAAATAAAAGGATTGTTTGAACCCCACGCGTGTTGATAATTAATATTTAATAAGATATTTTTTGTAACTAGCTAATGTCACCATTCCTTCACTGTGTTTGTTCATACATACATATATATTAAAACTATAAAAATTAATTCGTAATTGAACGAGATAGGCCATGGTTCATTTTCAAGGACACAACCTTCAGCAATGAAGAATTCGACCGTAAAGAAGATATATTTGTTATGATATAATATATGGAATTTCGTTTAAAAAAATATTACTGACATATTTAATTATTTGACGATCTATTCGTACTGCTTAGTACATGACAAATATTTGCTTTTAATATCATGTTAAGCGATATTCTATTGACTGAGATGTTTTAATTATTCAAAGATTGCTGTAGATTTAACGTTTTACCCTTGCTTAATCTATTATTTAATATTTGTTTTTTAATAATAATGACCGCTAATTACGTCTGGTGATTTTGATTAATTTTAATTATTATAATGCTAATGAATAAGATAATTGAAAACATTATAAATATGGAAATTGTCTAAACGTAAAAACAAAATCCGGGCACGTGTGAATTGTTTTTCTACTTTAAATTTACAACTTATTTTAGATCGGTAATAATGGTCAAGTATTTTAAATTATTTGTTCTCTTAAATTAAAAAAAGTTGTGTTTCTCTTTTATCGAAAAACTCTAAATGTTTTCTTTGGCATTAACATTTGCCGATTGTATTGTAAAATTCAGATTAGGAAAGAGAAACTATTTTTACAATTTTAAGAGTTGCATGTTACTTTAGGAATACAGAAATAAATCCGGGTCTGGTGAGGCTGAAGGACCGTATAAAGAAAGGCGCGGCTTAGGTCTTGAAAGATGGTAGCCGCGGTGCGTGAAACATAGATAGTGCAGGTTTAATAATTAGCGTGGAAAGGAAAGGAGAGGGAAATACCCAGCAAGTCAGAAATAGCAGCGACTCACCTGAGGTTCTCCGATCTGCTACCTTCCACAGCTGGTTCTGCGGTTTTGGAGTCTAGGCCTTTATAAGCGGTTCACAATAACACACATATAAAAATTCGTGCGGGTTTAACCAAGACTCAACGGTACGTGACGTTGATGCGAGCGCTAGCCAAAAAGAGGGCGGCGCAACATCTAAACTAACTTTCGGGTAGGCAGGAAGGATAGGATGAAGCGCCTAACAAGTCTGTGTCACAATACTCGATTTTTATATATATTATTTCTTGTTCTAGCTAAGAAACGTACCAGATCAGCTTTGTTAATACAGAGGGAGCCTCCACCAGTTCCAGCAAGCAATATATCAGCACCCACGAGGTTGTATGCTGAGCCGCTCTACACCACGTGACCATTTGTGACCATTTTGAAGAAAGTTTAGAGTTTTGTTATATTATCAATTTTGTATTGCAGTGTTTCAAATTATTATATTGTCTGATTAACCAAAATTATCTCTGTTTAAGAGAAGAATAGAGCCTTTCTATGTCTCAAAAGGCGAGACACTAATTACCCGTTTTTATGGTTCTAATATATTTCGATCTATTAAAACTAAGTTTAGCCATATCTAAGTTACTTTGTAGCTTAATTATTCTTGTATATATAATTGACATTAGATTGGTCGCCGGTATATACTTGACAACCAATCTAGAGGTCCTGGATTCGAATGCCACGGTGGCACGTGCCGCTTAGGAAGTATTCCTTGCCTAATGTAGGTACATATTTTAATTGACATGCAAGGACGGTGAAGGAAATCATCGTAAGGTAACCTGCATACTGAGTTCATCAGGTATGTGTAACCCACCAACCCGCCTTGGACAAGCTTGGTGGGTAATATTCCGTTGAACAAAGAGTGTCTCACAATAAAATAAATATATCCAAATTGCATATTTACATGTAAATACTAAAGTGGTATTCAAATAATGACGTGCAAAAGGTAATTTACTGATTAAATATAATACAGATAGATATAAGCTTACGTGTCCTGGTGTCGAGACCGCTTTTAGACAAACGTAACGTAAAACGCCCTCAGACCGTTGGACCGATGACTTGTGAAAGGTTGGGCTGGGGCTCGATGGGAAAAACAAAGAACTGGGATTTGTGACGCACACTTGGGGAGGCCTATGTTCAGCAGTGGAGAATAATTTGCTGATGACATATGCTTAAAAACAAAAGCCTTCGAGCATTGCGTCCTGTCCATAATAACGTATGATAACCACTTTACTACCGATCTTCCAAATTTACGAGAACCAGCCACTGCTCCAGGCACTGCGTGAAGAGCCTAATGAGTCGTGGCTCCAGGGCGTTCTAGTATGTCGTCTGGTCTGGGGGCGGTTCTTCCCTTGCAGTCTTAGTAAATTAGGCCCCAGCTCCTTCTCGGGATCACCCGGGCACCTCTATGTCACTCACCGCGCTAAAACTTGCTAGAAGCACGGCGGTAGGACTTTCCTTGTTACCAAAGTACCTAAAGGTAATATTGATGATTCGAGGTTGCTATTATAATGAGTGCCTGAAATCAAGTAAACTCAATTTCAATTTAGCGCATAAACATTTTTATGCTTTTAGAATTACTTCAATATGTCACAAAAGCTAAAACCTAAATCCTGTAAAGAAAATTTAAATATTGACTTAAGGAAATAATTTTAAAAACGGCTCTTATTAGTCAATCTACCGTAAAATATTTGTATTTTGGGTCAGTCTGTGGTCATAATATCTGACAATTATTCCCTAAAAGGTACTATCGTATACGAACTAGACGGCTATTAGACGATAGTTAACAGCATCTCCCGGGCTTCAAAGAAAAGTTTTAGATCAAACATGTCTTGGAAAATATAATGACAAGATAATACTCATCAAATAAATCAGCATTGTAATATATACAATAATTTTGTAAATATTAATACTCATTCATGTCTTATAGATATATAAATATAAGAATGTTGTTCCCTACGCGTTCTGTTATCAGAAACAATAGTTGCAAATGTATTTTGTACAAGTGTCATGTGTTGTTATTATGTGATAATAATGTAAGAATCTTAATATCTAAGTCAAATTTTTCTTTAAAAATTTTTTAATTACAAAGTTTATTATACCAATATTACTCCTAGTAATATACTTAATATATTTAGGTCGTTAATTACCGGAAAGCCTGCAAAATCAGCCATGCCTCTGGCGGGGACAATAGTCATAGAGATTATGTTATGTTTTATATATTAAGTATTTAGATATTAGGAAATAGATACCGTGTATTAAATAAAAAATAAATTATAATTAGGTTTAATTAAATATAATAATATAATATTGTAAAATAAATATTGTGTTTTAATAAAATTATTTCGATAAAAGATATTTTGAATTTAACTCTAAGGTTTTTCCCAAATTTCATTTGTTAAGTGTTTATGCCAAAGTGGGTTGACAGGTTTCACATGCGGGTGATCTCAATAGGAAGGTCTCAAGATTTATTTCTACCTTGCCGGCAAGTAGCAATTATGATATGCAATTAGGCGAGAAAATACCTAAAAATTGCATGACATCTCCGATTGTAATTCTATTTAGCTTACCACATACCTTGGCTTTCCCTTGTGTTCCACCACCACATATGTTCCTGATAACCAATGAGTACTGTCGCCTCTGAACAGCACGTGAAGGGAAAACATAATACATACATATAATCACACCTCTTTCCCGTAGGGGTAGGCAAATACCACTTCTTTCCACTTCACACACGATCCTTACATACTTGTTTCGCTTCGTCCATTTTCATTATTCCCTTCATACATGCCCTTCGGTTTAGGGTACTCTTGACCTGGCCTTTTTTCAAGACGTCCCTGATCTGATCTCGAAACGTCCGCCTAGGTCTACCCCTTCCAACACTTCCAATTACACTCGCCATAAACACTTTTTTCGTCAATCGTTCTTCATTCATTCTCTCAACATGGCCAAACCATCTCAGCATACCTTTCTCAATTTTTGTCAATACATCTTCTTTCAGACCACAACGTTTCCTTATCTCACTATTTCTTATCCTGTCACTCAGTTTAACTCATATCATACTTCTTAACGCTCTCATCTCAACTGCATTTATTCTGCTTTCATGTTTCTTCTGCCATACCCAACTTTCACTTCCGTACATGAGTGTCGGAACCAACACCCCCTCATGCACAGCCAGACGAGCCTTGTTAGACACCTTCCGACTATTTTAATTATAATGCTTTAATAATATAGAGATGAGTAAGGAGTTCTGTTGATGATTTAATATGATGGTTTTTATGCTTCGGTTAATATTTATTGTTCACTGTAAACAAAAGGTCAGTATGAGATCAGTTTATAAAATGGCATAAGTGTTAATTGGACTAATGATGTTCTTAGATTTAAAGCGGATCTTTAAAGCTATGTAATTCATGTTTAGATATGTTAATTAGATTTGACTTTGATAGTGCATTTTTTGATACTGATACTTTTAAATGTTTTACCGTGTAGCTAGACTTGCTCAAGAGGAAATTTACCTTCTTCTTTAGGAAATATTTGCTTTTGGCTGCGAGGAATTCAGAAGATTTGTGAGACTCTTTGAGCCTACTCACCAAAACTTCCATAGTATAGAAACACACACGACACTCTATTGTGTCAATCTAAAAATTAAAAAATTAATTTTGAAGCATTAGAGAATTCAGGGAAAGGGATTAGTCTTATGTACTATATACAAGATAATAATAAATAGATAAATAATAATATGTTTGGACATTTTACACAACGCCATCTAGTCCCAAACTAAGTTGCATAGCACTTATGATATGGGTACTAGACAACTGATATACAACATTTATACTTTTCTTTTGTAAATAAATACATATTATACAGAAACACACATACGCTGGTCGGGAATCGTACCCGTGACCTCCGCGAGCGTACCGACGTGCGTTATCCGTTAAGCCAAGAGGTTGTCGCCAAGACGTAAATGAAATATGTCTACTTTACAAGGTTATATACAAAATTCAGTTCGTTTAAATTCCACAACATCTAAAATTTCACAAAGCAAAACTATATACAAGGCTTAGATTACTCCAGGTCTTCTAAGGTGTATGCGGAATAGCGACAAGATACATTACAAACTAAAAAAAGGTTCTAGAAAAGAAATTATTTCTACTACTTACCAAAGGCATCGTAATTTTCTGAAAAATGTAAGGAAGCATATGAAAAAGAACAATTCCAAAGAATAAAACCATTATGGAAAACTATCTATCTTCTACGTGGTAGGGCCTCAAGCCCGTCTGGATGGCGACCACCTTTGATCTTAAGTATGCTGCCATAATAACCATGTGTTGTGTTCCGGCATTAGTGACCCAAGTTCCCGTACCCTTATGGGACAGCAGCGTGTTCGCGATGCTACTGGCATTGCAAACACCCATAGGCGACCCATGGACCGTCAGCCTGTCTACTGTCCTACAGGAATAAAAACAAAAAGAAAATCGTGAACTTTAACACCATAACCACCTCTTCTCAAGAGCTTCTTAGCTTATTTTACTCTGCCCAAGCCGATGTTGACTTCTTTTCCAGCGCTGGTCCCACTTTAGACAATAAAACAAGGCTAAACGTTTCTTTGCATTTAGATAATGTCCATAATAAATATTTCAAAGTACATACTATGAATAGACATAACATTAAAAAAGTGTTTACAGAATGGCGATTATCTCTGAACTATAATAAAACGGAATCTCTTATTGAAATATTCAAAATTTGAAAAACGAAGCAATAAACTTCGTGATATTTTATTTAATTATAATTTGTTATAAGTAAATTACTAATCATATAACGCATTTGGTTTTTTGTTACACAAATTCACATATATATAGTACTTTTGTAATATACTTTCTACCTGTTACACTTTTACATGTACTCGTTTGTACTCTCTTTTAAGTTTTGAGAGAAAATAAAGGTTTTTTTCATTTCATTTTCATTTCAATCAGGGATCGACGGGGCGATGCAAAATAACACACGCTCTTTCTGCCTCGCAACAATGGTACGAGGTGTGGAATCTAGGGAAACCTCATGGGTCATAACCAAAGTTTAACTACACCTACATATTTTATTTTGCCTCTATGGTCGAGAAAAAGAATAATCACAATGGCACGCTTCTCTTAGGGGGAACGAAGAATATATTTGCTTCGTTTGACCAAGGTGGTTGGCGAAATACATACATCGGTGATCTCGGTATGCCGGTCACAATTATATAACAGTATAGCGGCACAAGAGGCAGCTTTATTGTCTAAAACAATATTTTCCCATTGACATAGCTCATGTAATATTCAGTAGGTAAATTTATATTAAATGTTTCATTTTTCTTCCATTATTATTAATTTATATCTTAATTAACATAATATAATTAGGCTATTATTATAATTTACAATGTCAATTTATTAATTATTCATAATTATTATGGTCACTTAATAATTATGAATATTTTTAATTACAATACGGTCATATAACCTTATGGTACGTGGTAGCCAAGTGGTGGTAGCCATACTCAGACATAAAATTAGATTCATGGGATTGATCCGAAGATATGATTCTATTTAGTTCATCATCATGGTCTACTGCACCTAATTCTTCGACATCTAATTTAAAAACAGAATGTTACCCATTCTTTACTTTCTTCTTTACCATTCTCTACTTCTTATGATGGCTCGTAAATAACGAAAGACAGATTCTACAAGCGTATCACAAAAAGCCATTTCCATGCGTCAGTCACATTAGGAACAAAAATAAATAATTAATGTTCAAAGTTTTTCATACTCTGTCATTAAAAATACTTTCAAAACTATCAATTGAATAAAATATAACTGTTTAAGACGAGATAGTCGCTATTCAATTCGTGCATGCACTTTCTACGTGGTTGGATAGCGAACTGGGACCTTACATCACAAATATTTTATTAAGGCGAAGTAATATAATAAAACTTCACATCGTCGCAAATCGTGATTAAATACGGAATCAATTTCTATTTAGAAGAATACAACCACAATAAAGTTTTTTCATAATAATCGGCCCTTTTGATTCATAGTGTGGCATGCACGTCATATACAATTTTTTTGACGAATTTACTTATTCTTCCAATGTCGTTTTTTTTTAATACTGTAGGACAGCAGACAGGCTGACGGCCCGCTTAGAATTTAGCAGTTACCGTTGCCTATAGATGTTTGCGATGATATGGGGTACCGCGAACACGCTGCTGTCCCATAAGGGTACAGGAACTTGGGTCACTAATGCCGGAACACAACATAAGGTTATTATGGCGGCATACTTAAAACCAAAGGTGGTCACCATCCAGACGGGCTTGAGGCCCTACCACGTAGCTAGGGTGGGTTGTTTTGTCGCCTTTTACGACAGGCCGACCCTGGCCGCAGAGGTTAGTATTCTTTCTTCGCCCCTGCACGGATAGTGGTCAAACATATATAGTTTTAAAGTCCACGTTGTTCTGAAAAGCGACAGGTTTAATATAGTAATAACAATAGAGAAATATGTACAATATTGATTGAATTCTGTGATCCTGAGGATAACACAGAAAATGCTGTTTAACTTATTACAATATAGTTGAAATGTACTGTCAGTGAAATAAATTATACGAAACGTTTTCTAGGTATGCACGTTAACGTACATATCGTCGGTGTATGAAAACAGCCAATCTTTCAGCCATTTTGAGTAATCATAACATGCATAGTATTCCTTTCCTCCAGTATAAGTTCAGCATTGTGAACTGATAATATAATCATCATCATCATCTTTGCGTTGTATCCCGGTTGCAGCCCAAACTCTCGCTTCGGCGCCCGGGGTCCGCTTTCCGACTTTTTCTTCTCCACTTCGCACGATCTTCAGCATCCCTGGTAGTGAGCCCATTTGGTACGCATATCACCCTTTACAACGTCAAGCCAGCACTTTTTGGGTCTACCCCTCCTGCCGGGGCCCGGCGGAGGCGGCATGGCCAGACATTTGTTACCCACGTAAGCATCCGGTTGCCGTAAAACGTGGCCGTACCAACGGAGCCGACACTCTTGTAATTTATCCGCA
Organism: Malacosoma neustria; assembly: GCA_963693495.1. Taxonomy (NCBI): domain Eukaryota; kingdom Metazoa; phylum Arthropoda; class Insecta; order Lepidoptera; family Lasiocampidae; genus Malacosoma; species Malacosoma neustria. The sequence goes on along the minus strand of OY856378.1, from coordinate 1,728,310 downwards.
ATGTCACGGACATGAAGTCTACCGTGAATGCGGGAGTTCCTAACGCGGTCCTTCCGCGTCACTCCACATATCCACCGCAGCATATTCACCTCCGTGACACGCAGTTCTTGCTTGTGTCGCTCCAACACCGGCCATGCTTCAAAACCGTATAATATAATTACTGGAAATTACATTATATTGTATACCCTAGTCTAATCAAATTTGACATTAACTAGATTGTCTAGTTAATTAATAAGGTAAAAATTTTGGATTGATTATAACTAAATTAAGCTACTTTGTTTCATCGTTTTAAGTGTTTGTGATATGTACATCGGCGCCTTAACAAACAGACATTATACCATGAATGGTTGAAAGTAAAATTGTGCAACAAGTATAGACAGAACACTTTCAAACTCGACACGCAACGCAATGGCTATAGAAGTATTTTTTTACGTATTAATATCTTTAATAGTGATATGCGGACTATTGGGTGGAATGTTTATCTATTTAATAACAGTATTGATAGTCGGATTTAGTATATTTGGATTGTACCAGAAAAACACAAATAAATTCTGTGATTCAAGGAGAAGACTTGAAGGCAAAACGGTTGTAGTCACAGGTGGAACAGCTGGAATGGGCATTAAAATTGCTACAGATCTGGTAGCACGTGGAGCCAAAGTCATTATCTCGAGTCCGTTTGAAAATGAAGCTGCTAAAGCAATAAAATACATTACAGAAAAGGCTGAGGAAGATAACATTGTATACAAAAAGTTAGATTTGGCATCGTTTAATAATATAAGAAAGTTTGCAACAGACATACTTTCTACAGAAGACCGGCTCGATATTCTAATCAATAATGCGGGAATCAATGAGGGAGATGTATTAACTGACGATGGAATCAACAAAGTAATGCAAGTAAATTATTATGGTACTTTCTTATTGACTCTACTTCTTTTACCTTTATTGAAAAAAACTGGAAATAAAGAGTTACCTAGCAGAATAATAAATACAACTTCCCTAATGCGTAAATTTGGAAGTGTAGATTTTGAAAATATGAACAAAATTGGCAGATATCGTTGGCAAACCAGATCATATGCAAATAGTAAACTATGCGTATTGTATTTTACTCATACATTAGCAAAAAGACTGGAAGGATGTCATGTAGTGGTTAATTGTGTAGATCCGGGAGCAGTAGGAACCAAGATTCTCAATACAGCAGCCAAGGGTGTGTTTGGACAGTTTTTAATATTTTTGACCTATTTTCTTTGTAAATCTCCATGGGAAGGTTCTCAAACGGCCCTGCATGCTGTGTTGGATAGAAAAGCAGCAAAATATTCTGGAGAGCTATTTCAAAATTGCGAAATATCCAAATCAAAAATAACCTATGATGAAGGTACTGCAGAAATACTTTGGAAAGAATCAATAAAATTAGTGAAGTTATGTGATGAAGAAGTTAAAAAGTGCTTAGATGAGCAGAAATAAACTGATGTAATTCACTGTTGTAGTAATAAAAAATGTTTATTTGAAGTATAAAATCTTAATTTTTTAAGTTAAAGATTTAATAGATTCGTAAAATTGTTTTGCATTTCTCTATTACCTTAGCGATCTATTTTAGTATCATTAAGTGTACATAGATTTTTTGAAGTGAAAACTTCTTTAGCGGCGTCGTGCACTTTTATTGTGATGGATAAAAAAGTTAAAATTGCGTCAGGTCTCGTGTCCTGATCGAAAATTTGTAAGATTCGTAAGATGGAGTTTTACTCCAGTAATACCGATTGTCTACCAATTTGCTCCAATTTCCGGTACTTCGAATCATTAATCCAGAACGACGGTGAGATAGATAGATAGGATAGATAGGATGGATGAAATGGTGACAGGTCTCAGGAACAACTAGCGATCCACAAGTGGCGTTTAGGCTTAAAGGTAAAATATATAAGACTATAAGATAAGACATATCAGAATGCTGGACCACAAAGGGAAAGGATAAAAGGTTATTGCATGCAGCAGAGATGCGGATGTGAAGATGAATGAGTGGAGTTACAAAAATAGATGCGAAGAGAAGAATGCCATATAACAAGCAAAATTGCAGAAATGAGAGTGTATGGATGCCAAAGGAGAGGTAGACCAAAGAAAAGATGTATGGATTGTATAAACGATGATATAGCCACACATAGCTGGGATAAGAGCACGAAGAAGATTCACATCAAAAAGTATATATACATACCTATATTAATATCAAAAATTCAGTTTATTAACGACATCTTCCACAATCGCGCTCAAATTATGTCAAAGATGTATAAATAAAATAAATATTAGATATTTACAATTTTTTGCGCATTACTAATTGTTTTGTTTCAAACGTTCTCTTATACGTCAATTTGCCATCAAGTTTATAAATAACAAGTTATTTCCATCTACAAAAACTTGTTGTATATCAAGAAACAAAGTAGCTAAAGGTCATGTTAGAATTTATTTATAATTTAGAGTCAAAGTACAATTAATAACAGAGCAGACTATTGTAAGAGCCTAGATTAATTCAAAATAAGGTAATGTCTGGATTGAAAAAAAATGATAAGGTTCTGATTCATTAAAAGCCTTCATCGACAATAAAATACCACACTCATCTTCAAACTCTACTAAACTGCAAAAATGCCCATATCGAATAAAATATAGGCTTTCATTTTTATCACGCTAAAAGCATACGATAACGACAGCAATTAGAAAATACTCTAACAGCTTTGCCTTGGTGGGAAGTGTTAATAAAAAAACATATATACCTTATAGCCAAGAGAGGGGCAATCGTCGCGGCCCGCGACCTCGGCACTTAAAGGCTGGTAAAAAAGTAAACACCGGGGTGGTTTCAGTAGATATACCTACCTACTACTGTCTCCCAATCTAGAGAAAGGGACGTACAGGCACATTGTACGGGGAGTCCCACACTACCCCGCGGCCCGTTCGCACGCTACAGGGAGTTCGTGATGCATTTCCACCTCTCCAAAAAAAATCATATATAACTTGCACTCCTAGATCTTTACTTGTTTTATTTTATATAAAATGATTTAGATAGTTCAAGGTCATCAAGACAACAAGTTTTACAACTTATTGTCGCATTTTTAATTGCAAGTTCTACATACTTTTTTCCTAGTCAATATTTATAAATTTCAAATGCACCTTACAGAATTCATTGAGTAAGCACCTAAGAACATTCGCATGAGTATGTAAGCAAACATGTTAATATTTAACGTATCTATACATGGTTAACTTTCATAGGCCAATGAAATTAAAAAATATCTTGCTTAAAACACCTGTTTATTATCTTTACTATTATATAATTATTAAATTAAGAATTTTTATACGCATCAAATACATTTTACAATAAATCTTTAAATTAATTCCAAATTACAAATAATTCAAAAGTGAGCTCTGATTTCCGTCACAGTGTTTTTTTTTTTTTTGTATAATGATGCTTTATGAACAATTTTTAGCCTTTAAAAGCGTTATTGTATTCTTCGTCACTGATATTTACTAATTTTATAGAGTCCTCCCATAAATCCTTGGCAGCCATCTCATTATAAGCAATCCACCAACCTTGGCCTTCTTGGCATGTCATAAAGAACTTTCCACTAACTCGTCCGGCCTTGTCATCAAGCGCAGCATGAAGAGCAGTTTGGGCCCCTTGCCATGGATTGCGAAATAGCCAATATGCAATCCAAGTCAACACGCGTCCGATCCCGTAAACTGATTTTGCATAAATATCCGTACCAACAATACCTGGAGCGATGCTGTTAACGACTACATTTGTTCCTTGGAGCCGCTTCGACATTTCTTGAGCGAAATAAATTAAAGCTAACTTACTGTTACAATACGTGAAGAAAGAATGTATTGAATCAGTTCGGTTGAAATTTTTCACATTTGAGCTTGCCAACAAATGTCCACAGGATGACGTATTTACTATTCTTGCTGGCTCTTCCTTAGATCCAGTCCTTTTTAATAAAGGCAAGAGTAGTATGGTCAGGAAGAAAGCACTGTAATAATTTACTTGCATAATGAAATTCATACCATCTTTTGTCAAGAAATCTCCAAAGGCTCCCACTCCGGCATTATTCATTAAAATGTCCAATCTGTTTTCACTGGTTAGAATATCGTTCGCAAAATTTCTGGTAGACGCCAAAGATCCCAAATCCAAATATTTAAACACAACATTTCTATTTCCTGTTTCTTCTACTATGTGCTCCCTTGCAGAATGTCCTTCATCTTCGAACGGACATGCGATGATTACTCTCGCACCTCGGTTGGCTAAATCCTTCGCGATTTCTAACCCCAGACCACTTGTTCCACCAGTCACAACCACAGTTTTTCCTTCAAGTCTTTTTCTTGATTTACAATCGACTATATGTATTTTCTGATAAACAGCAGTTATGAGTACGACCAGTAACGTAAATATAATAATTTCTGTCAACATTTTTCTTAATCAGGTGATCACAAAGAAGGTCTGATATTGACTGATTAATAATCTGAATAAAGTGACGTAGATAAATGTTAATAAATTAAGGCGAAGTATGCATATTGTTTGCATAATTTTATACAGATAATCGATTCCATTCTTTAAGGTCGATACCAAATGCCTTATTTATTATATATGAAATAATGATTAATATCCACGTGTTTGTAACATTCTGATATTGTTTTTCTCCCTTTGGAATAAAAGGGTTTAGCTAATACAGCTTAACATTTAACAATATTGGGAAATAAAAATTTCCCAACCAAATTTGGTTTATTATTATTAATAGGTAAAACATACGAGGGAAGAGTTCAACGCTAAAACGAAAAAGAATAGCCAGAATTGAATAAAAAGTTCACAGGATATATCGTGACATATAAAGCCTTGGTGATAATGTGCTTCTATTACATTCAATAAGGAAACCAATAAATAAATCGCATAAGAATATTCTTTAAAATATTGCTTTATTGGACGTTCTCATCTATTTAAGTGATTTTAATTATTAAATATATTTAAGATGGAATTGATGGAGTGCAGGAAGAATAAAATCACATCGGATTATTGTTTTAAAGTGAATAATATTTTCTGTGAAAACCAAATAACTTACAAATAGTGAACAGAGTGAAGTCGAGTGCTAGTGAAAACCATTGTCATCAATTGACATAAGACAGTACTACCAACCTTAAGACAAAAAGTGATAGATAATATTGCCATAATAAATAATTGGATTTCTACCATTACAACACTAACGCACCAAATTTGGAATTTTATCATTTGCTAAAATACGCCAAGTTTGAAAAGTATTTTTACTTGAACTAAATTAATCACTAAATATGAATACTCAAATGCAAATCTTGCTGGAAAAATTCAAAAACAAATGGAGAAGAAAACAATATTAATCACAGAGTTCGTCTATCTTAATATATAGCAATCAAAAACCTCCAGCTACCGGAAAAAAACAAAAACAACATAAATAACTCACGACACACAAAAGTGGGGAGTATTACAAGCCAGCTGGTCCTCGTGGGAGAAAGAGACCAAAACCCTTCAGCTAATTTAAAAAAAATAGTAAAACTCTCAAAATAGGAACATTTAATGATAGAACTCTTGGATCCATGAAAAGATGTGTTTATTTGATCTATACATTAGGAAATATTGAAATAGACATACTAGGCTTAGCAGGAGTAAGAAGAATGGGATGCAACATTGGAGAACATGAAGAGTACATCTCTTTCTTTATACGTGAAATGCCAGGTTTGTATGGCGTGGGTTTTTAGTCAACAAAAAACATAAAAACAAGATAATAAACTTTTCTGGCCTATCTGGACATGTGGCTGTGTTGTAAATGAAATTTAACAATGAAATAATAATAATACAGACATACGCCCATACTGTAGGAACACCAGACGAAGATATACATACATACATTATATACGTATATATACAATATATACGTCACACTCTACGAAATTCTAGACACAGCTATAAACCAAGCGTACAAACATGTTCTTCATATTGGTGACTTTAACGCTCAGATGGATCAAACAAATAGCAGCGAAAATTTTGTCATGGGCAGATTCAGATACGGCAGAAGAAACGAAAGAGGAGAAAGCTTGTACGATATGCCATGGAAAACAAACTATCGATTATGAATACCTTTTACAAATCAAGAAAAGCACGAAAATGGACATGGCCTAAACGAAAAAACAAAATTCTAGGTAGATTTCATTTTGTCCAACGAACCTTACTTAGATCAGACCATCGTTTAGTCAGTGCCTCATATATTTTTGAAATCCAATGAATATGAGTACTTAACTAATGTACTATATGTTTATTCTGTGGGTTGGTGTGATCCATTCCGCAATTACTTGTAATTGCGGAACGGATATGGAGTATGCATCCAGACTCTTTTATTTATATAGTGGCCTCAAGTAGCAAGTCCTATATCTTTTAAACAACAACAGCGCCTTAACAAACTACTTTATGTTCTATGCTTTATTTTTGACCAAAAATGACATATACAGTAAAGTAGGTATACTAGTTAAGTATTTGCGTACAATTATTTACATACAATTGTGGTATTGTATTATTATTGTAGTGACGTGGCGTAACAGCTAACGTACCTGGGTATCCTTGTGGAGGTTACGAGTTTGATTCCCGTCCTGAGTCTAGGTGTTTAGGTATAAAATTTATTTACAAAAATATAAACTAAATACAGAGTACATAAACTGTCTAGTATCCATAACACGAATGTTATGCTACTTAATTTGGGACTAGATGGCGTTGTTTGAATTGTATAATAATTATACAATTTATATAATTATATAATGTGAATTGTACAGCAATTGAACAATATTTATTTATTGTGGTGGTTTTAGTTCCAATCAGTGATTTTGTGCTTGTAAATTCAATTTTAATGTGCATATTTTTTCTGAAATAAATAATTTTTCATTTGATTTGCCTTTAAAAAATGTGTTAAACATTATATTACTTCATTTTCCCATCTCATTTGGATCTCCAAATCATCTCTAACTACATATTTATCTACTTTTAATTTTGATAGAGATATTCTATTACAAAAGTAGCAACCTCCTTACCTCTAAATCGACAAATAAAATTTAAAGATTGCTTTCCAATCAATGGAATACAAGTCATAATTCAAGTTTCAAAATTCATGAGCTTTCACGAAAATAGTTTAGTTGCCTGTAGTCAAAATTGTTTATATAATTATAAAATTCGTGAACACACAATACTCGATTTAATTTATTAAAAAAACCTCTGTAAAAACAAATTTAGCCACACCAATCAATTTCTTTTTATTCAAATAAGGGCAAAAGTCACGGAAAGGTATCAACTTAAACGTACAGTAGTTTTTTTGACAATTCTACCCAGAACTTTAAAGGAAACGCCTATTTATGTAAGTGAGCTATTAAACTGGTGGTCACTGATTACTGTTGCTGATGTCTGTAGGATTAATATGCTGACCTCGAAATAATTATACCACAAGCAAGTTGTTAATAACTTGCCTGTAGTATAATTATTGTATCAATGCAATCATCTTTAAAATTATCGAAACACGCATCGAATTATTTCTCCAGCAACAGGAATGTCTACTGTTGCATAACCAGTCGGAAGATTGGATACAATAACATCATCATCATTTCAGCCGGAAGACGCCCACTGCTGGATAAAGGCCTCCCCAAAGATCTCCACGACGATCGGCCCTGAGCTGCCCTCATCCAACCTATTCCGGCGATCTTGACCAGATCATTGGTTCATCTTGTGGGGGGCCTACCAACATTGCGTCTTCCAGTACGCGGTCGCCATTCGAGGACTTTTCTGCCCCAACGGCCATCTGTCATTCGCGCTATGTGCCCAGCCCACTGCCACTTCAGTTTTGCAATCATCCGTAACAGTTGGGAACTGTACTCTCGAAATTGTTGACGTAATACTATATAATAATAATATAATAAATATAATACTAATGAGCTCAGTACGGACTTTACTATATCGCTTGACTTATCTATACCTCCCGTCTATGGACGTTTCTTAGCAACCAATTCATTCTAATAACTATGTCATACACACTAAAATATGTAACATTAATTTTGTTAATAAAAACCTTCTAATGCAAGGTTTTGTCATTTAACAAGTTTATTAACAAAATTAATGTTACATATTTTAGTGTGTATGACATAGTTATTAGAATGAATTGGTTGCTAAGAAACGTCCATAGACGGGAGGTATAGATATACCACAGTTGCTTAGTGATTGATAAAAATAACCATATTCTGCAGATTTCCATTGAAATAGCAATAAATTTTCTTTCTTGAATTAATATTTGATTTATTATTTGCTATAAATTTATTTAAATAGATTTTTGAAGTGAAACGTTTTTAATACTGTTGTGATTTGAAAATTCTATGAAACCAAAAAGCGACACCAAAAAGGGACAAAGATATTCTTAAATAGGATTTAGGATACGAGAGAATGAGACAGGATACAAGTATACAGTGTTTCTTATATCTTCGTCTCCTCTTTGTTCGGGTTCTAGAGCTTTTATACTTTTCTTACCAAGTATATTTATCTCATTCTGTTCTACGCTACTTTTCTGAAGTTTCACTTCTACCGTATGTGAGTTGCACACACACACTCTTTTTCACATACAGCTTATCCAGATCACTTCAAATATAATATATTCGGAGTCCAAGATATAGAATATTCTATGCCAGATCTTGAACTCAACATTCCATCAATTTAATTTTAGGGTGCGGTAGGAAAAAATTCTAAATATTATCTCTCTAATTTTTTATTCACCTTACTGTCGATATTGTTCCATGATCACGATAATGTCTAAAAAGTATAAAAAGAGTATTATCACCAGAAAGTTTAGTCATAATATAGTTGCTATAAAAGTCGCAACACTGAGATAATTCGATTTTTTTTTTACTTCTTGTCTGACGGAAGACTGAAAAGCAAAAAAATGTCCGAGTAACGACGTCAAAGCAAACTTTTTGCACTACGATGATGATGATCTAGTATGGTCATTCATTAACATATTTATTAACCGAGGAAAAACACGGAGGAGGTTCTCAAGTCAACGCGATTATATGTATATATATACCCCGAAGTTGGTCCCATATAAATTTGGGAAAATAATTCCAACCCTAAGGTTACAAAAACAGAGAATAATTGATTGTTCACTCACTGATTATATATATGACCACACATAACTTTTGACAGAATTAATTTATTTAAGCATGTAGTAATTAGTAGATTATAGCCACAAAAAATTATAAAATAAAAACTTTTTAACAAAAAAATTAAACCGCCGAAAAAACTGAAAAGCTAAATATAATAAACCTTCTTTTTATTAACATTAATTTATTAAGTTCTTAAACGAATGTACTGTATACCTAAGTCATTTTGAGTCGGCGCCAAACAAGCAAATTAATTAATTACGTAAAGCATGGTGCACGGCGGCGGCGCAGCGTGACAGGCCCCTTCACCGGAAAATGCAGAGCATTTACGAAGTTAATGTCAGCGAGACAGCAACCCGAACGGGCACACACGTGAGGGCACTGGTGCCGACTCAAAATGGCTTAGGTATACTTACATTAGTTTAAAAATATATTTTATAATAATGAAATTTGGTTATTAACGTAATAAAAAGAAGGTTTATAATTTTGTTCTTCTCAGTTTTTACGGTGGTTTAATTTTTAATTGCTGTAAACAGCAGAGAGACTGACGGTTCATTTAATAGTGAGCAGTTACCGTCGCCTATGGATGTTTGTGACGCTTGACAGACTGGATTCTGTCCACTGACAATATTGTAGGGGTTTTGAAATATGCCATATTTCGAAATCAGGCGTGGTTGCCATCCAGGCTTGGAGCCCCACCACCTAGCTGGGGTTGTTTTATGGCTTTTACAAAAGGCCACCTCCGGCTGTAGTAGGCAGTATTCTTAATCCTCTGGACAGAGAAAAATTCATGAGATATTTTCATATTCTCAATTATTATTAGCACATTTAGTTTTTAGATGGCAAAAAGGTAATTATTTAAACCACGTGAGTTAATTGTTAAGTAAAAATTTCAATTCAAACCTGATTCTACAGATTTTTTAGTGAAATTTACCTGTTATTATAGACAACGGATATAGAGGCCCCGTTAATGTGCCCTTGAAGAATTTTATTGAGCGCCTTTAAATTTATTCCAAAGATTTGCTGATAGTTTTCAAATATTTAATCAAACGTAGTTGTAATTCCAACAGCATTTCATAAAACGATTTATATTTAAGCCTACTAACATGACGTCTACAAATATATAATTTATACAAATAGCACAACTCTACAAAAATAAATATTTTTTTTGCTGCCCTGGATATCTCTACGAATTTCTATGTTTTCAAGTGGGCAGTTTACGAATATATGAGTATTCATGAAAATAATGAAGGTGCTATAGTTTTTAAGATTTTTATTTGGTTAACAAAGTGGATACACAAAATACCGTTGGGCAGTAGCAAAAACGTTGTCTGTGGGACAGTAGAGCAAAGCAACTTCATCCATTATCTTATTTTCATCCAATAATATCTTGTTCCCACAATATGTGTGGATATGGACTTTGAGAAAGTCCTTAACTGTCGGCAAAGCCAACGTAATCAAGAAATTATTATTAATCAGAGACCAAATTAAAAGTATGATCAAACAATTTTTTAAAGCGTTAGACAAGGAGGTTTCAAGTATATTTACAAAAAAAAATCTAAGTTTGGTAGGGAAAATTTAAAAGTATTTGATGTTTCTTAAATTCAGCAATTGTTGAAAGATGCAATTATTATCACAGTTATGACAGTTTCGGAAACTGAAGTTTGGAAGAGTTTTGTATTGGTAGTAGAAAATTTTCTAGGTAACCATAAAGCATAAAATTATGAAGAAATTGTGCTCACTTTGCCTGCAGCTCTGAAACAGGCCGAGGACAGAGTGGTGTGGAGGCAGTTCATCAGCGTCTCCGTAAAGGCTTATCAAGACGGGCACGACCTTCAGGAATGAAGAACACGACGAAGAAGAAGAAGAATGAGGAAATAGGCGAGCACTTCCACCAGGATCTAAAAGTAACAGAGGAAAGGTATCAAGTTATAGGTATCAAAGTTATCACAAGTAATTAATCTTGCTCAATTATTATATGTACTCATATGGCATATTATTCCTAAAATCACAAATTTATTCGTCTTAAATATTATATTTTTAAATAAAACTAATTAATTATCATTATCATGATGTAATTATTCTTACTCTTTAATTTATAATATTTAACTAGTTTTTATAATTATAGTGTTTTTATTATCCACGTATACAATGATACAACCATTTTTATTATTATATTTCTAAGTTTATTTTATTATTACTTTACTGTCTTAAAATTAAAGTGCTTTCCTGGTAAAAAGGGAAGAATTACCTGAAAATACTTTGATAGTACTCAGATTAAAAAAATTTAAAACTGATTATTTAAGGTATGGTATCTAATATAATATAGGTATATGTTATAAATATTATACATTACTTGAGTTGTGTTTAAAATATCAAAATATTCAGTTATTTTGTTTTAACTGTAAATAAATTTATCTGGCTATATTATTATTTTTATCATAGGAATAAAATGTTCGTTTATTCCATAAATTCGCTACTGGGGATGTAGCCAATTAAAATTCACAAATGTTTGTTGTATTTATTTACTTTAATGCTGTTTTATATAATATTTATTTTTTAATTATTGTTCTCGTACATACATAAGTTTGTACATATTTATGTTAAATACCGTGACGTCATTCCAAGGGCTGAACGGAAGATCAGCGTTGGTTTTGAGGAACCAGCATCATGCTGACTTAGGTCACAGATTAATAAATAGTTACTACGTAAGTTAGGCCCAATTTAGGACAATATAAATGTAATTTGTGATATAATTTCTATGTAAATTTACTGTATGAGTTGTCCTAATAAATATTTTTTATTCTTCTTCTTTCTTCTTCTATTTATTGGCTCACGAAGTGCAACTTGTATCGTGACAAAGTGAAGACAGCGAGTTGTGCTGTATTTTATAATAAAATAAAATTAATCCGAACGCCAGTCTAGAAACCATGATTAGTCCAGTGGGTCGCTACGGACATGTTATATCCGCATGTGCATGTCCTCAATTACTATTGAATTCTCTAGGCAGCCGACGGACTCATACTGATTTTACTAGCGCACAGACCTTTTCCTGTCAAGAATGCAAAAAACACCCCAACTATTTTTAGACCGTTTTTAATATACGGTACGAGAGAAAATATTCAATCAGGCACACTGTGTCAGTCATGGCATTCAACGTTTTAAGTAGGTACCTGATGGATTATATATACATGGCAAATACTGCGGCGCGCAATTCAGTCACCAACACACTATTAATTAAAATTAAAATTTAGCCAATTTAGTTAAATTTTGCATACAATCCTAACTATAATATTATAAATGCGAAAATGAGTTTGGTTGTTTGCTTGTTACGCTTTCACGCCTAAAAGGCTGAACCAATTTTGATGAATTTCGGTATAGTAATAGATTGGACCTTGGAGAAGGACACAGGCTACTTTTTTTAAATTCATGTGGCAGAACAACGTTTGCTGGTTCAACTAGCATTAGAATAATTAGACGATCCATCCTGCGATTGCTACTAGTACTTTTAATTTGAAGCATTAACCGTTTCTGTCTGCCCTATTTCTAAGGAAGTTAACCAATTCATATGCATATTTTTATTATCTGAGATACAAAGAAACTTCTAGTTTTTTTTTTTATTGCGTAGGACAGCAGACAGGCCGACAGCCCGCTTAGAATTTAGCAGTTACCGTCGCCTATAGGTGTCTGCAATGCCAGTGGCATCGCGAACATGCTGCTGTCCCATGAGGGTACAGGAACTTTGGTCACTAATGCCGGAACACAACACAAGGTTATTATGGCGGCATACTTAAGACCAAAGGTGGTCGCCATCCAGACAGGCTTATGGCCCTACCACGTAGCTAGGGTGGGTTGTTTTTACGACAGGCCGACCCCGGCCACAGAGGTTAGTATTCTTTCTCCGCCCCTGCACGGATAAAAAAGTTACGTTCGATCGATCCAGAAAATTAAATGAATAAACATCGTATCCCACTAGAAATCTAAGATCTGTGAGTTCCTTTATCTCGTTCATAAATTTTTCGTTGCCACTCATTATACAAAAGTTCTACATAACTGATTTATATTAAATTTACAATTTCATTTGCAATACGGCAATAGTATGTTTTGTAACTTAGGTGGTGATAATGACGAGAAGCGGTAGCTATACGCCTTACGCCACACGGGATCACCTCAGGGATGCTTCTCTGTCCGAGGAGTACACGGGTGTGCGTACCCGAGGTGCCCAAGCATCTGCCGCCTCATTCCCTTCCGAGGTGGCAGAGTCCTTTTACCCTTTATCCTATCAATTTCCCAAATCCTTTCCAATCTCCCGCATCTTGGGTTGGGTTGGTTGTGCGTTGGCGTGGCTAGTAGTGCTGGATTCCGCTTTGTGCTCTGATTACGAACGACGTTTGGCACTGACGGCCGCGTTATCAATACAACCATTTCCAACCTAAGATGTGACGTATCGCCACAGGCTTTGTGGTCTGGGTCTGGGGTGGCGTTCACAGCCACCTGCATTTTGACCTACGCAGTAGAGCTCCGTACGCCAGGATGAAAGGATCTTGCGAGACCGAGCTGGCGATAGATTGCTTCGGCATGTCCCCGGCAATACGTCTGAATAGTATAATATCTCGTCTATCACTTAATAGTGCATTATGCTTGTCTGGAATGTAACCAAACGTTGACTCCCCACTCTTAGTGGTACACTATTGCTATGCTGTCGATGAACAAGTGCGGTTATGGATCTGCAATCTCAATGTCTACGATCTACATACTTGGCTACATTCTAATTCGAGTTCACGCATGGGTACACATTTTATACGTTAATACGTTTAATATAAGCATGTATAATAGTGTAGAATTACTTCGTGTGCGATATTCTTCAACTCATTTATTTGACGCTGCATTTACTCGCCCCTGGTTTTAGTGATATATTAAATTTGTTTATCATAAATTAGTTTTGAGTCATAAATGAAGTATTTAGAACAGGCATTTTTCATATGCTAAGCTGGACTGTTTGGCAATATTTAAAAATGTTATTGTCGGTATAAAAAAGGGCACCAGCAATAAAGGCTTTTTATTTTATTTTTCAACACTGCTCTTTGTGCTTTCTCTAATATAAGTATATGATATTTACTGCACTATCACATACTGCAATGCAATAAACTAATATCGATTGTACAATAGGACAGTGTAATTAATACACATAGATTTTAATATAAGTTTAATTTAAAATATCTTCAAATTACCCTCTAATTCCTTTCCCTAATACTTGATTAACTTTTTATTAAATTAACAGTTTATTTTAACACCAATACTAAATATATCTTTATGTTTCTTATTTGATGTTCAGTATGATGATTGTTAAACTTTTGCTAATAAAAAAATTGTAGGAGGCATTAATTAATATGGTACATATATAGTGTGTATAAGTACACCTATCCCTTGATTTACATAGAAGATAAAACCGTGTAAACGAAAATCTTCGACTTTACTATGTATACGGATTTTAGAAACAGTACATTGTGTATTTAACATCTTCTTTAACCTCGTGTGAATCTAAGTCATCATCATCATCATCTAAGCGTAGTATCCCGGTTGCAACCTAAACTTTCGTTTCGGTGCCCGGGGTCCGCTTTCCGACTTTTTCTACTCCACTTCGCATGGTTTGGCGCGCATATCACCCTACCAGGGATGAATCTAAGTATTTTATGTTAATGGTTCGTTCTAGTTTGGAACATGAGCATATACTTAGATATTTACAAATATTATAGACACGGAGACAGAAATATGAAGCGGGTTGCAAATGAGACTTTAAAGAAGAAGCAATAGCAAATTTAGTTACTTAAATTTAATTGTTAAGAGTAGGTACTAAGATTCTGATGTAAATAGAAATAATGTTTAAAGCTAGTTCTGAAGATTCTTCCGCTTTACTCCAAGATGACCCAGTAATAAAGATTGCTATATCATTTTTATTTTCTGTAAAATTTTGTGGTGGACAATAAAGAGTTATTTATCTATCTATCATCAGCGTATGTAGTTATATCACAATTGGGTATACGAAGGTTAACGAAGGTCGTTTATAAGTATAAGGGAAAAAGTAGGACCAAGGACACTGCCTTAGAAGACACCAACAAACATATCAACCTAATGAAGTTATAATAATAATAATAAAATCTGTCAAGTCTGTGAATGCTGACACATGGCTGTCTGAAAAATTTTATTTATAAAATAGTTTTCTGATTTCTTTTTACATATTTGCCATTGTAATTACGAATAAAAAGTGAAAATAAATCCTTCAAGTGTATATATATCATAAAAATAAGAAATAAACTATTGAAAACTAAAATCTCAGAAATTAATTCAAAATGACAACTCACGTCAAAATGAAAATATGCTTTCGAAGTGTTGTAAAATTTAATATGTCTAAATAAAACAAGTCACATGAACAGACAAGATAGCCAGCCGTAATCGCGCACGCCTTCCACCAGCTGTACCCACTTCGCCAAGCTCCACCCGACCAACCTCTAACACAGAAGAGAATAATTTGGCCAAAGGGATGTCGAGCCATAACAGCGAGGATGGGACAGCGTCGTCTACCTCGTGTCGAAGACCTACGCGGGGACGTGGACGACCACCATCAGCACGCTTGGAGTCTGCGGGGAGCACCCCGCGCCCGACTCCCGCTACTGGTGGTGTAGTGCGCCGCATGAGATGGACTAGGGAGATGAATGAGAGTGTCATGCGCGCGTACTTTGAGGCTACAAAGATGGGAACCTACCTCACGGCGTATCGTGATCGGATGCTGTCTCTGTTTCAGGTTCTTCACCCAAATACCACTGTCACGGCACAGCGCTTGTCGGATCAGGTGCGGGCCATTCAGCGGTTAAACCTGCTGGACGAACCTGTACTTGATCGTCTACGCACTGAAGTACGGAACAGTCTTAGGATAAATGAAAAAGAACAATATCCGATTCTTGTACAACATAATGATGTTGTGATGGAAGTATCCTCAACATCACCTATATCATCAAATACGGATTTGGATATTCATAGGACTGATTCCGTAAGTAGCCAGGATTTAGAGCGTATGAGGAGGACTTTGGAGGAGGCAATTAAGGAGTATAAAGACATACCTACCCTAAATAGACCACAGCTACCTCGTCTGCCCATACATAGACATAGTTTGTCTATTATGGGTAATTTTAACCAGCTTTTAGAACCGTATATATTAACAAGTAAAGATCTGGATGAGACACATTCTATTTTGTACTGTGGGGCTGTCGCCGTGTGTCGAACTATTGGTGTGAAATTTAATAATCATCCCCAATATAAAAAAGAAACATAATTATGACAAACCAGCCTGGCAGTACAGAATAGAACGTAGAATTAATGCAACACGAACTCTAATAGCTAAACTAATTTGTTTTCGATCGGGAAATACTCGACCAAGGGTGATGCGTTTCGTGACTCAGGCATTTGCTGGAACCGATATTGGATCTAGTGACTATATGCTTAGAGTCACGGAGCGCATAGACTTCTTGAAACAGAGAGTCTATGCCTGGGCAAACCGGATTCGCAGGTATAAAGAACGCACAGAAAGATATTTCCTTAATTGTCGCTTCCAAAGAAACCAGAAAGGTGTGTATAGAGGCTGGGAACATTCGAAGGTATTAGTGGCTGACGGACAGGTGCCAAATAACGATGCAACGCTGGAATTCTGGCGTGGCATCTGGTCTGTTCCGGGAAGTCACACTGAGAACGAATGGAAAGGGGCTGTTGAACAGAGGTGTGAACTTATTCCAGAGATGGAACAAATCATAGTGGTTCCATCAGACGTAAGTTGTGCAATCCGTTCCTGCCAAAACTGGAAAAGTCCTGGACCGGACGGCTTACACAACTTTTGGATCAAATGGTTTAAGATTTCGCACTCCTGTTTGGCAACTCAATTCCAAGATGCTATAAACTCGTGCTGCCTCCCATCCTTTATGACCACGGGGGTCACGCACCTTATACACAAATCTGGTAGTACCATGGATCCTAGAAATTATAGACCCATAACTTGCTTACCTACCATCTACAAGTTGCTTACATCCATTTTGAGAACAAAATTAATGAAACATCTCTTAGACAACAAAATTTTGGCTTGAGGTGTGGGGGGTATAGGTCGTTAATTGAAACACGTATTGTCTGTACGACGACTTTAATTATACTGACTAAATCGACTTACACACTACACCACCGGGGTACAAGAAAAAAAAAATGTAACCTAAACATTTTTTTTTTTTTTTTTTAACAGTTATTATAATAAAATTGGTATTATATTAGTATGTACATAGTGACTTAATACTAGAATTCAATTAATGCTAAGCATATTAAACATTATTTTTAAACAACTTAGTTCTATTTTTATGCACAATTTCTATCTTATTGTTTTTCATAATTTTTACATTAGGTTCTAAATCTTCAATTACAGTATATGGGCCAATATATAATTTATCTAATTTTGTTGCAGGTTCATTTTTTAACAATATTAAATCATTTTTCTTATATAATACCTGTTTTTTATTTTTATCATAAGTACATTTTCTTATTTGTTTATTTTGTAACAAATTATTTCTAGCATCTTTGTGTGCAACTTGCAAACGATACCTTAATTCTAAACTATAATTATCTGGATTATACAAAGGTTCAATGTTTTTACTTATTCTACTCGGGATTTCACAAGGTTTCCCAAAAACTAACTCATATGGAGCGTATTTTGTAGAAGAATGTACAGTGTTATTAAAAGTAAAACACCAGAATGGAAGCCAGTGGCTCCAAGTTTCAGAAAATTGGTCACATTGTATTCTCAGATATGCACCTAAATGTTTGTGTGCATTCTCAAGAGATCCTATTGATTCATGGTGGTATGAAGTTGAATTTAATTTTTCAATTCCCAAAAGAGTACAGACTTCTGTCATTGTAGATGACATGAACTCTGTTCCTTTATCTGTAGCTATCTGTTTCGGTATTCCGAACCTTAAAATAAAATTGTTAACAAATGCTTTAGCTACGGTTACAGCTTCCTTATTTTGAAGTGGATACGCCTCTACGAATTTAGTTAATTCGCATTGTAATGTAAGTATATAACTATTATTATCTATATCTTTGTCCAGTGGACCAACTAAATCTAAGAAAACTTTTTCAAAAGCATACGAAGCTGTGGTTGTTATTACCATAGGCTCCTTAGTATTTCTTGAATACTTTGAAAATTGACATTTATCGCATTTACTTACAAATTCTCTAACATCTTTCTCCATTTCTGGCCAGTAATACTTTCTTTTTATGTTATTAATCATTCTGCGCACACCAGCATGACCACTTGTGGGCAGTAAATGATAGTCATTAATAATAAATCTTTTATCATTGTCGTCATTAATTCTTTCAACACCTCGCAAAATACAAATGCGTGGACCGGTCCACATTTCGTCATTTTTAATTTCGTCTACTAAATCTTTAATAAATAACGCGTTATTATTTCCTTTTATTATACATACTTTATCAACGTTTATGTTTTTACAAAACTGACTTAATTTCTTCACAAAAACGGCTCGCGTGTATTGCGCTTTGAAATTAAGGTTAATGTATAACGTTTTCTTACTTTGAGAAAATGCAAAACACTCGGTTTCTACATTTATATTATTTTGTTTCTTAAGTTTATTTATCTCCTTTCCTTCTATTAAAACCATCTCTACAGCGTCACTCGGTATCCGTAACAATTCCACAACTTTCGGGTGATCAGTCCGATTGTCCGTGTCATTGCTATTGATATGAGTTTCTGTATTATCTTCCACGTTGCTTTTTTTTTTCTTTTGTGCTCTAGTCATTACTGTTAATAATATTGAGTTCATACACTTTAATTCGTCCGAGTTTGTTGGTAACCTAGATAATGCGTCAGCTACGCAATTATCTTTTCCTTTAATATAAGTGATATTAAAATCGTATTGTTCTAATGTTAATCTATGTTTTAGTAATCTACTTGACGGATCTTTCATTCCAAACAAATATATTAACGGTTTATGGTCAGTCATAATTGTAAATTTTTTACCTAAAAGATATGGCCTAAAATACTTTACTCCCCACACGATTGCAACTAATTCTTTTTCAATTGTTTGATAATTTCGTTCGGCTTTGTTTAAAGGTCGACTTGCATAAGCAATCGGTCGCATATCTTTATTGCAAAGTACTGCTCCAACGGCAATACCTGAAGCGTCAGTTTGCAAAATGAACTCATTTTTGTTCGAAAAATCTGGGTACTGTAAAACGGGTGGTGATATCAACTTTTTTTTTTAAATTTGAAATGAATTTTCACACTCGTTGGACCAAACAAAAGGTACATTTTTACGACACAAGTTATTTAATGGGATAGTTATCTCAGCAAAATTTTGAATAAACTTTCTATAGTAGTTACAAAATGCAACAAAGCGTTTTACTTCATCTGTATTTTTAGGCTTAGGGTAATTCTCAACTATTTTAATTTTGTTTTTATCAGGCAAGATTCCTTTTGCTGATACTGTATGACCTAAATATAATAATTCTTGTTTTAAAAAATTACATTTATTGGGATTTAATTTTAAATTTACTTTTCTAAGTCTTTCAAAAACATCAGTTAAATTTTTATTGTGGCTTTCTAAATTACGTCCAAAAATTACAAGGTCATCAAGGTAGATAAAACATTTCTCATAGTTTAATCCTGACATAGCTATAGTCATAGCTCTTGAAAAAGAACTAGGGCTGGTTTTAAGACCCATTGGCATTCTTTTCATCTGGTACTGTCCCGTATTAGTTGTAAATGCCGTAAGTTTCCTAGACTCTGGATTCAAGGTTACTTGGTAATATGACTGGCTAAGGTCTAAATGACTAAAATAAACTGCACCGGAAAGAGATTCTAAAATATCCGTTATATTAGGCAATGGGAATTTATCGTCTTGAATAATTTCATTTAATTTACGGTAATCAATAACTAATCTCCACTTTTTATTAACATCGTCGGACTTTTTTGGTACAAGTAAAATAGGACTTGACCATTCACTTTGAGTTTCTTCTATAATATCGTCTTTTAGCATTTGCTTAATTTGTTTATCTATTTCTGGTTTTTGACTAATTGGTAGTCTATACGGTTTCGTATAAATAGGATTCGTATTTGGTTTTAAATAAATGTTATGTTCGTATATATTGGTAGTAGTAAGTTTATCTCCTGGGAGATAAAATATATCGCTATACTTGGAACAAATAGCTTCTATAGTCGTCCGTTCCGTAGGGTGTAAATGGTCTATATTCAAGGTTGATAACAAAGTACTAGCTCGTTCTGCATTCGACTTACATGCAGTAAATTGACAGATTTGGTATTCATTTAACGAATGTACTTCTGGCTGAAAAGTTGGTATAGTAACTAACTCCTCACCGGTATTCAATATTTTAATCGGTATAACATTGTTAACAGGTTTAACTATTAAGGCTGCTAAATACAAATTTTCATTTAACTGTTTTGGTAAAACAACAATATCATGGTTCAATTTATTATTCTGTAATTGTATATAATGGATTGATTCACTTCTAGCAGGTACAGTCAGACAGCTATAAGAAATAGTTGGTGTCGTATAAAGTGGTATGGTACACTCGTGCACATTACGTAATTTTAATATATTATTTTCTAAGTCAATATGTGAATCATAATTTGATAAAAAGTCTAGCCCAAGTATTCCATCTGATTTACAGGGTAATTTATCAAACAAATAAAATTTATGATTAAAGCAAGTTCCATTTTGATCATATAAAGATAGATAAACAAAACCTTCAGATTGAGTTTTTCCCCCAATACCATTTATTTCGATGTTGTCTCTAAATAGTGGAATTTGTTCCGTTAATGCTTTCTTGGTAACTGCTGAAATTGATGCTCCGGTATCTACTAGCCATGAACATTTGTTATTATTTACATTAAAATGAGCATATCTAACATTTTCATTACAAGTCATAATATTAAAATATTTAACCCCGAAAAAACCGATTTTCATTTTCCAATTTTTCTTTTTGTTTTTCCGTATTGTCACATAATTGAACAGGGAACATCTTATGTTGTGAACTTCTACCACGATTTCCTCTACCACGATAAGATCTTGTCGAAGAATAATTATAATTATTTCCCCTGTTATTACTCGTTCCACGGTAATATTCACCACGGGAATTATTATTGAAATGTTGTTGTTTAAAATTATTATATTTATTAACTGTGTCATAATTAGCATATCCAAATGGTTTTAGGGAATTAAAACCATTCTTATAATAATTATTTCGACCTCCTGTGTTATTATATCTGTTATTTGACCTACCTCTCATGTTGAAAATATTGCTGGATGAAGAAGGTTGAGCCAACTCTTCGTCTTCAGCTGCTCGCACCGCATCTTTGAGGTCCAAATAGTTACGTGCTGAAATAATGGTACTTAATCGCCTATTTCTTAACCCATCAGAAAATCTTTTAATTGCAAGTTTTTCATTTATAGGTCTTAGTATTTCACATGCTTTTTCGTTACCGTCAGCTTGTGCGATAGTCAGGCCTACGAATAATTCTGATAATTTATTTCCATATTCACTGATAGACATATTATTTTGACTCAAGTTATTTATTTGAGAAAGAATAGAATTTGCAGATTTTTTTGTAAGCAAATAAGATTTCATGTCTTTTACGAGACTTTCTATATCATTATATTCACCTTTTAATTTTAACTTAGCAGATTTAGTAAGCCTAGTTTTTAATACGAAAGATATTAGTAACTTTATCTGATCTTTATTTTTTAAACAATCACTATACAATTCTACAGTGTCAATAATTTTTTCTGTTGTTTCCTCAGAACCATCCATTATAGGAATTAATGATGTTGCCGTTCTTATCTCAAAGTTTTCCATTTTGCAAAAATTATTATATTTTAAGCTAGATTCAGTACTATAAGTAAGAATTTTTGAGTAAGCTAATTCAATTTTTTCTCCTAATACTTCAAGTATAAGTTCATCTAATTCTAAAGAAATTTTATGCTCGGGAATAATACTTATAATATTTTCATAAGAAGAATATAGCTTTTTAGCCTTTAATATTTTTTCGTCTACAATAATTTTATATTGTTTTCTTTTAGAGCCCAATTTCCTTAAATATATTTGTATGTCAGTTAACTCACATAAAATTTGTTCTACATTTTCTTCCATAGATTTTTTAATGACGTTAAAGTATACTCACTAATTATTAACTAAATTTAAAGTTCAATAGAAAATCAGTAACGGCACCTTGTTCTGGAATAAGTAGCGCACAAAAACACAAACATAGCACTCTTAGTTTTATAGCTCACAGAAAAAGAATTAAAAAAATAATAAAAGCACTACACATCCTCAACTCCTTCTCCTTCGCCGTAGATCCTTTTGGACAGCCGCATACGCATTCTTCTGACAAACTCAGCATTAATTCTCTTATCTATCCATTTCTTCTGTCTGTCCAGTACTTTTTTAATAAGTACAACCAAAATGAAAAGTATGATTAATCCCAAGGCCGACAGCAGTAGGATGTTGTTTCTTTGGATATGAGTTTCTATAATAGTATTCTCTCCAATAATCACCTCCTTTATTTCTTGTTTATTGTTTCCGTTGCCCATTGTAATTTTTATAATATATAATTTTTCTGTCTTCAAACGACGTTGTCAGTTCAGTGGTTGGCGTCATTATATCATGTTTTTTAATTTTTATAATTCAAAAGTCTTAACTTCGTGCACTGAGGCACACAGGAATTCGCTGATCTCGCTTATTTATCCGTCGCGCCGTCGCGTCGCCCGGCACCTGGGCGAAACCCGATACCTAGGCGATAGCGCAAGGCAGGGTCGCCATGAGGTGTGGGGGGTATAGGTCGTTAATTGAAACACGTATTGTCTGTACGACGACTTTAATTATACTGACTAAATCGACTTACACACTACAGGCTGATACTCAAAATGGATGTAGGCCGGGGTCCCGTGGTACGAAAGAGCTCCTCCTCGTAGATATGGCTATCAATAAACAAGTCCGTCGAAATAGAAAAAACCTCTGCACTGCTTGGGTTGATTATAAAAAGGCTTATGATTCAGTGCCGCATTCATGGCTTATGAGGGTGTTGGAGTTGTATAAAATTAACGCTACTCTACGCACCTTCCTAGGTTCGTGCATGCGACAGTGGGTCACAAGACTTAGCCTCCCAGGAAGAGGACGGTTTTTAGACGGACTATTAAGAATAGAGCGTGGGATTTTTCAAGGTGACAGCCTGAGCCCATTGTGGTTTTGCCTAGCATTGAACCCTTTGAGCGCACTGCTTGAGGATTCAAGACTAGGTTTTCAACTTCGCAGAGGGGGTGAAGTCATATCTCACCTACTATACATGGATGACCTCAAACTGTTCGCGTCAAAAAAAACGGACCTACTAGAACTATTAAAACTAACTGAAAGGTTCAGTAGTTCTATAGGAATGGAGTTCGGCGTGGACAAGTGTGCGGTTATGCATGTACAGCGGGGGCGAGTTGTCAATTCAAACGAATTACAACTCTCTGAAAATATGTCCTTCAGATCTCTCTCTGAAGGTGACACCTACAAATACCTTGGTATATCACAATCATTAGGTATCGATGACGTAGACATAAAACAGCTGGTAAAGGAGAAATTTTTTAGCCGCCTGAGAAAAGTGTTGAACTCCTTCCTCTCAGGTGGTAACAAGATTCGCGCCATTAACAGCTGGGTTATGCCATCGCTGACCTACTCCTTTGGTATACTAAGGTGGACTCAGACAGAGCTGGATGCCTTGGATCGAAGGGTTCGTTGCATGATGACTTCATATCGGATTCATCACCCACGATCATCGGTTATGAGATTGTATATCCCACGGAAGTGCGGAGGGCGAGGTCTGCTAAATGCCAAAAATCTGCACAACCGTGAGATATGCAAGCTCCGGGAATACTTTCTCAAAACCAACGTGGGGATGCATCGGGACATGAAGGCAGTAGACAAGGGACTCACCCCGCTCTCTCTTGCAAAAGAGAGCTGGAGCAGGCCTGAAGTAATGAGTACTGCTGAGCGTATGGATGTGTGGAAGAGCAAGGAGCTGCACGGTAGATTTTATCGAGCACTATATGGGCCCGATATAGATCTGCTGGCATCGGTGAACTGCCTTCGATTCGGTGACCTCTTTGGGGAAACCGAAGGTTTTGTCTGTGCAATTATGGACGAGGTTATTAAGACGAACAACTACCGGAGGTACATCCTAAAAGACGGCACGATCGACACGTGTAGAGCCTGTCACTGTCCTGGTGAGTCGATTAGGCATGTTACTTCTGGTTGTTCTCGTCTTGCTAACTCTGAGTATTTGCACAGACACAACTTAGTGGCCAGAATCATCCATCAGCCACTTGCCCTTCGATACAAGCTTATATCTTCAGAAGTGCCCTATTATAAATACACGCCTGAGTCAGTTCTTGATAGTGGCCATATCACGCTCTACTGGGATCGATCTATTATCACAGACAGGACTATTGTTGCCAATAAGCCTGATATTGTGATAGTAGATCGATCTGCGAGACATACGATGATCATTGATATTAGTGTCCCACATGATAGTAACCTCGTGAAAGCAGAAACTGACAAGATTACAAAATATTTAGATCTCGCTCACGAGGTTGCCGCCATGTGGCACATGGAATCAACGAGCATCGTACCGATAGTGGTGTCAGTGAACGGGCTTATAGCGAAGAGCTTCGATAAACACCTAGAGAGGCTTTCGCTAGGTAAATGGGTGAAGGGTCGGATACAGAAGGCGGTTCTCCTAAGCACGGCACGCATAGTGAGGAGATTCCTGTCTCTGGAGCCCTAACCACCGGTAGCTTGGGCCCTAGGCCTCGCTCCCAGCGACGGACAGTTTTTAATATTTTTTAATTTAATTTCTTTGTAAATATCGTTTTATAAAATAAATTATTTTTTTAATATTAATAAGTATTTTATAAAATGAAATGTAAATTATTTTGAAAAATGTAAATAACTAGAAAAGAAAATAAATAAAGAGGATAATAATAAATCTTTATTGTAACACCTTATTATAATAAGTCAATGAACCCTAGTCTCTAAACTAGACATTAGTCTGTGTCTTGGAAACTAGTGCCCTCTCAAATCATACAAACAAAAAAGAAAAGAAAAAACACCAAGATACAAAAGGATACAAAATCTTATATATATAAGGTGTGTCTGTCTGTGTGTGTGTGTGTGTGTGTGTGTGTGTGTGTGTGTGTGTGTGTGTGTGTGTGTGTGTGTGTGTGTGTGTGTGTGTGTGTGTGTGTGTGTGTGTGTGTGTGTGTGTGTGTGTGTGTGTGTGTGTGTGTGTGTGTGTGTGTGTGTGTGTGTGTGTGTGTGTGTGTGTGTGTGTGTGTGTGTGTGTGTGTGTGTGTGTGTGTGTGTGTGTGTGTGTGTGTGTGTGTGTGTGTGTGTGTGTGTGTGTGTGTGTGTGTGTGTGTGTGTGTGTGTGTGTGTGTGTGTGTGTGTGTGTGTGTGTGTGTGTGTGTGTGTGTGTGTGTGTGTGTGTGTGTGTGTGTGTGTGTGTGTGTGTGTGTGTGTGTGTGTGTGTGTGTGTGTGTGTGTGTGTGTGTGTGTGTGTGTGTGTGTGTGTGTGTGTGTGTGTGTGTGTGTGTGTGTGTGTGTGTGTGTGTGTGTGTGTGTGTGTGTGTGTGTGTGTGTGTGTGTGTGTGTGTGTGTGTGTGTGTGTGTGTGTGTGTGTGTGTGTGTGTGTGTGTGTGTGTGTGTGTGTGTGTGTGTGTGTGTGTGTGTGTGTGTGTGTGTGTGTGTGTGTGTGTGTGTGTGTGTGTGTGTGTGTGTGTGTGTGTGTGTGTGTGTGTGTGTGTGTGTGTGTGTGTGTGTGTGTGTGTGTGTGTGTGTGTGTGTGTGTGTGTGTGTGTGTGTGTGTGTGTGTGTGTGTGTGTGTGTGTGTGTGTGTGTGTGTGTGTGTGTGTGTGTGTGTGTGTGTGTGTGTGTGTGTGTGTGTGTGTGTGTGTGTGTGTGTGTGTGTGTGTGTGTGTGTGTGTGTGTGTGTGTGTGTGTGTGTGTGTGTGTGTGTGTGTGTGTGTGTGTGTGTGTGTGTGTGTGTGTGTGTGTGTGTGTGTGTGTGTGTGTGTGTGTGTGTGTGTGTGTGTGTGTGTGTGTGTGTGTGTGTGTGTGTGTGTGTGTGTGTGTGTGTGTGTGTGTGTGTGTGTGTGTGTGTGTGTGTGTGTGTGTGTGTGTGTGTGTGTGTGTGTGTGTGTGTGTGTGTGTGTGTGTGTGTGTGTGTGTGTGTGTGTGTGTGTGTGTGTGTGTGTGTGTGTGTGTGTGTGTGTGTGTGTGTGTGTGTGTGTGTGTGTGTGTGTGTGTGTGGTAGGGTGTGGTAGGTAAGCATATGAGAGCCAAATCTATAATTCAACTAATTCATTATACTCAGCAATTCCTCAATTTGTTCATAATTTAGAGTTAAAAGCCACGATTTCAATTCATATTTCAACATTTTGCTGTTGTACTCAGTAATATTTTTAATTTTATTTTATTTATTGTATATGAGGAGACCTAGAAAGTTGATATTTCTTTTAGCAAATATACTGTTGGTTTTTGGTTAAGGAAACGAAACATATCTTTTTATAGTTTTGGGTAATGTGGGAACCATTAGATAAAGATACCTTTTTACACATTCCAATACAAATAACTTACGCACACTTTAAACTTGAGTTGATTTATATACATCTACAGTTGGATGCCTGAAGGGTACTTTGAGTATTACTTTAAGGACCGCCCTCTGTGCTCTTTCGACGTCTATAAGATGGCTTTTAGCTGCACCTCCCCATACAGCAATACAGTATGATAGAATACATTCGCACAATGCTTTATATATTTGTATGATTAATGTACTATCTGTCACTTGACGCAGAGTTTTAAATATATATATTAACTTCCTAGTGCGTTTTTCAACTATAGCTATATAATTTTCAACTATAGCTATATATTATAACTATATAATTATAAATGTTACAACTAAGTAAAGTAATGACTATTAATTAAATTAATTAGTTTGATTATTAATTACAACCTGTTGTTTTCGTCCAGATAAATAATTATGCAATAAATTCAGAGCAAGTCCTGTGACTCCAAGACTCAAGTTTGAACAAAAGAATAGGAACTGACACATTATCAAAGATTTTGGAGATATCCGGAAAATACCAATAGTTTTATTTTACATTTTATTATTTACTGGTAATTACTAGTAGATTATAGAATAGACTAAAAATATAATTAAGGCTGAGAATAAGAACTTGTCTAGCTTCAATAAGAATAGAAGAAGAAAGAAGCTTGTATATCCTCCGTAACTTAAAGTGAAACTGTGACGGCACAGTATCACTTTAAGTTTATTATAATATTATCTGTCTGCTTAAAATCACTTTTAAGGAGTACCAAAGCCTTGAAGGTGCTATTGTTTACTTTGAAATATTGCTATGAAAATGGTTCATTATTTTTTATTTATATAATCAATGTTTTTCTTAAAGCAGCAAAATAGTCATTAATATTATTTAGAGTAGTTTCAAGATCTTGCTGAAGTATTTATATGTCTTGATTAAGACTTTCTAAGAATATAAATTAAATATATTTTTGATCAGTCTCCATACAGCGCGGAGATCATTTTTGGCTTTTTCTATTTGAATAAATTTAAAGTAACAACTCAAAAGCCAAAATCAAAGAGAAATAAGAAGGGAAATGTTTAAAACTAAAAATACTAAACGCCCTACAAGACTCCCGCCTTGACTCCCGGTCTTGGTTCTGGACATGTTTGGAAACGACCTGAATAGACCACCGTCGCCTCCTTTTGTGAGAGAATAATATCCACGAAGGAGTTGGCGCGGGGCGGCAACCAGTTATGTTTCTCCCTTTAAGCCAATGCAGGACATATCGCGGCGGGTATAGAACGACTTTTGGCTTCCGAAAACAACGGTGCGAAAAGCCCCCGTAGGATTTTATGTTCTGCCAACCATATCAATGCGGCAAGTATAGGGCATGCGTGCTATACGTACTAGCTCCCTAATCAATCTATGAATCGCAAAGAGCAGCACTGAGATGAGGAAATGAGGAGCACTACTGAGTTTAAAAAAAACTACATACTATGTACGTCTTCCCATACGGCTAAGATCTCTGTACTGTTCGTTCTCTTATTGAAAAAGAATTGTAGAATAAAATTATTTTATTTGTAGTATTTACGGTTATGGTATTATATTACATAATAATTTAAGAATACAAAAGAGTTTTATGTGATCAAATTTAGTGTCTTTTGTCCATTTCTTCTCGGTTTTTGCCTTGAACTGTTTGCGTTCGTACTATCGCGAAACGTATACATATTTTACAATTTACTGTACAATGCGTGCTGTTTATGATGCTTACATTGATAATAATGTTTTAAAAAATTTATTCAAAAAACCTTATACTACAAATCTTAAACTAGTTAGATAGACTCTTAGATATATGTAGTATTTAAAAGCAGGTATAATTTAGCTGGCTAATGAAACAATAAAAAACTAATTGTAGCGTTAATTGTTGCTTTAATACAAATTTATAAGTTCACTTTTATCCGACAGGCTGACGGCCTGCTTAGAATTTAACAGTTACCGTCGCCTATGGGTGTTTGCAACGCCAGTGGTATCGCAAACACGTTGCTGTCCATAAGGGTACAGGAACTTGAGTCACTAATACCGGAACACAACGCAAAGTTATTATGGCGGCATATTTAAGATCAAAGGTGGTCCCCATCCAGACGAGTAAAATAAATAATATAGTAATATTATTACCTATGTGATTTTCCCAAACTTTTAGGCGTGGACCACATTATTTCAAAAGTTATGGTAACCTGCGTCTGTGAGCTCTATTCTAATTTTTGTATTTACCTAATGAAACCTGTTTATTTTTCGATTACTGCTTAATTCTTATATTGTAGACCATTATTTTTTTTTAAATGTCAGCTAAATCTGTTTTTAAAGTTTTAAAAGCGTTATTGTATTCTTCGTCACTGATATTAACTAATTTTATAGAGTCCTCCCATAAATCTTTGGCAGCCATCTCATTATAAGCAATCCACCAACCTTGGCCTTCTTGGCAATTCATAAAGAACTTTCCACTAACTCGTCCGGCCTTGTCATCAAGCGCAGCATGAAGAGCAGTTTGGGCCCCTTGCCACGGATTGCGAAATAGCCAATATGCAATCCAAGTCAACACGCGACCGATCCCATAAAATGATTTTGCATAAATATCCGTACCAACAATACCTGGAGCGATGCTGTTAATGACTACATTTGTTCCTTGAAGCCGCTTCGACATTTCTTGAGCGAAATAAATTAAAGCTAACTTACTGTTACAATACGTAAAGGCAGAATGTATTGAATCAGTTCGGTTGAAATTTTTCACATTTGAGCTTGCAAACAAATGTCCACAGGATGACGTATTTACTATTCTTGCTGGTTCTTCCTTAGATCCACTTCTTTTTAATAAAGGCAAAAGTAACAAGGTTAGGTAGAATGCACCGTAATAATTCACTTGCATTATGAAATTCATACCATCTTTTGTCAAGAAATCTCCAAAGGCTCCCACTCCGGCATTATTCATTAAAATGTCCAATCTGTTTTCATTGGTTAGAATATCGTTCGCAAAATTTCTGGTAGACGCCAAAGATCCCAAATCCAAATATTTAAACACAACATTTCTATTTCCTGTTTCTTCTACTATGTGTTCCCTTGCAGAATGTCTTTCATCTTCGAACGGACATGCGATGATTACTCTCGCACCTCGGTTGGCTAAATCCTTCGCGATTTCTAACCCCAGACCACTTGTTCCACCAGTCACAACCACAGTTTTTCCTTCAAGTCTTTTTCTTGATTTACAATCGACTATATGTATTTTCTGATAAACAGCAGTTATGAGTAAGACCAATAACGTAAATATAATAATTTCTGTCAACATTTTTCCTTAACAAGCAATCAGAAACTAAACCAGATATTGAATAATCATAATAGTACTTGAATTATATTTAGGTATATAAGTTGTTACGTAGAAAAATAATTAATTAAGGCTATTTTACACTTAACATTCATTGTTTAGAAGTATTATAATTAGTAAACTATTAAAAAGAAACGGTTTATAAAACTTTTTTGCGCCAAATGAATCTTAAATACTTGTAACATTAGGGCACAGGCCTAAATGGCACCCTGCCTCGCGAAGTTGAGGTAAAGCGGGCGGAGCTGCCTGACGAGGTACTCATGGTGGAGTGGAAGCAGCGCCTCGTGCACCCCAGCACGGGCCTCGCCACCATCGATGCGGTGAGGCCCGTCCTGGTTGAATGGTTGGAAAGACGCCACGGCACCCTGACCTTCCACCTGACGCAGGTCCTCTCGGGGCACGGTTGCTTCGGGAGGTACCTGTGTCGCATAGGGCGGGAGATGACGTCGTTGCTGTCGCTCCCGGCCCTGGTTCTGTCCATGGTCGGAAGCGATCCTGGATGGACGGCCGTCACCCTCTTTTGCAAGGCAGTCTCATGACAGTCATCTGCAAAGGAGGCGACGGAACGGGAGCGGGAGTCTACCACCACACCCCCTCCCGCCAACACAGGCCATGTTGGCGGCGCTGGAGGGCAAGCAGCTTCCGGCCGCCGTAGAAAGAGACCGCGGGCGGCCCCTCGGGGAAGGTTACGCCGCCCGCACTATTGCCGCGAGGGAGAGGGCCGCCTGCTGTTCTGCGGCCCTCCTCAACTCCTAGAACCAATACGGGAGAGCGCCGGTGGGATGAAACCCTGACCCCCTGGCACCAACACTTTAGAAGAGGCCTGCCTTGAGACAAAGGGCAGGCTGACGCCGGCCTGAGCCACGAGATCGTCAGGCCCCATATCCATAGGCCCGGGCGTAGGCGATAGGAGAACAGCGGGGCTTTTTAGTGGGTAGTCGGATGGCCGAGCATCTTGTCGGAGTCCCACATATCCCTCGGGCTGGGAGAACCCGTCAAGACAGGTTACACGGATGCACCTGGTAGGGAAAATGGGGTCGCCATAGTGCTTTCGGAGGAGCTCCAGAACGATATTTTGGAGGTGAAGTGCTGTAGCGATCTGCTTATGGTCGGGAGGGTGCTTATCGGTGGCGTTGTCACTCACTTGATAGGCGCCTACGCGCCACAGGCCGGTTGTAGCGACGCCGATAAAATAGCGTTTTGGAATCTACTCAGAGAAGTGCTACGTGGGATCCCATTGTCACATGGGATCGTTTTGGGTGGTAATCAAAACGGTCATGTGGGTGATGAATGTGGAGAATTTGAGCGTATTCACGGTGGATTTGGGTATGGTAGCCACAACGCAGAAGGGGAGGACATCCTCAATGCGTGTGCGACTGCCGACCTTTGCCATCGTGAACACGTATTTCAAAAAGAGACATGAGCATCTCATCACCTACAAGATCGGGAGGAATTCTACCCAAATCGACTTCCTACTCACTAGGAGACACCACATCAGCAAAGTAGCCAACTGCAAAGTCATACCTGGTGAGAGTCTTACGGCACAACACCATCTTCTTGTCATGGACCTCTGCGTGAAGTCCAAAGGCAAATGTGTCGACCGCCTTCCACGCCGAGTCAGGTGGTGGCTGCTTAATGAACTCAAGTCCCAGGAGTTCGCCTCTGCTATCGGCGACAAGTGCGCCGGAGGTGAGGGCGAATCGGTTCAAGCTTACTGGGACAGGATTCAGGCGGCTATCCTTGGGTCGGCGAGGGAGGGGCTTCGCGAGTCTAAGGGCGGACGCAAGTGTGACAAGGAGAATTGGTGTAGAACGACTCAGTCCAGTGAGACCATGGCGAAAAAAGCCCTCTTTAAGAAGTGGCAAGCGTCCAGGTGTCCTGAAGATCGCGACGCATACCGGGTAGCAAAGCGCGCCACTAAGAGAGCCGTTGCCAGAACCAGACGAGACCACTTACAACCACTT
Organism: Malacosoma neustria; assembly: GCA_963693495.1. NCBI lineage: Eukaryota > Metazoa > Arthropoda > Insecta > Lepidoptera > Lasiocampidae > Malacosoma > Malacosoma neustria. Next base: position 1,696,100 of record OY856378.1, on the reverse strand, counting down.
TACGATAAGTTGGAATCGTCTGAGGGACAGAAGCTCATCTATAAGTTGGCGCGCTCCAAGGTCAAAGCGGCACAGGATATTTCCAAGTGCCGCTGTGTAAAAGACCCCGGCAACCTGTTATCCGAGGACCTCGCGGTGAAGGAGAGATGGATGCAGAGATGGCGCTCGTATTTTCACGAGCTACTGAACAAGCTGCATGAAGAGGTGCAGCCGCCAGATCTTCCTCCAAATCAAGGACTAGTACCATCGGTAACGCCTGCAGAAATCCAGAATTATCTTCGCCGCATGGAAAATCGGAAAGCTGTCGGAGCCAATGGAGACCCCATCGAAGCCTGGAAGGCGATGGGCTCTCGTGGTGTGGGCATCTTAATCAACCTTTTTAACCGGACACTCCTCACTGGAACCAATGGAAGCTGAGTATCATTACTCCAGTCTTCAAAGGCAAGGGGTCGGTGCAGGAGTGCGGTAACTACCGTGGAATAAAGGTCATGTCCCACACCATGAAGCTCTTCGAGAGGATTATCGACTCTGGGATTCAGCAGGAGTGCACTGTCTCGGAATGTCAGTATGGGTTTCGCCCTGGTTATGAGACCATGGACCCAGTTTTTGCCCTAAGGACTGCCGCGGAGAAATACAGGACGAAGAATACGCCTCTGCATTGCCTGTTTCTTGACTTGCAGAAGGCCTTCGACTGTATTCCTCGCGCAATAATCTGGTGGGCATTGCGATCCAAAAGGGTTCCAGAGGCCTATATTGACATCATCCATGACATTTACCATGACTCCGATTGTAGTTGTCATTGTCCGATGTAGTTTGGACCACTGTTGGCGACACAAAACCTTTCCCCATCACCGTCGGGGTGCACCAAGGATCCGTCCTTAGTCCATTTCTGTTCAGCTTGGTATTAGACGTACTGTCAGACAGCATCATAAACTCACACGAGCAGCCCCCGTGGCTGATGATATCGCGCTGGCAGATTCGGACAGGGGTAGGCTGGTGCGACGCGTGAAGGCGTGGAAGGAGTCGCTTGAGAACGGTGGTCTGAAGCTCAATATGGCGAAGACCGAGTACTTGGTCTATAACTCCACAGATCCCACACTCGTATGCATAGGCGGTAACACGGTCGAGCGCACGGACCAAGTGATATACTTGGGATCTGTATTTCATGCGTTTGGTGACATCGATTGCGACGTCAAGGCACGCATTGCTGCCGCGTGGGCCAAATGGCGTGAGGTAACTGATGTCATTTGTGACCCCAAGATGCCGGTAAAGTTGAAGGGACAGGTCTATAAGACCATCATTAGGCCTGTCCTTTTATACGGTTGTGAAGCATGGCCGGTGTTGGAGCTACACAAGCAAGAACTGCGTGTCACGGAGGTGAATATGCTGCGGTGGATATGTGGAGTAACGCGGAAGGACCGCGTTAGGAACTCTCGCATTCGCGGCAGTCTTCATGTCCGTGACATTGCAGATAAATTGCAGGAGTGTCGGCTTCGATGGTACGACCACGTTTTACGGCAACCGGATGCTTACGTGGGAAACAAATATCTGGCCATGCCGCCTCCGTCAGGCCCCGACAGGAGGGGTAGACCCAAAAAGCGCAGGCTTGACGTCGTAAAGGGTGATGTACGTGCCAATGAGCTCATTAACAGGGATGCTGAAGACCGTGCGAACTGGAGTAGAAAAAGTCGGAAAGCGGACCCCGGACACCGAAAAGAAAGTTAGGTTGCGACCGGAATGCAACGCTTAGATGAAGAAGAAGAAGATTTATAAATGATCTCTGTTCCATTACTACGTCTAAATTTAAAATGTTTACTGACGACTTAAAAATTTACAGAGTTATTGTATTGCAACTGAATTGAATGACGATGTTATTGTATTGCAACATGAACTTCGTAATATAGATAGCTGGTGTGAAGAAAACAACATGATTCTAAATGCGTCCAAATGCTGTCATATTAAATTCACTCGTAAAAGAAACACAAGTGACGTCAAATACTTCATTGATGGTACACCACTTGTTGAAGTCTCATATTTTATGTTAGCGATTTGGGCGTAATCTTGGATAAAAAGTTAGATTTTAGAGAGCATAATTATTGCTTTTATCTCTAAAAAGGCATCAGATTGGCAGGTTTCATTATTAGTCAAACTAAACTTTTCAGGGTGCCTGAAATCCCAATTATTCTGTTCAATTGCTACATCCGTAGTTTACTGGAACACTGTCTGGACAGTCCTGACAAAATTAAATTTCGCTGTACCCGGAACTAGTACTCGCCTGCTTAACCGTAAAATCCTCGCTCTTCCGCTGTGTCGAACTGTTTATCACCAACACTCACCACTATATCGCCTGTGTACCACGTACAATTGCAACTGCCATGAGCTCGATATTTAAAATGCATTGGCCAAGCAAATAAAAAAATTAAATTTAAATTAAATATGTATGTGTTTATATGCACTTCTTATTATATAATTAAATATGTAAGAATTTATGAGCAACAGATGTAAAATCATGCTGTGTTCGCATCAAGTAAGTCATTCAGCTACCATGTTTCTATTATAATTTATTATTGTTGTTTGGCTATTTATCGCTGATATGACCAGTTTGCGCACCTTATTATAAAAAAAAAATACCTCGATCTCCAAAGTAAAAGTTTAATATTCAAATAAAACAATTTTAAAAAAAGGAAGTAGGCAGAGAAGATATATTTGATGCTGACTGCTCTTTAGAATTTATGTTCATCACTTTGGTTGGCGAAAAAGGTTGTCTAGCAGTTACAAAAGCTAGATCCTATTACATAGTATGTTGTGTATAAGTACCCGTATAGTATTGTAGTGTATTTATCTTTAATATAGCCGAAAATCGTTTCAAGGTATCATTCCAGCGATAAAGAAGTCAAAGTACATCGCTGTTGTTGACAAGACGACTTATTGATAAGGTTATATCAATAAAACTAGTGAGTTAAATTCTTAGTGATTCATAAACGCAATCTTAATATATTAGAATTTGAGTTATTTAATAGATATATTTATAATGTATTATCAAAACACAAATTTAATCTTTAATACAATATGATAAAGTCGATAATATGCTTTCCCACAACAATAAAAAAATCAATATCATAACTGTATGTAATAATTATGTAAAATGGGATCATTTTACTTTTACTTAAGTAAGGGAATATATTAAATATTTTAATTATCTTAAGAATCTTTATCAGTGCTCGCGACAAAATTGAGTTGGTTCTTAAACGGCTGTTTTTATTTGAAATTGAAGTGATAACTTCATATGGGAGGATAAACCGCTGCGTTACGTTTACCGATAACCGCGTTACGGCGCCATTCTGCCTGTCTTCTCTTTCTCTCACGCATACGGCAGCGGTAGGCAAGCTCCTCGAAGTCGAATTGTGACTTTATTACAGTGAAATACAGTTGAGTTTTTTTTTCTTTATAAATAATCTACATTAACGAATAATTTAATATAATTTTGAAACAGTTTTTGGAAAAATTGGAAATTCGTAAACTTTAGTTATTTTTGAATTATTTTTGGTTTTATTAATTACCTTTCCTTACATTTTCATATTAATATACATAAAATTTAAGTAAGAACCTAAGATTTTCTCAAGTTAAACAATTTCAATATTAAATAGTTCAACTTAGATTAGTTTAAGTTATTACTTCTGTCAGACGTCCCAAGACGCACACTTTTTTTTTATAATATTTTATGGCCTGATAATGAGACTTTTAAGCCAAGCTTAAACTGCTGAAAAACGGAAATGCCCCAGGCAAAGATGGAATCACAACTGAAATATTGAGAGCAAGATATGCCCTGAATCTCAAAGAACAGGAATATGGAACAGTACCTTAGTAAGTATGGAACAGGAGTACAGTAGTTCTGTTCCATATAAAGGACCAAAGAAATATAACCCCATAACCTCCTCCTCCAATCGTTTGCTCACTGCAGAGCGTCGTGACGCTCCCGACCGATATCACGACAGCACCGCTTCCACTGTTCTCTGTCTTTGGCGTGGTTTAGGGCGTCTGTGATACGCGTGCCCAGCTTTTTGGCCACTTGGTCGGACCATCTTGTCGGGCTGCGACCTCGGGATCTTTTCCCCTCCACTTTTCCTGTAACTATTAGTTTCTCCAAATTATCGGAGGGTTTTCGGTCAATATGGCTGAAATATAGCAGCACTCTCTACAGGCAAATGCTCGACAATCTCTGTGCTGTTTTAAGCTCTTGCAGGATTGAGATGTTTGTCCTGCGAGCCGTCCATGGAATACACAACATTCGCCGCCAGCACCACATCTCAAAAGCGTCGATACGTCACCTGTCGGCCAATTTAACCGTCCAGGATTCCGCACCATATAGGAAAATGGGAAAGACCAAAGTTCTTAGGATGTAAATTTATAAGCCCATATCACTCCTGAGTCATACAAGTTGTTTTCAAAGGTCATCACAAATCGTCTCGCAAGAAGAATTTTAACCACCTGAGCCAGGTCTAGTTTCGAAAGGGTTATATTTATAATGATACAACTCAACTGGCAATTCAACTGACATCGAAATTATATTTAAATTACAGAAACGCTTCATACGTTCAATGTTTGGACTAAAAGTAATAGGTAGTTGTAGAAATTATTTTATAAAGAATAATATTTTAACACTTCCATGCCCATTCATATTTGAATTGGCAGTATTTGTCAAAAGTAATCGGCAGCTATTTCCAAGCATGTCAGACGTCAAAGAAAGAAATCGACGATATAATGATCGTTTATGTGCGCACAGTTCAAATACTAAGTTGATGCAAAAAAGTGTATTATGCATGGCACCTCGAATTTATAATAAAATACCTATATATAAATTATAATAAAACACTCTAAATGTTTTAATATGAAAAATTTATTATAAAATATACGATTTTCTAAAAGATAAATTTATTACTATTATAAATCTTTTCGTCCCAAATACCGCAGTGTCTCAAGACGAAGGTTTTTAACCAATGTGTGTTGCCAGTGATGACATACGGAACGCAGACGTGGTCGCTAACTATGGGCCTTATGAGAAAGCTCATGGTCGCTCAGAGGGCAATGGAGAGGGCTATGCTCGGAGTTTCCCTGCGAGATCGAATCAGAAATGAGGAGATTCGCAGGAGAACCAAAGTAACCGACATAGCCCGGATGATTGCAAAACTGAAGTGGCAGTGGGCTGGGCACATAGCTCGAAGGACTGATGGCCGTTGGGGCAGAAAAGTCCTCGAATGGCGACCGCGTACCGGAAGACGCAGTGTTGGTAGGCCCCCCACAAGATGGACCGATGATCTGGTCAAGATCGCCGGAATAGGTTGGATGAGGGCAGCGCAGGACCGATCATCGTGGAGATCTTTGGGGGAGGCCTTTGTCCAGCAGTGGGCGTCTTCCGGCTGAAATGATGATTACTATTATAAAAAAATAAAAGAAATATTATTACTATTATAAAAATTCTTATGTCTTGTCTTTGTTACTGTATACCACAATATTGTATTTAATTGTAAAGTCATGAACCAAGCTTTTTTTTTATTATTATTGACTGTTTTGTTTGATTATTGTTATTTGTATTTGTTGGTAATGTGACTGGACATTTTTTTTTATATAATTTTAAGACTGGAGATAAGACTATATATAAAGATAAGTGACTGATGATTGATTGTAATTATCTGAAAAATATTTGTACGCCTTTTGGGCAGAACAGGTTAAGGACATTACCATTTATATGTAACATCTGTGCATTAATTCACTCTTGTTCAAACAAATAAATGAATTTGAATTTGGAATGGTCAGAGAGCTAAGAGATCACACATCATCCGCAGTATATTCTAGGCGTCATTGTACCTCTTCGTTTTGGCCATACTGCAAATTTACAGCTCAATGATATAATTTTTTTTTTTGGAAGGCGGTAATGCCTGCCGCATACCCCACCACGTGGAAACAGGTGGCGTGATAGTACGTCCTCCTCTCTATGCTAGGGGACTCACGTCGCTGGTATATCCACTAAAACCACCCCGATGTTCCTTCACGCCTTAAGTGCCGAGGCTGCGGGACGCGACGAATCAGTCAGACTGTGGCTCCGACTGGTGTTGGCCCACTTTCACGGACCTCTTCAAAGACGGGGTATGCTGAACCCCCGTGTCATCTTTCTCACGCAGGGGTGAGCTGCGATCGCGGAACACTCGCGCACGCTCCTCTCTCGACCATGTGTGCGGGCTGCAGCCCTTTCCCAGGGGGCCATGCCCGCAACCGTTCACTATGGTGGCCGAAAGTCTGTCTCTAACCTCCAGCGACGAGTGGAGTGGGCATAACTGTTTCACAAAAGGAGGCGACGGCCTCCCCTCGCGCTCGCGACCATCGCTAGGATGATAGCCGGGAGCGAGAGGTCAGATCCAGGGGTGGCGACGAGGTCTCGGTTCTCCATTCCCTATCCTTAGACGCCGAAATCTAAATATCAAAAATATAACCGGTACGTGTGAAGCTTTTTAAAAACAAAGAGTTCAATGAAACAAGTAAAGGTTACAGGAAAATGGCTAAGAATTAATTATTTGGGTAATTAAACTCGAAAATGTGAGTATATTTTATTACCAGCGAAAATTATTAATTTGTTTTAATACGATTTTATAGATTATACGTTCCCATGTCTATCGTAATCTTCCAACGTCATACATTTATTACATCCAGATATTTTTAATAAAGGCATTAGTTGTTACGATAGGTATAACGCACCATAATAATTCACTTGCATTATGAAATTCATTCCATCTTTTGATAAGAAGTCTCCTACGGACCCAACTCCAGCATTATTGAACAAAGTATCTAAAAATCCTAAAAAATTTTTTGTAAAAATCAACCAAACACGTAAGCAACTGTATAACTAAGAGCACACAACATGTTTATCAACATTAGTATTTATTAAACTTCAAAAGCCTTCTTGTATTCCTCGTCACTTAGTTTAATAAGTTTTATAGATTGCTGCCATAAATCTTTGGCAGCCTCCTCGTTGTAAGCAACCCACCAACCGCGGGATTCTTTGCACGTCATAAAAAACTTTCCACTAACTTGTCCTGCCTTGTCATCCAGCGCTGCATGCAGAGCAGTTTGGGCCCCTTGCCATGGATTGCGAATAAACCCATTTGCAGCCCAATGTAATAAGCGACCGATTGCATGAGTATTTTTTATAACAAGATTTGTGCGAACGAAACCTGGTGAAATGCAATTTATGACGACATTTCTTCGTTTGAGCCGCTTTGCCATTTCTTGAGCGAAATAAATTAGTGCCAGCTTACTGTTGCAATAAGTAAAAAATGAATTTATTGAATTGATTCTATTGTATTTTCTCACATTTAAACTAGCCAATAAATGTCCACTAGAGGATGTATTTATTATTCTTGCTGGCTCTTCTTTAGATCCAGTTTTATTCATTAAAGGCAAGAGTAATAGAGTTAGGCAGAATGCACCATAATAGTTTACCTGCATTATGAAACTCGTGCCATCATTTGTCATATAGTCTCCAACGGGTCCCACTCCGGCATTATTCATCAAAATGTCTAATCTATCCTCACTGTTTAAAATGTTGTTTGCAAATTCTCTAGTTGACGCCAAAGATCCCAAATCTAAATATTTAAATACGACATTTTTATTTCCTGTTTCTTCCACTATGTGTTCTCTTGCGGAAAGCCCTTCATCTTCAAAAGGACACGCAATGATCACTCTCGCGCCTCGGTTAGCTAGATCTTTTGCAATTTCCAATCCCAAACCACTCGTTCCACCAGTGACAACAACAGTTCTTCCTTCAAGTCTTTTCCTTGATCTACAATCAACTATATTTATTTTCTGATACAAAGCAGTTATTAGTAACAATAATAATGTAACTATAATAATTCCAACAAACATCTTAAGCAGGTTTAATGTTGACTTAAAATCCATATACGATTGCAATTAATTTTGTGTTACAAACAGTGAACGCAGTCAAGAGTGTTAACTAGATGCGAATAATGTTTAAGGCGAAGCGTTTATAATTTATAATTGTGTTTTTTTTTTTATTTAATTTTGAATCCACAAATGGTTATTAGTTCTATTTTTATTGAAGTGAAAACTTCTTTAGCCGCGATGAGCACTTTTTAGTTGGAGAAAATCAAAGAGAGTTTCCATCACTTCCGGAGTGTAACACTGAGTGTATGTGTATATGTATGTATGATGTATGTACGATTGAATTAATGATCGTATTTTCCTTGGAATGAAATATTTTTTGACATACAATTTTTTTTGCAAAAATGGGTTCCTTAAATGATGTTTAGTGCGTAAAAAAAATTTGGACGGGTTTGTCAGTCACCCTATATATATATATATATATATATATATATATATATATATATATATATATATATATATATATATATATATATATATATATATATATATATATATATATATATATATATATATATATATAATATATATAATTTTAGCATAGATTCTATGTTTGCCACAAACTAATTTTTACGCTATCATCTGAGTATAAGTTTTAATATACGAGTATTTGAAGGTTGTAAATTAGTCATTGTGAGGTGTACAGCGTATTAACTTTGACGCTTCTTAACACATCCGCCTTCTAAACTGGTTGGAAAGAATTTAAATATAATAAAGTAATTAAAAAGAATAAACATACAATTATTTCTATACCATAATTACGGAATTAATTAATTTAATTTACACTTGAAAACTAAATTATTTAAATAAAAGGAAAATAACAAGTTACAATTGAAGTAAAAATTAAAACTAATTTTTTATTTTTACTAACAACATTATTAGTAAATAGTGTAACAATATTAATTGATGAACACAAACTAGAGGGCTACGCAGCTTTAAAAGCAGTTCACCATTTCCTGCAGTTTATAGCTATGATAACATATATGAAATGTCGCGGAAGCGGAAGTTTTTCACACACGATGCTAGTCCACAGTCATCATGTCTATATTAACAAATAAACTATTCTTTATAAGTAACAAAAGAGACTATGCAAGAGTGCAACTGGTATGATGATGCTGACAACCAAAACATGTATAAGACATTTAAATAAAAGTCATATTATATTTTTTAGTATTTTTAAACGGGTAGTATTTAATCCTACAACTGTAAATCCAATTTTTTCTATTCAAATATTCGAAATTACCACCAAAAATACTGAATACTAATATACTGTTTGATCTATAAAGCTAAACTGTTTTACTAAATGACTATCTGTTAATGAATTGGCAAGTAACAGCACTGATCTTGATATATTTGAAAATAGTTTTTTTTAAATATTGTAAATTGGTAAAACATATTCTTATATAATTTATATTTGACCAGTTAATGATACATTAGATTTAATTAAATAGTAACTTATCTAAGTGTGTGAGTGTGTATGCGTGCTTGTGTGTGTGTGTGTGTGTGTGTGTGTGTGTGTGTGTCAGTGCATGTGTGTTATGTGTGTATCAATATATACACACAAGGTTTTTAGGCATCTGTTGTTACAATTTTTCTGTATGCACCTGCTTTCACTTCACCCATTGGTCCAATCTTTGAGCTCGATCAAAGGAAAATTTGAAAATGATTCCAACTGATACGTTTCTGACCATTCTTTCACCATATCTAAGATAACAACCAAAAATCTGGATAATGGAAAACGTTCTCGAAAAGTGTGGGAATCTTTGATAGATCTGTTAAATGATTCAAGAGCATTATTTGTAATAGGAGATCCTTTTGAAGAGCCAAGATATCAATTCGGATTTTGACATACCCACTATTTTTTGAAGTAAGTTATGAAGTCTCTTTTGTCGGTATACTTTATCAGAAAAGCAGACTTGAACATATCTGGAGATGTAGCAGAGTGTAACACATCAATCGACGACCTCGGTGGTGTAACGGATAACGCACTTCGGTACGCTTGCGGAAGTCACAGGTTCGATTCCCGTCTCGCGTCTGGGTGTTTATGTATAATATGTATTTATTTACAAAAAAAAATATATAAGTAGTATATCAGTTGTTTAGTACCCATAACACAAGTGCTATGCTACTTAGTTTGGGACTAGATGGCGCTGTGTGAATTGTCACAAAATATTATTATTATTATTAATATACAGGATATAAAATCTTCTCCTTTTTTTGTTTACAAATTTTTCTACATTAATAATAATATTTTTTTTGCATGGGCCCAGCACATTTTTAGAGTAGATTCTTCACCAAAAATACTTTAAATGCATTTTTATGCTCATATCAGCGACGCAAATGAATGCTTTTGGTTGTAAAGAGTATGTGTAAAGGGAGAAAGCGCTGTTGCGAAGAGCTTCAAACAACATTTGGAAATCTTGTTTTCGTTCAGAAGTAGAAACGGCCAAACAAAGAGGATGAAATTTCTTAGTTTTATCAGTAGTACCGACTAATAGTATAGGAAAACCTTACGAGATCAGTTTATAAGTAGCATCTGCGTGAATATTTGTGGCTAATGTAGTTAACTTTAGGAGAGACTTTGTGGAGATTGCAAATCGAAAAGTCGGAGTTTCGCTCTCGTACACATGGTGGTAGCAAATGACATGTTTATGTTCATCATCAGGTGCCTCAGAATTTTCTATTAACCAAGCCTGCAGTTCTCCGAGACTGATTGTAGGTGACCCGTAAACTGCTTGACGGTGGTCAGACAAATAGTTATTCAGTTTGTAGCCACCATATCATATTAATAAGGAACAGGGAAGCTCTGAAAAGTCATCATACATCATCGTCGGCCACGTCGCATATGTACTGTCCACGAAGCATCGCCCTCAACTGCATTACATTTCTCGGAAGAGACTTCAGGCGATAATAATAATAACAACGTACATATTAAATCGACAACGCGACCACATGCTCACTGTGCAACATTTCAGCCAAGAATGACTGCGAAGGCGCGAACGCGCGTATCAACATCGCCTGCGGAGGCGGCAGTGCGGGACGAGGACTCAACCAAATTTCGAAGAATTGATAATCCTGTTGTCAAGCCGTGGTTGAAATATTTAATTTCCAAGGATTTGTCTCGTGTAAAAATATCTGCATTTGTTTACTTTTTAAACGCTTCTGATTGGTCGACGATCCCCAGCCAATTCATATAAAATATAAAGAGCACGAATTTTGAAATAAATTATTCAGTACGGGATTCAGTACTCAATACGGCTTCCGTATTGATTCAGTTAACCATCACTGGAGTTGTTTCATTTATAATCCAAATGGTGACCCACTGAAACACTGAACCCGGTCACCAAAAGTTGTTTCTTTGAGGGCACTGTGATTCCTTGAATTTTTCGCACTGTTTAATATAGCCAGTAATAATATAGTAAGGTTTCAAATGTAAAGCGAAAAGTTTAATATTCTCTTCTTTTGTCTCTTGACATATTCCGTGGCGTGTTTCTGTAGCAAGAAATTCATGGTCATGGTCAGAGTCGGTTCGATAAAGTAACACATCAATAGAGTCTGCTTCAAAAAGCAAATTAATACTTGCTGCACACTGAGGTCCTCGAAATTTGACTTGTTTACAACGATAAAACTTTTTGGTACCTTCTTCTGTCTCGTGCGAAACTTTCAGTGACCACGTATTTTCAGCTTGAACAAAACTCTCGGCTGAAGGAGCGAGCGCGATGCGACTAGGGTGAGCGTTGAGTGCGTTGGCATTTTCAATAAAACAGATGAACAAAAAGAAATAAAGTTGGGTTATGGGGATTTTAGCTACACAAGTAGTAAATTCGTGGCATATAATTTGATAGTGTAAACATACATTATCTGTTATGCAGTTTTAGAAAATTATTTTGGAAATTCCTTTGTAAGATGGTTAATTTAGTGTGCAAATCAGTATTTTTGTTATACGGTAAGTAAGTTTGTTTTAAAATCTGTATATCTGTGGTTTCAGCTAGATTTTCGTTGTAAATTAGATAAAAAAAGACTATATGATTTTGATTAATTTTATGCGTGTTTTAATAAAATATGTTTAGGTAATCAAGTAGTTAATTTGTTACCAGTCGTTTATCTGATCTGCTGTGGGTTATTAGTTGGGAGGTTTAGTTTGCTTGAATTGAAAAATAGAGGTGCAATTAAAAATTCCCCTTTTTAAACATCCACAGCCGTTTAATTCTCAGTCATTTTTATTAAAAATTGACCTCTTCTTTCTAATTGTACTGCAAAGTTGTCAACGGCTTTCATCATCACATCAAATTTCACTCTCAGGGGCTTATGCTTTCCGTTAGCATCAACAGGTGTTGCTGGTAGTATTTTATACTGGCGGACTATTGATGCTACAGCAGTTTTCATCGACATCATTGCATACCTATACCCTGGAACAAAAATAATCATTAAGTTAAAAATGTTTGAGTTGAAAATATTTTTCGTACACCTCCCCAACTTGAGGCAACACGCGGGGCTATATCTCCCACACAATGCACTCGGTAGGTTTACACTAAGGAGCGGTTCTAAGCTCTTATTTGTTTCTCCTAGTGGAAGATGCCGTAACATCAAGTACTATAAAGGAGGAGGCACTTTGGTATATACTATTTGCTGGTGACATTGTACTGGTTATGCTGTGCTCATGAAGTCCACATTGAAGTTATGTAGAATCAAAACTAAACATCTACTTTCTGACTTTGGTGAGATTCCTTACTTTTCACCCCGATTACTCAGGGGATGTGTTTCTGCCAACTTGCTCCCATTTTTGGTATTTTAATATAGAACGAAGGTCATAAAGAGTGAGATGTGAAAAAATAGTGAATACAGGCGGTATATAAGTGGGTATAATGGTGACGATCTCAAGAACATTTGCAACCCAGAGTGCCACTAAGACCCAAAGACATTTAATATAAGATCACTTAATAAGGCCACTTATAATCCAGCACCAGTTATATTGTATGGATTGGAATGAATTGGCCACAAAGGGCAAGGTTGAAAGGGTATTGCATCCTGCAGAGATTTCGATGTTGAGATGGATGAGCGGAGAAGCAAAAATAGATAAAATTAGAAATAATTTTATCAGGAGCAGTTGAAAGTAGCATTAGATCAGTGAGTAATATATATATATATATATATATATATATATATATATATATATATATATATATATATATATATATATATATATATATATATATATATATATATATATATATATATATATACCTAGTCAGGTCATAAATTCTGTCACATGTTTAATGTAAAATAATTGTAACAAGTTTATTAATTATGTAACCATTCATATACCAAAATGAACTTAACAAAACATAGATTCTTATGACATTAAAGTTTATTCAAAATGACCTCCGTGATTTTGAATACAAGCCTTCAATCTGCGCGGCCAGTCGTCTATCGCAGCACGAACGAGGTCCATGTCAATATCGGCGGCTGCCTTAATCAAGGATGTCTTGAGTGACTCCAAATTGGGATGAGGCTTTGAGCACGCCTTTTCCTCCAAGTGTTGCCATATCTTGTAATCTAACGGATTCAAATCTGGACTGGAGGAGGGCCAGTCTTCGTGCCGGATGAAGTCGATTTCACGCGCCGCCAGCCATTCTTGTGTGCTCTTCGCTCTATGAGCTGGCGCCGAATCTTGTTGGAATACCCAGTGCCTGTTATTGAACATGGTATGAGAAACAGGTTCCACAAGGTTCGTCAGGACTGTATTTTGATACACAACAGCATTCGTTTTTACACCTTTCTCACAAAAATGTACCTCTGTTAAGCCCCAATAAGAAACTCCCAACCATACCATGAGCGAGGATGGAAAATGACCTCGTTGGACACGCGGAATACGGTTGCTCGCTTCTTCACTACTGTGTGCGTACACCTTATCATTTTGTTTGTTGTAGCTCTCTTCTACGGTAAACATTTTTTCATCCGAAAAAAGAATTTCCCGATATTTTTTTCCCGCGTACCGCTTCAACAAAGCGCGGCATCTCTTCAGTCTCAGGTCCATTAGACGAGCATTCAAACGATGTCCTGTTTTTCTTCGATATGCCCGAAGCCCTAAGTCTTCATTTAACACCCTTTTCACCGTAGTTCTGCTTAACCCCATCTGAAGGCCAACAGTTTCTGCTTACGTTTGGGATTTCTTTGAATTCGTGCCTTCACAGCTTTTATCACTGCTGGAGTCCTAACAGACCGAGGGCGACCACTTCTTGACCTGTCATCTACACTAGAGTCTTCATTGTATCGTTTGATGGTACGATAAACGAATCTTTTGGTAATATTTAAATTTTTCAGTATGTTAAAAATTTGAATTGGCGCGTAACCGCAACGATGCAACGCAATAACTACAACACGGTCTTCTTTAAGCGTCCACTCCATATTTAAAAATAAGTAAAATTCTAAAAGTTATACATTTTTATTTTCATGAACAATTCGAAATTCTAATTCAATAAACTTTTTTGTGGCCAGCATTCTAAAAGAAAAGTTTTTACTGTGTGACAATACTTATGACCTGACTAGGTATATATATATATATATATATATATATATATACCGTCAAATGCCCTAATTTTGCCTTGCGTCATATCTTTGCCTAAAATGAAAAACAGGTAAATTAGTCTCACAATGGAAGCAATTGTGAGTTTTTAGAATTATTATCTGGCAACAATAAATTGATGGCATTATGTTGCTAGCAGGCCTTATTTTTTGACAGGAGTGTCTCAAACAGAAGAGCGTCGAAGTAGGTTATTTTGTTTTGCGAAAACTTTTCAAGTAATTTATTAAAATATGTATGTTTCTAACTTGTTTTAAACTTATTTTATAAAACGTTTATAGTTTTATCGTTTACCATTATTAATGATGGAAATAAACGTATATTTAGTGAAAAAATACCAAATGGGCAAAGTTTGGTAAATTTTTTGAACAAGTGGACATAACATTACCTAGCTAGGGCTACCAAATTGATTTTAACCTACCTATATATATATTTAATTTAACTTTATAGTCTTATTTAGTTGTACAGCCTAATAAATATTTTATTTTTATATATACACATACCTATACATCCTCTTGGACCGTGGCTAAATGTCATGAAAGCTGCTGGATGTTTGAGTGTTAAATTAATGAAACGCTCCGGTTTGAACTCGTGAGAGTCTTCCCCCCAGTACAATGGATTCCTGTTAATTGCCCAAATACAGACGACTATACCACAATCTTTAACCAGTGTGACTCCTGAAGCTGGAATACAAAGAGATGTTTCTCATCACAATGGAACAGTGTAACAGAATCATGTCAATTTGTCTTTACAATTCTGAACATGCGCAAATCAGTCTACAGATATCATACATTATAATTAAAATACTAACGTGACTTACACTTCAAGACTGGTATTATGTATAGGTACATACATATATAGAACACTATGACGTAATAGTCAAGAACGTGAACAATTGCCATCTAAGAGTTTCGATTGAGTTTTTAGTGTTGATGATCCCTGAAGTCTACAGTACCCTAACAGATAATTGATATATCATTTAAGATGTGAGAAATAGAGATAAAAATCAACTTACGAAGAGTTACGTCTTCGTCAACTCTCCTGACGATGAGGGGTGCTGGTGGATATAAGCGTATCGTCTCTCTGATCACTGCTTCTAAATACTTCATTTTAGGTAGATCTTCAGCTACAATTGGTCTGTCTGAGTCTCCGTATATTTCATTTAATCTGAAAATAATTTTCATTTACATAGCTGCTGTTGATAATCCGTTTATAGCCAATAAAACCTTTTAAGATATTGAAAATATAAAATAAGCGAATGATATACTCTCTATAGTAACTTCCAGTGATGTCTTAAAGATTCTGACTTCGCATTTTGATTATGATAATTATCAAATCCCAATTTAGTTACGGTTAAAAATATAAGAGACTATAAATATAATAGATGACGCAAGTGCGGATACTGAAATGCAAAAAAGGAGCAACGAGCACCGCCTTAAATTATGACTTAAATGGTACATTGTTATGTTTACTTACTCTTTATAAACCTTTTCCTGGACTTCAGGATGTCTGGATAGCATCACAGTAGTGAATGCGGTTCCGACTGCCGACGTATCAGTACCAGCTAAAACTAGCACCAGAGTCTCCTCGAGAAGTTCTAAGTCTGTATACCCTTTATCACCTCCAGTAGAATCTATTAGCAACTCAAGGAAAGTTTTTGGTGAATGATTATCTGCAATATCTATAAAAATACACAAATTATGCAAAACTAAACAATTTACTTTCTGGCTTTATATTCTGTTCTGAGTGAAGTTCTAGTCAACAATCACGACCGTATTACAACCCATGGTCAAAGTCGTTATTTATATAATTATCATTAGCCTTCAAGGTTTTGCGGATAAGGACATCTCCAAATCCGTACCAGATAGATCCATTCCTTTGTTGATTAATTCCCAACGACATATCGTCCCATATCACCGGGGACATCTAACTTTACCTAAGCCAAATCCTTGTCCAAAAACACGTTTGTTCTGTCTATAGTTCTAATTATATATACTAAAATTATTCCTACGTTATCAACAAACAAATTGCACACCTGATTTTTTCTTTTCATATTGCATTGATTGTCTTTTTGATTTAATTATCTGAAACAGAGATTTTTTTTTTTAAATTTTACAAAAATGCTAGATTTTATCATAAATAAAGTAACGAATTACATCTATTCTAATTTGTATCAGGTAGATATACATACCAGGTATCTATTTATTTTTAGGCAGTAAATGAAATTAAAATTATCGAAATCTATAAATATTCTATGGCATCTATGGTCTAGAGAAATAATAGATGACTTAGTTAAGAAAACTTGCCTAAGAAAGCAGACAAGCAAATCTTAAACTCACCGCTTCTTACAAGTGTTTCATCTCTTTAGCATTCAAAGTTTATATTTCAAAGCCTATTGATATACAAGGTTAAGGCAAGACTTCTGTGCAACTCTCTGCGTTGGTTATCTTGGAGCGTAGTTCAGAGAAGTAAAACATAGCTTAAAAATAGCTTTAAAACTATAATCGCTATGTTATTTACCTTGTCAATGAAACCGCATATAGTATCTTTATACTCCATGTGCTCGGTATACCTCGGCATCATTTTATAAACGGTATCATTGTGAAGCCAGGGTTGGCACATTCTTGCAGAGTCCATTCGGCATATCGCCTCAAATGCTTTGAGGAATGGAAGATCATACTGCTTCTGAGCATCCACCTTCACACCTAGCGTAGTTTCTGTAAATACGATAATTAAGTTTTTCTAGAAGTTTGAATTTGTCATTTCTATCAAAATTAAGAATAGATAACTTTGTTTATCGTTTAGGCTACAATGGGCATTTCTGTATATTTGCTCCTGTTATTTCTTCTTACCGTTCTATAACGTATATATCCAAAGTTAAAGCTGAGGACTTTGAGGTATGTTGGGTATTGTACAGGGTATCAGGATGTCTAGGCGCCAAAGTGTAGACATTCCTGGAAGACTCTTCCACTTCTTGACCCCAAAAGGCATAGGAAAAATATGAAACATTTTTTTTAAAACCTAAGGCTACCCTGCATAGTGGTAACTTGAACTGGTTTGCTTCATATAAATATGTTCCTCCGTGGGCATTGAATCCACATACCGACCAGACCGCCGCACAGCCTGTAGTCATTGTGGCTAAATTAGATTTCTACATGAGCAATTACTGTCCTACTTAGTTTACATTACTTATTTCTCCAACTTCAAAAAGAAAACCAAAGAGTTTTTTTCTGTGTAAACTAGTAAAATTATGGACGAATTTCTTGCCTTTTACGACTTACTAAGAGGAGATGGGATTTTCCTGTTTTTATTTTTGTCTAGAGCCGCATAGCCAATTTCTAACTTATTTGGTGAAACTTCTTGATTAAAAAATTAATTTAAGAAAAATAATACACACCGCAAACAGAATCCATAGAATAAGTTGTAATATACTTCCAAATTGAGAAGGCGCCTTTTCCAGCAGCTCTCTTAAGCTGTTCTACCATCACCGTGCTTTGTCTGGAGAATATGTTCATGAATTGAGTTAGATTTTTAGGACTGAAAGTAGGGGCCAAGAATTTACGTCGCGGTCGCCAGATCGGTACTGAAAAATTAAATATAACACATAAGATCAGCCTGAAAAAGGTATAAAATACAAAAATTAGCCCACTCTCTAAGGGTAGACAATATACCCTCCACCCTTGTCCAAGGTAGTTTGCGGGTTACATATACGGGCAACCTTAGTGACCAGGTTTCCTCGTGATGTTTTCCTTGCGCCTGTAAGTAGCAATTATAAAATAAGATGAAAACTGTTAGAGGTGCATGGTATGTTGTAAATAGAACCTGCAGACACTCCATAATACTCTGGCTAATTTTCGATTCACACTGTTTTCGCGCTTTAAGTAATAAATTTAGTTTTTTTCATAACGTATATTTTGGCGAATATTTAATAAGCCACGCCATACTATTGTCAAATCCATACATTTCTTCAATTAGCGACAGACGATCTCGAAAATTCAAAATTATATCCCGTGGCTCTTGGATTATGCTTCAATAGCAACACAATTTGCTGCCAGTTATATCATTTATGTCAATATAATTATTTTATTGGAATACTTAATTATTGTTGAACCCTTTCTATTAGTGTTGTAAATTTAGAGCGGTGTATGTATAGTTTACATAAATTATAAATGAAATAACCGATTGCGATGAGCACGAGGTAAAGCTAAAAGCATAAATTTATTAAATTCTTACATTGATTCATTAGATAAAATTAAATTAATAAGCCTTGTATCCAACTGGCTTAATAAATATTAAGCGGATATATTCATTTCATTTTCATCTCCCAATAAAAAAAAATTAATCACAATATTTTAAAACTAAAAAAACGTATTAAAAATAAACAAAGTTTACTACCTGGTGCGAAGACACTCCCGTTACCCGTAAGTAGTCTGGAACATTTCATAACGTAGTCTTTCTCCAAGCAAGCTTTAGTGATTACTTCAGCATTTATAGGATCTGCTACAACTGAAAATTTAGGAATTTTTTTTCAACAAAGTATATCTAGTGACAAAACTTCATAGTATTTTTATCCGTGCAGGGGCGGAGAACGTATACTAACCTCTGCGGCCGGGGTCGGCCTGTCGTAAATGGCGACAAAACCACCCTGCTACGTGGTAGGGCCCCATGCCCGTTTGGATGGCGACCACCTTTTGTCTTAAGTATGCCACCATAATAACTTTGTGTTGTGTTCCGCCATTAGTGACACAAGTTCCTATACCCTTATAGGACAGCAGCATGTTCGCGATGCTACTGGCGTTGCAAACACTCATAGGCCACGGTAACTGTGAAATTTTAAGCGGGCCGTCAGCCTAATGTCATACAGCATTAAAAAAATCGATGACAGCACAAATCGCAATTAGTGTACAAATTGATAATTTGCATATTTCTTACGAAAAATCAGTACTAACGCTCTACACTTGTTTTTCACAAAGGTTGTGTGAGTGGGCGAGAAAAAGTAATACGCATGATGCAAAATATGTAATGACAATAGTTATTTACACAATATACGAGAGACAACCAGAGACGTATTAACCACAATTCCATATTTATATACGAAATGGAAGTTGGTGAAAAGTATTTACGTGTTCAAGCCAAAAACTTAGACATTTTTCCTCGTCTGACTTTCTTATCATAATGTAATTGCTTAGTTCAAGGAATGTAGGCTAAGGAAAATATCGGGAGTAAATAATGATCTACTAATTCTACTACGAATACTTTATTACAGGTAGCCCGGCAAGCCACATTGGACAAGTGTGGAGGACATATTCCCCGTTCCTTATAGGAAGCCCAAATCTAACAATAGACGTCATGGTCATAATTTTTTTTTAATTTATTACTTACTAGCTTATATGGCAAATGAAACAAAAAAAAAGCTAATGTCCTTCTCCAAGGTCAAATTTATATCTATAACAAAATTCATCAAGATTGTTTAGGCGTGAAAGTGTAACAAACAAAATCATATTCACATACTTATGTACAATCGATTCCCTTGCCAGATGGACATCAGCCCCCCGCTATCCACCGCTTTCATTCCTATGTCTTGAAACACGTTCATGCGATCTGAAAATAGTATGTATAAAGTGTTACAGTTTTCTTTTAGTAGTTTATGTTAAAAATTTCACTCGAAATCTGGTTCATCATCTTACGATCTCCATAGTGCAATGGTTTTTGCAATGAATATATGCAGGGTTCACGGGTTCGATACTCGTCGGGAGTCTGGGTGTTTATGTATATATTTACCTATTTATTTACCTAAGAAAAAAGTATGTAAGAAGTATATCACTTATCCGTGCAGGGGCGGAGAAAGAATACTAACTAAAAGGCGACATAACAACACACCCTAGCTACGTGGTAGGGCCTCAAGCCCGTCTGGATGGCGACCACCTTTGGTCTTAAGTATGCCGCCATGATAACATTGTGTTGTGTTCCGGCATTAGTGACCCAAGTTCCTGTACCCTTATGGGACAACAGCGTGTTCGCGATGCCACTGGCGTTGCAAATACCTATAGGCGATGGTAACTGCTAAATTCTAAGTAGGCCGTCAGCCTGTCTGCCGTCCAACAGCAATAAAAAATATCAGTTGTCTAGTATATATAATAAAAATATTGTGATACTTAATTTGGAGCTTATTTGAATGAATAATTATCACAGTGAGTATATTTATTAATCAAATATAAATGAATTCTCAATAAAGGTTACTCAAACTTTAAAAACCACAACGTGTGGTTCTAGCTAGCTTAAAGAATAGGGCTACATATTTTTAAAGCCACTTTCCGTGGTGACAAATTTACTTTTTATAGCTCAAAGGCAGCAAAATAATTACATTATTTAGTGTTACGAAAACATGCATCGGAGAATCAGCTCTATATTTTCCATATATTTGCTGGTGTTTATTTTGAATGACGTACAAATAGTTGCAGTTTAGAGAAGAATTGTATTTACATGAGTAGCTTGATTTAATTTTAAAAATAAAAAACGTGTGCATCTCGGGACACCTGATAGAAGTGATAAATAGTTCAACTGTGCCCGCGACTCCGTCCGCGTGGAATAGTGACTTTTAGCAGCATTTTTTGGATAAATCTTATGGTTAATTTTGGATTACAAACCCTATAAACCCTAAAATAAAAATAAATGAAATATGAAAACAATCAGTGTTATCGAATACAACTGTTACGTCATGCGCATCCGGAATACGTGCGTTCGAACCTACAAAGTCCAGCTTAAGCTAAGCCCTAATTGATGATATAAATCTGAGTTCAACTCAAATCTATACAAATAAATAAAATTGGAGTGTCTGTTTGTAATATTAAAATAACCGCTTTTTACTAAGTGCATTCGGACGTATACACGGTAGATATACCAAAACAACATTTTTTACAATTTTTATCTGTCTGTTTGTTCCGGCTAATATCGGAAATGACTGCATCGATTTTGACGAGACTTTCACTGGCAGATAGCTGATGTAACAAGGAGTAACTTAGGCTATTATAATTTTAGAAAAAAAAAATAGGTTTTGTTAAAAATGATAAGTTTCGGAAATTTTTATCCAATTTATGTTGACCTTATATTTATATCATCAATCATATGAAATACGGTTCAGCTTAGGCTGGACTATTTAAGTTCGAACGCACGTATTCCGGAGGCGCATGGCGTAATTGCATTCGATAACACTGACTGTTTGCATATTTCATTTATTTATATTTTAGGGTTTATAGGGTTTGTAATCCAAAATAAACCATAAGATATATGCACAAAAAATGCTGCCCAAAGTCACTATTCCACGCGGACGGAATAGCAGGCACAGCTAGTTAGAAATAAAACCTACAATGTCCAGCCTAAGCTGAACCCTCTTTCATATGATTGATGATATAAATCTGAGGCCAACTTATATTGGAATTAATTCTGAAACTGATCATTTTTAACAAAAACTATGTTTTTTTTTTTCTAAAATAAAAATAGCCTAAGTTAGTCCTTGTTACATCAGTTATCTGCCAGTGAAAGTTCCGTCAAAATCGGTGCAGGCATTTCAGAGATTAGCCGGAACAAACAGACAGACAGACAGACAAAATTGTAAAAAATGTTGTTTTGGTATATTTACCGTGTATACGTTCGAATGTACTTAGTAAAAAGCGGTTATTTTAATATTACAGACACTCCAATTTTATTTATTTGTATAGATGGAAATTGTTTAACTTGAGAAAAGCTTAGTTTATTAATTAAATTTTATGTATATTAATATGATAATGTAAGGAAAGGTTAGTATTAATAAAAACAAAAGTAATTAAAAAATAATTAAAGTTTACGAATTACAAATTTTTCCAAAAAATGATTCAAAATTATATTGAATTAAATCATTCCCTAATGTAGATTCTTCATAAAGAAAAATGTTTACGAATTTCCATTTTTTCCGAAAACTGTTTCAAAATTATATTAAATTAAAATATTCCCAAATGTAGATTCTATATAAACAAAGAAAACTCAACTGTATTTCATTGTAATAAAGTCGCAATTCGAATAGATCTAGCGCCGTGAGTTAGAGTGAGAGAAAGGGAAGCCAGACAGACTGATTCTGTAACGCGTTACGTAACGAAACGGTTTACCTTCCCATAAGAAGTTATCACTTCAAAAATTCAAAGCAATACCTCCTAGCACCGTAATAAGCTTCTTGACAATGATGGTAAGTCACCAAAGCAAAAACATAAGTCTTAATGGATTTAAATGTAAATATAAAATTAGTCTATGAATCAGAAATTATTGTTTATTATTTAATATGATAATCATTGGTGATTGCTTTATGATATATGACGATCTATGAACATAATATATTAATAATAGGTTCTTATGGCGGCATAATTAAGACCAAGGGTGGTTGCTGTAAAGACGGGCTTGGGGCCCTTACACGTGGCTAGATCAGGTTGTTTTGTCACCTATTACGACAGGCCCACCCCGGCCGCAGGGGGTTTGTATTCTTACTCCGCCTCTACACGGAAAAATATGTTGAGACGTGGCAATTGTATTTCAAATTTGAATTGCAGAAACAAACAATTTCGCATGTAATAGTAGTTTAATTATTATCTTCAAAGAAACCAAGATATATATAAAATTCTCGGGTCACAATGTTCGTTCCCGTACTCCTCCGAAACGGCTGGACCGATTTATATGAAATTTTGTGTGCATATAGGGTAAGTCTGAGAATCGGCCAACATCTAATTTTCATACCCCTAAATGATAAGGGTGACCCACCCCCAAATTTTTTTTTTTAATTTATTGACATTTTATTATTTATATGGCAGAACAACGTTTGCCGGGTCAGCTAGTAAGATCTATAAAGTCTACCAGGGTTATAAGACCAAAACATCAAAATACACTTTTATAATTTCGAATCCAGGGAAAATCTTGCTAGATTGAAAAAAGTGATAGATTATTGTTATAACTATTAATGCTAGTTCATTCCTAATGCAAGTTGGAACTAAAGCTTAATTGAAGGGGACGTAATAGGTACTCAGTATAAAAACGAACCTTCGTCACTTCCCAAAAACATATATGCATGTCCAATAAACGGGATCTGCTGGTTCTCCACTAATTTAATTTTCTTGGACAGCTCCAGCATTCCCCTCCTTTCCCACCGTTGCACCAATAGCCATATCACAAACACAACTATTAATATTTGCACCAACATAGTTCACGACGGTACTACGCTATTGATGGAACCAGACAAATATTCGGCACGGCTGGCGGTTTGTTTATATACCTTCATTGAGAGCCTTCACTGATATTTGATAAACGATTTAAGATATCCAGTAAGTGCTTAAACTCACTAAAAAAATAATTGCAAAGACCTAAGAGATATTATAGCATTATAATACTTAATATGCAAAACATCTTATTTTGTATTTTTTAATTTCACACAGAAAAAAGTTACACAGTGAAAAACATAGTCTAGCCCCCCATTCGTAGTATATTTTCCGTTTGTTACGAGCAAACGGTTCAAAACAAACAGCAAACGGTGTAAAACTTAACTTTTTACACTCTTTGCAGGTAAGATGATAAATATTTATATTTCTCTTCATGCAGGGGCGGAGTAAGAATACTAACCCCTGCCGCCAAGGTCGGCCTGTCGTAAAAGACGACAAAACAATCCTAGCGTCGTAGACACTAAGCCTGTCTGAACGGCAACCACCCTTGGTCTGTAAATATGCCGCCAGAATAACATGTGTTGTGTTTTTTTATTGCTGTAGGACAGCAGACAGGCTGACGACCCGCTTAGAATTTAGCAGTTATCGTTGCCTATGGGTGTTTGCAACGCCAGTGGCATCGTGAACACGCCGCTGTCCCATAAGGGTACAGGAACTTGGGTCACTAATACCGGAACACAAAACTAGCTTAGTAGTTACATAATTTAATGACTTTAAATTTCGTGATTATTGGTGGCTTTCCATTGAGGGTGTTTGCCGTTAGTCACCACGCTTGGCATGCGGGTTGGTGACCAGACCGATGGAGCGATGACCTGCATAATGTTGCAGATCGGGATGGGAAAAGCTAGGGACAGGAGTTTGTGGCGTAAACTTGGGGAGGCCTACGTCCAGCAGTGGACAACGGACGGCTGACCACGATATTTCGTGACTGTGTCCATACAAGCAAGTTCCATAAACTGCTTTCTGAAATAAATGATGATAATTATTATAACATCTATTTTCTAGTACCTCTTTATGTTAGAAAAGGTAGAATGATATAACGATAGAATGGCATTGACACAAAAAAGGTGCCCTGTGATATTAAACAGCGTACCCTCCGAAGTGAAAGCTCAAATGATGCTGCGAAGAAACTCAGACAGGAAGAAGAATTTAATGGCAATACTACCAGCTTTTTACAGAAAGCTCTATACTGGTACATTCAAATTTTAACATTATTACGAGTATTGATTTTAGGATAACGAGTCTATTTTACAATCCTCAATTATTAGATTTTATATACCAAGGGAATTCACCGCCATATCTCGTTCGCCATCAGAATAGGTCAAACTTATTTATCTTTGTATTGCTAATGCATTTTTCCGATTAACCCAATGCTAATATTAAAAATATGGGATATGTAAATAAATGTTAAGTAAATATAATAATTTACAAGTAAATTTTACCTTTTTTAAACTTATTTGTTACTATAGGACAGTCAAAAGTATGTTAGTCCGTCATATAATCGTGGTCTTATAATGTCTGCCAATGCGTCGAATGTTTGTCATGTCATCTTGTTTCTAGGTATTAAAAACGGTGTTTTTTTTTACTAGTTCACAGGGAGCCCACAAGGGGCACCGTTCGGATTCTTCTTACAAGGTTGAGGGTCAGGAGACTCTCGCCTTAAAAGTAATAGTTATTCCTTCTTACGAAGTCCGTTTGGCTCTGGTTGTAGTAGTTGTGTGTACCGATAAGCGCGCTAGTATGTGTATTATATATTTTAAAAATTAATGTTAAAAGTTAAAATGTAGCAAAGTAAATAATATTATAGAATTACTAGCTGACCCGGCAAACGTTGTTCTGTCATATAAATAATAAAATGTCAAAAAATTTAAAAAAAAATTTTGGGGGTGGGTCACCCCTAACATTTAGGGGGATGAAAAATAGATGTTGGCCGATTCTCATAGATACCGGATAAGCACAAAAAATTTCATCAAAATCGGTCAAGCCGTTTCGGAGGAGTATGGCAACGAAAACTGTGACACGAGAATTTTATATATTAGATAGGTTGCAATGAATAGAAATAAAGTAGTCGTAGGCATTATTATTTATATTATTAATTATTAATATGCAATCTCCGACTTCGGAACTCGAATGTTTATCTGAAATAAAAAAGCACTTATAATCACTATATAATAAATATTCAAGTTCCGATTTCCTGTCGTCGGAGTCGTCTTGCAAATTAATTACGAACTCAAAATCCAGGTTGTAGTTTTTTAAGTATTCTTTTTATATTTTTTCGACATGAGCACAGGTTTTTT
This sequence comes from Malacosoma neustria, assembly GCA_963693495.1. NCBI lineage: Eukaryota > Metazoa > Arthropoda > Insecta > Lepidoptera > Lasiocampidae > Malacosoma > Malacosoma neustria. Next base: position 1,670,031 of record OY856378.1, on the reverse strand, counting down.
TTGTTGTTGCTTTCGTTGAAGATTTGCTTGAACTACCTGGTATACATCACCGTGATTTGATCACCCGAGAAGACATTAGCAGTATGCTACAGTTGCCCTGGCCCTATTCCATCCAATTTTTCTCTAACATGTCATCTATATCGTTAAAGGCGTTGTGATAAATCACAGTACATAGTATTAAAATATATCACGGTATTTAGCTCATACGCAGTTACAGCAGGATGGAGGCTGCTGCCAGATATTCTACATTATTTTGACTTCCAATGAGGTCCGCCACAATGACTACACTTTACTACTGTCTCTATACATAACTTTTTCCTATGTCCGAACCCCAGACACATGGAACGTTGAATGAAGGGAGATCTGTCTGAAATCGGAGGGGTTTGTAAATCCACCCGCATAGTGCCTACGTGTGCATCATTCCCTGCCATAGCTTATAGGAGACCCTCATGACTACATGATGAATCAATGGGTTCCCACCAGAAATTTTGTAGGCCATCTCTAACTTCATGTCGCTCTCCTCTCCTCAAAAACTTTTCTATTTTGATACTTTAGAGCTCTAAATAGTTCGTCATCAGTATGGATCTTCAAAAATCCTCTAATTATTACAAGGGATTTTTTTTTCTTATTTCCTCAACAACTAGATGCTCCTCGTTTTTCTGCAACCTTTTTTTACTTTTTCTCTTTCTGCTTCCGTCCTGCATCCCAATATAACTTTCCTATATTTCGCCTTTCTTACTCTTTCTCATCTTTGACATTGACATTCCTTGACATCTCCATCTTTGACATTCTGAGCTTCCCATACTCTGTTTAAGTTTGATAACCACTCTCTTTATCGTTTTTGGTTGTGATTATCAGTGAATTTAAGGTACATTTTACTTGCTCCTTTTTCCTAGCTGTCACATCTGCATAACTCAACGTTTGTTCTTTTACTTCTATTCGATGCGTCTCGATCATGTCTTTGAGATTGTGTATGTTTTTATTACTCTCTTCAATAAGACGCTTATGTTCCTCTAGCTTCGAGATTAGCATCTCATTGTCCCTACAAGTGGCTTCCCTTTCCTTCCCTTTTTGGCCTTCAAATCTAAAATCTGTCACTGTACCTTGCTCTTTCATTATTTGTTTACTATGCTTGGCGTTATTATTTCCTTTCTTATTTACAGCTTCTGCTTCTTGTATCAACTAATACAGTCTGTATATTGCTCCTTGAACAATTTGCCTAATTAGGCAAATTTTTAGTTTTAAATTTTTAGATTTGTCAAGATAGAACATTGCGTTTTGAACACACGCCTTGACTCCCGATGTTCGGGTGGTGTAGTCCCCTTATACCATTTTTGGGGGAGTCTTATTGGATTCAGCATTACCACTAACTTTCACATATGTTTTGATTGCCAGCCCTGGTTAAAGGACTATCGGTTTAACCGCCTTATTCGTTGGTGAAAACGTTTTGCTTACTGGCTACAAGTGGGCCCTTGAGTCATTTATATAAGAGATATCTGATTTCCCGAAGTCATCCTTTCCCAAACTCATTTTCACGCTTGACGCTACGTTCTCTTTACGCGGAGAAAATTGAATCTCGATTTTAAAAATTTAAAGGTAAAAATAATTTTTAATAAATTTAAATTAAGGATAGTGTGATTAATAAAAAAAGTATTGTAAAAAAGTGTGAAGACTAATAATTTGTTCCAAATAAAGTAAGTAGATACCTAAGTTCCTAGTTCTTAATCCTCCTGCCCTGTTCCCTATTAGCCATAATAAATTGCCTCATTGCATAATATATTGCTATATTATGCTATTCAAACCATAAGTTAGTCACAAAATGTACATAGTTACACAACGCATCTGCGTGATCATAGAAAAAATACCAGTAGGAGCTAATAAAACTAATAACAGAGTTCACCGCGCACACAGTCGCACGCAAACACATCATCCTTAAAGTAAAGGACAAAGAATTTTATTACAGACCCGTGCAACTAGAGAACTATTAGAACTAAATGTCCGAACTAGTTCATTTGGAAAAAATAACTAGTTCGGAGCGATCCCTTCAGTGACCGAGTAAGACCTAGTATAGTATATTGCACGCTGAGATAGTGTAGCCATCACTGCACGTGCGAGCGACTAATAAGTGTGTGCTTTAATTTATATATTGTGTCTAAAAACATTCAAATCTATTATTTACACTTTGTTTACTTCTTTTCAGTAAAGAATGATATCAAAGTTCCACATAGATATTAATATACTTTATTCATATGGGTTATCATGAAAACTTTCGTACAAATTCTCGGATTTGATACATAAATAAGAAAAAACGTGCGCTCAAAATAAAAGTAGGCAACTGATCACATTTATAATATTAGTATGGATAGATATTTTCTTTTATTCCGTACAAAATCATAAGCTAAAACATCTGGAAAATCCCATTTCTTTATTAGTGCAAACATATTCTTTAAAGTTCGTACGTCACAATAGTTTACATTAAATGACGTAATTACAGCTCAGCTCAAGAGTTAATTAAACACCGAACGGAAATAAAGTACTTATGTAGTTTACTACAACGATCTACTGTTGTTAAACAAAAATATAAGTTTAAACCCAGACATAATATCACATACGGTTCCGTAGGCCATTAGTTCTCAACCTTTTTTTAATTGAAAATAATCTCTGAATAAAAAATATTTCGCAGCGGTTTGAAGAAAAGAAGAACAATGAAAATATAATATTCAATTGTCGTGTATGCAGTGTGTGAGATGCCGCCTCTGTGGGTTCCGATAATGCCGTAGAGCAATAGGTAAAACACCTAGTATATTTTAATAACTTTATTATATCGGATGAACACCAGTGGGCAGAGTGCCGGCGCGGAATGTAAATACTTACAGACGTAATTACTTACAGTGAATGGAACTATTTTGAAGAATTTTTCATTTTTTAGGTTTATGTGAAGTTAATTTTACCCTCAAATTACTAGACCCAGAAAGTTTTCTCATGTATTTGTGTTTTATGTACGCGTACGTTGAGAATGCAAACGCCAACTGTGTTATTTTTTGAGCCAAATTTTTGTAATAATTGCTGTAAATCCCTAGCGTACGATCGCGGCACAGTTTGGAAACCTACATACATACACACATACATATAATCACGCCTCTTTCCCGTAGGGGTAGGCAGAGACCACTTCTTTCCACTTGCTACGATTCTTACATACTTGTTTCGCTTCGTCCACTTTCATTATTCCCTTCATACATGCCCTTCGGTTTAGGGTACTCTTGACCTGGCCTTTTTTCAAGACGTCCCTGATCTGGTCTCGAAACGTCCGCCTAGGTCTACCCCTTCCAAATAACTATAAATATCTGGAAATCTAGGTCGTAAAAACTTAAATTAAAAAATAATGAATATTCTAAAACCATTTTTTGTTGCCGGATTTACTTTTTCTCTCTAATACTTCTCTGTCTATAACCAAAGAACATGGTTACAAAAGGAAGGGTCAGCCACAGTCTGACTAACTCGTTCCATCCCGCAGCGTTGACACTTAAGCGTGTGAATACACTAGGGTGGTTTAGTGGGTATACAAGCGACATGCGTCCCCCAGCCTAGAGAAGGGGACGTACGGGTGCATAGCACTGGGAGTCCCACGTTACCCCGCCGCTGCCCATTCCCATGCGGGTACGCGTCACGCATTTCAACATCCCAAAAAAAAATTAACATACGTCCAATAGGTCTCTACCATGAATACATGATTATTTACCTGAAAAATTAGTCCCCAGAAAAGGCGATATAAGCTGGCCTTTATGCAGTCCTAGAGTGTTTTTCTTTTAGGGTTATTTCAAATCTAAACTATGTTACAATAAACCGACTTCTCTAGCGCAATGGAAAGTAACCATTTGCTAGAAAATCACAAAAATTAGATAATATTATTTAAAAAAAATTAATTACCAAATACTATACTTTGATAGTTAGTAAACAATTTTAACAACTATTTTTTTTATTTTATCGACTGGAAATATACCTAAACTTTATTTTGAGACATCCTGTATATAAAATAAAATTTTGTAAGAACTGGTGCCGTTTTAATAAGCAGTTTTAATAATCAGAGATTCCTTAACAACTTGAACCCTAAAATTAATCACGACACAAAAACGCAAGCATATACATTTTCTTGAAAATCTAAATAAATATGTTTATGACTACAAGTAGTATTAGATCATTGTTTGTCAATACAAATTCAGATTGAACTTGAGGATTTTGTAACCTTGCAGAAAATATTCCAATGTTTTTCTTGTATATAATATTTCGGATAAGTACTTCGAGCATCGAAATTAAACTACGTATACTTTTATTTTTACTATAAAAATAAAACTAACATATAATACTACATGTTTTAGTATTCATAGTTGAATATTATTATTATATTTTTATATCAAGTAAGTAGTTTTATCCGTGCAGGGGCGGAGAAAGAATACTAACCTCTGTGGCCGGGGTCGGCCTGTCGTAAAAGGCGACAAAACAACCCATCCTAGCTACGTAGGGCCTCAAGCCCGTCTGGATGGCGACCACCTTTGGTCTTAAGTATGCCGTCATAATAACCTTGTGTTGTGGTCCGGCATTAGTGACCCAAGTTCCTGTACCCAGGGACAGCAGTGTGTTCGCGATGCCACTGGCGTTGCAAACACCTATAGACGACGGTAACTGCTAAATTCTAAACGGGCTGTCAGCCTGTCTGCTGTCCTACAGCAATAAAAAAAAGTATGAAAGTAGTGCTCTTTATTGAAAATTTTAAAGAAACAGAAGTCTGTCTTAGATTTATATAATATGACGGGAAGGATGATATGTAACATGGAAAATTGCCGACACCATATAACGTGGGACAAGGACAATTTACGAAACAGTTCTCAAGAACGTTCATGTTGCGTACTCACAGGATCTAGAATGAGCTTCCGGCTGAGGTTTTCTCAGCGCGGTACGTTATGGGGTTCTTCAAAAAAGGCGTTATAAAATTTCTTCGAGGCCGGCAGCGCGTTGGTACCTAATAGCTCTGGTGTTGCAGATGTCCATAGGCGACGGTAACCACCTGCTAGGGTGGGCCGTTTGCTGTCTGCCGAACTCTCGCTATAAAACAAACAAGGGCAGAGAGATAAACCAAGTCAGTGTATCAAAACAAAAAGCATTGAACGTAGAAAGTATGAAGACCCGCATACTCTAAATGCGGAGATTGATAAATTAAAAATCCAAGTGAAAATAATAAAGGATAATAATAGTGGGCAAATCATATCTAACACTAGAACTAAGGAGTAGTCAACAAAATATTTCAAAGGCCTATTGCATAAGTTTTGGATGAAAGTTTCCATTTCGGCAGACAATATTTTGACTCCTCAGAGTTTTAAAAGCGCAATTGTGGTGGTTCGTCCCTTTTTTCCAAAAAAAAATTGACATAATAGACGTTGCTAGATATGGTTTAATACTGCTGATTCTCCAATCGAAAAAAAGAGCTGAATTTTCTTCTACTATCTGCGAAATAGACTGGAATATAATCATCTGGTATCGTCGTTAGGGTTAAGAAAAAAAAGTTTAGGAGGAAAAGTTTAAAGAAAAGGAGAATTTTGTAAAACTTAGCCACATGTAGTCTTTCTTTAATATATAAGTAATATATTTCTTTTAAAGAAAACAACACTTAATTCAAGCTTGAGTCTGAATCTTGAACCTGATGTTTATCGAATTATTCTTTGGACAATATTTGGTCATGATTTCATTACGTCATTACATTCTCAAGTATTCACGTACGCATTATCCAAGAGCATGGTTCGATGCACCTTGTACACTGTTTGCTTGCCCAAACCAGCTTGTTGACGAATACATCATCTTATAGAATCAATAATAATTTTGGAAGATTTCGGGACATGGTCGTTGCATTTTTTTATTGCTATAGGACAGCACAGGCTGACGGCCCACTTAGAATTAAGCAGTTACCGTCGCCTATGGGTGTTTGCAACGCCAGTGGCATCGTAAACACGCTTCTGTCCCATAAAGGTACAGGAACTTGAACACAACATAGTTTTTATGGCGGCATACTTATGACCAAAGGTGGTCGCCATCCAGACGGGTTTGGGGCCCTACCACGTAGCTAGGATGGGTTGTTTTGTCGCCTTTTAGGACTGGCCTACTCCGGCCGCAGAAGTCAATATTCTTTCTCCGCCCCTACACGTATGAAATGCATACGGAAAGCGACGTACATCTTTAGTTTATTATTAATTTAGATTAGTCTCTAAATGTGGCGCTTTGAGTGAAAAATATATTGTACTAACTAAAACCCGCGACTTCGTCCACGTTGCTTTATCGCAATATTTTTTTAGATAAGAGCCAAGTGTCTTAGAAATAAAATTTAATTGAAATATATCCAGTTGTTTTGCAATGATGCGCGCACAATTACAGACCTCTATCATTTTAATTAAATATAGATTTACGTATGCTAGGCGCAAGAGCTATGTTAGGGACACTTAAGGATGCCCTATGATATTTTGAGAACTTGTGAATAATTAAAAAATAAAGAGAAAAACTAAATGAGCCGTCACGGGACGCCTGGCAGATGTGAAACATTATGCAGAAAAGAATAGATTGTGATAGGAACTAAATATGTCTTAATGATAAAAAAGAAAATAAGTTTAGAAATTATTAGTTTCCTTTACCATTTTTTGTGAATTCCACTATCCTTAATTTAAATTTATTGAAAATTATTTTTTACCTATTAATTAGATTTTTTTATAAAAGCGTGTTTTTTTAGTTTTTTTAACTATAATTAATTTTTAACTTTTTAATTTCATCAACTATAATTCATAGTTATGGTTAACCACCATACCTTAAAACTCTACACTTGTAAATTAACAGCGACATCTATGATTCACTACCAATATTAATTAAACAAATATTCAAACGAACTTCTATGGTTTTTAATATGTGAATGTAATTGTTCTTGTACATCCTAGATGGCAGTATTTATATTCAGAAATGTAAATTATTTTTTAAACATTATTTTGTAATAATATGCAGAAAAGAACAGATTGTGATAGGAACTAAATATGTCATAATGATAAAATAAAATATTACGATTTTTTCCAGATAACGATGACTATTTATTGAATAAACATTTATTTTCATTAAATACAAATAACGCCAGATCGAGTGGGAGAGAATCGCACAGTCGATTGCGCCGCCACACCTTACACACTACTGCCTAAAGAGAGAGAGAGACTGAAAGACTGTATAAATATACAATCATATAGCGGTATGCGGCATGCGTCGCCACGCCAGAAATCGGTTTTACGTGCGGCTATAGATGTTTCACATCAAAAGAAGAAGTGTAAACTTAGCCCACCAAGATTTTCAGTACTCGTCAAGGTTGTTTTAATTTAAAAAAAATAACTAATTGCCGCTGGTTATCATAATCGACATCTTAGCTTTCTATCTTTCGAAGCGGCAAGCATTATACATCTGCAATTGAAAGCGTTTTACACTTGGTCATAAACCTATCATTGGAACGGTGCAGGGTTTAAAGAACTCTGTAATATTTAAAAAATTTAAATCTTTTTTTGGCTTCACGTAAAATATGTATATAGGATTTTCTTGAAATAACAATAATGGATTATTATTATTTGAATTATTTATTCTGAGCCGCACTGTAAGCAAGACATAGATGTTTTGCAATCAACGTGTTAAATCCATTTACAGATTGTAACCCAAGTTTACTTCAGAGCCTGGGTCAGCATTCCGAATTTTTCTTCCCCGTTTTAAAAGTCTTTAACACTCCTCCTGCCAGGTCCCAAGGGAGGCGGCATGACTAGATATTTTTTAACCACACAAGTGGCCGATTGCCGCAAAACTAGCCATATCACTATCTAGACGACGAAGGCGACTGTGTTAGCCATAGTTGCTGCTGATACACCCTATTTTAGTAGATGACGTGGCTCTAAAACAAGTTCAAGGGAAGTTAGAAGCCAATCGTCCTTTGAATGTTTGTGCTACTAGATGGCGCCGTGTACATTGCCCGAGTATATTTATTCATAAGAAAGGGAGTGACAGGTAGGCATCGATGCAGACGACTCAGTCTATTTTTCCAAAGTGGGCCCCGGTTTCCAAAGTACAAGTTTTGGATACAATCGTAATGATACGTTCATAATTTTTCACAAAAGCAAAGTATAAATTGATGCTACTCGTATATTTATTTTACCAAAATAGTCAATTAACGGTGGTCTTGTTTATTTAAATATTTTTTTAATATTTTTATCAAATTCATAGTTATTACACTGGCTTAATAAAAATAACATCACAAAAACCACTAAGGTTTGTACAATACCATCGAAACTTAAGTCTACGCACGTTCAAATGAATAATTAAAATTAGGTTACAAATTGTCTAAAAAGTATTTTTATGTGAGGTTTTAATCGTTTTTTGAGTTATATTATTTCTTATATTTCTTGGTAAATCATTTAATAATCTTGGAACTAAGTAGGTAGTTGTGCACTTGCCGTACATATTCTTCGCGCCGCTAGTATAATTAGTTTGCTTAGTCAAGTCACTACTTCTTTAATTAATTCACAATGCCAGGAATGTTTTGTCGACAGAGGTAAAATAACATTTACAAAAAATTACGAAACGTGTACTTCCGTTTAACATCACAACTTCAACGATCATGAATTTATTTGATTTATTTATTATTTTTAATCATATTTGTAATCATTTTGTATATTGTATTAATCCACTCGATGCTTCGCATCTTAAATTTTTTATTCTGTGAACTTTCTTCTTATTATTATCTACTAGAAAATATGGAACAATACATATCCTGAGTGGTCAACTTTATTGGCAGTGGTATTTAAATACAATATTAATACTGTTATTTATATTTGTAACCATTTGTCAATATAGTCAAAGAAATAAAGCCAATATTTATTTCATCGTATGTTTGAGTCTTTAGAAAACAAAGAAAGGCTCAATGTAGAAAGTTGCCGATACTCTCATTGTTTTTCGAAGTAGTCTCCGTTTCCTTCTTTAAATCTTCGCATTTGATGGAACCACTGAGAAAAGCAGTGGGCCTATTCTTCTTTAATGGTATTTTGTATGGCATTTAAAAATACACCACTATATATTCAGGGCTCGTAAAGCGAATACCCCGAAGTTTATCTTTGGTTAAATGTTCGTGTAATATTTTTTTGTACTTATCTCATATTATTGCCTAAGCTTGCCTTTATCTGCTGAGAGGTCAATCTCTTATCTTCACCAATCGTGCTTCATACAGCACTGATGCTATCTTCAGATGTCGCTGTTGAAGGATGACCCTCACACAGATCGCAAATGAGATTGCTAAAACCAGGGATGTTATGGATATGATATTTCGGATCTGGATACGGATATGGATATAGGAATAAAATTATATCGGTTTCGGATAAGGTTACGGATATGTAATTATTTCGGATTATCCGTTAGTTTCGGTTACGGATATTAGATTGAAGTAAATTAAAAACACAAAATGACACAAATATATTGAAACATGTCGTTTTATTTAGACTCCGCCCTTATACGAAACTATCCGAAACTTGTGAAACGGATACGGTTACGGATATATTTTTATTTCGGATATCCGATAGTTTGGGTTACGGTTACAGAGCTCCTTAGCATCTCTGGCTAAAACCACTACGAAAGTCGTAATAAATCGTAATGCGAAAATTTTCTCGCGTTAAATTCATTTTGAGATGTAACAAAACTTTTAGAATTACCACCAATACACAAAAACCAAATGAATTCAATGTATCACACTAGGTAACCAAAGAGTTCTTCAATCGAAATTTAAAATAGGTATTCATTGCTAAATTTTCTAAACAGGCCGGTTCTAAAAACATTAATTAGTACCACCTAGGTAGTAGGAAAGCCCGAGCTTCCAACGTAATCTTGGGAATGATTCTAATGAAAATAATTATTAAACTACGAAGTTCAGCCATTTCCTAAAGACGTGAACTTTTCTTACCACCCAATAAGTTTAGATCGTGGAAATATAATTAGTGTCCAGAAAAATAACGGGCGATCTTCATGAGTTACTTTTTTGCTTTTTCTTTGACGTATTTTAATACGACTTTCGACATTTTATACTTTACTGTTAAATATTAAGGAAAATCTTAGGTCTGTGGCGTCTATGGACCGCACATAACCGGTCTCGGAACATCACTAGTTTTGGGGCGTAATGTTACCCCTCACTAGTGTGCTCCGAGCTCCGACCCCGCCATTATTATTTCTTACACAGAGACAACCTTTCTCTCGCAGCATGTCCTTTGTATTTTAACATAACCCCAATGTTTGTTTGCCTAAGTTTATAAAACTAGAATATATGTATAAAGTTAACCGAGAGGCATTTTCATTTGAGCACGCCAATGGCCGCCGTGCTCACCGATATCCCTCACAACTTTATAGGTCCTATCTCAAGTCCTTTTTATCTCAAGTTTTATCCGTGCAGGGGCGGAGAAAGAATACTGACCTCTGCGGCCGGGGTCGGAGTGTCGTAAAAGGCGACAAAACAATCCACCCTAGCTACGTGGTGGGGCCCCAAGCTCGTTTAGATAGCGACCACCTTTGGTATGAAGTATGCCGCCATAATAACCTTGTATTGTGTTCCAGCATTAGTAACTCAAGTTCCTGTACCCTTATGGGACAGCAGCGTGTTTGTGATGCCATTGGCGTTACAAACACCTATAGGCGACGGTAACTGCTAAACTCTAAGCGGGCCGTCAGCCTGTCCGCTGTCCTACAACATTAAAAAAATACTTCTTAAATACTTCTGCCTCGTTATTCAATTATTTGCTCGTTTATGTTATTTTTTCCACTTGAAAAAGGTGAAAAAAACTACATGAAGAACACTACGGTAATAAATAGGCGTAATACTTATTCAAGTGGTAAATGAAACAACATTATAAAATAAAACTTTTAATTGACATATAATTTGTGTATATAAAACATCACAGTAAATAGTAGTCATTAACAAGTTTTTTAAAAAAAAACCGGACATGTTATGTATAAAAATCTTTATTTTTGAGTTACAGCTACTAGCACCTTCAATTTACTACACTACGTGAAACCAAAATTATTTGTCGCAAAATATTATTATTATACCATTACATGAAGTATAAAATGTTCTACAATAATAACATAAATTCCATCACAGTTCATATACGAGTATTTTTAACAAACTATAATCAAAAATATAATTATGACAAAAACAGTATTAGACAATATGTCACCGGTTATTTTAAACTTGCTAAAACGTGGTTTTCTTGCGTAGCACAAGGGATAGTAAACTTGCCATTGATTTTTTTAAAGATCTTTGATATTTATTTTTTAATTATATGACTAAAAAATATGGCGATAACTATGAAGCGTATGAAGCGGAGAGGAAAGCCCTAGCTACGTGGTAGGACCCCAAAGCCCGTCTGGATGGCGGCCACTTTTGGTCTAAAGCATGCCGCCATAACAACTTTGTATTATGTTCCGGCATTAGTGACCAAGTTCCTGTACCCATAGGGGACAGCAGCGTGGTCGCGATGCCACTGGCGTTGCAAACACCCATAGGCGACGGTAACTGCTAAATTCTAAGTGAGCCGTAAGCCTGTCTATAGTCCTAAAGCAATAAAAAAAAGGAAAATGAAAACGGACCCCGAGCAAGTTGCAATCTGGATTTAACGTTATTTTATTTATTTTGTACATAAATACTGCAGCCGGATCTAAACTTATAGTTTCGGTTAAAATCTTAACAAAAAATAATATAAATAAATAATAAATTATTCTTATAAATTACATTTCTTATTATTTATACATGGCCGTCCAGCTTCGCAGTACAATCTGTCCCAGAACTCTACGCTCTCCCTATCAGTGTATTCCCCTGGCGAGAGTTGTTCGTTTAACTTCAAGTATTCCCGTTTTTCTGTCGTGTATGGTTTCCATGTTACACCTAAACTATTATCCGGTGTTGGGTTCCTAAGAAAAAATATACCATCAAACAATATGGATAGGATTCAATGACTGTCAATGTCTGAAGAGTTGATAATACCTACACATATGTAACAAAATATATTCATGCATAGTAAAATATATTCTCCAAATATTTCTGCTTGTTGTATTTCTGCAGTTAGATCTATCTAATTAACGCGTAACCGCCATCACAGAATATTATAAAAAAAACTTTACTCTTGAAATTGACGTATTTTAAGATGTGTTAAAGACATGTTTTCTTTGCTGATTAATCATGAAATCTTGCTGATCAAATAGTTATTTTGCAGACTGAATGTTTATTATGCAACCTCATGTTATTGTAAGCTGCCTATTTATGACTAAATTTTTGACTAGTATCAAAATTATTTGCGGGACAAGGATTGCTGCCTGATTTTTTTAATTGCAAACTAAATCTTTGTATGCCGACCAAATTATATCAATGCTGTTTTTTGTGGCTCACCAAATTTTATAATTGCTAAACATTTAATTAATTCTGTATATAAAATTTTTAAGGGACCTAAATAGCATACTCTGTTGTAAATACCCAAAATAGACACCACTATCTGTTAAGAAACATTTAAAACACCCTGTATTGTTTTTGGATTCTACAAAATAAATTTAGTCGTTCGTTGGTCACTGAAATGGTGCTTTTTTTATTAGAGGTTATGGGCCCAGAATCCATAACCATTAATTATTTTTTGAGTTTATTGTCAGTATAATCAGCGTGATGGACAATAATCTCTGATTGAGTAGTTGGGTTAATGTAATCAAGGGTACATTCAACTGATACCGGTAATTTAGTTAGTGAAAATGCGAGTGAGTGACTGTCATGGCTAGCTTGAACTATTTGATAAGCGTACCTAAATTAAAAGGGCGCGAGAACTATAGTGAGTGTTGTTTCGCGTCAGACAATTTTCTGGTGTTAGAAGGAATGGTAGAGTGCATAAAACACGAAACCGGTCAACTGCCAGCAGCTGCAGATGATGCGAAAACAAAAGCCAAACTAATCTTGACGATAGACTCGGCGCTTTATGTTCACATAAAAAACGTCAGAACGTCGAAGGAATTGTGGGATAAACTAAAAATGTTATTTGATGACTCAGGATTTACAAGAAAGACTACAAATGTAGTAAAAGCTTGGGAAAAATGGCAAGTGTATTCCAGGCTGAAACATATGCCATAATAACCTGTGCTCAGGAGAACATAGATAGAGGCACCAAAGGCAAATCTATATATATTCTCAGTGACAGTCTAGCTGCAATCAAGGCCATCGCCTCCTTCAGAGTTGACTCCGGACTTGTCCTGGATGCCATTCAAACTCTAAATGCTTGGAAGGCATAACAGGGTAAGACTAATGTGGGTCCCGGGACACGAAGGAATTCATGGCAATGAAATGGCAGATGAACTGGCAAGAGAGGGCTCATCTAATGATTTTATGGGTCCAGAACCATGTGTAGGCATTCCGACTAGCCCCGTGAAAGCCACATTCAGGGATTTTGCAGACCGCAGTTAACAACAACACTGGCTGACTAGAATCGGTCTGGAACACTCCAAAAAAATTTTTGGGATCCACGTACAAAGCACGAGGATCCATCTGGAACATGAGCAGGAGGCAAATACGCTACTTGCTTGGGGCATTTACTGGGCACTTTGAAACCAACAACATGCTCATGAAGATGGGTCTAACAGCGACACCTATGTGCAGGTTGTGTGGGGAACATACAGAACACATGGAACACCTACTGTGTACATGCGATGCATTGGCCAGGAGGCGAATGAACCTTTTGAGGGTAGGATATCCGACACCGGAAGACTACAGGCTCCTATCTCCATATCTCATTGTTAGGCTCATGAAGCAAATCTTCAATGAGATTGGAGAGGAGTGATTGGTGATTGCTATCTAGGGGAACACAAAAGCTCCCATTGGGTCGAAGTATCCGAGATAACTCTCGGCCCCAAAATAAGATAAGATAAGGTGCTATTATACATTTGAATGCTCTAGGGATTGTTAATGTATAAATATTTCCTTATTGTTTGTGTAAAAAATATCTATTTTGAGTGAGTGTTGCAAATACCCAAAATAGACACTACTAGCGCCATCTGTTAAGAAACATTTGAAACACTGTATTGTTTTTGGATTCTAATAAATTTAGTCGTTCGTTGGTCACTGAACTGGTGTTGTTTTATTACATACCCATACAAGTGAAAATATGGATAAAACAGAAATAAATCCTTATAAAAACGACAAAACCAATTGATAAATAAATGATGTAAATTAAATGACACATAATTTACTTGAAATATTTATGAATCATTAAATATGATCAATGGGTATATCCCTGACGTAAAAGCTAACGCTATCACTTGTTTGAGTATTTCCTTAAACAGCAATAACAATTAAAGATGACTTGGTTATGATGTACGTAGTCTTGAGGTGAACAAATATCTCTATTATTATTTAGTTACAAATATTTCCTGTTAACTGAGGAATAAACTTTTGTTCAACCTGTTTAATAATGGGAAGTTTTTATTCATAATTATAAGCAATATCATCACACCTCACCTAATAAAAGGAAATGAATGGTGTTTAAGTTACGGATTATATTTCGACAAAATATTTCATAAAATATATCATACAACTTCATTGATATATAAATAGAAAAACTTCAATGCATAAAAAAATTAATGAACGAATTTAAATAATTATTTCGTTGTATGACATTCCAAATTTCTATGACGAAAAATGTCGTCATGTACACAATGTATTTCGTGTATAACGAAATATTTTGCCATACCGTGTTAACAGGTTGACTAGAAATATTTATGACGATTTAACTATCTATAAAAAATATATAAATGTAATCAATGTAACAAGATTTTACTTTTAAGGTCCGAAGATAAACCAAGGATTCTAAACCTATTTTACTCAACGACGCACTGATACTCTTCAAATTTGCCACACCTTTACTTGCAAAATTTTGAAGTGAAAGTAGATTATACGTGTATGAGATATGTTTGATAAATTAAATATCAGGTTATATTATATCAGAATATAAAATTAAATTAAAAATAGTATTTGGTACTTACGTATTAACGCCACCACAGCTACACATTTTTAGTCACACAGAAGCGGGTGGTCATAAAAAAAACCGTAACCTACAAGCAGCCTGTGTCGGAACGCACGGTACACAAGCTGCTTGTAGGTTATGGTTGTTTTTTTTATGACCACCCATATCTGTGTGGTTAAAAGTCTGTGGTGGCGTTAATACGTCGTTATTACCAAATACAATAGTATTTAATTTTATTTTATATTCTATGAAACGAATTCAATTAGTATTTATGTAGTCTCAAATAAACGGAATTACATGTGTTCACCTTAGAAAAAATATCATATTTGGTAATCTAACAACACACTTGAATTGCAACACACCATTGGCTCAAACCACAGGGGATTAGATAGTAGTCTCTGCCATAAAAAACAAGTTTAAACAAGTTGTTAAATCTATTTCCGTGCTTTGCATCCATACTTCACGGACATATAATAACAACTTGTCCCACGTTGGGATTCCCTTAGATACATCAGACAATATGTCCTCCATACTCGTCTAAAGCGGATTACACTAATCTAGGTATACATGTTTCTACGTGATCATCAATGTGTGGCAAATTATGCACATTGGAGAAGAAAAACTGGATCAGCGGTGCATGTCATCATGGGATTGCACCCCGACCTCTAAGTTAGGTTCCGAATAGGATATCACTTGACTACCCAGGACCTTTATAGATATAAGCTAATCATGTCTAAAATATGTGTGTATAAATTTAACTCACCCAGTCCTTGCAAAATCAGCCCACAGCTTCGTTAACTTAAAAACAATTTCCCTTAATTTAGGTTGTTCGTTATAATAATCCTTATTGAATTCATTGAAGAATAGATAGAAAAGATCATCAGCGTGACACGCGCCTGTCATGTTTCCTAAACCAAGCGCATTTTTCACAACATTCAAATCAGTTTCATAATCAAATCTGTACATGTACACAGGTGTGTTTGTATCTTTATAAAATTGTATAAATCTATGTGTATTGTACATAAAATGTATATCTGTTTGCATTCTAGCAATTTCAGCCGCTGTATCGTTAGATAAAGCTTTATTACCAACATAATAATTCTTTATTAAACTACCAAATTCCCGTAACTTCTGTTCAGTTACTTTTTCAAAAATCTCCCGAGGTACAAAATAAGATGGATTCCTTGTCATAAATTCAGCTTTTTTCAACTGATCTTCCAACATTAGTAAACCTTCAACGGAATTATAACCCACTAAGAAAGGCACATTATTATATTTCTTAGCTAAAACTACATCGACTGGATCTTCGGTCATAAATGCTTCTACATTGTCGAACTTCTTTTCAGCTACTGGAACAAAGTGCATTAACAAACCTCTATACTTTTCATCTGCCGTTCTAGTTTTCATAGTTAATTTTGCTAAATCAACTGCTGGCAAGCTTCTCAAGAAAGTGAGTAACTCATCTTTATCTCTGGTTTCTTTGCCTAAAACTTTACCTGACCTAAAAGCGCGATTAACTATATCTTTTCCGATAGCCCAATCTTGGATAGCTGTCCCACTTTGTGATATCGCTTTATTGAACAATCCCTTTGACATAGGGGATAACATATGATATGTAACGGCAGCAGAACCCGCGCTTTCTCCAAAAATAGTTACATTATCTGGATCTCCACCAAACTTAGCTATATTCCGCTTAACCCATTTTAATGCCAACACCTGATCCTTTATCCCAGCATTGCCTGGAACTTCCGGAGTGTCTAAACAAAGAAAACCTAGCGCTTCTAATCTATAGTTTAATGTAACTAGTATAACATTGTGCAGTAATAAGAATTCTGGGCCCAGGGTATCCGAATCCCCGGAGCCTGACATGAAAGCACCTCCATGTATGTAAACCATGACTGGTGTTTTAGAACTTTCTGCAAGAGACTTCGTATATACATTGAGGAAGAGACAGTTCTCATTTCCATCAATTAATTGCGATGTAGTAAAATCGTATTGGGGGCATACCGGACCATGTTCTGATGCATTTCTGATTCCTTGCCATGATTTTGGTGGTAAGGGATCCTGAAATATTTTTTGAAATCTTTAATTATCTTATATAATGATTATTAACACATTTAATGCCGAATCGAATAACTTTGTGGAGAATTATTTATTATTTTTATAGCTAAAGGATGAGGTAATTACTGTAAGAAATTATATTTAAAAAAAAATAGGATGCTGGCCAAATTTAGTAAAAAAAAAGCCGGCCAAACCGAACCCCGCTAATAAAATTGAATATGTAATTCCATTGTATTTCCAGTTGTATTGACCTGGACCTACATAGTCATCGATCTAAATGACGAGTCGATGATTTGTCAGGTTTTCCTCATTGTATTCCAGGAGTGATGTCTAACAAATGTACTATCATATTACTGTATCTATCATATACATTATATATTTCGTTAATCACTTTTAAGAGATTCCCATCTTTCATAACAGCAATAAAAAAATAATGCATATATTTTAAATAAGTCTAAAAATACATTTAAATCAGAGACTATTTGAAGATAATATATTTTATCCAAAGTGAACATAGCACCAATAGATATCATATTAACAACAATGAAGTCATTGATTTCTAGCAACCCACCCAACTATGTAACTATATCTATAATAATAATAATAAATATTTTTGTGACAATTCACACAGCGCCATCTAGTCCCAAACTAAGTAGCATAGCACTTGTGCTATGGGTACTAGACAACTGATATACTACTTATATACTTTTTTTTTTTGTAAATAAATACATATTATACATAAACACCCAGACGCGAGACGGGAAACGAACCCGTGACCTCCGCAAGCGTACCGAAGTGCGTTATCCGTTACGCCACCGAGGTCGTCTGTGGGTTATCATCAATAAACCAATGTCACGATTTGATCTATTGATGGCTAGATTATCCAAATTACATCATCATTATTTCTATTAAGTACACCAGTGTCTTAGAATCTCTATTTGTTTAGACTAACTCGAATTTTTTATTGCTGGAAAAGAGCAGATTTGCTTGCGGCTCACTTAATAGCTCACTTTGTGACACTAGGTTCACCGCGCCCACGTAGCTGTCGCTTAGGGGTACTGAAACCTGGGTCACTTATGTCGGAACGCAAGTTATTATAGCGGTATACTTATAGACCAGGAATTGTTGCCTTCTAAATGGGCTTGGGGTCCTACCATCTAGCTCGGATTATTTTATAATCTTTTACGACCGGCCGACTCAGACCACAGGGGTCAGTATACTTACTCCGCTCATACACGGAGAAAAATGTAGAAAAATCTTGCCTCCTTCAACTTTTACCAGAATGTAGAGGAAAAAAAACCTGTATCCCAAAATTGTGATATCTGATACTCTTTTTTATGACTTAAAACTATCACTTAGGACTCTAGCGTACCAAAATTTAAGTCTATACTCTACTTAGGACATTTGGTGCAAGCCAAAAGGTGTTGCATTATACAATTTGATAATTTAAACTGCAAAATGCTACAAACCTTTTTGCTTCAATATCCCTCCATGAAATTTTTACTTTCCAGTTACAACAGACAGATGATGCTAAATCATAACAATAAAGGCCTATCAATCCTAAAAAAACTGAATCGTATATTGGTAAGGTATGGTAATAAAGCAAGGACCACCAGAGATGCCAAAGATCGTGCGAAGTGGGGAATAAAGTCGGAAAGCGGATCCCGGGCGCCGAGAGGGCTGCAACCGGGATTCAACGCTAAAATAATGATGGTAATGAAACAAGGAGTCTTTATTCTTTTAGAAAGCTGAAACCACATAGCCAAATAGATTGTTTATTTACTTTTACAATTTTTGTAATTGCTCTATGACGCAGGCTGGCGGCCCACTTAGAATTTCGCAGTTACCCTCGCCTATGGGTGTTTGCAATGTCAGGGGCATCGCTAACACGCTGCTACCCGGCTAGTTGTACTGAAACCTGGTCACTTATGCCGCAACACAACACAAGGTTTTTATGGCAGCACATTTAAAAACTAGGGGCGGTTGGCATCCAGACAGGCTAGGGGCCCGTCTTGTAGCTTGTGAGCTACATGCTGAAGAACTTTTTTTCGGAGGTAGAAACGCATGACGCACACACCGTCGCGTGGGAATGGGCGGCAGGGTAGTGTCTCTCAAGGCTGGGGGACACACATCGCTGGTATACCCACTAAAACCATCCCGGTGTTCCTTCACACGCCTCAAGTGCCGAAGAATTAGTCAGACCGCGACCTCTTCAAAGCCGTCATCTTCTTCCTCACGCAGGGGTGAGCTGGGCGTGCGTAACACCCACGCGCGCCCCTGTCTTGGCCACGTGTGTGCATGCTGCAGCCTTTTCCCAAGGGTCGGCGCCGGCGATTGATCACTACGGCGGCTGGAGGTCTGTCGCCGACGCGTGGCCCTGCGGGAAGGGAGCCTAGCGCGCTCCCTCTCCCTCTCCACCACCTACATGGACATGACTGTCGCTGGAGGCGACTGCGTCCTATCTGGCTTGGCTCCCGACCATCGCTAGGATGATGACCGGGAGCGAGTTTAAAACCAATGGTGGCGACGAGGTTTCGGCGCTTCAAGGCCCATGCGGGGCGCACACTTGGAGGGTGTGGAGCACCGTGTCCTCATCACCGGCATCACAGTGGTACATGCTGAACAACTAACTTAAATGATGCATAAATATTTTTTTACTATCCTTACCTTAAACCGAAGTGGTCCCACAGGTGGTTGTGCATATGGTATACCTTTGAAACTATAGTAAGATGAGCCATCCAGCATTCTTTTCATTGTACCTTTTAATTTCCCTTCTGTTATAGTGACTAGTGGATTATCCTGAAAAAATTACAACAGAAGTTTTTTTTATACTAAAACATTTATTGGTATACAATTTTATCAGATGAATACAAAAATGGAATACTTAAGATAAATCATTCTTAAGAAGAGAAATATATACATCACTCGATTTAATGACAAACTCCTTAAAATGTCGAAATAGCTTGACTTTTAATATAATTAGGTTATTATTATATCTATAATATAACGTTTACCTTGTTTTCTATACAATAATACACTCTATATAGTGTTACACTCACTCTATTTAATGACAAAAATAATAAATCACACTGAGGAACAACAAGTGGATGAAGATGAAATAGACGATCTTGTCTCTCCACCAAGCATCAATTAATTAGTGAAACTATTAGAAAATTACTTTTTTATATAATCAAGTTGATCCGGTATCCAATCCAGTATCTCAAAATATGAGTAAAATACATAAGAAAATCCAATAAAAATATTAAGTGAATTCAAAAAAGAGTTTACAAGTTCACTAATGTGTGTTTTATAAATATTTTACTGTTAGAAGGTGTTTACACCTTCTTAGTAAAACAAAACGTTGAATCCCGGTTGCAGCCCAAACTCTCGCTTCGGCACCCGGTGTCTGCTTTCCGACTTTTACTTCTCTACTTCGCACGAACTTCGGCATCTCTGGTGGTCAATCCATTGGCACGCATATTAACCTCTACGACGTCACGCCAGCACTTTTTGGGTCTACCCCTCCTGCCGGGACCTGGCGGTGGCGGCATGGCCAGACATTTGTTTCCCACATAAGTAACCGTTTGCAGTAAAACGTGGCAATATCAGCGAAGGCGACATTCCTGTCATTTATCCACAATGTCATGGACATGAAGGCTGCCGTGAATATGAGTTCCTAACGAGGTCCTTCCGCGTTACTCCACATATCCACCACAGCATATTCATCTCTGTGACTCGTGACAGTGCCTGCTTGTGTCGCTCCAGCACTGGCCACGCTTCACATACATATAAAAGGATAGACCTAATAGTGGTCTTCAAGTTTTGACGCACAATATATTGTAAAAATAAATAATTAATTACCTGAATCACATCTGTAGTTGTACAAAAGCAGGCACCCAAAGAAAAGATCAAATGAGATATTGTACCAACCCTCTGCCCATCACCAATTGAATGAAAAAAACATAGAACCATATAATCCTCAAATATAAAGTATAACAATATTCCATAAATAAAGCCCATCTATACATAGCAATATATTTCATTAAATAATATAATACAATAGGTAAAAATATAATTTAAATATAAGCATTAAATCTATTAAGTAGAGAATTTATTTATAACACATCTTATGCAGGAAAGGACTAAGCTCGTTACCCTTTTTTTATAGTAAAACGCAGGTTAACAAAATAAATAATAGATTAATAAGCACAATAAATAAAAGATTAATAGTAAATAGTTTGAAATAGACTGCCAAATTAAAAGAGAAACATTCAGAAAATAAATTACGTACCATTGTGGCAGATTCAAAAGTTGTTCTTCGAACTTCCCGCTTCGTACGAAGTATTAACTTTTCTACATTTTTCCACCAGACCATCGTTATTTATAATAATTTTTTATCGATCGATCTCATTTGTAAACTTTGGACTAGGTAGAGTACTGGGGCAGAATAACCAGCTATTTTCTAAAGATTCTACTAAAAATTATATAAAATTCTACTAAATCCTAATGACATTGCAATTAAACAAAATTAGTGCTGCCACATAAAGCTATACCCAAGTAAAGAAATATTTTTCGTATATAATACTTATCAAGTAAGCTAATGATGCTGAGGAACGGTAGACTGTTCATGATTATAGCCAGCAAAACTTTGATGACTTATAAACATAATACAGGAACTGCCTTCCTGTGAAGTTAGAATACTGACTTTGTCAATTGTTTAGATTACTTTCTGGATCAGCACCTCACCTGCGAAGACCATTACTAAAAATGATCAAATCAATCATAGGTTTTGTTGTAACCTTCTTTTCCATATTCTGTCTTTTTGAATTATAGTTCTAACACATTCTCATTTTTACATCTATCATTTATTATATTTTATGTCATGTCTTGAAAAACATTGTTTTAGGTTTAGTTAATTTTACTGACAATTATGTGGAACTTCAGTCCTAGTTCTGTCCTTTTTCAATTTTGACGTTTATTACTGATGCATGTGGATGTTTTTTTTTATTGCTGAGGAGCAGCAGATAGGCTGACGGCCTACTGAACTTAAGCAGTTACTGTCGCCTATGGATGTTTGCAACGCTAGATGCACCGCGTACACGCTGCAATCTCATATAAGTACAGGAATCTAGATCAGTAATGCCAGAAGCCAACACAAGATTATTAGTGCGGCTTACTTAAACCAAACGTAGTTGCCATCCAGGCGGGCTTGAGGTCCTACCACGTAGCAAGAGTTGTTTTGTTGCCTTTTGCGACAGGCTGACCCAGCCGCATGGTTTACAATTCTTACTCCATCCATAGAGAAGTTATTAGTCATCTAATTAATAATGTAAAAAGCGCGGCACGAAGTCCAGTTAGTCGAAGTAAATCGAAATCTACGTACTTAGGTAGTTTCTTTGGGTAGTAGGTGAAAAGGTTTTGATACGCTAAAAACTACTAAATTGTTATGAATTATTTTAGTAGTTTTTACAACTCCATGCTTGTTACTAACAAGTCTTGACAAATGTCAACGTCTAAAATTAAATACAATGTGACATTCTCGATACCTAGTATATAGTGTTGCCAACTCAGTGGATTTTCCACTAGATCTGGTGGTTTAGACTTACCTTTTAGCGGACAAATTTTGGTTTTATGGCTAGTGGTTTTTTCTAGTGGCTTATGTGGCTTCATTTAATGGTTAGGTATGACATTCACTCACTAGCAAGATTTACATATTTACAGGAAAGAACTCGAACGTTTATGTTAGAAGTGTATTTTTTATGTGTAGGCAACACAACAAAACCAAGGTGGTTGTTATCGGGGATTTCCCAAAAATAGTTTGTCAATTTCTTAAATTATTTTGATTATGGACTTTATTCGAATGATGACTGGGTCAAGTTTGATTTGAATTGGAAAGGTTTGTTTGTGTTTGTTTCTTTTGCATGCACAAAAATATAAATACTACGGGTAATATAGTATAGTTCGCGTCGGTATGACGGATGTTTTACACATTTTACTTTATTAATTTTGTAAAAAGAATATGCCTAAACCACAGTACACCCAAAAGTTCCATGAATGTTGGTTACGTGACTCAGAATTAAAGGACTGGTTACAAGTGGTGGAAAGTACTGCTGGTAAAGTTGTAAAGTGCAAATTATGTGGTTCAATTTTATGAAATCATTAGGGAGATTTAAAGAATCATGGATTATCCAAAAAGCACATGCAAAATTCAGAGGTACATACGTAACTAATTTAATACCTGCACCCCCGCGGCTCCGCCTGTGTTTTTTTATCCGATCGCAACCAAACCTTACAGGATCACCCGCAAGGCCAATCTGAAGATTGCCTAAAAATTTCATCGGTTCAGCCGTTTCAGAGTCCGTAACGAACATACATATACACAGAATATTCAAGTAGTGTCTGTCTGGCATAATATATTAGTGGCTTTCTGGTGGTTTGAGCGATCGCAAAATTTAGTGGTTTTCTGGTGGGTTGCAACACCACAAATTGTGGGTTTGTTGAAATAAAGTTGGTAACACTGCTAGTATTTAAGTATAGGTACCAGTGTAGCCAACTTAGGGGGTTTTCCCCCAAATTTAGGGTAAAACTGCACCGGGGTTTTTTAAGGGGGAAAAATCTTTAGGGGTTTTTTAGGGGTTAATCTAGTGACACTTATGATTGAAAAACAAGTATCTGATTTCTTTTTCTATAAAAATTTACAGATTTGTATGTGTTGAGTTTTTGTTTTTCCTCGTTATTGTTTCAAAAGTACGTTTTTTGTGCATGATAACAGTAATTGTATATCTTTTGATTTCTAAAGTTTTTATCTTGTTTTTTAATCTTGTTTAAGTTTTTTATGCTCTTTGTAATTATTAAAAATTAAAAAAAAATTAAAAAATTAAACATTTTAATATTAGTTAAGAACCTATATTTTTCAAATTGTCAGTTAGGGGGTTTTTGGGGTTTTTGAATTTAGTCTTAGGGGGATAAAATTTCAAGTGTTGGCGACACTGATAGATTAAGTTTGATAGATAAAGTTTAAGTTTAAGGTTGCACCGTTGCACCAACTTGCACCATCACACCACCACCACCGCCCGAGGCAATTTTCGGCTTCCAGAGATAATACGGAGATTATATCGAATACTTTAAATCAATTTATGAGAAAAAAAACAATGCTATGCGAATTATGAATTAAATCTATTAAACAAAAATTAAATACTTGGTAAATACCTAACCTAACTATAACAAACAATGGAACTAAAACAAATCAACATACTCGTACATTTCGTCGTGATCGTAAAATAACGTCAGATTTGAAAAAAATCCAAAATTCGCTTTTTACCATATTTGGATACTACATTGTCTAAATATTATTGCTACATTAACAAAAAAATTACATGTATTTTAGATTTCAAATTAAGCAGCCGGTAAAGTGACGGATATGATAGATTTTCATAGTAAAATGACGCTTGTGTATTTTTAAAATGGCTGTCCTGTAATATAATGTAGTTTAATATATGTCCGATCCGTCACTATTCTACGACTACGACGATTTATACTTATACCTAGAACTTGTCATTTAAATTACCTAATACTCATTAACATGGTATAATAATAGTTATTTTATTTTCTTACATAATTAGTTTTATCATTTGTCAATAAAAATCTCTTTTTTTTTAATTAGTCAAGTAGCATTAGAATCTTGTTTAAAAAACAAAGCATCTCCAGTGCTCCAGGCTTTAGTTTTGTTCGCCGACTACTAACTGTGTAGCCCACAGTGGAGAATAATCTCTACGAAGGTACGGAAGTAGCGGGTACAAATAAAATTTAAGAGCGATCTTGTCCAATGGTGCTCGATGTTTATTGAATGACCATAATACCCTATATTTTGGTTTGGCTTATACTCTGTCTTTAGATACATTCTTAGTTGATGGCACTAGCCGAGCGAACTCCAGCAGAGGAATTTTGTTGTTGTCATTCATGTAAGAAATCTAGTAATTTTAAATAGATGTTGTTGGTTTCTCTGCATTAGATGAACTTAGATTTGATTCTATTGTTTCAACATTTGTAGATCTATTTTCTTGAATGTAATTAGTAAGCTCGTGTCTATTATGATCTTTTGCTAACATCATATTATCCCGTTGACAAAACCTTTTCTGGTATAGAGGATGCAAATACGTTGCAATTTTATTAACTGTTCTGTTTTCGTATAATAACAGACGATATTTCATGTTTTCTTTGATTCTAATGAAGAACACTTCGAATCTCAGATGAAATTTCTAGTTTATTTATGTTTTCATAAAAGCCCCTTAAGATGGGAATAACAAGAGAGTCGGATACACTTCTCCACTTATTAGCTTTGTCACCTCCTCGAATATACTTAAAATGTTTAATAGGTAAATCTTCCTCTTCAAGGGTCATAAAAGGAGGTGCCTGTCTGAATTTTCTTGTTATAATGGGAAGGCACTATGATATAATTGTAATATTCTCTTCAGCGTATAAAACACGCAATTACGTCTTGTTGGGTCTTCTTGGATCTACTTTAGAGGTGTTTCTCCTGGATGTTTTTCTATTTGTTTATTATTTAAAGCCTCCATCGCAAGTTGAGAATTTTTTAAATATTTTAAGGTAGCTTTGCATTTATTTATGATAATTTGTAGCTCTGTAGTAGCTGTTGTAGTCTTGGACTAACAAATTTATGGTATATGCGAAACATGGAATGTTCATTTTTTGTAGTAGTTCACACATTTTTGTCATGTTTGACGCATTATTCGTTAATATTGCAATGACCTTGTGTTTAATATCCCATTTAACCAAGACTGTGTTTAGGTTCAGGTTCATCAAGATTTTCGGCTATATGTGAGCCAGTTATGTTTATTGTCTGCAGCACGAACCTTTTCAAAGCCGTGTCGTGAAAAAAATGTATACTGTCACTAATATATGTATATAATTCCTGGTTCGTACTTGTCCAGAGATCTGTAAGTAGTAACAAATAAAAAAAGTTTAAAATTATATATTATTATATAAAAAATTTAGGGTATTCATAATAGTAGTATCGAAAAAAGATACATCCCGAACCGCGACTGAATAATTCGTTCACAAATCTTTACCCATCAAATAACCGGTAGTTAAGTTAAACACCGATTGGGCTCCGGTACTAACCCTAACCGGTGATTATCTGGTATTAATTATTTGCAGTATTTTAACAATAATAAATGTATATTCATATTTATATATTTTTCATATTATATTCGTTATTTCTTCTGGCTGATGATGGCAAAATGCCCAAAGCGTCGAAGGCAATATTAACAAAAATCAAATAGGTACTGTGATACAAGTATAAGCTTTATGGAGGATGGAGTCGAAATGCGTTAAATTAAGGTATCTTTCACTCGATCTCGATTTTCTTATTTAGAGGTCTTACAAGGAATAGCAAATTTCACACTGCCTCAAGATAAATTGTTCAACAGCTTTCAAACCATAATGCTCTTTCACTGTAGCTCATGGAGTTAAATGCTGTAGCTACACTAGCGGCGCACTCTAGCGGGATTTTGAACTATCATTTATAGATTACATCTGGACACATTTTTAACACACACGTCTTATAAAATGATCCTCCATAATATTCTTATATCATTGTATCTTGAGAATATCAATAACATTCCTTTTAATCAAATCGCAAAGTATTAAAGTTGCAATAAAAATAATAATAACCACAGACAAACAAATTAAAAAAACGTTGCGATATTTATATTGAGTCAAGAAAACGAGTGCCGCACTTGATGTAATACTTATTGTGTCAGCTACATCCTCCTAGATCAAAGTAAAATATGTAGATTCTCCGTGGCTCTACTTAAAACTTATTAATTAATTAATTTTTTGAGAGATATGGTTTAATATAAAATATAATGTGTATATTACTACTAATACGTAAAATATTAAAACAACAAAGCGTGGCACCTAAGTATTTTTTATCACTTCAAATATAAAATGGTAAAACAGAAAACAATGATTAACTCACTTTATAGTTTGCCAAAGTAATCTAATGTAAGAAATTTGGTAGGTAAATATCTAAAATATAAGAATTTTCATCTTTTGAAGGAGAGATATTTTTCTATTATAATTTGAATATTTATGAAACTACTGTGACTCCATATGATCAACATGATATACAGTTATATTAGGTACATTAACGATATATTAGAACGAATTTATATATTTTTCAATAAATTAATAATCTAGGAGGCTTAGCATTTACGCAATAAATGTAATAGTTATAAGCTATATTATCGTACAAATTTTTACAAAACCCATATTGAGGGAGCGTATTCCAGCCGCAGTTTCTATACATCTGTCAACAGATAGCGCTTTTTCGTACGCGGGAAATGCAAACTTTTTGAGACGCCTCCATGAAAACTCGTTTTAATTATTAAAACACAATAAGTGATATATCGCTTAGTTTGATAATATAATTTTATCCGAAAATAGACATTTTTAGACGAAATAACCCTTACTTCACAAAAAAGCCGCTACTCAAATTTTGCGATATAAATATAAAAAAAATTATAAATTGGAACGATTTCATTGGTCTTCCTGTTGTCTTATCAGAACCCCAATCCACTCACAATCAAAGTAAACATGGATTAGCAATATTATCAATTTTACTGTGGTTTTTGGGATACTTTTCCTATCATTAACACTTGATACTAAATTCGCATTTGTGCAAATACACATTACATTTTTTCATATTTGTTTTGTAGTTTGTTTTAATATTATAGTAAATTTTGCTTTTTGATATAAATAAATCGCACGTGCACGAATTAGGAGGCAGCAGGGTTTGCGCGCGTCCATAAAGGCAACACGTACATGCCAACAACTCGATTCTGAAAAAACTTGTATAACTTAGATTTAGGTTTACCATGATCATATTTATAGATTAAAAATATAAATTGTTTTTTATGACTGTTTTTATTATCATAACAACTTTAGCAAAAAATAAAGACTTACCTTTTTGACTCTGACCGTCAATTGAAAATCAACATAAGTGTTCGGTTACTAATTTATGAAATGTCCAAAAGATGCGTAAAAATGATACAAAGCCAAATAGTGATGAAATAAAAAAAATATTATTTACAAATTATAGTATTGTCTTTAATTATATTTAATTATATATTAGAGGACGTAATACATTTTTGTCCTATTTTTAAATAACTATTAATTTTAGATCATAATATACTTACCTCTCAGCTTCTTCTTTAATTATATGAACATAAATATATGTATATAAGTAAATAATGAATTTCTTTAAGATTTAAATGTATTTTGCCTACTTGACATTCACTTTAAACTTATATGTGTAATATTTATTTAATTCGTTACAATATTTTAAGATTCACACGCTTACACAGAGTTTACGTAAAACTGGTGTATATAATTTAAAAAATATATGTAACAACTATTTAGAAATCTACCAATAAATTTTAAATAGCAATAAATATATAAATACCATTCAAAACAAATTCAGAATATTTGTTTTTTAAATAAATAACAATATTACACTTGAAATCAGTCATTGTTTTTACAATTATAGCTTATTCCAAAGGCAGATTTCTCTGAAGAAAAACGAATAAGAAACTCCAGGTTAGCTCTTTTCAATATAGTTACAATTAAATTACAGTATACTTAATAAAATTACAATTCAAAAAGCCACGCTATAGCTGAGTAGGTTGAATAAATTTTTGTCATTATGATCATATTTCTTAGTCCTTCCATAAACCTTGTATATCTTGTTAAAACGTCTATTGGAACTAATTATTCAACGTATCGATTACAATCAATATATTACAAAAGTAATGCGTGATTATTCACTTTTATTGATCGTCTAATATCTATATATAACAAAATATGTAATAAGTAAATACTATTTCTAATAAAACTCACTGTTAGAGCATCGTCAAAAGGAATATTTTAAATGAAAATAACAGTTGCAAAAAACAAATCAAAACTCCTATCACATTGACACCTGTGAAACAGAAGTAATTTTTCTCACGCTTTTATCGAAAAATTTGTTTGTATTATTCTAATTATTATACCCCAACTAATCCGCAAAGTAATAAACTTTTTATGAACATATGACCAACTAATAACTAGTTTTATTAATTTTGTAATAAATGTTTAAAATATTTGTTATATTATTAATAAATTCAGTATGGTCTATCAGCTTTATTTCAAAATGTGTTTGGGCCGGATTTATATTTTCTTAAGCTTTTATTTGAACACAATAAATGTATTATGCTCGTCTATATTACAACTAACCGCATATCGGGAGCTAATATTATAAATAAGAAAAACAATCAGTATTTAATATATATTTATGACAATTACAATTATCCTCGTTAATCATTAATATTTGTCTTATTCATAAATGTTTTGGGTTTAAATTAATTTAAAATGTCTTTAGACTTTTTCTTCCGTTCAATAAAAGCAAACTTAATCGCCATTGAATTGCAAAAAATATTGGAAGTCACTTGTA
Organism: Malacosoma neustria; assembly: GCA_963693495.1. Taxonomy (NCBI): domain Eukaryota; kingdom Metazoa; phylum Arthropoda; class Insecta; order Lepidoptera; family Lasiocampidae; genus Malacosoma; species Malacosoma neustria. The sequence continues at coordinate 1,640,373 of OY856378.1, read as the reverse complement.
AATCACTATAAGTAAGCTTTTTTCCGTTGAATGTTGGTAATATTGGTAACGCTCAAAGTGCATTAATTTTATATTCTGCCTCGAGTCTCAAGCCTTGGAACCTGGAATTAAAAATTTAGTTGCAGTAGTTGCATGTACTGAAATCTAATTAATGACCCCGAGATGATATTGCTTATCAGTGCTATTTTGTAATTACAGTTCTTACAATCTTATCATTATCGACAAAATCTTGAACGAATAATACAACTTTTTGAAAAAAAAAATACGTTTTTAATTTTCTTATCACGCAGCGTATAATATATCTATACTATCGCGAACTAAGCCGACCAAGCAATTTTGCAAATATTTTGACTACTCAGGTTAGAGCATTCAATTTTTAAAATAAACTGTTCCATTTTACAACATTTTTAAAAGCTTTAAGGGCGACCGTTTAGTATGAAAAAATCTGCATTGTCATTATTTACAACCCTTTCGGATAAGCCCTTGACAACAATGCTTTTAACATTTAAAAACGCGACCCACGGCTGATGTATTGGTTTTTTACCCTTCACAGATTAAGCACAGACGCCTAGTTCTCTATAAATGTTTTTAATATTTAAAAGATTAACGTCATGTAACTTTTTCAAAATTATACAAACACTTTCAAACTTATTAGATGCTTGTTATGTGTTTATTTGTAAAAAAGATTTTGATTCCGCTTGATTGAATTTATGATTTGATTTTACTATGCAATTATATTCTAAGATCATCATTGGGAATAAATTGATAAATATGACAGAAATTATTTCTTAAATATCGTCATTATAATCATTTACATTTTACACATTTACGATAATCTTTGAGACTGACAAATGTTTTCACTTTACGAAATCGCCAATCGATGAGACAAATATTTGGATTTGACAATCTGTTTCTAATTAAGCTACGGTGACTAACATGCATTTGACGTATTTCCCAACAGTTAAAGTTATAGCTTTTTGTAAGCAGTGTAATATGTAATGCAAACAACTTAAGACTAAAATATTTGGTGCAAAGATAATAATTCAAAGTAATGAGTACTTTGAATTATTATCTTTGCACCAAATATAATTAATAATCATATTTAAATTAAATTTTATATATTTACATTAAATCATAATTAATATTAAATCTGATTATTGCTCGATTTTCTTTTAACGGGCAAATAGAACTGTGGCATGATTTTCTATTAATTGCGGTCTTTAAAATTGTATACACCTCGTATTTATCCTTTTGAAATTTATATGTGAAAGGTTCCTACCTTATACCTTTCATGTTTGTTAAGGAGAAATAAAAACAACATTAGCGAAAACAATTATTTTGGTCATATAAATGACACTTGAGATTATTGATAAATTATCTATCGGTTAATGTCCACACATCTTACAAGAATAATTTTGGCACACGCTATCGATAAATTATCGACACTGCTGTATAATATTAGCGTGGCCACTACTGAAGATCTCCTTGAATTGGAAACAAACTACAAAATACTACACATGTCTCACATGGTTCAATGATTTCGTTTATTTAAACACATTTGATCAGCGAACAAAATTTTAAGAAGGTAGTATTTCAAGAGAGAGAAAAAAGCGAGAAAAATTATAGCAAAGGTATAGCCGGTTCTAAGTCGAAAACAAGAGAGTAATTATCACAGCATCACACGTGATACGGGTTAAGTCCACAGAATTATGTTCGGTGGCGGCTGGTGTTTTGCCCGGAGAGGGCGCGTCTAAAGGGTTGGTGTCTAGAGCTGGGCTTATGATATCGATATTTCTAAAAAAAATCTGTTATTTCAACATTCTTAAATAAGATCATATTTTCAATCTAAGAATACCTAGTGTTTTTATTTTCTGCATAGTTCCCATGCTATAAAATTATTATTGAATTAAACCAGGGTCAAAATATGAATTACGTTCAGATATCTGGTTCATCAAAGGGCACGTGGCAAACGAACAGCGTACAACGGGGGATCGTTGTTTGTTGATTTGGTAAGGGATTTTTAGATTGATGATTGTAGTTGCTCCATGCGTGATAGTAATTAAGTTTATGCCATTTATTCTTTCCTTTTAGTTTTCCCATTTCTTCTCATTTCCGTGCATCCATTCTTATTCGTGTCCATTTATATCCGTGCAGGGGCGGAAAAAGAATATTAACCTCTGCGGCTGCGGTCGGCCTGTCGTAAAAAGTGACAAAACAACCCACGCTAGCTACGTGGTAGGGCCCCAAGCACGTCTGGATGGCGACCACTTTTGGTCTTAAGTATGCCGCCATAATAACCTTGTGTCGTGTTTCGACATTAGTAACCCAAGTTCCTGTACCCTTAAGGGAACAGCAGCGTGTTCGCGATGCCACTGGCGTTGCTTACACCCATAGTCGAGGATAACTGCTAAATTCTAAGCGGGCCGTCAGCCTGTCTGCTATCCTAGAGCAATAAAAAAAATCCTTATTTGAACTGCATAATATTGACCATTTTTCGGATATTGCAATATTAATGGGCGATTGTAATCTAAACTCTTGGTGCAGGGGCGAAGTAAGAATACTAACCCAGGCAGGGGTCGGTCTGTCGTAAAAAACGATAAAACAACCCTAGCTAGGGAGCTGCCGTAATAACCTTGTGTTGTGTTGCTGCATAAGGGACCAGGTGCCGTAATATCTACGCTGACGACAGCGTGTTAGTGGTGCCCCTGGCATCGCAAACATCCAAAGGCGATGGTAACTGTTATTATTACGTTTGCCATCAGCTTATTAGTTGTCCTCAGCAATAAAAAAATCCATTAAGTGAACTGTTTGCCGTGCTTCTGGAAAAAAGCCTTATTTGGTGGAACCGAGTAGTACGGTTCTGCGAAACACTCCACCCATTTTTAAATAATATTATCGCTTTCATTTCGTTCATTGCATATAAGATATCGCTAACATGAATGATAAATTGCAATCGCATTAATGTGGAAATATGATTATTTATGAAAAAAAGACTTAAAAACACAGCTTCAATCAATGTTCTATTTTTAATTACTAGCATAGTTATAATATCTCATGTAAATATAAATATTATACTAATATTCTAGCTTGGTTAAGCTTTGAAAGATGGCTTTTGAGAAATGGGTATAATAAACTAGATTCGTCTCCAGGATCAAACTCGAAGCCTATCCGACTGCAGCGGGGAGTCAGACAAGGCGATGTCATATCGCCGATGCTGTTCACCGCTGCGTTGGAAGATGTCTTCAAGCTTCTGGACTGGAACGGACTGGGCATCAACATGAACGGTGAGTACATCACTCACCTTAGATTCGCAGATGATATCGTAATCATGGCTGAAACCATGGAAGATTTAAGCCATATACTTGATGACCTCAATACAGCTTCCCAAAGAGTAGGTCTCAAAATGAACATGGACAAGACGAAGAGCATGTCTAATGTCCATGTCGCACCTACCGCCGTAACAGTTGGGAACTGTACTCTCGAAATTGTTGACGAATACGTCTACTTGGGTCAAACGATCCAGTTAGGCAGGTCCAATTTCGCGAAAGAGGTCACTCGTCGAATCCAACTCGGATGGGCAGCGTTCGGGAAGCTCCGGAAAATCTTTTCGTCCCAAATACCGCAGTGTCTCAAGACGAAGGTTATTAACCAATGTGTGTTGCCAGTGATGACATACGGAACGCAGACGTGGTCGCTAACTATGGGCCATAGGAGAAAGCTCATGGTCGCTCAGAGGGCAATGGAGAGGGCTATGTTCGGAGTTTCCCTGCGAGATCGAATCAGAAATGAGGAGATTCGCAGGAGAACCAAAGTAACCGACATAGCCCGGATGATTGCAAAACTGAAGTGGCAGTGGGCTGGGCACATAGCTCGAAGGGCTGATGGCCGTTGGGGCAGAAAAGTCCTCGAATGGCGACCGCGTACCGGAAGACGCAATGTTGGTAGGCCCCCTACAAGATGGACCGATGATCTGGTCAAGATCGCCGGAATAGGTTGGATGAGGGCAGCGCAGGACCGATCATCGTGGAGATCTTTGGGGGAGGCCTTTGTCCAGCAGTGGGCGTCTTATAGATAGATTTATATCTAGCACATAAGCACTGCTTCTATAAAGAAGCCACTGAAAAAGAACGATCAGAACAATGAAACTTAATCAACATCGATAAAATAATAAAGATTTTTCCCGTCTCTAGTTTCAACCCTTCAACTGCATATAGGAGCACATTTAATGCATTCATGGGCTCTCGAGCGTGGCGACGCCAAAGTAACTAAAATGCCTCCCCCTGACCGTTCGCCCCACTTTTTATTTACTATTTTAAACGGCACAGTTATAATTTTGAGATTTGAGCAATAGGGGTCGTTATGTCTTTACTTTGATAACACCTGTTCGACATAAATCTAATTTAACATGTAAACCACCTATGTTACTTTTAAATAATATTTGTCGTGAGTTCCTGATACTGGAAGTAGAAATCGAGCGTTTTTAGGTGAAATGAGAACTTTTTTTATTGCTGTGGGTCAGCCTGTTTGCTGACGGCCCGCTTAGAATTTAGCAGTTACTTTCGACTATGGGTGTTTGCAACGCCAGTGGCATCGCGAACACGCTGCTGTCCCATAAGGGTACAGGAACTTGGGTCACTAATGCCGGAACACAACACAAGGTTATCATGGCGACATGCTTAAAACCAAAAGTGGTCGCCATCCAGACGGGCTTAGGACCTTACTACTTAGCTAGGGTGGGTTATTTTGTCGCCTTTTACGACAGGCCGACCCCGACCACAGAGGTAAGTTTTCTTTCATTTAATAAAGGTAACCGAGGTCCAGATACAAACGTAAGTTCGGTTTTTCTATCGCTGCTTATGCCTCTCCAAACCGTCCATGAACCGCCATTGTAACCGACTCTTTCTTCAATGCAGCACTATGCAAAACGCTCTTCCTCTCTTCGATACACCTTCTTTCTTCCGTTATTACCATACAGCATGATCTTACTCTCGTCAGAAAAGAGAACTTTGCTCCATTGAAGGTATGACCAATGTAAGTGCTCTAGTGCAAAGTTGAGGCGCTCTTTTCGGTGGTCTACCGTCAATTTTGGACCATTATGAGGTTTATGAGGTTTCTTGCCACGCTACGCCAATCTTCTTTTTATGGTAGAATCGCTTACTGTCAATCCTCGAACCTCACAGAGCCGCTACTGCAGTTGAATAGAGTTAAAGTGGCGATTTCTTAGAGAGACTGGCACAATATACTGTTAATCTTGCTCTGACGTGACTCGATGTCTACCAGATCCTGGACGTCGAGTAAACATACCAGTCTTATCTTATCCGTGCAGGGGCGGAGAAAGAATACTAACCTCTGTGGCCGGCCTGTCGTAAAAGGCGACAAAACAACCCACCCTAGCTACGTGGTAGGGCCTCAGGCCCGTCTGGATGGCGACCACCTTTGGTCGGTTAAGTATGCCGCCATAATAACCTTGTGTTGTGTTTCGGCATTAGTGACCTAAGTTCCTGTACCCTTATGGAACAGCAGCGTGTTCGCGATGCCACTGGCATTGCAAACACCTATAGGCGACGGTAACTGCTAAATTCTAAGCGGGCCATCAGCCTGTCTGCTGTCCTACAGCAATAAAAAAAAAGTCTCTCGATAATGCTGATACACTCTATTGACAACAGAGAGGCTTAAATGCTATCATCTAGCCACAACACGCGACTATGCCCTGCATCCAGCAACGCCACGACTCGAAGAAAAAGTCTGTGATATCCTACCTTCTTAAGTAGGATATCACAGAGCTTAGCTAACAATCACGATCAGCTCAGCTCAGAGCTCAGTTAAAACGATAATTTATTCAAAAACTAATGTGATTAAGTGCAGAAATTCCGATGGAATACACACTGACGACCCTGGCGTAGCGACTAACGTACTTCGGTACGCTCGCGGAGTTCATGGGTTCGATTCCCATCTCGCGTCTGGGTGTTTATGTATGATATGTATGTATTTATTTACAAAAAAAAAGTATATATGTAGTGTATCAGTTGTTTAGTACGCATAACACAAGTGCTATGCAACTTAGTTTGGGACTAGATGGCGCTGTGTGAATTGTGCCAGTATATTTATTTTTAGATTTAAAACACTCTCTACATTCATTTATTGGATAAAAATTCAAAAATTTAAATTCTAATTTGAAATTATGGTACACCATTGTGTAGACTAAACTGCCAGCTGTTTATGAGCGTATTTTTTAATGATATCAATCCTATCTTCTTTTTTATTTCAATCATCATCATCATCATCATCATCATTTCAGCCGGAAGACGCCCACTGCTGGACAAAGGCCTCCCCCAAAGATCTCCACGATGATCGGTCCTGCGCTGCCCTCATCCAACCTATCCCGGCGATCTTGACCAGATCATCGGTCCATCTTGTGGGGGGCCTACCAACACTGCGTCTTCCGGTACGCGGTCGCCATTCGAGGACTTTTCTGCCCCAACGGCCATCAGTCCTTCGAGCTATGTGCCCAGCCCACTGCCACTTCAGTTTTGCAATCATCCGGGCTATGTCGGTTACTTTGGTTCTCCTGCGAATCTCCTCATTTCTGATTCGATCTCGCAGGGAAACTCCGAGCATAGCCCTCTCCATTGCTCTCTGAGCGACCATGAGCTTTCTCATAAGGCCCATAGTTAGCGACCACGTCTGCGTTCCGTATGTCATCACTGGCAACACACATTGGTTAAAAACCTTCGTCTTGAGACACTGCGGTATTTGGGACGAAAAGATTTTACGGAGCTTCCCGAACGCTGCCCATCCGAGTTGGATTCGACGAGTGACCTCTTTCGCGAAATTGGACCTGCCTAACTGGATCGTTTGACCCAAGTAGACGTATTCGTCAACAATTTCGAAAGTACAGTTCCCAACTGTTACGGGGGTAGGTGCGACATGGACATTAGACATGATTTTCGTCTTGTCCATGTTCATTTTGAGACCTACTCCTTGGGAAGCTGTATTGAGGCCATCAAGCATATGGCTTAAGTCTTCCATGGTTTCAGCCATGATTACGATATCATCTGCGAATCTAAGGTGAGTGATGTACTCACCGTTAATGTTGATGCCCAGTCCGTTCCAGTCCAGAAGCTTGAAGACATCTTCCAACGCAGCAGTGAACAGCATCGGCGATATGACATCGCCTTGTCTGACTCCCCGCTGCAGTCGGATAGGCTTCGAGTTCTGATCCTGGAGACGGACTGACATGGTGGCGTTTTCATACAAACACTTCAACGCTTTGATGTATCGATAATCAATGTGGCACCTCTGGAGAGACTGAAGCACCGCCCAGGTCTCGATCGAATCAAAGGCTTTCTCATAGTCCACGAACGCCAAGCATAGTGGCTGGTTATACTCCTCCGTCTTCTGTATAACCTGCCGCAGCGTATGTATGTGGTCTATGGTGCTAAAACCTTTTCGGAATCCGGCTTGTTCGGGAGGCTGGAAGTCGTCAAATCTGCGCGCGAGACGATTCGTGATGACCCTTGAAAACAGCTTGTAAACATGGCTCAGAAGTGATATCGGTCTAAAGTTCTTCAAAAGGGTTTTGTCGCCCTTTTTGAAGAACAGCACCACTATACTTCCGTGCCAGGCCTGCGGCGTTTTGCCATCGAGGATGACGGAATTAAATAGCTTCTGGAGGATTTTAAGCACAGGAGTACCACCAGCTCTCAGAAGCTCGGCTGTAATTCCATCATCACCCGGCGCCTTGTTGTTTTTAAGCTGTTTAAGGGCCACACTAATCTCGTACAGACTGACGTCTGGGATATCTACGGTGTAGTGTCGGGTTAATTTGGCTCTTGGGTCTTTAGCCTTGTTGTTAACAGGTGCCCGTGTGGTCGTGTATAGCTGTCCGTAGAACTTCTCGACTTCCCTCAAAAGTTCGGGTTTAGACGAAACGACCCTGCCGTCGTCGGTCTTCAGCTTCGTCAGTTGGCTCTGCCCAATAGACAAGTCTCGTGCGAATACTTTAGAGCCCTTGTTACGCTCTATAGCCGCCTTTACACAGTCTGTGTTATGGCGGCGGATATCGCGAGTCAAGGACTTGGAGATCTGTCTATTTAGCTGCCTATACTGGGAAGCATCGTCCGGGGACTGAAGGGTCATTTGACGTCTCACATCCATCAATTTGAGAGTAGAATCTGAGATTTTTCCGGTTCTTTTTGAACGGCTGGCCTTGAAGAATTTAGACCCGGCCGTTTGAACAGCTTCCACGAACCTGTTATTATACTCGTCCACGTCAACGCAGTCACCGAGGCATTCGAAGCGGTTTTGCAATTCGAGTTGAAAGTTTACCGGGTTTTGGATCTGTATGGGTGCAGGTCGGAGCGTAGACTTCACCAGTCGAGACCTCTCCAATTTTGGATTGATATTCAATGTGCCTCTTACTAAGCGGTGATCACTCCCAGTTTTCACCGAATTGATCACAGAGACATCATTGAATATCTGTCTTTTGGTCGACATAATGAAGTCAATCTCATTTTTGGTGGCACCATCGGGACTAATCCAAGTCCATTTGCGTTGTTCTGGCTTCATGAAGAAGGAGTTCATCATATACAGGTCCTCCTTCTCCATGAAGTCGGCCAGCATCTGGCCTCGGGTGTTCCGATTTCCGAACCCAAATTGCCCCACTCTCAACTCATCGCCGCTACGTTTCCCCAATTTTGCGTTGAAGTCTCCCATGACAACTTTAAAGTGGGTTTTAGAAGTGTGGATGGCTGTTGAGATGTCCTCATACATGGCTTCCACCTCTTCGTCAGGATGTGTCGAAGTCGGAGCGTAAACCTGAATGACCTTCAACGAATACCGTTTGGTAATTTTGAGTATTAGGTACGCTACCCTAGTCGAAACACTCCCCACCTCAGTAACGTTGTTCACAAGAGACTTGTGAACGAGAAACCCGACACCACCTTGGGACAGTTGGTCGCCCTCCCGGAAGTAGAGCAGATTTCCGGAATTTAGGATTATTGAGTCCTCTCCCTGTCTTCGGACTTCAGATAACCCCACAACATCCCATCGCAGTCTGCTCAAAACTTCCTCCAGTTCCTCCAACTTCTCGTTGGTCCGCAGTGTCTTGACATTGTATGTTGCCAGGGCCAAAGGTCGTCGTTCTTGGTAGCGAATCCGAACCCGGGGATTCTTCGCACCCCCTGCCCCGTCGCTTATGTGGCTGCTACCGTGACCACCACGAACGGGGCCGCCGGGGACTAGGGGCCGGGGCCTGTGTGTATCTGTCATTTTAGGGGGGGGGGGTTTGCCATAATCGCCACGCTTGGCAGGCGGGTTGGCGATCGCAGTATTCGCAGTTGGTGATGCTCTCACGGAAAGATGCTGCTGCCCATCCTCCGTTCTTTCTATCCCTTAGTCGTCTCTTACGACACCCAAGGGAGGAGATGGGGTGGTGCTATTCTGGTGCGACACCACACACTACAACAGTGACAATAAAAGGTAGTAATTAATGGGCAACTACAACATAGTTTACAAAGTATTCCAATTTCACACAACTATTTTTAAACTCTACACATATATATGAGCGACACCAATAAAAATTCCAATAAACTAAAATAAACGATAATGATCCATTATAATACATGATAATGACAGTTGATTTGTATTATCTTTATAAACACTATTATTAATGGAGTATGTTTTATAATAACTTATCTAAATTGTAGTATAGTCTTGAAATGGGTTATATTTTCAGATTTCAAACGTTCAATCACACACATAATTATTAAAATAAGTAGTAAACGATGTGCTATTTTTATATATAGCATAAAGATAAGATCTGTTGATCTCCATTTATGAAAATCTTCTTCCTCCTGCCCTTATCCTACATTATATAGGGTCAGCACAACATGTTGCATGTTGCAATAGTTATGGCTTAGTTTTATTTCAATGCCGCCTGAATAATACTTGCAGTAGTGTTTAGATTTTTTTGATGAGAAATATATTATAAAAACGAACAAATCTTGGCCTGGGTTTGTGGGTGTTCTGGGTTTCCTCCATTGAGACACGGTCTCAACTCCATAACATTCACTTCAATACCGTCGTCAGTGTACCTTGTCTACATCTTGGTACTTGATTGAAAATGGCTTTCAGCACCCATAGATTGCCGATCGATGACGATTTTTGTACTTTAAAGTTTGGTACAGTGATTGCCGTTTATTTTATTCTTTTTTTATATTCAAGCTGTCAATAGATCAGGACAATTATTCAATCAATTTTCCACCCTTTACAAATATTACCGTGATGCTATTAATCAATGTTTTACTAGGTAGAATCGCCATTGACACGATCGACCCGTGACTGACGCATTAGGCGATAAAACGCTCATGTTTGGTAGATCACGTACAAATGCTGTTTGAAGGGTTATAGTAAAAATATCCTATTGAGATAACGTCGCAAAGGCAAATTTTTGCATCAGTGCCGTTTAGTGACAATTTATTTATACTTGTGCGAAGAGTTACGTTTTGTTACTAGGGCATGGTAATGTAACAGTTATGTTTTTATTACAGTTTGATGGTCAGATAAATATACTATGACAATAATAATTCAATCAACACCATTTAGTCCTAAAGTAAAAAGTAAAGCACTTGTGATATGGATAGTAGACGACTTATTTACTTTTCTTTTGTAAATAAATATTGAACATATTATACATATGTAGGTTGGCAGCTCAATTGAACGCTTAAGTAGTTTGTACATTTTATATTATAATAAATATAGAAATATACTTATTTAAATAATTTGAGAGGCTCTGAATTAAGTCCCTGCTAATTTACAGGAGAAATACCTTTTTCACTCCAACCAAACTGTTACCATATAAATACAACACGTTGCAATTTATAGCAGTTCGTATATTTGATAACTCAAAATAATAATTACAAGAATTAAACCACTTATTTATAGAAATATATGACCGTACGTTACACAAACAAAGCCTCTGATATATCAATAATATTTTTGAATCGGTGGTTCGAGGTATCTAATATTTTTTTTTTTTATGGCAATCATCCCAGTTTGGGATATTTCTGCCAGTGTCACGTCAAATTCTAGCAAAAGAAAAAAAAAACAAGCGAAACGAACAAGATATAAATTTCGAAGAAAGAAACATCAGAAGAATAGCTAATAAATAAAGGTATAAATAAGGAAAAAGAAACTAGTGCTAATAGATAATTATACTTACTTATATAAGTTTAAAGATAAAGACTAAAGCCAACAAATTAAAAGTATTTATAAACAATATTAATTATTATTAGAACAGAGAACATATTATAATTTAATTTTGTTATATTTAAGAAATCTAATATCATTTACTGACAATTTACGTTGTTTTTCCTTTTGTTTTATTGCTTCTTGTCACAGACAGTCTCTATGCCAACATGTCGTGCCTTTTGGATCACGCATCATAAAAAAGGTGCGTTATTAAACGCCACAAATTAAAGCAATAAATAAGTTTTGACTTGTAGACGACAATGTACGTCAAATCTGACGAGTAATATTTCTTTTTGTCATAATATCGAAAAGCATTTGGTAAAACCTTTTTGTAAAATATTAGATACAATTAACATACATTAATGTTACGCTACACATAAATATCTAGACTTGGGACAGATTCTAGACCAAAAATTATAAAGGTTAAATTTAAATACTACAATCTTATATAAAATGACTAAAAGTAGATAAAATAATTGATTCCACTTGCTCCAGTGCTAGATCTAACTGTATCTCTAGCGCAAGTTTCCTCTTCCGTTTTTAATTAACTAATTCAGCAAAAATTAAGGTTATATATTTTACAGTGTGAGTGATTTTATGGATACAGGATTGAATTGGACTAAAATTGGATCAGTCTTGCATCCCAACGCGCGGAAGTCGTTTCGCCTCGCACGTCGTCGTGATGACACATATATGTTTAAGAAAGAGTTTAAAATAATTCTGTAACAAAATTCAGCAACGTAAGGCTCCGAAGTGAGAGCTTCGAAAGCAACCAAGATTAAAAGCTTGCAATATTAACAATATTTGATGTGACCAATATTGGTTTAACAAGAATTACATGTGTTGCTTCTGCTTGCGATATTTATGGACTAGCAGGAGCAATTCGTTTATCACCTCATAAGTCATCTTCTGTTACGCAATTTGTGACACTTGAAGTTATTATTTATTAACTATTTTCATTGATTTAATTAGCTACCACCACCTGATAAGGGTCACCATCTCTTAAGGAAGTTTGTAACACCAGGACCAGGCAAACGGGCTGGCTCGAATAAATTAGCAGGAACTGGAAATTAGATCATTATGCCGAAACACTACTAGAACTATCCAATTAAGGATATAATTAGCCACAATTTATAACCTTTTTTCAATACTTAACATGTAACTAAAAATTGATATAGGAATAGACAGACCACTGACATCCACAAATACTTTTGACTCCTTTTAGCAATGAGAATAATGAAAAAATATCGACGAGATGCGTGTCTGATCAAATATTTATATAATTTATTGCCCGTCAATATCGACAAAGGGTTGGCAATAAAAAGTGCAGAAATGGCATGCACTATTAACCTACTAAATAAATAACACCGATTTGGCAAATAGGGCAAGTTGATGGTACCATCTGTCCTTAACATGGTACGGCTTCTTTTTTGCTAGGCTTTGAATCTCAACGCCTTTTATATGCAAGTATTCAGCTCAACAAGAATTTAGGTCTCCTCAACTCAACTAAAATAACTTGACTTTTCTTTTCGGGGTTGCGTGAAGTGCATAAAATCCTACACAAACATGTAGGGGTTAGAAAGGTTTTGTACTCCGTATATTTCCTTGAAATTTGATGGAAGCTTTCGGAACTTCCGTCACGTTGAAGGAGGTCGCAATATTATAAAGATTTTATGAAGGCGACTCGGATAAGAAAGCTAGCTTTATATATTTCCTTATTATTTACTCCGGAACACGTGCGTTCGAACCTACAAAGTCCAGCCTAAGTTAAACCCTATTTCATATGATTGATGATATAAATCTGAGGTCAACTTAAATTTGGAAATTAAACCTACGAAGTCCAGCCTAAGCTAAACCCCATTTCATATGATTGATGATATAAATCTGAGGTAAACATAAATTGGATTTAAAAAAATTCCGAAACTGATCATTTTTAACTTAAACTATTTTTAGTTACTTCTTGTTACATCAGATATCTGCCAGTGAAAGTCCCGAAAACATCAGTTCAGCCATTTCAGAGATTAACCGGAACAAACAAACAGACAGACAGATAGACAGACAAAAATTGTAAAAAAAAAACGTTGTTTTGGTATATGTACCAATGTATACATCCAAATGCACTTAGTAAAAATCGATTATTTTAATATTATAAACAGACACTCCAATTTTATTTATTTGTATAGATTATTGAAACTGTGGCGCAGGTGTAAATGAGCGCCTTAGCAGAGAATGCGTATACGGCTTTTTTGAGGAGTTAAACTGGACAAAGTTCTCGTCTCTAGCGAGTTCTTTACTTTAGGAAGTAAAAAAGCAGTTACTGCAGAGTAATACAAAAGTAAATGTTTGCCACTTGATATAATAAAGGTAAAAATATTTACATCTCTGCAGTAGGATTCTCCTTGATTACGGCTACAATTCGGTTCACAGCGCCAAGCTTGACGATGAAACATACCTATAGCATTAATAATAACAGCCCATAATGTCCCATGGCTGGGCTCAGACTTCCTCCTAGAGGTAATGGACAGTATACCCACCAAGCTTGAGTCCAATAGTCAACCCAGGTTTTGTATCACGTCATCATCATCATCATTTCAGCCGGAAGACGCCCACTGCTGGACAAAGGCCTCCCCCAAAGATCTCCACGATGATCGGTCCTGCGCTGCCCTCATCCAACCTATTCCGGCGATCTTGACCAGTTCATCAGTCCATCTTGTGGGGGGCCTACCAACACTGCGTCTTCCGGTACGCGGTCGCCATTCGAGGACTTTTCTGCCCCAACGGCCATCAGTCCTTCGAGCTATGTGCCCAGCCCACTGCCACTTCAGTTTTGCAATCATCCGGGCTATGTCGGTTACTTTGGTTTACTATCATGTAGTTTTCATTTATTCCCGAATACAAATAAAGTTTCTGCCAGTTGTCCCATATATCTTATAATAATGTGGAAGGACACTACGTTGTAAAACAAATAGTAGTTTGATGCGTGTCTTTTTTTAATTTCACCCTAACCAAGCTACCCTTGTAACTCATAAATATCAAAGACACGGTTAGGATTTCGTTTCAATTATGTTCAATTCTTTGCGGTTCTTTGCTCAAGAAAATTAAATTAAGCAGATGGACACGAAAAGAAGTAGATGCTGAATTCGATATGATAATATTCAGCAGTATGTGACAGAAGTAAGTGGAATCAAACGTAACTTAGAATTTTAATTACTTCACTTCGGCGCTTTTAATGTTACTTTTAAAGCTAGTTAAAGTTATTGAACCGTAGCGATGTAGCTCGTAGACCTCTAAGACCTCTGGTTTAGATGCTACAAAAGTTTATGAGTGCATATTTTCCTGTATCAGCCTTAATATATTTCCAATATTTAAGCAAACCAAAAGTAGGCGTGGCCACTCAAAGACCCCATTGGATTGTAATTGTAATAAAATGGGGTGAGAAATCGCTCTGCCCACAGTACGATGGCGCAAGCACGCCACAGGTCATAGTCTCTCTAGTCATGGCATAGTTAGTAGTGTAATAGGCCCTTATGAAAAAAAAATTACAATAATTTTTATTATTTTGTGTTATTATCAAAAACTGATAATGTGTTGTGATTAGTATATATTTGAGAGGATTTATGTAGTTTTACCATTCTGTGAAAACGGGTAAATATAGTATTTATATTTATAAAAACTTATGTATACTTTTTAATACTTATGTAAGTTTAAAAAAAATTATTAATAATGTGGTATGTATGTCATTTAAAATTTGCGTAGACTAGATAATATACAAAACATATTACTGAAAATTTATATCAATTAATTTTTCATTAATATGTTTAGTCAGTATTTGAATATGTACACAATTTACTTTATTCTTGTGATATTCTATAAAAGAAGCAAATTTATGACAATTTTTACCTAAATTGTTATATATCAAGTGTAGGTAAGCAAAGCTACGTCGTGGTCTAAGCTGGATTTTCCGTAAATTTTTAGTATGAATCTCCTTGTGATATGGTTATGCTTAATCCCGTAAGGTCATACGACCTCGACGTTTAGAATACGCAAAAGTTTGCTTTCATCATCATGTTAGCGTTAAATCCCGGTCGCAACTGAAATTTCCGCTTTGGTTCCCGAGGTCCGCTAGCTTTAGCAACCAAACTCCACCAACCAAAAATATAATCATACTTAACAGTTACTAGATAAGAAAACTCCATAAATAAGTAAAACAGTATTAATAGTAAAGTACAATAAAATATTGTCGCACATATGATAAAATTTGACTCCAGTACATGTATTACGTATAATAAATGCATTTGGAAAACTATACATTTTTTATTGCTGTAGGACAGCTGACAGGCTGACGGCCCACTTAGAATTTAGCAGTTACCGTCGCCCATGGGTGTCTGCAACGCCAGTGGCATCGCAAACACGTTGCTGTCCCATTAGGGTACATTTTAGCTTTTTACAGTTACAAGTTCTCGAAGTTGGTGCATTTTTAATTTGACTGGGCTGATACTTTTAATGTATTGAAAAATGAAATTAAAGCTAAATTTTGACCTCAATACATTTATATAACACAAGCCGATCACGCCCGTTCCGCTGGACGGTTAACAGGAAAATAAAATCGAAAAAAAATTAGAAAGGGTAAATCTATATAATAATATCGTCGCAAAAAATGTTTTTCAATAAAAAGTATCCTATGTCACTTCTAATACCTGCAAGAATATGTGTACAAAGTTTCATGATGATCGGTTAAGTAGTTTTCGCGTTCATGGTGCAGTGGAAGGAGCGCCTCGCGCACCCCAGCGCGGGCCTCGCCACTATCGAAGCGGTGAGGCCCATCCTGGCCGAATGGCTGGAAAGTAGCCACGGCGCCCTGACCTTCCGCCTGACGCAGGTCCTCTCGGGGCACGGTTGCTTCGGGAGGTACCTGTGTCACATAGGGCGGGAGATGACGTCGGGGTGCCACCACTGTGGCGCGGGCGACGACGAGGACACGGTGGATCACACTGTCGCCGTGTGCCCTGCGTGGCGTGAGGAGCGCCACGCCCTCGTCGCCCAAATCGGCGCAGACCTGTCGCTCCCGGCCCTGGTTCTGTCCATGGTCGGGGGCGATCCCGGATGGACGGCTGTCGCCTCCTTCTGCGAGGCAGTTATGTCCGCAAAGAAGGCGGCGTAGCGGGAGCGGGAGTCGACCACCACACTCCCCTCCCGACAACGCAGGCCATGTTGGTATGAATAATATTAGTATGAAGTATAATATACAATATTTTATAATGTCACATCGCCGCCGCCGGGTCCCGGCAGGAGGGGAGACCCAAAAAGTCTTAGCTTGACGTCGTAAGAGGTGATATGCGTGCCAATCGACTCACTACCAAAGATTCTGAAGACTGTGCAAAGTGGAGAAGAAAAAGTCGGAAAGCGAACCCCGGACACCTAAGCGGAAGCGTTGCAAACGATCTTTAATTCTAGGAAAAATAATTTAAGAAGTTGACAAACTAGCGTTTCTTTTTGACCGAAAATTAAAGTGTGTACTTATGCATCACTAAGAGCTTAACTGATTTAACCTATACTCATGTGTAGGTATCCAGAAAATAATAGTATTTAAAAGCCCAAGCTATTTTACGTGTTAGCCGATTACTTACGCATTTGTTAAAGCTCAAAGCACCGTCGCGATATGGATGCCGTGGTAATTGCTTACTTTGTCATGCTAGGAGCTACGCTAACGTTACAAATAAATTAAGTATTGTAAAAGTCATTCTTCTGTATTTAGCCCTTGTAACTATCATGGTTACAAGCACGTGCTAGTCGCGTGCCGCTAACAGGTGGCGGCATGCATGCATAGTGCCATGCAACCACCCTCTTGTTTATACAAATTGAATTATTCATGCAACGGTCAAGATTGAATAATTACTTTAGAATATTCAAGTCACTTTACTTATATTTGTTTTAAAATATCATACGCTAAATAATTTTGCCTTGTGGCCTGTATTACAAATAAATTGCTTACATCACTTTCCAAATCAAAAGTGGAATACTTTCTTTTGTTAGAGAAGAGAAGATAAAATAGGGGGCACTTTTCACGTTTCCTTTCGAAGTAAGAGTCAGTTGTCAAAATGCAATTAACATTGTAAAAGTTAAAAAAAGTTGTGACGAACTGAAGAAGAAGAAAGAGTGAAGAAACAATATCAGCATAGTTATTATTATTATCAACTCTACAAAAGCACATTTGGCGTTAATTAAAAAGTCACCCCATTATAGGAAATCACGCACAGGAAGTCGGAAGTGATAGAGTTCAACTGACTTACCATAATATTCCGGTCACGCGAGACTCATTTTAACGCTGGTCACCTGTCTAGACATGTCAGGAAAAGCGTTCAATAGCTGAGAGGGTACTTTGTTAAGTGTCAAAATGTGATTAATGAATTACTAGTTATTATTAATTTTATCGTATAATATTTATATTGTGAAGCAATATAATGTTTGCAGCTTTTGTTGTTTAACATGGTAATTTAGTGGTATAATACAAGACAAACCCGAACACAACACAACAATCACTTACTAATTAGTTCCCCAGAATTAATGTGCATACTATAACTATCAATAGTGAAGAAAAATATTTTTAAGAAACCTGTAAACCTACATCATAGATATATCAGTCGGCCATTTTCCTTGAACAAGGGAGTTCTGTAAGACTTAGACGCAGGCTCAGTCCCAGTGATGGGATATTATAGGTCTTCTTATTCGATAATCTTTCGTTTAACATACATACATACATATAAACACGCCTCTTTCCCGTAGGGGTAGGCAGATACCACTTCTTTCCACTTGCTACGATCCTTACATACTTGTTTCGCCTCGTCCACTTTCATTATTCCCTTCGGTTTAGGGTACTCTTGACCTGGCCTTTTTTCAAGACGTCCCTGATCTGGTCTCGAAACATCCACCTAGGTCCACCCCTTCCAACACTTCCATTCACACTCGCCTTATACACTTTTTTCGTCAATCATTCTCCATTCATTCTCTCGACATGGCCAAACCATCTCAGCATACCTTTCTCAATTTTTGTCACTACATCTTCTTTCAGACCACAACGTTTTCTTATCTCACTATTTCTTATCCTGTCACTCAGTTTAACTTCTATCATATTTCTTAACACTCCCATCTCAACTGCATTTATTCTGCTGTCATGTTTCTTCTTCTTTCGTTTAAACTAAGTATTATTGGTAATATAATATAGCTCCTTAATGCAGTATTTTAAATTTTGCAGCATATTTGACATATTTTAACAGTGAAGAAAAACACTGTGAAGAAACTTGCACTTGGAGATCATCTGTAAGTCACCAAGCTTTGGACAAGCGTGGCGGGTATAATGTCCGTTCTCTCTAGGGCAAGGCCCGAGTCAAGGAGTAGAACTCCATTGGCTGTTATTGTTATTTAAATATTATCAAGATTACTCAGATTGGTTTTGTTTTGTTTCAGAATACAATTTAAGATGTTCAGCACCACTTTCGAAGATTATTGTGACTTCAATGAAAGCATTTGTAGCAACGACTCGGGGATTGATAGATCTTACAATGAAACTCTATCGACACCAACAATTACACCTAATAAACATAGTACATCTGATCTTGGAATATCCGTTACACCGACAAAGGAGAGCCATGCCAGAAGAAAACTCTTTAGTGATGACTATGACACACCATTTCCGAATACAATAGATGAAATAACATCTTTTGAAGAAAATATAAAGTGCGACAACACTTCTACACCGGTCAAAAAAGAACGGAAGCCCAAAGATCCTAATAAGCCTAAAAGGAAATATGCAAATGGTAAAAATAGAGTCACAAGATGCAAAAGCCCTACACAGATTTTAAGAATAAAAAGAAACAGGAGGATGAAAGCTAATGATAGAGAAAGAAACAGAATGCACATGCTCAATGAAGCTTTGGATAGACTACGATGTGTCTTGCCCACGTTTCCCGAGGATACGAAACTGACAAAGATCGAGACATTGAGATTTGCTCACAACTACATATTCGCGCTTAGTCAAACTTTGGAGTCTTTAGACAATATAAATTCAGGACAAATGCCTGCAGAAGGATTCAATCTAAATTATGAGAAGTTACAGAATTATTCTATTCAAGGGGAGAAAATAACCAAAGATGCCTTTCGGGATATATTCATGGTATCAAATAAACCTGACGACCATGATGGTAGCTACCGTAATTTCCAAGGATTCAGCAGACCATTTCCGAATGGATCTAATTTCATGCAAACGCCTGAAGGAGTTCTGATAAATGTTGGTAATGTAACCGTTTCAGTGAACAACAAAGGGGGTAATTGTATTACTTCGACTACGGGAAGTGGATTCTTTACAAACCCTGCTAGCTTTGGAGATGATGTAACTCAGCAAAATTATTATCAAAGGCCGTATGGGTCTTCTAATTATGAAACATATGGTCCAGTGGCTGAAACTGAGGGTTACTTTAATGAGAAAAATTATGAGTTATTCAAGAATGCTTTTGAAAATGCTAAAAATAAGAGGTATCAGAAGACTGACGACTACTCGATTGAGTGTGGCAAATATTCAAATCCTATATACAATTATAATGATATGTATACTTATAATGGAGAAACTAATGATTATTTACAAAACAATTATTATTGTGACCAAAGGTATTATAAGAATTTTTATAGGAACAATAATATTGTAAATGCACAAATCTAGTACTGTAAACTAGTCATTTAGAAAATTATATTTTTGATACTGTAATGAATATTTGTATACCAAAGACAATAATTAAGATTTAATTAAGTTGAAATTAATAAAGTCTATGCTAGTCATATTTTGTGTATAATTTTCAGAAATTAAAACTATTTTTAATATTTACAGTATTTTGTGTTTCCTTAATAAAATTTTATCCTTGAGTTAAACTGAATCCTATGATAGAAATTAGAGATAATGAGTATGTAAATTAAACAGTAGTGCTCCTAACAACAATTAAAATAGAAAAGAAAGCATTCACGAGTGATTTACCGCTGCATAATAATACAAGTAAGCACCATGAATATAAATCAAATTGGAATAATGCACGTTAAAGAGCGAAAAGTTGTGAATAGTCGACGCACCCCACTGTGCTTGTATTGTTCAAGACCTATACACCACCAGCGTTAAATTTTATCAACCAGCTTTGTTATAATGAACCCTACATCCTGAGAATAAGGTTCAATAGATAGCAAATTTAATAGTATATCATATCGTTAACAATATCACCCAAAATCGACTGTACTGCATTGTATTAAGTACCAAACAGCAGTAAAAGTGGTATGGTCGGTAAAATATTGGAGCACCCGTTGGTTCAAGTTACTGAAACACCGAAAACTAATGTTTACTTTGGAAATTCGTTACGAATGCTATTGTTATAAACATCCATGTTTGCTCCGATTATTCGGGTGTCATGTAATTTGAGTTTATATTATTTGCATCCAAATGTTTTTGATAGCGTATTTGTGTACGCATTTATTTTTACATATTTTTCTAATGAAGTAGGCACACACAAACACACATGTTTCTTGTCGCTTCTTTTCTTTGTAGCGGCCAAACACTTTGTGTAGCGGCTTTACTTTAGTTCGTATTACTAACAATAATTATAAAATACTCATTCGACTTTCAAAAAATGTTCCAGGTAGATTAAAAATTCTAAACTCTAAAACTAACTTTAAAAGGTTGGTTAGGAACCTATTTTGAATAAAAGAATTGAGTTTGAGTATAATACTTTCATATTATTAATTAATATAGAATCAATATAATCAATAATACCCCCAATAAATATCTCTACTACCCTCATCTATCACATAATGATACGCTGTTGTATATTCTGATTTAACATGCATATTAACTTTTCTTTAATTTTTACCAACAATTTAGCAAATAAAAGTCAGGGAACGAGCTCCAGAACGGAAACATAAAAACCGCCACCTGGCATCGAACAACTGTCGCAGTGAGCATAATTATAATAATTACAGAACAAATCAACTTTTTGGTCACGCATTATTAATCACGGCTGCACAGATTTTGATCATAAAATTGAAAATTTGTTTGGGTACCTAGATTGATTAATGACAATTTTATTTAAAAACTTCGATAAATAATTACTTAAGAAACTATGAACAAAAGATTTATAGACCGATTCGTGTTTTTTGTTTACATGATTAAAATTGTCATGTCTATTTTAGAGCCATTAGATGTTACAGTAGAATTCAAGGAAAAATAAACTGTAGACCGGGAAAATTTAGATTTTCTTCGCCTCCTAGCCAACGATAGTAAACGATTGATTATTCATTAAGATATTAATCACTGGATTATTTTGGCATGTAATGTAATCGGTGCTAAAGTATAATTCAACTAAATTTCGTGTAATAGAATCATATGAAACTGCAATATGAAATGGAACTCTATTTACAACACAATTATTACCTATTTCTTTTACTATAACATAATGTATATTTCTTATTTCAACGGAGAAATATATGTCCCAACACTATTGCTATTTGCATTTTAAATTATATACATATACAGTTGAGTGCAGTCATATACAATACCGTGGATAACAGCCTTGTCCGCGGTCAATCTAGCCTTGACTAATGGATTTACACAGCTTTGAACGTTTAGTTAAATAGGTAAACGATTCACAACAACTATAATTACGGATACATTTTCTGGTGCTTTAAAAACAGCGGGTTATTTATATTAGTAAACTAGCTGTACCCTGCCACGCTTCGCTGTGGTACATTGTGACTGTACCCTGCCACGCTTCGCTGTGGTACATTGTGACTGTACCCTGCCACGCTTCGCTGTGGCACATTGTGATTTAATGGTTGAGAAATGAGAAACAAAAAAATAGATAAAAACAATCCTTGATGCGGATTATATATCATACTAAAATTTCAGCTCGATCGGTGCAAAACTTTTTGAGTTTTTGAAGCGTACACAAACCAACATAACATTTTTATATTATATATAATTCTTTATTACATTATTAAACATACCGTCAAATAAAAAAAAGAGATCATGGTCGATGAATTTATGATAAGGCTCATCCTGAATATTTTGCATTTAAAAGCTTTATAATTTAAAAACTTTTTAATTATTATGTTTTATAAAAAAAACCTTGATTTATTGCAATTTACTGCAATTTTTGAATCGCATTACCGACCTCTTTAGCCATGAATATATGGTATGTAGTTACTTCAATTAGTGATACGAATATTTTATTTAGGCAAAACAAAACCTCATATGAGTTTACGTATTTAATAGTACTTTACTATCTATTAAAGGACAATTGCTAAATAACCTAGCTAAGCTGTTACGATACATTCAAATATATATAACCAAGAAGTTAATAAAGGAGTTTTAATTAAAAACTATAAGCACTTGTTCTACCATATCTATAGATTATAAAATTTATGGATATATAAATTCCAAAGACCATTTCATTAATGCCCTTCTCAACTTCGATACAATCTCGCCAAATTAATAGATGGAGTGCTCAAATGCGGTAGTTAAGAATATCTCCCCACAAATCGGTACATTTATGTTACAACCCGCCAGCTACCGTTAATCCCTGACATTTGGGGAAACACCCCACGTTTGGAATTCTCATCGCACTGCAGTAATAAAAATTATAAAGGAATTTCTATTACGAGTAGTATTCTTAAAGATAAATGATAGTTTTTGAAAAGATTCAATCTTTACCAATATATTCAAAGCTTTGATAACCGATTATGTTTTTTGTGTCACATTACATGAAATTTAATATTTTAATTGTGAAATTTGTACACATTTTTTAAAAAATTTGTATTACAATTGGTTTTTTTTTTTTGTGGTTTCTTTCATGGAGAGATTTTTTTAAAATTTAGACAATATGTAGAAAATTTACATAATACTTGACAAAGTAACTATGCGACCCAACAAGCAATTCACATATAGGTATTCGCATATTGAGAAATATTAATTTTTGGGAGGCGGTTTTCATCCGTGCAGGGACGGAGAAAGAATACTAACCTCCGCGACCGGGATTGGACTGTCGTAAAAGCCGACAAAACAACCCATCCTAGCTACGTGGTAGGGCCCCAAGCCCGTCTGGATAGCGACCATCTTAAGTCTTAAGTATGCCGTCATAATAACCTTGTGATGTGTTCCGGCATTAGTGACCCAAATTCCTGTACCCTTATGGGACAGCAGCGTGTTCGCGATGCCACTGGCGTTGCAAACACCCAATGGCGATGGTAACTGCTTACTGTTAAGTGGGCCGTCAGTCTGCCTCTGTTCCTCAGCAACAAAAAATAATAATAGGTATCAAAGCATCAATAGAACATTTGAAATATTTTTCGAAATATATGCCAATGCATGATAAAGTAATAAACGCAAGTTTTAATAAGTGGAAACCAGACTGTCGGCAATATACAGACAGAGAGTCCTCAAGTTTTTCGGACACACAGTCAGGCGAGGCCCAGACAGTCTTGAGAGGCTGATTATTACCGGCTGTGTCGAGGGGAAGAGGGGCAGAGGGCGCGCTCCTAAAGTTTGGACGCAGACGATTCGGGACGCTACGGGAGCCACCCTTCAAACCGCCATCCGGATGGCGCAAGACAGAAGTGTCTGAAGGGAGCTGGTGGCGAGGACTACGCACCACAGTCACGTCCCTCAGTCATGAAGTTACGACAGTGAAGAAAGAAACAAGTTTGGAATCCTTATCGTAAAATTGATGAATTTCCATACCATCTTTTACCCATTTCTCTTAAAGGTTGAATAAACGAAAATACCTTTACTTTAAGGAATTTTTTATTTTATCATTTATTTTTATTGCTGTGATACAGCAGAAAGTCTGGCGGTCCACATAATAGTAAACAGTTATCAGGGCCACGGCTAATGCGCTGCCGTCCGTCTCGGCAATTGGGGTCACCTATGCCACTTACTAGGTCACTTATGCCGGAACACAGCACAAGGTTATTATAGCACAATATTTGGACACCAGACAAAGTGCATATAGCTTTAAAGAAACTATGCATTTTTTTATTTTTGAATTGATTATTGTATCAAAGATTGTCCGTTTTAGAGTTAAACAAAACGCATAGTCAAATATGAACCACATGTCCGATATCAAATGTCCAGAATCCCGGCCTCGGGCTAATTGGAACATTGTTTGTCTGCATGTTTGTCCTCATTTTAAATTCATGCGTACAAGCGAAGCCGGGGGCTAGTGTTTATTCAATCCGCTCAACTAATATTGAAGTTTGTTTAGTTTTTTAAATAAACCAAGTGGTAGGGAGTTCTTTTTTATTAGGTGGCTTTAAATTTTATTTTGATTGACTATTTAAAGTAAGGGTACATAATTGGAGAAATCAATGAATAAGGCCATTCTGACGACTAGAATTCATATATACAATGTAGATTAAATACCAATATTATTATACAAAAAATCAAAGTATGTATTTTGGAATTCTGTTCTTTACGTGTCATGGATGTTACTGCTTTCACAATGTCGTTGTGGATTTTAAATCAAAAGTGGAGAAATCCCACAACAAGGACAGCAAACAGTAAACCTTTTAGTTACATTTGTCTATAAAAGTTTAGATCAACAACTTGCTTCAAAATCCGAAAAAGAAAATTGAATAGTGGTCATCTTTTGTTTCATTCAACTAACAAATAAAATATTCCCTTTGTCACCTTATTCTTTTTTCTTAATTGTTGTAGGACATCAGACAGGCTGACGGCCCGCTTAGAATTTAGCAGTTACCGTCGCCTATGGGTGTTGGTAATCCCAGTGGCATCGCGAACACGCCGCTGTCCCATAAGGGTACAGGAACTTGGGTCACTAATGCCCGGACACAGCACAAGGTTATTATGGCGGCATACTTAAGGCCAAAGGTGGTCACAATCCAGACGGGCTTGAGGCCCTAGATAGGGTGGGTTGTTTTGTCGCCTTTTACGACAGGCCGACCCCGGCCGCAGAAGTTAGTATTCTTTCTCCGCCCCTGCACGGATAAAATTCAACGCTGTACAATGCTTTATCATCACCCTATCTTCTCTTAGGACTTATTATTTATTTCAGGAAACACGTGACCAAATATTAAGACCCATGAATTTCGTTTGCACTAACAAACGCAATCTAATAATGTTCGACAAAACAAAGTAATACATATTGATTTTTATTTTACTGATTTCTAATACCAGAAGATGAATTGGCATCACCACAAATTGGCTTTACATCTGACAGGATATTCATTATAAGTAACTCATCAAAAACATGTTCTACTTCACGAAATTAAGGTCCAATTTTATTTGCGCTTTAAAGAAATAGCGTCCAATATAAATAGGTCTCCCGTACTAGTTGTGTTGGAGTAGCTTGGGCCAAAAATAAGTTCTCCCCATGATTAGCAAGATCTTAATAAATTGGTGAATACAAATAGGGAGTCGATAAGCTTAGTGGTTTGTACAAAATATCTGACACTTTGCAAATAAAATGAATATATGGATGCCAATAATAAATATCCAAAATATACATTTTCAAACCCTATATATATTTATTTAGGCATGGATAAATTCGTGCGCACAACGGTAAGAGGGATTTAAGATGTTATAGTTGATAAGAAAGAAAGAAAAGAAGTAACAAGTCAGCAGAACGAATGTCTTATCTAAGCCACCTCCAGCGGACTTCGGCAATGAAACCATCAAAGAAGTTATTCCAAATATTTTTGAAGTGAAGAACCAAAATTACAAAGAAAGCCAACTACGCCAACGTCTTTTCTTTGATTTCAAGTATCCAATAGATATTTATAGAAGAGTTAAGATAGAGATCTTAACTCTCCTTATAATGTAGTGTTTAATACTGCCAACGAAACGAATTATGTCAGGAATAGATGTTTACGTATATATTATAGTGTAGCAATGTGTGAATTACAGGCTTGTCTATGTCTACGGATATCAATTGCCAGTAGCTCTCATGTCTTGACAGTTACATTGACATCTTCACTACTATACACAGACAAACGAGACAACGCAGGCATAAACAAAGTAATCAATATCTCAATAATAACAAAAATAAAATGGAAATAAAATATTTCTTTTATCCGTGCAGGGGCGGAGAAAGAATACTGACCTCTGTGGCCGGGGTCGGCCTGTCGTAAAAGGTGACAAAACAACCCACCCTAGCTACGTGGTAGGGCCTCAAGCCCGTCTGGATGACGACCACCTTTGGTTTTAAGTATGCCGCCATAAAATCCTTGTGTTGTGTTCTGGCATTAGTGACCCAAGTTCCTGTACCCTTATGGAACAGCAGCGTGTTCGCAATGACACTGGCGTTGCAAACACCTATAGGCCACGATAACTGCTAAATTCTAAGCGGGCTGTCAGCCTGTCTGCTGTCCTACGCAATAATAAAAAAATTTTTAACATATATGCACTTTGACCAAATGTTTTACTATTTTATACTTATAATTAAATCACCTAATATTTGACATTCATTTAAAATTAAAATGTTTATATGCAATTTAATTAAGTATTCATTGAAATATGAGTAATGTTATTTGAAGTAGACTCGATACGTAATAATAAAGACCTTATTTCAATAACAATAAGGGTTAAAAAACATTTGGTGCACTTTACTTCACCGCGCCACTCAACGTTGATTGAAAACTAACCATACCTTTGTATGTTTGTTTGTAAAGATAATATGGGTTGCGTTATTGAAGTCGAGTGGACATCTGTAGCCACCAGAGTTGCTAGTATGTACAGCTTTGAGTTTTAATCTTTTATATATTTATGCTCATACAGATTCTATAAAATAGCCACTGTGGTGCAACTATCAACAATGGCTTAACTTCATTAAACTTAGTGATAAAATTATGTATAATTTTTACTCCAAATCTTCTTTATGCGTAATTATTATTTTATGAAATTTTAACCAGTCCACCACTTTCCAATTTTTGCTAGAGACACAAAAATGTGTTAATTCGTTAGTACGCATATACCCAGGCTACTATTTAGTTTTTTTTTTTTAGTGAAATCTTCTTTAGCATCATTGTGATCTGAAACTCGATGAAACAGAAAAAAATCACAGTATTTTTTTGCCCCAGTATTTGTGGTAACCAACATTATTAATAATGGCTTAGGGCTTATTCTATAATGTAATTTATAAATGATTGCATTGCATTACTTATACATATCTATTCAAATTACGACTTTATTACAATGAAAAAGAATAAATTTTTAGAAAGATTTGTAAACATTAAACTTAATACCTTGGATAATTTCAACGGGTAAGTCCAAGCGAATTCTAGCTCTTAGACTTGGTCTTAGGGTATCAGATCCACCTGAGTTCAAATCCTGACTCATTGACGTTTTTCTTTTTATATTGAAGTTAAAATTTTTCAAGATTTCACTTCTATCACGTGTGAACTGCATACACACATAGCTTGACAGACACGCGAGAGGCCCACCCTAAAGCAGGAGGTCACCGCCGCCTATGGATGTTTGCAACACCAGAGGTATTATTAAGATATGTATGTTCTCTAATCTAGTTCTCAAAAATAGATATACCTATGAAAACAAATAGGAAAGAAGAGAAGAAAGCTCTGAGGTTGTAACTGAAAGCTGACAAAAATAGTTTCACAGATATATTACAGTCAGACTACTATTGCTATGATAATTAGTCACGTGATCCACCATCCTAGGAGCCATTTGGAATTGGGAACCAATTGTCAAAACGAGATTCTGTCTCGAGGTATAAAGCAATCTCGTTAAATCAAAGCATTTGAATAGCTCAATAGGGCTGAACATTCATAAAAATATACTAAATTTTTTAATCATTGTAATGTATTTCTCATCTGACTGATGATTAATATAACTTCAAAAACCTTTCCCTAAATTAAGTACCAATAAACCGCGAAATCGGCGTGACATTACTACATTCGTCATGCGTAGGAGTCAAACCAATTTGTATTTGGGAACTTTATTTCATGGTTGTCCAGAGTGCAATCAGTTTATTGGATTATCCTTAGTCACAGATAAACTTCTTAATACTGCATCAAATATCAGGTACATATTCACTAAAGTAGCTTTATATGAATTTTAACTTTCAACTACGATTAATTACAATGGCCCTTATAGCTCAGGCTATAGTATTTCCTGGCTTTAACGAGATATTAGTAGTGTTACTATGCATAAATGTTTTCGAATTTCCGTCGCAATTTGTAATCATTTTCAATTAAAGTTTTTAATTTTTTTGAAATAATAGTTAAAGAACTTTAACTAAAGCGACACAAGCAGGCACTGCGAGTCACGGAGATAAATATGCTGCGGTGGAAGTGTGGAGTAACGCGGAAGGACTGCGTTAGGAACTCCAGTATTCGCGGCAGTCTTCATGTCCGTGACATTGCGGATAAATTGCAGGAGTGTCGGCTCCGCTGGTATGGCCACGTTTTACGGCAATCGGATGCTTACGTGAGAAATAAATATCTGGCCATGCCGCTTCCGCCGGGCCCCGGCAGTAGGGGTAGACCCAAAAAGTGAGGGCCTGATGTCGTAAGAGGTGATATGCCTGCCAATGGGCTCACTATCAGGGATGCTGAAGACTGTGCGAAATGGAATAGAAAAAGTCGGAAATCGAACCCCGGCCACCGAAACAAAAGTTTAAGTTGCAACAGGGATACAACGCTGGGATGATGACTATGATGATGAACAGTTAAAGAACTTTGATATACGGTCGTGTTATATGTCCATTTTAAGATTAAAATACTAGCTAATTATGTGGGCTTTTGATTGACCCTCAATAAAAGTTCTGGTTTCAACCGGTTTAAAATCACTAATCAAAACAACGAAATATCTTCATAATTTTGCAAAGAAATTGCATAATGAATCATGATATTACGGATTCTCTTTAAAACTCTTGAGACCAATTGCACTAATAAACTAACAGTATAGTGATAATCTGTGGCACGTGACATTCACACTTAGGCACTTGTTGCCGCGTGGCCTGCATGTGGCAGCCGTGTGGCAGTGGTAAAACGGATTATTAGGCATATGACACCAATACTAACACTTTTAATGGTTTATTAAAAAAAATATTTTGATTCAATTTATTTGAATAGAAAATAAATGTGCCCTAGTAGTTTTCCTTACAAAACTAGGCAAAGTCTTTTTATACGTGCAGGGGCGGAGAAAAAATACTGACTTCTGCGGCCGGGGTTGGCCTATCATAAAAGGCGACTAAGTAACCCTAGCGCCGTGGCAGGACCCCAAGCCCGTCTGGATAGCAACCACCCTTGGTATATAAATATGCTGCCATAATAACCTCATGTTGTGTTCGTGACCAGGTTCCAATACCAGTACGTGGATAGCAGCGTGTTTTAATGCCACTGGCGTCGCAAAAACCCATAGGCGAAGGTAACTGCTAAATTATAATTGCGCCGTCAGCCTGTCTGCTGTCCTACAGCAAAAAAAGCCTTCAAATATTTGTGCGCTTTCATTTATAACATAATATAAAACAAAACTGAAATTTCAATATATTTAAGTATTAAAATTAATGAAGATGTGTGCATTAAGTACGATTACAGCAATATGTATTATTTTATTTAACATATTTTAAAACATATCTGTTTCCCATGCAAATAAGTACATATAAGAAATAAAAAGAAATAAAAATGGCTATAATTAGTTATTTGTATATTTCAATTGTTTGCAATGTTGTGATAACGAGATGATACTGCCTAATTCTCTTTACTGGTATCAAAAGATATTTATTACTTTAGTATCGTTATAGATTAATTTGTAGTTTTAAAATGTGTGGGCATTTTTAAATCAGATATTTGCACTAAATTAAATACTGGGAACTGAAATTAGGTACTAATACATATTGACGACCTCCGTGGCGTAGCGGCTAACGCACTTTAGTACGCTTGCGGAGGGCACGGGTTCGATTCCTGTCTCGCGTCTGGGTGTTTATATGTATTTATTTACGAAAGAAAAAGTATATCTATCAATTGTCTAGTACCTATAACACAAGTGCTATGCTACTTACATTGGCACTAGATAGCGCTGTGTGAATTGTGCCATTTTATTATTTTATTGCTGTAGGACAGCAGACAGGCTGACGGCCCGCTTAGAATTTAGCAGTTACCGTCGCCTATGGGTGTTTGCAAAGCCAGTGGCATCGCAAACACACTGCTGTCCCATAAAGGTACAGGAACTTGGGTCACTAATAACTCAACACAAAGTTATTACGGCGGCACACTTAAGACCAAAGGTGGTCGCCATCCAGACGTGCTTGAAGCCCTACCACGTAGCTAGGGTGGGTTGTTTTGTCGGCTTTTACGACAGGCCGACCCCGGTTGCAGAGGTTAATATTCTTTCTCCGCCCCTGCACGGATATCATATATTTAATTTAATTTAACTAATACATAATTTTATTTAAATTAGGTACTATCCATAATATTTTATTTGTTTAAAGGAGTTGTTATTTAATGTTCGGAATTATCATTTGAGCTTCATATCCTAACAAAAAAAAATTTATAATTACCCGTGTGAATTTTTATGCTATACTTCAACTGCAATAAAACATGTTCAAGTATTTATAATCCGTCTAAATACAACTTGAACACATTATAAGTAATAAAAAGCTGGTAGAAAATTGTTGCCACTAAAAATGACACGCACAATTTCAAGTGGGATATTAATAGCAATTACAAAGCATTTAAAAAGCCACACGTGATTATAGGGCTGAACTCGTGTCGTGTGAATGTTATTTTAAGACCAATATTTTGCGAGCATTGACGATTTTTTGAAGTGGCTAAACCGTGGGATATCTCTAATAAATGTCCATTATAATATATTTTGTGATTTATTAAAGTAACAAATGGTTTACTTATGTTGCTAATTTACAGAAGATAAAAACCCGCTTTTGGGTTTCCTTTTGGAATTGGAGATCTGGACCGCAGTTGAATGAATACCAAATATAGCTGCTGTTGCTTTATTATTGCTCTTTGCTTAGAAAAGAGAAATTATCTCTTCAAGGTACCGCCGAAAATATCCACGCTTAAGTTTTAATAAAGCATATTCCGGAAATCAAAGTGTAATTTTTGGGATGGAATCTGCAAGAAAGAAGAGGTAATTTATATAACAGTATTGGAGGAAATATCTAACGAACTGTATCCATACGGATTAAAAGCCACTTTTGGGCTCGATCCTCCGTCAAACTAGTACTAATCTTTTTTTTATTGTTGTAGAACAGCAGACAGGCTGACGGCCCCCGCCGGTGGCATCTCCAACACGTTGCTGTCCCATAAGGGTACAGGAACTTGGGTCACTAATGGCGGAATACAACACAGGGTTATTATGGCGACATACTTAAGACCAAGGGTGGTTGCCATCCAGACAGGGTTGGGCCCCTACCACGTAGCTTGGGTGGGTTGCTTTCTCGCCTTTTACGACAGGCCGACCTCGGCCGCAGAGGTCAGTATTCTTTCTCCGCCCCTGACGGTCAATCGTAAGTAAAAGAACTAGTTATATTTAAAATAAATTATACTTAATAGTAGGTACAACACTAGACTAATCTCAGGATCATAGGTTTGAATCTTGCAGATTCATATTGTATATAACTGCCATGAATCGACGGTGATGGAAAACATCATGAGGAAACCTGCGTACTGATATCATTGGTATGTATTATCCGCTTTGGTCAATCGTGACGACAGTTGACAGTTTTACTAAATAAAACCATAGAAAGAACTAGAGTTAGCTATAATTTCTAATAGAAGAGTTCTTTTTTTCTGTGAAGTCTTTTGTCTGTGAAGATTCTTTTTTTAAACATCAGTTAATTTGTGAAATTTATTTTAACCGTGCAGGGGCGGAGAAAGAATACTAACCTCTGCGGCCGGGGTCGGCCTGTCGTAACAGGCGACTAAGCAACCCACCCTAGCTACGTGGTAGGGCTTCATGCCCGTCTGGATGGCGACCATCTTTGGTCTTAAGTATGCCGCCATAATAACCTTGTGTTGTGTTCCGGAATTAGTGACCTAAGTTCTTCCTGTACCTTTATCGGACAGCAACGTGTTCGCGATGCCACTGATGTTGCAAACATCCATAGGCGATGATAACTGCTAAATTCTAAGCGGGCCGTCAGCCTGTCTGTTGTCCTACAGCAATAAAAAAATGTATAGGTAGATTTTAACAAACCAACAAAGAAAGTATTTTTAAAACATAAAACTATAATATAATATTGTATTTTATTGTGATGAGACTTAGTGACTTCTGTAGAGATTTATTTAAAAATGTTCTTTTCTTCGAAACTAAACTTTTCCCTGGCTTCTGAAATTTATAAAATGTCATATCTAATTTGTAGAAATAAGGTACAGTAATTAAAAATATTATTACTTATCATAAACCGCGAATACAAGTTTGACCGATTGGTTTGGTGTCAAACAGTTTACCCTTATCACTTATTCCCAACGCCCATCTGTCGCTTGCATGCGCCAGCGCATCCAGAACAATGCACCCATTCATGCAGTTGTTGCTTTTTATCAAAAAATGGATTTTCAACCAAAAATGTAGTCGGTTGGAATATAGGACGATGTGGGGTTCGGGTGATGTGATTGGGGGAATTTTTATGCATTTTGGGAAAAAATCTTAATTCTAATGATTTAATTGTTTGCTTCGTTTTTCACATTCAGGTTAATCAATGTAACGACATCTATAGCCGAGCTTTAAGATGATGGGTTCTAGTCTACAGAAAAATCCGAATTTTACTATAAAAAGATAAAAATAACTTTTGGATGGTTTCCAATCGATATAACTCGAATTTAATCAACAACACAAAAATTTAGTTCTATATGAAAATTTAGAATCTTTTTCCTGCCTTTATACATACTATATAATATATAATAATGTGTTACAATAAAGATTTATTATTATTATTATATGGGGTCAGTATAACAAGTTCTCTCCTTCCATTCTCCTATATTAGTAATCGCCACAATAGTCCCACCATTTTTATCATATCATCTTATACACAATACATCTCTTCTTTAGTCTACTCCTCCTTTTATATCCATCCATTCTCATTTCTAGCACTATCCTTCTAACATGATATTCTTCTCTTTGTGATTCATAGTCTTATAACGGACTTATAAATTTTACATTTAAGTATATACGGCATTCTTAGGTCGCAAATTGTTCCCTGATCCTGTCGCCATTTCATCACTGAATCTCTATATTTTCCATAACATGAGAATTTACAATTTTTCTGAATATGAGAATTTATAATATTCTTACTTTTCTGAATATTTAGTAAATATATCTTTGGATATGTCGAAACTTCGTTGCGAACTAATAACTAGTTAGAGAAATATTATCATTTATAAAAATATATTTAAAATAAACGAAAAACTAATAAACTAGAAGACTGTGGTTGTACTGTGTAGCTGCAGTCCACAATTATCCAGAGAAACACCATCACAAACACGTAACTGCGTCTATAAAAATTCACATAAAATAAAGTCAACTAACTCCTTTGTCGAGTAGGCACCTGGCGTGGCCATGCTCGTACGCGCTCATTGTTGTCTCCCCCAGCCGTCAGCATCCCTCAAGATTTAATTACCGACCTTTATAACTATGGCTTTACGCCACCGTTTATTTTTATTACATATCTTCATTTATTTTATTATACCACTTTGAATCTTACATGAAAAGATAAGATATTATATCGATATATAGATTGGGATGGATTACGCGAATTTTATGCGTCCTACCCTTGGGGGCCGCTGTGTTTTTCGTCGGGCGATCCTGACACCTGTGCGAACTCCATTGCTGACGTGGTGCTGCAGGGAATGGAATGTTTTGTTCCTAACTCTGTGGTTCCCGTTGGTGGTTCGGGAAAGCCATGGTTCGATAAGCTTAGTGCTGAGGCTGTCAAGCTAAAGCAAAAGGCTTATCGGGCCTGGACTACAGCAAGGGCCTGTCAGGATCCTAACACTTCTGACCTGAAGAAAGAATACAACTTTGCCTCCAGGGTCCTCAAAAAACGGATTGCGGGAGCAAAATTTGAGCACATCGGCAGGATTGGCAAGCGTCTCGCCAGCTATCCCTCTGGGACTAGGGCTTTTTGGGCCCTTGCCAAAGCTGTCGAAGGAAACTTCTGTCGGGCGTCCATACCACCACTACGTGCAGCTGACGACCGCCTGGCTCATGCTGCCAAAGATAAAGCCGATCTTTTGGGCGAAATCTTTGCAGCCAATTCGACTCTTGATGACGGGGGACAATCTCCACCTTCTATTAAAAGATGTGGAGACTCAACAATGTCGGAGGTACGGTTTTCTCAAAAAGCCGTGCGACGTGTCCTCCGATCCCTCGATGTCAAGAAGTCCACCGGGCCAGACGGTATCCCCGCTATTGTGCTGCGAATGTGCTCGGCTGAGCTGTCTCCAGTCCTTTCCCGACTTTTTACCTTATCCTACCGCAATGGTTGTGTCCCGGCTTCGTGGAAGGTGGCCCATGTTCACCCTATTCCCAAAAAGGGTGACAGAACGGACCCGTCCAACTACAGGCCTATAGCGATAACTTCTTTGCTCTCAAAGGTGATGGAGCGGATCATCAACGCACAACTCTTGGGTCACCTGGAGGATTCCCAGCTGCTAAATGATCGCCAATATGGTTTTCAACATGGGAGGTCTGCTGGGGATCTCCTGGTTTACCTAACCCACCGTTGGGCTGAAGCCGTTGAGAGCAAGGGAGAAGCCCTGGCGGTTAGCCTAGACATCGCTAAGGCCTTCGATCGGGTCTGGCATAGGGCTCTTCTTGCGAAGCTTCCATCTTACGGGATACCTGGGAGTCTTTGCACCTGGCTATCCAGCTTTCTCACTGGGCGCAGTATTAAGGTCATTGTTGACGGTTGCTGCTGTGAAGCCTATCAATGCTGGTGTGCCCCAGGGTTGTGTGCTGTCGCCGACGCTATTTATTCTGCATATCAATGACATGTTATCCATAGATGGCATTCATTGCTATGCGGATGATAGCACCGGCGACGCACAGTACACTGGTCGTGTAAACCTCTCTCCTGCGGTTTTGGAAGAAAGTCGGGTCAGACTTGTGTCTGAAGTAGAGAACTCTCTAGAGAGAGTCTCTGAATGGGGACGACAAAACCTTGTCCAGTTCAACCCCTCGAAGACGCAAGTCTGCGTATTCTCTACCAAGAAAACCCCGTTCGCACCTGCGCCACAGTTCCAAGGAACCTCTCTTTCCATCGCAAGCAGTATTAGGATCCTTGGTGTCGACATCACGAATGATGTGCAGTTTAGGGGACAATTGGAGGGTAAAGCTAAGCTTGCCTCCAAAAAGCTAGGTGTGCTAAACCGGTCCAAGCAGTACTTCAGTCCAAGGCAACGGCTTGTGCTATACAAAGCACAGGTCAGACCGCATATGGAGTACTGCTCACATTTATGGGCTGGAGCACCCGCCTGTCAGCTCAATCCCCTAGATTCAATCCAACGGCGCGCAGTTCGTGTTGTCGACGATCCCATACTCACAGACGGTCTAGACACGCTTGGACTTCGGAGAGACTTTGCGTCTCTTTGCGTATTCTACCGTCTGTACAACGGGGAGTGTTCTGAGGAGCTATTTAGAATGGTGCCCTCGTCGTCTTTCTACCACCGCACTGCCCGCCATCGGCTGGGTGTTCATCCCCATTTCCTGGAGCCTCTTCTTTCCTGTACGAAACGGTTCTCCAGAACGTTCATGTTGCGTACTCTCAGGATCTGGAATGAGCTTCCGGCTGAGGTTTTCTCAGCGCGGTACGATATGGGGTTCTTCAAAAAAGGCGTTATAAAATTTCTTCGAGGCCGGCAGCGCGTTAGTAATGCTTCTGGTGTTGCAGACGTCCATAGGCGACGGGTGACCACCTGCCAGGGTGAACCGTTTGCCTGTCTGCTGAACTCTCGCTATAAAAAAAAATATCTATACAGGTGATGAAACTTCTTGCCAGTCATCATCATCATCATCCTAGCGATAGTCCCGGTTGCCACCCAAACTTTCGTTTCAGTGCCCTTTACGACGTCAAGCCAGCACTTTTTGGGTCTACCCCTCCTGCCGGGGCCCGGCGGAGGCGGCATGGCCAGACATTTGTTTCCCACGTAAGCATCCGGTTGCCGTAAAACATGGCCATAGCAACGGAGCCGACACTCCTGCAATTTATCTGCAATGTCACGGACACGAAGACTACCGCGAATGCGGGAGTTCCTAACGCGGTCCTTCCGCGTCACTCCACACATCCGCCGCAGCATATTCATCTCCGTGACATGCAGTTCTTGCTTGTGTTGCTCTAACACCGGCCACGCTTCACAGCCGTATAAAAGGACAGGCCTAATGATGGTCTTATAGACCTGTCCCTTTAACTTTACCGGCATCTTGGGTTCACAAATGACACCAGTTACCTCACGCCATTTGGCCCACGCGGCAGCAATGCGTGCCTTGACGTCGCAATCGATGTCACCAGACGCATGAAACATGAATTCTTATTCTAGCCAGTATTGCACATTATATGAAATCGGCACAACATGTCCTCCCCTTCGTCTGTCTTTTAAGATTTGTTATGTGTTTCGCCATATCATCATTTAAGCAATCTACCTTTTTTTATTGCTGTAGGACAGCAGACAGGCTGGCGGCCCACTTAGAATTTAGCAGTTACCATCGCCTATGGGTGTTTCAACCCCAGTGGCATCGCGAACATGCTGCTGTCCCAGAAGGGAAGAAAATTGGGTCACTTATGCCGGAACAGAACACAAAATCATTATGGCGGCATACTTAAGACCAAATGTAGTCGCGATCAAGACGGTCTTAGAGCCCTATCACGTAGCTAGCTAGGGTGGGTTGTTTTGTTGCCTTTTACGACAGACGCCACGGATAAAATTTATTTGCCAAATATTAATGTTATTACAATTATATTATTAGCAATCAGGTATAGTTTAACCAAAAAATCGTAGTAATATATGATATATGTTACCATATCATGACGACATGGTAAAAAGGTATAAGAGTTGATATGACAGCTAAGAAAGCAAAATGAAAGAAGAGTACCTGTTGGGCTGATAATAATAATATGTTATATGGGTAAATACTATCACTCTACTGGACCAAATGCGTTAGTTTAATTTGAAAACATAAGAAACGTCTGTCAAGTGTTTGCAACAAATAGACATAATGTCATTTGTAAAATGCTTTGTAGTAACTAAAAATAATATCTCCATTTATTTTTCTTCTTTAGTTGGAAGTTCTTTGACGTTTAATATATTTAAAACTTCAAAATATATCTAGTTTTTAAGTTTAACCAATAAATTAATGTAGAAATATTCGCAAACGAATATAAAACAGATCTTTTGATCCCCGAAATCCATCAAGATTCCATAGGGAATCATCATGAATATCAAACGCGCATCGCATTAGGGGTTCCGTATATCTGATCCGGATTAATCCGGTAAAAAGCGGTCATTATTCCGCGTCTGCGAACAAAATGAGATTTTTTATTTTGCCCACACCTATGGCTTTTGTGCTTGGGATTGTCACTGGACCGGATGATTTGAACTTTTTATAGATTTCCATCGCTGACAACTGTTATTTTCTAACAAGCAACGTTTTACTTCAATGCCTGAAGTTTGCCTAGCGACTCTATACAATTTTATTCAAGCTAAAAAAATTGGTACGTGATAAGCAAGTGGACATCCAGATTACATCCGGAGACCAGTCCAAATGTCACGAGTTTGTATACCGCGACAGCATGTACCGCTTGGACAGTTTTTCTCGCCTAGTGCATATTGCCACATGTTTGCTACGTTTTTTTTTATTGCTGTAGGACAGCAGACAGGCTGACGGCCCACTTAGAATTTAGCAGTTACCGTCGCCTATAGGTGTTCGCAATGCCAGTGGTATTGCAAACACGCTGCTGTCCCATAAGGGTACAGGAACTTGGGTCACTAATGCCGGAACACAACACAAAGTTATTATGGCGCCATACCTAACCACGTAGCTAGGATTTGAGGCCGACTCCGGCCGCAGAGGTTAGTATTCTTTCTCCGCCCCTGCACGGATGAAAACGTACGAGGAAACCCGCATATCGAGATCGCGGTTATATGTAATTCGCCAATCAGCCTTGAACAAGCATGGTGGGTATACTATCAGCTTCCTTATTTTTGTTAACCTAAATGTAGAAAAGTAAAATGTTAAAGATGATATGGTAAAAAAGTATTAACGTTAAAATGACGCCTAAGAAAGAAAACGAAAGAAGAACCCCATATACAGAAGGGTTATAGGCAAGAAAAAGAGAAGAAGATTGAAGAGATATTGTATGTTACTTTGGTTAAGGGGCACACCTAGTGTAAAATTTCGAAAAAATCGAATTTTGTTTTGCATATTTCAATAGTCTTTTAAAAATAACGTAATAAAAATTTTAATGACTATTTCAAATAGTTTTTGAGTTACAGCCTTCTAAAGTGTAGCCGCTCAGGTATTAGAAAGTTAACTTTGCTACGGGGACAACCAGAGTTATTTTTAGGAAATCCATTATAATATTTTTACGAAGAAGGGCTTCAACAGCCCGGTAAACTCAATATGAAGAAGATGAAGGTGAATTATATGGGCCTGGAATATCAGATTAGATGTAAGTTTAATTTTGATCTATTGAAAACAATAAAATCAATCATTTTATCTTTAAACGCGTTTTTCTCAAAACTATATTTTTCAAATTGGCTGCAGTTAATGACCCTCCAGTTTTTCGATTGCATGAAAAATGTAATTTTGGTGAACCAAAAATCATCTCTTTTTGAGAAAAATTATTTTTTCAAATTCTGCCATTTTGTTAAACTTAAATTTTTTTTAACAATCGTAGGTCATTGCATAGGCAATACCTTACAGATTCATAATCTTTTTTTTTTGTTTTCAGCCATGGCGAAGGCCGCAATCACTGCAGCAGGGACGTTTTATTTTAGTGACGGGAAATAGCGAATAACTTTTTTAATTTTTTTGTGTATATTCATTAAATAAGTATAAATATATCATCAAAATTTTAAAATATTTAATACTGTAGTTTTCTTTAAAAAAATATCCAAAAAATCACCTTTTTCCAGGCGATCACACTAGGTGTGCCCCTTAAACTAGAGCAAAATGTTCTCTCGGGGTACGGCTGCTTAGGGCGGTACCTGTGTCGCATCGCTCAGAAGGAGCAAACAACAGAGTCCCACCACTGTGACGCCAGCAACGAGGACACGGCGTTGCACACCCTCCAAGTTTGCCCCGCATGGGCATTGGAGCACCGAGACCTCGTCACTACCACTGGATCTGACCTCTCGCTCCCAGTTATCATCCTAGCGATCGTCAGGAGCCAAGCGGGATGGGACGCCGTCGCCTTCTTTTGCGAAACAGTAATGTCCGCGAAGGAGGCGACGGAGAGGGAGAGGGAGCGTGCCAGGCTCACCTCTCGCTCACGCAGGGCCACTTGTCGCCGGAGGTTAGCGACAGACTTTCGGCCACCGTGGTGAACGGTCGCAGGCATGGCCCCCTGGGAATGGACTGCAGCCTGCTCACATGGCCGAGAGTTTCTCACCCCTGTGTGAGAAAGAAGATACCGGGGTTCAGCATACTCCGGCTTTGAAGAAGTCCGTGAAAGTGGGCCACGGTCTGACTGATTCGTCTCGTCCCGCGGCCTCGGCACTGAAAGCGCGCGAAAAGGAACACCGGGGTAGTTTAGTCCAACACTATCCCGCCAAAAAAGGGCCAAATGTTAAATTCATCGTAAAATATAGCTCTACTATGTCAAGAAACAATGATATTCATTATTTTGAAACATAAAAAACTTAAATAATTGTAGAATACTTTAAAATCTGTACCTAAAGTTGTCAGCATGATATTTAACAGTCACAACACTAAAGAAAAATACTCTTTTGCAATATTCGTACCAGTTCACCGCGTTGTTCGGTCAGTTCGTCCCACTAACGATCTTATCGTCATACATTAACGAATAATACATTCGCCTTACAATCGTATCGTGTTTCAATCTACCCTTTGTATAGACGGTGACAGTTATTTGTCAGAACTATTTTATAGTATTCGATAAAATTTAGGTGACTGATTAATCAGTGATTGAAATACCTAGATTTCATGGTTACAACTTGAAATGATTTCATAAAGCATTTTAATGTCAAACTATGTCCATTTCACACAACATAATTTTAAAGGTATATATTTAATATCTCGATCTCGTCATTAAAGTTTGCAAAAAATAGATTCTAACAATATTATTTTTAAAAAGTGTGTGTGTGTGCCGTGTGTGCAATTCACACACGGAACTTGTGCCGTGAAATTTCAAAAAAGTAATTTACGAGATAACTCTGTGTACTTACTTGTATTCTATCACACTCTCTTGTAGTCTAAATCCGATTTATGAATATGTTTGTCTCTTTTTGGTGTCGCTTTTGTTCCATAGAATTTTCAAATCACAACGGTATTAAAGAAGTTTCCTTTCATAAACTTGGATATAATCCTATAGTTATAAAATTCTCGTGTCACAGTTTTCGTTGCCATACTCCTCCGAAACGGCTTGACCGATTCTCATGAAATTTTGTGAGCATATTGAGTAGGTCTGAGAATCGGCCAACATCTATTTTTCATCCCCCTAAATGTTAGGGGTGACCCACCCCAAAAAAACTTTTTTTTAATTTTTTGACATTTTATTATTTATATGGCAGAACAACGTTTGCCGGGTCAGCTAGTAATCCTATAGTTATGATACAAGAAACTACAAAAACTCTCACAAAATCTAAGCAATATATAGTATATTCGTGTTTGTACTGTACGGGATTTATATTATAATATTTATTTCTTTTAATAATAATAACCAAGTATATTTGATACCATACATTAAAAACGTGTATGCCATATAATAGGACTTCAATGGACTAGGGTAGCACTAGATAGACAGCAGTGGAAGGAGTTGGAGGAGGCCAATGCCAACAGGCAGTCTAAAATAAGAGACATACTTCAAACTGCACAAATGTTGTAAATGTGTATAAATGGTTAAATTTGTATGTACAGAATAAATGCTTTATTATTATTTATATATTGATATATAAATAATAATAAATATAGGAAGTATAGTAGGAAATTTCTTGTTCAATAAAAAGTGTAGTCTTCTATGTGGTTTGGCATTAAGCTTTCACGAAATTAATATGTAACATTATTCTATTCACGCAGCAATGACTTTCTATGGATTTTTTAACAATCCTTCAAATATTGCTTTTTGTAG
This sequence comes from Malacosoma neustria, assembly GCA_963693495.1. NCBI lineage: Eukaryota > Metazoa > Arthropoda > Insecta > Lepidoptera > Lasiocampidae > Malacosoma > Malacosoma neustria. Next base: position 1,598,800 of record OY856378.1, on the reverse strand, counting down.
ACAAGCGTGTATATCTTGGTCAAACCCTAGCCGTGGTGTGTAGCCCATTAACAAATGGGCATACCAAAATACAGCGTGCAAACATAGCCGTGACAAATCAATTGCACGCTCATCCTTTCGAACCGCAACAACAATGATACACAATTAAATATTTAAAAAAATGTAAACATTCAAAAGGGTTTGACGAACTTTTGCATATGAATGGATTACATGTAACAGTTTTTAAGGATTAAAGCGCATTAGCTAGGACGAACAGTTTTGCACGTAAAAAAATTTAATAAGTTACAATTGTCTCTTATTGAATGCGGATAAGATTGTTTATTTGTACCATAAGCTTATATGTTAAATTAATATTCTTCATTTGATTTATGCCATTTTTAAAAATGTACAATATTTTGACTCGCAGTAAGCGAGTTATGCATAAAGAAAAAGGATTTGACAGACCTTTGAAGGCAACTATTTTGGTATATTGGAAATAAGATGCATACTTACAAATAAATAAATTTAGTGCCTTTAATAATATTACATAAGTATTATGAAAATGATATTTCCTTGACCATACCAGACTAATATTAATTTTTTTTAACAATATGCTCATAAATACTGGTATTTTACTAACTGAAAAGATAAACATTCTAACTTGTTAGTTTTTACATCGTTGATATTATTGAAAACTAAGGGCAAGCAACAAGTGGGGCAATAGAATAGACAGACCCTCCTCTCAACTATTAGGGTACAATGCATATCGATTGGACCCAGGGCAGGGCGAGGGAAGGGCCCTAAGGGGGTCACTGTACACTGTAAGTTAATTTGCATTATTTTTAGCCTCGTTAGGAATGCTGGTTTTGCGAATTATTATTTTAAATTCACCCATTGATATTGTTCTGTTAATTTGAGAAAAAATTTGAATATATTTTATTTACAATTTGTTTTTATAAAATTAAAATGTTTCACTGTATACGACAATGACTTTTTAGTCATGTATCTACGAGTTATGAATAAAAAAGCAGCTTAAGCAAGCGGGATAAACCAGAAGTTTTAGATAATTACGTTATCTAAGAAGAAAAAAGGACTTCGAACCATTTCCCTCCAAAAAGACTTTATTCTTAAAATATCTGCGTACTCTTTTAAGAAATACTGGCAACTTGAGAGAAAATATTGAATTTGAAAGTTTTGAACAAAATTTAAATGTAGAACATTGAACAATCGATCCGCGCGGCCCACCAGACGGACTGTGATTCGCAGTCATTTTTTTACTCAAAATTTCAGTACCATCAAAATTTTCGTTTTAAACCTATTTATTTTATAGTTTTATACAGAATATTTATAAAATTTACAAGTTTGAATCATGGTAAGTTTTATGTTTAATTTCATTTTATTATGATGTACCTATAATACTGCGATAAATTTTTTGCGTTATGTATTTATTTTTCTAAATTCTAACACGAAACCTGAATTCAATAAATAAAAAGCCTGTATATAATGTAGCCTGGTTTTGTATTGAGTGCCAACGAAACTTTTACGCACCTTTTTTGTGTCAGCGTCATTTTGTGGCTTTCATTTCTTAGTTATATGAAAATGCACACATTTTCATTTCATTTTGACTAAAATGAATTTTTGTTATTATATGAGCCGAATGGAAAATCCACTCCATTTACATGTCCGTTCTTTAGCAGTTATAGGCGATTACTTTGATACTAGATGCCGCTCTGAAAATTGTCTCAGTATTTTTATTCATTTGGTCAGCTACAGGTGTGATATTTGGGTGTCGTAGGTTTTATCATTTTTTCATAGATTTCATTACACTCGATAATAATGACCACGTAATAAATATTTAAGGATGTTCAATTGTATTAATGCATAACGTGATACCTTTTTGTATGCGAGCAGAGGGAGTGCATTTCCGTGCACGTTGGTCAGGCTGGCGTGCAGATGGGCGTGGCTTGCTGGCAGCTCTACTGCCTTGAACACGGTATCAAGCCCGACGGAACTCTACCTGCCTGCGAGATAGACCCGAATGCGGCGGACTCCTGTTTTAATACATTCTTCTCCGAGGCTGATAGGGGCAAGATGGTGCCCAGGGTCGTTATGGTGGATTTAGAGCCTACTGTTATTGGTATGAACACGTTCAGCTATTTTTTTATTAAACATTAATGTTGTCATAATTGTTCAAAAGAAATAAGAATGGTGTGTAATGTAACTTAGAATAGGGTCCTTTTTGAATGTGATTGGGGTTAAGCTTTAATTTAAAAGTACTTGTATGGCTGCATGAATGTATAATCATCTTCCTGATGTTTTAGTATACCTATAATGAATTTATATTACAGAATAAGTTACTATTTAGATGACGGCCCACTTATAATTTAGCAGTTACCATCGCCTACGGGTGTTTTTAACGCCAGTGGCATCGCGAACACGCTGCTATCCCATAAGGGTATAGGAACTTAAATTACTAATGCCGGAACACAACACAAGGTTATTATGGCGGTATACTTAAGTCAAACCCGTGTGGTGGTCGCCATCCACACGGGCTTGTCGCCCTACCACGTAGCTAGAGTGGGTTATTTTGTCGCCTTTTACGACAGGCCGACCCCAGCCGCAGAGGTCAGCTTTCTTTCTCCGCCCCTGCACGGATAAAAATAATTATGACATAATAATTATAACAAATACATGACATACATACATACATATAATCACGCCTCTTTCCCGTAGGGGTAGGCAGAGACCACTTCTTTCCACTTGCTACGATCCTTACATACTTGTTTCGCTTCGTCCACTTTCATTATTCCCTTTGGTTTAGGGTACTCTTGACCTGGCCTTTTTTCAAGACGTCCCTGATCTGGTCTCGAAACGTCCGCCCTTCCAACACTTCCATTCACACTCGCCTTATACACTTTTTTCGTCAATCGTTCTTCATTCATTCTCTCAACATGGCCAAACCATCTCGGCATACCTTTCTCAATGTTTGTCACTACATCTTCTTTCAGACCACAACGTTTCCTTATCTCACTATTTCTTATCCTGTCACTCAGTTTAACTCCTATCATACTTCTTAACGCTCTCATCTCAACTGCATTTATTCTGCTTTCATGTTATACAAATACTTTATAATTTATTATTTATTATTACTTAGATTTAAAATGTATTCTTTTTAGAATGTTTTGACATTTAAGCCCATGTACTTGATATTTTAATTAATGGCAATTAATAATTTCTATGTTAATTAATAAAATAATATTGTACACAGGGGTAAACTGATAAAACAATTAAATGTAAATCAACTTTGTGTGTACACACAAAGTTCGGATAAGAAAATTTATTATGTACTCTTATAGATGAAGTTCGTGCCGGCGAATACCGACAGCTTTACCATCCTGAGCAACTCATTACTGGTAAGGAGGACGCGGCCAACAATTACGCGAGAGGACATTATTCCACCGGACTGGAGGTGTTAGGTCCTGTTATGGAACGAGTGAGGAAATTGGCAGATCAATGTACTGGATTGCAGGTAGGCTGGCATTTAATAAGGCAATAAAATTCCGTGATTTTAAATAAAATTAATGGAGCTCTTTGCTTGTTTTTTTTTTTTATATCGGTGAATATTTTTCCCTTTTCTCCATGTAGGGATTGAGGTTGAACACAGATCCCAACAACCAAGGGTGGTCTGTCGTAAAAGGTGACTGAAGAACAAACCTAGCTAGGGGTAGTAAAGCTTCAAGCTCATTTGGAGGACAACCCCCTCTGGTCTCTAAATATACCGACATAAGAACCTTTTGTTCCGGTTTAAGTGACCCAGGTTCCAGTTCCCCTATGCAGACGGCAGCGTGTTAGCGGTGCCCCAAGAGTCGCAAATAACATCTATAGGCGATGTTAACTATTATACTACGGTTACGGACGACGGTTCCCATAAAACTTGCTATTTTGTTTATTGTTTTAGGGCTTCTTCGTGTTCCACTCATTCGGCGGTGGTACCGGCTCGGGCTTCACCTCATTACTAATGGAGAAATTGTCTGACGAATTCGGCAAGAAGAGCAAACTGGAATTTGCTATCTATCCAGCACCACAAGTATGTTTGATGATTATTAATATTTACATGATGTATAGATGTACTTTTGATATTTGCAGATTAGTAGGATTGCGAACATCCATAGGCGACGGTAGCTGTTAATAGTCTGTTATTCCACTGCAATAAAAAATCTTCTTTACACAACATTATATCGTTCATGCTTTAAAGCTGTTTGCTTACCACATTACCGTATTGTAGTAAATTGAACGAATTTAGCTATAATATTTGGAAATGAGATATAAATATATATATTGGACAATTCGCAAATGTGTTATGAGTACTACATTTTTATCCGTGCAGAAACGGAGAAAGAATACTAACCTCTGCGGCCGAGATCGGCATGTCGTAAGAGGCGACAAAACAACCCACCCAAGCTACGTGATAGGGCCTCAAGCCCGTGTGGATGGCGACCACCTTTGGTCTTAAGTATGCCGCCATAATAACCTTGTGTTGTGTTCCGGCATTAGTGACCCAAGTTCCTATACCCTTATGCGACAGCAGCGTGTTCGCAATGCTACTGGCGTTGCAAACACTCATAGGCGATGGTAACTGCTAAATTCTAAGCGGGCCGTCAGCCTGTCTGTTGTGCTATAGCAATAAATAAAAAAAAAGATAACTAATATACTACATATATATTTTTACATTTTTACATGTTATACATAAACATCAAGACGCGTGACAGGAATGGAAAATATGACCTCCGCAAATATACCGAAGAGCGTAAGCCGTTACACCACGGAGATGGTCAAAAGCAAGTGTCAACAACTCCATTTTAAAGAATGATCATGCAATAGGTCTGGCCCAAATTACGTCTTTGGACGCCCTTAAGCTGTAAATAGAAGTTAATATCTTTTGGATATTCCAAAAGAAATATGTTAGGTAATGTTGGACGTGCAGGTGTCGACGGCGGTGGTGGAGCCGTACAATGCGGTGCTGACGACGCACGCCACAATCGGTCACTCGGACTGCGCCTTCATGGTGGACAACGAGGCCATCTACGACATCTGCAGGCGGAGGCTCTCAATTGAGCGGCCCTCGTACGCCAATTTGAACAGGCTCATTTCACAAGTGAGTGGGTCTAGCCTAGGTGTATGAAACTAAGAGTTGATTAGCAAATCATTCGTCGAAATTTAAGTATTGGGTAATAAACGATTAAAAACATAATTTTCTCTTAATTTATGTATGACATGTCACTCATCGTTAAATGGATTGAGCCAACAGCGGACCAAAGGTCGAGGCAGCTAAAGACTAATAATTTAAAAAAAATCCAGATTTGCGTGTCGGTATCCGTGAACAATGTGAATTTTGATACGAATGGCAGATTGTAAAATTATAAATCAGTTTTCGGTTTTATTGTTTGTATGAGTATTGTTTAATATAGTAATCACAAATAAACTTTGAATCTAATCAATCCGTTGACGGCACATGGCGCCCCACATATATTTCTTTTTGCAATTTTGGTGTTTGCAATAGTTGCCTACGTCTCTGAGTATTTCTCTAGTACTTCATATAATCTCACTGCGAAGATTATGAATATTCACATTATCTTATTGAGTTTAGTAGTTATATGTCGCCTTTTGTCCGTTATTCAAATATTCAGTAGCGTTTTGGGCCACTTTAGTGATTTTTCTTCATTCTGTGAATATTAATGGAGGTGCCCTAAAATTTCTCAACGTTAATTTCTGTAGACCTATCCAAATCAACAAAAGTCACACAGATTCATTTGACACAAAAACTACGTACCTTTTTTTTTTCTTTTTTTTTTTGGTCTCGGGGAAAAACCTCTCTTGACGGGTTCCCCCGGCCCGGGGGGACCGAGGGATATGTGGGACTCCGGGAAAGATGTATGGCCATCCGACTACCCACTAAAAAACCCCGCTGTTCTCCTATCGCCTACGCCCGGGCCCACGGATATATGGCCTGCCGATCTCGTGGCCCGGGCCGGCGCCGGCCCGCCTTTTGTCTTGACGCGGGCCCCTTCTAAAGTGTTGGCGCCAGGGGGCCAGGGTTTCGTCCCCCCGGCGCTCTCCCAACAACTCTAGGAGTTGAGGGGGGCCGCGGAACAGCACGCAGCCCTCACCCTCGCGGCAATAGTGCGGGCGGCGGATCCTCCCCCGAGGGGCCGCCCGCGGCCGCTTTTACGGCGGCCGGAGGTCGTTATTTGCCCTCCGGCGCCGCCGACGTGGCCTGCGTTGGCGGGAGGGGAGTGTGGTGGTCGACTCCCGCTCCCGCTCCGCCGCCTCCTTTGCGGACATGACTTCCTCGCAGAAGGAGGCGACGGCCGTCCATCCAGGATCGCCCCCGACCATGGCCAGAACCAGGGCTGGGAGCGACAGGTCCACGCCGATTTGGGCGACGAGGGCGCGGCGCTCCTCGCGCCACGCGAGGCACACGGCGACAGTGTGGTTCACCGTGTCCTCCTCGTCGCCCGCGCCACAGTGGTGGCACCCTGACGTCATCTCCCGCCCTATGCGACACAGGTACCTCCCGAAGCAACCGTGCCCCGAGAGGACCTGCGTCAGGCGGAAGGTCAGGGCGCCGTGGCGCCTTTCCAGCCATTCAGCCAGGACGGGCCTCACCGCTTCGATGGTGGCGAAGCCCGCGCTGGGGTGCGCGAGGCGCTCCTTCCATTCCACCATGAGCACCTCGTCGCGCAGCTCCGCCCGCTTTACCTCCACTTCGGGGGCGCGGGTCGAGAGCCACGCTCGGCCGCATCCCGGCGCCACTGGTATAATAGCGCCAGGACTCGGGCCTCGAGGTCCCATGGTGGGAAACTACGTACCTTTTTTTTTTTTTTTGGTCTCGGGGAAAAACCTCTCTTGACGGGTTCCCCCGGCCCGGGGGGACCGAGGGATATGTGGGACTCCGGGATTTTTCCGACTACCCACTAAAAAACCCCGCTGTTCTCCTATCGCCTACGCCCGGGCCCACGGATATATGGCCTGCCGATCTCGTGGCCCGGGCCGGCGCCGGCTCGCCCTTTGTCTTGAGGCGGGCCCCTTCTAAAGTGTTGGCGCCAGGGGGTCAGGGTTTCGTCCCCCCGGCGCTCTCCTAACAACTCTAGGAGTTGAGGGGGGCCGCGGAACAGCACGCAGCCCTCACCCTCGCGGTAATAGTGCGGGCGGCGGGTCCTCCCCCGAGGGGCCGCCCGCGGCCGCTTTTTACGGCGGCCGGAGGTCGTTACTGGCCCTCCGGCGCCGCCGGCGTGGCCTGCGTTGGCGGGAGGGGAGTGTGGTGGTTGACTCCCGCTCCCGCTCCGCCGCCTCCTTTGCGGACATGACTGCCTCGCAGAAGGAGGCGACGGCCGTCCATCCAGGATCGCCCCCGACCATGGACAGAACCAGGGCCGGGAGCGACAGGTCCACGCCGATTTGGGCGACGAGGGCGCGGCGCTCCTCGTGCCACGCAGGGCACACGGCGACAGTGTGGTTCACCGTGTCCTCCTCGTCGCCCGCGCCACAGTGGTGGCACCCTGACGTCATCTCCCGCCCTATGCGACACAGGTACCTCCCGAAGCAACCATGCCCCGAGAGGACCTGCGTCAGGCGGAAGGTCAGGGCGCCGTGGCGCCTTTCCAACCATTCAGCCAGGACGGGCCTCACCGCTTCGATGGTGGCGAGGCCCGCGCTGGGGTGCGCGAGGCGCTCCTTCCACTCCACCATGAGCACCACGTCGCGCAGCTCCGCCCGCTTTGCCTCAACTTCGCGAGGCGCGGGGCGAGAGCCACGCTCGGCCGCGTCCCGGCGCCACTGGTACAACAGCGCCAGGACCCGGGCCTCGAGGTCCCATGGTGGGGATCCGGCCAGCAGGGAGGCCGCTTCGAAGGACACCGTGCGGTATCCCCTTATCGCCCTGACGGCCAGGACGCGCTGCGGCCTGCGAAGCAGCGCCGTCGTTTTGGCCGTCAGGCGATCCGCCCAGATCGGGGCCCCGTAAAGGGCCATCGACCGCACGGTTCCCTCAAAGAGCCTGCGGCACACTGCGCCCGGCCCGCCGATATTCGGCAGCAGACGGGAGAGTCCCGCCGCCGCCCGAACTAGCCTCGGCGCCAGGCGCTCGAAGTGTGCCGCGAAGTCCCATCGCCCGTCGAGCACCAGTCCAAGATAATTCATGGACGGCCCGACGGCGATGTGGACGCCTCCTACCGTTATGCTCAGGCCCGGTGGCGGCCTCTGACGGGGCCCGTAAAATATCACGGCCTCCGTCTTGTTCAAGGCCACCTCCAGGCCTAGTCGCCGGATTCTTGCCACTGTGTGCGCCACCCCAGCCGTGCCCAGAAGGCACGCCTGGCGGGGGTTCCTCCCGCGCGCTGTGACGAGCGTGTCGTCGGCGTAACAGATGACGCCGACGCCGGGGAGGAGTGCCCCCCTCAGGACCCAGTCGTATGCGATGTTCCACAGCAGGGGGCCCAGGACCGACCCCTGTGGAACACCGCACACGACGTCTCGCCGACTTTGCCCACCCTGGACCGGATAGACGACGGCACGATCACTCAAATATGCCCCAACTATGCGACGGCCCCAACTATGGGGGCCGTGTCCGGCACCCGATGGTACTTGAGTGCCTCCCGCACGCAGCTCCACGGCAGGGTGTTGAAGGCATTGGCAATGTCGAGTGACACCGCCAATAGCACCCTACCTCGAGCAACTGCGTCCCCCGCCTGGCTCCTCAGACGCGTGATTGCGTCAATAGTGGAGCGCCCCTGGCGGAATCCAAACTGTTCGTCTGCCAGGTTCGGCCCCTCTGTCTCTAGGTGCCGGACGAGGCGGTCTGCGAGGATCCTTTCGAAGATCTTCCCCACCTCGTCCAGCAGCACGATGGGCCGATAGGCAGACGGTGAGTCCGCCGGGCGCCCCTCCTTCGCGATAAGGACCAGCCTCCCCGTCTTCCATCTGCGGGGAAACCGGCCCGATCGCAGACACGCGTCGAAGAGCCTCAATAGTCGGGGCTCCAGGACGTCGTGGGACAGAACCCACGCACGCCCCGGTATGCCGTCGAGGCCGGGGGCCGTGTTCTTGGCCTTCAGCCGCAACATCGCTGCCCCCAGCTCTGCCCGGTCCACGTCGGGTACGGGGTCGTCGTCCGCGCTAGGGTCCCTCTCATCCCAATGAGGCGGGACCATGGCAGGAGGCGAGTGCTCAGCCCTCGTGGGGAACAGAGCGCCGACAAAACCATCCACCTGGCGCGGGGGGAGACTCTCGGTCAGCGGGGGCGCCCACGGGCGGAGCTTGCCCCGCACCGTTTTGTAGGGTCGCCCCCAAGGATCTTGATCTAAGCTGGCCAAGAGCTCCTCCCACGCCGCCGCCTTTGCCTCGCGTATAGCGAGATGGAGGTCGTTTCTGGCGCTCCGGTACTCCCCGTAGAGCTGAGCCTCCGCGGCCACTCTGTCCGCATCGCGGCGACTCCGTCTTCGGAGCCTGGTGTACCGGCGGTGGGCGTAGTTGCACGCCCTGCGGAGCCGCTCGAGCTCCGCATTCCACCAGTACACCTGGCGCGGGGGTCGGTGTGGCCCCCGCCTCGGCAACTACGGAAACTACGGAAACTACGGAACTACGGAAACCTCGGAAACTACGTACCTACGCTAACTGTGATTGAGTATTATGAAATTGATACGATGGTATCTGTTTGATTCTACGCTGGACAATATATCTGCAAATATTTTTTTCTGGTCAAAATGTACGTCTCCAACAATTATGTTCAAACCTGTAGGTTGTCCTGCTTGTTTTCACTGCGTAACCTGTTCTAAAGTACTGTATCATCAATCTCGGCATAAATGTGAATTTCTCCTATAGCTTAAACAAGTACCGAGTTAACTGTCAATGTTTCAGGTGGTGTCATCAATTACAGCCTCGCTCAGATTCGATGGAGCGTTGAACGTCGATCTCACAGAATTCCAAACAAATCTTGTCCCTTATCCCAGAATACATTTTCCGTTAGCCGCGTACGCGCCAGTTGTGTCGGCAGACAAGGTACCTATTCAATTTTCCCTAATTTCAGATGTTAGTGATTTCTATTTAAAATCATTAGTCTAGTTCTTTAGAGCTTTTTAAACGGTAAAAAAGGTTTAAATGGTTTTATATTTTACAAACAAGTGTTTATATTATTAAAAGATATTGTAATACCTTTGTAATGCTGTGTCAATGCCATTTTTCTGCAGTTTCCGAAACAGAGAAAATAAACTTTGGGCAGGAAAAATATACCAGAAGAATAAAATGTCGATCAAGAGGTTGGAGGATTAAGACAGTAAAAATGACTTTTGATAATTTTGAAAATAGAAGAATACCCTAACATTGAACTGTAAAAAGTTCAGAGTGTCACACTAAGAATTCACCTCTCTAACAATCTCCTTGTACATACAACCTGTAATATTTGTTTGATTTGAAAATATATCATAAATGGGTAGATAGCTCATATTTACGCCGAATTTTTTATATATAAACAATGATGAAATAAATATGCCATTAGAGCTAAGTTTAATAGATTTCAGGCTCTAAATTTTGTGAAAAAAACTCTTGAAAAGTAGTCAAAACGTTGAAACTGACTATACACGCTTATAATCTATAAAACATAGTTTGAAAGATAAATTATAACAAATATTTATATAAAAAGATCAGGCTTTTATAACTGTTTTCTACTATTTTCAAGATTCATTTTTTTTTTGTTGCCAGGCATATCATGAAGGCATGTCTGTGTCAGAAATTACAGCGGAGCTCTTTGAGCCCCAAAACCAGATGGTGAAGTGCGACCCCCGCGACGGCAAATACATGGCGTGCTGCCTGCTGTACAGGGGAGACGTAGTGCCCAAAGACGTGAACGCTGCCATCGCTGCCATGAAGGGCAAAACGGGCATACGATTCGTTGACTGGTGTCCAACGGGATTCAAGGTGAACTAGCCGTATTATTTTAGTTTAAATAAATGTATACTTGTCCTACAGTGTCGGAAGAATGACTTTGCGTCATGGAGATGAGTGTGCTGAGGTAAATGTGTGAAATCATTCGGGAAGACCGCTTTAGAATCTCTCACATCCACGGTAGCGTTATGTCTTTGACATTGTGAACAAACTGCAATAGAATCTCTTTCATTAGTATGGCCATATTTTATGGCAACGGGCTAATTATTCGTACGTGGACAACAAAAGTCTAGCCATACTACCTCTGGACCTGCGCAGAAGGATAGATTGTGTTTGTTTGTAATGTCGAAAGAACGGCTTAATCTATACATCTATACAAATAAATAAAATTGGAGGGTCTGTTTGTAATATTAAAATAACCGCTTTTTACTAAGTGCATTCGGACGTATACACGGTACATAGACCAAAACAACATTTTTTACAATTTTTGTCTGTCTGTCTGTCTGTTTGTTCCGTCTAATCTCTGAAACGGCTGCACCGATTTAGACGGGACTTTCACTGACAGATAGCTGATGTAACAAGGAGTAACTTAGGCTATTTTATTTTAGAAAAAAATAAATATTTTTAGTTATAAATGATCAGCTTCGAAAATTTTATATCCAATTTAAGTTGACCTCAGATTTATATCATCAACCATATAAAATAGAGTTCAGCTTAGGCTGGACTTTGTAGGTTCAAGTTTATAGGGTTTGTAATCCAAAATATACCACAAGATATATCCAAAACATGCTGCCCAAAGTCACTATTCCACGCGGACGGAGTCACGAACATCTATTTTATTTAATACGAACACAGTTTGTATTAAATAAAATAGATGTTGATGGCAGCATATTGAAAACTTGATATGGACTTACAGGAAGTTCTGTTATTATATTTTTCATAAATCAAAGACTCGCTAGCTATAAAAATGTATAAAGGAAAAAAAACCTGAACCATTTTGTTTTTGATAATTAGGTACATAGATTTATTTTAATTAGATGTCTTGTTTCTGTAACGATGTACAGGTGGGTATAAACTACCAGCCGCCGTCAGTGGTGGCGGGTGGCGACCTGGCGCCGGTGAAGCGCGCCGCCTCCATGCTCAGCAACACGACAGCCATCGCCGAGGCGTGGGGCAAGCTCGACCACAAGTTCGACCTCATGTACTCGAAACGCGCCTTTGTCCACTGGCAAGTTCATTAGTGATTGTATGCCTAACTAGCCTGCAGTCGCATCTTATGGGTTTGAGCTATTATTAATTCGGAACTCCAGCTTTTCTTAAGTTCTATAATATTATATTTCAGAGAAGATTGCTTTTACTTTTATATTTTTTTTGTCTCGGGGAAAAACCTCTCTTGACGAGTTCCGTCGGTCCCCCCGGGCCCGAGTGACAGTATGTGGGACTCCGGCGAAGATGTTCAGCCATCCGACTACCCATTAAAAAACCCCGCTGTTCTCCTATCGCCTACGCGCGGGCCTACGGATATGTGGCCTGCCGATCTCGTGGCCCGGGCCGGCGCCGGCTCACCCTTTGTCTCAAGGCGGGCCTCTTCTGAAGTGTTGGTGCCAGAGGGTCAGGGTTTCGTCCCCCCGGCGCTCTCCTGTATTGTAGGAGTTGAGGGGGGCCCAGGAACAGCACGCGGCCCTCTCCCTCGCGGCAATAGTGCGGGCGGCGGATCCTCCTCCGAGGGGGCGCCCGCCGCCGCTTTCTAAAGTGTGTGTGTGTCTTTCTAAAGTGAAAGTCCCGTCTAAATCGGTGCAGCCGTTTCAGAGATTAGACGGAACAAACAGACAGACAGACAGACAAAAATTGTAATTGCTCGTTCTCCGGCGCCGACGACGTGGCCTGCTTTGGCGGGAGGGGAGTGTGGTGGTGGACTCCCGCTCCGCCGCCTCCTTTGCGGACATGACTGCCTCGCAAAAGGAGGCGACGGCCATCCAACTTTTACTTTTATATGAACTATCCGATGTTAAGTAGTTATGGTAACTTGGTATCAATAAACGTGGCAAAAATAAATATTAATATAAATTATCTTTTTGATCTTTTAGGTACGTTGGAGAAGGTATGGAAGAAGGTGAATTCTCAGAAGCGAGAGAAGACTTAGCAGCACTGGAGCGGGATTACGACGAGGTTGCAATGGAGACGTGCGACTTACAACCTGGGTGTGACGACGAATTATAATGTCACACACTTTTTCAGTCAAAATTATTTATTCTATTTTCTTGACTGTGCATATATAGGAAACTTTATCATGTTGACTATAATATTGAAACGAGGGATTAATATAAATTGAGACAAGTCCGCTACACATTAGTATTCTCAAATCGGATCACTAATATTGCAATTTATTCATGATACCAAAACAGTGGTCTCGCTTCTATCAATTTAAACGTACATATCGTCGTAGTCGTAGAATAGTGACGGATCTGACATATATTAAACTTTACAGGACAGCCATTTTAAAATACATAAGCGTCATTTTACTATGAGATTCTATCATATCCGTCACTTTACCGACTGCATAATTTGAAATCTAAAATACATGTAATTTTTTTTAAATGTAGCAATAATATTTAGATAGACAATGTAGTATCCAAATATGGTAAAAAGTGAATTTTGGATTTTTTTTTTCAAATCCGACGTTATTCTACGATCACGACGATATATTACAAAGCCTGTTTATATCTTTTTCAACACATCAGTACAAATTTGGTACGATTTTACCTAAATTATTACAGAAGAATCTGGAAAAGCCAGTATTTAAATGGTAAATATTAAATAATCGTACATAGCCAATCCTTTTGCATGGTTTTTATAATAAATGGTAATTGGGTCTTGCTATTAATGTTGGCTTTTTGTTGGTTCGAATGTGGTGGCGGAAGCGTCGCCGGCGAGGCGGACGCCGAAAAATTGCGGCCGCATTTGATAATATTAGTTATAGCAGAGTTGTGAAATTTTTTAAAGGCTAGAAAATGTCCGCTGAGGTCGGGTGATGCTCGGTTTGCTACACGTTTATCTTTCCTTATGCCTGCAAAGGTCGAACGCACTAGTTTTTTTCAGTAACTAATTGGCATTGTATTTAATTGATTGTATCAATATAACTGCAATTAAAAGCCTCCCTCTGTCTTGCAATTTCTTTGTCCAATGATCTTGCGACGTCTTTGGTTTTTGGATTCTCTCAAAATTTTTAAGCAAACGCTGGACCGAGAAATTGAGCAATTACAAAATATTTGATATTATTAACGTGCACCATGCATAGTATTTCAGCAAATGTTTACTTGTAAGTGTAATTGATTTAGTAGTTGTCTTTGTCCGTCTGTGTGTTTGGAAAATGTTTGAAAAAGTTACCAGTCTACTGTCTGATGTCCTTATGATTATTAAATACCATTTAACTTTTCAGTGTTGTTTCATTTTCAAATTCGCATTCCGTGTGCAGATATTTACGTCACATTTTCCCAAGTCATAAAGGATTTAGCCTAAATTTTGGGATTTGGTCAGTGGTGGAGTCGTAGAACTAGTTACCACTTGTAACCTAAGGGCCTACGCAGACCGGGACGGCATGGCAAGGGATTTTGCCGTCAGTCAGCGCACATTAGCCGCTTAGATACCGCGACATTCCAGCGCCTTGCCACAGCATGCCACGGCGCGACAAAGCACGCCTCGGCAGCTCCTGCTGCCCGATACACTTTTAGGCCGACTTGCACAACCAATCACTAAACCGATTTAGCGCTAAACTTATCTACATCGTCATTCTGTCCCTGTCACGTTGACACATTTGACAGGGACAGAATGACGATTTAAATAAGTTTAGCGCTAAATCGGTTTAGTGATTGGTTGTGCAAGTCGGCCTAAGTCTTCAGTTGCGTTTGATCAAGTCAAAACGACTGCCGGAGTCCTTGGCATGCCGTTGCCTATCCGCAGTACGCCACGGCATCCCGCCGCGGGAGCCCGTGGCGCGTCTTTCTATGCCGTGCAATGAAATCCCTTTCGATGCCACGGCATCATTTTAAAGCATAGCAATTTATGTAGTATTTCTATATCGATACGTTTGAATGTCCATTAGTAAAAAATTTAATTCCTTGCCATACCGTCCCGGTCTGCGTAGGCCCTAACTTAGAAGTGTTACGTGGTAGCCCACTGGTATTACGCTGAGACCAGACTAGGGGCATTGGTTTCTCCACAATAGCATGAACCACTTAAGCAGTTTACTCACCTATTGAGCATATTGTAATAATGGTATTTAGGCTAAGTTCAGATGAACGCGCGGCGACGCGCAGTTGGCTCGGCGCGCGGTTTAAGATTGTAACAAATCAATGTTGTTGTGTACATCTTTGTATCCGTGTAGGGGCGGAGAAAGAATACTAACCTCTGCGGCCGGGATCAGCCTGTCGTAAAAGGCGACAAAACAACCCACCCGAGCTACGTGGTAGGGCCTCAAGCCCGATTGGATGGCGACCATCTTTGGTCTTAAGTATGCCGCCATAATAACCCTGTGTTGTGTTCCGGCATTAGTGACCCAAGTTCCTATACTCTCATGCGAGAGCAGCGTGTTCGCGATGCCACTGGTGTTGCAAACACCCATAGGCGACGATAACTGCTAAATTCTTTGGCGGGCCGTCAGCCTGTCTGCTGTCCTACAGCAATAAAAAAAACATACATGACAGCGCTTCACCGCGCGTGCCCGCGCGCACCGCCAGCCGTTGCCAATTATAATATCCTCTTTAGTTGATACTTAACAACGGTGAGAGGAATTGAGGAAACCTTCATACCAAGAACAACGGTAATCCATGGTGAGTGTATACCCACCATGGATTACCTGTGATTTCCCTTCAAGGGGAGGCCCTGGCTTAGAACTGATACATTTTATAGGAAACGATTCCAATTAGTCTTATTATACCTGGTCGAGATTTCAGGGCCATAGAGCCTTATTTAAGCGTTACAACTCCTAATTTCTATGAATCTATACCTTATTGTCGGTTTCTACATAATTATGTATACCATATTTGGAATTCAAGCACTTAAAAATGCAAACAGCTTTTACGAATCTTTCGTGCTAGCAGACTGCTTAAAAATACAATTTAAAATTTAAAGAAATGAAAAATACAGCTATCGGCCCTAAACTCTGAAAATAGGAAATAAAAAATCATCCAATTACTTATTTTCTATACGTTTATAACTAAATATTATAGTGTATTTATTTTAACAATATATTTATACTATTAATTAACCATAAATGAGTAAGATTTAGAAGACGACTTTCAATATCAATAGAACTGAACTTTATACAATGCCATCACTTCAAATCGTCGTCACATTTCAATTTAAATATAACAATGAAGATATTACATACATTTATACTATCAGTATATACTACTGCTTCTACGCGTGTCTACATAAATAGATATTCATTGCATAATATTCGATAAAAAATCGAAGTAAATGTCTTTAATGTACTCATAACATAACGACACAAGTTTATATTTTTCAAACTGATAATTATTCAAACATATTTTCATATCTCGCAGATGTTTCATGTCCATTAATATTTTAACATCAGTTGCTTTACCTATCTCTTTTAGTTTCATCGTTTAACTCGAGTAGTATCAAGTTCTGATAAAAACTACCATACATTTATGACTAATATGTTATTTTTTTACCAATGAGACCTCTTAATACATAGATACGATATTTTAACGAATTTTTTTTACCATAGTACCATACTTAGTACCTTACTTCTCTTATTTACTTATTACTCTTATTTACTTAGTACCATAAAGTTACTCTACAGATCTTAGATTCAGCTATGAAATTAAGGATAAACATCTAAGGTATCTATTTATTAATCAATCTTAATCCTTTATGGGTCTTTTTTTCAATACTTTTGATTTTATCAACAAAACAAAACCAGTTAAAGATACATCTTACTGATAAGCCATTGTTCTTTATCTTTGTACATAAAAATACATGTTTACTTTCAGGAATTTTTAGACTGCAAAATTTTGTTACATAAAGGCCTAGTACGCCTCATTAGAAAACTTATGTACTAATAAAACCTAAGAAGACTTCGACATTATAATTTTTTTGTTTGTATCTAATGCATCTTTCCATTATATATGTATATTTATAACATTAGATACATGTTTAGCGTTTATTTTTATAATAAATATATATCTGAAACTACTCCATATTTATGATATTTAAAACTACATACTAATTATTAGTGGATAGTTTATGATCAATTGAAATATCGCATGCTTAATCATAAACTGACCGATTACGATTTAGGTCTAAAGTGAGATAATATAACGGGCAGCATTGTATCGACGCCCTATTTAGTTATAAGTCAATATATGGGATAAGTAGTAAATGACAAAACTTTTTATGCGATTTCCCAAAAAACAGGTTTTTTGAGTTAAGTCAGTTTATGATTAAGCATGCGATATACTTCAATTTTTAAATGATTTTAATGATATTCCGCCATGTTGGCCTCACGAATTGTTACTTTCTTAACATTTGTATACATGAAAATGTAGCTAAGCACTAATGTTCTAATATGACGTATCATACTCCAACTCTACAGTAAGCAGTGATGTTAGGATATTCAGGTAGCCGTATTATACCGTCTCCTCAGGAAGGGAGTCGGTGGGAATCTCCTACATTTTCCGGTGCGGGGGAGATTCAGACACGCTCGGCGTGAGCGACAGTCGCCGGATGTTAGGCTTGTCGTACTCTTCCATTGACATGGCTCGAGACATTCTGCGTTCAACTCCCGGCGGGGGAAGAGAAGTGAGCAGGCCCTGTCCTTGACAGAAGAGAAGGAGCGACTGCGCTACCTTAGCGGGCTGAAATAATAGATTATTTATTAGCGGTAATAAAATTTAGAGAGAATAAATAAGAGTAAATTGAGTTTAGGTTATAGAAAAATAAAAAACAGAAAAAAAATTAACATAATTACTATCGATTATTTCAAGGGAGCCGGCTAAAAAACCCTTTTTCCATTCTAAGCTTGGGTTTCTTTGTTAAATTAGTAGATTGTGCTCCATCCTAAGGATTTTTTGAGAGTACGCCAAAACGTAGCTTTTGTTAAATACGTAGGTAAAAAATATTATTTCAGTGATAGTGTTTTTATTTACCGCTTCAGATAACACATCGCCCGCTCTTTCCACCTTCAGGATGGTTACGCGTTCCTTATCTAGTTCCTTGAACATCTTCTCGATGACGCTGCTGTAGGGGCTTAACATGCCCGTTATCAACAAAATATCAGGTTGACAACCACGAAGCATTAAGTCTTTGCGGCTGAAAAATATAAATATATTTTTAACGAGTTCGCAAGTCCATGAAGTACTTTATTTTAACACGCTTTATATTAGGGAAAATACCGTTTTGTATGAAAAATTTAAACGAATTTTTTTCATGTATTTTTTATTTGTATTAATCGAAGTAATCACCCATGCAATCAATGCATCTTTGCCAACGCATTGGAAGTTTATTGATGCCCTTCTTAAAGAAATCAGCTGGACGGGAGGCAACAAATTCTTCAAAGGCATTTTGCCTCTGAAGAATTAGAATTGCCTCTGAAAGGCGTTCTGCCTCTCGGGTATTGATTTTTTTTCCGGCCAAGAAGTTATTCAAATTCTGGAAAAAGTAGTAGTCTGTAGGCGCAATGTCTGGTGAGTAGGACGGATGACGGAGAACTTTCAACCCCAGTTCTTGCAGCTTGGAGACCGTCTGCTGTACAGTATGAGGTCGCACATTGTCGTGCAGGAGCAGCGGAGACGAGCGATCGACCAATGCTGGTTGGAGATGTGCCACCTCCTCCATCATTGTGTTCAGTTCTTCACAGTACACACCTGCAGTAATGCTCACCCCATTTGGTAAGAAGCTGTGATGAATCACACCGGTGCTAGACCACCAAACAGTGACCATCACTTTTCTAGAGGTAAGTATTCGTTTAGGGCATTGTTTAGGTGCTGAACCAGGATCTAACCAACTTGCTGAGCATTTGCGGTTATCAAACAGAATCCATTTTTTATCGCAGGTAACATGCGGTTCAAAATTTGATTTTACGACAAGTTGACCCCGGACGCAGAGGTCAGTATTCCTACTCCGCCCCTGTACGGATAGACAGTAATACAAACAACTTTTTCTGAGTCCTATAAATTTAAAAGTAAAAGTATACCTATGTATATATCTCAGAGGTGTGACTTACTTAATGAACGCCCTGACGTACTGCTTGATGTTATGAGGATTGAGGTTTCCCCTCAAACGGGATCTGTATTCAGACAGCGTGCGCTCACGTTCCCCGGCCTCGAAGGAGTCATTCGAGATTTGCTACATTAAAACAAAAATATTATTTAAAATTACTTTTATAAGCAATGTACATCCCAAGAGTATGGAACCCGAAGACCGCTTTCATACTTCGCAATCATTCTTATTATAATCAAATTAAACTCGGGCTCAAAAAGTCCATACTAAAAATTGAAATATGTTTTAATATGATGAGAAATAAATAAAACAACAATGAATTTCAAAACAGGAAAATAAGTGTCATCATTTAAAAATGTACTGTACATATGTACTAAAATAGATCTGTCACAGTGTGTATGTTGATCATAACTGAAGATGCGCTAATTTGAAATATCTTGGTAGATTGGAAATGCATCCAAATGATTAAAATTCACTTACTTAAAACTCATAAAACCTGATTCTATTATTTATTATATAATACTTCGGCATTTTCAGAGCTAAAAAATAAGACTATTGCAGAAGTATTTTATCTAGATATATGTAGGTATAACTTAATTTTTTTTATTACGATAAGGTCACGTTAACAAATTCATATTTCAGAGCAACTGGTTTGCCATGCTTAGTGGATACAACTGTGTGTCTTTTTATACAAATTACAGAAATGATGTACTAGAACTATGTTCGTATAGTGGATGAGAAAAAAATATTACTCAAGTGGAAATCAGGAATACAATTGAGATAAGAGAAAGAAAAAAATGTGATGCAGGGCCCTCATACCAGGGCTAGTGGAGACAGTTTTTTACCATGCTACATTGCAGGCAGTTTTTCTAGCCAGAAATGAGCATGTCATACAAAATTTCCATTGACCGATGAAGGTAATCTATTGTAAGAAACGTGCATTCCGCCTTGAACAAGAGTATTTGGTCTACTGTCCGATCCGTCTAGGAGACCCGAGTCCAGCGGTGGGGCAAAAGTATTTGTTTGCTTATTTGTTACGCTCTCACGCCTAAGCCACTGAACCAATTTAGATTAATTTCGGTATAGTCCTAGATTGGACCTTGGAGAAGGACATATGCTACTTTATTTAAATTCATATGGTAGAACGACGTTTGTCAGGTCAACTGTGTTATACATAAAAACAAGTAGAGTTAACTTACACAAAAGTCTTACAAACCTTACCAAATTATCATCACCTCAAGGATAATACGATTTAACATCTAAAACTAAGCTATACCTGGTAATACTCAAGAGTTTGGTGACTCACGTGGCCGAATTTGTGGTAAATCAGAAAGTCTTCTTCAGACTGTGAGATATCCGCCCCACGCCACCTCGAGAACCGGCTGCGAAAAGCGTCGGCCACTGAGGACGTGGATGCCGTACAATTCACGAGTATCAATCCCAAAAGCCTTCGTGGATGCGCGAGACCACACCTGGCTAACACATTAGCCCCAGCACCTTCGCCTAATCCAACAGCATATCGAACTTGAAGGAAATCTAGGACGGTGATCAGATCTTCACCAAGTGTCTGCAGTGACGGGAACTGGTAGCTGAAAATAGACAATAGGTAGATATAAACTATGATCATAAGTCTCGTTTTTCTGTTTCTTTTAATATTCTTCTTCAGTCGTTAAATAATATTCAACAACAACCTATAACGTCCCAGGGATCGAGCTACTGTCTGGAAAGAGCGTATATCATACTTCTTCTACTTATTCGTACACTCTTGACAGAGTGGGCGTGGTCATGCATCGGTCAATTTCTGTGCCACCGCTGTTTTTGCGATGCGCCGCCATTCGCATCGATGTCTGGCAGAGCGAGAGCAATCATTGATACCGGGTTGCGTCACAGATTTGATGAGGTCTGTCCACCGTGTTGGAGAGCGCCCGCGAGATCTTTTGCCCTCGACTTTCCCTTGCACAACCAGCCGTTCCATCGAGTCCTCGTTACGGGTGATGTGCCCGAAGAACTTTAGGATTCGTATTTGCATAGTCGACGATAATCTCTCTTGGATGTTAAGTTCCTTCAGGATCGAAACGTTGGTATGGTGCGCGGTCCACGGGAGGACGGTATATCATACATGCCATGCTTATCCAAAGCGGATAGGTCAGTAACATGTACCGATAATCTTAGTATTGAGGTTTCTTAAGAATTTCTTCCTGTTCCGTAGATATGTTATGCTATAATATATAATTAATAGCAAGCAAATCTGCCTACACTGTGCATGTCATGGTAGAAATAGAGTTTATATCCACGCCACTTAAACATGTATATTAAGTGCACAAGTATATAAATAGAATTATTAAAAAAGCGGGGAGTGAAACTTGAAAAATGACGCCCGGAGTGTTCCATAAATTACATGATACTTAGCAAAATATCTATATATCTTGGGTCTTCTTATGGATAATTTTGAAATGAGAAATATCCATACTAGAGCAACACTAACGAACATTGCCGATAGAATGTGCAGTGTGCACGCTGAATTGACGTTCGCGCGACACATTTGCCTGTAGTAAAGACCACAACTCGGTGAAAATGGTATACGATACTTTCCAGGTGAATAAATTATCCAAAATCTTATGATTATATGATTTTGGCTTATGTCCCCCAATGAAAGAAGATTAGCTGATGACTAATATATATAAAAATTTACAAAAAAATGTCTGCTGCAATTGGACGAGCCGTTTAACTGTCTGATGAACTCCATTAAAAAACATATTTGAATGATCATGAATATCATCGTTATTAGCAATACTTACGAATCTGGTAAATCTGGAGAGTTCTCCTCATGGCCTGGCACATCCACGTGAATGAAACAAGACCTTTCCTTAACTTCTATCATTGCGGGACTATTCACAAAGTCCACCAACGAAGAATCTGGAAAGTGAAAGAAAATTATTGAACCAAGGACGTTATCATGGGTGCACTGTATCATATCTTTAAATTGTCTTCATCAGACATATAATAATAATAATAATCTTTATTTGTAAGAAACATTGTGAATACATAGGTGTTTATTCAATTTGTAAATGAACAACATGTTTCGCCATTTCTGGCATACAAATTTGTTTACAAGCTAAAAAATATAAAGTCCTAACATTAATATTATTTTATATAGTTTACATATTTTTTGTGCGCTCTAATTGCAAAGTAAGAATAGTTACATTTATATCAGATTGGAAACCAAATAAATTAAAAGAAATTATTCATTACATTAAGAAGTTTGAAACTACAAACAGCTGAACTACATTAAGAAACTAAACACATCCGACATTTTTCATCACAGGTTAAATCTTCAAAAAAGGGGTAGACTAATTGTCTTAGTAGTAGTAAGTGAATTAGTTTGTCCAAAAAAAATATCTGTTTAAGTTTTGTTAAATTGTTATCTATAATATGGTTTATTTGACTTAAATTTTAATCACAACATAAACCCAAAAATAAAAATTACAGTTAAAAAAAACTAAAAACACGCTTTTATAGAAAATCAAACTAAATGGTAAAAAATAATTTTCAGTAAATTTAAACTAAGGATAGTGAGATTAACAAAAAAATTAATTTTGTTTTAAAAAAGTGTGTTTTTTTAAACTGTAATTTATTTTTGACTTTTTAGTTTGATTAACTATAAAATAAAAGCGTGACAATATAATTTATTTGTTGTCAATTTCCAATCGGTAAATGCTTTTTAATAATTTAACGCCATCTTCCGACAATGGTATTATTAATTTAACGCCATCTTCTGCCAGTGTTAATTAAATTCCAGATGGCGTTTCGGCAGAATTTTGAATTTTTTGGATGGTTCAAAGTGGGTAAAAATCGAGTCCAAAAATTCCATTACATTGTAGGTCAAGTTAATATAAAACGTGTAAAAAAGAGCAAAAAGCCACCGTCACGCGGTGTTCCCAGGCGGTTACCCATCCAAGTACTGACCGCGCCCGACGCTGCTTAACTTCGGTGATCGGACGAGAACCGTTCCGAAAATTCATTAATCCTAAGGATCCTGGTAAGGATAATGAGATAATCTTATCGAATTATTGTATTGTCATCGGTCCTCGATATATCTACAAAGTTTGAACGAAATCTGGCCATTTAAAGTGTGTCAAAATCGCGCCCAAAGGAGTCGGTTACAAACATACCGGTGAAGCTAATTTAAAGCGTGTAAATAAGGGAACTTTTTTACAAATCAAGTAAAAATAGCATTCAATTTTATCGAAACGACAGGCATACATACTATGTGCGTTAACTTTTAAGTTCCTGTTGAATTTAACTAATGAACACTTGAATGCCTTAAAATGCAAAATGTAAAAATAATAACAATAATATATTGGGACATTTTACACAACACCATCTAGTCCCAAACTAATTTGCATATTGTGTTATAAAACCATAAATAAAACTATAATTGTATTTTCTACTCCGATGTTATTTTCGAAATGAAATATATTTTCTATGGGTCTGGCAATGCTTCCATACAAACAGCTTTGATAATCTTCAACCACAAAAATACTTTGATAGAACTACTGCAGGATACTCAATCACATCCATTTCTTAAATTCGTGTTACTATTTGCTTTAGGAAATCACTTGAAAATAGAGTTTCAATTGAATTACCATACATTCCGATCTACGCTAAGCTTCGAACTTTTCAAATTTCCTTATATGTTGGTATACTTACGGTTAGTGCCAAGGTCATGTACTGTTAGAAACACGCATCTTTTGTCTTGCTGACTTAAGTCACCCTGAAAAGATTAGAGGATATCTTAGTTGTTAAATTTTTTAAATACCCTTTTTGTATTTCGAAGAATAATTTTAAAAAATAGTAGATGTAAACGAATAATATTGTACTCTATCGGGACTAACGAAATATCGCCAGTCTGTAGGACGTAGTAAAAGGCGGCTAAAGGATTCCTCATGGGGCTAGGCGGTCCTATAAAACTAAACTTGGGCCAAAACATTAACTTGAATATTTGCTGGAGGGTAATGTTCCAAAAAGGTACGTTGAAATTTTCCTCTGTATCAGACAAATATCGTAGATGATATTGATTGACACGGTCTATTATAGATGACTAATTCAAAGTGAAACGAATATAATAAAATAATTCATATTGCTTGCGAGAATAATACTATGGAATGAAACTTAAAGTTTTGAATCATAGCATGGTGTTAATAAGGGTGTTCGCACATTACACCGACTCAACTCCAACTCAACTCACAGTATGGCAATAAAATGTAAGCTCTATGCTATGTTAATTAAGAGTGAAATTATCAACTTGTAAGTTAAAAACCTTAGGTTATTATGGGACCTCGAGGCCCGGGTCCTGGCGCTGTTGTACCAGTGGCGCCGGGACGCGGCCGAGCGTGGCTCTCGCCCCGCGCCTCGCGAAGTTGAGGCAAAGCGGGCGGAGCTGCGCGACGTGGTGCTCATGGTGGAGTGGAAGGAGCGCCTCGCGCACCCCAGCGCGGGCCACGCCACCATCGAAGCGGTGAGGCCCGTCCTGGCCGAATGGTTGGAAAGGCGCCACGGCGCCCTGACCTTCCGCCTGACGCAGGTCCTCTCGGGGCACGGTTGCTTCGGGAGGTACCTGTGTCGCATAGGGCGGGAGATGACGTCAGGGTGCCACCACTGTGGCGCGGGCGACGAGGAGGACACGGTGAACCACACTGTCGCCGTGTGCCCTGCGTGGCGCGAGGAGCGCCGCGCCCTCGTCGCCCAAATCGGCGTGGACCTGTCGCTCCCAGCCCTGGTTCTGTCCATGGTCGGGGGCGATCCTGGATGGAAGGCCGTCGCCTCCTTCTGCGAGGCAGTCATGTCCGCAAAGGAGGCGGCGGAGCGGGAGCGGGAGTTGACCACCACACTCCCCTCCCGCCAACGCAGGCCACGCCGGCGGCGCCGGAGGGCCAGTAACGACCTCCGGCCGCCGTAAAAAGCGGTCGCGGGCGGCCCCTCGGGGGAGGACCCGCCGCCCGCACTATTGCCGCGAGGGTGAGGGCTGCGTGCTGTTCCGCGGCCCCCCTCAACTCCTAGAGTTGTTAGGAGAGCGCCGGGGGGACGAAACCCTGACCCCCTGGCGCCAACACTTTAGAAGGGGCCCGCCTCAAGACAAAGGGCGGGCCGGCGCCGGCCCGGGCCACGAGATCGGCAGGCCATATATCCGTGGGCCCGGGCGTAGGCGATAGGAGAACAGCGGGGTTTTTTAGTGGGTAGTCGGATGGCCAATCATCTTTCCCGGAGTCCCACATATCCCTCGGTCCCCCCGGGCCGGGGGAACCCGTCAAGAGAGGTTTTTCCCCGAGACCAAAAAAAAAAAAAAGGTATCGGTGTACGACTTTAACTCACAAGTTGACAAATTCACTCTTAATTAACAGAACATAGAGCTTACATTTCAATGCCATACTGTGAGTTGAGTTGGAGTCGAGTCGGCGTTGAGTCGGTGTAATGTGTGAATACCATAAAGCGTATACCATAATAACTATACCATAATACTCCCTTGGTTTTGGCTGAAAACTCATATGTAGAATACCGCTGTATTGGACCTTTTGTACATGGATTCTTAAATATATTGAGTCTCTTTATTCATATATTTTACATATTTTAAAGAAAAAAATAAGATATGTAGCAGTAAAAATACAAAATCCAAAAAAAAATTACTTTAGTAGTCCAGTGTTTCTTTTTTGTTTTTGTGCTAATAAATAAACTTTACTGGGTAATAATTATATTACTGCTGAATGTAAAATCTATTTCCTACGAGTATTTACGTCATCGGTGCGATCTTTATATTCGAGTAGTGGATTTTATGCACGGTCCAGCGTCTTTTGGTCTCATTCCACTGCTTATTGCTATCACATATATAAATTACAAATTTATAAAAATAGTTAATAATAGGTTGAAAACTGAATTTCTATTATTTGATTTACTTCTGGTCAAAATAAGTTAAAGATCAATCTCTGTAGGACGTAATATGCAATTCCTATTCCTCTAAAAATGGTTTTCTGTGTAAATTTCAATATCTATAAAGAGATTTTTTAAATATGATCCTAAGAACATTAATTGAATATTTACGAATATACTTTAAGCTTTAATTTTTTTATTGCTGTAGGGCAGCAGACAGGCTGACGGCCCGCTTAGAATTCAGCAGTTACCGTCACCTATGGATGTTTGCTACGCCAGTGGCATCGCGAACACGCTACTGTCCCATAAGGGTACAGGAACTCGGGTCGCTAATGCCGGATCACAATACAAGGTTATTATGCCGGCATACTTAAGACCAAAGGTGGTCGCCATCCAGACGGTCTTGGGGCCCTACCACGTAGCTAGGGTGTGTTGTTTTGCATTTTACGACATGGCGACCCCGGCCGCAGAGTTCAGTATTCTTTCTCCGCCCCTGCACGGATAAAATGTGGTGATTGACGATTTCAGAGAAAAAGTCATTGTTCTATATATGTGAGACAGTTTCAACTTCTTCTACGGCTTTGATAATAGGGGAAAGGCGCCACAAAGTCGTATATTTCATCGTTAGTATCAGAATCACTAGTTTATACAACATTTACTATCATCGAATGTATGACTCTAGATTGTTTTGGAGAAACTAAAACAATTTCCAACTTTTGTCCATATCCATCTACTTACTTTCGAGCTCACGTAACAAGAGCGAAAGTTCGAGCAATTTTGTTGAACTTCACTTTATTCATTTCTCAATGGATAAAGTGAAGTTTCGAAGATCAAGTCGATTACTTTCTCAACTTAAATTGGGTTTGAAGCTTTCAATTAAAAAATAAAGTCTACGGTTCAGTTACAAGATCAAACAAGTGACTATTATATTGGTACTGTTGACGCTCCCGTTCCTTTTATTAATATCACCAGAACAAGAAAGTAGTTGAAATAATTTATATGTGTGTATGTAAATCTTGATGGTTGGTTGGTGTTCGTTGGTACGATAAGATGAAAAATTTACTGAGTATACAATCATCGTGTCTCAAGAGGATTCAAAATAATTACCATATTTTTTTTATTGAAAACAAACTTCAATCAAGTTTTTATATTTGATGATTTCTACGATATATTAAGCCTTATTTCTATAAAATATTATCAGTTTTCCTCCAGTATTGTTGTAGTAAAATGTACCGATAAAGTTGTGTAGCAAATAGGTCAACTATACAAGACGTAAGTGGGTTGATTGCTCGCACACGCTACATCAGACAGTACTGGGACAATAGCTATTCCAGTTTTGCAGGATGTCTTAATGAGTACAGCTACATCCGCAGTCGCTTTATATGTGTTTCCAGTTTTTTTTTATTGCTGTAGGACAGCAGACAGGCTGACGGCCCGCTTAGAATTTAGCAGTTACCGTCGCCTATGGGTGTTTGCAACGCCAGTGGCATCGCGAACACGCTGCTGTCCCATAAGGGTACAGGAACTTGGGTCACTAATGCCGGAACACAACACAAGTTTATTATGGCGGCATACTTAAGACCGAAGGTGGTCGCCATCCAGACGGGCTTGAGGCCCTACCACGTAGCTAGGGTGGGTTGTTTTGTCGGCTTTTACGACAGGCTGACCCCGGCCGCAGAGGTTAGTATTCTTTCTCCGCCCCTGCACGGATAAAATTAAGTTAATATTAAGAAGCGTTTAAATATATAATACAAACTTTGAACAAGTTAACATATTACATTGCTGCATACATTGTTACTGAATACCATAATGCTTTAACTGTAAAGTGATGAAACAAGCTTTGTTGTTTGTTTTATTTAATTTATCCTTTATTTCTTTATTTTACAAATTGTTTACATTTTTTACAATACTTTAAATTTTTTTATAAAAACAGTACCACAATATTATTTTTATAAAAAATAAACAATAATAAAATATCTTAAAAATATAATAAAATCTTCTTCCAACAGCAGCGGGTCCTTTCAGTTCCAAACTACCGGTGGTCAGGCAACAGAGTAAGGAACCTCCTCACAATACGCGCCGTATCCAAGAGAGCTGCCTTCTGTATTCGACCTTTCAGCCAGGGACCCAGCGAGAGCCTTTCAAGGTGTCGGTCAAGACTCTTAGCCATCAGACCATTCACCGACGCTGCTATCGGAACTATGATTGTACTATCCAATTTCCACATAGCAGTAATCTCGTGCACGAGATCAATATATTTCAATTGATTTTCTTTTTTTTTCTTATTTGATTATTATTATTTGTATTTGTTGGTGATGTGTCTGGGCATTTTTATATATCAATTGGATATCATTCATCATAATTATATACAATTTGGAAAATATTTGTACGCCTCTTGGGCAAAACAGGATATGGTTATTATCATTTTTATGTAACATCTGTGCATTATTTTCTCTCTACTGCAAACAAATAAATGAATCTGACTGCAGTTGAAAAGAATGCCGTGTAAGTTGTAAAAATGTTCTCTGACAACTAAATACACTTATGTATAGATTGTTATTTCTAATAATCCCCTCTTTTCACTCCTATTTTCTATGATTTTAGTCATTATGTTCTCTTTTTCTATTAGTCAATGCATGGCGCAAAAGTTTATAAGCGACAGTAATCGGTCACCGTTAGTTATTTTCATTGTAATGTGGTTCAGCCATAAAAACTCACGGATTGAAGGCTATAGCTTTGTACTTACCAGTTGGCGCGCAAATAAAATTCTAAAATCCAACTGTAACTAGTTAAATAAAAATAGTTTTGACAAAAAAGTTTGCTAATAAAAATAGAACCAGGGGCAAACAGTCCTGTGAATTGGTTTTTCCAAAATTATTATGACAATTCATAATTAGTTCTGCAAATATTCCATAGACAACCCCTACACAGCCCCCCTAGCAGTGAATTCATACGCAATAGCCTTCATTATTCACAATATTTCACAACAGTTTGAAGGGCGACAAAACACTAGGTAAATAACAAAAAAGGCTTCTGTTATAATTGTTAAAATTTAATTATGATAATTAAAATGAAAATCAGATGAAACTTTTCTGCTATTACAGTACTGAGTATTGGTGCATGAAGTTAATGATATTTACCTGTCCATGTTTAGGCACAATTCCCTTTAAAGCAGCATGAAATTAAATGAAAGATTAAAGCTTGCATAACCTTATAATTAATGACATAATAATGGCCCATCCAATTCTAAGTCACCGTCGTCTATGGACGTTTGCAACACCAGAGGCATTGCCAACGCGCTGCCGGCTTCTAAGAAATTCTATAACGCCTTTTTTTAAAAACCCCATATCGTACTACCATGCGAAAACTTTAGCCGGAAGTTCATTGCAAATCCGGAGCGTACGGAACGTGAAATTTCTTGAAAACTATCTCGTACAAGAGAGAAGAGGCTCCAGGAAATGGGGATGAACACCCAGCCGATGGCGGGCTTTGCGGTGGTAGAAAGATGAAGAAGCTACTATTCTAAATAGTTCCTCAGAACGGGAAATCCGTAGGTATTTTCCATACAACGATGAAGAACAGCGTGTTCAAACAATAAAGTATATTTATAGAAACTACGTATTTGTGTTTACAGTTATGGTTGTTTGCACAGCCAGTGCATGGTCAGTGTCAGGACTCAAATAGATACACCGATTTGATTACATAATATTGACTCGTTATTTAGAAATTGAAAGCGCTATAGCAAAGTCTGAGTACTGCAGGTATTTTGAAGTCCTGAATATTTCCATTTGAATTCCAATTAACTTCTGCGTAAAAATAGCTAAGTTCTTCACGTTTATTCTTTTTAACGACATAAAAGCACGTGTTACGTTTTTTATTAGATATTTTAATATGACATTTATTATTGAAACATTTTTATTTTAGAAATGTGTTTTTGATTTTGCAATTTACTCTAGGTTAAAAATGTATACTATTTAATAAATTGAGATAATTCTTGATTAAGATTAAGAGAAACAACAAAATAAATTTTAACAAAGGATACCAATACTTTATACAATTTTAAATAAGACAGCGGTGTATTCTAACTAAAAGTTAGTATTTATGAAGAATGGGGTAGATTCTTAAATTTGGTAAGTAACTATATAGTAAAAGTTACTATGGAGTTATGTTACATATTATTTATACAAAATAATGTTTACAATATACATAAAAAGAAATATAGTTGCAACTAAAACATAAGTATTGTATTAATAAAAAAGAAAACTTCAACAATATAACTTGGAAGCATTTGTCAACAACATTCCGCAATATTTGGTCACAAAGAAATGCCAACTCTACGCTTCGTTTGATATCGTTACGGTAATTAAATTTAACAAGCAATTTGTGTAATGTTAGAATTATCTGGAGGACTTATGGTTAAATGGTTTTTTGCTTTTGACATTATTTATTTATTTTTGACAATATTTTTACATACTATAAACTGTATGTTTTTGAAATAACATCAGGCCATAAATAATAACAGGACTTAAAACTGCATAATATGATAAGTTCTGGAAGTTTTGAACTCTCTTAAGAAACTAAGAGAGGTTCTTAGAGAGCTCTAAAGATCATAAGCGCTATTCTTAAAGGCTGGCGTGTATCTTGCTCAGAATGTTAGGAGTTTCGCCGAAAATTGACAGACATAAAACATTCAAGAGACATTCAACTTACATGGAATGTATAAAAATTAAGGAAGGAACTTAACAGACAATGATGAAATAAAGAGAACTAAGAGAGAGATTAAGAGAACGTCTGGGGCTTAATGTGAGGGAATGCCTCCTTTCACATGGGCGTAATGATAGAAAGTATTGATATCCTTGAAAGTCGTTTAAAATTCGATTGTAGCTACTAGTTTGGCGTATGGTCCAAATATATTTAACACTATATTGATATCGAATAGTCTACGAATAACAAATTTTGTTTGTCGCACAACAGTTGTGGACTACGATTGGTTGATGACGAATACATTTTAGATACCAACCTGTACATGAACATGAATGTCTCCACTCCGATCCGTGCTAACGACATACTTCTGAAACAAAGAAAATATAATTTATTATAGAAGTAATTTACTAGGGAACGATATAAAATCTCAAATTACAAGAATGTTGTAGAACTGGACAAGACGCGTACAATTTGAGTGCAATGTCGAAAATACGTGTTCAATGCACGGAGAAATCCTTGAACGACTAAAATATACGTGTTTATGGAGCGTTGCTAACCGATTTCGAATATTTATTATTATAGATATTTTTATTATTGCTTTAAATTATTTACGATTGGATAACAAAATAAATAAAAAGCATATATTAAACTAAAGTGTTATTATAAGTTACTAGTTTCCGGTATTTAGGATAGGGGCGGTTGATACCCGTTGTAAAAATGATAAGATATACCTAGTCAGGTCATAAATTCTGTCACATGTTTAATGTAAAATAATTGTAACAAGTTTATTCATTATGTAACCATTCATATACCAAAATGAACTTAACAAAACATAGATTCTTATGACATTAAAGTTTATTCAAAATGACCTCCGTGATTTTGAATACAAGCCTTCAATCTGCGCGGCCAGTTGTCTATCGCAGCACGAACGAGGTCCATGTCAATATCGGCGGCTGCCTTAATCAAGGATGTCTTGAGTGACTCCAAATTGGGATGAGGCTTTGAGCACGCCTTTTCCTCCAAGTGTTGCCATATCTTGTAATCTAACGGATTCAAATCTGGACTGGAGGAGGGCCAGTCTTCGTGCCGGATGAAGTCGATTTCACGCGCCGCCAGCCAGTCTTGTGTGCTCTTCGCTCTATGAGCTGGCGCCGAATCTTGTTGGAATACCCAGTGCCTGTTATTGAACATGGTATGAGAAACAGGTTCCACAAGGTTCGTCAGGACTGTATTTTGATACACAACAGCATTCGTTTTTACACCTTTCTCACAAAAATGTACCTCTGTTAAGCCCCAATAAGAAACTCCCAACCATACCATGAGCGAGGATGGAAAATGACCTCGTTGGACACGCGGAATACGGTTGCTCGCTTCTTCACTACTGTGTGCGTACACCTTATCATTTTGTTTGTTGTAGCTCTCTTCTACGGTAAACATTTTTTCATCCGAAAAAAGAATTTCCCGATATTTTTTTCCCGCGTACCGCTTCAACAAAGCGCGGCATCTCTTCAGTCTCAGGTCCATTAGACGAGCATTCAAACGATGTCCTGTTTTTCTTCGATATGCCCGAAGCCCTAAGTCTTCATTTAACACCCTTTTCACCGTGGTTCTGCTTAACCCCATCTGAAGGGCCAACAGTTTCTTCTTACGTTTGGGATTTCTTTGAATTCGTGCCTTCACAGCTTTTATCACTGCTGGAGTCCTAACAGACCGAGGGCGACCACTTCTTGACCTGTCATCTACACTAGAGTCTTCATTGTATCGTTTGATGGTACGATAAACGAATCTTTTGGTAATATTCAAATTTTTCAGTATGTTAAAAATTTGAATTGGCGCGTAACCGCAACGATACAACGCAATAACTGCAACACGGTCTTCTTTAAGCGTCCACTCCATATTTAAAAATGAGTAAAATTCTAAAAGTTATACATTTTTATTTTCATGAACAATTCGAAATTCTAATTCAATAAACTTTTTTGTGGCCAGCATTCTAAAAGAAAAGTTTTTACTGTGTGACAATACTTATGACCTGACTAGGTATTTCTTGATAGATTAGAAATGAGTATATTAGAGGAAGTGTGAAAGTAGCGCCAGTTATTGAAATACTTAAAAGTAATAGATTAGCGTGGTCTGGCCATGTAATGCGTAGGGAAGAATATTATAAGGAAAATTATAGGAATGACAGTGGATAGATACAGGAGTAGACGAAAAAAGATGGACGAATTGCATATGTTGAGATGACGGCTAACAGAGGAGAGTGGAAGGAGAGAACATGTTGTGCCGACGCCATGTAATGTGGGATAAGGGCAGGAACAAGAAGAAAGAATCACACTATCGTAGTTTATGACTATTGCGCATAAATAGTTTGTCACAACCGATCTTAGGGCGCCTTCAAATTAGCCGCAAAGTGTCGCGCTGCAGCAGCGCGACTGCAGCGCTGCGGCCGCGCGGCTGTCGCTTGGTTCGAGTATCATAGTGTTGTATACACGATGGAATCAGACGAAAAAACACTGCTCTTAGTGTTATGATTTTTCTCGTCATATTGTTTGCGAAAAATGCCTAAAGTGAAATCTAAATCAATTAAAAATTTTGTAAATCAGAATTATAATTTACTAGCAACAGATGCAAAATAAAAATAGAATTTTTTTTGGTTACATATTCTGTCTGTTTGATGATTATTTCTTATGTACAATTAATGCGATTATTTAAAAAAAAAATAAACAACATTCTTGTGATTATATTATAGTAGTGTATTTTGGTTTTAAAAAAAACCCTAAAGAAAACCGGTTTATTTTCAAAGTAATCAGTACATACCGGTGTTGAAAATCGTAATCGATTCACATCACTAAAACTGATGCGTGGCCGCAGCGCGGCTGCAGCGCTGCAGTCGCGCGTTTTCGATTTATATGGATTTAGAAAACAGTGCGGCCGCAGCGCTGCAGCTGCGCTGCTGCGGCGTGACACTTTGCAGCTAATTTGAAGGCGCCCTTAATCCTCCTATTCCAATAGTCTAAACCAGGGGTGAGCAACCTTTTTAATCAATGGGCCAATTGTAATTTTAATTTTTTTTGGCGGGCCGCATATAGATTTACAGGTTTTGTTAATAATTTACGAAACTTTATTTATAATAGATATTAAAATAAAAAAATATAAAACTAAAAAAAATGAAGATTTCATATACAAATTTTAATGCGAGATAAAAACAAACAAGAAAAGAACAGAAAATCGAATTTACTTGAATTTTTTAATGAGTAATTTGTCACTGTTTTTTCGATACAAGCTGATCAATATCAGTCGGAAAGGAATGGATGAGGTAGCTACACGTACGCAGCTTTCTAATCATCCATCACTCAGTATTGATCGGTGGTCATTATACTTCCGAACAGAGACATCATTTGCTTTGCATTTTTCGTCAAAAGCGGAAAATTTTCAGGGCTCACATAAGATTTATAAGAAAAATTTCGATGTTTACAGAGAAATTTTTTTTTTTAAATCGGTATTATTCTGCATGTCAGTCACTTCCATTTGAGTCTTCGGGAACTATATCCACATCAATATTAAATGGCGAGGAAAACATTTTCTTGGAAACCGCTGTCTTCTCAAAGTCACAAGTGTGTATCTCGTCACAAAAAAATCGCGTAGACGCGGCGCGTTCGTATTGCATGTTTAAAAATGTCGACAAGTAACTCTCCATAAAAAAATCGGTTTTGTATGTACTACCATATTATTATAATTAATTTTATATAGCAATATATTGATGGGAGAAAGTCGATAAAATAAATTCAATTTTAGAAATGCTTGGCGGGCCGCATAAACATGTTTAACGGGCCGCGTGTTGCTCATCTTTGGTCTAAATAAATGTTAAAATTATGTTTTTAAAAATTTAATTTTTTTTTAATTTATTTATCAAATTCACAGTTATTACATTGGCTTAATAAAATAACAGCACAAAAAACCACTAAGGTTTGTACAATGCCATCGAAACTTAAGTCTACGCACGTTCAAATGACTGAGTAAATTTAGATTACAATTTCTCTAAAAAGTATTTTTTAAGTGAGGCTTTAATATTTTTTTGGGTTATATTATCTCTTATATTTGTTGGTAAATTGTTTAATAATCTTGGGACTAAGTAGGTAGTTGTGCGCTTGCCGTACATATTCTTCGCGCCGCTAGTAGCAAACCGGTTTTGAGCAGCGGCCCGAGTATATACAGCGTGCTTCATTTTAGTTTTGAATTTTTTATTAAAAAAGTTTTCCTTGAGTATCATTTTTTTAAATTGAATTTCTACAGGTAAAATCTTGCAGTAAATTAAACTGCATTATAACGCAAAATGTTGGTGATTTTAATCATTTAAATATACTGGGGCATAAAATCTCTCAAAACCATCGTAACGGAATTTAACCGCATCTGAAAAATCCTTTTAACAAACGAAGAAGGGATGGGGTCGGTTTTCCATTCGGAGTGAGGGTGGATTAAAGCTACTTTGCGACGTCTCATATAGGCACCAAGTTAAAATCCTTCAGTAGTTGCGCCAGCCGAGGATATTATAATAAACCTGTATCTCCGAAGTGTTTGTTAGTTTAAGACTTAATCGAGATTTAACGCAGTTTGTATCTATTTTTCCAATAACGATGAATTATCTTGTAAAATTACAAGCTAATATTTTGACACCCGTTGCGCACAAGGACAAAGAATTTTCAGTAGCAGATGTACATAAGACAATAGCAGGAAGTTGTAGAATGACTAAAATATCATACTTTTCATAATACTTCCCATTTCATAAATAAATAAATATATTGCGACATTTTACACAACGCCATCTAGACCCAAACTAAATAGCACTTGTGTTATGGGTACTCGACAACTGATGTACTACATATATACTTTTCTTTTGTAAATAAATACATATTACGCATAAACACCCAGACGCTGGATGGGAATCGAGCTCGTGACCTCTGCAAGCGTACCGACGTGCGTGAGCCGTTACGCCAGGAGGTCGTCAAAGTCGTTTTAGAGACGGTAGAAAATGAATGAGATGCTAAACTTTTCAGAAAACCGAATGTCCCTTTACAAAGTTCCTTATTAGACAATGAGCTTCCCCTGGAAGAATATTTTAAATCATCCTCAAGAAAACAAAAATAAGCACTGATAATCTCATTTAAAACAATAATAAAGATTTGAATGGTCGTTTCGATCAGACCCTTGTGGGTGAATGAAATATAGGCCGCTGCAAACAGCACTTACGAGGATTTCATCGGTGAAATTCAAATCAACTTTGCTTTACTCGCTCTTTGGTATGTAAATCAAAGATTCTTGAATATACTTTATAAAGATACCGTTCATTTGCAACTCAAGTTGACTCCTGAAAACAGGTTTTATTAAAATAAATAAATAAATATAAATATTTTTGTGACAATTCACACAGCGCCATCTAGTCCCAAACTAAGTAGCATAGCACTTGTGTTATGGGTACTAGACAACTGATATACTACTTATATACTTTTTTTTTTTGTAAATAAATACATATTATACATAAACACCCAGACGCGAGACGGGAATCGAACCCGTGACCTGCGCAAGCGTACCGAAGTGCGTTATCCGTTACGCCACCGAGGTCGTCAATGCAGTTATTAAATGCAGTTTATTGGTTAACACAACGCAGTACTTATTAGCAACAATCTAAACTAGGTTTAAATTAAGAATAACCTTTTAAAATAGTAAGATAGTATCATTATATCTATATGTATAAAAATGAATGTTTGTCTGTATGTCCTGTATAGAATCGTAAACTATGCATTTAATCATGTCATGATCTTCAGTAAAATGTTGTGCATGAGCCCACAAAGGTTTCTGCGTGAGTACGACCAATCTTTGACAGATGGCGCCACTATCATTCCAATGAATTTCATTTATTGCCGTGACAGTTGAACGTAAAACTTTATGTAAATTGTGAAATTAAAGTCCATGTTTTAATATTATGTATGTATCGAAAAAGTTTTGCATCTTTGCATAAAAACTCTTTCCTATAAATTACGAACATATTTATCATAGCCAGCTTGATTCGATATTGGAAATGAAAGAATGCAAATTGATGTGAATTTACGCAGTGTATCACCTTGCCAGTAAATTTCTGTAAGATCATAGAAAGCATAGACGAATTGGTGCAAAACGTTTTTCCAAACATTGCAGAGAACTACAAAAATCATCAGTGGCTGACTGATGGTGTAGGTTAAATAGCATGTTGGTGATGAGATATGACCATTTGTAGATGAGACTAAATTGAAAATGGAAATCGAGCATATATATATATATATATATATATATATATATATATATATATATATATATATATATATATATATATATATATATATATATATATATATATATATATATATACCTAGTCAGGTCATAAATTCTGTCACATGTTTAATGTAAAATAATTGTAACAAGTTTATTAATTATGTAACCATTCATATACCAAAATGAACTTAACAAAACATAGATTCTTATGACATTAAAGTTTATTCAAAATGACCTCCGTGATTTTGAATACAAGCCTTCAATCTGCGCGGCCAGTTGTCTATCGCAGCACGAACGAGGTCCATGTCAATATCGGCGGCTGCCTTAATCAAGGATGTCTTGAGTGACTCCAAATTGGGATGAGACTTTGAGCACGCCTTTTCCTCCAAGTGTTGCCATATCTTGTAATCTAACGGATTCAAATCTGGACTGGAGGAGGGCCAGTCTTCGTCCCGGATGAAGTCGATTTCACGCGCCGCCAGCCAGTCTTGTGTGCTCTTCGCTCTATGAGCTGGCGCCGAATCTTGTTGGAATACCCAGTGCCTGTTATTGAACATGGTATGAGAAACAGGTTCCACAAGGTTCGTCAGGACTGTATTTTGATACACAACAGCATTCGTTTTTACACCTTTCTCACAAAAATGTACCTCTGTTAAGCCCCAATAAGAAACTCCCAACCATACCATGAGCGAGGATGGAAAATGACCTCGTTGGACACGCGGAATACGGTTGCTCGCTTCTTCACTACTGTGTGCGTACACCTTATCATTTTGTTTGTTGTAGCTCTCTTCTACGGTAAACATTTTTTCATCCGAAAAAAGAATTTCCCGATATTTTTTTCCCGCGAACCGCTTCAACAAAGCGCGGCATCTCTTCAGTCTCAGGTCCATTAGACGAGCATTCAAACGATGTCCTGTTTTTCTTCGATATGCCCGAAGCCCTAAGTCTTCATTTAACACCCTTTTCACCGTGGTTCTGCTTAACCCCATCTGAAGGGCCAACAGTTTCTGCTTACGTTTGGGATTTCTTTGAATTCGTGCCTTCACAGCTTTTATCACTGCTGGAGTCCTAACAGACCGAGGGCGACCACTTCTTGACCTGTCATCTACACTAGAGTCTTCATTGTATCGTTTGATGGTACGATAAACGAATCTTTTGGTTATATTCAAATTTTTCAGTATGTTAAAAATTTGAATTGGCGCGTAACCGCAACGATGCAACGCAATAACTGCAACACGGTCTTCTTTAAGCGTCCACTCCATATTTAAAAATGAGTAAAATTCTAAAAGTTATACATTTTTATTTTCATGAACAATTCGAGATTCGAATTCAATAAACTTTTTTGTGGCCAGCATTCTAAAAGAAAAGTTTTTACTGTGTGACAATACTTATGACCTGACTATGTATATCGCAAAAGAGCGGAAAAGGACCCGTAACTTGCAAAGCTAACAAGAGCAAGCGTGTCGGAAAAGTCGTCAGTTTCCTCTTAGGGCAATCGACGTTAAGCTATGTTTTGGAATCATGTACGAGTAAAGCGTAGTAAATCAGTTATATCTTTTTTGACAATTCACATAGTGCTATCTAGTCCCAGACTAAGTAGCATAGCACTTGTGTTATGGATAGTAGACAACTGATATATTACTTATATAATTTTTTGTTGTAAATAAATACATATTATGCATAAACACCCAGACGCGAGACGGGAATCGAACCGTTATCCGTTACGCTACAGAAGTCGTGAAGCATTGTTTTTTTTATTCAGTTAATATCGGCAGAAAGGCTGATGGCTCACTTATTATTTATATATCGACTATTTAAACACAAAAAAGTAATTATAGTGGCATATTTTAGAACCAGGGGTGGTTATTCGCACTTGGAGCCCCACCACCTAACTAGGGTCGTTTGTCAGATTTTACTTTAGGCCGCCCGGAGACAGTATTCTTGCTCCGCCACTACAGGGAGTAAATGTTACTTAACATTTACTAACAAGTAAACAATTTTATTACTGTAGGACAGCAGACAGGCTGACGGCCCGCTTAGAATTTAGTAATTACCGTCGCCTATGAGTATTTGCAACGCCAGTGGCATCGCGAACACGCTGCTGTCCCATAAGGGTACAGGAACTTAGGTCTTGCCGGAACACAACACAAGGTTATTTGACGGCATACTTAAGACGAAAGGTGGTCGCCATCCAGATGGGCTTGGGGCCCTACCACGTATCTAGGGTGGATAGTTTTGTCGCCTTTTACGACAGGCTGACCCCGGCCGCAGAGGTTAGTAATATTTTTCCGCCCCTGCACGGATAAGAAAAAATATGACATAGGAATCATAAATATCTGGCTATTAATAATTAAAAATTATAAGGATTTTATTAAATCCAGGGAGGTTTTATACGTTGTTTTATATTTTAATATAAGCTACAAATTTAATAAAAATCCAATTCACAAAATTGTGCTAAATCCTTCAACGTAAGCTCTTATAAACACACCCGCACTGTTTATCATTACTCTTTTTATACAAAAGATATATATACATACATAAAAGTAGGTCATTGACTTATTCTTTGCTACTCGATTTTTTGTAATTATTTTTACTTCTAAACATCTTGTTCTATCATATAAGTTACCTAAAGCTTATATTTACGAGTGTAACTATTTAGTATTAAGGGCATAAGTTTTTTACTCCTACATCATAAGAAATACTATGAGATATTTTAAATTACATTCGTAACGACTGATAAAAACGTTTTCTTCGTCTATTTTTTTGTACAAGGTTTAATGCACTGAAAATATATATATAACCTAAAAATCACTGTAAAAGTTACAGTACTTCGCCGAATTCGATTAGAGCGAGCCCCAAAATACTCCAAATGTTTGTAAACAAACGTTTGCGTAGCAGTTAAGAGGTGAAAATCGGCGTGGATTGAAAACTAACACAAGTGTAATGAAATTCTTAATGTGTCTGCCTGTAAAACATTTTAACGCTGTGATTAAAATCAAGCAAATTCTGTTTTTTTTTTTTATAAATATATTGTGACAATTCACACATTGCCAGTCCTAAAGTACGTAGCAGAGTGCTTGTATTAAGTGTGATCTTATATCTTTAAACGAGCCATTCTTGTATATATATATATATATATATATATATATATATATATATATATATATATATATATATATATATATATATATACCTAGTCAGGTCATAAGTATTGTCACACAGTAAAAACTTTTCTTTTAGAATGCTGGCCACAAAAAAGTTTATTGAATTCGAATTTCGAATTGTTCATGAAAATAAAAAATGTATACTTTTAGAATTTTACTCATTTTTAAATATGGAGTGGACGCTTAAAGAAGACCGTGTTGCAGTTATTGCGTTGCATGGTTGCGGTTACGCGCCAATTCAAATTTTTAACATACTGAAAAATTTGAATATAACCAAAAGATTCGTTTATCGTACCATCAAACGATACAATGAAGACTCTAGTGTAGATGACAGGTCAAGAAGTGGTCGCCCTTGGTCTGTTAGGACTCCAGCAGTGATAAAAGCTGTGAAGGCACGAATTCAAAGAAATCCCAAACGTAAGCAGAAACTGTTGGCCCTCCAGATGGGGTTAAGCAGAACCACGGTGAAAAGGGTGTTAAATGAAGACTTAGGGCTTCGGGCATATCGAAGAAAAACAGGACATCGTTTGAATGCTCGTCTAATGGACCTGAGACTGAAGAGATGCCGCGCTTTGTTGAAGCGGTACGCGGGAAAAAAATATGGGGAAATTCTTTTTTCGGGTGAAAAAATGTTTACCGTAGAAGAGAGCTACAACAAACAAAATGATAAGGTGTACGCACACAGTAGTGAAGAAGCGAGCAACCGTATTCCGCGTGTCCAACGAGGTCATTTTCCATCCTCGCTCATGGTATGGTTGGGAGTTTCTTATTGGGGCTTAACAGAGGTACATTTTTGTGAGAAAGGTGTAAAAACGAATGCTGTTGTGTATCAAAATACAGTCCTGACGAACCTTGTGGAACCTGTTTCTCATACCATGTTCAATAACAGGCACTGGGTATTCCAACAAGATTCGGCGCCAGCTCATAGAGCGAAGAGCACACAAGACTGGCTGGCGGCGCGTGAAATCGACTTCATCCGGCACGAAGACTGGCCCTCCTCCAGTCCAGATTTGAATCCGTTAGATTACAAGATATGGCAACACTTGGAGGAAAAGGCGTGCTCAAAGCCTCATCCCAATTTGGAGTCACTCAAGACATCCTTGATTAAGGCAGCCGCCGATATTGACATGGACCTCGTTCGTGCTGCGATAGACGACTGGCCGCGCAGATTGAAGGCCTGTATTCAAAATCACGGAGGTCATTTTGAATAAACTTTAATGTCATAAGAATCTATGTTTTGTTAAGTTCATTTTGGTATATGAATGGTTACATAATGAATAAACTTGTTACAATTATTTTACATTAAACATGTGACAGAATTTATGACCTGACTAGGTATATATATATATATATATATATATATATATATATATATATATATATATATACATATATATATATATATATATATATATATATATATATATATATATATATATATATATATATATATATATATATATATATATATATATATAATCTCGGAATCGGCTCCAACAATTTTCATGAAATTTAGTATACGCGGGGTTTCAGGGGTGATAAATCGATCTAGCTAGGAATCATTTCTATAAAATGTCAAAAGGTGGCGTTTGAGTAGTCCCAATTTAAACTGAAAAATGACTCTTCCTGACATCTATCGGCGAATAATAATACTATTTTTTTTTTTAAATTGCTTTAACGACAAAACAACACTAAAGCTATTCCAGCAGATGGCGTTGTTAAGTAACACGAAGTCAATGAGTGTTTGCTTTGAGGTTAGACTAAGAAAATCAATTGTTTATTTATATTATTTGTGTCTTCTTAATGCACGTGTTCACTTAAAAATGCCTAAACGATATTGGAAAAAAACGCTTATAAACAATCTAACTTCACGAAGCCGAAAAATACCGAGCAAAGCTCGGTCATCCAGGTACTATACTTATGTATAATATGTAATATTATTATGTATATATATTTCGTGTACCTTTTAACCAATGAGAAGGAGAGCATCCACTCATATCGGTCCAAGGAAGTTGTGAAAGAAGATCAAATGGATTTTGGAGATAAATGTCGCAGTTACCGACAACGATGCGGCTATTGGCAACTCTTTGTACGAATAAAGGAGGCGTTAGAGAAATGCATCCACGTAAAAAGCGTGCTATAGCTTAGTAGTTTTAATAATAACCGCCCACAGTCCCACTGCTGACCTCAGGTCTTCTTCTAGAAGGAACGGCCTGTATTCCTCCTATATTTGTTCAAGACGAATTGGGTTACAACAACCGGTGACTTCGATGTGTAGGTTTCCTATCGATGTTTTGCTTCACTGTCGAAACGTGGTAATTATGTTATAGTATGTAGGAAAAAATCTAATTCTTATAACTTCTAAATTAGCCTCTGAGAATGATACTTGGCTACCAAGTACCTTGAAATATTTTTGCTGCGCAACTATACCCGATATCGGGTATAATCGCCCTAAGCGTGTTGATGGTGCCTCTGGCTTCGCAAACATCCATAGGCCACGGTAACTGCTTACTATTAAGTGGGCCGTCAACCTGCCTGCTCTTCCTTAGGAAAAAAAAAAAGAAAGCGTCACCAATACAAGCGAAGTTGTAGTCAAAGGTTAGTCGTTAATTTTTTCGTAACGTTTTACGCCCCATAGAGCTTATTTATAGATGTATCCATACATATAAATATAAATGTTATAACAATAACAAATGGTTTCGCCATTTTAAAAAGCATTCGGAGTGAAACGATTGATTTGACCCAGTCCATAAATATACCTTGCCTTTAACGTTGCCCTATAAATTTTAAACGAGTTCGCTTCGTTTTCTCTTTTTCCTTTTAAGGAATATTGTTTCAATCTAAATTGGGAAAAATTCTAGTCAAAAGACTAGAAAATGATACAAGAACAAGCAATAAAATTATCTCTTTATTTTATTCCTTCCCAATACACCTTTCTACCTTAAGGAACGTTTTCAGTTTCTTCATAATCTAAATGACCTTAATTTGCGCTCCTCTAATAATCTTAAACAAACAGTACCTGTGCACTCTTCATCCTTTTACAATCTTTCCTTCACTGTACAGGCTGTCCGACTATGGAACACCTTGCCTATTGCAATC
This sequence comes from Malacosoma neustria, assembly GCA_963693495.1. Taxonomy (NCBI): domain Eukaryota; kingdom Metazoa; phylum Arthropoda; class Insecta; order Lepidoptera; family Lasiocampidae; genus Malacosoma; species Malacosoma neustria. The sequence continues at coordinate 1,555,445 of OY856378.1, read as the reverse complement.
ACACAAGCTAAATCACTACCAATTTTTAAAAAACTAGTCCGAAATTATTATCTGGATGAAGCCTTTAAAGACTGATTAAAACTAATTCATTTGTGTTATATTTTATTCTACTTACGCTATTTGCTTTTATGTTATATTCTGTATTTTATGTTATATTGTTTGTTATTATTATATCTTGTTTTTATATATTATTTTAGTACATATTACTTTTAGCGCGCCACCTATAGCAAAAGGATTTTTTTTTTATTGTATTCCGACCTTAAGGTTGTCTGGAAGAAATCGCTTCTTAGCGATAAGGCCGCCTATTGTGCACTAGTTATAAGTTTAATATTAAGTTACTTTGCATGTATATAATCTTTGGTGGACAATAAAGAATAATCTATCTATCTATCTATCTCTTTTTAATTATAAATTAACAAATATACTGAGACAAGCCAGCAAGCCTCAAAATAAGTTGCAGAATGCATACACACATACGTACATAATACATACATACGTATTTTCTAAATAAATCCATAATTTTTGTACAAACACGCACATTTGTGACAAAAACCAAATCCATGACACCCGCAAACGTTCAGATGTGCAAATGTCGTTGTGCTACGGAGGTCATCAAATTATATTAGTTTTTATAATAAAAATCCATATCTTTTTTTATTGCTGTGGTAGGTACAGCAGACAGGCTGACGGTCCGCTTAGAATTTAGCAGTTACCGTCGCCTATCCAAACATCCGTTTGCAATGTCTGTCTTGATCAATGGAAACCAAGTCGTTGCGTCGGCGCATCGTTATTTTTTGTAATTAAATCCATAATTATGTAAAGTAATTCAATGTAACAGAAGTGCAAGATACGAAGTTTAAAATATCAAGGACTATTATTTTCAATCGCCGCTCACCATCGCAAACATTACTGTTAAAAATTTCTTTGGTAATTTTACCAAAAATGTGTAGGAAGTTTTAGTGCAAAACAATTTGCTGTGTATTACACATATACATTCTAAGTTTTGATTGTTTTTAGGTACTTTTCTAGTGTACACACATCTTTTTAAATTTCTAATAATTTCACAGTAATTTGAATTATAAAATATTTTGTAATTTTACAAAAAAATATAGTAACTCAAATTACTAAGAATTTTTGTAAATCTTCGAAATTTGTTATTAAAATTTTACTCAAATTAGATTATTAGAGATTTATACTCAAATATTAAAATTTTACACCTCATCTTAGTAGATTTTCATAAATGTCTCTGAAAATTACTCAAATTGTATTATAATTTGGATTCATACACAGTGATTAGTAGTTTAGCCATCTTATGTTGAGTAAAAAAATGGTAATTTTACAAAAAAAAAAAATACAGTGCAAATTAAGCTTGACATGTAAGGCTAAGAAATGTAAAATATAATAATAAGTGTATGTATTATATATAATTCTCGTGTCACGTTGTTATGATGAACTCCGAAACTATCTAACCGATTTTCATGTTTTTTCTTTTAAATGTGTGTTTTGCTGGCATGCCTAAGATATAATACTTTTTATCACGTATTTTTTTTTTTTAATTAATTGCAAAATCAACTATTTTTATATTCCATATACTAACTACAACGTGTTGTTTAGCGTCCATTCTACATTATCTACGAAATGTACAAATACCTATATATTATAAATGTGAAAGTAACTATATCTCATCATCATCATCATCATTTCAGCCGGAAGACGCCCACTGCTGGACAAAGGCCTCCCCCAAAGATCTCCACGATGATCGGTCCTGCGCTGCCCTCATCCAACCTATCCCGGCGATCTTGACCAGATCATCGGTCCATCTTGTGGGGGGCCTACCAACACTGCGTCTTCCGGTACGCGGTCGCCATTCGAGGACTTTTCTGCCCCAACGGCCATCAGTCCTTCGAGCTATGTGCCCAGCCCACTGCCACTTCAGTTTTGCAATCATCCGGGCTATGTCGGTTACTTTGGTTCTCCTGCGAATCTCCTCATTTCTGATTCGATCTCGCAGGGAAACTCCGAGCATAGCCCTCTCCATTGCTCTCTGAGCGACCATGAGCTTTCTCATAAGGCCCATAGTTAGCGACCACGTCTGCGTTCCGTATGTCATCACTGGCAACACACATTGGTTAAAAACCTTCGTCTTGAGACACTGCGGTATTTGGGACGAAAAGATTTTACGGAGCTTCCCCAACGCTGCCCATCCGAGTTGGATTCGACGAGTGACCTCTTTCGCGAAATTGGACCTGCCTAACTGGATCGTTTGACCCAAGTAGACGTATTCGTCAACAATTTCGAAAGTACAGTTCCCAACTGTTACGGGGGTAGGTGCGACATGGACATTAGACATGATTTTCGTCTTGTCCATGTTCATTTTGAGACCTACTCCTTGGGAAGCTGTATTGAGGCCATCAAGCATATGGCTTAAGTCTTCCATGGTTTCAGCCATGATTACGATATCATCTGCGAATCTAAGGTGAGTGATGTACTCACCGTTAATGTTGATGCCCAGTCCGTTCCAGTCCAGAAGCTTGAAGACATCTTCCAACGCAGCAGTGAACAGCATCGGCGATATGACATCGCCTTGTCTGACTCCCCGCTGCAGTCGGATAGGCTTCGAGTTCTGATCCTGGAGACGGACTGACATGGTGGCGTTTTCATACAAACACTTCAACGCTTTGATGTATCGATAATCAATGTGGCACCTCTGGAGAGACTGAAGCACCGCCCAGGTCTCGATCGAATCAAAGGCTTTCTCATAGTCCACGAACGCCAAGCATAGTGGCTGGTTATACTCCTCCGTCTTCTGTATAACCTGCCGCAGCGTATGTATGTGGTCTATGGTGCTAAAACCTTTTCGGAATCCGGCTTGTTCGGGAGGCTGGAAGTCGTCAAATCTGCGCGCGAGACGATTCGTGATGACCCTTGAAAACAGCTTGTAAACATGGCTCAGAAGTGATATCGGTCTAAAGTTCTTCAAAAGGGTTTTGTCGCCCTTTTTGAAGAACAGCACCACTATACTTCCGTGCCAGGCCTGCGGCGTTTTGCCATCGAGGATGACGGAATTAAATAGCTTCTGGAGGATTTTAAGCACAGGAGTACCACCAGCTCTCAGAAGCTCGGCTGTAATTCCATCATCACCCGGCGCCTTGTTGTTTTTAAGCTGTTTAAGGGCCACACTAATCTCGTACAGACTGACGTCTGGGATATCTACGGTGTAGTGTCGGGTTAATTTGGCTCTTGGGTCTTTAGCCTTGTTGTTAACAGGTGCCCGTGTGGTCGTGTATAGCTGTCCGTAGAACTTCTCGACTTCCCTCAAAAGTTCGGGTTTAGACGAAACGATCCTGCCGTCGTCGGTCTTCAGCTTCGTCAGTTGGCTCTGCCCAATAGACAAGTCTCGTGCGAATACTTTAGAGCCCTTGTTACGCTCTATAGCCGCCTTTACACAGTCTGTGTTATGGCGGCGGATATCGCGAGTCAAGGACTTGGAGATCTGTCTATTTAGCTGCCTATACTGGGAAGCATCGTCCGGGGACTGAAGGGTCATTTGACGTCTCACATCCATCAATTTGAGAGTAGAATCTGAGATTTTTCCGGTTCTTTTTGAACGGCTGGCCTTGAAGAATTTAGACCCGGCCGTTTGAACAGCTTCCACGAACCTGTTATTATACTCGTCCACGTCAACGCAGTCACCGAGGCATTCGAAGCGGTTTTGCAATTCGAGTTGAAAGTTTACCGGGTTTTGGATCTGTATGGGTGCAGGTCGGAGCGTAGACTTCACCAGTCGAGACCTCTCCAATTTTGGATTGATATTCAATGTGCCTCTTACTAAGCGGTGATCACTCCCAGTTTTCACCGAATTGATCACAGAGACATCATTGAATATCTGTCTTTTGGTCGACATAATGAAGTCAATCTCATTTTTGGTGGCACCATCGGGACTAATCCAAGTCCATTTGCGTTGTTCTGGCTTCATGAAGAAGGAGTTCATCATATACAGGTCCTCCTTCTCCATGAAGTCGGCCAGCATCTGGCCTCGGGTGTTCCGATTTCCGAACCCAAATTGCCCCACTCTCAACTCATCGCCGCTACGTTTCCCCAATTTTGCGTTGAAGTCTCCCATGACAACGTTAAAGTGGGTTTTAGAAGTGTGGATGGCTGTTGAGATGTCCTCATACATGGCTTCCACCTCTTCGTCAGGATGTGTCGAAGTCGGAGCGTAAACCTGAATGACCTTCAACGAATACCGTTTGGTAATTTTGAGTATTAGGTACGCTACCCTAGTCGAAACACTCCCCACCTCAGTAACGTTGTTCACAAGAGACTTGTGAACGAGAAACCCGACACCACCTTGGGACAGTTGGTCGCCCTCCCGGAAGTAGAGCAGATTTCCGGAATTTAGGATTATTGAGTCCTCTCCCTGTCTTCGGACTTCAGATAACCCCACAACATCCCATCGCAGTCTGCTCAAAACTTCCTCCAGTTCCTCCAACTTCTCGTTGGTCCGCAGTGTCTTGACATTGTATGTTGCCAGGGCCAAAGGTCGTCGTTCTTGGTAGCGAATCCGAACCCGGGGATTCTTCGCACCCCCTGCCCCGTCGCTTATGTGGCTGCTACCGTGACCACCACGAACGGGGCCGCCGGGGACTAGGGGCCGGGGCCTGTGTGTATCTGTCATTTTAGGGGGGGGGTTTTGCCATAATCGCCACGCTTGGCAGGCGGGTTGGCGATCGCAGTATTCGCAGTTGGTGATGCTCTCACGGAAAGATGCTGCTGCCCATCCTCCGTTCTTTCTATCCCTTAGTCGTCTCTTACGACACCCAAGGGAGGAGATGGGGTGGTGCTATTCTGGTGCGACACCACACACTACAATATCTGTATATCAACTATATCTGTCTGTTACGTTTTCACTCCTAAACCGCTGAAGAAATTTTCATGAATTTTGGTATAGAGATAGATTGGACCTTGGAAAAGAGCGTAGGCTACTTTTTGCCGCGAAAATGTTTTGTTCTTGGCAGGACAACGTTTGCCAAGTCAGCTAGTACATATATATACATATATAGTATTCAAAAGCAAAGTAATGTAATCTACATACGTCCGCAAAACAGGCTAATATAGCCGGCACATCCGAACGCGTGTTTACTGGCCGTGGGTCAATAAGCCGACTATTCCTATACAGTACATTTGAGTACGAAATCAAATTAGTATCGACCCTGTTTAGTTGAACGATGTTTGGTATTCGTTTTATAGAACGTACGGCCATGCTATCTGGTTTATTTATGTCGAAAGCCATAGTGATTTCATTTATTACGTAATTTATTTGGCAATACGTAATTTATTTTTTTCCGAAAATTTAATTTTACGTTTTTATTTTCTATTTTAAATGAATAATTTTAAATGAAGTTAAAGTTATCTTCTTGTTATGCAGTCCACAAAATGTGATTATATTTTGGTTAATTTTTAGTATATTATACATCGATAACTAAGTTTTACGTGTGTTCTTTGCTATGTTGTGGTTATTGTTTGAGTGAATAAATAAATAAAATTGGTTTGGTACGTGTAGTTCCTATGAGAAATGACAAGGGCCACTTTCTGATTGAGCTGCAAAGAGACAAATAAATTACTCTAATTCTAAGTTAAAAAAGAAGAGAGAAAAATCACAAAAGAAGTATGGTATGAGTATGAAATACCTTTCTACTGTTTTAATAACCGTAGCGCAACACAGCGCCATCTATTTCTTACTTTGACTAGATAACGCTATGTAAATGATCTCAGTATATTAATTTATTTATTATTGCAACCACACATCCCTTTCAACATTATCATCTGGGCTGAATTGTCTTCCAGTTTAGAACCTAATTCAGCACTGACATATTGATAATTAAGCCGACAATATTTGGCCTTATGAGGGTTTATAAGTGGCCTTTACATCAATGGTAAGGATTAAGAATCAATTAAAGGTCTAGGAACTAGTAAATCGTAAAAGACGACAAATATATTATTCCTTTTTCTAATCCACAGACAGCAAAGGAGGTGGTTTAGTTCGGCAACGTACGCGCCAGTGCACATCTTTTCGTTATTGTACTGAAATCTACGACACGAAATCGCGGCTGTGACGTGAATTTTCACAACTGTAATTTATACGTGAAGCGAAAACTTTGTACCCCTTTTTACGAAAATTGCGCGTACGGAGGAGAATGAAATGTTCGGAGGCAGCAACAGTCGCACAGCCGGATCTATCGGAAAAAGATTTCCCGCTTCTCCCCGTCCCGAATAAGCACAGGAAGCACGTGACTCAACAGGGAACAGCAGCCGCACCCACACCCGAAAAAGGGACGCGATCAGTGGATAAAAAGCGGGTGACAGTGCCTCCGCCACTTCCTTTAGAGGATGGGTCCAAGAAGAGGAAGGCGAAGACCGTCCCTCAGGTCGACCGGCCAGTGTAACGGTGGAACAGAAGGAGGCAGAATGAACCAGCTGATTCGTGGCCAAAAGACAGGCCAAAAAGTGGCGGGAAAAGGAACGAAGGAAGCGCCATCATGCTGAAGTCACTGGGGGGAAGATCGCCCTCCGTATGCGCAGACCCCAGCGTCTGAGGAGATAGATGTCTCAACCAAGTAATGAATATGGTTCATGGTTCAGAGCTTTGCGCAGTGGTATACTGTTTGACGCGTGTCTGTGGTTGGGCCAGTGTCCCGGCAGATGGAAGACAGGGAGGCTGGTCCTGATCGCGAAGAAAGGGCGCCCAGCGGACTCAACGTCCGCCTATCGGCCCATCGTGCTGCTGGACGAGGTAGGGAAGATTTTTGAGCGAATCCTCACAGACCGCCTCGTCCAGCACCTAGAGATGGAGGGGCCGAACCTGGCGGATGTGCAGTTCGGGTCCCACCAGGGGCGCTCTACTCTAGATGCAATCACGTGTCTGAAAAGCTAGGCGGAGGAAGCGATGGCTTGAAGCGGGGTGTTATTGGCGATGTCGTTCGACATCGCCAACGCCTTCAACACCCTGCCGTGGAGCTGCGTACGGAAGGCGCTCTAGTACCACAGGGTGCCTCCCTACCTCTGCTGCATAGTCGGGGCGTATCTAGGAGACCATGCTGTCGTCTACCTGGTCCAGGGTAGCGGGCAAAATCCTTATTACAAAAGATATTACAAAAGTTTTGTAACAAATTTTTTTCAATATATACTTTATTAGAACAATTTTGTTATACGAAATATCTACTTACCGTCGAACTTTGCTTCTATATATGATGTGACCTAATATTATTAAAGAGGTCTATAAATATTATGGTTGGAGTTGCAAAAAGGAAATTTATGAAGAATAAGCCGCAAAAGAGAGAAATAAAATAACTTTTCAGTATAGTGTTAGCAAATTATGTAACTTAATCCACATACGACATCGTGGCGTAGCGGCTAACGCACTTCGCTTCGCATGCGAAGGTCATGGGTTCGATTAACGTCTCGCGTCTGGGTGTTTATGTATAATATGTATTTATTAATTACAAAAAAAAAGTATATGTGTAGTTTATCTTACTTACTTTGGGACTAGATGGCGCTGTTTGATTTGTATCAGTATATTTAAATTTATATTTATTAATTATTTAGAACAAAGTTTTTTTTTTGTTAAAAATAACGCTGAGAAGGATCAAAAGCCGAATGTCCGTGGTCCTCTTTGTCTTTGCTAGTTGTAGAATGATTTTAAATACGAATTTTATGATATTAATCAACACATTTATACCAGATAGTCCCGGCTCGAGAAAGGTACGATATTTTCTTGATAGGATAATGAAAGAGATAAAAATTACTACGGCTAATTCACAGACTAAATAATTTATTTTAGTTTCAGATTTGGCTCTTAAGACTCTCGTCCCTAACTAAAATTGATCATATGAACGTAGACGTATAAAACGCGTAAAATCTTAGTCCAGTGACAATACTCAGTCGGCAGTGTTGACCATTAATTTAAAACGCAATTTTGTCGAGTTTTATAAACATATTTACGATTCGAAGTAAATGTACAAGAAAACTCGAAATATCAACTAAATTAATTAAATCACTGCTTTGGTTTTAGAATAAGATATTACATTAACATTTTCATCATGACTAATTTTATTACTGACCGATCGTAAACAAATATGGCAGTAATGTAATTAAAATTGACAACGATTTCAATTAAATTTTAGAAACTGAGACGAACTGAACGATACTGAAAATTTTAAATGCCAGTAGTAGTAGACAGTAACATAATATTGAAATGTATCCCACAATACTCCGATGACGGCGAAACTTTGACGCCCTCCGTGGCGTAATATCGCTTATCGGAACGCTAGCAGGAGTAACGAGTTTGATTCCCATCATGAATCTGAGTATGTATGTCTAATAATATATTCATTTGTTGTTAATAAGAATATCAGTTGTCTAGTACCCATCACACAATCGTTTTGCTGCTTTTTACGGGACTAGATGGTATTGTGTAAATTACCACAATATATTTATTTACCTATTGAAATAATATTGAAATGTTAAAATTTTACTTGCGCTTGCAAAATCCCAATGCATTGTCACATCTATTTTCTACACGCCTTTTTAGGTTTTCGGTGCCACACAGTATTATTTCATTTTCCTGTACAAGTAAATATAAATATTCTAACCCCTCAAAATACTCTGATTCAAAACCACACAGAAACAAGCGAAGGATTTCCTTCGGTATCTGTGAATTAGTTAAAAAAAGTTATAATTAAATAATAAAAATGTGGTCCTTTCTTTAGCCGCTAAAATCACGCTGTCCTTCTATCACGTAATACCTGAGCCAAGGGAAAAATACTTTTGAATATCGCGATCCAGGGCGCTCCCCTTTTATGGTGAATTTTACAAACACCTGGAATAAGATGAATGGCCCTCTTCTTACCAGAACCACATAATTGAAGTTTAATAAGTAACGCTAACTAGACTTCTAGGGTATTAAATTAATATATGGTGACAATACGCATAGCTCCATCTAGTGCCAAAGGAAGCTATTCATTTTGTAAAATAAAATATTTAAAGTTATAGTTAACGTTTATATATATAAACATTATAAACTGTTGCTCGTAAGCTAGATGTAAAAAAATTTAGCAAACACAGCACAATATTGATTTAAACAATGAATTCTTGTTCACGAGTTTTACGCCGTGAAATAAACAGTGTTTATTTGTACACTATATATACCGTGTAGTTAATATATTTCAAAATTATCAAAATTCTAGTGGAAATTTATTGACATAAAATTTACAAAAGAAACAGATGTAAAATCTAAATAAAAATGGCGTGCTTTTTACCCTGATGAGTGCGAGCAATTTGCAGTACTCGTATGTCCGATGTTAGTGGCCCCTTGTCCAACAACGTGCTGTGAACCTACCACCACCTATGTGCTATCCCTACTTGCCACGATGTCCTACGCCAAAGGTTGTGAAATAAACCGCGAGTTTCAAGTCCTCTAACTTGCCAAGACGAAGATTGCTGTGAGCCAACACACAAAATATATGAAGATGGACGCATTGTGCGCAAGCTGCCTGCCTACATTCAAGCGCAACGGAATGCATTCGAAGACGCTCGGCACTGCGAATTTCCTATTTAGAAGCCCTTGTGACGTAGTAGTTGTCGAATGTGAATGTGCACGGACCCCTTAAAAGTGCGCAACCGGCCAAAAGTACCACCCTATACACCCAACTCGGATGTTGTTTACTCGAGAAAAAATCAATAAAAGTGACGCTTGAGGATATATTAGATGATTGACAACGAAATTTCGTGTCCTACGTTCAATGTGAAACGAGAAAAATAATTTAAATAAAAAGGATGATAGATTTTTCCTCAAAAAGGGGCTAACGACACTTTGTATCTCGAAAGAATCGTGAACCCAGTTCGAAGATATAGTACCTAAACAACGCAATAGAAAAACGCAGGCCTCTTAAAATACAATCCCGAGCAGTTCCATAAAAATCAAAATATTACAATCAAATAGTGACGGAAAATAGACCCCGAATTTTTAATGATACTTGTAATGTTTTTTCCTATAAACGTATGTTTAAAAAATTATTAGAATTTCGTGATACAAGTTTTTTTTGGCTGCAATGAAGTATAAACATATTTTTTCTTCTAACCGTTGCATGTCTAATAAATATTATGCTCTTTAAATCCATATTTTTTAAAAACTCGTATAAACTGAAAAACTGCACAGTAAACAGTTATGGTTCCTATAAATAGCAAAAGGCGTAATAGTGTTTTTGTTACCAGAAAACTGTACTATTAACAATAGTAACTTTGGGTAGTAAATATGATGAAATACGGCTCACCTTTTCTCCCTTTTCATCGTTTTCAGCCATATTTACGTATTAAAACTTATTCACAAAAGCTTGAAATATATTGCGAAACGCGGCCGTCGGGTAGCGGGTACGTGAGGGCAATGGGAATAAATTCGTTGTTAGGGAAGACTTACACCGGGCGACGTACACTGGAGTGACAAACAGCGGAGCAACTGTTTCGAACAGTTTCGTACAGTGGTAAGTAAATTCTAATATTAATTTCATTTATACTTCTTCGTTTTAATAATTATATTTATATAATACGATACATAACTACATAGTATAAAACAAAGTCACTTCCCGCTGTCTGTCCCTATGTATGCTTAGATCTTAAAACTAAGCAACGGATTTTCATGCAGTTTTTTTTAATAGATACAGTGATTCATGAGAAACGTTTAAAACATATAATAGCGGCTGTACACACTCGTCGAGACACCCCGAGACAGACCGAGAGCGAGTGTGTACATGGCGCTCTCGTCTTGTCTCGCCCTCTCGCGTCTCGCCTCGCTTATCCTCGGTCGCTTGTCGGTTTTTGCGCCCGAGTCAAAGGACCTTGTTGGGCCTCTCGAAGCAAACGAGAGCTATCCTGTACACACTCGTTTATTCAGTTGCCCGCTGACTATATTTACAGTTTTAAGTATATATTTACCTGTTTCTGTTGCGGTGCATAGTAACCATCCACCATCTTCTTACTTCACTATGGATTAAGTATTTTCTTTTTGTAGTAAATTTGCATATAATTATAATAGCTCACAGCACAAAGACAAACAGCAGCAGCAAGTTCTACGTCCATTACTGCGGTAATCTTCAGTACAAATGAAAAATGAGTGTGTACAGAGATGCTCTCGTCGAAGGCCATATCGGCCGAGACTCTCGGCGAGATGTTCTCGGCGAGTGTGTACAGCCGCCATAATACATATTATAGTATAGAAAAGCCGGAAAATTCAAAGATTTGTAATGTGATGTTGTAACAAACATATTTTTGTGCGCTTAAATCGCAAACGCTGGCTAAACCTTACGAGATAGATCAAATTAATATACTGCGGTAAGTACATATTAAAAATATTGATAAAAAATTTGCGATGGCTCAACCAATTTTGATGAATTTTGGTATAGAGATAGAATGAACCTTGAAGAAGGACATAAGCTTACTATGCTTTTATTATGGTTTTTTTTTTAAATTTAAATGGCAGAACAACGTTTGCCGGGTCAGCTACTAATATTATAAAATTCTGTCACGGTACTTCAATGTCAATTATACGGGTGAGTAGACAGGATGACGGACCTTAATAGTAAGCAATTACCGTCACCTATGGATGTTTGCGAAGCCAGAGGTACCGCTAACACGCTGCTATCAGCAGTTAGTGCTAGGGATACTGGAACCTTATGCCGAAACACAATATAAGGTTATTATGGTGACATATTTAGCGTCCATTCTGACGGGCTTGTAGCCCTACTACTGGGGTTGTATTTGTCGCCTTTTACTTCAGTTACCTTTGCCTTATGTTTCTCCCCTCCTTTCACAACAACTTTCACGCCGCCCCTACACAGGGAGACTAACTGTAAATAATACTCACATTATATTAATCACATTTAAAAATTACAATAAATTTTTAGGTAACATTTTAGTTCAAATTTAAAGCCTTTGATTTAGGCTGACTTGCACAACCAATCACTAAACCGATTTAGCGCTAAACTTATTTAAATCGTCATTCTGTCCCTGTCACATTGACAACATTTGACAGGGACAGAATGACGATTTAAATAAGTTTAGCGCTAAATCGGTTTAGTGATTGGTTGTGCAAGTCGGCCTTAAGGTAAATTATTTATAAGTATATGAATTCAGTTAAATTTCTAATTAGATTAAGATGACTCGGCCGCTTTTCTTATGTAATTAGCTCACTCAGAACAAAATATTTGTGCTTTTATTGCCCCACAATATCTGTTTTCTATGTTCTATAATAATGTAAATATTAATTATGAATCTTGACTTCAGTTGTAATTCTCATGCTTAAGTTAGTAAATTACATCATTAATCCCTTCATCTATGAAGAGATTAATGATTTATAAAAAAACCGATGAATTTTTATAATGGCGTTTTATAACTTTAGTGTACGTTCAACCGTTTTATTTGTTTAAAAGATATACAGTGTACATTAAGTATCGAATCTTGCATGTTCTAAATATGAAAAACTAATTATCGTGGTGATGTTATTTGTTATTATAATAAGTTCCTTTCTACGTTCGAGTTGTTTTGGAAATAAAACGCGAATAGATTATAGACGTAGCTCTTTGTATTAAGAAGGTTTTAGGGCAAGAAAATAAAAATTTTTATTATTCTACTGTTGGGCACGTGAGACATTGAGTTAGCTAGCATTTGTTTTACAATTATGGACATTAAAAATAATATTGTAATAAAAAACAATATTTTATTTATAGACGAAATATACGTTTTGATTTATTTACTACTTTTTTAGGTGGCTACTAAATATTTTTAGCATTTCAAAAGGTAACTTTCAATATTTATTGCATATACATGGCAGAGCAAAACCTATGCTTTGCTCTGCCATAAGCAGATGACTTACTTTGGAAGTCCGGATCAACGTAGTATTTTCTCTGTGTCGTCACAGGTACCGTGACAAACACTTAAGGTGAGTGAAGGAACACCGGGGTGGTTTTAGTGGGTATACCAGCGCCGTGCGTTCCCCAGCTTAGAAAAGGGAACGTACGAGTGCATTGCACGCGGGACGCATAGCCCCGAACTACCTCGACACCTATTCCCATGCGGCGGTGTGTGCATCACGCATTCCATTCCACGCATTTCCAGCTCCAAAAAAAAGTACGATGACAAAAAAATCTCAACCCGTATAGTTGTTACGAAATATCAGACGCAAACTTGTGTTCTATAGACAGGTTAATTCTTGCACGTGCCTAATCAGACAATCATCTTAATTAAAGCAATTATTTTTCTTATATTTAACGATATGTGCAGTAATACGATATGTGCAAATATACGTTTTGCTTTATTTACGACTTTTTTGGGCGGCTACCGAATATTTTTAGCATTTCAAAAACTCTTTGGCTGATTGTGGGATGAAACGCCATACAAACATCTTTTTTGGGTTGCGTAATGTAATAATGGAATTTTAAAATAATGGAATTGTAGTGTGGGCGTGGCGATATCAATTGACTCCAGGTAATTGGGTCGTCGACTAATTACAATACTTCCTTCCGCGCGGCGGGGGCGACACTCCATAAAACGTTCAGAAAAACACAAATGACTTAATTTGTCAAGTAGTTTTATAATATCCAATTTTAATACCCTTATTACTAAAGTCACTGATGCTTTGACTATTAAAAGGCTTTGATTTGGAAATTCATCCCATTTCAATACAATGAAATAGTTGTATAATATTTAATTTGCTCCGTGTTACAATTCATAGCAAATAATACACCGATCTTTTCAAACTATATTTCATAGAATTATTTGCGTGTCGTAACTAAACTCCTCATAAATGGCTGGCATGCACAATAAAGCTGTTGTCTGCTCTAATTTTATTATTTTGTATTAATAAAATCCTAGAACCATTTCAAAATAAATCTGCGGGAATACAAAATTAAGTGCCGACCATGTTAGCATCAACTAAATTATAAATAATAGGAGTGAGGCGTTTATATCGGAACAGGTTAAAAAAACAGGTTTTAAAAGTAACAACATGGAATTGTTCCGTCTTAACCGAAAAACCTGTTTCTGTTCCAAATCGTATTATGAAATATTTAGGTACTCGACTGTAACAATCTACCTAACGACAATAGTGAATGCAGATAAAAAATGGAACTGGAACAGTTTGGAACTAGCTCTTCTGTAATCTTATTTATGCTAATTTAAAGAGACAGCACTTGCACTGTGACACCTGATCCCAGCCCGTTTACTCTTCACGCATTTGGATACACACACAAAAAAATATCAGGGAATTTAACGTTGAAAATTAACTAAAAAAAATTCGCGTAATATTATCAATGTGATTGTGTTTTATTTTAAATAAACTTGAGATTCAAAACATTGTAATTAAAATACCTACTAATATACCTAATTTAATTAATATATTACAATTTAGTTCTATTTACTATTGACGGAACAGACTGTTATTTTGGAACAGATTATTGAAACTGTTATTTCATTGGAACAGGAATAGGTGTAACAGGTTTCCAATTTTACCTAGTGTGAACCACCACTAAATAATTTGCGTGGTTTTCAGAATGCGTAGTCTTAATTGCGCCATCTACACACTTCTAATATAAACAAAACTTCGGGCATGCTTCATTGTTTTGCTCCCTGAAAACTGAATCAAGCGATATTAAAATAGTTATGCGTAACTAGATGGCGCCACATATTATTACAGTATAATATTCTACTACTATGAGAAGCAAACACAAATCAGCTAGTATTAATGTTATATTTTTTTATCGTATTAAGATACGATACGTAATAAGATACGTGTTTCGTATAATATAATATATTATCGTTGCAGATTACATTTACGGGTATCACTTGGGCATTGTAGGCCCACGCAGTCTTAGGAAAGTCCTGGTATTTGAGGGCAATGACCCCAAGGGTCCAGTTTTATACATTTCGTAGATAGGGCTCATAGGATTTCCAGAGTAAAGCAAAACTCAGTAATTTATTTAAGTTTAGTGTAATATTAAAAATGTATAATCTCTTTAGCGTGACTTACGGACTCAAGTTGTTTTCACCTACAAGTTGGAAAAGACATGTTGAAAACCTTAGTGCAAAAATCAATCAATACTCATACGCTTTACGCATGTTGTCTAAAAAGCCAACTTGTCTACTGTTATTATTGCATATAATGGCAATGTGACATTTTTATTACGATATGGTATATTATTTTGGGGTAATTCAACATATTGTATTTAAGTCACAAAAAAGGTGTCTAGGATCTATATTTAATCTAATGCAAATTGAAAGCTTTACTTTCCTAAAATAATTGCTTTTACTCTACCATGTTTACATGAGTATATCTATGAAGTAATAATGTTTGTAAGAAATAATATGCATCTGTTTAATAAATTTATGATGAATCGCCATCAAAACTAAATTTGTTGCCCACCTAATACGACTTACCTGAACAAAAGCTTATTTTGTGTGGCCCCCAGAATATATAATCACTTGCCCAAATTGCTACAAGATACTAATTCCGAACATTCTTATAAAAACAAATTGAAACAAATGTTTAAGGGCAAATTATTATGGAATTGACATAAAAAAATTGATACATATTATTGTTTCAAATTAATAAAACAATTAGATATAATAAAATTATAATTGAAAATAAATAAATATGTTACTTTTATTTTCTAATAATTTGAAGCATAAAAATATTTTTAAAAGGCAAACTGTTGATACAAAATGTACCTAATACAACTTTATAGTGTACACAGTTCTAACAATAAATAAATGATTATATTAATGACCGTACAGACTGAGAATAATTGATATTAACAAATTTTATCCAATATAATGTTTTTGTAAATATAAGTTATACTGAATAAATATATGGTTTTTTTTCGCCAATAATAATTTGTTTCGCCATTTCTTCGCTAGCCAGCGTTTTGTTTTGGAAACAGTAGTAGTCTCTTTCTATAAGTAATCTATATGATTATAAATTGAAATGCAAACTTTTGAATGAATTGTTGAATCTAGAAATATAGGTACAGAACGCCAAATCGTCAGTTCAAGGTAGGTACGTATTCCAGATGATAGCCGGTGTTATGAAATTATAGATATAAACTAGCTGTGCCCGCGACTCCGTCCGTGTGGAATAGTGACCTTATCACTAAGAAGTATGAAAAATAGATGTTGGCCGATTTTCAGACCTACTCAACATGCTCACAAAATTTCATGAGAATCGGTCAAGCCGTTTCGGAGGAGTACGGGAACGAACATTGTGACACGAGAATTTTATATATAAGAAGATTATTGGACTATATGGACTCCGGCCTGTGATCAGTTTTAAAATGTAACCGGGTTTCACTTAAGTGATGATTGTTGCAAATGAAATGATACAACTCGTTCCTCGAGTGTATTAAGAGCAATCAAGTGCACAATGGGCCAGCGCGACGACCGACGACAGGATTATTAGTCTAGATGCTCAGAGCTAAAAATAGTACGACAAGCCCCCAGCGGACATCATTACACAACAATTTAGAGGTTGTTTGGTCCTCAAGCCGACTGCGTATTTAGTAGGTGGTTCAAAATTGTCACGTTAAATGAAATAAAAATTTGAAAGTTTTGATGAATATTTGTTACATAATCTCTTTTCCCAGTACAAGGGTGGACCTTAGTCCACCCTTGTACCCTTGTAAAATTCTTAAATTCCGAACATTCTTTTAAAAACAAATTGAAACAAATGTTAATTGAGAAGTCGTATTATAACTTAGATGAATATCTGAAGGACAAGTTTCTTAATTAAGGGAAAATTATTATGGAATTGACATTAAAAAAAAATTGATACATATTATTTTATTAATTTAATAAACTCTGACTCCTACAGGGAGCATCCTGTCGTAAAAGGCGACAAAACAAGGGATTCCAAGCCCATTTGAATGGCAACCATCACGGACGGCAGTGTGTTTAGGGCGTCTCTAGTATCGTAACATTCATAGTCGGCAGTAACTGATACTATTAAGGGGGCTGTCAGCCTGTCTGCTGTTCTTCACCAATAAATGACATCACGCCAGAAAGGCTGAACGTAATTTAATGACATTTGGCACATACCTAGATTACAGTTTAGATATATGACAAAAGCCCAATTCATGTCGGAAAAAATAGAAATTTTCACGCAAAGGAAGTCGTGGGAACAGATATGTGGGAACAGTACAAAGTAAAATATGAAAATTCTAACTTCTCCTTTTATTAGTGTTCTGTCTGGCTTGCATTTAAAGCTTTCATTCCTAAACCGAAGATATGCTATTGATTACTGTTAAAGGAAAGCGTAACTTTTGCACCTTATTTGGCAATGATGACGCCCAGGTTTTTTATGCCAAATAAGCACAAAAATTTAATACTATCATAACAAAATAGAACCTTGAAGAATAGTGAATTATTATAGATCATTGATTATTATCCATTCGAATTAGTTAAAAGTATTAATAAAAAAAAATGCAAGAATTTGCGTCTTAAAACGTTTTGATTTCATCTTCATTATTTTTATACTTTAATTTATTTAAACAGAAACAAAATAAATGAAGCTATAATCTCAATTTTTCTACTCCTCAATACATTAGGACCCATAAAATATACATATAATAAACCAATTTCACATCTGTTACGCAAATAAATTCGTTTTTCTTCGTGAACTAGATGTATAGTTATTTTAGTATCAATTGCGACTAGAAGTGACACTATAAATAGAAAAATTGCTCCTGTCATTTACAATGATTCTCTCTGCGCCCGCGCAATGCGGCAACGTAGTAAGGGGACATGTGTATCGTACCTATTTAATAGGTTTATCGTATCGTTTTTGTTTTTAAAAACAATCATTTAGAGCGGCTAAAATTTAAAGATATTATTGCTAGTATTTAAAAGTATTATTTCGATATTAAAAACCTATGTATCAACAACTAAACTCCATAATATATTCCATTCATTTACCGCCATACATCAAATACATTAAAGCAATCATATTAAACTGGATTATGTACATCAACAGCTTTTCAAACTTTGGAATGTTTGGAAGCAATTATTCATATTGTACGCAATTAGTTCATAAAGAAATATATTAAAATGTATCTGGATTACTTTTGTTTTAGTGTACAGCAGATAAATAATATTTGTTGACGTCTATGGTCGAGTGTTTGAATACATATTTTGTGTTGAGCTTTATTTGGTTTTCCAAATTATTATTCTTAATTATATTACACTTAACTGCTGAATTCAAGATACGCCCTAAAACTGCCTAAAAGTACTTCGCATTCTTCTTCTTATTATGCCTTTCCCAATAGTGAAGGTTGGAAGTCAGTACCGCATATTTGTTTTGATCTTTGTCAAACATACGGCGCTTGCGCACTTGATGGGATAGATCCCAAGATCAATTGTCACGAAAATCCCATTGATCAATTTTAAAGCTATATTGAGCTGTGTTGATGAACTCTCTGGTAACTAGAGCATAATCTCAATAACGTAAATAAGGAAATGCTGATATTTTTTTCTTTTCTGGAAGGTCCAGAATTCCGTATAAAGGGCGTGTGACGTGTGCTGCTTATTATTATCGTTTATCGTAGGAAACTCAAGACCCCAATTTCCAAATATTACACACAAAATGATGCTAGTCTACGTAGTTGTGTGTGCATTGAACTATCCTTATTCTTAAACGTCTTTTTCCTTTAATTTTTATTCCCTGATACTATCCGAACATATCTATCCTTAACATTCAAACCCGAGGTATGTTGTTCGGTCCACAAACTTCCTCGGTGAATCTGTTCATCTTAGCCACAGAAGCATAAGGAAAAAAAGAACACGGAGATGTAACTATATTTGTTTTTTACAGAAATTACTGAATCTTACCTGCCTTAATCCTAAACTATTTCTTCCATTTGCTCCCTGCGAACTAGATTAATGAATCCAATCCGTTACAATTTACGGAGTCATAAACTTCCTTTCCACCTATTCCTACTTCCAACATTTACCAAAGAAATTCTTGGAAAATGTTGGGGTAGCTGTATTTTTACTGTTGCTGCGTGAAATGAGAAATTAAAAACTGTTTCAATCCAATATTCAAAGTAGTCAAATATTTTATCTCCATTGTGTACCGTTCACGTGGCGTAAGTTTATATTGAAGATTACGGCCTAACCACACGTAGGTGTTGCATTTTTAATAAATTTTTGATGTATTACAAAACGTTTTAATTTACGATTTTACGGCCGTCAACCGATCCGCCTGGAGAGCGTTACTCCGTTGTGAATCTTGTACAAAATGCAGGTCATGCAGAAATCGCATTATTATCATCAATAAACATTATTCAGCCTCAAAGCTATAAGATACTTTTCCAATCTGTTGCTTGCATATATTATGAACCGATTGTATTATTGATAACCAGACCACCATCTTGTCCGCCATTTTCAATAGAAATCTATTGACATCTTCACACGTTTTGCTTTATAGTGTTTAGCGATCATATTTATTTAAAATAGGACTTTGTAGATCTAGACAATGCTATTTAGACTTTGAAATTGTATAATTCTTATATAATTTACAATTAAGCGCAACATATTTAATTCTCCTAGAAAGAAATCATTTCTGTGCTTGGGACCGTTTTTCATCGGTTCTCGGTATCCCTAGTGATCAATCTGTATCCGTGCAGGGGCAGAGAAAAAATACTGACCTTTACAGCCGGGGTCGGCTTGTCGTAAAAGACGACAAAACAACCCACCCTAACTATATGGTAGGGCCCCGAGCCCGTCTGAATGGCGACCACCTTTGGTTTTAAGTATGCTGCCATAATAACTTGTGCTGTGTTCCGGCATTAGTGACCCAAATTCCTGTACTCTTATGGGAGAGCAGCGTGTTCGCGATGCCACTGGCGTTGCAAACACCCATAGGCGATGGTAACTGCTAAATTCTAAGTGGGCCGTCAGCCTGACTGCAACAGCAATAAAAAAATAGTGAAGATGGTACAACTAGACATTGCCCACTACAACGAACTCAGTCGTCATAAAATGTTATCACACTTATAAAATTTACTTTTATTTCTCGGCAATGATTTCTGAACTATTTCATTAGTATACCTCTAAAATCGTTAGTTTCCAGTACTTTAAAGAATAAACACGCGTAATTTCCTCTCAAACGCAACAAAGCTTGCGTCCATTGTACTATAAACAAGGAAACCTCTGTCTTCGTTAACTGGCCATCAATATTCTTAACACCCCATAAAAGTTTCTGTTTAGCAAACATCTTGAGTAATGGGATTCGACTACCATCAGTATCATACGTTTTTAATGACAATTGCCATAGTTTGATGTCAGAGAGCATTAATGTACGTCTTATGTTTCAAATATCAGATTAAATTTTTATAACAAAAATTAGAAAACAATTCCATTTTAAGTTTGTATTTAATATAGTGTATGTGATATTGTCAAATGCGTCAAAATTATCGAAATTCTAGTGGAAATTTATTTAGATATAAAATTTACAAAAGATAAAGAAGTAAAATGTAAATAAAAATGGCGTGCTTTTACCCTGATGACTGCTAGCAATTTGCAGTATGTCTGATGTTAGTGGCCCCTTGCCACGATGTCCCTCGCCGTTAAATATTGTTGTGAAAAGAAGCCGCGAGTTTCAAGGCCTCTAACTTGCTAAGAGGAAGATTGCTGTAAGCTACCACCAAAATATATAAAGATGGACGCATTGTGTGCAAGCTGCCTGTGTCTGCATTCAAGCGCAACGGAATGCAGGACCAAGAGCATTCGAAGACTCGGCACTGCGAGTTTCCTATTTAGAAGCCCTCGCGACGTAGTTGTCGAATGTGAATTGTGCACTGACACCGTAAAAGTTGGCGACCCGGCAAAAGTGCAACCCTGCACACCCAAACTGACACTCGGATATTGTTTACTCAAGAAGAAACCAGTAAAAGTATCGTTTGAGGATATATTAGATGAACGACAACGAAATTTCATGTCCTACTTTCAATGTGAAACGAGAAAAATAATTTAAATAAAAAGGATGACAGTATTTTTCCCAAAAAGGGGTTAACATCAGGCAGGCGGCTGGTTGTAAAAACTAAGCCACAACTATTACAACATCTAACATGTTGTGCCGACCCCATATAACTTGGGACAAGGGCTGGAGGAAGAAGATTCGATATGGTGTTTATATCCTTACTAATAAATAAATGTGAAAGTAAATATGTTTGTTTGTTTCACGCCCAAGCCGCTGAACCAATTTTGATGAATTTCGGTATAGAGATAGATTGGACCTTGGGATAGAATAAAGGCTACTTTTTTTTCAATTTATATGATTGATGAACAACATTTGCTGGGTCAGCTAGTGATTAATAACTAATTTTTTTTTAGTTTTATGTTGTGTATGAACTTGTTTATATTAAGTAGGTAATGTTTGCCCATTCGTAGATATCAATAGTTCAATGTCGTATTGGAGCTCTCTTTTTTTCTAATTGTGTTACATAAATATAACAAAGACTTGTTTACTGTTTACCATTTATCAAAGTCATGGTCTCGATTTGGTGCGGATTGTTTATTACGAGATGTTTATAGATTCGTGCCAATTAGTAGATAATGAAACAAAGCGGTTTTATTTTTAATTAACCTACTAGAAAAAATATCTAGTTTTAAACTCTGGTTTTATAATAGTTTTACTTTTGGTTTTGTAGTTGTCGTTTACACATACTGGCCACTTTTGATATATAGGTAAATTAAATCTGCATGCTCTCAGATTTAAGAGTGAAAAGTTTTTTAGCGCAAAGTAATATTCTAAATAAAAAAAAAATAAACAGATCACAATTGATTTTTAATATTTTACATTATACTTTTAATGGTTTTATGTATAACGTAACATCATAACAAGTATATGTTATGTAAATTTAAGTTTCTAAATATTAAATATATATTTCATTTTCTCCGTGTAGAGGCGGAGTAACAATACTGAACCCCTGAGGCCAAAATCGGCCTGTCGTAAAAGGTGACAAAACAACCCTGGCTATGTGGTAAGGCCCCAAGCCCGTCTGGATGGCAACCACCCCTGGTATATAAGTATGCCGCCATAATAACGTCGTGTTGTGTTCCGGCATTAGTGATCCAGGTTCCTGTACTCATATGGGGTAGTAGTGTGTTCGTGGTGCCTCTAGCGTCGCAAAGATCCATAGGCAACGGTAACTGATTACTATATAGTGGACGGTTAATCTGTCTGCTGTTCGTCAGAAATAAAAAAATATTATATAATGATATATTAGATATGTAGATAAGTGTTTTTATCCGTGCAGGGGCGGAGAAAGAATACTAACCTCTGTGGCCGGGGTCGGCCTGTCGTAAAAGGCGACAAAACAACCCACCCTACCTACGTGGTAGGGCCACAAGCCCGTCTGGATGGCGACCACCTTTGGTCTTAAGTATTCTAAGGTCTTATGGGACAGCAGCGTGTTCGCGATGCCACTGGCGTTGCAAACACCTATAGGTGACGGTAACTGCTAAATTCTAAGCGGGCTGTCAGCCTGTCTGCTGTCCTACGCAATAAAAAAAATATATGAGACATGAGTACATGTCACATTTGTAACGCCGATAATACAAACGCATGTATTTACACAGAATATAAATACAACAACCTCTACAAAATACAATAGAAATACCTAATGTTTATTTCTTTTCCTTGGCCGTGATATAAGACCGCGCGACGTGGAGTATCGTTGGTTAAATTCGATATGTTGTGAACACTTGTCTGAGTTTTGTGTTTCCACCGTATGCGACATGTCAACGCGTCAATTTCAGTTTAAAATGCAAAAAATAAAACATTAAAATTTACGTATCTGTAAAGAGTATGTAAAAAGGTTTTAATATTTATCTTATATTTCAATTCAATAAATCTAATAGTTTATTTTTGAAATAATTTCAAACTTCGGTAAGACTAAAACTGTATTTTATACCCCGCCATGCTTTGTCCATCAGTGCAAACGGCCGACTAGGTATCAACCTTGTAAAGACAGTCCTAGTAAAAATAACTTTAAGGGGCTACTTTCATCATCATCATCTCAGCGTTCATCCCGGTTGCAACCCAAACTTGCGTATCGGTGCCCGGGGTCCGCTTTCCGACTTTTTCTACTCCACTTCGCACGGTCTTCAGCATCCCTGGTAGTGAGCCCATTGGCACGCATATCACCCTTTACGACGTCAAGCCAGCACTTTTTGGGTCTACCCCTCCTGCCGGGGCCCGGCGGAGGCGGCATGGCCAGACATTTGTTTCCCACGTAAGCATCCGGTTGCCGTAAAACGTGACCGTACCAACGGAGCCGACACTCCTGCAATTTATCTGCAATGTCACGGACATGAAGACTACCGCAAATGCGGGAGTTCCTAACGCGGTCCTTCCGCGTCACTCCACACATCCACCGCAGCATATTCATCTCCGTGACACGCAGTTCTTGCTTGTGTCGCTCTAACACCGGCCACGCTTCACAGCCGTATAAAAGGACAGGCCTAATGATGGTCTTATAGACCTGTCCCTTCAACTTTACCGGCATCTTGGGGTCACAAATGACACCAGTTACCTCACGCCATTTGGCCCACGCGGCAGCAATGCGTGCCTTGACGTCGCAATCGATGTCACCAGACGCATGAAACACAGATCCCAGGTATTTCACATGGTCCGTGCGCTCGACCGTGTTGCCGTCTATGCGTACGGGTGTGGGATCTGTGGAGTTACAGGCCAAGTACTCGGTCTTCGCCACATTGAGCTTCAGACCACCGTTCTGAAGCGACTCCTTCCACACCTTCACACGTCGCACCAGCCTACCCCTGTCCGAATCTGCCAGCGCGATATCATCAGCATACATGAGCAGCCACGGGGGCTGCTCATGTGAGTTTCTGATGCTGTTTGACAATACGTCTAATAGCACTCTAAACAGAAACGGACTAAGGACAGATCCTTGGTGCACACCGACGGTGATGGGAAAAGGTTTAGTGTCGCCAACAGCGGTCCGAACTACGGAATCGGAATCACGGTACATGTCTCGGATGATCTCAATATAGGCCTCTGGAATCCCTTTGGACCGCAATGCCCACCAGATTATCGCGCGAGGAATACAGTTTAAGGGGCTACTTTACGGACGCATAATTGAATGGTGCACAATTTTAAAGTCGCTCAGATTGTTACGTTGGTTGTTTCTCTTATACCTACGAGTAGAAGATCCCCAGTGAGGATACATTATTTATTTATCTATCTCCTCCTTACCTCTGTAGCGTAACGGCTAACATACGTCGGCACGATTGTGGATGTCACAAGTTCGATTCCTGTGCCATGTCTGGGTATTTATGAATAATATTTATTTATTTATATTGGAAAAGTACTTATGTAGTTCATAAGCTGTCTAACACAATATATTTACAATATATTCCAATATATTTATTTATTTATCTATCTACCTTATATCCACCTATGTGCTATCCCTGCTTGCCACGATGTCCTTCGCCAAAGGTTATGTATTGTTATGAAAATAAGCCGCGAGTTTCAAGGCCTCTAACTTGCGAGAGGAAGATTGCTGTGAACCACCACCAAAATATATGAAGATGGACGCATTGTGCGCAAGCTGCTTGTGTCTGCATTCAAGCGCAACGGAATGCAGGACCAAGAGCATTCGAAGACGCTCGGCACTGTGAACTTCCTATTTAGAAGCCCTGGTAACGTAGTTGTCGAATGTGAATTGTTCGCGGACCCCGTAAAAGTTGGCGAACCGGCAAAAGTGCAACCCTGCACACCCAAACAGACACTCGGATGTTGTTTACTCAAGAAGAAACCAATAAAAGTGTCGTTTGAGGATATATTAGATGAATGACAACGAAATTTCGTGTCCTACTTTCAATGTGAAACGAGAAAAATAATTTAAATAAAAAGGATGACAGATTTTTTTCCAAAAAGGGGTTAACGTCAGGCAGGCAGCCAGTTGTATTAAACTGAGCCACAACTATTACAACATGTAACATGTTGTACTGACCGCATATAATGTGGGATAATGACAGGAGGAAGAAGAATCTATCTTTATATTTAAGAGAATTAAACTTATTCTAAAACTGAAGGGCAGTAGGGGTTGATAAATGATAGAGAAAATGAATCAAAAATATGCGCCATAGTGAACATAATGTAAGACGGCCTTTGCTTGGTGGGCGGACAGGTCCAAAGGCAAGCAAGAGATGGAATGTGTGCCTCAAACTAAGGGAAGTCCAAGTCAGGTGGTAGTAGATGAAACATGATACATTATTACATGATTAAAAAGTTATATATTTTATTGCTGTAAGATAACAGACAGGCTGATGGTCCATTTAGAATAAAGCAGTTATCGTCGCCTATGGGTGTTTGCAACGCCAGTGGCATCGCGAACACGCTACTGACCCATAAGGATACAGGAACTTGGACCACTAATGCTGGGACACAACACGAAGTTATTGTGGCGGCATACTTAAGATCAAAGGTGGTCGCCATCCAGACGGGCTTGGGGCCTTACTAATTAACTAGGGTGGGTTGTTTTGTTGCCTTTTACGACAGGCCCACTCCAGCCGCAGAGGTCAGTATATTTTCTCAGCACCTGCACGGATAAAAAATATGTATGTCCTTCTTTATGTGTTAAATAAAGGTCTACAAGGCCGCCATTTTTGCAGTGCATCATTGTACAATATATCTATCTTTATATATTTAGTATAATTATTCTGTGTGTGTGTATATGACTGAACTTCTTCTAAACGGCCGGACCGATAATATTTTTTGTGTGTTTTCAAGTGGATTCTAAAGTGGTTTATATTCACAATTAGGTCCATTTTTTTTTTATTAATACGACAGAAAAACTTTTACCGGGTCAGCTAGTAATAACCTATAATTTTTTGTGTAATAATGGATAAATAAAACCTAATTTGTTATCCATTTTACAGGTTTATTTATGATTAAATATAGATCTGCTAGATTTTTTTTAACTTCTATATGGCCGAAACGATTCATTTAAAAATTTCATCTCGCCCAAAACAAAATAAACGTTTGACTCGTGGCTTCTTTTCGTCACCAAGTCAAGGGCGTGGAATGTGTAAGGCCGGCCCGCCCTTGGAACTGTTCCAGTTTTTTTCAATACGGTGTCGTCCGTCAGTACACATTGTTCACACCTGCCGTAGGAGTCGGACAGTCCAACTGTTTTAATTTTACACAATCGTCGCTTTGTGACGTCAATACTTTCAGAGTTTTTACTTCGAAGTAAAAATGTTTCGTATGGTTTATTTTGTTTGTAAAAATAATGAGAACAAGTAAATACAAGTTTCGTCATTGTTTGAACATGGTTTTGGGATGTGGATACAATAAAATCAATTAGACAGCTACATGTAGGCTTACCGTCGCCTATGTATGTTTGCGACGCTAGGGGCACCGCGAACACGCTGCTGTGATATAGGAACCTGAGTTGCTAATGCCGGAACACAAACAAGGTTATTAACCCCTTACCGCATACAACGCCATATATGGCTTTAAAAGTTAATGATTTTTTTTTTATTAATTAAAATATTGTTTTTTCGCAACCAACGTTAAATCTGCATAAGTAGTTTCTTCCTTTAACGGAACGTATTTTTTGTTATCCATGGTAAGTGCAATCAGTCATAATATTGGAGGATATGTTCAACGCGGCCGCCCGTTAGAGTGCAATTAATTAGTGTTAATTTTATGAGTGTGAAAATAGCAATAAAACGATAAGTAAAAATCCGTAGAATTTCAAAATACAAAGTTTACATATACTTTTACAAGAAATAGTTCTCGTTTCGGCTTTTTTGTGTTTTTTGTTTGTTTTTGAGCCTTCTTTTGGTATTGCCATATTTGGCTTCGTATGCATTTTAGTTAAAAACATTATGGGTCATATATGGCTTCGCATGCATTTAGATTAGTTTTTTCCCTTTGCAGCAATGGACCCTTCTCGCTTCTATGGTGCTTCCAAGCATGTAAATTTTATTCCAGGCGATGGTTTCTTAAATGACGACGATCTGGCAAACTCCAACTAGCCGAGCCGAAAGTCCTTTGTGTCCGGAGGCTAAAAAACGTGGTCGTCCTACGCGTATCCTACTCGGTACCCCAACAAGCCGAGCCGCCACTCCAACCAGCTTGCTGGACTCGCCCGTACCGAATAAAAAAGCACGAAAAACTCCATCCAGGCATCAAGACTTACCACTAGATTCTGTACGCTCAGATAACGTGGATCATTTCCCCGAGTGGACGAAATCAAGTCGACAAATTTGTCAGAACTGTTCAAAATTCCGTTCGTTTACCAAATGTGGGAAATGTAACGTTAATTTATGCTACAATGATAACAGAAATTGTTTCAAAGATTTCCATAAAACATAAATTCATTTTTTATTTAATGTATACGAAGCCATATATGGATCAGTACAGTTTCACTATAATGCATACGATGCCATATATGGCTTCGTGTAGTAATTTCTAAAATAAATACACAAAATTTTTTTTTCCTCTTTAGATTGTTTATATATTACAAATAAAAGACGTTTTTAGTAAAAAAAATTTTTTTCGTCATCTCCTTCATAATTCATGCAATAAGGGGTTAAGGCGGCATACATATACAGTAGGGGTGGTTGCCCTCCAGGCGGGCTTGGGGCCCTACCATGTAGCTAGGGTTGTTTGTCGCCTTTTACGACATGCCGACCCCAGCTGCAGGGGTTAGTATTCTTACTCCCTCCCTGCACGGAGTCTTCATGGGTTCGGTCAGAAGTAAAAATAAGATTACTTCGCAATTTCCTATATTCGATACAGGCGATAAATAATACATACTAATATTATAAATATGAAATTAACTCTGTCTGTCTGTCTATTTGTTACCTTTTAACGCCTAAACCGCTAAACCAATTTTGATGAATTTCGGTATAGAGATAGATTTGACCTTAAAGAAATCTTACATGTTGTCGCGTATATGTTTATTTTTTGGCAGAAAAACTTTTACTGGGTCAACTAGTATTTAATTTTAATAAATGGATAATTACTTTTGATATTTCATAAACAGCAAAGGAATAATAATTACCCTTGGTTGATTTTTCGGCATTGCAAGCTTCAAACGGCAGTATTTACATACAAAATTTAGCCAAATATTTTACATGTTTTATTGTAACTCTTTGTTATATACTTGTAGAGTCTACCTGTAGAGTGACATAAGAGTACCTTTAGTTTTGCGACAAAACCCTAATTACGTGCCTCGAAACGCAAGCTTCAGCTGCAAGCGAGATAAAACGCTTATCTTTATATAAAATGATACATCAATTCGATCACATTTTTAATTTATTTACAATAAACTCCATTAAATTGAGTCTAAATTCACGAAAATATATTTTTACTCTTTTTTTTTTTTAATTGTCCTCATCGCTAAAAAAGGTAAGAAATATATACATTTTGTTTAATTTTATGAATTTATAACACGAAATTTGGAATCATTATGTGAAATATTTTTATATAAAAACCAATTATTGTAGCATACTAAGCAATATAAGCTTTTAAAATTCTATGTACGATCATTTCGTGCACTTGAAAACAAGCTTTAATGTTCATTAGTATTTTTTTATTGCTGTAGGACAGCAGACAGGCTGACGCCCCGCTTAGAATTTAGCAGTTACCGTCGCTTATGGGTGTTTGCAACGCCAGTGGCATCGCGAACACGCTGCTGACCCATAAGAGTACAGAAACTTGGGTCACTAATGCCGGAACATAACACAAGGTTATTATGGCGGTATACTTATGACCAAAGGTGGTCGCCCTCGAGACGGGCTTGGGGCTCTACCAATTAGCTAGGGTGGATTGTTTTGTCGCCTTTTACAAAAGGCCGACCCCGGCCGCAGAGGTTAGTATTCTTTCTTCGCCCCTGCACGGATAAAAGTATATTTTATATGCTTTATATAAATATAATTTTATATTAAAGTAACTAAGAATACACGTGAATGATTACAGCTGATATTAAAACCTTTTGATAGTTGAAATTGATATTTCAGCTTGGCAGCAAAATACATTTTTGCTACGTTGTTTGTACGTTTGTGTTTACGTCTTTGATACACTTTTTGTTATGAGGTGGAAAATGCTTAATGCACACCCCGCCGCCTGGAAGCTGGCGGCAGGGTAGCGTGGGAAACCCGAGCAATGCCCTACGCCCCCCATAGTTGCCAAAGGGAGGCACGTCGCTAGGTTACCCACTAAAAACCACCACAGTGTTCCTCTTATACCCGAAGCCTGGGAGGGAGGGATATGCTTTCGTGTGCGCTCAGTCGGAGTATGTGTCGTAACCCGACTGCCTCTGCGATCTCACAGAGGTGAGAGGGGCGCACTGAACATGGCACGCCCCATCTCCGGCCCGCTGACATGCGGCTTCCCCTTTCCGGCAGACCGCGGTCTTTGATACCAACACATAAACAGGATAGTATGACTTACAGGTTTGTGTATCGTTTACTATTACAACAGATTTTAAGAAAAAATATAAAATTACAGACTTACAGTCTACAGATGATTTATGTCTTGATTATACATAATTAAAGCGAAGTATATAAATACAGGACGTCTTGAAAAAAGGCCAGGTCAAGAGTACCCTAAACCGAAGTGCATGTATGAAGGGAATAATGAAAGTGGATGAAGCGAAACAAGTATGTAAGGATCGTAGCAAGTGGAAAGAAGTGGTCTCTGCCTACCCCTACGGGAAAGAGGCGTGATTATATGTATGTATGTATATAAATACATAGATTTAAATCACACTCGGTGATCAACTAAGGTAATGGGTTCAATTTCTACGATAGCTTGCACTGCGTAAGGGGCTGTCCATTAATCACATGAGGCTCGAAAGGGGGGGAGGGGTCCATCAAAAATCACGAAATATCACAAGGGGGAGGGGGGGTGTAATAATATATCACGTGTATTAATTTTGTTGACAAACGCGTAAAAAATCGAATTTAGCACTGTGCCAACAACTGACTTGCAAGATGTTTCAGATGATGATCCAGTTATTGGTGTTGAAGAAAGTCTTGCTAATCCGTGGTCCGAGGATACTGTACATTAAATTATGTTCATTGTTCATGTATTAGTATAAAAAAGTTTTTCGCATTTCTTTCACTATTTTTATGTCAGTCAAAAACAACCTGCAACCTTTCTGTCTACCTCTAAACGTTATTATTGTAGTCTTTAATTTTCTATAATAAAATTAGATGATACTTAAAATTATGATCCTTTGTAGGTACTAAAAAATACACGTGATATAAGAGGAGGGGGGGGGGGTTAGTCTTAAACCTCACCATGTATCGCCAAGGGGGAGCGGGGTTAAAAAATTCCAAAAAAAAAACATCACGTGATTAATGGACGGCCCCTAATGAGGTTTTCTTATCTAATTTTCAATATTACTCGTATAACGTAATTGACATTTATTGACGGTTATGGAAAAAACATCGTGAGAAAATTTGCATGTCGAGATAGCTGGTAAACGTAACCGACTAATCCGCCTTGAAATAACGTTATATGTTATCCGTTCCTTGTAAAAGAAGACCCAAACCCAGACAATCCGACAAGATAATTCGTATATGCCCTTTGCATTGGTGTCTTTCACATTTGATTTGCCCGAACAAAGACATCAAGAGCCGAAAGAATTTAGACGACATAGTTTACATCTCAAAATCGAAAGAATAACTTAATAACACCGCCCTTTACTTAATTCCCGTTACTTAAAACTATTTAAAAGTACTACTTTTACCAAAGTAACCGACATAGCCCGGATGATTGCAAAACTGAAGTGGCAGTGGGCTGGGCACATAGCTCGAAGGACTGATGGCCGTTGGGGCAGAAAAGTCCTCGAATGGCGACCGCGTACCGGAAGACGCAATGTTGGTAGGCCCCCCACAAGATGGACCGATGATCTGGTTAAGATCGCCGGAATAGGTTAGATGAGGGCAGCGCAGGACCGATCATCGTGGAGATCTTTGGGGGAGGCCTTTGTCCAGCAGTGGGCGTCTTCCGGCTGAAATGATGACTTTTACCATTTAACAGTTTGTGACAATGGACTCGGGACAGCTAAGTTCTAACAATATTTTAAAATAAATCTAATATGCTTTGAAAATTTACACAGCGCAATATATATGTAGTTCAAAATTTTACATCAAGGCGCCTATGTTATAGATATAGGTATGGACCGTCGATTATACTACTTCTATATTTTACCTTTGTAAATAAATACATATTAAACATAAATAGGTTATACAGGAGGTTACTACTTCGCACTGAAGCAGTGACCTCCGTAAGGTCTACTGTCCACGTAGCAGCACGTAATACACACGACATTTTCATTTAGCGCTTGTGTGTAGCTTTATTTAACTTTATCCATGCAGGGGCGGAGAAAGAATAGGGACCTCTGCGGCTGTAGTCGACCTGTCGTAAAAGGCGACAAAACAACCCACCCTAACTACGTGGTAGGGCCCCAAGCCCATCTAGATGGTGACCACCTTTGGTCTTAAGTATGCCACCATAATAACTCTGTGTTGTGTTCCGGCATTAGTGACCCAAGCTCCTTTACCAGTTATTGTCTAACAACGAGTTTTGTTACACAATAACTTTAATGAAGTATTCGTTATAACTATTATTTCACTGATAAACAACAAAGAGTTATGTTTAATTAATTTTAATACAATTCATTAACAAGATATTTTCGAAGTACATCAACGATTTTAACAAACCGCTACATTTCCATTATCAACAATAGAACACTTTGATATCGCTCCACTTGTTTCAAAAAGCTTTAAATAAAACGAAAATATCATTGAGTTGGCTCATTTCCGACACCTTGTGTGATTTAACAGGAAAAAACAAGATTAAGAAAAATATTCACAATGGCTTCCCATTGTTCATTTGAAACTAAAATTAAAAAATAAAAGACTTCGTTCAAAAATAGTGATGTAAACGATTAAAATGGTTTTATTGATTTGTGATCAAGTAACTAGACAACCTGACTCAAATTGGAATTATATAAATAAATAAAATAAAAAACCTTTTTTAAAAATTTCTAAATTACATTTTTTTTATCTATTATTATTTTTGTTAACAATGATTTCAATTTGTTTTTTGATAGTATCGGCAAACCGTAGTTAATTAGGTACTCGTCTTCCGAGAAAGGCCTCCTCTAAAGATCTCCATTCAGTCCTGTTCCTTGCTGTACGAGTGCATGTTGGTTCAGCTTTCTGATGTCATCTTCCCCTCGCTTAGTCTGTCTACCTCTGTTCCTTTAACTATCTATTGGGTACCATTCGGTTTTAATTCTTTACCGTTATTCTTTCTTCTCTCTAATCATATTCCATCCAAGTCCTGTCCATCTTTACTTCAGCTGTTTGTAAGTTGTGTATGCATTTTTTCTTCCATCTTTGTTTTTAAGATTACATTTTGTGCTATGATGGGTTGCAATTTTTCAGTCATTTTCTCCATTATTTTGTTAGTTATAAATGTTTGCAGTTCCATTGTTCGTTTCAGCATTTCATTTTTCAAATAAAAGTTGAAATTATTTCCATTTTTATGAATCTCAATCTAGTGATCCAACCAGCGCTTAACGTGATTAATGCCCAAAATTACTTAAAACCAACACACCTCGACAGAATTATCACCACTTTTGGTTAAATTTCTTGATGTTTTAATATTAGTAGGTGAACTTATTTATTTTTAAACGTTTACATTATTAGGAGCTTTTTTTATATATGTGAATTTTATATTGTGGTGACGGTTGTAAAAAAGACCGACGACTCTTTTTGCTAGTCAACAGACAGCAACGATAGACGTTGTTCGGTTTACCTTTTAATTAGAACATTAGACGGCCACCGCCCCTGTAAAAATCTATTTCATCAATTTATTAATATTTAATTATTTTTCAATGAAACTTTTTGAATGTATAATTCTATTACATCAACTTTTGAATATTTAATTATTTTCTAACGACTTTTTTTTATATTTCATCTATTTTAATAACTTTATAATTGTCCATTGCTCCGGAAAATGAATTGGCAAGACCCTAAGGCTATAATTTTTAACCCTAGTCGCCAGTAGCATAGAAACCGGGATTACATGCTAATAATATATGAAAACATTTTATTTTGTCAAGAATATATATCTACATATTCCTTAATTGAACTTAAAATTTACCAAACGTTCTAATTTTATTGTTTAACTAGCTGTGCCCGCGACTCCGTCCGCGTGGAATAGTGTCCTTATCACTAAGGGGTATGAAAAATAGATGTTGGCCGATTCTCAGACCTACTCAAAATGCTCACAAAATTTCCTGAGAATCGGTCAAGCCGTTTCGGAGGAGTACGGGAACGAACATTGTGACACGCCAATTTTATTTAAAATATTTAAATACAGTACATCATTGGTGGCTTTATAAGATTATAAAAGTGGATTTTATCCCCAGTTAAGATAAACTGACAATTTGCCTTGGACAAACATTTCGGGTACTGCGGGTACACAATGGGACACTATAGCCTATTAGTAATAAAAAAAAATAAACTAGCCTGGGTGTATATAAAATATTTATCAAATTGCGTTTGAGTTTGATTCAAAGCTGAAAATCGACTGCGCACTCAAACATTTTGTATATCTTGTCAAATATCATTGGCAATGTATCGACCGTTATAAAATAGTTTAAAACGATATTAACAACCTATTGTTTACCACGTTAGTCGTAAGCGACGCGTCATTAAAGACCCTGGTTGTGCTAAATTTGTCACAAAATATTGCTCTGAATCTAAATAGACTTGCCAACCGGGATATTAGTACAATAAGATTTTCTTGAATTGAAACACTTAAAATTTTCTTGGTTTAGTGAGATTTTAGAAATATTTTTGACCTATTACGTATATATAACAGCTCTATTTAGGGGAATAAAAATGGTGTCACTGTATTTTTATAGTCTGGTCCCAGTTAGACATGAGAATTGATGACAGGGCTGGCTTAGTTAGATGTTCAGTTGTAAATTAAATTTTTACATACCGGCTACCCATGAAAAATATTTAGCCTTTTATTTATTGTCTCCTAATGAACACCAGAAAAACTATCATCACGGAAGTGTAACAATGTAGATGCAACATATCGGATGTTCGGATCGAAATGAAAGCGTGAATGTATGCGGTGGTTGTGTTTACCAACCTTGGTCGTCGTCTTTGTCACGAGATCGACTTTTAAGCCGACTTGCACAACCAATCACTAAACCGATTTAGCGCTAAACTTATTTAAATCGTCATTCTGTCCCTGTCAAATGTTGTCAATGTGACAGGGACATAATGAGGATTTAAATAAGTTTAGCGCTAAATCGGTTTAGTGATTGGTTGTGCAAGTCGGCCTTAGTCATTGCTCTGCGAGGCAGTGTAGACAGATCGTGGGTAAATTACCCCCCCCCCCCCCTGCACCGCTCACGCACCGCATACAAGCTTTCGTTGTCCGGTCCACAACCATATCGTTCGGTCATAATGCCATTAAATTGCTCTCTATTAGCGACTAAATGCGGCTTCTCTACACATCGCCATG
Organism: Malacosoma neustria; assembly: GCA_963693495.1. Lineage (NCBI taxonomy): Eukaryota > Metazoa > Arthropoda > Insecta > Lepidoptera > Lasiocampidae > Malacosoma > Malacosoma neustria. The sequence continues at coordinate 1,520,806 of OY856378.1, read as the reverse complement.
ATCGCTTACGTTGCGTACAACACGCGCGCGTTATTAGAGTTGGAGGGTCATTTTACCCACAATCTATCTGCACTGCTGCGAGACTCCTGAAGAAGAAGATACTTTCAGCTAGTATCCGCGAACTAGTAATCGTAACTAACACTTTATTATATTAATATAGGAGTACTCAAACATTACTGTTCTGTATGGTCTAACTTACTATAATTTTCTCAATATATACTCGTATCTATACTAAATATAATCATCATCAACTTCCGAGCTTTAATTCCCGGTTGCAACCCAATCCGCTGAGGTGTCTGCGGTCCGCTTTTCGGCTTTTTCTTCTTCGCTTCGCACGGTCTTCGGCATCCTTGTTAGTTTGACTAAAAAGGATGCCGTGGTGCCCTTGACAAGCATATCATTGTTTACCCAGGTTATAATCATAATCTTGGGTAAAGACCCAGAATAGTTATTGGAAGAAAGAAAAATATATTTGTTAAAAGCTACAAATATGACGAACTAAATATATAAAAAACCTAAACTTAAGATTAGTCCTAAAAAGGTTCTACATCTGCATAACTAGTTAAAAAACCAGCGCTGAACTTCCGTTAGAATCCGGCAATGACGTTACGTTATCAAACTACCATACTAATATAAAAAAATTGGAGATCGAAGTATCGAAGCACAACTAACACGGTCTGTTTTATTTTATTCGCCCAAAAGTTCTGAGTTCTATTTTTGCATCGTAATTGTAATTGATGATGATTGATGATGAAGATGATTTACATTGTTTTTTATTGCTGAGGAACAGCAGACAGGCTGACGGCCCACTTAACAGTAAGCGGTTACCGTCGCCTCTGTAAGTATGCAACGCTAGGAGCACCGCGAACACGCTGCTGTCCCATAAGATCAAGGGTGGTTCCCATTCAGACGGGCTTGGGCCCTACCACGTAGCTAAGGTTGTTTTGTCTTATATGACAGAAAAATTCCACATTAATTGACCTACAATGTGATCTACATTGTTGTATGTACTCTGAACATTGCTATCATTTGGCAATACTATGCTACACTGTTTATGCCAGTAAGCCTACGTATGAACTCGTTAATTAGTACAATAATAGTAATTATAGGTCATTGGGCATGATTATTGCCACGTTCTATTCTTGTTCCATTTTTATTTAATTGGAAAAACACTTGATCTGTTATACATTATTATGCAAAAGCTTTTTATATGCCAAATACATGTCTAACTGCACCTACATCCAACATAAGGCCTAAAATAGGTAAAAGTATTTATTAACTTTTATTTATTTAAATCTTCACTTTCCTAGTGCAGAAATTGCTTGCTTTAATAGAAAAACGTACCGTAGTAGTGTCTTCATTTCTATAATAACATCAATGAAGTTTTTTACTACAAAAATGTTTTATTGTGTACCAAAGGCATATCGTTTTACGGTTTGAAATTGTTTCTCTGTTATATCTTATGTCCCATAGAACTTTGAGTCAATAAAGTAACGCTAATATAGACTACTTATACGACTTGATACAGATAATAGATATAAACTTTTAAACATATTAAAATATTAATTTTTGATATATTATGTATTTCAAAACATAACATTTTAAATATCATAAATATACAGGGTGACTTTGACAAAACCGTGCTAATTTTTTTTACGAATTAAACATCATTTTTAGAACCCATTTTTGCAAAAAAAATTGTATGTCAAATTTTTACCATAAAATATTTCATATATGATCATTAATTCAATCGTACAGAATAGTACTTTGGTGCAACCTTCGTATGTTAACCTGTTATTACCTGTCTCTGTCTCTCCCGCGTAAATGAGTAGTCGCTCGCCCGGTGCAATGCCGCCGTCCTCGGCCTTTTACTAGGTCAGATGGAGAGGTCATTGACACTCTAGCGCCGTATTATGTAAATTGCGACTTCTTTGAATGACTTTGTGATGCTGATTACTCAACATTTCTGTACTATGTGATACAAAACTAAAATACATGTTTTTCATAACTTTTACTAAAGATTCTTCTGTGTGAATTTGGACGGGTTTGTCAAAGTCACCCTGTATATTGCATGTTACTCCATTTAAAATTTTTGCAGAATTTTTTTTATTGCTCTAGGACAGAAGACAGGCTGACGGCCCGCTTAGAATTTAGCAGTTACCGTCACCTATGGGTGTTTGCAACGCCGCCCCAGTGGCATCGCGAACACGCTGCTGTCCCATAAGGGTACAGGAACTTAGGTCATTAATTCCGGAACACAACACAAGGTTATTATGGCTGCATACTTAAAACCAAAGGTGGTCGCCATCCAGACGGGCCTACCACGTAGCTAGGGTGGGTTGTTCTCTCCCATTTTACGACAGGCCGACCCCGGCCACAGAGGTTAGTATTCTTTCTCCGCCCCTGCACGGATAAAAAGGATTTTTCTCGGATTCCCTTTAATGCGTAATGTTTTAAAATTGTATGAAGAGTTTTTGTTTCAAAAAACAATACTTTATAGTAACAGAACAAACTACTCTCTTTGAAATACTAAAACAATCATTATGCATATACGCCGCCTGCGTTTTCTTAAGTTTTAACGTATTCTTATATATGCATTTTGGGACTAGCAAATCAGTGCCTAAACTTTAGCGCTTCAATTAAAAAAATACTACTACAAAGAAAATAACTTTCTTGCTCAAATAAAATTACCAGAAAAAATCACACAGTGCCTTGAAGCGTATTCGTTCTCGATGGAGAGGCGGCACGGAGTTTGACAGACGGCGCATCACTTCGTCTGTTTGATCGTCCCTAATTTACAATTTGCGTCATTTGAAGTTTTGATTATTTTTAAACTGTGTTGATTTATTATCCGTACGGGAACTGATACTGTGGTAAATCGGTTTAAATGAGAAATAGGTTGAATTTCACGCGTAAATAATGAGGATGCGTAGTAACAGCTATAAAAACATACGTTTGTTTGAAATTTTAGTACGAGAGGATAAAATGTTTGTTTTTATTGATACACGATGAAACAAAATTACAGTAAATCATGATTACCAATACAATGTTAAAATAATATGTTATAAAATTGCTCCCATCAAGCATTTGAGCTTAGTTGGAAGGAGATTTTAGCGTCTTATTTCAGGCACAATTTTGGTTGTTATTAGAATCTAGTGGAAAAAATATAAAAATGCAAGTTGTAAAAAGGGCCAAGGGGGTTGGACGAATATTTTCTTAAGGCGATAATATACACATGGCCTCACACTCATTATTTAATCAGTCGGTTATTTAATTAATATACTATATAAACGTTAATACGTATAATTGTATTATAAGTCAATGTTAGACAAGGCATTGAGGTCGTCGGAGCATTAGATTTATTTTTTATGGCTTCCTTTAATCCGTCGAAATGAAGCACGTAAAGAATAATTTGATTTTTGTAATGAGAAGTGGAATGGTAGTTCAATGAAGGCTTCAGTGGAGGTGCTCAGTACAATAATCCGTTGGAGTTGAAGTGGTTAGACGGCAGTCCTTTAAATAAATAAATATACTGGGACAATTTATACAGCTCCATCTAGTCCCAAAATAAGTAGCATAGCACTTGTGTTAAATGTACTAATACACTAAATAAGTAATATACTACAAATATATACTTTTATGAATAAATACATAAAAAGAAACTCATAGACGCGGAACAGGAATCGAACCCATGACCTCCGCAAGCGTATCGAAGTCCGGTTGCCGTTGCGCTATGATAATAATTCAGCCATATCTATTCATTTTAATATTTATTTGTACAAGAATGGAATTGAAGTTGAGGCTTTGTTTAAGCGGCACGTAGCGTAACAGCTTCACTCCAAAGGTATAACACTTATTTTAGTTAAAGAATAACATAACAGTATCGGATATTAGGAAATACTAGTATATTATGCAAATATAGTATACATAATATTTTTATCCGTGCAGGGGCGGAGAAAGAATGCTAACGTCTGTGGCCAGGTCGGCCTGTAGTAAAAGGCGACAAAACAACCCACCCTAGTCACGTGGTAGGGCCTCAAGCCCATCTAGATGGCGACCACCTTTGGTCTTAAGTATGCCGCCATAATAACCTTGTGTTGTGTTCCGGCATTAGTGACCCAAGTTCCTGTACCATTATGGGACAGCATCGTATTCGCGATGCCACTGGCGCATGGCGTTGCAAACAACCAAAGGCGACGGTAACTGTTAAATTCTAAGTAGCCTATCTGCAGTCCTACAACAATAAAAAATATATATCTGTTATTCTTTTATAATTATCTTATTTTTGAGTTTCTCTGTAAGTAAATTTGTAATTGTTAAGAGAAATAGTTATATTAAATCGTAAAACGTAAAAAATAAGTAAATACAATGGATATGTACCTGATGACAGCATTTTCTTGGACAGGCTACCAAATGGTATATGTGGCTCACCGGAGTCAGCGGGGTCGGGATGCTGGAGGTCCTGAGCATAGTCAAGCGGCGTCTCTGCTCGGCAGAGAGCGAGGCCCGCCGGCTCCTATCGAGGTCAATCTTGAATATATCGGCAGAGTCCATGCTCAGGCCGCGGAAGAGAGTCGGCCGGAACATTTTGCTTAATTTACTATTAATTTTGTTAACGAATTATATTTCCTTGAGAATCGCGGTTAGCTGCCACATCAAAATGTTTTAATTGTGAAATGATTGTAAGAAAAAGTTTACTAAACTATTCGATATTAAGATGTAAACTAATAACTGTTAATGAATCTAAAACTATATTAATTACTAATGATTGAAAATCGAATTAATCAAATTAATACGATTCAAAATGACGTTCTTAGACCCTTTTGAATTGATATACAGTAATGAAATATTTTTAATATTTTGCTAAATATAAGAAATACGAGGTAGTGTTGATAGACCACCACAAAAATTATTGACAAAGTTAAATGTTCCTTTGATTAATTTATTTTACGTATTAAGAATTTAGCGTTAATCTAATGAAACTGATCTACGTCTAATATAAATTATTTTTCTTTTTTTTTATTAAATGTTATTCGATATTGTGTTAAATAAGCAACAAAAAGCATTTTATCGCATGCAATTTTTACAAAATTTTTGAAATAGCCAATTAGTTTCCGAAGTAAACTCAATTTCACCTTTTCCTTTCCATTATACCTATAATTACTTAAACGTAATTAAAAATTTAAACATCACTGTCACTTAGTTTTGGCGGGAAAGTGGGCACTAAAACTTTTTGTTGTTCGCGTTCGGAACGCGTGTACGACCGTTTAGGCCACCAAGTGCCAGCGACCGCGGTAATACTGTAAGAGGCGTGGACTGAAGTATTTCAGGGAGACAAGTCTACGCGGGCGTTGATCGTTCGCCAAAAGCATTGCACAATTATCTATCTGACATTTAAAATGGGATCAGACGATACGTAGATAATAGTGTAGGAGCCCATTTGCAATAAAAAAATTGTGGTCTAACAGTAAAGTGGTAGTCCTTGGGTCTAAAGGTTTGGCAGTTAATTAAAAAGCTATGGGTGCAATAATAATTTGCACTATGCTAAAAAGTCCTTAAGTAGTTTCTCGCTAGTCTATACTTATGCTATGTACTTTTTTTTACTAGAGTTCAGCAGACAGGTAGACGGCCCACCCTGGCAGGTGGCCACCAGAGGCAATACCAACGCACTGCCGGCGCGTTGGTATTGCCTCTGTATTTAAGTAATTTAATACTTAAGTAATTGATGTAATATCACCGAAAAAAGTATAACGAGGTAACTTACTGTTAGACTCTATAAATTAAGCTAGTCAATTCGGCAAATGTTGTTCTGCCAAAAAAAAATTTTTCAACATAAGTAGCCTATGTCCTTCTCCAAGGTCTAATTTATATTTATACCGAAACTCATTAAAATTGATTCAGTGGTTTAGGCGTGAAAACGTAACAGACAGAGAAAGCTACTTTCACATTTATAAAATAAGTGTGTGTTAATTTTTAAACAAATAAACAAATGTCAATGTCATCAATGACAGACGACGCGAAACAACTAATAACAGCGAGATATATATCGTAATAAATATTAATAGATATTTTTGATCTTGACTGAAACTTGGTGATAACAACTACTTAAAGGTGCGTATACTCTGTTTCCCACAACATCAACAATGATCAAATACAACCACAATAAAAAAGTAGTAAAACGTAAAAAAAATCAAAAAAATTAAATATTCAAATAATTTTATGTCAATATAGGTTTTTGATTTATAATCAACTACTTTGCTTTATAAATACGAACCATAAATTAATTAACCCTCAAAAAGATTTATTTTACGGTATATTAAATAGCATCTACCCTCGGTACTATTTGTGTGTTTGTTGACATCCATTTGTTGAAACAAGTCGGAAATATATATGTTTTTTCTTTCCATAACAACATCTGTATGTATATTTTAATAAATGGCTAGTGCTTTTGTAAAAGTAACATTTTCTATTTCAATATTAAACAGCTTTAAGCGCTGTTTTTACAAACTTTTGAACTAATTTAAAAATGTGAATGCTAATCAAACTGTTAAAATGATTTATGAGTTCATGCCATGAAGCTTGTTTCTAAACTTTTCTTCGGAAACCTTTTTAGTCTCTTTGCTCTATTCTCAATATGAACCACAGAAAAACGGAAGCTCTGGCGAAAAGTTTTTCTTTGCATATATTTAGGGTTGGATAACTTAATTCCCGATTCCAATCGAAAACGTGCGCTTCGTTAGTGTGTTCGTACACATATGCATCATTTACAATAGCTAACCAGTACTTTTTGGGTCTACGCTTCCTTCGGCAGAGCGGGCAAGAATTGGTTGCATTAAGCCATATCAGTGAAGGAACTCGCCTGGGATCTGTGTTCCATGCGTCTGGTGACATCGATTGCGACGTCAAGGCACGCATTGCTGCCGCGTGGGCCAAATGGCGTGAGGTAACTGGTGTCATTTGTGACCCCAAGATGCCGGTAAAGTTGAAGGGACAGGTCTATAAGACCATCATTAGGCCTGTCCTTTTATACGGCTGTGAAGCGTGGCCGGTGTTAGAGCGATACAAGCAAGAGTTGCGTGTCACGGAGATGAATATGCTGCGGTGGGTGTGTGGAGTGACGCGGAAGGACCGCGTTAGGAACTCCCGCATTCGCGGCAGTCTTCATGTCCGTGACATTGCGGATAAATTACAAGAGTGTCGGCTCCGTTGGTACGGCCACGTTTTACGGCAACCGGATGCTTACGTGCGTAACAAATGTCTGGCCATGCCGCCTCCGCCGGGCCCTGGCAGGAGGGGGTAGACCCAAAAAGTGCTGGCTTGACGTCGTAAAGGGTGATATGCGTGCCAATGGGCTCACTACCAGGGATGCTGAAGACCGTGCGAAGTGTAGAAGAAAAAGTCGGAAAGCGGACCCCGGGCGCCGAAGCGAGAGTTTGGGCTGCAACCGGGATACAACGCAAAGATGATGATGATGAGTGAAGGAACTCGCCTGTACTTAATCTAATAGCACGGATATGAAGTCAATTTTGAAAGCAGATTAGAAGAAGCAGTACTTATTAAATTTAAATTAATATAATTTCAAAGACCTAATGAGATTTTTTTTATTACTGAGGAACAGTAGAGTAGCTGGTAGCCCACTTAAATATAGTTACCGTCGCCTATGGATGTTTGCAACATTAGGGACACCGCAAATATGCTGCTGTCCCATAGAGGAACAGGAACCTGGATCATTAATGCTGAAATACAATGTTATTATGGCGGCATACTTGTAAACCAAGGGTGATCGCCATACAGGCTCGGGGCCCTACCACTTAGCTAGGGTTGTTTTGTCGCCTTTTACGACAGGGCGACCCCAGCCGCAGGGTAACCTCTGCGGCTAGTATTCTTACGCTGCCCCTGCATGGAGAAAAAAAAATCTTAATTAAATATCAGTATTAAATATTTAAACGTTGACTGTGTTATCTGGGCTAAAATAAATATAAGCCGTATAGGTGGCCGTAGAAGGCATCAAAAAAATTATTTATTTTACAAGTTGTAAGATACTAAAATTCTTTTCATCTCATTCATTCATCTCAGTAACACACGATTCCTGCTTGTGCCGCTTTAGCTCCTGCCACGTTTCACCGTATAGAAGGAAACCTAATCAAGAATAGTTTATTTAACGGGACTAACACCTCACGCCGTTTGGTTCACGCAAACTATACGTAAGGAACTCTGTAGAGTTACAGAACTAAATCTGTTCCATCTAATTTTATGTTCTTTGCTTTGCTCGGCTCAAGAAGTGTCATGATGATCAGGAAGCTGATGTCTCGTCTTGTATTTTCACATAATCTGAACCGTGGTCCTACGTTAAAGCTAGATAAAATATGGCAGTATTATTCCTAAGAGTATTTTTAATTTAAATTTACAATATTAAAAAAATATATTAACGGGCAATTTACATTGCGCAATTTACTTCCAAAATAATCAGCGGAGTACTTGTGTTATGGATTATAGGCAACTGATATATTGTATGGTTTCTTTTGCATTGTATTGCATTGTACTGTTTTGTTGTCATTCAACAAACTTAATAAATAAATTGTAGGTACTTTACTAAAGTTAAGATGCGAATGAATAATATATATTTAGAATTGTAATTACTTTAAGATGTGAATGTGACATTCAAGACAAACCCTCTCGGGTTTATTGGGCGTAGTTGAATATTTTGTAAAATTATTCTTTTTAATAAATAAATTAAAAAAAATTGTAAATAAATACATATAATATGTAAACCTCTAGGGTCCAACCTATGACTCTCGCAAGCATGCCAACGTGCGAAATGGGTTGCGGTATTGTCGTCGTCGTCGTATTTTAATTAAAATCACTTAGGTTTAAATTAAATTATTATTGCCTTGCTGACACTGCCGACTTCGTCCGCGTTGCTTGTTATATTAACAAAGTTTTCGTCATGAGGCAGAGGTAGAAGAAACTTCCCTCTCCTACGCATGCGCGCTACAACGCTTGCCCTACTTCTCCGTGACAAAAAAACACACATCACTGAACACGTCGAGCTTATAAAAATTGTTGTTTCTTAAAACTTTATTAACTTTGTATTAAATGAAGATATGTTAATACTTTTTTAGATAAGGGCTAAGTGAGCTAAGGCTAGTAAATAAAACTTAGAAAATTTAATTGAAATCTGTCTAATAGTTTTGCCGTGATGGGCGCACAACTGCAGACCTCTATCATTTTATTTTTATCGGGCAACAATGATTCATTATATTAATTCCAAAGTAAATACAGCGTTAATAAAATTAAAAGAAAATAATACTCTGACGTAACACAACACTTGACGACTTCTCTGGTACAGCGACACTTCTGTACGCTTGTGAAGATACGGGTTCGATTCCCGTCTCGCGTTTGAGTTTTTATATATAATATATATATATATATATATATATATATATATATATATATATATATATATATATATATATATATATATATATAATGTTCTTTCAAATATTAACGACGTGAATTTAAACAATGTGTTGCTCTGTAAACAAAGAAACGACATTTAACGTTTATTATTCAGTATTTCTTTCTATAATTATTTAACTTTAACATACAAAGACCACCCTTTTTATTTTCTTTTTCTATCCATCTGTGCATGACAGCTTTGCTTTACCGACGTAACAGATTACATTGCTTCTACTGCCATCTACCGACACAGCCGAACACCATATTGATTTACCGACGCAACGAGTCGCGGCAAAACTCAAATTAAAGAAATGTTTAACTATTTCTTTATATCTCCCCTACAAAGGGAAGAAAATTTCCATGGAAATTTTCAAAAATATTCACATAAACCACTCTTCATCTTCTTTATATTCCGTAGAGACCGGTATTAATTTTGTGATGTGAAAAAGGTTTGATTCCATCTTTCTATGACCCGTATCTACACTGTATATTGAATTTGAAATTTTATCTACAATCTTATATGGCCCTATTTTTAGCTCGTCTAGTTTCTTCCTGTTTAACTTATTGCCATTTTCCACATATATCATGTCTCTTATATGAAATTCATTGTATTTCCGATTCTTGTCAAATAGTGTCTTGTTGTAATCATGTGATTTTGTTGTATTTCGAAGGGCAATTTCCCTGTCTCTGATCCAGTCACTATGGGACTTCTCCTGCTTTAACTCTGTTGGTAAAATCGTGACATCTGTACCATATAATAGATAACTAGGTGAAAAGCCAGTAACCGAATGACAAGTTTCATTATATTTTTTAACACATTCATGTGCTATGGTAGTCCATGACTTTTTATTGTTCTCTTCATTTATTTTACATCTCATTTTATTAATCAGTGTCTGATTTAACCTTTCGTTGAGACCATTTGAAAATGGAGCATTAACTGCTGTAAACACCATATTTACTTGTTTGTCTTTTAAGAATGTCTTAAATTCTTTCGAATTTATACCTGGGTATTGGTCAGTTAATAGCAAACCAATGTCCTCAATGTCTGTTATAGTCTTGACTAGTTTTATAAAATCGTTTGCACTCTGGGTTTTTGATGTTGAGATGAATGCATATCGAGTGAAATGATCTACTAAGAGATGCAGATATTTCTTTGTAGATCTTGAACCTCCGAAACCTCCAATTGTGTCTTTATACATTATTTCAAACGGTTTTGTTGCCGGACCTAAATGTGACATATATCCAAATTTGTCCTGTCCTCTTGATTTATTTTTAATACATATTTCACAACTCCTACAAACTTTTCTTATATTTTTTGCTAAATTTTTGGTTGTAAAGAGTGGGCTCACTGTTTTCTGCATCTGTCCAATTCCGATGTGACATAAGTTTTTATGTACTGATTTCAAAAGTTTGACACTAAATTCTTCTGATATAATAATTTTTTCTTTTTCTTTAACTTTCTTGAAATAAATTTTGTCTTTTTCGATTAACTTGTTTTTATTTTTTCGAATTTCTTCGTTTTTACATTGATCTGTTAGAATATCTTCAATCTTCATAAAGTTCACAACTTTGAGTTGTTCATCTGTGTTTTCTGTCGCTTCTAATACAGGATTTCTACTAAGGCAGTCTGCTTCTAAATTATTTTTCCCAGGTGCATATTTTATTTTAAATTCATATTGCGATAGATAATATGTTAAGTCGCCGAGTTCGTCGTCAGTTCTTGATTTCAAATTCATGTTTTCTAGAGGTTTGTGATCTGAATAAACTGTGAATGATTTTCCTATTAACCAGTATTGCCAGTACTTGACCGCTTCTTTAATAGCTAAGCATTCTAAATATATTGCTTTTTTCTTCTTTTGTGCCTCATTAAGTTTTCTTGAAAAGTATGCTACTGGTTTTTCTTTTCCATCAGGCTGCACTTGTTTTAATATTGCTCCAACACCCAACAAGGAAGCATCAGTGTAAATATTTATAGGTAAATCTGGGTCGAAAATCTCCAGTACCGGTTGAGAACATAACAAATCTTTTATCAAGTTAAATGCTTTTTGACACTCTTCTGACCAAATGAACTTTTGATTTTTCCGCAATAAATTATGCAGTGGGTCTAGTATTATTGCACTATTAGGGATGTACTCATGGTAAAAATTTATTTTACCTAAGAATTGTCTTATATTCTTTTGAGTTCTAGGCACAGGGAAATTCTTTATTGAAATTAAGTTGTCCTTTACTGGTTTAACTGCATTGTTCTGTATGATATGACCTAGATACTTTACTGAGTCTGAGGCAAATGTGCATTTCGTAAATTTTAATCGAAAACCTTCATTCTTAATTGCTTCCAGTAGCTGTGTGAGATGATTAATATGCTCAGCAAATGTCTTCGAAAATATAAGGATGTCATCTATATAGTTGACAGCGAAATCTGTAAGCTTGTATTTCCTGAGTATATTACTTAAAATTCTCTGAAAAATCGCAGGAGAAGTCTTGAGTCCAAAAGGTAGGCAAGTCCACTGGAAATGTCCTTCCTGTGTTACAAATCCTGTCTTTTTCCTGTCTTCTATTCGCAAAGGTATCGACCAAAATGCTGAGTTTATGTCTAGTGTTGAAAAGAAGTTACAATTTCTTGTCTTCATCATTAAATCTTCTATTAACGGAAACGGTTGGGCTTGAGGTATTATTATTTTATTTAAATCCCTGAAGTCAATGCATAATCTTGATTTTCTGTTGTCTTCTTTTTTTAATGCTAAAGTAACTGGTGCAGCAAATGGACTATATGATTCCTCTATTAATCCATTATCCAATAACTTTGCAATTTGCTCTTGTATCTCTTTCTTGTCTTCTAAAGTACATCTATAGGGTCGCTTGCTGCAATATTTGTCTGTTAGTAGTTCTATTCTTGCTTCATATCCATTGACAGTGCCTACATCGTATTTATTTTTCGCAAAAATTGATTGATATGTTGTTACTAAATTATTTATTTCAGATTTTTGACTTTCATCTAAATGGTTTATCTTTATTTCAAAGTCGTTTTCTCTTACATGTTCATTGAAATTAATTGTATAGTTACTTGAAATTTTTATATTTTCCACGCTTTCGTTTTCTATTATAGAGTCCATCTTATTTTCTGTAGTAGTCCCTTCCATTCTGTTTGTGTTTTTATACTTCATATGTGGTTTCTGAGTTATTTTCAAGTCTTCATTTTGTATCAATCTGAAGGTTTGTATTAAGTCAAGTCCAATTAAAAATTCATATTTGAAGTTTTGTTCATCAATGATATACACATCCACATTTTCCTCCAAATCTAGAATTTTTATCTTCAAATTTGTCAAACCGCTTGTCTTTTTAACACCATTAATTGTTACTAGGTCAGCTTCATTTAATTTGTTTCCTTTTCCTTTTATTTTCAATAGTTTAGAATTAATCAAGGAAACATTTGATCCTGAATCATAAACTCCATTGATCTCTAATATATCATTTAATAGTAGTTTGACATTTATTAATGGTGTTACTGCTCGTTTTTTTTTGATTGGTTTCATTTAACTCTGTCTCAATCACAGAGTTGTTCACATGTTTAATGAAACTATTCTTTGTTTTATCCTCTTCTTTCCTTTTAAACCAGCATGTAGCTTCCGAGTGATAACGGCTGCCTTTATTTAATTTTTCACAGATTTTACATGGAAATTTTTCTTCAGTTTTATTATATGTCTTCATTACATTACTATCTCCATATTTTCTTTTAGGCAATACATTTTTTTTATTTACCATATGTTCATATTTGCTTACTTCGTTAAACAAATCTACTGTGTCTCTTAATGCTTCACGATCGATTCTATTCAAAATAAATTCTGGTAAGCCAGCTGCAATGAGATCTACCAACGTACCTGCGTCAATAGATCTTCTCATATCCAACAGCAGTTTTTCTTTTCGTATGGCATAGTCCAATAGCGATCCATCCTTGTATTTAAACCACAGTGCATATGTCACCGGGCTCCATCCTTTATTTGCAAACGACTCACAAAATTTGTCTCTCCATGTTGACCATTCCGAGTTTAAAGTCAGTTTTATAATCATAGAACTGTACCAATCTGCACAACTTTTGTCCATAAACAACCGTAGAATTTCAATTTTTTTCTCATCTGTTGTAACATCGAAGCGTGTACACTCTTTTTCAAAAATATCAATCCATTGTTTTGCATTTGAGTTCTTACTTGTAAACTTTTCAATAACAAATTTCTCTGCAATATTTTTTAAGTTCTGTTGTTTTGTTTCTTGAGAATTTCCCAATAATTTTTCAAATAATTTTTCAAATGAATCGGTTTCTTTTGTAACAGATTGTTTGGTATTCACTTCTTCCAAATACTGGTCCCCAAATTGCAAATTCTCATCGTCATCAATGTAGATTTTTTTTAGATTTTCTGTCAATGTAATCCAGACTCTTCGAACTTGATATCTTTTTACTAAACTGTTTTTCACTTTAGTATAGGCTGCTGTTTTCATTATCTCCTTGTGATAACTAGCGGATTGTAGTGTTTCCGGTATAGCATACACCATATCATCGCTGGTTGTTATTGAGGTTATCGCCAGTATATTAGATTTTCCATCACTTCCCGGCAACACCGTAAATTCAAAACGCAGCTTTTCCATTTTTAAATAACGTCAATAAACAAAAATGTCGTTTTATAATGTTCTTTCAAATATTAACGACGTGAATTTAAACAATGTGTTGCTCTGTAAACAAAGAAACGACATTTAACGTTTATTATTCAGTATTTCTTTCTATAATTATTTAACTCTAACATACATAGACCACCCTTTTTATTTTCTTTTTCTATCCATCTGTGCATGACAGCTTTGCTTTACCGACTGCTGCCATAACTTTACTGCCATCTACCGACACAGCCGAACACCATATTGATTTACCGACGCAACGAGTCGCGGCAAAACTCAAATTAAAGAAATGTTTAACTATTTCTTTATATATATTTATTTACAAAATAAAAGTATATATCGATGACTGAAAGCGGAAATTTCTTATCTCAAAATATCCAATTGGACACCACAGAAACAAATTATTTCCAAAATTCATAACACGTTAATTAGTAAAGATAGATAGAAATTATTATCATCAATTATTGTATATCCACCAAATTAGGTGGAATTGATGAATTTTATAAACTCATCGTAAAATGGTTACATCAAAAAATTATTGTTCAAAAATTCATCTTTATCTACACATATGAATTTTTGATAATTTTTCGGCTCTGATGTCCAATTTGAGATTTCGAGATACATTTTCACTATCTGTCGTCGATGTATATATTAGTTGTCTTGTATCCATAACTTAAGTGCTATGCTACTTACTTTGGGACTAGATGAATTATCCCAGTATATTTATTTATTTATAAAATAACGTGTAATTTTTGTAATACCTATTTCACTTGGGTTGCAAATTGTAATGCATATAAATACAAAAACGTTTATCATTTATGTTAATTAAAAAAGTTATCACATACATCTTTGGCCTCCAAACTAAGTTTTTTTATGCCCACTTTGAATTTAGCAGTTACCGTCACACGCTGTTGTCCCATAAGGGTACAGGAACTTGGGTCACTAATGCTGAAACACAACACAAAGTGATTATGGCGGCATACTTAATACGAAAGGTGGTCGCCATCGTCTGGATGGGCTTGGGGCCCTACCACGTAGCTAGGGTAGGTTGTTTTGTCGCCTTTTACGACAGGCCAACCATGGCCGCAGAGGTCAGTATTCTTTATCCACCCCTGCACGGATAAGGTCAATTTATCTTGGGGACCTCCTCAGTATTTTATTTGTACTGTTTAACCTGGATGTCAAATTTCCGGATAGCAATGTGATAGATAACAATAATAACAATCCCATCCCAAACACATTATTTCATTAAACCGTAATGGCATCCACTGAATATATATATGTTACACCTGTTCAAAACTCACCCTTTCAATATTAGGTCTTCGCCTTCTGAAAAATGCACTAATTCCACACATATACATGTTTAAGAGTTGTACACATGTCAAAAATTATTTTAATTTTGGAGGTATTCAACAAATTTAAAGACCGATGTCATTGTAACCAACAAACCAACTAGATTCGTTTATTCTTTATTCGAGATGTAAAAGAATTGCTTCATATACAGGTGGCTCCAGATTTTTTACTGCCATAGAACAACAGACAGTTATCGTCGCCTATGGATGTTTGCAACGCCAGGAACATCGCCACTAGGAAAGCCTCATTTTATTCGTTCCACATATTTACTGTACACAAAGAAACAGTATTCTCCGTGGGAAGGCGAAGTAAGAATACTAACCTGAGCGGACCCAAGCCTGTCTGGATGGCAACCAACCTTGGTCTATAAGTATGCCGCCGTGGTAACCTTGTGTTGTATCCCTATGGAACATGTTTGAGGTGCTCCTTGCATCCTGTTTGCCTATTGTCGGTGCCTCAGCAAAATAAAACTATCTGCAGTATTGTAGAGGCTCCAGATTGTGCTGTTAAATGCGCAGCCTATGGCGAGCAGTACAATGATAAAACTTGAAGGATGGTATGATTTTAAACAATTCTTCAGAACACCCTCCTGTACAGATAGTAGAAAACGCAAAGAGACGTAAAATATATCCGAAGACCAAACGTATCAAGACAATTGATTTATAAGACTTATTAGGGTTTTGCTCTCAATTAGTTCTGAAAATTATGTGATCTAATTATGAGGCGGATACGTAAGAAACATGGATCGTATAATTCACTAAGAATCCTTGCATGCACATCGTGTTGATCTCTCGGACATCTCGTAAATTATCTATTCGAAGCAATATAATAACAGCCCATAACGTCTCAAATTACTTAGTTATTAAGTACCAAATTAATTTTAAGCTTCCACGAACTATTATGGACTTAGCAACTGATATAAATGAATAAATAATCTGCCTCTTCTTAGAGGAACCGATATAAAAGCTTCGTGTCAATTAATCACGTGTGAATTATGCTATTATATGCACTTAAAATGAAAAGAGCTGCTTAAACAGTGCATTTTATCGTGCGAATCCAACTCGTGGCCTCTATATTGGTATCTGGGTATGATACCACTAGGCTTCCATGAAATCATAAACTTTCCGAAAAAACAGAGTGACAAAATCCCTATCACTACTTCCACTCTTTAACATAACTACAACTTTACCTAGACTATAAATATGTAGATAATTTTACTAAGTGGTTTGTCACTTGATATAATTATAATGAAATACAACAACATCCTGTACATCGGCATAGTCAGCTAAAACCGCCTCAATCCCGAGGGAACCGACTGTCATTAATTGTTTACAATATGTGTTGCGTCTATGCCACTTAAGCCAAGTACTCGTTGATACATTCATACATTGGCAGACCATTCGATAGAATTATTTGACAAAGTTTAGTCAAAGGCAATAATCTAGATCTTCACCTATCTATTTTAAATAGGTAAGTATAAAACCAACTAGTGTGTCTGTTAATCGTTAGGTGATTTTGATCATGTGATTCATACCAGAAATGAGATCCCACCGTTTACCTAAGGACTCGTATAGTAAAAGAAACTGACTGTTCAGTTTTTTTTTTTTTCCTTACTCCTTTAGATTCAGACGATATTCAACTTTGTAAAACCTTTGTCACATACTTTTTACCTATATACATAGTATCATATTTGAAAACTAATATAGAGGCCACAGGTTTAAATCCCACAATGGCATATATCACTTACAAAGTTATCTTCTAGTAAAAAAACATCATTATGAAACCTGCGTATCAAGATAATGTACGTATACCGGTAAGTGTAACTCGCAAATCCACTTCAATCAAACATGGCGAATGTCCGTTACCCCATATGTGTATGGGGAGGCTCAAGCCTTGCAGACAATTTGTCTATTTCATCTATTTTTATGTGACTCAGGAAATTAGCAACGCAAATTCGCGCTAAGAATTATATTAGTGATAATATAATATCAGAAGAATTTCCTAGGATAAGCGCAGTCAGCATAAAATTGTTTTAAAAGTAGTTGCTGAAACTATTAAAATTAATATTAAATATAAATAATAAAATATATTATGCTTTGCTGACAAGATAGTTACTGATTGATTAGTCAATAACTACTTAGTCAGCTTTGCTGTTTTGAGATTTAAGTATTATATTTATGATATTATAATAATGTATTCATTATTTAATTAAATATTAAATGTGCTACTTTTCATACAAGTAGACCGAACATTGTTATATTTATTCAAAAAAACAGTGGCTGCGCATGAATCCACTTTCTAAAGTAGCAAACCCGCAGATCGCACAAGACATTTTTTAAATTTATTATTTTATTTTCATTTTGATTAAATAGTTTTTGGTCTCTAACAACAAACAAATGGGAACAAATGTCTGGCCATGCCACCACCGCCGGATCCCGGCAGGAGGGGTAGACCCAATAAGTGCTGGCTTGACGTCGTTGGGGTTGACATGCGTGCCAATGGACTGACCACCAGAAATGCTGAAGATCGTGCGAAGTGGAGAAGAAAAAGTCGGAAAGCGGACCCCGGGCGTCGAAGCGAGAGTTTGGGCTACAACCGGTATTCAACGCTAAGATGATTATGATGAGTTTTTGGTCTCTAAATTAATAATTTTTGCTCTGTATTCTTTACATGGGCCATGAGTATTGGAAATTATTATTCTATGTTAGAAAAATTCCAAAATAAAACTAAAGACGACGCTATTCCTTCTTGCCCGAGATTTGACGCAATCAATTTATACTCGAAAATTCCTCATTTTTAACGAATCCATCAGTGAATCATTGTATACAATTGTTTCATCGAATCTTTGTAAACAATTTAATAAAAGACCCTGTTCAAATATCAAAGTGTAATAATATACAAGAGAAGTGTATTTCAATTGTGTACCAAATGAAAAACCCACAACACACCTTAACTCAATTATTAATAATATCCAGTTGGTCTATAATTATTTTAGATCAACTGAATTCTTTAAAATAATTTTTCCAGTATCACACGATATTAATTTCTCTGAATCCGAATAACGTTTATTTCATAATACCCTATATGAATTCATCAGATTTGTTGTTCCACTAAATTAATCCTCAAGGCCTGGAAATTTCAGTAACAAAAGAGTTCAGTAAATAAGAGCTAAAACTGTATAATGTAGATTAAATTAGTATTAGCTGTAATTCTGGCAATAAAAAAACTTGATAGTTTACTGCAGAATGCGCCGGCGCATGTAATATTGACTTGTAACGTATTAAGACGTATTGCCCGATGAGTCCCACAAATCAGGCCCCTCCCACACCGGAGAGCTATAAACCGTGAGTCAGATTAAATCAAAACTAATAACATACTGTTTATTTTACCACGTAAATTTGTTTAATGGAGAAATTATACGAGCTATCTGGTTGTTTGCTACAACTTAGACTCTATAGTACTAGATATGAAATCAAGGACTGGTACGTAATTTTCAACATTCAATGTACCTTATAAAAAGGACAGATTTAAAAAAGATTTTAATTCAAACACTTCCATTAATTCATTTAAAATTTAAATCATAACCCTTTACGATTTTTCATGACGCGTCAATAAAAATAAATAATATATTTTTTCTTCGTGCGATGGCGTAGCAATACTCGGGCCAGGGGTAGCCTGTAGTAAAAGGCAGCAAAAAATCCTACTGAATGGCAACCACCACTGTTCTCTTAATGTAAAGCGATATCGCTAACCATGTGTTGTGTTCCGGCATAAGTGACCCGGGTTTCAATAGCCTGCTGACGGCAGCATGTTAGCTGTATAGCTGTGCCCCTAGCGTCACAAACATCCATAGGTGACGGTAACTATATAAGTGGACCGTCAGAATAAAAAATAACCTTCAAAAGTAACATGTTACTTAGTTACACGAAAGCACTGAGATGTAGAAGCACAGATTTAAAAAGAAACTAATTACAAAATATAAATGTCATAAAGCAAATTACTTCATTAAAATATAAATATCCAGATGACCGAGCTTTGCTCGGTATTTTTTTTTTTTTTTTATAAATTGTGTTTTTTGGAAATTAACAATTGATTTTCTTAGTCGAACCTCAAAGCAAACACTCATTGACTTCGTGTTACTTAACAACGCCATCTGCTGGAATAGCTTTAGTGTTGTTGTATCGTTAAAGCAATTTTAAAAAAATAGTATTATTATTCGACGATAGATGTCAGGAAGAGTCATTTTTCAGTTTAAATTGGGACTACTCAAACGCCACCTTTTTGTTTAAATTGATAAAAAAAATTATTCCTAGCTAGATCGATTTATCGCCCCCGAAACCCCCCGTATACTAAATTTCATGAAAATTGTTGGAGCCGATTCCGAGATTCCAATTATATATGTATATATATACAAGAATTGCTCGTTTATAGATATAGGATACGGTATTATTAAAATGACGAAAATTGTAGATAAATTAAATCCAAAATTAAATCAAACAATCTTGATGTCACATGAAAAGACAGTCTTTAGTTCTTATTGTCACAGGACTTCTACGCAATATTTAGTGTTCATTAGGGCACTCCGGTTTTTGAGCAAATAAACTACTCGTACATACACATGCCTACTAACTAACCCTAGTTCAGTTGCTGTGTAAAATTTTAACCTAGTGTAGAGAATTGTGCTGTAAAAAGTTCCTGTACCCTTATGGGACTGCAGCGTGTTCGCGATGCCACTGGCGTTGAATACACCCATAGGCGACGGTAACTGCTAAATTCTATTTGGGTCGTCAGCCTGTTTTACAGCAATAAAAAAAAAGAACGATACGGGTCACGAACCGAAAGTGCACCATACAATAAATGAGAGGGATAGCTCGAGAGCAGTAGACTGTGAGAGAGGAGGGAGATGACAAGCGTTAGGCTAGAGATATGCGTTGTCTTGCAGAGGACAAAGAAATTCACACTAAACTTGATTCCACCCTCGGTTCGGTTCAGGGCCCCTTGCATAGGGACTGTCGCACGGCACCAGGTAATTGTCACAAACTAGACACTGAACACCCAATGTTTATGGCACGGCCAATGAAAGTAAATTTGGAGTAACCTATGCCATTTGCGCACGGCGAAGAGATGGTATTCAGTGAGGTCGAACGTCGACCGTCCCACGCGTTTTGAGGATCTCGCGATACTACTATTCACCATTCACCTCACCTAAAGTGAGGGTAGATAACAATAATCAAGAGGCGATATTTCAACTACCCGCTATGCAAGTTTCGAACAATGACTGTTTTGTTTCTGCAATGTCGATATAATTCCGATTTAGTCAATTTAAAAAACAATAATTATATTTATTGTTATAAAATTTATATTTTATTCAAAGTTTGGCCTAAAATGTAATGATGTAATGAAAACCTTCTGTAAAAATTTCGTAAAATTTTCTAGACTTGTTACACTATTTCACTTGGTAAAACATTTACTAATATAATTGACTTATTATAATTACCTATTACAGGTTACTTGCGTTTCATGAACTCGTCGTAGTCGTAGAATAGTGACGGATCTGACATATATTAAACTTTACAGGACAGCCATTTTAAAAATACACAAGCGTCATTTTACTATGAGAATCTATCATATCCGTCAGTTTACCGATTGCTTAATTTGAAATCTAAAATACATGTAATTTTTTTTTTAATGTAGCAATAATATTTAGACAATGTAGTATCCAAATATGGTAAAAAGTGAATTTTGGATTTTTTCAAATCCGACGTTATTCTACGATCACGACGAACTGTTCGTTCGTAGTACACGAATCGATATAACTCACGCCTACACTCATCCAATAAATGAGTACAAACAAGTGATATTGTGCGTCCATGAAACTGAGCGTGGAACGTCCAATAAGCGTGTCGCGGAATCGTCTGCATCAATTTAATGGCAAATACCTGAGATTGCTGGGAAAATTTTAGGGACAGAACATTGATTTGAGGATTCATATTTGAATTAGTTATAAATTAGTTATTTGATATCTTCTTCTCCCTGGCCTTATCCTAAACCATATGGATCCGGCACAACATGTTTTTTCCTTGCCCTCTCTTCTATTAGACCTTAACTGAATATTCACACCTTTTTCCATGTCATCTTTTACACAATCCATCCATCTTTTTGGACTACCTCTCCTCTTGTATCCATCCACTCTCATTTGTAGCATTCTGTTTGTTACATGACGCTCCTCTCTTCATAGTATATGGCCATACCAGGATAACCTATTACTTTTCAGCTTCTCAATCACTGGTGCTACTTTCAAACTTGCCCTAATATGCTCAAGTGTAATTTTATCCATTTTTGTAATTCCACTCATCCATCCCAATATTCGCATATCTGCTGCATACAAAATAACCATTCATCCTTTTTCTTTGGGTCCCAGCATTTGAATCCATACAATATGACAAGTCTTAATACGGTTTTATTAATTTTACCTTTAAATCTAAACTTCGCCACTTGTGGATCGCATCGGAGACCTGTCGCCATTTCATGCATCCTGCATTCACTCTGATTTTCACATCTGGCCTTGAACCGAACCGGGTAGGGGTGGAATCAAGGTTGGTGCGAATTTCTTTGCCCACACCAGGTAACGCATATCTCTAGCCTAACGCTCGTCATCCCCCTTCTCTCTCATACAGACCACTGCTCTCGAGCTATCCCTCTCATCTATTGTAACGGGGAAAATATAGTGTTGATTAATTTAGAATCGCCTACTAACAATTCTAACTTACTGTTAAGAATTTTATTAAATAACTAACCCACTAATAACTTATGGATAAAAAAAAATGTCTGAAATAAATGATTATTATTATTATTGTATGGTGCACTCTCGATCCGTGACCTTTATCGTTCAAAATTTTTTTTGCTGTATGACAGGCTGACTGCCCACTTAGAATTGAGCAGTTGCAATGCCAGACGCTGCTGTCCCATTAGGGTACAGGAACCTGGGTACAGTAACCCATGTATCAATACCTTAAACGGACGGCAGCATGTTAGCATTACCCCTATCACTACAAACATCAATAGGCGACGATAACTGCTTAACATTAAGTGGGTCGTCATCTAATCTGCTGCTCCTCAGCAATAAAATAAAAATAATTTTTTTTTTTAAATATATTAACCATATAACAGCGGTTAGACGTCGATTTCGAGCTTTACCCTTTTCCAATAATATATAAAAGACCTCGCCATTTCTGCCTGAACTCAAATGTAACGTGTAATACAGAATTTAAAATTTAATTCAAATTCGAAATTATTTTGCAAACCGCCCGTCTGGATGGTGACCGCCTTTGGTCAAAGTATGCCGCCATAATAACCTTGTGTTGTGTTCCGGCATTAATGACCCAAATTCCTGTACTCTTATGGGACAACAGAGTGTTCGCGATGCCACTGGCGTTACAAACACCCATAGACTACGGTATCTGCTAAATTCTAAGCGGGCCGTCAGCCTGTCTGCTATCCTACAGCAATAAAAAAAATCAAAATATAATTTAAATCCGCTATAACTCATTGAAAACATCCGGCGACTCTTAACTGTTTCATGAAATACTTGGGTATAGACAAAAACCATACTTACATGATACGTCTACCCAAGCCAAAGTTATGCATCCGCTCGTATAAAAACGTCTGCCTACAATCGACCATACGTAAAAAACAGAGAACATAGAGCTCTATGTGTTTTTAAACAGCAGCTCATAAAGTAATTTATTAAAAAACAACTTTGATGTATTTACGACAAAAACATAGATCTCATTGTGAAATATTATGTCGGCGCGGTATTTTATGACGCCCTGTGGTTTTCGCTGGATATATGAGATTTTTTTAACGTTGCTCGTAGCTTTACCTTGAAACACATGGCAGAGGTAAATTTTCATATCAAGGTCATTATACCTAGTCAGGTCATAAATTCTGTCACATGTTTAATGTAAAATAATTGTAACAAGTTTATTCATTATGTAACGATTCTTATACCAAAATGAACTTAACAAAACATAGATTCTTATGACATTAAAGTTTATTCAAAATGACCTCCGTGATTTTGAATACAGGCCTTCAATCTGCGCGGCCAGTCGTCTATCGCAGCACGAACGAGGTCCATGTCAATATCGGCGGCTGCCTTAATCAAGGATATCTTGAGTGACTCCAAATTGGGATGAGGCTTTGAGCACGCCTTTTCCTCCAAGTGTTGCCATATCTTGTAATCTAACGGATTCAAATCTGGACTGGAGGAGGGCCAGTCTTCGTGCCGGATGAAGTCGATTTCACGCGCCGCCAGCCAGTCTTGTATGCTCTTCGCTCTATGAGCTGGCGTCGAATCTTGTTGGAATACCCAGTGCCTGTTATTGAACATGATATGAGAAACAGGTTCCACAAGGTTCGTCAGGACTGTATTTTGATACACAACAGCATTCGTTTTTACACCTTTCTCACAAAAATGTACCTCTGTTAAGCCCCAATAAGAAACTCCCAACCATACCATGAGCGAGGATGGAAAATGACCTCGTTGGACACGCGGAATATGGTTGCTCGCTTCTTTACTACTTTATGCGTACACCTTATCATTTTGTTTGTTGTAGCTCTCTTCTACGGTAAACATTTTTTCATCCGAAAAAAGAATTTCCCGATATTTTTTCCCGCGTACCGCTTCAACAAAGCGCGGCATCTTTTCAGTCTCAGGTCCATTAGACGAGCATTCAAACGACGTCCTGTTTTTCTTCGATATGCCCGAAGCCCTAAGTCTTCATTTAACACGCTTTTCACCGTGGTTCTGCTTAACCCCATCTGAAGGGCCAACAGTTTCTGCTTACGTTTGGGGTTTCTTTGAATTCGTGCCTTCACAGCTTTTATCACTGCTGGAGTCCTAACAGACCGAGGGCGACCACTTCTTGACCTGTCATCTACACTAGAGTCTTCATTGTATCGTTTGATGGTACGATAAACGAATCTTTTGGTTATATTCAAATTTAAAAATTTGAATTGGCGCGTAACTGCAACGATGCAACGCAATAACTGCAACACGGTCTTTTTTAAGCGTCCACTCCATATTTAAAAATGAGTAAAATTCTAAAAGTATACATTTTTATTTTCATGAACAATTCGAAATTCGAATTCAATAAACTTTTTTTGTGGCCAGCATTCTAAAAGAAAAGTTTTTACTGTGTGACAATACTTATGACCTGACTAGGTACAATTAACTTTTATTGATCGTATATGAAATTAACCTTGATTAGCTTGTATAATAATTACATTGCTGTATTATTAGTTATAAAACGATGAAAATATAATGACAAACTGAAATTTTCAATTTTATAGGAAAATTTTAATTCAACGTACATATTACGAAAAGTCGAGACTATATTGTTTCCTTGCAGAACTGTAAATTCTAATCATCATTATTTAAGTGTAAAATTGTCATCACAACCGAACGTTTCGTGTTCGGCGATTACTTTCATAAATTTCCTTCATAGATATAGTAAAATTATCACCGACTTCCCATGGTCTTTAAGTAGAAAATATGGATTGGCATGCCTTTTAACTGAATGCTTTTTACCCGTTACGTCACCAGTAAAAAAACAAAAAACGAAATCAGGCTCATTATAGTACCTACTTAGATGTTTTAAATGTTGTGCTGCATGGACAACCAATATTATTCTTGTTTAAATGTTCAATAAATTGATGAATTAATTTGTTTCTACTGACATTACTCGATTTACTTAAAAGCTTAAGTGGCATGTTAAATAAAAAAAGTTTACAAAACTATGCGCATGACAGTGACGTCGATTAGTTTAATATTTACGTCGGAATCGGAAAGCATCAATGGTCAATAATTTTTGGGTCAATTTAGCTGTATTAGTAATTTTTCATTGGCAAATT
The DNA here is from genome assembly GCA_963693495.1 of Malacosoma neustria. Classification (NCBI taxonomy): domain Eukaryota; kingdom Metazoa; phylum Arthropoda; class Insecta; order Lepidoptera; family Lasiocampidae; genus Malacosoma; species Malacosoma neustria. The sequence goes on along the minus strand of OY856378.1, from coordinate 1,495,417 downwards.
AAAACAACAACAACAATTAGTAATTTTTTTGTATTTGTGAAAGAATAATTAATGAAATGAAAGAATAAAAAACGTATTATTAGAATTTAAGTAAAAAAATATTGCAATAAATGTCAATGACTAAACTTTTGTAAGTTTAAATTCTAGTGTAAAATAAGATGGGCGGTAAGTTCTTTCATATCTTACTCTGTATTATCATGATTTACATTAATTTTTCACCGTTTATGTACAATTGTTGTTCACAGACTCATCTTATCCGAAATCCCTGTTAGAATTGCGTGATCCAAACGATATAAAGACTAAACTGACTGAAATAATAGAAACAGGAACAAACGAAAATGTTTCGGAGTGTATTAAATCGTTGATTACCAATAATGACAAGGAAATCGTACTGCTTACTATAAAAGCTGTTTCAGAACTTGCTAAGTGCGAAGAAAACCGAGAAATATATGCTGACAGGGAAATAATTGAACCTATACTAGAAATTTTAAAAGACATCCATGTAGATAAATTGGAGTTAATAAAACAATGCTGTAGAGCTTTAGGAAATTTGTGTTGTGATTGCGATACTTCGAGATTATTAATATTCGACTGTGAGGGTGTGCCAGTACTTCTTGGTGTGTTGAGAAGAAGTTTAGAAATGTCCTTGGACGAGATTACAATCTTGACAAGTAAAACCTTGTTGAACTTTGGGATAGGTGGTCAGAAATTCACTGATGTTATAATCAAAGGTGGCATTACAAGTATACTCAGTAAAATAATAAATGCTGAATTAGAAAAGGAGGAAATGGATGATGATACTGTATCAACATGTTTATTATTATTAAATGTGATAAATGATAATACACAGGAATGCTTGTTTGACCCAGAAGTGAATATAGCAGTCCTGAATGTGCTGAAAGAGACGAGTAATATTGATACTTCAGAATTGTGTTTGGACCATTTGTATGCTCAAGCTGAACATGGTAAGTTCTAATTGTTGTTCTCTTTTACCCAACCATTAGTGCCATGCAGCCATTAGTTTGTGTTTCAAGGCACATATAGCTTTTTGTTCCATTATTCTGATGTTTATATTGATTTCTGGAAGATCACTGGATCCCAACCCTAAAAACAATTTACCTGGTCTTCTGCTTATCATATTCTGATTAGTATTCTGAAAAAAAGATAAATATAGAACTACTATAATTATAAAGATACCTTATGATTGTTTATTTCAACATCCATCCATCTCAATTATTGTTAATGCTTTTATTTATCAGTTTAAGGACCTCATCATCAAAAGAGAAATTAACAGTAAATAAGAAAATTAAGCTGTGGGTTTATTAAGACTTCTGTAATTTTTTTTAGCTAATTTCTACTGAACACGTAGCTTTAAGTAGTAGTTATTCTAAATTTTTATAATGTATGGTAGAATTAATAACTCATAATAAACCTGGAACATTTATTTTGGATTTGCATGTACTTCCCCACAGCTGTAGACACCATATCGTCAGATTAGTTATTAGAATGCGTAACTCCACAAAATATTGAAACGAGACTTAATTCCATCTAGTGGAGTATTTTGAAGCCTATCTTATTAGGATTACTTTGTATGTCCTACAAAAATGTGGTTAATTTGTTATGAGTGACAGTGTTTTGAGTAAAATAATTCCCGTGCATAGAAAAACAAACAGTTTTTACTTGCTGCTATAAAATTTATCCAAATTCAGTTTCTACGTGGTAGGGCCTCAAGCCCGTCTGGATGGCGACCACCTTCGGTCTTAAGTATGTCGCCATAATAACCTTGTGTTGTGTTCCGGCATTAGTGACCCAAGTTCCTGTACCCTTATGGGATAGCAGCGTGTTCGCGATGCCACTAGTGTTGCTAACACCTATAGGCGACAGTAACTGCTAAATTCTAAGCGGGCTGTCAGCCTGTCTGCTGTCCTACGCAATAAAAAAAAAAAAAAAAACACATTCTTATAATTAAGATAACATTATAGGCCTCAGGATTACATTATACATGTATATATTAATATTATTGTGTTGTTTATATCACATATATATAATTACTAGTTAGAATCAATATTTCATATTAAAATTGGGACATTTCTAACATAAACTTAATATTCATAGACTATTTATGTTTTCAGATTCAGTAAAAACCTTAATAGCCAAGCATGGCGGTGTCCAGCTTGTGTGCACGCGCCTTGAGCAATTGATGCAAAAACAAGAGGCTGGTGAGTTGAATGTCGAGGATAACGAGGTGGAAGCCATTATACGACAGGCATGTGACTTGTTGATCATCATATTGACTGGAGGTATTTATTTAAAATGATCTTTTAATTTTGTATCAATTAAACAAATATCAAAAGTATAATTTTTGTTTGAAAAGCTTGACATAAATCAATTAACCAAAGTACACATGTGAAAAATATTGTCATAACTAGAGAAGAATTTTGTATTTAAAAATTGCTTCACAACATGGTCGACAAAAACAAAGTAATTTTTGCAAATAAAACTTATTTCACAACATTATAGTGTTGTTATGATTGATGAATACCAGGATTGTCTCAGTAATCAATCTCAAAGTAACTTTACAATATAAGTAAGTTCATAATTTAACTTCTAATTTTCTTTTATTTATGTGGTACACAGAAAAGCTAACCCCACTTATAAGCAGTTACCGTCGCCTATGGATGTTTGCAGTGCTAGAGACACTGTTAACATGTTGCTGTCTGTATACTGGAATCTGGGTCACTAACTCCGGAACAATACAAGGTTACTATGTTGCCATCCAGGTGGACTTGGATCCCTATTACAATGATTATTATAATGCTTTAAAATCAAAAATTTAAATTCTGTAATTACACTACTTATATCTTTGGGGTAAATTTAAAAACAGATTAGATAAATAACATATACCCTTATGAGACAGCAGCGTGTTCGCGATGTCACCGGCGTTGCAAACACCCATAGGCGACGGCAACTATGAAATTCTAAGTGGGCCATCAGCCTTACAGCAATAAAAAAAACATAAAGCACAATAATCGGGTAGCACACACAACGTCAAGAAAAGCAACAAGACCAAGGTCGACTGGACACCAGAAACCAATGAAGCGTTTTCCGCTTGTAAGGCTGGCCTTACAAGCGGAAAACGCTTCATTGGTTTCTGGTGTCCATAGTCTGGTTTCTGGTGCCCATAGTCTGGTTTCTGGTGTCCATAGTCTGGTTTCTGGTGTCCAGGTAAGGCTGCTGTTTGTATGCTGGCATACAAACAGCAGCCTTACCTGTGCACCCATTTCCGTCTATGTTGCAACCCATGCCGCTCATGTGTGACTCATCAAACACATGCGCCGGCGCAGTACTACAACAACATACCAATGGCAAGTGGACACGCCTTGGTTATTTCTCAAAGAAGTTCAGCGACACGCAACAACACTACAGCACATTCGACCGAGAACTACTACACATTCCTCGGTTACAATATGTCATCGAGCCATGGCATCAAACCACCACAAGGAAAGGTCGACGCCATTATCAATTACCCAAAGCTGACAACAATCGACGAACTTCGCCGATATCTCAGGATGATTAACTTCTACCGTGACAACTTCTCGAAAGCCGGCAAACTACAAGCTCCACTAAACGCCTATCTGCCCAAGTGTAACCTTGAACACCTGAAGAAGGAACCCTGCTCATCGAAGGAATTTCACCCGACTACCACCTCTGAGCCACACCATTCTTCAAAGGAGCCGCATGCAAACAAAAACCTCTAAAAACGTATCTTGAACTATCTTATTAGATGTTTTTTTCCAGATGAAGCCATGCACATTCTGTACAACAATGGAGTTGGTGAAGTATATTTAACCATGATAAAGTGGCTGGATTCCCCTGACTACAATCTCCTAACTACAGCTATTCTAGCTATTGGAAACTTCGCTAGACAAGACAACTATTGTAAGCAAATGATGGAAAATCAGATATATGACAAATTGTTAGGTATGTATAGTTTTAAAACTTTTTTATTAGTGAAACTTACCAGACATTTATTTCATGTTAAGTGCAAATAAGAGAATACATTTTGATACTTATCTTTTTTTTATGTTAACTGACTAAATTAATACTATTAATTTAGTTAAATAAAATTAAAAATAGAAGAACAATAGAACACATTTCTTGCAGGCATTGCAGCCAAAAGTTGAAATCTTATACCATTACTCATACATAGACAGTATACTGTCTAAATTTTTTTTACATGCTTTATATTAATTTGACCTGTATCTATGTAATGGAATGTTTGACACACTTATATTATTGCTTATGTCACACTTATGAAGACCTGATAACAATACACAAATTTATTAATTTTGTCCCATTGTCCGTATTAGGATCGTCAGGGTTAACGCTTTCTTTTCCTTCTGCCGAAACGCCGTCTGGCGTTTAATTAATAAAACTGCTGGAAGATGGAGTTAAATCAATAAAAACATTTACCGATTGGGACTTGACCACAAATAAATTATATTTTATAATTAATCAAACTAAAAAGTATAAAATAATTCTTAACTAAAATTACTAATGAGAAAATTAATGTCCCTGTTCAAAAAGCGGTGTACTTGGGGTACTTTGTACGATATTTTTGAATTCTGCATTTCTGAAGGAAAGTAGTAAAAAAATATAAAGATTGATATCGAGCACCCCACGCTTTTTAGAACGGTGACATAAATTTTCTCCTATTAAGCGTATTTTTTAGTTCTTTTAATTATATTTGGTGGTCATCATTTTTGACAGTCATGAAGTTGAACCCCATGCAGAGACTAGGTGCTAGACTCCAGGTCATGGTACATTTAAAAAAAGTATACCAGTTGTTTGATGACCTCTTGACGTAACGGATAACGCACCTCAGTACGTTCGCGGGTGTATAATATGTATTTATTTACAAAGGAAAAATATATATGTAGGTTATCAGTTGTCTAGTAACCATATCACGTGCTGTGCAAATTAGTTTGGGACTAGAATGTGTTGTTTGAAATGTCTCAATATATTTATTTATTTAATTTTCCAGTACTGATAATACAAAACTTCTGCTGTGTACTTTAGGACTAGATGATTTAGCGTGCCAGTGTATTTATTGTTATTAATGTTAAAGCCTGGTTGCAACCTGCATTTTCATAATGTGGCAATTCGTTTCAGATTTATTTGAAATATACCATGGCTTCGCTGTACGCATGCGAAATGATCCAGGAGACAAATATCCCATCGAACAGACAACCGTCACAAAAATCCAGCATGCGATATTGAGTGCTCTTCGTAACCTGACAGTTGCAGTTGAGAATAAAAGAGTAGCGGCTGCTAAAGGGAGGGCAGCACCATTGTTATTAGACGCACTCCTGCATGTGGAGGACCATCATGTGGCCTACAAGTTGTTGGCTGCCATCAGGATGCTGGTCGATAGACAGGGTGAGTTGGATAGAGTGTAAATTGAATTGTTAATAAGATTTATTATAAAATGTCTCGCTATACTGTTGTACCACTATTACTATCGGTGGCAGGGAGATCTATTACTACCTTAGTATGGCCTAAGAAGCCCTCTGCTGGCTAACTCCATTCTGCTTAGAAGTTCCAGCTACAACACGCAGGTATCAGAGAAAGGACTAAGGGTAGTTATAAGTGTGTCAGGACTTTCCTGTCTTCAGAACAAAGTTTTTGTGTGAACGGCAGTTCCTCCAGACCGCATTACTGCAAATGTGTTCAGACTTTGAAAAAAAAACGTGACTGATTTATTATTCATTCATAAATTCAGAGGGTGTGGCGAAACAGCTAGCGAATAGTAGGGAAGCTTTGGGGCGGGTCGCGCGGTGGGGGGCCGCAGGCGAAGGCGCGGGTGCAGCGGGGGAGGCGCCACGCCTCATTGCCTGGGCAGTCAAGCAGTTAAGACATGGCACTCATTGGAGACACATTGTCGAGGTGAGTGTTTATAAAAAATACCAGCAGCCTCGACGGACGTGGTTTTTTTTTTGATACGAAATTTCTTATAAATTATCCTGCGTTTGTAATTATAGAATATTTCTCTATGCCTTACTTAACACATTATAAATGTGTCACTTTTGCGCGAAATTTCAGAAGAAAGCGCTCATACGAGATCATTTTGTTATCTACCGCCGACAATAAAAAAATACATAAAAAATTTGGCCACTTCATAGATATAGAATACATAGATTGGTTGTGCATTTCAAGAAACGAGACCAAAAATGAAATGCAAAGGTGTGCAGCAAATGTGCATGTGTGTAACGGTGCTAGTGATGAGCCATGCAAAATTATTTTTTTCGATAACATGTACCAACTGGTATAAATAAATCCACAGGGATTCATGGTTAGGTATTTAGTGCGAATAAGTACAAAAAAAACTACAAAATTAAAAAGACAAATCTTTATTGATAGAATTTTTAGTGTTTAAATTATTTTGTAGTGATGGCAGACTTTCTAATTTCTTTATGACACTAGTTGATTTAAATACCTTTTCAGTCTCTCTTTTTTGGGCCCTAATATTTTTCACACTTTTTTTAATTAGACGTTTTTTCAAGTGATCAATATTCTTCTTCATTTTTTTCTTCCTCGGCGTAATCACTGTCATGTCACTATGTGCGCTCGAACATCAAGGAAGTGGCGATATATCTCTATACACATATGAAGATACTCTACGTGTTGATTTCAATTCAATCTGTTGACAACATGTTTTATAAAAAATATATAAAAAAATAACTTAAAAGCAATATCAAGTACTTCACAACATTATCCTAATAAAATTGATCTGTTTAAAAAAAATTAAACATTTATTATATATTTACAAACATTGATTTCAACACAACTATGCCTATGCCTGTTTACGTCTACGACTTTAAAGGAAATTATGCTTATAAATTATGCAAGGGTTATCACCAACATCATGATATTAGTAATATTATATTGTAAATTATAATTGTAATATGATATTGTATTGTAAAATGTATCATAATATATGGACAAAAAGCAATAATCAAAATTATCAATTAATACATATATAAACACACAGGGTTCAAAAAGCTAATAGGACACAGTAGGAAAGTTTATTAAATATGACAAATTTTTTACTCTAAAATAATTTTGTTTTCAAAATAAAGAATTCACACACAGGAAACAAACCATGTACATGCAAAAACATACATTTTTATAATAATTTTAAATTTAAAATAATTATGCTTCTGCTTATAATGTGCATGGTAATATCACAACTATTATAATTCACTCATTAAAGTTGCTGATCAATAATTACTTTTAAAAAAAAAATTAAAACTGACTTCAATTGAATGGATCGTCAGATGTTCTTTTCTCCTGTCCATTTTTTTCATCTTTATAGTACTATATTTTCTTACAGTTAAATTTACATGTATATACCTTCTTGGACATAATATATTTCTTAAACATATTTTGGTAATGTTCTCATAATGAGTACATATCGTTATTAGTATGACAAAATAATTTATAGTCATTTCATTTTATTTAAACTTGATGTAAAATATGCATAACAATAGTGGATACAATTAGTCATTACACAAATCAATTTACCGGCATGAACAGTGTGGGTACTGATCCAGAACGGAGCTTTATTCTTTGTGCACTTCTGTTTACAAAACAGTTTTCTTCAAAATGCCTGCTACAAATGGTTGAATATTATTTTGGGATCCAATCCGGTTTGTTCACTATTTTTAACCATTTTCCTCGAATTTCTGCATTCTGTGGTAATCTGTAACCACATTAATTAACATCAGTAAGATGCCAAATAGTCAGTATAGAATGGTTTTAATAAAACTAATTGATGATTATTTTTGGATCACTGTGACTATTATCGATATTTTTATCGACATTGTCACTTCACACTTTTAGGTATTTGAGGTTAGAAACAACATAAATTCACGTATTTAATAATTCTTTTTATACGATGCGAAAGCATCTTAATTTATAATGAAACTAAACTAGATAATATTCCCTATCGCTTGATATATAAAATATACGATATCGCATTGGAACAAAGCTTATTTAGAGGCAAATATGACATTGTTTACTTACGTGTAAAATGAAAGATTTTGTGGATTTCTTTCTTGGAAGCGATACATCCAGGTATTGCACACGTCACCATGATAAAAACACACTTAATAAATAATAAACCACAACAAAATACTCAAGATTTCGATAAAATAACAACAATAATGTTTCGACCTCGACGGGCGCTAGGCCGCTACAGGCCGCTAGCGTATCGGTGTTTGGTCTCGTTTATCTGTCGCGCTCTAACACACGTATACTCGTATTCTCTCTTTTCCGCATAACCAATCTATAGTATTCTATATCTATGGGCCGCTTAATCTCGTGTTTACAAGTTTCCTTCACCATACCGCTTGTCTGTAAAAACGAGTTGTGTCGTTTAGTTGTTTACCGCGCTTTAGATTTAGCATATAATATACGCGTTTACTCGTCTCCCTCTTGATCTTGCCATGTTTCCAAGATACAAATGAATGAAATGACAGATTGAAGTATCTTATAAATATCCATGCAGGGGCGGAGAAAGACACTGACCTCTGCGACCGGGGTCGGCTTGTTATAAAAGGCGACTCAACAACCCTAGCTACGTGGTAGGACCTCAAGCCCGTCTGGATGGCGACCACCTTTCTTGAGTATGCCGCCATAATAACATTGTGTTGTGTTACGGCATTAGTGACCCAAGTTCCTGTATCCTTATGGGACAGTAGCGTGTTCGCGATGCCACTGGCGTTGCAAACACCCATATGCGACGGTAACTGCTAAATGGGCATTGTTCATTTATTTTTTAAAAGTTGTAATTGAAAAACCATTTAGAGGAATAAGGTTACTGATCATTACGGACTAATTAATTATGAAAAATATTCACATTTTATTTATATTTTTGATAAAATATGATTGACCTTCTCTGCCCTTCAAATTTCACTGTATAGTTTGTATCATTGCCTCAGAAAATAAAAAGTAAGTGGCAAGTATTGATAATCTGTCATGTGTCAAATTTATAAACATCAAAAATAATAAGTTTGAAGTTTTATTTCTTCTCTTTTTTTCGTATGAACTTTGACAGATAAGAGATGGATGACATCTGTGTTGACAGCTTTCAATTTTTTAAATTACTTCTAGTGAGGCAACGGCACAGTCCATTGTGCCGTGTGATGACGTCACTTACCTTTAAAATTGAAAATAATACAACTTTTTTTTAAATAACTGTTGAGCCAATCTTCAAAATATTCAAATTAGTTTCTCAAAATGCTCTACATTTTCAAAAAATAAATTAAAATCGAATGATTAAAAATTTTAGACAATCCCCATTCTAAGCGGGCCGTCAGCCTGTCTGCTGTCCAGTCTGCAGTAAAAAAAATGCATTTAAATGTTTTAACTGGGCCGTTAATTTGTATATTAATAAAGACATAGCGGTCGTTTTCAGGTTGGAGGTTGTATCACTAGCCTGGTGAACATGCTAGTGACGAGCCATTCGTTGATGCAAAACGAGGCAATACTCGCCTTAACACTTCTCGCAATCGAATCGATAAACAAAACTCCGACCACGGAACGACCCGAATTCGATTACGAGAAGAGCTTTATAACTCAATTAATAGAATCGGAAATCGGTAAACACGTGTCGATTTTAGTCGACACCAATTGCGCCAAAATGCCGGTCGAAGTCGCGGAGAATTTGATGGCGTTCCTCGATATAACGTCGAAGAAGAATAAAATAGCGTTGGATTATAAAGAAGCGAAAGTGCAAGATTCACTTAAGAAGTTCTGCGAAGCCAGGAGCGATTTGAGCGAAGACTTGAAGCTATGTATAAGTGGAGTCGTTGCAGCGATTTCTGACAATGGCAGGGCTTGAAGTGGTAAATATATTAGAATCAGAATTGGTTTTGGATTTTTCAAAATTGTACATTTTATGTTTACACTATAATTATATGTAATAGGTCTGCTTCCCACGAAATAACATTCACGTCTTGGCGTTATAGAATTTCTTAGCGGCCGGCAGCGCGTTGGCAATGCCTCTGGTGTTGCAAACGTCCATAGGCGACGGTGACTAATCTGCTATCGGATGGGCCGTTGGCCTGAACTCCAGATTGATGTATATAAATATTATATTATTCGTATTTTAATTTAAAACATTGACTGTCATTTAAGAAACAATCCAGGTTTCTTTTGGATATCGTTTTTTTTTTTAGATAATTCTTGATTATTAAAATGCAATATATTCCTAAAAATTGATAAAATGCAAGTAGTGATTATTATTTTTTTCTTTCTATTTCTCAGTTTATTAATATCCACGGGCCTTAATATTATAAAATTACCTCTCTTTGTAGTCATTGGCACATTACAACCGGGAATCAAAATGAATAGGCGTTACACGCGTGGTAGATGACGCCACTGCAAAGGCCGTCCCGCTCGGACCAAAGTATTTGGCACTGGCAGTCAATGTGTTAATAGAAAAATAAATACGATTTTATAAGGAATCGTGTAACAAGATAACCCAAAGGAATATTTCGGTTTGGACAAATATGGCGGGCATTTCTACCGTTCCCATTTGAAAATCCAAATTCAGCTGTGGATATTCACCAATTTTAACGTTTAACTTCAACGGGAATATTCCAGAATCAATTTTGATTCATAGCTCTAGTTATCTAGTCATAATTTATTGATGTCAATATTTTGGATATTAAACGCTAGATTTAATTAATCATATTCCTAAATGTGCTATTATGAAATAAAAATTTCAGATGTTTTTACGATTCTATTGTATGAACGTCACAGTAAAATTAAGTCATAACAGCTATTACCATAATAATTTACCCGTGGAGTGCTCTGTACCGTCAGTTTGATGAAACAGTTTCTTGACTATTAATAAATTAACGAATATATTATGTACTAGCTGACCCGGCAAACGTTGTTCTGCCATATAAATAATAAAATGTCAAAAAATTTAAAAAAATTTTTTGGGGTTGGTCACCCCTAACATTTAGGGGGATGAAAAATAGATGTTGGCCGATTCTCATAGATACCGGATAAGCACAAAAATCACTAACTCAATTTAGTTATCTGCCTACTGCCTACCCCCTAAGAACGATGGCGTGATTATTTATAGCCTATGACCATTTCTAGGTTATCATCTATCACCATACCAAATTTCATCAAAATCCGTTCAGCCGTTTAGGCGTGAAAGAGGAACAGACAGACAGACAGACAGAGTTACTTTCGCATTTATAATATTAGTATGGATTTTACAAAATCAAATATAAAAGCCGATTGTGTTTTCTCAATCGTTATCTGTCATTCTGGTTTAAAATGATTTGGCAGATTATGGCAAGAAAATATAATATTTTACATTGCCAGTGTGGTCATAGCTGTCACAACCTTTTTGGTCTGTTGTTGACTCGATATTGCTATGCCACAAACCGTTTACGCAGGGGCGGCGGAGTTACAATAGTCCCTGCGGCCGGGACCGGCCTGTCGTAAGAAGCGACAAAACCCTAGCTATGAGATAGTGCCCCGAGCCCGTCTGGATGGCAACCACCCTTGGTTTATAAGTATGCCGCCATAATAACCGTGTGTTGTGTTCCGGCGTTAGTGACCCAGATTCCTGTGGCCCTATGGGTCTGCGTGTTCGCGGTGCGTCTAGTGTCGCAAACATCCATAGGCGACGGTAACTTATTATTAAGTAAACCGTCAGCCTGTCTGATCCTATCTTCATAAATAAATAAGCAGCTCTGGCCCGATGAACAAAGGAACTTAAAACGAAACCGGTTACTTACATGCCAACTATATGAAGTTTACGATTAAAATAAAATTGTACTGTGACATATATTTACATTCCATTATTTCGTATTTGAAAATATCTGTATTTCATTAATAAATTTCTTTAATATTCATATTATTCCGCGAACAATCCGAAGCATTTATTTATTCTATCTCTGTCTACCGCACAACTACCACAGTAATTTATTTCACTTCAACTAGGACTATACATATGTACTAAAGCGTTAGGTTTAATACTGTTATTTTTACGTTTATTTGTAACATAAATTATTTTTATTACAAATATTTTTGTACCTCTATACAATAGCAAGTTCTAGAATAAAATTGAAGAAAAAGACACACTGTGCCGGCTCCAAATGATTGGGACAAGACCGAGCCAATGTTGATACAATAACAAGTTGGCAAAATAGCATGATTTTTACTTAACTATTAATATTATCGTTTATATATGTATATGTGATATTCTACGTTGATTAATATGTATTAAAATAAGTAAGGAAATAAAGCAATAAATGGTATAATACTCAGGTATACATAACGTCACGAGTTTTGAGCGCTGACCTTGAATGCGCAGTTGTTTATGTGGCGGGGGGGGGGAGCGTGATGCGTCGGGTGAGATAGCCGGCGCCGTATTGGTTTATTTGGTTTATCAGTCGCTTGCTGCTCCCGCGTATCGTCCGCACGTCTGCGTCTTAATAATTATGAACGCGAGTGTACACATCGCACGCTTAATCATAAACTGACCTAACTCAAAAAACCTGTTTTTTGGGAAATCGCAAAAAACGTTTTGTCATTTACTACTTATCCCATATATTGACTTATAACTCGATAAAAACGTTGTGATAGTAACAAATGATGTATTTTATTGGTAGTTAATCAAGTGGTTAATGGATTTAAATGTTATTTTGAAGAAGTTTTATTATTTATTATATTAAATATTACTTTAAAAATTATGTCTCTGAGATGTGTCTGTTTTTGATTAAAAGTACATTTTTATACTAGTGAAGACACTTTTAAGAATATGCCTATATTTTATTAAAACCACGAGCAGTTCATTTCTAAAACGATTAACGTATAATGACTTCACTGACGTCAGTGTCACATGAAGTCTTGTCCAAACTCATTTAAGTGAAAGAGACCAAAATAGCGGTAACTCAGTGTGGGAAAGAGATATCGAAATAAATCTTAGTTTGGCCGATAGAGGGTGTCGATACAATGCTGTCCGTTATATTATCTCACTTTAGACCTAAATCGTAATCGGTCAGTTTATGATAAGCGTGCGACATGCGCAACTCTCCCCACTACTTTCGCCGAGCGCTCAAAACTCGTGACGGTATGTATACAATATATGCAATAGAATATATTAGTAATATAAAATATTTTCAATATATTATTATTAAAAGTATATTAAACTACTATATTGAAAACCAAGAACACACCGATAAAAAAAATCTACCGAGGAGAGTACAACAGAATATTCAAAACTATAATCTTTTGATATAAAATAGGTTCAAAAATACTAGCAAATGTGACATTATTAAAATCACTTTAAGGCCTACGCAGACCAGGACGGCATGGCAAGGGATTTTGCCGCCAGTCAGCGCACATTAGCCGCTTAAATACCGCGGCATTCCAGCGCCTTGGCTTGCCACGGCGCTAGATTGGGATTTGGTGTTAATATCGATTATTGCAGACGAAGAAGGTGCACAGGCTAATAATAGGGATAGAAGAAGATTTTAGGTTGATAATCTATGGAAAGAAAGAGAATCAAAGGGTGAATTCAAAAATTTATTTAATGACTACGAGCGCCAGAGTCCTTGGCATGCCGTTGCCTACCCGCAGTACGCCGCGGGAGCCCGTGGCGCGTCTTCCAATGCCGTGCAATGAAATCCCTTTCGATGCCACGGCATCATTTTAAAGCATAGCAATTTATGTAGTATTTCTATGTCGATACGTTTGAATGTCCATTGGTAATAACTATAAAATAAAATCGTGTTAATATAATTTATTCGTTGTCAATATCCAATCGGTAAATATTTTAAATAATATAACGCCATCTTCTGGAGCGTAATGTTATTCATTACGCTCCAGATGGCGTTTCGGCAGAATTTTGATTTTATTGTTCAAAGTAAGTAAAAATCGAGTTGAATTCCGATAAATTCTATTACATATGTACAGATCAAGTTAATATAACATATAAAAAAGAACAAAAATCCACCGTTACGCGATTTTCCTAGACGGTCACCCCATCCAAGTACTGGCCGCGCCTGATGCTCCTTCACTTTCGTGATCGGACGAGAACCGAAAATTCATTAATCCTGAGGATCCTGGTAAAGATAATGATACAAACTATACAGATTATTGTATTGTCATCGGCTCTCGATATATAAACAAAGTTTGAACGAAATCTGGCCGTTTAAAGTGGGTGAAAATTGCCCCCAAAGGAGTCGGTTACAAACATACTAACATACAAGTGAAGCTTATATAGAGCGTTTAAAAAATTAAATCCTTTGCCATGACGTCCCGGTCTGCGTAGGCCCTTACGGATTCTAAGCGTGTTTCGTCATTAATTGATACAAAGACAAATTTCATTGAGATATATTGATAATATTTGATTCTACCCTCATTATTTTAACTTTTTTTTATTGTTTATATATTTTTTGTATAAAAGTTAAATCTACACCGTTTCCCAATATGTTGAAGTAAAAAGAAAGAAACGGCAACACGATATGGTTTGATTTAATTCAAATCAAACCATATCGTATTTTACGATTTTAAATCTTCAATAATCAAACATGTGCTTAAAATCAGTAAAAAGTAATTTTAATAATTAATGAAAGCTTATACATTTATAATTAAACATAGCTATAATTTTTTGGTACAAATATGATGTAAGCTTGAGATATCCTTTAGTCACCCTAATGTAAGGTATTCCGATAGTGCACTTATTGAATAGTTCTTAATCGAAGCTTTTAACGTGATTATAGGATAATTCTTAAACTTATACCATTCAACCAAACGGAGTTGTTAAAATTATTTTTCTCCTTCTGCCACAACATGTTACATGTTGTAATAGTTGTGGCTTACTTTTTACAACCGGCTGCCTGCCTAACGTTAACCCCTTTTTGAAAAAAAAATAAAACACCACTAGAAAATGCAAGCCTACTAGAGAAACGTTAATAAAACATGTTTAGTAAGTTGTCTTTATATATTATAATTCGAGTGTAGGGAAAATTCTAGAAATGTTAAAAAAAAATTTATGTGAACCTTCTAATTTGAAGATTCGATGAAAAAAAATCGACACTAAAAAGAGATAAATATATTCATAAATAGGATTCAGTCTGCGAGAGAATGAGATAGTGTGGCGCTTAATAACACACCTTTTTTATGATCCAGAAGGCAGGCACGACATGTTGGCATAGAGATAGTCTGTGACAAGAAGCAATAAAACAAAAGAAGAAATAATGCCAATTTTCAGTAAAAAGACATTATACCTCGAACCACCGATACCAAAATACTATTGATTTATCAGAGGCTTTGTTTGTGTAGCGTACGGTCATATATTTCTATAAATAAGTGGTTTTATTCTTATATTTTAGAAAGAAAAATGTTTTATTGGTCAAGAAGAACAAACATGTCAAGATGAAAAATAAATTATAAAACATTAATATATTGTAAATGCCTGTCGCTTCTCCAACTAATAAGGTCAGCCCTCAGCATTATACCATGTTTCAGTGCCAACCTTTATAATAATCATAGTTGACCTACGTTTCTTCTTAAAAACCACATATTTTTTTGCTTTTAATGATTTTATATACTAACAACATATCATATGTATTGTTAAATATATTGTCTTTACAATACAAAATTATTAGGGAAAATTCTAGAAATATGAAGTGATAATTTTTTTCCTCAAATTCGATCATATTTTATGATCAATTATGCAAAACTTCATTCAAACTTCGTATGGTTGAATGTTAAGTTTTTAGAATAATGGTAATTAAAATACGCTTTATCTACTTAAATTTTCTTAGGTTATCAAACAAAGCGCACGATTATTGTCTCTTCTCAAATCTTAAGAAGTCTTTTTTAATTAGATTTGAGCTTCAATAGTTAAGGTTTAAAATATTTGTCTTGTTATTGCACAATTGAAGTTTTATGGACCAATATAAATTAACTTTCGATACACTCGTGTTAGATCACTTTTGTTTTTGATTTGAAATGTTACGTTGTGGTGAAAGGTGACAACGTGCGATTCTATCACGCTAAAACCACTCCGGTGTACCAGTGCCGAAGTTTCGGAACGTGATATCAGCTATCCTATATAATATATATTTAATCTTTTGGATGCAGTTTTTTTTTTCTTTCTAAATGACACGATTATGTATATTTGTTAAATTAATCAGTAATTTTTCACGAATGTATCGAAATTGAGTCATTGTTATAGATTAGATTCCCGCTGAAATAAAAGATATTAACTGAATGAAGTATTTTCATTTATTTTTTAATATATATAATCATGATCATCTTCCTAGCGATAAATCCCTTCTGCAACTTCCGCATCGGTGCCTGGGGTCCGCTTTCCGACTTTTTCTTCTCCGCTTCCCACGATCTTCAGCATCCCTGGTAGTAAGTGCTTTGACACGGATAGCCCGTTTACGACGTCAAGCCAGCACTGTTTGGGTCTACCCCTTCTGCCGGAGCCCGACATTTTCTCCCACGTAAGTAGCCGGATGCCGTAAAACGTGACCATACCAGCGAAGGTGACACCTGCAATTTACCGCGAATGCAAGAGTTCCTAACGCGATCCTTCACGACATTACACATTCAGTGCAGTATCCGAGACATGCAGTTCCTGCTTGTGTCGCATCACCGGCCACGTTTCACAGCCGTATAAAAGGACAGCCCTAATGAGTTTTCTGAACATGTCCCTTCAACTTAACCGGCATCTTGGGGTCGTAAGTGACACCAGTCACCTCTCGCCATTTTTTGTTATTGCTGAGGGACAGCAGATAGGCTGACGACCCGATTAGAATTTAGCAATTTCCGTTCCGTTGGGTGTTTACGACGCTAGGAGCACCGCGAACATGGTGCTGTCCCATAGGGGTATAGGAACCTGAGTCACTAATGCCGGAAAACAACACAAGGTTATTATGGCGGCATACTTAAGACCAAGGGTGGTTGCCGTCTAGACGGGCTTGGGGCCCTACTACGTAGCTAGGGTTGTTATGTCGCCTTTTACGACAAGCCGGCCCCGGCCGCAGAGGTTAGTGTTCTCATTCCGCCCCTGCAGGGATAAAACATTTTTCCCACATGTTAATATACATACAAATAAATGTCAATGATGTCTATTTTTTGTTGTTGCTTTGAAAACTCTGCCTATTTTGGATAGTAATAATTAGTTAAAGCTGAAGTCATGAAGACCTGCCGACGTGTTCTGAGGGAACACATCCATTCTTTCTTGCCAGTATACATACACATTCAAAGAAAGGTTATTTTATAGTCAAAAAATAAAATTATAATTTATAAATACTGTAAATCAATAATTAGCTAAAAAATAAAAACGTAATGACAGTCAAAATGTTATCTAAGGATTTCCAGAAATTTATGAAAGGGTAACACTGAAATGAAAGAAACAAAATTTACTAAAATATTTATTATTACCAATATAGTTCATAGCAATGAATATTCTTACTATTAGTGACTATCAACGGTTGCTCAACTGGAGATTTTTTTATCCCATTAAAAAATGTTATTCGTCACTTGTAGAGAAGTTCACTCGAGAAAGAAGTCTCCTCGTCCACAGTGATATGTCTCACAGCGTAGTTATTTGACTTTCTTCTTCAATTGTATACAACGTGGTTTATATATTGTTCACAATATATATTGATGACGAATTATTAATTAATTGAATTATCTAGGTCCATTATAGACCTCTCCTGTATCATGGTGGAGTGTTGCGTGAGGGTCATTCTGAATTTCAGCTCCTCATCTGATATCAAATGATTCAGTAATATAGGATCCCTGTTGCCACAACCAGCCACTGAAAAAAAATAATTGTCAAGCTTTCTTCCTTTGAATTGCAACATATTAACACAGTATGTCATAGAGACTATAGACTTGAAAGATAATAATTCCTTACAAGTTAAATCCTCAGTGGCGGTACACTGATAAGTAAACAATCATCATTAAAATCAATACAAAAATCACCAAATTGTATACATTTTACGAGAGAGAGTATTTTGACAGAAATACTTAGATAAAAAATTACTACCTAAATAAAAAAGTAAATAAATTACATAAAATTACTACAGCGCGTACCGCCGCAAACCGCGCTCCTTATCTGAGCCTCGCACGGTCCCAGCGCCCGCGTATGCGCTGTGTCAGTTTGCACAGTAGCTCGTCGCCCCGACATTGTGAACCGCCACTCGCATTAACGCGATCATCATTTTCGTTTAAAATTGTACAATATTGTATTAATTATTAACCTACGTATAAACACCACCCCATATAACTCTATATACTTGATGAAGTTAACATATCTTATACAGGGCCGGCCATAGACCATGGTAAAGGTAGAGTCTGGTAGAGCGAGATTGTCTTTCCGCTCCCTTTACTCAGTGCTCCTACTTGGCATAAATTGTACTTTGGCTGTATACAAAGTCAAACTGTTTATGTAATGGTTTCGCCCTGGTCAAGGGACCATGGACTCTTTTTTTGCCCTAAGGACTGTCATGGAGAAATACAGGAGGAAGAATACACCTCTGCAACAGGCAATGTTTCTGGACATGCAGAATGTTTCTGGTGACATCGATTGCGACGTTAAGGCACGCATTGCTGTCGCGTAGGCCAAATGGCCTATGGTGACTGGTGTCATTTGTGACCCCAAGATGCCGGTTTAGTTGAAGGGACAGGTCTATAAGACTATCATTCAAATCCTGTCCTTTTATACGGCTATGAAACGTGATCGAAGCTGGAGCGACACAAGCGGGAATTTCACGTCGCGGAGATGAATATGCTGCGGCGGATGTGTGGAGTATCGCAAAAGATTGTGTTAGGAACTCCCTCATTCGCGGCAGTCCGTCCGTGACAATATCCGCAATGTCACGTCCGTGACATTGCGGATAAATCGCAGGAATGTCGGCTTCGCTGGTATGGCCACGTTTTACAGCAACCGGCTACTTACGTGGGGAACAAATGTCATGCCGCCTCCGCCGGGCCCCAGCAGGAGGGGTAAACCCAAAGTGTTGACTTGACGTCATAAAGGGTTATATGCGTGCTAATGGACTGATAATAAGGGATGCAGAAGACCATGCGAAGCGGAAAATAAAAAGCTGGAAAGTGGACCCTGGGCCCCAAAGCGAAAGTTTGGATTGCAAACTGGGATTTAACGCTGGGATGATGATGATGAATCACAATCATCAACTTGATATATTAATAATTATTAGCTTGGTCTAGTAATATCGTTGAGGATTGTTGTTAATTCAAAACAAAATCTTTATAATGTTACAGAACACTTTATAATGCTATTTTTCATAAAGTTAGGTAGATCTGCTTTTAGCTGTGCACATCATCCATGTAACTTAACAAGGAATAAAACAAACTTAGCAACATTACCCTTTCAAAGGGCACCATCAAATTTTTATGTCAAAATTGTTTTTTGTATTCAATTTTAGCGTCCCTTGCTACCTAGTGCTTAGAGCAACCGCTTCTTCTAATAATTTATTTATTATAATAATCCTAAAGTAATTTCTGTGCTACATAAATGAATGTACCTGGACATTTGGTCTTATTCCTCCTCTGAATAATATTCATAATAGTTTCCTTTTCATAAATGTGTCCACATATGGAATTTCTGACTGGGTCCTCAATGGGCCTCTTTGTGATTGGATCAATCTGAAATATAATTTGTTTAAACATACATACATACTCGTATGTGTGGTATATTTTTTTTTAATGCTGTAGGACAGCAGACAGGCTGACGGCTGCTTAGAATTTAGCAGTTACCGTCGCCTATAGGTGTTTGCAATGCCAGTGGCATCGCGAACACGCTGCTGTCCATAAGGGTACATGAACTTGGGTCACTAATGCCGGAACACAACACAAGGTTATTATGGCGGCATACTTAAGACCAAAGGTGGTCGCCATTCAGACGGGCTTGAGGCCCTACCACGTATATGCCAAAATAATTGCTAGACTATTATCAATTAATAAATAACAACATTTCTCACAGGCAGGGCATCATTTGGTTTTCCATTTTAGGATGATTAAATTAGACCCATATAGGAAAATGTCTATTTTGGTCAGGTAAAGGAAGATAGACAAATAGCTCCACATGTCCTGTGAAAATAATCAGCAATGTACCCCAGGCTCTGTAGTGCCAGAAGTAACAAAGACTGAAATGCTACAGGAAGAAGTAATAGTGGACTGCACTCAATAATACAAAATATTAACTTGGCACCAATGCAAAATAAAATGCAGTCATCACTATTAAACTTGAAGTAAGCAAACAGACTCGACCATTTGAAGAATAATAATTATTTTAATGATAATTGCTATATATATTATAGTAAAACTTACATATTGTTCCTGTGTTTCAGTTATAGCCAAATCCGATTCATCCATGCATGCTGAATTAAAAAAAATAGCTCAGAGTTAAGCATAAAATTAACCTTTTTTTTACTAAACAAATGTATCCTTAAAAATATTTCTATAACTTCCAGGACAACTAATTTTCTATAAAATCTTCGCAATGGAGTAGGTTGGAGGTGGCCTTTGGCAACTGGCAAACAAACTAACAGAAAGTAAAGAAGCACCAAATACATAAATAATTGAAGGGTTGTAATTCTAAAGGGTCTAAGTGCCAAAAAAATGAAATCGATATTATTACAAAAATACGATCTATGTACCAAGCCTAATAATATTCAAATGGATCCAAATGCCTATCACTTTTAATTTTTCACTCATATACAGATAAAGTTGTGGTGCGGTCTAAGTACCAACACACTTTCACACAAACTTTTATGTTATATCTCTAAAACATAAAATTGGCACATAGCGCATCAATATTATTACAAAAACACGATCTATGTACCAAATCTAATAATATTCAAATGGATCCAAGTGCCTATCTCTTTTAATTTTTCCCTCATACACAGATGAAGTTGTGGCGCGGTATAAGTACCAATGCACTTTCGCACAACCTTTTTTTGTTATATCTATAAAACATAAAATTGGCACTTAGACCCTTTAGAATTATAACCCTTCAATTTTAATTGTGTAAATTACATACATATATAACATAGGATAAGAAACATAATTGTATATCTGTTGTCTAAATAAAAGGCTTTATTATTATTATAGTACACAACAGTAAATGAAAGACTCACTTTGAGCATGCTGTAATCCTTTTTGATACCGTTTATTTACCTCTAACATGTAAGGATGGTTGTCAACATTAAGACGCTTGCTCACCATACTGTCTAAATAGCTCTGGAATCTATTTTCTAAGGTATCCACATTTGAATGATCTGTTTCCCTCTGTGAAAATTATTTAACCTTATTACATCAAAAAGCTGGTTTGTAAAAGCCTTCCCAAGGTCCACGTCAACCTTACTTTCCCATTACTGCACTACTGAATACTGGCAGACATTTGTAAAAATTAAATTTTCCTAATGAGCAAAGTTGTTAGACTAAAACAGCAAAAACATAGAGGTAAGAGCTAAGAGATATTTTATTAGATGCATGGAGATAGACTGGCAGTATGCTTAGAATCTGTTGAGTCAAAGTCCCAACACAGAGTTGCAGTTAGGAAAGTAAACAATTTAGATAATTAAAAAATAATGTGTGTGATGAACTCCATATGACACAAAAGTTAAAAAACAAGTTACAACAGAAAAGTCACTAGCATATCTTAAATTGTATTTCTTTAAAAATATCAATGCTTTGATTTAATAAATAATAATATATATATTTTTTATTGCAGTAGGACAGCAGACAGGCTGACGGCCCACTTAGAATTTAGCAATTACCCTCACCTATAGGTGTTTGCAACGCCAATGGCATTGCGAACACGCTGCTGTCCCATAAGGATACAGGAACTTGGGTCACTAATGCCGGATCACAACACAAGGTTATTATAGCGGCATACTTAAGACCAAAGGTGGTCACCATCCAGACGGGCTTGGGGCCCTACCACTTAGCTAGGGCGGGTTGTTTTGTCGCTTTTTACGACAGGCTGACCCCAGCCGCAGAGGTTAGTATTCTTTCTCCGCCCCTGCACAGATAAAAATTAATGCAGGTTTTACATAATTAAACATCCAAAATGGAGCCAATTAGTGACACATTGATTCCTATGATATACATGATTGTAGAGATGGAAAATGAAGCGGGGGTAGGCAAAATAAGTGTTACCTATGAGGATGAGCTGACAGCTGGTTTATTTTGGAGACGAGCAACTCTAGATAGAGCACATTGGCATGAGCTGGAAGCCTTTGCCAATAGACAATGAAACCTTTGCCGAAATAAGGCCGTACATGAGGAAGTTACTTCACAATTCGGAATAAAAGCATATTACTATAATACTACTAAACTGAAAACAATTTGTCGGTGAAACGTTTATTGAATCTATCGACCTATGCTGTCATTGGGATTGGTTCTCTCCATAAGTTTAATGAGGAAGCATATGATTTATAGGCTTAGAATAAGTTTATAGGTTAAAATCAGTTTAATTTACCTTAGCCTGTTCTAGAGCTTGTACAGCAACATCTTGCTGAGCCTCTAATAGACAGCATTTCTCAACATAAGACTTTAGTTTTCCAAATTCCTCTTCTTTCTCGTCACCTAAATATTTTGCAATATTATCAGTACACAAATAAAGGCTTGTTATACATTGTTTTCTTATTTCCGCAAGGTCGTTATCAGTCATCTTTAATCTTTACGGAATATTAACAAAAATAAATAAGTACTATAGAGAAAAAGTTAAAAATTTGCCAAATAATCGTACAAAAATTGTGAATATTTTGTTTATAAACTATCAAACCAAAACAAAACATCAGTTCAGTCAGTTAGTCAGTTCATAAGGTTATGGTATGGCTCCAATGCCTCTGGCTTCGATTTTGCCAATATTGAAGGTACAAAAGTGACAGACGACAGTTTAAAATAAAAAAAAGAAACAGTATTTTAAATTTCGAAAGCTAACGTTAGCTGGATTCGAAGACAACACAAAATATTAGTATTTGTTAGAAGTATTACTAAGATACATAAATAAGTAAATACTATTTTTAGTCAAAAACTTACACAAAACCAGTATATAACTATTATGGACAAGAGTTAATATGTCTATAACGGCTACTCATAAATGCACTGAGTCGCGGATTTTTACGTAAGCTTCTTTCAATCTCTTGAATGTTTTTGGTGTCCTTGATGTTCTGCTGGGTCCCAAATGAGGGGCATTTAAAGCAGAAGATGTCGGGCGGAACCTCTGCACCCATGATCTAATCAAATCAACACTTGGTCCGTCACTCAATCGCCGAATATTGTAGTGGGAACAAAACTGTCGGCGCGCAGTCACGTAAGAATCACCACTCTTAAAAAATGCCTCAATAGCGTACGCACGGTGCTGCCCCGACCACTGTGGCCTTACGACTACCGAATCCGCACTCTCGGTGTCGCGACGAGCAGTCGCGATGTTCCTTAAAATGTAAATACAACTAGCAACATTTGTTTTGTTAACTAGCAATACTAGTTTCAGTAAGTAGCAACATTTGTTACGATAACTGGCTACACTGAAAATGGTTGCGATGCCTAGCAACACGTAAAGACAGTAAAAAGGCGTTCGGCGCCATTCTATCCTTCATACATCACTAGGAAGCTAAAGCGAATGCTCTCGCGGACGTAATCCCCCCGCTCGGCATGGACCAGACTGACGGAATAGGTTTAGGGATGCCTTCCGTCCCTCATAGCCTATAGACTCACAATCACAGATTACATAAATACATGTAGAATAGATGTGTTGCGGGGGAGTTTCTTTCGCGCTTTCTTCTCCCCCAACTTTATGCACTCCGAAACGGTAGTAGATTAGATTAGGATCGGCTTCACCGGTGAAGCCAATAGACCCCGATTAAAAAACTCTTGCCATTCGTGGTAGTTCTCAATTGTCACCATGCAGCGGTCGAGCTGGAAACGCACCTCACTGGAGGGGCGCTTCGAGCACGTGTGTAAGTGTTCTTTTATTTTAAAAATTTAATTGAAATGCCGACGCTAGAAAAGGCTCTTTATTTGTATCTTGGTATTCATCCTTATCAAAATAAATTACTTCATATTCAAGACTGCCTCAATACATATAAATAACTTTTTGAATTATTCAATTCGGACATTCCATTCGAAAGACATCACGAGTTTAAAAATGTAAGTATAAGAAAAAACGTTTCACATCTTCGTGACGCTAATTTCCGTTTCATCCGTAAAAATTCTGAACGTTGCACGTGCAGTGAAATATTAGTTATAGATATTACCAGTAAATAACGTGTCCTTGTTGCAGTCAGCCACGTGCCTGTTGTCACAGCGAGAGCGTTTCTGCGCCAGCTAAGTATTCTAGTACGAACACGTGTCGTCTTCTATATAACTTGTTCAGATAAGCATTACGGTCATTACTGTGTGATAACCGGCACCGATTTTCGTTGGTTAAGTGAGCTCACCGATTTTAATACCCAGAGACGCTAACGGGTCGTCAGGCCTGGTACTTGGTACCAACCAGGCCAGACAGGCCTGCGCCGGCGCAGGCTGTGTCACAAAACCCTCATGAGTGGTGATGGCAACGGGCCATGGGGACCGGGTCTCATGAGATTTCGCGGTCGTATAGATAGACCTTGAAAACCTCACAAGTGTCTACATAGGTAGGATCTTACAAGTATTCACGTAGGTGGGATCACAGTAGTATTTATAAGTGTCTAAATAGGTAGGATGATTCTTGAGGACAGTCTTCTGGCCAAATAAAGGTGTCTCTATGATACTCTTTCATGTTTAAAGGTGTTGTATAGGTATGCAACTAAAAGAGCCTTGAGAAGCTCGCAAATGCCCACATACATAATTAAAACATTAATAAGAAACTGGAGGTATTTATCAAGGTCATATAATAATAAGTATACGATTATACTCTAACAGATAATGTGTTACTTACCGTATAAGGTTATATAAAATACTGAGAATTCCTGGAATACTCGGTGGCACACGGCTAATAGGTAAAACCATGTACCAAGAAAAAAATCTGGGATGAAGGAGCATTTAGGTGAGTGTTCTACTTGTATTTGAAGTAGATTAAGTCAATTAATTAATTAAGATTGTTCAGAAACAAAGATCAACTCATAAAGGAATATTTTTCTTATAAGATTTATAAATCATTAGATACGTCACACGACTCGGCGAGACGAATGGCACCCCCCCCCCCCGCACCCTTTATAACTTTTTTACATGTACCTTTTCAAAAACAAAGCCACCAAATTAATTCCATTCGCAAGCCATTATACATTCTTCGTTCATACTTGACAAAGTATATAAGCATCATGTTGTGTAAGCTTAAATAACATAATCTCAATAATTTTGACATTATTTATTATTCATAACGTAAAATATAATTTTCAATATAATAAATATGTGACAATCAGCCTTTATTATTATGTAACACATTTTAGATAATCAAATTGTTAGACCGTGACGCCAACATGGCCCAGGGCCGCGGAGAGCTGTTTCAGCTGCACCCTCATGTCGTTTTGGGACAGGCCTCGCTTCGCGCCGATCACTTTGAACGCATTCAAATATTCCAGTTCTGTAAATTGCGCGCCCTTCTCCCGAACGGACGTTATTATTTCCTAAAAAAAAAACAAGTAATTTTAATATTTATATTTAAAATTAAATCTTAAGAATTAAATTTTTTTAATAAACAATAAAAACTGGTACAATATTTTTGCTTTTCATTATAGTGACCCAAGTTCCTGTACGCTTATGGGGCAGCAGTGTTCGCGATGCCACTGTCATCGCAAACATCCATAGGTGACGGTAAATGCTAAATTCTAAGCGGGCCGTAATCCTGTCTGCTGTCGTACAGCAATAAAAAAAAACTCGCTTTGGTGCCTGGGGTGCGCTTTCCGACATTTTGAGTCCATTGGCACGCATATCACACTTTACGACGCCAAGAAAACACTTTTTGGATCTACCCCTCCTGCCATGGCCCGGTGGTGACAAATTGGATTTGTCTTTTTGTTTGTTCCCCACAAAGTTTTTCAGCATAGTATTAAAAATATTTTTTAGATATTTTCCTGCTATGGTCGTCTGTTACGACTATCAAAAATTGAACTATTGAAGAATGAATTCCATAAACCCAATGAATTCCATAAACTTTAATATTCACATTTTCAATCTAACAAAACCATTCGCGTATAATTTTCGTCATGAGACATAGGTAGCGGAGACTTCCCTCTCCTAAACACGCGCGCTACACAGCTTGACCCACTTCTTCGCGGCAAGAAAACACATGTTTCTTAAAAATAACTTTATATTATATGAATCAGAAATGAGGAGATTCGCAGGAGAACCAAAGTCGCCGACATAGCCCGGATGATTGCAAAACTGAAGTGGCAGTGGGCTGGGCAGAAAAGTCCTCGAATGGCGCCCGCGTACCGGAAGACGCAATGTTGGTAGGCCCCCCACAAGATGGACCGATGATCTGGTCAAGATCGCCGGAATAGATTGGATGAGGGAGCGCAGGACCGATCATCGTGGATATCTTTGGGGGAGGCCTTTGGCCAGCAGTGGGCGTCTACCGGCTGAAATGATGATGATATGAAGATTAAAACTTCGAAAATGTAATTGAAATTTATCCAGTAGTTTGCCGTTATGCGCGCACAACTGCAGACCTCCATCATTTTATTTATAAACTAGCTGTGCCCGCGACTCCGTCCGCGTGGAATATCACTATTCCATTTTGGGCAGAATTTTTTGGATATATCTTATGGTATATTTTGGATTACAAACCCTAAAATATAAATGAAATATGCAAACAGTCAGTATTATCGAATGCAACTGTTACGCCATGCGCCTCCGGAATACGTACGTTCGAACCCACAAAGTCCAGTCTAAGCTGAACCCTATTTCATATGATTGATGACATAAATCTGAGGTTAACTTAAATTGGAATATAAAATTTACGAAACTTATCTTGTTTTGGTATATGTACCGTGTATACGTCCGAATGCACTTAGTAAAAAGCGGTTATTTTAATATTACAGACACTTCAATTTTATTTATTTGCATAGATGTTAGATAACGGCAATGTCTTAACCAAGCATGAACGTCCTCACCTCTGGCGTGCATGTGAGTAGGTGCAGGTATGCGTGAGCGCGGTGTAGTCCGTCGTGGGGCAGGTGGAGGGCGGCGAGGCAGTGCCGGAGGGTGGCCAGCCGCGTGCCCGCCCCACTCGCGCCCACGCCGCCCTCGCCCTGCCAGCGCCACACCACTGCCGCCGACATCATCTCACCCACACCGTTCAGAATGTACTGAGAAGGAGTAAACATAATTGGTCAGAGGTAAAGAGTTTTTTTCTCCGTACAGGGGAGAGTAAAAGTACTAACCTCTGGGACCGGGGTCGGCCTGTTGTAAAAGGCGACAAAACAACTCACCCTAGCTACGTGGTAGCCCCATAACGGGAACGATCAAAAAGAACTCGCCACGCTTATCCAAGCACATCGACGAGTTAACATATGATCGATTCTTGCATAAAGAGTAGATGAGTTCTGGCCTTCTGATTTTATAAAATACCCTCACTTTCGCTCCCCCCCCCCCCCCCATACTTTGCCCAATTGGCTTCAGATATTCGAACCTTTCATTATTGGCCGTGCCGAAACATTGTGTACTATTTATCTAAACAGTACAGTTATCTAATTAACTGGAACTATTTATCTAATATTTGAGACGTTTATACGTTGGTTTCGCAAACAGTTCATTTGCAAGCAGACCTGAACCGAACCGGGAGGGGGTGGAATTAAGTTCAGTACGTATTTCTTTGTCCATTTCAAGATATCGCAAACATCTATCACCAACCAATCCCCCTCTCTCATTCTCGTGCATCCCACTGTTCTCCTTATCTCTTACTCACGCGTACAACACAAAATATGCGCATATCCTCAGTGGAATCGAACCTGTATCCTTTTTCTAGGCTTATGTATTATATTATTAGAACACTAGATATTTCTATAATGTTAGAGAAACTCACGGCGAGCCGGTGCGGCGCCATGACGTTGGCGGCGTGCTCGTGGAAGGCGAGCAGCGCGTGCGCCAACTGGGCGGCGCCCCCCTGCGCATTCTCACCCCCACTCACGCCGTCGCCTTCTCCCTCACGCTCCTCCTGGCCTAGGTAGTGGAAGCACTCTATGCGCATCTGAAAAAAATTTACATTTAAATCTTTGCGATGAATAATAGGTTCATCTAAATGTTAAGTATTTACTTTTTTTAACACCTTCAGTGAGGAACAGACCTTTAACGGCCCACCGCGGTGCCTACGGTAGGTGCGCAAGGTGATAATTATATCTCCCTCGACTTACTAGGGCGGTTCAGGTCGTCATTGGCCCAGAAAGCGGAGCCCCTTGGTTTGTTTCTCATTTCCTGTTTGACAGATCCAGGGAAGAAACCAACGTAAAGAAATTGGGTTCAAGGTCATTCTAACTGTACAAAAAAATTATACACCATATTTTCACAGTTCTAAAACTTTAATTTAACCTAGTATTGGTGAGTCAAAAAGAGTTTGCAGAGTATAAAATGTGTTGAAGATGTGCGTGCCTGCGGGTGTGTGTGTGTGTGTGTGTGTGTGTGTGTGTGTGTGTGTGTGTGTGCTTGTAAACTATGGCTGTAATACATATACATACATATAACACGCCTCTTTCCCGTAGGGGTAGGAAGAGGCTTCTTTCCACTTGCTACGATCCTTACATACTTATTTCGCTTCGTCCACTTTCATTATTCCCTTCATACATGCCCTTCGGTTTAGGGTACTCTTGACCTGGCCTTTTTCAAGAGGTCCCTGATCTGGTCTCGAAACGTCTGCCTAACCTCTTCCAACACTTCCATTCACACTCGCCTTATACACTTTTTTTGTCAATCGTTCTTCATTCATTCTCTCGACATGGCCAAACCATCTCAGTAATACTAACAGTTATTTAAATTAAATACGTAGCGATATCTCATGGTAAATTGTTCGTCACTAAAAGACCCCAATGGAAGACCATCGCTGATTTTTTAATTGCTATTATTAGTTTAAGTTATACTGTTTTTATATATGTATTAAGCTCTAAATAAACTATTTTTCTTTCTTTCTTTCATTCATTACAACCCGCCGCATCAGACGAAATTTATGATGTATTTACTGCAGCTACGAAGTGAACAATATCTTTCCCTTTTCTGTTATTCTTTAGGAGTTATATTGAAATGACACCAAAATGTCACTGCCAGGTGATGCAAACACAAATTTATTCAAAAAGTTGTATTACCTCCAAATGTAAGAACAGCAAGCACTTGTGCGCGATGTCATCAAAAATGGCCGCCGCTGCCGACATGTCGTTGTGGAACTTATCCGACAGCTTTATCGCCCCACTCAACGTCGACGGAATGTTCCTGATGTTGGCACTTATCCAGTCCTGAAAAAAATCTTATTCATCACTAAATTTCAACAATGTTAAATTCCTTATATTCCTCTAACGCATATACAGCTAAATACTCGGATCCGAGTAGGGCGGGTCCGTTGTGGTAACGCCCACTCATCTGCGTGTAACGGCTATTCATTTTGACTTCGGGTTTGTGGATCCAAAGAAAATATATAACCTATATTTTTCATTAATAATAAATTATTATTGGTATGGTAACAGGTAGCTCAGGGTTATTATAGTCGGAGACCAATCTGGAAGTCCCAGGTTCGAATCCTAAGAATCCCATTCCAATCATCTATTTCATTTACACTCCATCTAAAGATTATCTGAAAGAAATCGCCATCGGCGATAAAAACCGCCAACTGTTTTGTCTATGTCTCCTTTTATTTAAGTAATGTTAAATTTAAAGTACAATAAATCACATTCTATTTACCATAGATTCGCACAGAACAGCCAAATCAGCGAGCACGCCAATGTCCGCGACGATTTCCTTCCTAGTGATCGCGCCGTCGCCCAGACTCGAACCTAGGATCTCGGCCTCGCGCTCGTACGCCTGTTTTAATTCCTGTAAACCGGTTTCCATTTTATAAAATAGCTCTTTTCCGCGACAATTTAGCGTGGAAGGTGCTAGAAACTGAACAGTACCTCTTTAACCATATAAATTACTAGTTGTGCCCGCGACTCCGTCCGCGTGGAATAGTGACTGGGCAGAATTTTTTGGATATATCTTATAGTTTATTTTGGATTTGAAAGCAATGTCTGTTAACTAGAGTTATGTATGCGCCGGGCGTTGAGCGTGCACCGGTCTTCTCCGTTCCCACAGCCCGCTCCCGCACTCTGCTTCTACGCCCCGCTCACCATGCCGCTGGCGAGCAGCGCGGCCACGCTCTCGCGGCGATCGTTCCCCCGCGGCACAGTCCACTTCGAACCGCGCGTAGAGGCAACCGCTGCCCCCCGGCCTTGACAAAACCCAAAAAGGGGAGCAAGATCTCGTAATGCCCGCTTCTGATACGAATCAGTGCACGGGGTCCCAGTGGCGGGTGAAGAAAAAAAAATCTCTTTACCTGCGCTGAATGTCTGTTATCGGGACTCTCGCCAATGGCCACCTTCCAGTTCTGCAGCGTTTGCAGGAATCTCACGATGTCATCGTCGGCCAGCCATTTGGCCGCTCTGGCTTTGGCAGGCGGCAGCAGACTGCCATAGGCGGCGGACGCGTAGCCGGCCAATGTGGCCAGCGAGGCGCCGATGCCGGTGGCTGCCTCGGAGCCCCCGCAGCTGCCGCACCGGCGGACAGCCAGGCACACTTCCGACACAGCCCGCCATGCGACGGCGCAGCATGTGAATATTACACGGTGACGGTCACTGGACATAAATATGCAGGAACGGACTGTTAATTACGCACACATTGGACTAAATATATGTTTAGTTGTCTATAACAGGCTCTTTAAAGGTTATCATTATCGAATAGGTGGTGTGTGACAGAGGTAGCTTTCGAGAAAACCAAATTTATGCCTCTTTAGCCTATTGTTACTTGACATCATAATTTTAATAATAATTTAAGGTAATGATAAAGTAAATTTGAATTTTGCATGTCGTATTAAACAAAATCTGAGTGTAATTCAGCCGACCAATGAGACAATACAACGATTGAATGAATAACTAATACCATATACCATAGTTTGCTTTAATATTAAATTATTTTTATTTATTGCTGTAGGACAGCAGACAGGCTGACGGCCCGCTTAGAATTTAGCAGTTACCGTCGCTTATGGGTGTTTGCAACGCCAGTGGCATCGTAAACACGCTGCTGTCCCATAAGGATACAGGAACTTGGGTCACTAATTCCGGAACACAACACAAAGTTATTATGGCGGTTTACTTAAGACCAAAGATGGTCGCCATCCAGACAGGCTTGGGGCCCTACCACGTAGCTAGGATGGGCTATTTTGTCGCCTTTTACGAGAGGCAGACCCCGGCCGTAGTGATCAGTACTCTTTCTCCGCCCCTACATGGATAAAATTTGTTCGTCTCATAAATAACGGATTAATGAACCTTAAAATATGATCTCGTGACTAATAGGTATCATGTTTTTGGTATATTTGCTAGAGGATAGGGCCCCAAATGCGCCTGGACGGCAACTACTCCTGGTCTACAAGTATGGCCTACTTAGTTACCTTGTGTCGCCCTCTGCATCAGTGACCCAGTTTCCAGTATAACGGTACCCCTAATGTTGCAAACATCCATAGTCGACGGCAACTGCTTACTATTAAGTGGACCGTCGGCAACTGATCCTCAGCAATAATAAAAAAAAACAAAGTATGGCGCACTGTGTGTCACGGATCTTGCTCAAAGGCTAAAGCCAATTATCATTCTGGCACTGATGATAACACGTAGCATCGTTATATCGTATACCTATTATTATACCACATACCCGGACTTGATGTTTGTAGGGGGTGGCGGTTGTGTTTCACGCCAGGCGGCCGGGGCGCGCATGGCCTCCTCGAGCTGCGCGCGCGCACTCCGCGCGAGCCGCTCGCTCTCCCCCGTGCGCACGTAGTCCGTTATGAACGCGCGAAGCGAACACTCGCCACCACTACACGTCAAATTGTTCAACTATTAATTTACACATTCAAAACCAACAGTTTATGTATATACAGTGGATTTCATCAATAACGACCTCCTAGTTATAGCGAAATCAGACTAACGTCCCTTGAATTTAAAGCATACTTTCGTAGGAAATTCATATGGCTATAGAAACTTCGGATATAGCGTCAATTTCGGGTATGGCAACTTGTTGTTATAAACCATTTGTGACAGATTACTATAAATTCCATGCGCATATTGCGACTGAGTAGGCAAAGGCACTAAGACTCATTCGTAAAACTATTAAACTTGTTTATCCTTCGTTTACGTTTACAGGTGGCCAGTCACTCAATTTACAATACAAAAATGTGAACCTAACACGAATAATCAAACAAACTTTAGAAAATACATAAATTCCTACTAAGTACTCGAGAACATCATTCTTATTATATCAATTTAATTTCCAAATGCTGACTGCATAAGTCACTATATAGTATAAATACTCACTATAGTCTAAATTATATTCTAGTAGCCTACCCGACAAACGTTGTTCTGCCATATAAATTTTAAATATAAAAAATAGCCTATGTTCTTCTATCCAAGGTCCAATCTATGTCTATACCATAAAAATTCATAGTAAAAACTCTATATAAATTCATCAAAATTGGTTATATATGAATACAACCATCATATTTATACTACAAATAATAGAAAGTGTACTTTACTCACATGTATTGTACTCTACAAAGCTGTATTATCTATTAATTAAATACATCTTATCTTATTTTGGGGCCGAGAAATATCTCGGACACTTCGACCCAATGGGATCTTTTGTGTTCCCCTAGATAGCAATCACTTCTCTCCATTCTCATTGAAAATTTGCTTCATGAGCCTAACAATGAGGTATGGAGATAGGAGCCTGTAGTCTTCCGGTGTCGGATTTCCTACCCCCAAAAAAATTCATTCGCCTCCTGACCAATGCATCACATGTACACAGTAGGTGTTCCATGCGTTCTGTATGTTCCCCACACAACCTGCACATGGGTGACGCGGTTAGACCCATCTTCATGAGCAATTAAATACATACATTTATTAATATTTTTTTTTCTCAGATCTGCCATCAGTCTATCGACTACTATCAGATTGGTTGAGGTACAGATTGACTTTTGATGAGCAAATCATTGATTAATTTGCTCATCCCTGGAAAAGAGCACATTGGCTCTTTTGAGGCGCTTGATTGAGTTTGGTCTTGAAGAGTTTGCCCGTCAGGGGTTAGGGTGTTGTTCTAATCTGGTTTTGTAATTCGCTGAGTACGATTTTGCCTCTTCCTCTACAGTTTTGATGTCAAGATATTCGTGGATTTCAGAGTTACGGGTATACCACGTTGCACCACTTATGGTTCTCAAGATGGAATTTTGGGCTCTTTGTAGACAAAGGATATTTGATTTGCTGGCAATAGACCAAAGTTGGATGCCGTAAGTCCAGATTGGCTTGATGACCGAGTTGTATACTCTGAGTTTATTACTCAGAGATAGAGTTGACTGCCTCCCAAGAAGCCACAAGAGACTTCTGAATCGGTTGTTTACATCATCTCGCTTTTGTTTTATATGGTATTTCCAGGTCATACGCTGGTCCAAATAGAACCCCAGGTATTTCACACATGTAGACTGAGGAAGGGGAACCTGGCCAAGGTAGGTGGTAGGGCACAGTTTCTTCCTGAGTGTGAATGTGATGTGGTGAGATTTCGGGGCGCTAGCTCTGACGCGCCACCTTTGCAGCCAGTCGAAGGTAAGATTCAGTTGAGTTTGCAGTATACTGCTAGCTTCATTCGGATCGCTATTGGATGATAAAAATGCAGCATCGTCTGCAAATGTTGCCACAGTTACATTAGGAGCTTGCGGCAGGTCATGTGTAAATATGTTGTAGAGAACAGGTCCCAGAACCGAGCCCTGGGGGACCCCAGCTCGACATATCTGGAATGAAGATCTGGTGCTTCCCTGCTTGACTTGAAATATCCTCTGATCAAGATATGAAGACATAAGGTGGTAAAACTGGTAAGGTAGTGTTTTCTTTATTTTACACAGTAGTCCCTTATGCCATACCCGGTCAAAAGCCTGCTGAATGTCCAAAAAGGCAGCAGAGCAGTATTCCCTCTTCTCAAGGCTTTCTCTTATGGTATTATACACTCTGTGCACTTGCTCTACAGTGGAGTGTTTATTCCGGAAGCCGAACTGATGATCAGGTATAATTCTGTTACTGTCCAGGTGAGGTTTCAATCTGGACAATACTAGTCTTTCCCAGAGTTTTGACAGAAGCGGAGTAAGGCTGATAGGTCGATAGGAAGTAACTTCATTTGCCCGTTTCCCAGGTTTAAGAATCATTACTATTTGCGACACTTTCCATGGAGCAGGGAAGTGATGAGTTCGTAAAGTGGCATTAAACAGGTTTGTTAAGAATACAATACATTTCCTGGGCAGCTCTTTTAATAGTTTCGGCGATATCAAGTCATATCCAGGTGCTTTATTTAATTTAAGAACTGAGATTTCCCTACGCAATTCGCCCGGAGACACTGGACGCAATGGAGCGCCAAACTGAAAGTCTTGATTAAGGACTTCATCTATCTCAGGGTCCTCAGGACAGACAGACTCATTGGGCTTAAACACCTCAGCAAGGTGAGCAGCAAATAGTTCAGACTTTTCGGAGTCTGTGCGTGCCCATGATTGCCCTGATCTGATGGGTGGCAGACATTGTTGAGGTTGAGCCATGGATTTAGTGGCCTTCCAAAGAGAGTGAGTGCCATTGTTATGTGGAGATAGGGAATCCAGTTTTCGCTTAAGTGTCTCATTGGCTATTTCAGAAAGTATGCCTTTCAGTTCCTTTATGGCACGATTCAGGCGTGTTTTGTCCTCTTTATTACGTGATAGCTGCCACACCCTACGCAGTTTGCGCTTTTCAGATATCTTGTTACGGATCTCAATTGGGATTGGGGTTAAGTAGGAGGGTGTGGGTAGCTCAGGGGTGTTAATCCAAGCTGCCCAATTTATTAATATATGAGAATATATTTAGAATATTTTAAGTTTAAAAGAGTTAATTTGTGCAGATAAAGTTCATTTTGAATTGACATAACTACAAAATAACATTTGTACGAGTACCATTGAATTATTTTTTCTCATTTAAATCAGTTTTAATCAACAAATTTAAAGTTAGCCGTATAAAAATATTTTTGTTACAAAATTAGACAATGTAAGTAAAGTAGAATATGAAGTCCTATGTATAATTAGAGGATGGCCTAATATTTTGTGCAAAGTGCACTTTCGTTTCTTCTTTTCCTGAGCTTTTTCCAGCATATACACAGTCCAAACAAATTACCACTCATTAGGCGTGCAGCCTCACGGGCTAGGCGAAATAAGATCCTATTTTGTTTGGTTAGACGTTCGTTAGCATAAAAGCGCTGAGAATTGATAGAGAAGCCGAGGCCTGCTGTGCGTAGATGGCGTCGGATACGGGCTTGCTTCAATATCCCTTGTAAATAGCGGCGCGTTAAGCGGAATGTTCAAGTCATTTCGGTCACTGCGGTGGCCACCAAATCTTTCTATGCTTAAAATATCCCGTGCTTCTACATTAACTCCTAATTTGGATGTAATCGTAATCATCATTTGGCTAAGGTTTTCGTCTTGCCCTTCTGGAATATACCTTATCTCCAAATCACTTGATAAAAGTCCCTGATCTCAATTAATTAAGTCCGCCTTAAGCTGATCCATAGTTTGACTAAATTCGGAACCAGATGCCTCTTTGTTCATCGAGGTGTTTTTCACCAAGACTTCCCGTACGTACTCAAGGCTTTCAACACGTTCTTTGTAAGAGTGCAGATGGACTTTCAAATCTGTGATCTCCTCTCGAAAATCAATGAAGTCGTGGCGCATAGGCCGTATCTCTTCAAAGACGTCCCGTATAGTATATTCCTTGGTATCAACTGTCTCGTGTCTACTCGTGGCTTCGTTGCCTTGGGTGCTAATAGTGATACATTTCTTTGTTATTTTTAATATTTTGGCACATGCGACACAGCCAGGGTGAGGGTATTATCTTCTTCACCGGGAGACCAGCACATGATTTGTGATATAAAAATCCACATTCAGAACATCTGGCTCCCTCTGTCTGTGATAGGGACAAATAACATATATGTAACAACTGAACAATACTGTTGAGATATTATTATACTGTTATTATATGTCGATGACCGAAATCACTGCAACCGTCATTAAATTCAATGACGGTGGTTTACAATTATATCAACGGATTTTAGAAATTTCAGTTTTAGTTGTTAAAAACTCACAATAGCACTGAATAATGTTTACTGATTGCTGACACTATTACGCTAGCCATTTTTATATTACTAAAATACTGATATATTACTTAGCAAAACAATAAAAATACAAAGCATTTGTTGTGGGTCAAAAGGAGTTCTCTTTATCCAAAAGTTTTATATACTCACAGAGTATGAGGTTCGATGTCCGCGCACAGGGCGTGCAAGGCGGGTAATACTGCGTGTAAATGGGCGGGGTCCGGGCGTGCAACCAGCGCGTATCCCTGTCGTCGACCCACTTGCGGGCTCACCAAAGGTGCACCTACAATATTTTTAGACATATACCCGAAATGTTTGCTTTGTGTATAAAAGGGTCAAACGACTACGAAAAAAAATCGAATTTTTTATTATAATATGGTCAGAAAATAATGCAATAAATAATAGTACTACGAGTAAACTAATATTTAGCTTTTCCTATGATGGAATCGAGAAACAAATTAAAACTGGAGGGTACGTTCTCACGTTATAGTCAATACATA
The DNA here is from genome assembly GCA_963693495.1 of Malacosoma neustria. Taxonomy (NCBI): domain Eukaryota; kingdom Metazoa; phylum Arthropoda; class Insecta; order Lepidoptera; family Lasiocampidae; genus Malacosoma; species Malacosoma neustria. The sequence goes on along the minus strand of OY856378.1, from coordinate 1,458,470 downwards.
TACTCTTAATATATTAATCACTCACCGGTAAATTTAAATAATTTCCCCCTCGGTCTTTGCGGTCTTTTCTTGGCAAAATAGTCGGCGAGGCGGAGCGCCGCGGCGGCATTATCGGCCACTCCACTGCTGGACCTTCGGGCCACCAAATTCACGCTCTCGATTTCAAGATACTCAGTCAGCAGCAGTTGAAGCTACGAAAAGAAAATGTGGAAAATATCAATTAGGTAATAAGGTCCATTTTATATAAATATAGTTTACATTTCTTGTTTAAGAACCTCCGGTAAACGAGCGTCAGAGTGCCTGCGGAGGTCACAGGTTTGATTCCCGTCCCGAGTCTGGGTATTTATATTAATTAGAGCATTTAATTCTGAAGAAAACTTTGGGCAGCATGAAACCATGAAATACGGCTGAGCTATAAATATATTTTTAATAATCTAACTTAACTTGTATTTTATATAGGAAATCTTCTTCTTCTTCCTGTCCTTATTCCCAAACAATATGGGGCCAGCACAACATGTTCTCTCCTTCCACTCTCCTCTATTAGCCGTCATCTGAACATTCACACCTTTTTAAACCATATCATCTTTTACACAATCAATTCATCTTTTTTTGGTCTAATTCTCCTCTTGTATCCATCCGCTCTCATTTCTAGCATCCTCCTTGTTACATGACGCTCCTATCTTCGAATTATATGGCCATACCAGACTAACCTATTACTTTTCAGCTTCTCAATATCATTGTGGCTTCTCCCAAACTTTCTAATATTATCCATTTTTGTAACTCCGCTCATCCATCTCAATATTTGTATCTCTGCTGCATGCAATAACCTTTCATGCTTACCCTTTGTGGCCCAGCACTCTGATCCATACAATATGACAGATCTTATAACGGACTTGTAAGTTTTACCTTTAAGAGAGTTTACCTGAGACCTGTCGCCATTTCATCCATCCTGCATTCACTCTGTTTTTCGATTGTCAGCCTATCTCACTATCTATTTGCACCAGTACATTTATTTCTAGAACATTCCGACGCGTACTCACCACTTGTTGCACAGCACTCCAGTAATGTTGTTCAGCGTGGAGACATGAGTCTGACAGCTTGTGCTTCTGCAGCGCTGCCCGCCACAGTTGCAGTAATCTGTGACACAAATACACAAATTACCAACAAAAAACAAAGATTTCAAATACAACGAGTAAATCAGTTCTCGCAGGGCAGGGACGGAGTAAGAATACTCACCCCCGCGGCCGAGGTCGGTCTGTCGTAAAAGGCGACCAAAAAACTATTAAACTAACCATAGCTACGTAGTAGTCTCAGGGCCGTCTGGATGGCAACCACCCTTGGTCTTAAGTATGCCGCCATAATAACCTTGTGATGTGTTCCAGTATTAGTGACCCAGGTTTCTGTACCCCTACGGGAGGGACAGCAGCGTGTTGGCCGTGCCCCTAGCGTCGCAAACATCCATAGGCGACGGCAATTGCTTACTGTTAAGTGGGCCGTAAGCATGTCCACTGTTCCTCAGCAGTAAAAAAGGGCTTTCTTTGTAGCTCTTGTTTCTTCTTACTAAAAGGCACAACAAAAGAGATGAAATCAATGTGACTGAATTTGATTTTTACTAGTTGTCCGTTGTCCCTAAGGCCAGGGTGGGCCGTATCGTAAAAGGCGACGATATAATCCTAGCCAGATGACAGGGCTCTGAGTCCTGGACGGCAACCAACCATGGTCACTAAATATGCCGCCATAACAACCATGTGCTTATGTTCCGATATTATTGACCCAGGTTCGAATATCCCTACGCGGACAGCAGCGTGTTCACGGTGCCTCTAGCATCGCAAACAACCATAAGCGAATGTAATTGTTACTTACTATTGAGTGGCCCCTGCCTATCTGTTGTTCCTCATCAATAAAATAAGGTCTACTGCTGAGAACAAGCATTAATAAAGTTTGCCACTCAAGTTAATTAATCACGTAACATAAGATAGAGGAAGATACAAAGCTATAAAAATTAAACTTGAGCTAAAAAAAAACAAGATTCGAGCACGGATAAAACAGAATAAATAATTTCTTACTATACATAGACATGCAGGATAGCGTAGGTATGCTGTAAATCATAGACAAAATGACATGCACTTCAGTCACCCATTGTAGTTACAATACATGGGAAGTTCCCCATGAGTCAGAAAAGGTGGGCTTATTCCTTTGCACAGACAATTTACAGATCGCCATTAGTCCCAAAGTATACTTGTGGTATGGTACTGGATAACTAATACACTACTTTAATATATACTTTTGTAAATAAATACATATTATAAATGAGTGCCAAGCCGCGAGACAGGGATCGAACCCAAAATATCTATAATGATTAACCGTGCAGGGACGGAGAAAGAATACTGACCTCTGCGGCCGGGGATCGCATGTTGTAAAAGGCGATAAAACAACCCACCTTAGCTACGTGGGAGGGCCTCAAGCCCGTCTGGATAGCGACCACCTCTAGTCTTAAGTATGCCGCCATAATAACTTTGTGTTGTGTTCCGGCATTAGTGGCCAAAGCTCCAGTACCCTTATGGGACAGCAGCGTGTTCGCGATGCCACTGGCGTTGCAAACACTCACAGGCGACGGTAGATACTCAATTCTAAGTGGACCGTCAGTCTGTCTGCTATCCTGTAGCAATAAAAAAGGTACCAAAGTGCGATAGTCGTTACACCACAGTGGTATTTATGGCTAAAACCATAGCCTGAGTACAGTTAAAAGCTATTTACATATTTCGCGCACCTCCTGTTCCTATTAGCGCACTGCCTAAACTCCTCCCCTAAGGTGGTGACCAGTCTAGCCAACGGCCTCCCTGCCTCGCCTCCCACTCCAACTTGGGTCTCCGCTTCTCCTTCTTCGTCCCCATCACCTTCCTCGACTTCACCCTCTTCTATGATACGACGGGAGACAGAGTCTATCACTTCGAGAAGTTCATTTTGGATTTGCACTTTGAATTTCTAAAGAGATGAACTTTGAATTGTGAATCAGTAAAGATCAACATACAATAATTTTAACCAAAATTGCGCGTGATTTCTAACAATACTAGAAGTATAAACACTATTAACATTTTCAACCGCTTGGCTTGCGTTTTTGCCTTTATGAAAAAAAAAACTGTAAATTATAGCGTATTTTTACTTTGCTGGTGTCCATCTGTCCTTTTTTATTATTCATATCCATTTGCAATAGATATCAATCACATCATCATACCATAAGGCCAATAATGAATAAGATCAAAAACCAATAACTGAATAAATGTACATAATGTAGGTAGCATTTTTATTATAGTAAATTTATTTATACGTAGTATTTAAGTTTTTATGCATTTGTCGTGTGTCAGCCATTGAAGCGTATTTGCGATGTGTTGCGTGTTATTCCAAAAGTATCCAATATTTATCAGAAACAACTTAATGAGATTTTATCAACTGACTGGCTGACATTTATTTTCCATACATTATTTATAGAAGAACAACAATAGTCATCCATATATATCGCTACTTGAGTTTCTTGATATACAATTAATTAAATACATTTTAAGCACCTGTGATCTATGTACGTGATGTCTGGTATTTAAGGGATCAACTGGCGTGAACGATTAGCTAGGAGTGCCTAACACAAACATTTAAGCTTAATTAGCGAGATTTAAAATTAGTTTTTTTTTATTGCTGTAGGACAGGCTAACGGCCCGCTTAGAATTTAGCAGTTACCGTCGCCTATGGGTCCAGTGGCATCGCGAAACGCTGCTGTCCCATAAGGATACAGGAACTTGGGTTACTTATGCCGGAACACAAGGTTATTATGGCGGCATGGTCTTAGACCAAAGGTCGCCATCGCCATCCAGACGGGCTTGAGGCCCTGCCACGTCGCTAGGTTGGGTTGTTTTATCGCCTTTTACGACAGGCCGACCTCGGTCGCAGAGGTTAGTATTTTCTCCGCCCCTGCACACGGATTAAAATAGATAGATTATACTTTATTGTCCACCAAATATTATTTACAAAGTAACTTAATAATTAAACTTTTAGCTAAGTGCACAATAGGCGACCTTATCGCTAAGAAGCGATTTCTTCCAGACAACCTTAAGGTGAATACATTCAAGAGCGTTTTTCTATGGATGGTGCGCCAAAAGTAATATGAAATATTATAATATAAATAAAATATAAGAATAGCATAAATAATAACATTTTTTAATTACACTTATAGTTTATAGGTGTAATTTAAAAAATATATTAAACTTAAATATGAAATTTTACAATAATAATACTAAAAACCCAGAAGAAGCGGTGTGTGGGTTTGAAACTGAGGAGCACCCTGAGCTACCAGGTACCTAAAAATAATAGTGCTTATTATTAATTAGTGAACGTTACCTCCGTAGCCTCTTTGAGTTGCTCCAAAACACCCAATGCCTCGAGCGATATCATGACCGTTGTCTCGAACGTCTTGTCGTCTTCAGACAAGGAGGCTTCGAACTCCGGAGTGATATCTTGTAAGTACGCGTCAGTAACCTCTTCACTCTTTGTCAACTCTGAATTTAAACGGTTGTTGCTATTTTAAAATTTATTGTAAACCACATTCTTTAAAGAATATGTTGTAGTCTGACATATTATTTCAAAATAGGTGTAGTAACATTTGTTCAAGGCCGGCAGCGCGTTTACAATGCCTCTGCTGTTGCAAACGTCGTTGACCGTCGTCAAGGCGACGTTGACCATCTGTTATTGGGTGAGCCGTTTACCTATCTGTTGAACTCTTATCTATAATTTTCTTTTATTGCTGAGGAACACCAGACAGGCAGAGTTGCAAGCTGCAAGGGCACTGCGAACACGCTGCTGCCCGCCCTATAGGGGTGCAGAAACCTGAGTCACTAATGCCGGAACACAACACGAAGTTACTACGGCGGCATACTTAAGACTTAACATAACACTTAACACTTGTGTTATGGGTACTAGACAACTAATATACATATATATACAGGGTGACTTTGACACACCCATCCAAATTCACACAGAAGAATCTTTAGTAAAAGTTATGAGAAACATATATTTTAGTTTAGTATCACATAGTACAAAAATGTTGAGTAATCAGCATCACAAAGTCATTCAAAGAACTCGCAATTTACGTAATACGGCGCGAGAGTGCAATGATCTCTCCATCTGACCTAGTAAAAGGCCGAGGACGGCGGCATTGAACCGGGCGAGCGAATACGCACTACTCATTTACGCGGGTGTGACAGAGACAGGTAATAACAGGTTAACGTACTGTTATACGGAAAATGATAAATCCCTTTTTAAAAAGTAATTATTTAATTAAACTGGAATTAACACATACAAGTCGGATCTTTAGGCAACCGTCCCGAGTGAAGGCCGAGGATAGACTGACTCGTAGAGGGAATCAATTAAAAAGGTGCATATGGACTGCTGAGCTAGTTTAGCTATCTAAGCATTATTGTATGCAAAGGCGGGATATAACACCTCCCCCCTTAGGTGAGACTTTGGGGTGAATTTAACCCAAAGTCTTTTCTGTTATTATATTCTATTTCTTAAGGGAGCATCGAGAGATCTCACTTCTAGGTTTATTTCATTTGCAGAGGGGTTTTCAGATTCGTGGCCAGTTTGGGGTGAGGCCTTAGATCTACTAAGGGTTAAATTTAACGCATGTCGGTTGCTGCCAGATTTACAGTAATATTTGTATATAGCAAAACTACAAAAGATTAATATTAAAATAAACGTAAAAATAGTCATGATGGAATAATGTACTCCGTACTTGATGATATGCGGGCTTCCTATTGAATTTACATCTTTTAATATAGTTTTTAAGGTTTCCTTACTTTTAGCATTAAAATCATCTAGTTCTATGTTATGCAGTTTTACCGGTTGTACATTATCCATTATACTATTTGCTTTATCATTATTGCAACAGGTGTCGTTTATGATGTTAAAATTGGGGAAATGATTAATTGGAGAAGTTATATTTAATATATTATACTTAGGAATAAGTGTGGTACTTTTACAATAGCCAATACAGTTTTCAGGAATGGTGATGATACCTGTTCCGATAATGGTTGTTTCATACAGTTTCAAATTTAGACAGTCAACGGAAATTTTGTTAGGCTGTGATTGTACATAAATCCAATTATTATTATTTAAAGATTTCCAAATGTCTAGTTCTCCTATTATAAATTTCGTTTCACATTGTGCCGGTTTCTGGTTTATTACTTTTGTTAAAAGTTCACTTTCACAGGTAGGTCTCGCATCTGTAGAGTAAACATCTTGTACATCGCATACGTAGTGGTTAGGCGCTATTTTAAAACAACTATCGAAGTTGTCGAGATTGCAATATTGTTTATAGTCTTTGGTCATTGCTATGAATTTAGTTCCGGGAATTATTAAGCTGAATGAGTTAGGTTGCTTAGGGTTGTGCGGTATAGGTAAACCAATATTATGAAATAAAATATATTCTCTTATATCAACTAAAGGTATTTGCAAAACAAATACAATTTTGTTATTATAGTAATAAGACATTAACTTTGAAATACTTAAAATAACATGCATATTAACAATATTTAGGTCTACAGGCAGTTCGAGGTCGCTGTGTAAGTGTCGGTAACTATCGGCAAGCTCGTTGTAAAGCTGTTTGGGTGTCATGACAGCGGGATGTAAAGTATTTTGATTGCTAAATAATATGGCATTAATCATATCTTCTATTTGGAACGACAAGGTGAGTATTGATGTTTCTAGTGTGTTCAGAAGTTCGTTAACACTGGTAAGTATTTGTAGTCCATTTGTTGTTTCAGAAATGGTTTTAATGTTTGAGGAGAGTTTGTCGATAGCTTCGCTCAGACGTATTTCGTTACCTTTTATTTTATTTAGAGTGTCATTATAGTATGATATTATTGACGTAGTAACCAAAATGTTTTCTTTCATCAGTGAAGCTAGTTGTTTTTCATTATTTTGTAATGACGCTATTGATTTGTCATATTTGAAAGCATCGTTTTCATCTAAAGTGCCAAATATCTGTTTCATCACTGTACCTATTCCACCTATCCAAGCATTACGTTTACTTCGGCTATCGATCAAGTGAGAAATGGATAGAAAGTCCTTATTCATGTCTAAATAACGTGATAGTAAAGGTTCTAACCGATTACGACATCCTAAACTAATTTCTAAAATTTGGGTGTGGTAACATAATTCTTTCGTCGTTTTTAGAGCAGTTTCAATGTTTTCCACATGTGGTTTAAAATGTGAGATATCTATGGGCATTAGGATTTTTAGGTGAGCATTATTAATTCTAAGTTTTCCTAGGTAGTCATAGTAAATCCCAGGATTTGAGGTAAGTGGTTTGATGAAATCATCGGTTTGAGCTCGAACTGAACTGTGAAGAAATAATTATAACTAGGTAAGTATTCTAAAGGTACTTTACTTAATCTATTACATGGTTATAATTCTTAATTATGATATAAAAAGCGGTAAGTACTTATATTCTACTTAATACTCTTAATTCTAATCCGTTTCTGTCTTTCACAGGTTTTCGCGGACATCGGCTAGTTTCACCTGATCAAAGTGGTGTGTCACATGGCGCCGGTTAATAAGTAAGGTAAGTGTATTATTGCCATTTATTTTAATTACTTTGTATGGTCCCTTCCAGATCGGCGAGAGTGATTTACGCAGTCTGAGATGGTTCTTAAGATACACGTAATCACCAGCTTTGTACTTTATTGGACGTGTATGGCTGTCGTAGTAGTTTTTGGAAATTTCTTTGGATCTCCTAATGAATTCTAAGGCCTTGTCCCGTGAGTATTTGAGACGGTTTTGAAGCATGCGCACATAATCTGGGTATGTCGCCCCTGGGGATTCATGATAAATTGAATTTGGGAGAAATGGTTTATTACCGAATACTAACTCGTAAGGAGTAAAATGAGTTGTTGTATGAACGGAAGTGTTGTAGGCTAGCATAGCTGTATACACGTAACGCGGCCAATCTGTTTGTTCTTCATTAACATAGGATTTTAAATATTCTTTTAAAGTGGAATGGCTGCGCTCCAAAGCACCTTGGGTTTGGGGATGGTAAGGGGAACTCCATAAATTTTTAATTTTAAGGAAGTCACATGTTTTCTTGAAGAGGTCAGAAGTGAAATTAGTTCCTTGATCTGTAAGGATAAATTTGGGAATTCCGAAGATAGATATATAATGCAGCAGACAATCGCTTGTTTCTTCGGCGGTAGTACTACGAATCGGATATGCGGAAGAAAATTTGCTAAGATCATCTTGAATGGTTAAAATGAATCTTAATTTTGCAGATCCAGCTTCTGGAAGTGGGCCCACAATGTCTAGTGATATTTTCTCAAAAGGTTGTGTGGACGTTGAAGTGATCTGCATGGGAGCACGGTTTATCCTGCGGAGCGCTTTATTTTCTTGACATAGTTTACATTTATGGACATAATCTTCAATGTCGCTGCGCATACCACGCCAATAATATTTCTCTTGGATTCTACTAAGCATACGATTGGCCCCTAGATGGCCGGAGACAGGGATATCGTGGTTTTCTTTCAAGATTTTTGCAATTTCAGTCATTGTAGGGTAGATTACGGTATTCTTATAAATATGGGTTACTATATTAGTATTATGAAATAGATACATAAACATATTGTATATTTTAATAAAGGAATGTTTATCGAAGGGATTTCTGAAATCTGTAATACTGAATTCATTGATATTATTTTTAAGCAATTCTACTTTCAAGTTCTTTATACTTTTAAATATGTCTTCATAACTATTGTTATCATAGTAGTAGACTTTTATGAAAAGTAAATAATAGGTGATGTTATCTTTTCCAAATTTAATAAACGAATATAAAGTTCTTTCTTTTGCAATAAGCTCATTGGAATCTGGGAGGTTACTGATAATTTCTTCTACATATTGATTTGACTCATCTAAATCGATAGAGGTAGGTATAACTATATGTTTAACTTTAGTTTTTAATAGGTTCTCGTTATATTCTTGGATTTTTGTATTAAAGACTAATGACTTATTATTTATCGCTTTCAGAAATTTACTATATGTTTCGTCGCTACTGGGAACTTCCGGGACTTCTTCGGGAGAAGATAATGTAGGGATATTAAGGTTAGTAGAGGGATCTTCAACCTCTGGGATTACAAAATCGTCGGGTAAGTCATAGAGCACAGGTAGGTCAGGTATTGCAGGATTTGTTTCGACATTGGGATTATTTACAATTAAAATTGGCTCTTCTGGTATTTCGAAGTCAGGTAAGTCGGGTAATTCAGGAAGGTCAAGTGGTTCATAATTTTGAAAATTGGGATTTTCAGGAGACGAAGTATTATCTATAGGACGTAAATCTTCACGGACAGGATTAACAGGATAACGTGAAAGGGCGTCTGCATTCGTGTTAAGTTTGCCCTTCTTATATTGTATATCGTAATCAAATTCTTCTAATTTAAGGCGCCAGCGAATTAGTCTGGACCCTGGATCTTTACAATTAAATAACCAATTCAAGGGCTTGTGGTCTGTGATTATTTTAAATCGCCGACCGAAAAGGTACGGGCGGAAAACTTTTGTTCCGAAAACAATGGCTAAGCATTCTTTCTCAGTGACATCGTAGTTACACTCGGCTTTGTTGAGTGTTCTGGATGCATATGCGATTGGCCGATCCTTACCGACTTCGCCTTGAGATAGGATAGCAGAGATTGCGTAGTTAGACGCATCACACGTCAAAATAAAGGGCTTCGTGAAATCGGGATATATAAGCACAGGGGCTGTTACTAATTTCTGTTTTAGTTGCTCAAATGACAATTGCTGGGTATTAGACCATAGGAATGGGACATCCTTTTTAAGTAGCATGGTAAGGGGTTTGGCGTACCGTGAGAATTCAGGGATGAAGCGGCGATAGTATGAGGCTAGACCCAAGAATGATTTTATGTCTTTAGGACACTTAGGGACGGCGAATTCGACTACAGCTTTTATTTTGTCGGGATTTGGCTTGACGCCCTCGTCGGTGATGATATGACCTAAGTAGGCTACTTCTTTACGAAGGAATTCGCACTTTTCGGGCTGGAGTTTAAGGTTGAACTTTCTGAGTCTTTCAAAGACGAAGGAGATTTTTTCAATCTGGGACGCTAGATCATGGGAATAGATGACTATGTCATCAAGGTATACGAAACAGTGAATGCCTTGTAGACCGGCTAGGACTGTATTCATTAGTCTTTGAAAAGTTGCAGGTGCATTCTTTAAACCGAATGGCATCCTATTAAATTCAAAATGACCTTGAGGGACGCTGAACGCCGTTTTAGGCGCATCATCAGGATGGATTTTTACTTGATGAAAACCCGACGCCAAGTCCAGTGTAGTAAAGTATTTACTTTGACCAAGTTGGTCTAGAATTTCACTAATTTGGGGAATAGGGTAAATTTCGCCAATTGTAATATCGTTGAGTTTGCGATAGTCAATAACTATACGCCATTTCTTTTGACCCAACGAGTCTGTTTTTTTAGGAACAACCCATATAGGGGAAGACCATGGGGATCTCGACGGTTTAATGATATTTTCCTTCAACATTTTATCAATCTGGGTTTTCACCTCTTCCTTGTGTGCTTCTGGGAATCGGTAAGATTTGACGTTGATGGGTTGTGAGGATGATGTTTTGATTTCATGTTGTATTGTGTCAGTAAAAGTCAGGTTTTCGTCGGGTAAGTGGAAGATGTCGGAGTAATTAGTACACAGGTCAAAAAGGGCATCTGTTTCTTCAGAGTTAAGGTGAGAGACTCGCAAGAGTTGTAAAATTTCCTTAGTGCGTTTTGAGACATCATTGTACTGATAATTAGAGAGTGATGTATGTAATATTGGAAATATTTCACTTTTTTTTAGAGGTAAAAGTTTCATTTTCAGGTTCGAGTTTATTTCGACAGAGGATTCGGAGGTATTTAAGACAGATATATTTACACGGTTGTTGTCTTTAACTTTTACTACACAATTTGCTACTAGGAGTGAGTCGGATAGGTGTTGATCTAGGATAAGGCCTACGCGGAATTCGGGTTTATCAACTGAACATTCTATTATTGTTTCTGAACGAGGTGGGATTGTGTAGGAAGGTTGCTGGAATTTTAATTTAATTATTAAATGACGGATCTGTATAGTTTCAGAGTTATAATTAATGACTGCGTCTAAGTCATTAAGGAAGTCGGTACCAATTATTCCGTCGTATTCTAGACTTAGATTATCTGTCACGTGGAATTTGTACGAGATATCAGAGTCTATCCCATGGAATGGTTTTAGCTGGAAGTGACCAATGGTAGGTATGACATTATCATTGGAATTGATGCCTTTAAGTAATATAGTCTCCTTATTTAAGGATGGCATGCGAGATATCGAAGATTCCTTTATCAGGCTAACACAGGAACCTGTATCGATTAAGAAGATAAGTTTTCTCTTACTAACTTGGGTATTTAATTCGACATAAGGTAAGTATCTGTCTTTAGGGTTAGCAGTTATTTCGTATATAGTATCGTCTTTTTTTATTTTAGGTTTGGAAGCTGTAACACTAATGTTTGGAGTTTCAATACAAGATACAGCGGATTCGGCGGAAACAGAGGAGTCAGTGATTTTTTTAATATTGACCTTTATTGGCCTTCTGGATTCAGTGGATACAGTGGATTCAGTGGATACAGTGGATTCAGTGGATACAGTGGATTTCGTTGCGTTGGCCTTTATTGACATTCGAGATACAGTGGATACAGCGGGTTTTGGCAGTTTATCATGTAGCGATAACTGCAAAGGCTTAAATTCATTTTTAGACATTCTGGATTTAGGAGGTAAGAATAAAGTGTCGATTTTTTTATCAACATGCCCCGCACGACACCGGGACGAGACAATTACTCGTTTTTTGCTAGAGCATCGACAGTATCATACCCATCTTTTGGGTCACTTGGGTATTCGTTTTCGGGATCATGAGAGACAAAATGGACACCCTGGGATTTTCCTGACTGATTTTGATCAAACTTAAAACGGTTATTATTGTATTCACGTTTACGGCATTGTTCGAGGGTGTGACCTGGAGACTTGCAATATCTGCAGATTAAAGTAGGAAAAGCTTGAAAATTAGGCCTTGGCTTTGGGCCTTGGCTTGAAAATTGGAAATTTGGCGAAGTCATAACACGTTGATTATTAAAATTCCTGTAACCAGGCTGGAAAGGACGTTGAGGTTGAGAGAATCGTGGTGAATTATTATTATTACTATTATTATTATAAGAAGGTGTTGGTCGTCTAGTGTGTATTTGGAGTAGTTTTTCCTCTGAAGTCGCGAGATTGATTGCGTCATTCAGGGATTTCGGGGATCTACACCGAACCATTGTCGATAGTCTTGGATTTAATCCCATTAAAAAATGGTGGAGGGCTAAATCCTCCATAGCAGCTGTACGTCCGGGAAGTTCCTTAGATTTCGTATTTGAGAGGGTTATTTCTGTCAATAACTGTGATAAGCAGGCTTCTACTCGTAGAGCATATTGACTTACATTCTCTTGCGGGCCTTGTCTGCTCTCCTGTAGTTCCACTAAAAGGTGTGAGTAATGTTTCCTTTCGCTAAATTGGTTTTTCAGGAATTCTTTGAGTTGTTCCCAAGACGAAAACTCTTTGATGGAACAGGCAAGCTCCGCTTTGCCATTCAATTGGCTTAGAATGTATTTAAAAAGGATAGATTTCTGTGACTCCGAGGCGAGCTCATATGCGTTCTCACAATTTACTAAAAACGAGTTTAGGGTCTCGCGGCTACCATCATATCCCTTGATAAATTTAAAAAGAGTATTTAAATCGAGTTCAGCCATTGTGAGGGCTGCTGTCGTTTTCCTGGTTACTCGGGGAGAGATTTGTGGTGATTTGGTTTCCAAATCACTTGCAACGCGTTCTGGATCAGGGATTAAAATAGAAAGTTTAGTCTCTTCGACTTTGGGCGCTTTTGGCATAATTTAAATTACGAAAGGAAATGGAAAATCAGATCGGATTAGAATTACAAACTGGTATAACAAGTATTTGGCATTAATTTTACAGTTTGCACAACCCTAACGGATTTAACTAAGTAAGACGATGACCAAAGACTTACAATGTTAGTAGTACACAGGTGACGCATACGGACGAGACGGGCAGGAACATTCCGATGCGATAAGGCCACGTATCTGGTTACACTCAAGCTCTGCGTCTTAGGTTGAACTCTGCTGGGTTGTCTGGTATAATTTCGGATACAGGATGTTTCGACGACAAATAAGATGAAGTAAGATGAGGAAGTTTTCAGGTTCACGATGCACCACTTGACAGTCGAGGGTACCGTAGAGAATGGTGAGTAACACGATAAAAATGGTAACCGGGTTTCTTGTATAATTCTGGGTTAACGGCGTCACATTAGCCACTTCGAAAAGCGCGTCGATAGGTAAGTGTGACAGGATACGATTCTTCACAGGATGGCTTTTCTCCGAATTTTAAGAAACTTATGGTAAGTATTTCACTCCACAGGATTGGAAATAGCACTGGATATAGAATTTATAACTTCATTACTACACAGGGTTCACAGGATACGATGTAGTCCTTTCTAGGATTTGAACACTTGGATTTATCACTTGAATGTTAATATTTGTAGGATCCGACGCGAGTCTATGGTGCGGATGCCGGGCACTGGAATTTTCGGATCCCACCGCTGCCACCAAAATGTTATACGGAAAATGATAAATCCCTTTTTAAAAAGTAATTATTTAATTAAACTGGAATTAACACATACAAGTCGGATCTTTAGGCAACCGTCCCGAGTGAAGGCCGAGGATAGACTGACTCGTAGAGGGAATCAATTAAAAAGGTGCATATGGACTGCTGAGCTAGTTTAGCTATCTAAGCATTATTGTATGCAAAGGCGGGATATAACAGTACGCTGTTTGCACCATATGATTATTCTGTACGATTGAATTAATGATCCTATACGAAATATTTTATGGTGAAAATTCAACATACAATTTTTTTTTGCAAAAATGGGTTCCATAAATGATGTTTAGTGCGTAAAAAAAATTTGGACGGGTTTGTCAGTCACTCTGTATATACATTTTTTTTATAAATAAATATGACAGATAAACACCATCACACCTATGATTTCTGCAAGGGTATGGACATACCATTAATCAATTATTGTAAATAACACACATTGCCATAAGTGAGGAGACAATCATATTATTATTATCGCATACCCGCCAGCAGCAGTGCAGTGCGCCTTCTGGCCGACACCCTCCTCGCCAGCGGTGCCTGTTCGCTCTTATAAACAGCTTCGCTTATCCTTCGCACTATCACTTCTACCAATTCACATTTCTTCGCCTAAAATGGAATACCATAATAATAATTATTATAAACACTCTTGTTTAAATATGAAAAGTTAACTTTTAGCTTTTCTTCTGTTTTTGAGCCTGATGGCAGTAGCATATGGTGTATGTAGCATACAAGTCGAAGGGGCGGTTGCACACTTGGTAAGACTGCTTTAGTCTTTTTTTTTCTTCTAAGATGTCCAAGGTCTCCTTCTTTAGCAGTATAGCTATAAGTATCGCACTTAACCGAGACTGCTACCAGACACCTTCGATTGTGATCTTCGTTTTATTAGAGAGCACACGCGCATACTTTTTTAATGAATTCTATGCACACACTAGCAACGCTTTAACGTGCTTGACTACCAAAAATTTGGCGTATCGATACTGTTGAGAATTACGACACTTGGATATCAATACAAATTAGTAAAATAAAGTCTGAATCGAAACAATGCTATTCATAATTACAGTATCATAACAGAGCAAAATAGAATGAAGCACCCATGTTTTTTTAAAATAAATCACTCAATTCATAAAAGCAATAAACTCAAAATGATGCTGCATACTCTCAGGATCTGGAATGAGCTTCCGGCTGAGGTTTTCTCAGTGTGGTACGATATGGGGTTCTTCAAAAAAGGTGTTATAAAATTTCTTCAAGGCCGGCAGCACGTTGTTATTGCCTCTGGTGCTACAAACGTCCATAGGCGACGGTGACCAGCTGCCAGGGTAGGCCGTCTGCCTGTTTGCTGAACTCTAGTTATAAAAAAAAAATTCAAACTGACTAATGTTTTATAGTTTACAAGTTTAGTTTTCTCTTATTTACGGTGTGGCGCCTCACTCGCCACCTGATTTCTTACACTGCTAAAATTGAATAATTGTATACTTTCATATATATTCTTCTTTCTAGTTATATGTATACTTTTTAGATATTTTCGAGAGTTATGTTATGTCAATACAAAAAATGTAAGAATATTATTCAAAGTTTGTCACTAAATTATTTTATATAATTATATATAAGTTTTGTAATTATTATTTAGATAACGCAGAATAACACGATACACACCATCATTAAAAATAGTGAGCCAGTGAAATATCCGTGTTTGATTAAATCTCTCGCTTAGAGAATCTACCCCATAGGAGGTCCGGTTAATCCTCCAACGTTATTTTAGTTTTTAGTATTATTTATTTAAATATTAAAACAACACCCTGTACTCATATATTCAGTCAGAACAAGATCAGACCTTTCAGCTACTTTTTTCACCTTATCATTGAAAATTTTCACGCCCATAAAAGTAGGTGAACTTTCAGTAAAGATCAAAAGAAACAGATGTCTCATGATGAATAAAACAGCCTTGGCAAACTGGCATTGCAAATACCCATATGCGACGGTAGCTGCTAAATTCTAAATGTGCCGTCAGCCTGTCTGCTGTCCTACAGAAGTAGAAAAAAAACTATTTTATATGGATATAAAAATATTTAGAGACCTCCAAATGCTGCCTTGTAGTCTTTAGTGCATCGACATGTGACAGTGTTGTGTCAGCTGTGGCCAATGCCTCCTTAAGGGTATGCGCTGCTGCTAACACACGGCCGGCACTTAACGCTTCACGAGTTTCACGCTCTGATACTACAACTCGTTCACTACAATAATAAAAGAGATTATAATTTTTTTGACTATTCCACCAAAAAACACCCTCACAACCATAAGCCGGTCGCTACAGCGCTTCACCTCCTAGATGTTGTCCTGGAGTTTTTTTGAGAGCACTATGGCTTTCTCATTCCCCCCACCAGAAGCACCAGTATAGATCAGTTAGTAGCCATTCCCAATGAACCGGGATCAGCTGGCCTTCCAACGAATCTCCTGGAGGAACGCCACAGCCACCCTCCACCTGGAGAGTACATCTGCCAACTCCCTTATGTGTCCAGTTAACATATGTTCCAAGTTGCGAAGCAGTTTCTTTTTGGATTGGGCTAGTGTCTTTAGCCATGCTCACCCACGGCACAGCAGCCCTAGTCCATTTGTCACAGGAGTCGGGCGAGAATATTGCGCTTCGTTTTGCGGCGACGCCCTATCCGTGACAATAGTACACTTTCTTGTAACTAAGTATCATTATTAAATTTGGCTAGTTTTGTAGCAAATAAATTAAAACTATTATATCATAAGGAATTTCTTACATATCAGTCAGCATCTGTAATGCATAGTAATGAGTTCTAGCATCCATCCAAAGCCGCTTTAAGTCATCCCGTCTTAAGCGAAGCAGCCCTCGACAAGCTGCTAGGCGGGCCACAGCAGCTTCGCAATGTTGGCCCCACACTGATAAAGCTGTACCAACTGCACTAAATTTCTAAAAATAGTTATAATATTTTTGATAGAAGAGGCTCAAAAATGAAATGTATTGATCACTTCTGACTTCACTATCAAAGCAAATTGAAAAATTTGTAGTTGTAAAAATTACAAAACAATCCAAGCTTGGTAGTAAGGCCCCCCTAATATGGATGGCAATCACCTAAGCTAGGATTAGTGAGCCAGGTTCAAAACCCCAGTTTTCTTTATGCGGACAGCAGGTAGTGCTCTAAATGTCTACAGGCAATGGCAACTGCTTACTATTAAATGGGTCGCCAGCCTATTTGTCATTCTTTAGCAATAAAAAAATCCTGGTTGCATTAATAGTTTACACTTAAGAGATTAGGGTAAGCTGTAAAGTCACAGGGAAAAACTGCAGCACACTTCTTGCATCAAGACATCCCTTTTTAACTGAGAAATCAAAAGAAATTGATTGGAAATATGTTGTTAAATATGGTTTGTATGGTATCCAGTTTTCCCAGACGAGTGATGAGATAGCAATATTTTTTTCTGGCTTGTTGGCATGCTTGCTAGTAAAAAATTATCATTCATCTTTTACAATGTACAATAACATCTGTATTACAAAATCTACTATAATTTAATAATTCACCTGCATAACATCCATAATCTCTTGTGCATGTGCTGCAACCAGTTCGTCAAGCCTTGCATCACTTTTCTTGTACTCTTTCTCTAATTTAGCCCTCTCTTTCTCACGCTGTTCATTTGTTTCACTTGCTGAGAGAGTTCTTATCACTGACATAAGTAGACCACTCTGTAAGACCATAAGAGGAAATTAAGACAGGCAGCATGTTGACGATGCCCCCAAATTTCAAGAGAAGTTCATATATCAAAACTAATCTTAGTAACCAGCTGTAGGTATATAATAACGACTGAGAGCTAATGAGGGAGACAGAATGCTGATTTCAATATCCTACTGCTTCGAATCTGACCTACCGGTACTCAAATCCGGAATCTTGAGATCGAGTAGTTTGGAACAGACAATACTCTAACCATTAGATCAGAAAATTCGGTTTTAAATACATAGTTGTGCTGGCAAATACACTTAATTTTAACACTATGAAATTTTAAGTAATCATAAGAAATTTTAATAGATCGTTTTATAATTTACCAAAGTAAATAGTATAAACTGTCTAGATTCTTTTATACAAAGATTATAAAGAAAAATATAATATATTTACATCAGCGTTAGACTGCATCCTGAAACGAGCGGAATTGAGCACTTACTGTTTCTTTTCCTTGTTTCACTCCTCGCGGGGGCTTTGTGGGCGGTGGTGAGGACATATCGTTCATTTGTTTGGGTTTAATTTTATTGTTTTCCTCAATACAAGCCCAATTGGATTTTGCTCCGCCTCCTGTTATTCTTTTTTTTTTCGTTTTTTTAATACTTTTGACATTGATACACAGGAATTCTTCTTTTAGGAGATTGTACGGTCAGACTTCTGCATTTTACCAATGTCATGTAAAAATAATTTAAAAATCGGAACAGCTATAATTCAAAACATGTTCCGGATTATATGTATGCATTAGGCCCACTTAGACGAAATTAGAGGTAGCACACTGCACACAGCAATTACAATCTGATAAAGTGAATTTAAATTTAAAATTTATACTAGAGTATACTTTTTTTTTAACTAGAGTTTAGTAGACAAACAAACGGCCCACCCTGGCAGGTGGTCACCGTCGCATATGGACATTTGCAACACCACAGGCATTACCATAGCACTGCTGGCCTCGAAAAAATTTTCTATCGCCTTCTTTGAAGAACCCCATGTGCTGAGAAAATCTCAACCGGAAGTTCATTCCAAATAAGCAATTATTGTCCAAAAGTATTTGTCCAAAAAGTCATACCAAAAATTATTCGTAATTCGATTTTATTTGCACATCTGTTTTCCTTGAAAGCACATAACATTTTTAAATTTCAAGTTGTTCAAAAACATCTGTCAATTCTACTTTAATTGCAGCATTGGTAAAATCAATGCCCAAAGCGTTGTAGCTAAAATAAAACAAAAAAAAAAAAATAGAATTTTAAACTAGAGTTCGTTAATATTTTCGGAGATTCAAAGTTACAGTAATACAGTTGGAAATCGGAAATTAATAATTTTGTGTTAGGATACGTCAAATATCATTGTAGTCATGGATTACTCAACTATAAGCAATAAAACCAATTGCACTGAAGTAGAGGATATAAGTAATAGCGAGCTCAATGAACGTTATTATTCTTTGAAGAAACAATATGAAAACTTATCTTCTAGCTATGAAATCGCCAAGCAGGAGCTCCATGAAATAAGACGAGATTATCAGATCGCTGTAGATGCTCAACTTCATTTGAGTGCTGAATTAGAAACTCTTCAAGTGGAGGAAGAACGTAGGAAAAATGAATACCAGTCTCGTATTACTGCTTACCAGGAGGATATTTCAGTTCTCCGTACAGAGAAATCTGAGATGTTAGAACGGCATATGAACGAAATTAAAAAATTAGAACATCAGATACAAATATTGAAGGAGGAACAAGCATTTAAAACGCGAGAGACCCCGGAACGGGACAACTCTGAACTGGACGATGCAAAGGAGGCAGTTACGTCTGCTTTGTCCGAGGCGGCAGCTGCGAAGGTGGCGCTCGAAAAAGCTAAAGATGAGACAGCCCAGTGGCAGGCAAAAGTTGAAGAGCTAATTAATGATCTTGCCGAGATGCGTGCTGCAGCTAACTTACGCAGGGAAGAACTTGAAGCTGCAAATGAGAGGGAAGCAGTGGCGCTTGCTGATTTGGCAGAAGCCAAAGCTATGCTGCACCAATTCAATGATAATCAAGACTTACAGCCCCATGGTAATATTTGTCAGATATATTTTGAACTAGTGGTGTTCTCATCCTGATGCATGAATAGAACAGGGCTAACCTACTTATTAGTAGTGTCTCCTGTTGCCAACTCGTGTACAGCAAAGCCACACTTCCTGTGAAGATGGATTGCCTCATCTCACTCAATAAGAAACACTGACTAGCAATAATTGATAAAAATTCCCTAATTATATTTTATTTTATTATTATTTTATTGATAATATTTATACATATCGATGCCTAACAGCCAAAAAGGGATAAGCGACATTTTTTGGGATATTGAGTTATATACATAGATAGAATCGTCTTTTTTTTCTGCATCGTTTGGTCAATCAAACTCAACATCCCAAAAAATGTCGCTTATCCCTTTTTGGCTGTTAGGCATCGATATATACAATTACCTGAGCAGTGCAGTGGCTGCAAATTTTGTATATCTACAAGGTTACAGGTTCAATTTCTATTGTGAACACTGCTGTTTACTTTGGGACTTGAGGGTACTGTGTCATGTGTCACAATATATACTATTAAAAAAATGTATGTCTATGTTACAGCTGCCAAAGGGAACTCTATATTTGCTGAAGTAGAAGATAAGAGGCAAGAAATGGCGCAGGCGCTTATTCAGATGAAACAAAGAAATACAAGGGTGATTATATATTTATTTATCATCGCTGTCAAACCAATATCTGATAAGTGCACTTTTTGAGATATCAATATTTTAACTATTATGACTAGTTTGCCATCTAAAATTTGATATATAAAAACTGCTGATTCATTTTTAATCATTACATTAATTTATAAATTGTATACAATTTTACATGAGAATGTTTTTAATCCATATCTCAAAATTTAACTTTTTGCACATAGCAGTAATCATGTAAGGCAACCTATCCCAAATGTCATCATACTCAACAACTGACGACATGCACTTATGCAGCTTTTCTTACATGTGTATATCAGCATAGTTACTGATGGTGTATCAAAACCTTACGAGGAAACCTGCCCACTAGGACCACAGGTCTGTGTAACTCAATCTGCTATTTGGTGGTTATACTGTTATTTCCCTGTAGGAAGATGTTAAAGGATTACTCCTCTTCAATCAATGGTATAAAAGGATGTACCTAATTGGGATATTTCCAGGCCCTAAATCCCAAGACATGTAACAGTTGTCTTAGTGATAGCCAAATTCATTTAAATTAATTCTCTTTTCTATCAAATTTTATGTAAAATTGAAACACAAAGTAAATTTATTTTGTGCACAGCGAGGATGTGAAATGAGCTTCCAGCTGAATTTTTTTTTATTATATTTTAAATAGGGAGTCATAAAATTCCTTCGCAGATGACAGTGTGTTGGCGGTGCCCTTGGTGTCGCAGACATCCATAGGTGGCAGGTGGTAACTGCTTGTTATTCAGTGAGCCATCAGCTTTTCAGCTGTTCCACAGCAATAAAAAAAAGATGATTTGATAAATCCAGATTGTCTTATTTTGTACTTTCTACAAATAGCAATTTATTCATTTTATCAGGCATGTGTTTCGTTTTAATAGAAATATCCAACAAATATTGAATAAAATCAAGAAAGTCTCTTATTCCCTCAGAATATTGTTTATATTAAATATAAATCAGTAAATCATGTAGTTCTTAATGTTTTTATTGAAATAACTTGCATTTTTATAAATTGCAGTTAAAAAGGGACCTGGCAAAGAAGAAGGCTGAGGTGGACGGATTGATACACGAGAGACAAACACTATGGAAACAGCTAAGTGGCTTCGAAGATTACTATGACAAGGAACTTATAGGTAATATTGTTTAAGTAAAACCTTGGTTTTACTCAATGTACTATATATCTATCTATGTAACTATTACTGATCAAAATCAGTACAAAATAATAGTCCTATGTGTATGCCAAATACTTACCTGTGTTCAAAGGTTCATCATAATTTCTTATTAATGCATTTTGTGAGACTGTCTGACCAATTTGTACATTGTGTTAATACTATATTATTATCAGCCATATGAGTTCTTGTTATTTATAAAAAAAAAAAACCTAACAAACTGTATAAATAGAAGATTCTGCTATAACTTTGAGAACTTTAGTCACTTAACATATTTTACATGTCAGAACTCCTGTGAGGGTCAAGTTTTGTCTTATATATCACGTTAAAAATATTTAAAATTATAATATTAATTAATATAAGAAAAGTGACAAATCTTCCCATCTGCTTTGCTGGTTGCATAACAGAAAAAAGTAAATGGAATAAATTTGTGAAGTTTACCCACGAATGTGCGCTACACTGCTTGCGCCACTTTCATAAAAATCGTTGTTGTTTAATAACTTTATATTAAATGAAGATATTGCAATAATGTTTTCTTTTAGATAAGGAACAAGTGTGTAGGAAATAAATTTATCCAGTAGTTATGCCGTTGCGAGTGGAGACCTTTATTATTTTATTTATATATATTATTTAATTTATTTATATAATATAATAATGCTGACTTAAATTTTTTTGTGTAAAAAAAAAAAATAAAACGACATGTTATCACTTTCACGAGTTGCCATGTGAAGATCTGAGACGAGCCCGTTAAAAGTCATTCCTTTTTCTTCAACCACATACATTTTGGAGCAGCTGAGTGTAAGTGGATGTAATATTTTACAGAAAACTATGAAATACGCATAACTCAGCTGGAAAGCCTCTGTGAGCGGCAAAGAAGGGAATTGGTGAAATGGTTCAGCAAAGTAGGCGATCCCACTGCCAATGGATGGATGACTGCAGTCATCGACCATCTGAAGTAAGTAATATGCAATATGCACTGATCTACTAATTTAAAGAATCTATTAATACGTGAATCTAAATCTGTACCCCTTTTTACGAAAATCGCGCGGTCAGAGGAGTATGAAATTTGGCACATTTAAAGTTTATATGGAGAAGTGTGGAAAGCAATTTTTTTTCCAAAAATCCATTAGAAATACATCAAGTAAAATAAACATTACGCACAATACTACTACAATGATAAACAACATACACACACAAACATTCGTTACTTACACTTTTGTTTTTTTTTATAAGAGTTTATGGCCTCCTAAAGACTATTATTATTATTTCGAAAGATGGCTATGCTAGTTTATTCAACCTAGTATCACTGCATCCAATTTAATGATCTATTGTGATCGCCACATTTACTTTAGCTCATTGGCAAAACCTGCCTCGTTAATGTAATAAAACAGTTTCTTGACAGGAACTGCTCGTATCTCATCTGGTTGCAGCATGTGCTTCCTAGTATGAGGTTACATTCTGCATCAGGGAACAGCAGTGGCACAGTAGATGCAGAGGCGTTTCATCTGCTTCGTTATAAATTCTGCAGGCTGCTATTCCTGATACTTATGATGCTGAGTTGTTTGTTTAGGCAGCAATGTCCTGTTAGCGCCCTCATTAAGAAGGTGTATTGATCCCTGAGGGTGGGCCGAATCAGGCTTTTAGGTATGCCACAGCACAGTTCAGGCCCGTACTGTGCTCCCTTGGCCCCTATCCGGGCAACTTCATTGGCCTTTTCAAAGACCATTAAGGTTAATTTTATAATAGTAGTGTTTGCAAAATAATATATTGTTATAAAACAGATTTACAATTCAGATTTTGCATTGCAAAACATTTTTTTTTTTATTGCGTAGGACAGCAGACAGGCTGACAGCCCGCTTAGAATTTAGCAGTTACCGTCGCCTATAGGTGTTTGCAACGCCAGTCGCATCGCGAACACGCTGCTGTCCCATAAGGGTACAGGAACTTGGGTCATTAATGCCGGAACACAACACAAGGTTATTATGGCGGCATACTTAAGACCAAAGGTGGTCGCCATCCAGACGGGCTTGAGGCCCTACCACGTAGCTAGGGTGGGTTGTTTTGTCGCCTTTTACGACAGGCCGACCCCGGCCACAGAGGTTAGTATTCTTTCTCCGCCCCTGCCTTTGATTGATTTGATTTTGAAGTTTTAGTGATGCTGTTCAAACTGATGTTGAAAAATTGCAAATTAACTGAGTAGACATGATGGAACCTTGGATTATAAATGCCCTTTGACAAAAGAATTCTAATAAAGTTCAACCTTAAAAATGAAATGAATTATTGTCTAATTTCGATCCCTGGGTGACATTAGTATATTTAAAAATATGATAAAAATAAAAGTTATGCAGTTATCGTCGTCTAAGGTTGTTTACTACAGCGAGCACGCTGCTGTCCGCATATGTTATGAGACAGGGGTACAGGAACCTGGGTCACTATTGCCGCACACAACGCAAGGTTACTCATATTATGGTGGCATACTTCTATAAGTATGGCAACCACCCTAGGTTTATACCAGGGGTGGTTTCTGTCTGGACAGGCTTGAGGCCCACGAAGCTAGGGTAGGTGGTTTTGTCGCTTTTTACGGCAGACCGACCCCCGGCCACAGAGGTTATTCTTACTCCGCCCCTGCATGGAGAAATTTTAAAACAATAGTGTACTTAATTTTTGTTTATAAAATCTATTTTCGATTTTCAGAACAGAGTGCGACATGCTCCGTACACAAGTGATATCCAGTGGAGCCATGCAACTAGCGAATGCCACCAAAGTGAGGGAGTTGCGGAGGGAAGTCGCAAGACTCACGAATACCACCCAAAAATCCTCACCGGCTGAAAAGAGAAATGAACTCAATGAAAGTGAGGATATAGTTGAAACTCCAAAAATTGCAGTGCAAAGTGTAAAAAGCTGTGATGATGTTATGAAGAAAGTGTCTTTTAATTAATATTTTGATTGTAAGGATAATAAAATACATGTGTATGTAGGACATCATTGACCTGAAAACGAGGTGCCTTTACTGCTTCATCTCATAGGCTTGTAAATTGTTTTTATATGCCGACGGTAGAGGGTATTACATTGTGAGAAAAATATACATCAAATTCGTTTGTAACCAACCTTGCTAAAAAATAAAATTGCATCTCTTCATGGATTATTCCCTTTGCTAGGTTGCAGATAGCTATATAATTAGCAGGACCCTGTAACAATGGAGTGTTAATACTGTGGAAGATCTAACGTCAGATGTAATGCGATAAAACTTTTGTAAGAAGAAGCAGATTCATTGTGTATGGTTGTGCGGGAAAATAAAAGATTACTCACCCACCACTGGGACCTCGTTCGTATCGGAGCAGGCACTATGGGATCTTGTTCCTCTTTTTGGGTTTAGTTAAGGCCTCAGTGGTTGCCTCTACGCGCGGTTCGAAGTGAACTGTGGCCACGGGGGGAACGATGGCCACGAGAGCCGGGCCGCGCTTCTTGCCGGCGGCATGGTATCTGTCCCTTTCATAGCGGGCATGTTGGTAAGAGATAGATAATATGGTAAGCGGGGTGTAGAAGCAGAGTGCGGGAGCGGGAGCAGATTGAGGAAGTGGGGTGTGGGAGCGGGAACGAGAAGACTGGTGCTTGCTCAACGCCCAGCGCATATAATTAGTGATGAGCAAAGCAAGACCAAGACAGTCTTGGTAACGGTCTTGGTCTTGCTTCTCCGGTCTTGGTCTTGGGTATTCAGTCTTGGTCTTGCTCAAATAGTCTGTTATTTATTATTTACTTCGTTTTGAAAAATTTTCAAGGCTTTTTATAGATATAAGTTATGAATGATCAACAATCAATCTCTGTAATTAATTAAGCTTTCATCATCATTCATCATCATCATTTCAGCCGGAAGACGCCCACTGCTGGACAAAGGCCTCCCCCAAAGAAATTAAGCTTTAAGATTATTGTAAAATAAAGCTTAAATTAAGCTTTATTTTACAATAATCAATAAATGTTACTGTATCCTATTAGTTTAAATACTTTTATATTATTATGCATTACTTATACGCACATATTTATTATCTTTTATTTGATGACCAAGAATTAGTGATGAGCAAAGCAAGACCGAGATCAAGACAGTCTTGGTAATGATCTTGGTCTTGCTTCTCCGGTCTTGGTCTTGCAAAATCGCAAGACCAAGACCAAGACTGCAAGAACAAGACAGATTTTGCTCATCACTACATAATATAATGTATATATCGCGGCCCATTAGTTGAACCGTTACCTTGCATGTGCAGTGACATAATTTTGGGTCTCAAGTGTGTGCAATATGGGGCGAGACGTGAGGGGGTGTGCGGATCCATAGCAACGCTGGGACGGACACGTTAGCTGCCGCGCAATGACACTGCCCCGCATTACTTATTCTTAATCCGTGCAGGGGGGGAGAAAGAATACTAACCTCTGCGGCCGGGGTTGGCCTGTCGTAAAAGGCGACAAAACAACCCACCCTAGCTACGTGGTAGGGCCTCAAGCCCATCTGGATGGCGACCACCTTTGA
Organism: Malacosoma neustria; assembly: GCA_963693495.1. NCBI lineage: Eukaryota > Metazoa > Arthropoda > Insecta > Lepidoptera > Lasiocampidae > Malacosoma > Malacosoma neustria. Next base: position 1,432,569 of record OY856378.1, on the reverse strand, counting down.
ATTTAAGTATGCCGCCATAATAACCTTGTGTTGTGTTCCGGCATTAGTGACCCAAGTTCCTGTTCTTTTATGGGACAGCAGCGTGTTCGCGATGCCACTGGCGGTGCAAACATCCATAGGCTAACTGCCTAACTAGTAACTGCTAAATTTTAAGCGGGCTGTCAGCCTGTCTGCTGTCCTACGGCAATAAAAAAAAATTGCCCGCGCACGCTCCCCGCGTTCCTAATGTACAATCGCTCAAAAAAAAAATCACAGACTATCTATATAAATTTGTGATAATTTAATTTCACGAAAATGTCTATGAGATCTATAAGACGATAATTGACGTTTACAATTATATATAAAAGAAAATGATATAACTGTTTCTGTAAATAAAACTGCCGAAGCTACAAAAAATGTGTGTCTACAGTTAAAAATAAGAGAAAGCAAAAGTTCAGAATTAATGGTTGCGTTTAGGACCTTTGGTAAAAAGAGACAACGAATGAAACCAGTGACAGGCATATACGATTTCGACAAGGGAGTAATAAAACATTCACAATTTGCATAGAACTGAAAAGGAATTACCGACTATTGGTAAACTTCGTGCAAAGTTACGCTCAGATATAAATTATCAAGTTTCAGAAAAAGTCTTCGCCTAATCATTAAATAACTCGGATTCAAATGGAAAGCCACCAAGAATAACAGAAAAGTTTTAATAGAAACAACGGCCATAAGATTATTGAGAATAAACTACTTACAAAAACTAAGAAAATATCGTCAAGAAAACAGACTAATTATTGACACAGACGAGTCACATGTTCATGCCACGCACACAACACCGAAAGGTTAGTTCACTTAGAGATTGAAAAAACCTATTTCAAAAGGGCAACGCGTCGTGATAGTACATGACGGATTGGAGGATGGTTTTGTGTCAAACGCTTTGATTACATTATAGTCAGGCACGAAGACCGGCGACTATCACGATGACATGAACTATGAAAATTATCAGAAGCGGGTACGCACCCAATTAATACCAAATCTCTCTCTCCCCCCCCCCCCCCAATTATCGGTAATAGTTGTGGACAATGCCGAATACTACAACAAGGGGCATTTATCCGTGCAGGGGCGGAGAAAGAATACTAACCTCTGTGGCCGGGGTCGGCCTGTCGTAAAAGGCGACAATACAACCCACCCTAGCTACGTGGTAGGGCCTCAAGCCCGTCTGGATGGCGACCACCTTTGGTATTAAGTATGCCGCCATAATAACCTTGTGTTGTGTTCCGGCATTAGTGACCTAAGTTCCTGTACCCTTATGGGACAGCAGCGTGTTCGCGATTGCCACTGGCGTTGCAAACACCTATAGGCGACGGTAACTGCTAAATTCTAAGCGGGCTGTCAGCCTGTCTGCTGTCCCACGCAATAAAAAAAAAAAAAAAAAAAAGGAATGATTTAGCACCAAATGCTAATACAAAGAAAGCCGCTATGAGGGCTTGGCTTTCGGAAAAGGAGATCAGTTATGCTCTTGATGTGTTGCAGCCTCAGTTATATGATTTGATATAAAAAATAAAATAAAAAAGAGACAGTTTTTCTTGCAGTTAGTATAGACAGAATATTTAAGGACCATGGATATGAAATAGCATGGGCAGCAATAAAAGGGCATGTCAGTAACAAAAATGTTCAGTGGAATGTGTAATAGAATTAGTGAACGAAAAAGTAAATTCAATGGGAGCCAAGTGACTGGAAAAAGCTATGTGATAAGGTCAAAACAATAGAAGAGAATTATGTCAACAGTGTTGAGTCATCGACGACACGAGGGAAAAATTTATAATATGAAGGGGCCATTCAAACTACAATGAAGATGAAATCGCAAGCTCTGGTGGACCAGGTTCCGGTGCTATACTACTTAGAAATTATGTAGAAGGTGTCGTGCCAATGAGTGACAGCGATTAAACTTTTTATTTTTTATTTATTGATTTAATTATTACATAAATATCAGTCTAACATGATACACTTATTATTTTTATTAAATTCTTGTTAGCAGGTATTTTGTCAACTGTTTTATTCTTACTTATTATTAAAACATTAATTAATAATTAATTATAATTATATAAATGTGGAAATGAATTTGTATGTGTCTTGAATCTTAAATCTGAATTAAACATTTCACAGAGTTTTAAATTTTGCGGGTAATCACGAGCCTATCTTTTTTGTGCCTAATTGTACCTGCGCGGACGACCGCCGTTGATGCCATTATGTGTGCAATATAACATCGTTCAAATGTCCGCCACGGTTTCAATGGAGCGCATCCGAAATGCCTAATTTTCCATGACTCTAGCGCATAAATTAGGCTGAATTTGACCGACCGGCATGTTGGCTTTGAGGACCGCTGTAGTTTGTGGCTTATTCGCATACACCTGCGACTTAAGAAAACCCCACAAGAAAATGTCTAACGGGGTCAAATCGCATGATCTCGGTGGCCAGTTAACCAACTCTTCGTGAGATGATCATGCCCTCAAATCGCACGTGCAGAATACCCAATGTGGCATGAGCTGTGTGGCACGTAGCATCGTCCTGTTGAAACCACATTTCGTTGGTGTCCAGATCATCCAATTCAAAAGAAGACCAAAAGAAGTTGGTAATCATCGACTTATATTGCTTGCCGTTGACAGTGATGGCCTGGCCAACGTCGTTCTCAAAGAAATATGGACCGATGACGCCGCCAGCCCAAAATCCACACCAAACAGTGACTTTTCGGGACGCATTGGACGCACTTGGATCTCATGTGGATTGCTATATACCTAAATTGGACAAGTTTGTTCACGTACCCATTCATTCAGAAATGGGCCTCATCGTTGAGGATGATTTTTCGATAAATATTATTAGGGTCAGTTGCCAACTGCTCCAGATCCCATTCAGCGAATACACGTCATTGTATATGGTTGTTTACCTTCAGTTCCTGGGTCAGTAGAATTTTGTACGGGTGCAGGCCCAAGTCACGACGCAAAATTTGTCAAGTTGTCTGCGAAAGGCCCAGTTCTTGTGAGCGATGTGAAATCAAATGCCTCGGATTCTCCTGCATACGCATGGGTAGCGGCGATGTTTTCGGCAGATCTTGCGTTTCGTCGACGTAAGGGTATTGGTAGATCGTTTACTGAACCAATGGACTCGAATTTATCCACCACATTGCGAATAGTCCTCTCGGTAGGACTATTATGGCGACCGTAAAATGGGCGAAGGGCGTGGTACGTTGCCCGAACAGAACACCCATTTTGATAACAATTTTCTTATTTGCACGGGTTGTTGAATGCTATATTCGTCCATGGTGATTTGGCAAACAGACTGAATAAATGACAACTAATTTGACAGATGTAGCTTCAACAAGATGGCCGTTATCAACTGTCAAAGTTCGGAAGTCTCTGTTGGAAGACCCTTTAGAATCATAGCGCTAGCTGCGCTAAACCAGGATAGCTCAGGAGAGGTTTCGAACCAGTGGAAACATTCATGAGTCTTACTGAGCAACATTTCACTGCTAGTGACTCCTTGGGGTTGGATTGCATTCCAAACTGCCTTTGCAGTGTTTTTATTGCGAAGGAACAGAAGACAGGCTGGCTGCTCACTAAATAGTAGTAACCGTCGCCTATGAATGTTTGCAACACCAGGGGCAGCGCAAACATGCTGCTGTCCCATAGGACTATAGGTCACTAATGCCGGAACACAACACAAGGTTATTATGGCGGCAAACCAGGGGTGATTACGATTTAGACTGGCTTGGAGTCCTACCACGTAGATAGGGTTGTTTTGTCGCCTTTTACAACAGGCCGACCCCCGGCCGCAGAGGTAAATATTCTTAGTCCGCCTCTGCACGGAGAAAAAGAGAAGAGTTTGCCGTACCATGATACAATGATAAAGATACACGGCGTGCATGTACATGAAGTTTGTTGCAAGTCGTTACACGTTATCTTTCCTCGTCATTCTGTATCATACATACATTTATTTTGTTCCCTACCGAATGACGAATGCGTCGAAGCGTGCAATAACAAGCAGGTAATCAGCTTTTTGTTCCAACCGTCAATACATACAATTAGAATTTAGTGAAATGGCTGTTATGAATGTGAAGTATTGATTAATCACTTTATTAATTTATATTATTATATCTTTAAACGAGCAATTCTTGTATACTTATATATATATATAATTGGAATCTCGGAATCGGCTCCAACAATTTTCATGAAATTTATTATACGGGGGGTTTCGGGGGCGATAAATCGATCTAGCTAGGAATCATTTCTAGAAAATGTCAAAAGATGGCATTTGAGTAGTCCCAATTTAAACTGAAATGACTCTTCCTGACATCTATCGGCGAATAATAATACTATTTTTTATAAATTGCTTTAACGACACAACAATACTAAAGCTATTCCAGCAGATGGCGTTGTTAAGTAACACGAAGTCAACGAGTGTTTGCTTTGAGGTTAGACTAAGAAAATCAATTGTTAATTTCCAAAAAACACAATTTATAAAAAAAAATACCAAGCGAAGCTCGGTCATCCGGATATTAAAATATATAACACTAGCCTAGCACTTTCGCTGGTTAACATAATAACAGAAAAAAGTATTAATATAAATTATAAAAAAGTAAGTTCACATCATACCAATAATTATTTCCACGACATGTGTAGGTAGTCCCTAAAGTACTCGTGCATAACTTAGACATTCAGAAAGCACCAGCCCACACCCTGTCTCATACAAAAAGCCACATCTTAAATTCTTGCCGCAAAACTAGAAAATTTTTCACAACTTATGCAATAATCGACACAATAATTAAATACAAAAGTCTTATATGCTTGGTTCAGACCCGTATAATAGACAATTACCCCTATAATGAGTGTTAAAATAATAAAACCTCTTTTTACCATTTTTGTGAACATTGTTAAAGCTAGAGTTAAAATTACAAAAATTATGGACTCCTTTTCGGGTGACCTCCATTTTGTTCCAAGCTTTCCTATCTTGCGCTTTCGACATCTTGTCATTTCCGGCTGCTTTACCAATCTCGTCTACCCAACGCACCTTTGGTTTTCCCTTTCTTCTTTTCCGTCTAGGACCTTTCCAAATGGTGGCTAGTGCGGACGGCACTGGCCACCATTATTGTGTGCTGTTGTTGCTAGTTGTTGCACTGGCCACATCTCTTATCCGTCCGGCCCATTTTCGTGTTGTATCCCGAGTGCTTATTAATATAGCTTGGACAAGCGTGACGGATAACTGCCTCTTCCATCTGAGGGGAGGCCCAAGCCTAGCTGTGTTATTTATTTATATACACTATGTGTTGACGACTTCTGTGCCGTACCATGCGGAGGTATTTATTTACAAAACAAAGGTATATATCAGTTGTCTAGTACCCATAACACAAGTGCTACTTAGTTTGGGAATAGATAGCGCTCTGTGAATTATCATACAATATTTATTTATTTGTTTATTAATTAACGTACAAAACATCAAAAACCTTTTGACTCGGTGTTTTATAATGTAAAAGAATAAAAAAATTAAAAGAAATATCATACTGGTTTTCTTCGAAGATAACATTTTATTAAATCACCATAAGTTTACTCACAATCATTTTAAACAACAATAATTTATCCCTCGAAAAAGCTAATTTGATATTCTTGTATTCGAACAGGTTTTCTGCCTAAATAACTTTAGAAGACTAAATTATTGCATTGGCAGGAATTGGTAATTTAAAACAAATTTTTGAATTAATGTTCAACTTTTTTTAAGCTGAGATCGATAGTAAAGGAAGCGACCCGATCGTAGGTGGCCACCGTCGCCTACGTTTGCAACACCAGAGACATTGCCGACGCACTGGAACCTGGTTTACTTTTGCCGGAACACAAAAGATCATTATGATGGCAAGTTTTAAACTAGGGTGGTTGCTATTTAGTTAGGCTTGGGGCCCTACCACCCGGCTAGGTTTATTTTGTCGTCAAGCCCGTCTGGATGGCATTAAAGCATTAGCAAAAAAAAAAAAAAATTAAAGAAACAGCCACCCATTGATTCTAATAGTTCTGTTGTATTGTTATTTGTATTATTAAGTTGGTTTCAATATCTGTTCACGTGCCGTGCGCGTGTTTCCCGGACAATATCTAAAAGAATTTTAATAAATAAACATCTGTCGATTTTATGGACTCGTGTGTGGGTTTTGTTGTATTGCATTTTTATTCAATAAAAATGTAAATAAAATAAATGTTTGTTATAAAATGTTGGCGACAAGACATCTCAATCATCTGGTACTGGCCCAAGGTCTCTCAAAGCGTGCTCCCTTGCGTGCGCCACGTGCCTGCTCCTCCTCGCCAAATCGCGTGCTTCTTTTTGTGTGCGCGCACGCAAGCGAGAAGCCGCTGCATCTTGCACGCATTTCTTGAAGTCTCCTATAGCGTGAATTATGTTACAGACTTAATACAAAATCTGGTCACATTATAAACTGACAAAGGGTCAGTGAAAATATGCAATATAATAACTTTAACATTTTTTTACTAGTGTTGTGCGTTGTATTGCATTGTACTGTTTTTCCAATAGTTGGATTATTATCTGATGAAGTCTACTGGACAAGCTTCATTAACGATTTCTTGTTATTGTTATTATGTTTAATGCCGTGGAACAGCAGACAGGCTGACGGCCCACTTAATAGTAAGCAGTTACAGTCGCCTAATGGAGAGCGACGGTAGGGCCCCGCGAACACGCTGCTGTCCGTATAGAGATACTGGCACCTGGGTCACTAATGACGTAACACAACACAAGCCTATTATAGTGGCTTATAAGTAGACCAGGGGTGGTTGCCATCCAGACGGGCTTGGGGCCCACCTAGTAAAAGTCGACAAAATTACTACCCTAGGTTATTTTGTGGACTTTTACAGGCCGAGCCTGGCTACAAGGGTCAATATTCTTACTACAGCCCTACGCGCCCGGGTAAAAAAGTTATATATAGGTATAATTATATTATATAATATCATATATAATTATATATAGTTATATATAACTATATGATTATAGTAAAATATTAGTAAATATGATTACATATACTAATTATTTTTAATTAGTTTCCCCGGGTTTTTTAATATTTTTTAGCTGAAACGATACAATCATGTAATTGTGATGAATTCCGAATATTTCATTCATCTTATCGCTGCACATTTTATTAGAGGACATTTTGAAATACTATGAATAATGTAATATAAAAATATTTCATACAAATAAAGAATATTGTGCAGGCTGAATACAGAATCATACCAACAGTATCCCAACAATGTACAATTTGTGCTGGATTTATAGAAGTGTTGTAGCATTCGATGATCTTTTCCTTGCAGTCGGCGCACACTGACTCGGGGCTTATCATGTTAGCCATGCGCAGCTCAATGCGGTTTGCTGTGGCCTGGAGGTCTTCTATTGTCAATCTGTGAAGTGCAACGGATTTGCTAGATATAGTGTGGAGGTATTAGCAGTTATGTAGTCTCTAAAATTAGATTTAAGGACCATTTTATTTCGTTTTCCTTTTGGTCTTAGCTTGTTTGGAATGTTTTTCTTGTACCTTTAGAGTCAAAAGAATTGACACAAAAAGACGTCCGGAAAATTTTGTTTGGTGATAATATTCAACGTAGGGTTAAAAAGCTCCAGTCGCAAACAGAAAAAAGCGCTTCGAAGAAGATGATCTCAACTTTAAATTGAGTTAATTGAGGGTCTCTGAATGGGGACGACAAAACCTTGTCCAGTTCAACCCCTCGAAGACGCAGGTCTGCGTATTCTCTGCCAAGAAAACCCCGTTCGCACCTGCGCCACAGTTTCAAGGAACCTCTCTTTCCATCGCAAATAGTATTGGGATCCTTGGTGTCGACATCACGAATGATGTGCAGTTTAGGGGACAATTGGAGGGTAAAGCTAAGCTTGCCTCCAAAAAGCTAGGTGTGCTAAACCGGTCCAAGCAGTACTTCAGTCCAAGGCAACGGCTTGTGCTATATAAAGCACAGGTCAGACCGCATATGGAGTACTGCTCATATTTATGGGCTAGAGCACCGGCCTGTCAGCTCAATCCCCTAGACTCGATCCAACAGCGCGCAGATCGTGTTGTCGGCAATCCCATGCTCACAGACGGTTTAAATACGCTTGGACTTCGGAGAGACTTGCGTCTCTTTGCGTATTCTACCGTCTGTACAACGGGGAGTGTTCTGAAGAACTATTTAGGATGGTGCCCTCGTCGTCTTTCTACCACCGCACTGCCCGCCATCGGCTGGGTGTTCATCCCCATTTATTGGAGCCTCTTCTTTCCTGTACGAAACGGTTCTCCAGAACGTTCATGTTGCGTACTCTCATGTGGGGTTCTTCAAAAAAGGCGTTACAAAATTTCTTCGAGACCGCAAGCGTTGGTGGTGCCTCTGGTGCTGCAAACGTCCATAGGCGACGGTGACCACCTGCCAGGGTGGGCCGTTTGCCTGTCTGCTGAACTCAAGCTATAAAAAAAAATTTAAATCTACTTACTTTCTGCTGAATTTAAACCAAGTATTCATCTGTATAATACTTACTGCCTAAGTTTGCTTGTTCTGACAAAAATAAGTAAAACAATGCGTAGGTCTCAATAATGTTTCAGAGAATTGCAGGTAATATCAACCAGATTAAATATTAGGTTTTTACCCATGAAATTACCGATTTGTATGAAACAATTTAAACGAATTTTTTTCATGTATTTTTTATTTGTATTAATCGAAGTAATCACCCATGCAATCAATGCATCTTTGCCAACGCAGTGGCAGTTTATTGATGCCCTTCTTAAATTAATCAGCTGGACGGGAGGCAACAAATTCTTCAAAGGCATTTTGTACTGCCTCTCGGATATTGAATTTTTTTCCCGCCAAGAAGTTATCCAAATTCTGGAAAAAGTAGTAGTCTGTAGGTGCAAGGTCTGGTGAGTTGGGTGGATGACGGAGAACTTCCAACCCCAGTTCTTGCAACTTGGAGACCGTCTGCTGTGCAGTATGAGGTCGCGCGTTGTCGTGCAGGAGCAGCGGAGACGAGCGATTGACCAATGCTGGTTGGAGATGTGCCAGCTTCTCCATCATTGTGTTCAGTTCTTCACAGTACACATCTGCAGTAATGCTCACCCCGTTTCGTAAGAAGCTGTGATGAATCACACCGGCGCTAGATCACCAAATAGTGACCATCACTTTTCTAGGGGTAAGTTTTCGTTTAGGGCATTGTTTAGGTGCTGAACCAGGATCCAACCAACTTGCTGAGCGTTTGCGGTTATCAAACAGAATCCATTTTTCATCGCAGGTAACAATGCGGTTCAAAATTCCTTCATTTGTGTGTCTGTTGAGCAGTGCAAGCCACGTCTCGACGCGTACTTCGCGTTGGCGATCATTGAGTTCGTGGGGCACCCATTTGTCAAGCTTTTTTACATTGCCAATTTGACGCAAATGGACCAATATTGTTTTGACGCTAACGTCGAAAGCTGCTGCTAATTCAGCCGTAGATTGTGTATCATCAGCTTCCACAATCGCCTTTAATTCATCATTGTCGACCAAAGTCTTCGGACGACCGCGAGGTTCAATTTTCAGGTCGAAATTCCCATAACGGAAGCGAGCAAACTAATAACAGGTGGTGCGTTGGTTTGTAGGGTTAGCTCCGTAAACGTCGTTGATGTTGCGTGCCACTTGTGCCGCGTTGCTGCCACGACGGTACTCATATTCCATAATTACTCGAATTTTTAACGTATCCATGATGACGAAAAAGATTGAAATGCGATGAAAATGTAACACTAATCAATAAACAAATGACTACTTTTGGAAAAAGAATTCCATGTTTTTAAAATAAAATTAATTTGAAATTAGTATTCTTAGCCAAACAAAAATTATTTTGATTTGAAATGGCCAGTACTGCAGATCGGCAATTTCATAGGTGAAGACCTATTATATAGTAGTCGAAATTTCTCACTAACATGACAAAAAGTTTAACATAAGGAGAATAATTAATAACTACCCGCATCGTTCAGAGTGGGCTTCATCCATGCACTTGAGTTTCTCTATGAATATCTTGTCTTTGTAGTCAGTCCGAGGTTTGGTGGAGGCTGCAACTGCAGCACCACTTGCCAATGTCGCATCTTCGACCAACCTTTCGACCTATCACATTTTGCTGATGATGTTATAATGTACGTCGGAAAATCGTGGAATGTTTGACAGTGTAATGAAATGTACCAAGATAGTTTATGCTTATTTGGAACTGCAAGCGTTCATGACATCCACTAGCTTTAGTGAAGGCAGAATTCTTCTTCGGGATTTTCTTATTCTTGGATTTGCAATAAAAGTCAGTTCCAAGATTCCACGATTTATTTGATTTTTTTTTCTTACAGCTAAGGCTGTCATCGTCTCAGACGACTAACGACAGCAACACCGGGCGGAAAAGGCATTCCGACCCAGTGGGAGCGGGGTCGATCAGCCGTGGCAGCGTGCTCGGGGCGCGTTTCCTGTGAGGCGCGCTCCCGGCTCGAACGCTGCATGGGGATAGTTGATAGCAGCCACGAATGGCAAGAATACTATTAATTGGGGACTATCGGCTCCACCGGTGAAGCCGATCCTATACTAATCTACTACCGTTTCGGAGTGCTTATAGCTGGGGGAGAAGAAACGGCGAAAGAAACTCCCCCGCAACACATCTATTCTACGTGTATTTCTGTAATGTGTGGTTGTGTACGGCTACAGGCTATGGGGGGCGGAAGGCGTCCCTAAACCTATTGCGTCGGGCTGGTCTATGCCGGACTGGGGGGGATTGCGTCCGCGAGAGCATTCGCTTCAGCGTCCTAGAGATGGGGTCGCGTCTATCCGTGAGCACGTTTCGCGGTCGGCGACGCGCGGGGGGTGCTCGGCGGTTGGGCGTGTAGTTGACTGTCTCCACCACCAGTGGATTGGGATGGTGGGGAGCGAGACCGAAGAAGGATCGCGAGAGGGATACCATGTACTCCTTCACGGGAAGGAGTTCCAGGTCGCGGTGTAGGTCCGCGTTGTACATGTAACGTGGCGCTTGGACTGCCATGCGCAAGAACTTATTCTGCAGCCGCTGCATCGAACTGATGTAGCATTTGCCGGCATGGGCGAAGACTACGCTCGAGTACGTCATGATCGGTCGGATGCAGGTTTTGTAAAGTGTCACCTTATTTCTAAGGGACATCTTACTCTTCCCGCATATATTATGTAAAAATATGCGAAGTGTGTAAGAAAAATGAGTATTCAATGAGTGCGCGAGACAGAGGATAGGCTATTTCGCGTCGCGAGATGTAAGTACATAATAGAATAGAGCTCGCCTGCAAGGGCGAAGACAAAGCGTGGTTCTGCTGCACTTAAGTTAACTTCGCTTGCTTCGCTTTCAAAGTAAGGTGATGATAATGATACCACAGAGTTTCAACTAAAATAACCTTTAACAATATAATTTTTTTTCTTGTGTTAATTACATTGGCAATAATTTTTAACCTTGTGACAACACTCAACATTGAACGCAGGGCACTTAAACACAAGTTTTAGATGCAGCCCAGTTTAATCACTTGAATGAAGATGATGGTTTTTAATATTTGTATCGTTTGTTTTTATTCAATATTTATATTACAAGTCATTTTAAGATAAGACTAAGGGAGGAAGGACTATATTAAGTTGATCTGATGGTCAGTAGAAAAATATCTTCAAATAATCGTCTATGAGCTCATATCATCAATAAATAGAGTTTGTTATTCCAAGTTTTATTTTATGGATTGATCCGTTTTATCTAGCTAAGTTTGTTAAAGTATGCGGATAGTCCCCATTATTAGAATCTTCATCCATGAACACCACGATTATTGCCAATACGCTGCTAAAGACTAGATATTAAATAGTAATAAAGAAAAAGAAACAGGTCCACAAGGAGAACAAAAGGCCTCAAAATTTTTCACTCGCCGTACGAAATATCTCAAGGTAGACCTTCGCTCAGCAGCGATGATTGGTTCACGACAAGGATTAATCATTGGCTTATTGTCAGGGAATAAGCCAAGACTGGTCAAACCAGATCAGTTGATAGCAACTTTGACTTGGGACAAACTACAAGGGAAACCTTTTTATGTCGGCAATTTTTTTTGTAAACTCATGAATTTAAAACAGAATTCTGGAGATTTCAAGTTCAAAAACTTAAGGCATTTTTCGTACTTATAGAAAACGTGAACCATACGAACGAGGAAACTATTACTGCCGGACCTCAGCTTGAAATAATGACACATTACAACGTTCAAGGAATTTTTAAACCTCGTACCGGTTCCGTGTGAATCATCAGCAAATAATGCGACGTATTTTGAATAATCATCCGAAATTCTGGAAAGCCATGCTGAATGCGGTTTGCGAGTTAAAATCGTTTGAAACCTGTCACTTGGGCGTTCGTAAACAATTGCCTGAGGCGCACAATATCATGTAGTCATATTTTTCAAGCTCAAAATACCTTTTTAATATGTTAGCTTATAAAATATTTGAATTTTGTGTAAGAAAATGTTATTGTTATCAGGAGTAAGGGTTTTAGGAGTTTGGGTTCAGGTAATTTGAATTTCAACAAGGTTAATTTGAAGACTCAAACAGTGGACTGACTTAGGATTCTTCTTGGTCTGAAAGAACTTCATCGATTTAAGATTAACTGCTCGTGGTACTGAAGTGTTTTGTAGGAACGATCCCCATGCATTACAAACTATTTGTAACTGCAAATAATTTGAGTCTACGTATCCGTCAACTGCGAATTGTTAAAAAGTTGAATAATAAATCATACATCATTTATGCTGATTAAGACAGAAGCTACAACACTTACCATTTTGTTTGATATGCTAATATGGCGATCATTAGATATTTCATTGTCTAAGTCTAACTCTGAATCATTCTCTTTTCTTTGAAAATGTGTGGCTCGTACTGACTGACTTGTTCCCATTTTGATGGTTAAATATTTAAATCTGCAAATATTTATTATGATAAATAAATAGTAAAAGATTATTGACCAAGATCCAGTTTATCCGATTGAAGATTCGACTCAGGAAATCATTGAATCATCATATATCGAACACGGAATTCCAATAACATTATAACAATTAACTCCGTGGTGCAATGGCTTTTGCACGTTGGAAGTATGTGTGTTTACATATAATATGTAATTATTTGTAATAGAAAAATATGTGAGTTAGAATGATTCGTTTTGAACGACAATTTTTAAATTCTAAGTAGGTACATATTTCAATTTTGAAAGTTTCCCATATAAAGTTACATTTTTTATAGCTCGGCGACATTTCATGGTATCAGTTGAGGTATACCTCAGAATTACGACGACCTCCCTGGCGTAGCGGCTAACGCACTTCGCTTCGCATGCGGAGGTCACAGGTTCGATTCCCTTCTCGCGTCTGGGTGTTTATGTATAATATGTATTTATTGACAAAAAAAGTATATAAGTAGTATATCAGTTGTCTAGTACCCATAAAACAAGTGCTATGCAACATAGTTTGGGACTAGATGGCGTTGTGTGAAATGTCCCAATATATTTATTTATTATTTAAGTCTCTATGTAAGTCCCTTACACATTTTTGTAGCACTTTTCATTTACGAGATAATGGTTAAATTCATAAAAAAAAAATGATTTAGTGACCCGTTTACTTCGCCAGTGTGAGATAGTTTTCCTGCTATAGGTAATTTTTTCAGCATAATATAGAATGATATTTCGTTGCGGGAGCGAAATAAAAAATTGTCGTTCAACACGATCAAAAGAGTTTACCATCACACAAGCGCTCTGCTTACTTTGTGATTAAAATTCTGTTTTTTTAGTTGGCAGAACAATGTTTGCCGGTAGTAGGTATAATACCATATGTTGACAGCCTGGTTTAGTGGAACATGCCTGTTTCGCCCAAATTATTTACCGATCTAAGGGCTAGAATCACTTATGTTCTCTAAATCTTCTTCTTTTTTTCGTAACTTCATGACTGAGGGACGTGACTGTGATGCGTAGTCCTCGCTACCAGCTCCCTCAAGACACTTCTGTTTTGCGCCATCCGGATGGCGGTTTGAAGGGTGGCTCCCGTGGCGCCCTGAATCGTGTGTGACCAACATGTTGGAGCGCGCCCTCTGCCCCTCTTTCCCTCTTTATTCTCTAAATATGTTCTCTATATATAAATAAATAAAATAAGCCTTTATTGCTGTATCCTAATCCTAAATATATCAAAAATTAGATGTGCTTAAAACTACATTAAGGCCGACTTGCACAACCAATCACTAAACCGATTTAGCGCTAAACTTATTTAAATCGTCATTCTGTCCCTGTCACATTGACAACATTTGACAGGGACAGAATGACGATGTAAATAAGTTTAGCGCTATATCGGTTTAGTGATTGGTTGTGCAAGTCGGCCTAATATTAATATAAATCTAATTTAAAATTAATCCTAACTTAAGCTAACATCTGCCACTGGTTTTTCTTTTACAGCTTGTCCTTCGACAAAGGCCTCCTCTAAAGCTTTCCCTTTTGTCCTGTCTTTGGCAGTACGTATCCATTCCGACCCTGCCATCCTTTTCATATCATCTTCCCAACGTTTAAACTGTCCACCTCTGTTTCTTTTTCCATCCCGTGGGTACCATTCTGTCACAATTATTGTCCACTTTTCTTTCTTTTCTCTTAACATATGTCCCGTCCATCTCCATTTTAGGCGTTTGTAGACGGTACATATTATGTCTTTAAATTTAGTTTTCTCCTTGATATGTTGTAGTCTCACCATGTCTCTTCTTCTAACTCCAATAACACTTCTTTGTTCTCTATATATGCCATCATAAATAAATATTGTGTTATTATTGTTGTGTTCCAACATGAGTGATTCCTGTTCCCCTACACAACAGTAGAAGGTGTGTGAATAATCACAGTATACTTATTACTGTCTCATCTTTAAACAACTTGACACGTGCCAACGAACTCACTACCAGATAAGTCGTAGAATGCAAAGTTATTAGAACTGGAAGTTTGATTTCCAACTGAGATTTAATGTAAGGATGATGACGAATAATAAAGAATCAATAGAATATAAGCAATATAAAACCTCTTCATCATTGTCCGTAATATATCAAACCATATTTAATCAAGAACATATCAGGCTTTGGAGGCTGTCAATAAATCATCGCTTCAACGTTTAGTGGTCGCTTATTATCATTCCAGTCTAATGGGTGACGTAAGAAATTTCTAATACCTTCGTTTTCGATTCTATCTTCGGGCGATTTTGATTGCTTTGGCTTTGAGCCCTTGTCAAGGTGAATGTCAGAATAATCAGAAATCTAGGATCATGGCGCACAATGCTATTTAAGATATAATCAAATTTATTGTGACTTAAATAAAACTACTAGCATGAGTTCCAGACCACGACTGTCACCTGTTTGAGCTAAATCATTTTAAAAATAAAAAGTAGAATTAATTGGATATCATCATTAACTTTATACCAATTACTAGGCGAAGAGCAAACGTTTTGTCATATAAAATAATTATATTTTGGATAGGATTTCCAAAATGAGCTTCTACATCGCGAAATAAGTAACTTGCAAAATTTTGTAACCAATTGAGTGTATAGTTTTAGAGAGCTCGCGATGAGTGATATTTCACTTGTAGTTACAAAATACATCATAGATTTGTGGTCAACACAGTATGCTTTGAATAACCTTAAATAATATACTCGTATATATATCAAAAGCATACAATATATTAATTTTTATGTATTAATATATGTACATAATATATACATATATATTTGATGACGAAGTACTGTCGTGTCTGTAAATCAAAACATTTATTATTTATTCGCATAACTATAATCAAGACCGTAAACTAAATAATCATTTACCCGGTTTATTTGGCTTGGTTAACAGTGAAACCAGAATAATTGGACCCTGCATATGTGTTAGTAAACCTCTTTTATTGATAATTACGATGAGGTCTCGACTCTTTTGTTTGGAAGTACCTCTGTTAGAGGGAATTGTTGACGTTAGCCTCTTTAATTTGGGCTCTTTAGCTCAATATCCTCTAGAAGTAGGATAATTTATCACGTTTAGACATGTTACAACGTGTATGCAGAAACGGTCTAATCCCTTCTATACTTAGTTTTGTTTGTAAGCACTATTTAAAAGTGTGTTTATTTGGGAAGCTACCTAAAAGAAAAGCCTATATAAGTCCGACATATTCAGGTTTCACTGTATATACTCGAGAGTAATGAATTCGAGTGGCAAATAAATCTGAATATCTCGATAAATATAAATTATTTGTAAAATTAATTTTTAATAGAAATTATTAGTTATTTATGTGATCAGGAATAAGTTGCCCTCGAGTGAATCTTCGCAAAGTTTATACAGTACGATAAAATAATAACATCAAAGACTTAAATAAGTTCCCCGAATTTTACTATGACGTCACCAGTATGAAATTATAATTATACCTAGTTTCACATTGCGTCACTATTCGGTATACTATTGAGTCATAAAGGTATGAAGGAAATCAAATATTAATAAATCGCATGCAAGATCAACAACGTATGTGTAATCTTCATCCGCAATTCCGAAGAAATACTAATACAAAACCACAAAGTACTTCAATGTATAACAAAATTAACATAAGTCCCTGACTCCTGTCAGTCCCGTTTTATGATACCAAACAACAAGGGGATGCGAAAAACAATTTCACTTTAAAATTAAAGACGCGACCGCTGTCTGAAAAACCCTGTCTGTGAACTGCTCGTACTAAAAAGAGAAATCCCTTTGTCGCTTTTTACAATTCCCTAGGTAATTTTTTTAACAATTATATTTAATTTTGTATTTCGCATTTCACTAATTAAAAATTGAGAGGGAGCCAAATTTATGTCCAAATACATAAAACATATTTTGCGCATCCAATGATTTTATTTACATTTTATGATTTAAAATGAAGGTAGTTTTTATTCTTGTTTTCAAAATTTATATATAGATAATACATTCAATACATATGCAGAAAGTTAATATTTAACAATACAGATACAAACGTATAATTTATTTAAAAGTGACAAACATGTGAACAAACATTTCTGTGTCCCTAGGAAATATTTTAAAGTTTTGTAAAACAATTGTAGGCAATTAAAAACTTTTATATAATTTAACGATAAATGACTATTTCCGCAACAGCTCAGCCTTGACCTTTGGGACTTGACAGTGATTGGTGTCATCCGTTACAAAGAATTCCCTATTGCTACTATTTCACTGTTAAATTACAATAAATAATCAATAAATTATAAAAAGTATGACTGATTTTAGTCTGGACCGGTTAAGTAGGTCGTTATGGTCAAAGATATGTTTACCTGACGTATACTCTTCTTTTGGGTATCTAAGACGCGTAATTATTGATACGAGTAGTAGGGAGGGACTACATTTAAGCTGTTATCTATAATGCATGATATTGGTTAAATTAAACAAACTTTCCTACGCGCCAGGCACTAGGCGATTGAAAAATGCAGGGTTTTTAATTGGTAGGTCCAAAGAGTGCCGTATACTGTCCGATACCTCTGTGGTCGGTAGAGACCTGTTATTGTGGATCGAGCTAGCAGCAGACCAAAAACCGTTACAGCTATGACAGGTCCTACGTAAAAAATATGATTTTCAATAATCCCATAGATATCTATCATTGTGTTAAATTCAAAAATGTTCAGTTACTGTTGTTACATTTTACTGGTTATATAAATACTTGTATTTATCATCAAGAAGTTCTGTTTTATTTATTAAGCAAGATACCCGTGCTATGAGAGTTCTGCGCAAACAAGTCCTATTCTTTTTCTGGTCGGCCACACGGCTAAAACTGTTTGTAAATTTATCACAAGCGTAAATGAGATCTATACATCTATACAAATAAATAAAACTGAAGGGTCTTTTTGTAATATTAAAATAACCGCCTTTTACTAAGTGCATTCGGACGAATACACGGTACTTAAACCAAAACAACATTTTTTCCAATTTTTGTCTGTCTGTTCTGGCTAATCTCTGAAATGGCTGCACCGATTTTGACGGAATTTTCACTGGCACATAGCTGACGTATCAAGGAGTAACTTAAGCTATTTTTATTTTAGAAAAAAAAATAATTTTTGTTAAAAATGAAAAGTTTCGGAAATTTTATAATCCAATTTAAGTTGACCTTAGAGTTATATCATCAATGATATGAAATAGGGTTCAGCTTAGGCTGGACTTAGTAGGTTGAATTTCCAATTTAAGTTGACCTCATATATCCAAAAAATGCTGCCCAAAGTCACTATTCTACGCGGACGGAGTCGCGGGCACATCTAGTAATAATATAAAAAAGTCAATAAATACGCAAAGAGAATTAAAATAACAAACCACGACATCAGATGGATGTCTATTATGGCTAAATGTGGCCATAAATAATATTTTTTGACTTTGAATCAGAGGTTAACGTCTTGTCAATTGATTACAAAGGTCAATATATACATCAAATATCTTAGACTACCTAAATGAAGTAATATATGCCATTGTAATCCAAATCTTATTCACCAACACCACTAAGCGTTAGCCGTGAGTTTGTTTCTTTAAAATATTGTTATAATAGTAATGCTTTAATAATTAACAATGCTATTAAAAAAAATGTAGCTTAAAAATATAAATACACAGTGCCATCTATTTTCAAATTAAGAAGAGCGCTTGCATTGTGTTCAAGACAACTGATACGAGTATAGATATTTTTCTATTGTGAAGTAAATACATAATAGTATTTTAAATTAAAACTCAGCTTCCGGATGGAAATCGATCGCGCGCCTCGGATATTCTTACAATAAATATAAATAATACAATTGGATTATTTAATAGAAACAAATCAAATTATTTTCAAATACATATTCGTATACAGGAATGGAATTATTACAAGATCCTGAAATATATATTTATCATCAAATTTAGTTAAAAGTTAATCATTTTGTTTGTAGGTTTTGTGATTTAATATTATTACTATATATAATTACCGCAAATTATAACGCCTATATACGCCTTATAAAGTTTAATTTTAGTACATCGAATAGAAAAATACAATGCAGATTCTTTCCAGAGACTGCTTCGAACATGACCTAGAATAATCAAAAGTATACTACTCGTAGATATATATATGTATTTTTCTATTGCTGTAGGACAGCAGACAGGCTGGCGGCCTGCTTAGAATTTAACAGTTACCGTCGCCTATGGGTGTTTGCAATGCCAGGGGCATCGCGAAGACGCTGCTGTCCCATAAGGGTACAGGAACTGGGGTCATTAATGCCGGAACACAACACAGTTATTTTGGCGGCATAATTAAGACTAAAAGTGGTCGCCATCCAGACAGGCTTAAGGTCCTACCACGAAGCTAGGTTGTTTTGTCGCCTTTTACGACAGGTCGACCCCGGCCGCAGAGGTTAGCATTCTTTCTCCGCCTCTGCACGGATAAATGGCGAAAATATGCAGAGATTTATCAAATATGTTTATATTTATGCCTTTCTTAATCATTCAAATTGCTTTTAGACCTATATAAGAAAGTAAAAATGGTATGATTAAGCTATAGAGAGCAGCAGTAATTTGTTTTACACGATCGATTGATTCAGACGCTATTGTCTCGTATTATAAGAACACATGTATATATAAAATGGTTTGTTAAGTACGAGCAGTTTTTCTGCATTAACCCTAATATTTTATTAAAGCAAGAATCCAGTTGTATCCGTACTTATGAGTATATAATTATGTATATAACATTCATATATACAACATATGTATATAACACTAGCTGATGCGAAAAACGTTCTGCTTTACGTATGAAGTAAAAATATTTTTAGAGGACCGCATTGTCAATCTAAACTATTTTCGAATGCACTTGAACACACAAATTCAATCGAGCTAGCCGTTTAGGAGTTGAAATAACATACGCGTGTATGTATTGTGTATATACATATGCGTGTATGCGTTAAGAACACATAATAATAAAATTTACATAAAGATAAACTTATGGCGAGGTGATGACTAATATCCAATCGTTACAGACGGATTTCATACACTTCTATATACATACGTAATCAATGAGTACAATTCGGATTACTTACCGCATGTCGAATCGGATGACGCTCTTTAACTTCACAAAGGCCAAGGCTACTATTAATCTATGCAAATACAGAAATAATATTCAATACCAATCTAAAGTGATTCGATTCTACATATATACATATAGAATATGAGGTTTATTTTGTTAGGATGAATAAACCTAAGACCAATTGCAACAAAAGCAACAGAAGAAGTATTAATAATGTTCTGTGATGTAGGTGCCTCAAATATATAAATTAAGAAGTAGGTAGATACACAATGTATGTCAGTTGTTAATGTCATTTGTATTTAAAAAACGCAATATGGTGAAGTCGTGAAATTTTATTTAATGTAAATAAATTCCAAATGAGTTATGTTCCTGTCAATATTTCTGCAGCACTAATCTGCAGTAATAAACTTTTTTTTTTGTCTCGGGGAAAACCTCTCTTGACGGGTTCCCACGGCCCGGGGGGACCGAGGGATATGTGGGACTCCGGGGAAGATGTTCAGCCATCCGACTACCCACTAAAAAACCTCGCTGTTCTCCTATCGCCTTCGCCCGGGCCTACGGATATGTAGCCTGCCGATCTCGTGGCCCGGGCCGGCGCCGGCCCGCCCTTTGTCTCAAGGCGGGCCTCTTCTGAAGTGTTGGCGCCAGGGGGTCAGGGTTTCGTTCCCCCGGCGCTCTCCTGTATTGTAGGAGTTGAGGGGGGCCCCGGAACAGCACGCGGCCTTCTCCCTCGCGGCAATAGTGCGGGCGGCGGGTCCTCCCCCGAAGGGCCGCCCGCCGCCGCTTTTGCAGTAATAAACTGCAATCTAGTTGCAATTAGTATTATTTATATTTAACCCAGTTCATTCTGTTTTAGGCGGACTAAGTTTTTTTTTTTTTATTGCTGTAGAACAGCAGGCAGGCTGACGGCCCGCTTAGGATTTAGCAGTTACCGTCGCCTATAGGTGTATGCAACGCCAGTGGCATCGCGAACACGCTGCTGTTCCATAAGGGTACAGGAACCTGGGTCACTAATGCCGGAACACAACACAAGGTTATTATGGCGGCATACTTAAGACCAAAGGTGGTCGCCATCCAGACGGGCTTGAGGCCCTACCACGTAACTAGGGTGGGTTGTTTTGTTGCCTTTTACGACAGGCCGACCCCGGCCACAGAGGTTAGTATTCTTTCTCCGCCCCTGCACGGATAAAACGCTAACGACCGCGACGGTTTATTATTACCTTGAATTTATGTTATGAATGTTAGTTTGTAAGGTCCTTTTATATAAAATAAATGCAAATAAAGTATAAATATCAATAAAATTAAATGCCTTTGAGACAAAAGGAAAAAAGGACAACATGACCGGTACTGGGAGTAAATGCGTACGCGACTAAGCCGGTACTTGGAAAGGGGCAGATTCAAAAACGATTGGTCGATCGATAAAGTGTTAAGTAATTATGATCCCTCAAAGACTAGTAAATACTATTTTGAACTTTTCCTTCAAATTATCAGATGTTTACCTGAAGTGTTAAATATTTTAGACTCGACGGCAAGAATAATTATGAAATAACTTATTCCAATAGATACATTTATCTTACTGATATTGTTTAAAATATTTTCGTTCATTGTCTTTAGTTTTTTTCTGATACAATGTAAATGAGGGTAAACAGATCTATATAATGAATGGCAGTGACTCAATAATAAATTATATTCGTGATCATTTTATTAAAATAAACATTAGATAAATTTCATTACTTAAGAATATAATTTAAGCTTCACATTTAAGCCTTTTTCAGTTTTATTTTAATTTATCTACTTGGGCGGGGGAATGAACTCATTGATTTGTAATTTTTATAAGGAAATAATGAAACACTTTGACGCTTGCATGGAAAACAAAGATTAAGGAAACGGACTCCGGGTCCTGAAAATCCTTATAAAAGTGGTTAATATAAACCCGTGATTGCGCAAAGTGCAAGCTTAGATGCAACAACTTTTTAAGCCAGTTGTGGATGCGTAGAAATAGGCATAAGAATGATCTAGATGCAACTAAATCTGACTGCATCTGACCATTCAACATTCAAAGAAGAAACTGAATGGTGCTCTATTTTTGCAGTGTGTAAACTGGTGAAGAGAGTAAGTAGTTGTAGTATCTATTCATATTTTTTTAAATATCGACTATACATGCCAAGAGTAGTCTACGACAGTTTTTATTAAATCCATCCAAGTATGGATGATTATAAAGAAGGAATAAGTACGATCAGTATTAGGATTAAAATAATGGACCAAATGTTGAAATTAGTATGTTTTTTCTCCATGTAGAGACGGAATAGGAATACTGACCTTGTACGGCCGGGGGCGGCCTGTCGTAAAAGGCAACAAAACAACCCTGGCAATTTGGTAGGCTTCAAGCTCGGATAGCATCCGCGTCTCAAAATATGCTGGCATAATAACCTTGCTTTTTTATAAGTGACCCAGGTTTTCCCCCAACGTGAACGGCAGCGTGTTAGCGTTGCCCCTGGCGTCATCCATAAGCGATAGTAACTGCTTACTACATTAAGTGGACCGTCACCCTGTCTGTTGTTCTAAAACATTAAAAAAAATAGTAATAAAATAATAATCGTAACTTGTTGCAATAAAATTTTTACAACAGGGTCGTATACCTGTGTTTTTAATTACACGTATACTATTTATACTTTAAAATCTGTTCAAAAATTAAAATGGCATCCATAAAATTAATTTAGTGTCAGGAAAAATTTTGATTCTTCTTTGTAAGGAAAACAAGTGTACTCTGGTTTCTGCCTGCGATACTCAAATGTTTTAAACTTGAAAAAATTGGGAAGACTGCTGGTTACATAGTTAGTTGTTTCTAGGCTAGTTTTATACTTATGGCCTTTATTACACCTGCATCAGATTGCGAAGCAGGAGCCCATTCTGGCCTGCTGGGAATCGGCGCTCTCATCGACACCGTGTAACATACGGTGTTGGAATGCTGCAGCCCCAAAGAATAGAACTAGTATCTCTCGCTAGGATCTCTCGCTGCGGAATCTAGTTTCACAGATGCTCCGCAGTGAGGCCGGCTGGGAGGCGGCGGTCTTCTGCAAGCGAGTCATACAGCAGAAGGAGACCGCCGAGAGAGATAGAGAGGATTAAGCGGCGGCGCCACTTGTTCGTCGACGGAGGACGAATAAAGGTAGGCACCGATACGCGTATCTCATGCATCTCAAGCCTATCAAGAAAAATCTGCCTGTGACTTTATTCACTAGCCGGGAGGGCCGGAGGGCGTGACACTCCCCCAACTGAGTGCTTCTCACTCGGTCGGGAAAAAAAGTTTTATACTTATGGTAACAACTATAAATTTAATTATTTAAAGTAAAATTTCGAAGAATTAGAACTCTTCAATCAAGAAGTGACGTTTACTGAATAAATAGCTCCGCTGATTTATTTCTATAATAATGAATAAAATACAGGCCTACTCGTCGTTTAGTAACCTCCCTTTCTTTATGCGTTACATATATTTCTTTTCGTTTCCTCTAAAATATTGTACTTACACTTAGTCTCCGTATAGGGATGGAGTAAGAATACTAACCTCTGAGGCCGGGGTCGGCCTGTCGTAAAAGGCGACTAAACAACCCTACGTGATAGGGCTCCAAAACCGTCTGAATGGCAACCACTCTTGGTCTATAAGTATGCTGTCATAATAAACCTGTTTTTGTCTCGGGGAAAAACCTCTCTTGACGGGTTCCCCCGGCCCGGGGGGACCGAGGGATATGTTTGTAGGACTCCGGGATTTTTTCGACTACCTACTAAAAACCCCGCTGTTCTCCTATCGCCTACGCCCGGGCCCACGGATATATGGCCTGCCGATCTCGTGGCCTGGGCCGGCGCCGGCCCGCCTTTTATCTTAAGGCGGGCCCTTTTTAAAGTGTTGGCGCCAGGGGGTCAGGTTTCGTCTCCCTGGCGCTCTCCTGTAACAACTCTAGGAGTTGAGGGGGCCGCGGAACAGCACGCAGCCCTCACCCTCGCGGCAATAGTGCGGGCGGTGGGTCCTCCCCGGAGGGGCCACCCGCGACCGCTTTTTACGGCGGCCGGAGGTTGTTACTTACCCTCCGGTGCCGCCGGCGTGGTCTGCGTTGGCGGGAGGGGAGTGTGGTAGTCGACTCCTGCTCCCGGTCCGCCGCCTCCTTTGCGGACATGACTGCCTCGCAGAAGGAGGCGACGGCCGTCCATTCAGGATCGCCCCCGACCATGGGTCATAATAAACCTTAACTTATGTTCCGGCATAGTGACCCAGGTCGCTCTAACCCTATGGGACAGCAGCGTGTGCGCACTGCTCCTAGCTTCGCAAACATCCATAAGCGACGGTAACTGCTCACTACTAAGTGGAACGTCAGCCTCTCTGTTGATCCTCAGCAATAAAAAACTTGATAAAGCATGTCTGAAATTTGTAATTTGAAACACTAGAACATCTGATGTTGCAGTCTCGTTAGATTAGTGCTTGGCCAGACTGCACACGCGGGCGTGGGGCGATCGCGGCGCGGCTACTTAAACATATGAAACCGCCTGCGTGCCCACTACGGACACTCAAAATAAGGTTTGCAGTCTGGCCAAGCACTAAAATCTGATTTTATATATTGATGTTATAAATAATATAGAAGCAATTGATATTACACGATTTTTTAATTATATGTTATAGAGAATACAATTACGAGCATCCATGACTGTATTGAAGTTAGACGAGCTATCAATAAAAAAACCATTTACAGTAAATAATTCATATCCTAATATAGATTATTATGTCTTCAGAAATATTGCAGAGCAACGAATTAGAACTCACTGATTTGATGTTATTAAGGGTGATAACGTGCCAAAGGATTCTCTACCAGGAATGCCGAAGTTCGTGCGAAGTGAAGAAGAAAAAGTCAGGAAGCGGACCGCGGGCACCGAAGTGGAAGTATGGGTTGCAACCGGAACTTAACGTTCAGATGATGATGAACGAATTTGAGCTCACATGCTCCTATTGAGTGACGGCGCTTTAACTGTGGGTAACTAATGGTCACCGATGGATATTGTATACTAGTTTAGACGAGTGAATAGAACTGTGAACCAACACATAACCTCACCTATTTTCCCCCTGATATGGTAATTTTAGTAGGTAATAAGTTTATACGGGATATAAAAAATGTGTTATAGGTACTAAACAACTAATATACTACATATCATATATATATTTTTTTATTGCTGTAGGACAGCAGACAGGCTAACGGCCTGCTTAGGATTTAGCAGTTACCGTCGCCTATAGGTGCTTGCAAAGCCAGTGGCATCGCGAACACGCTGCTGTCCCATAAGGGTACAGGAACTTGGGTCACTAATGCCGGAACACAACACAAGGTTATTATGGCGGCATACTTAAGACCAAAGGTGGTCGCCATCCAGACGGGCTTGGGGCCCTACAACGTAGCTAGGGTGGGTTGTTTTGTCGCCTTTTACGACAGGCCGACCCCGGCCACAGGGGTTAGTATTCTTTCTCCACCCCTGCACGAATAAAATATCGGATAATATATCGGATATCATATATACTTTGTTTGTAAATAAATAATATTATACATAAATAAACAAACGCGAGACGGGAATCGTGCTCGTGACCTCCTCCTCGTTACGCCACAGTGGTCGTCAAAATTATCAATTACTAGTGCCAACAATTTATATTTGGATTTTATTAAAACGTTTGGGAATCTTTAAAAATGTCTAATAGCTTAATATTGTATTCCCCGTTGGGTTTATTATTATAGTAATATAAACCTTACACCTACATAAAATAACTTTTTAGGAACCCTAAACGACGTACCTTCATGAATTAGGAACTAAAATCCATATCTATACAAATAAATAAAATTGGAGGGTCTGTTTGTAATATTAAAATAAGCGCTTTTTACTAAGTGCATTCGGACGTATATACGGTACATATACCAAAACAATATTTTTTGCAATTTTTGTCTGTCTGTCTGTCTGTTTATTCCGGCTAATCTCTGAAATAACTGCACCAATTTTGATAGGAATTTCACTGGCAGATAGCTGATGTATCAAGAAGTAACTTAGGTTATTTTTATTTAAAAAAAAACCGTTTTTGTTTAAAATGATAAGTTTCGGAAATTTTATATTCCAATTTAAGTTGACCTTAGATTTATATCATCAATCATATGAAATAGGGTTCGGGTTAGGCTGATGATTGTAAGTTGAATTTCCAATTTAAGTTAACCTCAGATTTGTGTTATCAATCATATGAAATAGGGTTTACCTTAGGCTGGACTTTGTAGGTTCGAACGTACGTATTCCGGAGGCGTAACAGTTGCATTCGATAACGCTGACTGTTTGTATATTTCATTTATTTATATTTTAGGGTTTATAGGGTTTGTAATCCAAAATAAACCATAAGATATATCCAAAAAATTCTGCCTAAAGTCCACGCGGACGGAGTCGCGGGCACAGCTAGTTCTATTAATAATATTTATGTCAAGTTATATATTTGAAGATAATAGCATATATAAATAGATTTAAAGCAAATAGTTTTTACTTAGCACCCATTCTTAGAATACTCGTATATTTATATCTGTAGTATTCGTAATTGGGAAGTGTTAAATTGTTCATTTATTTTGCACGTAATATACGTTTTAAACGTGTCGCTACGTTGTCAAACATATTATTTAAATGTAGTGATTAACACAGGAAGCTATCATCTGAACACGGTTACCGTGGTAGCCAGTAACCTCCGTTTTATCGTATAATTATCTATGTGATATAACCGCACCTCACTCATTCTGTTTCTGATACTATGTCTAATAATTTAAATTTTATCTATTACGTTAACGTAATAGATAAATAGGAATTTATTCCTAACAAACCTTACTCCGTCTTGTGATTACCGTGGCTCGTTTACTAAGCGATTATTGGTATAGACTGATATTTTTACAAAATTTTAGGTCCCTGTAGCACATATAATGTTTGATTTCATGAGAATGTATTGTGCAATATTGTATTTTAGATTTTAATCATTTACGTATGAATTAAAAAAATACGCATGAATTCCCGGTTGTAAGAAGTTTACACTTGAAAATCTATTCCAGTATTGTCTAAGTCATAAAACGATTATACTAAGAGTCGTTTTTAGTCGATGTTTTTTTCCTTGTGCTAACATAGCCTGTTCACAGAATTTGGTTTCTATATGCTTGTCTACCCCCTGAACCCTAACTTTAAAGGGGAAATTCCTGTGACATAGCGTTTATGTTGTTTAGAAGGGTGCCACTGGCAAGTAAGTTTCTTGACCCGAAAATATAATGGGAGTAAGGCATCCCTACTTATATGAATATATGTCACTATCATGAATATCATGGTATAAATATGAGGATTTCCCATCGTAGTACGATTTTTCAAAAAAGGCGTTATAACATTTCTTAGAGGCCGGCAGCGCGTTGTTAATGTCTCTGGTGTTACAAACGCCCATAGGCGACGGTGACCATCTACTTCAAGGTGGGCCGCTAGCCTGTCTGCTAAACTCCAGCAATAAAAATAATTGTTTTTAATACTACGACTCTAAGAAAAGGTACATGTATGAGATAACGAGTTTTTAAATTTAACAACGATTTTGTTTTTGTTATTGTTAATGAAATTAACGGCGTATGCGCATGCGATTAATTTGTTTTGTTATTTTAGTGATTTTGTTTGTATTTTGATACGAGTATAATGACATGTAGGATTGAAAAACATTTTTTTATATGATTAAAGTAAATGCGAAATATATTTAATGAATATATTCGATCGAAGTATAATATAATTAAATATATATATATATCTTTATAATGATAAAATATGTTAGTGATCTGTACAAATGTTTACCACTGAAGACTACTTATGTCTTACCCAATTTTGTAAAAAAAAAGTATGTGTTATTTAATTTAGGTTTAAGACAGGACAACGTTTATGGGATGTGGGACAAAAATACAATAACTGAGAAATATTGGTTAATTTACTTTTAAATATGAATTTTAATTGGCATATTAGTACAAAGGGTTAAATTTAATAGCCAACCGCCCTGATAATAGGGGTGGGTCAGTGCTGGCCTAGCCAACTGTATTGGCAGACTAGTTGTCCGTCAGCCCAGGCACTATGCGACAGGAAAACAGCGGGGGTTTTTTTAATGACAATTGTGAAGAATGAGTTGTTTGGTATATATTCTTCTACTACAGAGAATCTTAGCGGGAAAACTATTGGATCCTTCTACAGGGCTTTGGCAAGCGATGATGCGTTATGCATCGTTGTTAAATACACTTTTTTATTGTGAATGAAAATGGTAAATAAAGAAACAGAGTGTGCGAAATTTAACCATAATTTTAGTCTGCTAATCACAACTTTTAGCTGGATTGAATTTCATAATAAGTGTTTGGAGCAGAATCCAATGATTTGCCTAATTTTAAATATCTGTAAGATCTTGTGGTATACGTCACCTAAGTCTTTTGAAAATTTTAGGCATTAACTTACTTAGCCATTAGGTTTCTTTTTTTTAAATGAAATTAAATTGCTTTTTATTGCACCAAACATTATAAGGGTGAAACTTAAATACTACAAACTTATATAAAATGACTAAAAGTAGATAAAATAATTGATTCCACTTGCTCCAGTGCTAGATCTATCTGTATCTCTGGGGCAAGTTTCCTCTCCCATTTTTAATTAACTAATTCTGCAAAAATGAATGATAAATATTTTATAGTTAATGTGAGTGATTATGCACGTGTGCGAGGGAGCGTTGTGCGCGCGCGTGTGTGCATGTATGTGCGTAAATTTTTCTAGCTAGAATAAATATGTATTATTCTCCATTAAGAATAAAATGTTCTGTGTCAGAATAGTCCATTTTTAATAGCCATGATTTTAATTAATTTTTAATTTCAAATTTATTTAATGTTGCTATGTGAATTTCTTTATCAACTTTGTTATATAAATATGAGCTGAAAACTGAGTATTGTTTATTAGCAAAGGATGTTCTAGTTATAAGGGCATTATAGGGTCTGAGTCTCCTACTCGATATAATACTTTTTTTAATATTGTGCAAAGAACAAATATTTGTCTAACTGACAGAACTTTACTTTCGCGATATAATAGTAAGGTTGGATATAAAAAAAGGTTTAAATTTCATGAACTTTAATACTGCTCTTTGAGCTCTTTCAAGTTTGATCATATACGATCATGTCCCACCCCATACGGGTATACCTAAGTAAGATAATACCTAAGTATAGAATTACAAAAGGCATAGGTTATGTTAAGTATATTTGAAACTGCGGACACGAAGTTTTTTCATGACTAAAATAATCTTGCGGACTCGAGCACATAAGTTGTCAATTTGTTTTTGCCAATTAAAGTGTTCATCGATATTAACACCTAGATATTTAAAATTATTGGTTCTGCATATATTTAGACAGCTACATGTCTATCAACATGTATGCTGAGTTGGAAAAACAAGAATTATATTTAATATGAAAATTATGAAGTGGTTAATTAAAATCTGTCAAATGAAAAGCAATGAATTTAGTTTTTTCGATGTTTAAAGTTAAGAGGTTAACTCTTAGAGCATGTTTAGCTCGAGATTTCACCTCACGCCAAGTGATTCCAGATATAACAAATACAGTGTCGTCTGCATAGTAAAATATTTCGCAATGAGGTATTTTCAGTTGACAAAGGTAGTTTAAATAGATTTTAAACAAAATTGGACCCAAAACGCTTCCCTGAGGCACTCCATAATTAATTCTTTACTTGACATAATTTTCAATTTTTACCTTTTATATTTTGTTAGAAAGATAACTCTGAAATAATTCATAATAGGTATTTCTTATACCGATGTTCTCTAATTTCTTTATAAGTAAGGGGATGTTTGTAACACGCCATTGTATTTGTAAATGTAGGTTATAACATATTCGTATCTATGTTAAAACATATGTATATTCGTTAATAATTGGAATGAATGAAGAATATTTACATATGATCTAGTGCGTACTACGAAGTTGTATAATTTTGATTTATAGTGGAAACTCGATTAACCAGACTAATTGTCATTAGGCATTCGGATAATCGAAAATCCATCCAGATAATCGAATGTATAAAGAAAAGCGGGTTTTGTGCATATGTAGTACCTTATTTTTATTATTTTTTAGTTTATTAAAAACAACAAATAAATATCGAAAATCAATCTTTATGAAGAGATACATTTTCCAACATAAAATGTATGCACTTATTTATGTATATACATATTTTCTTAGATTACATACATACATACTAAAATACTGCAGCCTTAATTATGAAATAAAATAATAAGTTTAATTTGGTTTAAAATATTTGGTAATTGTCATTTGACGCAAGTCACTTTCTCTCTTCATTGCTGCTATATCACGAATTCGTTTCAGCTGTAGTAAACTCACAGTATCATCTGTGTTTGTTTTTCAAACCACTTGACAGTTGTTTCCAGGGCCTGAAGTGCTTCATCATTAGATGGTCCTGCATCATTTTCTACATCTAGATTTTCTCCTGTTTCATCTGCACCTGCATTTCCTGCTATTAATTTATCAGTATTATGTTTTCTACGATTTCGTCATCCAACATAATTTGAAAGCCTTGATCATTACTATCACAAGTAACCCCTTCTTTCATATCATCATAATCACAATCCTGGCATATTTGTATCTTTAACATTGACTCATTTATATCCTCCAAAACAGAATCATCTGTATTGGTTATTGAATTTTCATTCTCCCGATTAAGCACTCTGTTCCAACCCGTGTTTAAAGTTTTCCTTTCAATCAAATCCCACGCATCTACAACCATGTAACAACACTTCTCAAATTCATTTCCTTAAAAAATGATAAAATGACTTTTTTTTTTGTCTCGGGGAAAAATCTCTCTTGACGGGTTCCCTTGACCGAGGGATATGTGGGACTCCGGGGAAGATGTTCGGCCATCCGACTACCCACTAAAAACCCCGCTGTTCTCCTATCGCCTACACCCGGGCCTACGGATATGTGGCCTGCCGATCTTGTGGCCCGGACCGGCGCCGGCCCGCCCTTTGTCTCAAGGCGGGCCTCTTCTGAAGTGTTGGCGCCAGGGGGTCATGGTTTCGTTCCCCCGGCACTCTCCTGTATTGTAGTAGTTGAGGGGGGCCCCGGAACAGCACGTGGCCCTATCCCTCGCGGCAATAGTGCGGGTGGCGGATCCTCCCCCGAGGGGCCGCCCGCCGCCGCTTTCTACGGCGGCCGGAGGTCATTGCTCGTCCTCCGGCGCCGACGACGTGGCCTGCGTTGGCGGGAGGGGAGTGTGGTGGTGGACTCCCGCTCCCGCTCCGCCGCCTCTTTTGCGGACATGACTGCCTCGCAAAAGGAGGCGACGGCCGTCCAACCAGGATCGCCCCCGACCATGGACAGAACCAAGGCCGGGAGCGACAGGTCCACGCCGATTTGGGCGACGAGGGCGACAGGTCCACGCCGATTTGGGCAACGAGGGCGCGGCGCTCCTCGCGCCACGCAGGGCACACGGCGACAGTGTGGTCCACCGTGTCCTCCTCGTCGCCCGCGCCACAATGGTGGCACCTTGACGTCATCTCCCGATGATAAAATGATCTACATTATCTTCATCAATAACCTAGGTAAAAGTTGTTTTCTATAAAGTTGTTTCAATAACACTTTGATCCATTGGTTGTGTAGCAAGGATGTCACATTAGGAGGCAAACATTTTACTTTAACCTTTCCAATTTCTCTAATAGTTTAGCCGAAGGATGGGTTGGTGCAATATCCAGTCAAAGTAGTACATTTCCTTGTTTGCCAATTTCGTTTTGGCTTTTTTTTTACTTCAGGGATAAAAGTGTTGTACTACCGTCAATGAATATTTTAGAGATCGTCCATGCGCTTTTTTGATTTTATTAATTAATTATTAAAAATTATTGCAGGTAGACAAATAAAAATATATCCACGTGTAGCTGACAATTTAAGGAATCACTAAATAGTTAATTCATAGTACAAATTCGAAGATCGATTATAGTAAACAATGTTGACCTTGACAACATGGGTTAAATTCCCGTAAACGTATTTGTTTTATCAATATTTTGTTAAACATTTTGTAATTTGGCTCATTGACTTAATTATTTCATTGGTCGCGGTTGGTAGTCCGGATAATTGTGGATCCGTATAACTGAGGGACAGATAATTGAGTTTCTACTGTATATATAAACGTAGAATATAATAGTAATTAAAAATCTGGATCTCAAAGAAATCTTTAGAAAAACCGCGACTATAAGTTTAGTAGAAACAAAAGCTAAGGTCATTCACAAATATACTAATTTAACTCGCATACATTGCTGTTTTGAGAAGTAATCTCATGAAAATTTAAAAAAATTCGCCAATGTATAATAAATGAAGGTCAAATGTCTTGGAGATGAGCGAACAGGTTTCCAGGGAGGGCGGCAAGGGGGGGTGTGACATCACCGGAGGCTGTACTCGGTATATAGGAGATGCGCGGGCGCATCGTCTGATAGTATATTTGAGTCGAGTGAATTGATTTATCAGTGATTTTACTTGGAAACATGCGTCGTTTCATGGTGTTGGCTATTGCGGTGAGTGTTTTTTCAGAGATGATTAAAGGACCTTGACCTATTAAGCATAAGCAAGAAAGAATTCTTGATTAGGTTTTTATAACATTTTCTAAATATGGAATTAAGATATGTTCGAATTAATTTATGATTAGATGGATCTATTTTGGAAGAGTAAATTAATTAGAATGGTCTTAAACGCTAAGCACTTGAATCCCCGATCGAGAGGTAAGGGGTTCTAATCTAACTAAATTTAAATAATTTGATTTTCAATAATAGACATTCCTGAAATAATGAATACCTAGTTGTATTACTTCAAAAATAATATGAAATATGTTAACATTTGTGCGACTCCTGTAGAGATATATAAAATTCTCTCTATATATAGATTGTATTTTATTTAAAACTTAGGGTCTGATAGGGCGAGGGGACCTTCTCCCCAAGAATAATTTCCACAGCTACCCGTAATCTGATATAATGGTGAACTGATTTGTAGTTGTCAATTTTTTAGAGGTTAGAGCATACAATTTCGAGCTACTAATCTGAAGGTTTTGGTTCGATTCCTGAGATTATAAATACTTATTCTGGAATGGTTGTATGAACGTTTATAAACGTATGTACGTTAAGTTGTGGTATTAGTGTGTTCCGATGACTTATGATATTTATATGAGAACAGAAAATAATTTATTTTATACTTGAAATTTGTATGTATGTAATTTAAATAGTTAAAATAAATGCAGTTAATTACATTTGAATATGCATAGATACATAATCATCATAATTAAAATGCTTAATCCTGGTTTTAGCCAAATATACACATTAAAATTAGAATTCCATTTTTTCGTGTGATTTTTTTGTCGAAAAAAATTGTAGTATGATTTTCCAACTCATCTTTCTAAACAAAATTTTATAAATGAATTATGAATGTTGAGTCCGTATCTTAAAGTCAGCCGGCATTTTACGCTAAAAGAATATTATTCGATACAGAAGTATTCAAAAATACACGTCTAGAATTTTTTTATAGCTAAAGTTCAGCAAACAGACAAACGGCCCACCCTGGT
The DNA here is from genome assembly GCA_963693495.1 of Malacosoma neustria. Taxonomy (NCBI): domain Eukaryota; kingdom Metazoa; phylum Arthropoda; class Insecta; order Lepidoptera; family Lasiocampidae; genus Malacosoma; species Malacosoma neustria. The sequence goes on along the minus strand of OY856378.1, from coordinate 1,398,804 downwards.
AGGTGGTCACCGTCGTCTATGGACGTTTGCAAGACCAAAATACCAACGGGCTTCCGGCCTCGAATAAATTTTATAACGCCTCTTTTGAAGAACCCCATATCCTACCGCGTTGAGAGAACCTCAGCCGGAAGCTCATTTCAAATCCTGAGAATACGCAACATGAATGTCCTTGAGAACAGTTTCGCACAAGAAAGAAGAGGTTCCAAGAAATAACTGTAAATTCGAAAATATGTATTTGTTTCGGTTTCTTATCTATTTAGAAATAGTAATTATTGTTAAATGAAGTCGAAATACCAATTAATATCAAAAATCTACATTACTTAATCATATCTTACCTTGAGGGCAGGAATTATATGTATAGATGTAAAAAAATACTACAATGATAAATCACTGTTCAAATGTGACCAAAACAAACATACCTTAAAATTTACGATATAAAAGCACTATAATTTTGTATAATTTTGATTTTTATCCAATACACTGGACAGACGTGTCAGCTTGACAATAATCCCTCTCAGAAACAAGCGAAATGTCAAAGTCTTTAGCTCATCTAAATCGCTGTGTTTTCTAGTTTTCTACTGCGGTTACTAAAGTATTACATTCTCCTGTCTCGCTCCTACTCTAACCATCCCTGGACCTATAAATATTACCTCACCCTAGTTTATAGTAAACAAATATACTATCATTCCAAATTTTTAAATCTAAATAACATTTTATATAGATTATATTATATAGATTCAAAGGGGGATGCCCATTTTTGGCCAAGAAACGCCCAACAATATGGTTTTGTTAAAAAAAAACATCATGTTTTATGATAATTAATCGCGGTGTTCATTTATCCAAAAAATATTGCAACATATTATGTGCAAAAAAAGTACTGAATAATAAAAATGAAATTAAGGAAATCCGTAATTCATTGTAAAAATATGCACTAAGCAATGTTGCCAATTATGTACTAATTTCGCCAAAAATATAATCGATACTCTTTATGTTGTTCGATTTATAAGATGTGATTAATATAATTAATTCCAATATTATTCGTTGTTTATTCGATACTTATTATGATTTTATGTTGATTGAACAAGCAATTTATTATCGCTAGGTGATTAACCATGACTTCTAATATAAAAATCACAATAAGTAAAGCTACTGCATAATTTAACTGTTTTTCTTATCTTTATTTAAAAATGCATAGAAAAAGAAATTAAAATAATCATCTTTAGATAATCTTTGAAGCGCTTTAATTAATTCGCTCTTTAATAAATTAATGATGAATTAATATGAACTAAAATCGATATTGATCAATCGTTTTATGTTTATTAAGCAGCAACATCGAATCTGACATAATGATAGCTAGGCGGCTGGCGACTGTCACAAATCGATACTGTTTGCATTTGTATTACAACTTTGTTTGTTTTCTTGTGGATTTCTTATAACCATTCTAAATGGACTTTATATTTCATATATATTTTAATTAATGCTAATGATTCTGGTAGAAGTGCAATTAAAAAGTATCGTTGCAATTGTATTGTTGGCCGACGAACGGTAGGATGCTGTGCCCATGTTATGACAGTAATATGGTATTTGGGTTGGGCACGGCTTCACACAAATATTTTCCCGCCTGCTCAATTCCTGGATGATGTACTGATCATATATGATATAAATGATATATAAGATCATAAAATGCCTAATAGACCTCATCAAAACTTAATAATGTATATGTTGTATTTAAGCAAAATGGTTATTAAAATACTGATTTGTGACACTTAAATCCATTTTATAACTTAAAAATCCAGACTTTTTGTAAATCAATTCCTTTACTATTTTACTCTATAAATTAAATATTATCATTTCCATATGCGTTTATGTATGTGCAACTAGGGCCGAAGTGTCTATTGTCGGTGGGCATTCCCCTTTAAATTGGAAAGAAGAGCTGTTTGCAATTGAATGTTCTATCAGTAAGGCTTGCTATGCATTGCGAACTTTGCGCGATGAAGTTGGTCTGAAACATTTAAAAATGGTATATTTTGCTCTAGTTGAATCTAAGCTAAGGTACAGCATTCAATGTTGGGGAAATAGCTATAAAATACTATAAATACAACTGTGAGAAAGCTTTTGTTATGCAAAAAAGGTGTGTCAGGATAATGCTTCGTATATCACAAATGGAGTCATGCAGAGAACATTTTAGAAAATTGGATATACTTACGGTCCCGTCTCTTTATATACTAGTAACGCTGACTAACCTTGCAAAAAATATATTTGATTTTGAAACTCAAGAAGAAAGGAAACAGAGAGAGAGAATTCTTAAGAAGAAAAGAGCTAAAAAGTAAAATCAAATTAAACCTAGATGTAGTAATGTATGGTTATAAATTTCAAGCTGTTAAAATGTTCAATAAATTACCAATAGATATAAAAAATAAGTTGAATCACTTTAACGTATTTAAAAAAAGCATTAGATCTTTTCTTTTTAAAAATTATTTTTACTCAATCGAAGAATACTTTTCCATATAATTTATATTGACTCGTTGTGTATATGGATATATGTATATATTTTGACAATGTGAAGCTTATATAAATAATTTGTATTTTTAGAAATGTAATAAATTAATAAATGTAATAAAATAAATAAGTATAATGTAGAGATGTAACAAATGTAATGATTTTATTTATTTATTTCAATCTATTATTAACTAAATGTTTTTTAATAAATGTATGGTATTATTATCTAGAAATTTTCAGACACAAATATTTTTTGTTTTATGAATAAATGATATGATATTTTCCTGTAACATAATTAAGTATAACATTTTTGCTTAGGCCTAAGTATTTTGAAAAATAATTTACTGGTCATAAATTCTGTTTATTTACGTAAAAAACTCACCTACTTCTTTACTCTGACATTGAATAAATCAGTGCCTAAAGCATCGGAGTCACAAAAAAAGAAGAACATTCAGAGACTAGATGTCATGGGTTTGATTCTCATGATGGCATACACCGCTTTGGTGGTTTTTTGCTCAATGTGAAGTTGAATATAATTGTTATGCACAGAGGGTACGGAACTTAGAGTTAGCTTGCTTATGTATACTCTAAGGTACGGAAAAACATCGTGATCTCGGCACCAGTAGGAGTAACTTGTACGCCTTGGAAAACTTCTTTTGTTACTCTTTTATTTTAAAAAATGGAGGCAAATATTTAACTAGTATAAATTATTATATTTTATATTATTAATATAAACAAAAACATTTTAAAATTTAGGTCAATTGGTATTTTAATTGAAAAAGAATAAAAATAAATCATCATCATTTCCCATGACCAATTATTTTAATTGTAATAAGTACGGATCATACGAGTAATGTAATGATCAAATGTTCTCTAATTTTTATTTTCATCATAAAATGATCTACGGTAAACGAGGTCTGATGTTTGTTTTATGAAAAAAATATAATATTGACATGAAAAGTTTGACCGTTTTCCTTGTGTTTGTTATAATAACATATTCCAATCTTACTAAAATTGGCTACGTGTTAGCCAATTGGAAATCGTTTTAGTCAAATTGGTTTGTTCGGATCCCACTCCCATTCCTTGCTCTCTTGTCTGAGCGGTGCAACATGCAACACGTAGGCTAGGATTCTTCCTTTTTTTTTTTTTTTTTTTACGGGGTGGGGAAATCCTCATGGACTACCTCCGCCTGGGGAAAGGCGGAGGGGCATGCCGGACTCCTACCGGCTAAAACCACCACCCCGGTGTCTTCTCACACGTGCGCGCGGGGCCGCGGGAATCCAGATTCTTCCGCAGCCCCACACTAGTGCTGGCCCGGTCTGTCCGGGCCTCGTCTCCTGCACGGGGTAGTGAGGTGTTTAACTACCCCGTGCATCGCCTCAGAGGCGCGCGCCGACACCCGCACGCGCCTCCGCCTCGGGTCCATCGAATAGGGGGCGGGGACTTCCCCAAGTCCCTCGCCCCTGGACCCATTCATGGGGGCCGGAAAAGGGCGTTATCCGCCCTTCCCCTGCGCCCGGTGCGCCTTCTGCGGCCGGGGAAGGGAGTCGAGATCTCCCTCTCCCGTTCCGCAGTTTCCTTCTGCGACATCACGTCCTCGCAGAAGGACACCACTGCGTCCCACAACTCTGCGCTACCGACCATCCTCCACACTACGGCCGGCAGCGACAGATCTCCTCCTACTTCATTTGTGAGGACACGGCGCTGCTCCTCCCAAGCTACACACTCGGCGAGCGTGTGTTGCGCCGTGTCCTCCCCGCCGTGGACGCAGTGATGGCACCGAGCGTCCGGCTCCCTGTCTATGCGGCACAGGTACTTGCCGAAGCAGCCATGCCCCGACAGCACCTGCGTCACCCTAAACGACAGGGAGCCGTGCCTTCTCCCGAGCCAGTCGTCGAGTACTGGCCGGATCGCCTCGACGGTAGCGAGGCCGGCGGTAGGGCGCAGAAGCCTTTGCCGCCATTCCGCCACCAAGACCTGACGGAGCTCCTCTCGGCGCAGCGCGATCTGGCGCTGCGCCGGCCTCGAGCCCCGTGCCCGCTCTTCCTCGCGCCATCGATATAATGACGCGAGTACTTTCGCCTCTAGGTCCCAGGGCGGGGATCCGGCCAGGACGCAAGCCGCCTCGTAGGAAATCGTGCGATACCCGCGGACGACTCTGACGGCCATCACCCTCTGCGGCTTGCGCAGAATGGCGAGAGTGCTGGCCGTCATGTCCAACGCCCAAACAGGGGCCCCGTACAGGGCCATGGACCGCACGATTCCCACGTACAACCGCCTACAGGCGGCGCTCGGGCCCCCCAAGTTGGGAAGCAACGTCGAAAGCGCGCCCGCTGCACCCATCAGCTTGGGCGCCAGCCGCCGGAAGTGGGGCCCAAATTCCCATCGGCTGTCGAGCACCAATCCCAGATACTTCATGGTGGACTCGACAGCTATCCGGGCCCCACTGACCACAATGTGTGATCCCGGCGCCGGCGCACGTCGGGGGCCATGAAACACCATGGCCTCCGACTTGTTAAGGGCCACCTTCAGGCCCAGGCGCCGGATGCGGTTCACCACCTGTGACACCGCAGCCGTGGCTATCAACGTCGCCTCCCTGTGCGAGCTCCCCCGGGCAGTGACAAGCGTGTCGTCCGCGTAACACGTCAAGTCGGCGCCCGACGGGAGCTCGCCTCTCAGCACCCAGTCGTAGCCGATGTTCCACAGGAGCGGTCCCAAAACCGATCCCTGCGGAACACCGCACGACATGAGGTGCCGACCGGCACCGTCACGTCCCCGATAGGTGACGCATCTACCCTCCAGATAAGCCCCTACCGTACGGCGGAGGTAGGGAGGCACGCGATGGTATTTCAGAGCCTCCCGAATACAACTCCAGGGTAGGGTGTTGAATGCGTTGGAGATGTCTAAAGACACCGCCAGCACCACCCCACCCCGGGACACCGTCTCCTCCGCCAGGGGCTAGGATTCTTCCTAGCTTAAGCCTCTGTCTGAGCCCCAATATAGTAAAATTACTTCTTCTTTAAGGAGTAGTTGAGATGCTAAACAAAATAAGACTATGCTATCATTCAACGAGGGATTACCCGTGTTTGCTCGTTTACCTGCTTCAAAGGATACCGTTCAATTCTAACAACTATTTCTTAGTGAATTGAATATTTTTATCTATACGTTAAAAGGATTGAATATCGCAACAAATAAATTAATTGGCACGATTTTATAATAAAAACAGCTTTTTTGTTGTATTTTAACTATCAATCAAGATTAATTCATATATACAAAACTAATTATAGATTAATTGTCAAAAACAAGTATTGAGCATTTGTTTATTGTTGTAGATTTTTGTTTATACTATTTTTATTATAAGTACGAAGTGTATAAAACACTCAGGAGTACTTTGAATTTAGAATTCCGGTTCTTTGAAATATTTTTTTTCTTCATTGGTGTAATGCATATTAGACCCAACTGACAGGATGTAGATGCGAATTGGATAATTGATGTCGTGTTGACATTTATAATTTTGAATTTTTGATCTTATTTGCAAGGACCAATTGGGATAACTAGTATTGTATACCATTTATGAGATAGCATGAAGTGTCTTTTGAAGAAAAAAACAAGTTTTTTAGACACAGACAATTAATAAGTTTAGATTCTTTCTTTAATTGGTTTCAGAACTACGTAATTCAATTCACTAAGTTTAATTTTTCTTCATATTTGGAATATTTTATTATGATTACGATCGACATCCAATAATTAACCGTTTTGTAAACCATCAAAACCTTTCTTTTTATTAATTTTTTTATAAAATAAGATTAGATAATATTTAAAAATTTTTTAGCAAAAGTCAATACCAATCCTAATAAACACGCATTAAAAATCCGTACATACATTATAAATGTTATTCAATTATTTAAACTATACAGAGCGTTCAGAAATAATTTCCATTTGATTTATTTAAATATGTCATCATTTAAAATATTGTATAACAAACACTATTGAGTTGGTTGAGCGTAACTGCATCCTAAGATTTGCCATGGAGGACCTTTGAGGAATTAAAGTGATTTAGGGCTTATTTATGGTGATCGTATTACGAAATTATGTTAATCTTATTGTGTGTGATGATCCTTGAATAAAACACAATACTTCTAATATTTTTTAGCGCTTCTATATTAAATAAATTCTTGAAAATTAAATTAAAACTATTATTGTAATACTGTTATCGCAGGAAAATTTTTTGAATAGTTTAACAAAAGCGCTGTGTCACAAATATTCTTGTTATTCTAAGCTGTTTCTTTCAATTGCCCTTAAAACAATATTTTCGGAGCTAAACACGCTATTAAGAATTGTCAAAAAGTAACTTCAGTCCACCTCTGGTACTTTTCTTGATCAAAAAAAAAGTAGGAGTTAAAATAAAAACATCCTCCACTAGGTGGAAACCTATATCGCATGCCTTTTTATAAATATACAATCAATGGACAAATTACACCCAGAACTATTCTATAAATTATATATAGGTAGATATTTTGTCCTTTGTGAGGATGGAGCTCAAACGAACTTACAAGGGCTCTAAAATTGCCGCGCAATCAGCTGGTTCCTTAAATATATATAGCTGAAAATGATTTTTTAAACCGACGAGTATCATTTACTTCCCAATTATGAAAAGGAAACGCCAAGGGTGTCCCTCTTTTACTAATTGTGATTTTTCAGTTTATACCGTTTGTTATATCCTCCACTCTCTCTTCAAGTGCCTCTCCATCACTGAAGGTTGGCAGTCAGCTCCTTGAATCTCCTCTTGTCCATCGCCAATCTGAACAGTTGCTCAACGGTTTTATTTCCTGTCCACTCCCTGATATTACGGAGCCAAGACATCTTACGTCTACCTGGTTTTCGTTTCCCGGGCACATTCCCCATCATGATAGTCTGCAGAAGGGAATACCGATCATGCCGTAGCACATGTCCGAGGTAGGCAATATCCTCCACAGCTTATGCTATATTTTCACACATTCTTGACACTGGAACTCGCATTTACCTACAAACACAGTAATCCAAAATAACATCATGGAGTTATACTAACTCTATGAATATCATGCATTGAATACAAATAAGTTTATAATAGGAGGAACTGTTTTCTGCAAATATTTTCGAGTATTGCGTCAGGCGATCAAAGTGGAAACTTATTCTTTATTTATTTTTAGATTTGTATTACGCAACCTCTTTATATGAATAATATCAAATTTGTAAAAATTTCATTTTATAGAAATGTAGAAATCTTAGCAAATAGAGATTAGAACATTGTTCTACAGAACAGTTGAAATTCTAAATTCGCATTTACTATGGTACAAAATAGATGTATTATTTAAAAAAAATACCTAAAACCCTAACTTTACTCGAGTAGAATACATTTTAGAAACTTAGTAATAATTGATTTTTCTATTGGGAAATAGTTTAGTAGTTTTTAAAAACGGAACAAATAAATGTTGATTTATTTATTAATTTGCCACTTGAGTATACAAAATATAAAAAAAAAAAATTACAATCGTTATTTATTCCGTTCAGGTTTTAAAGATACAGATGCAGGCATTGAATCTGTCAAAAATAATAATATCAATTTATTTCAGATCCATAAAATCCATACATTATACAAATATTACATTAATTATCATTACATTAATTATTGTGTTAGTATTAAAACACAGTCACAGTAAAATGTGTTAAAATTAATTGTTTAAAAATTAAAACCGTTGTCGAAATATTATAGTAGTTCTAAATTGTTTAGAATGAACTATGGTTTGTTCTTGAAACCTCTAGTGCAAACTTGTCTTCGTAATTAGCATTTTAGTCGGTGTCCTTTCGCCATGTCGATCATGTTTATCCAAGTTCATGGCCAACCTCTCACACGTCGAACCAGTTCTGGTGACAGGCTCTCAATCTCAAAACATAAACATTTCTGTGAAATATGTTTTACGATTTTTTTTCTTTCTATGTGACTCCAATACTTTAGGCATTGATTTGCCAATATCAAAATATTTTACAATATATTACGACAAGAAAAGGCAGGTGGCTAAAGAGCTTAATAAAAAAAGGACCCGGAAATCATTTTGACGGCCATTTTTACTAGTTTACTACGAACTGGAAGTAAATGATAGTTTATAAGTAAAATATTATTTTATATGAATTTAAAAGTGGAATAATATACAATTTTATACGAACATTTACAAAAAAAAAATACACATTTATATTAAACGCTAATATTATTTAAACTTATAATTTTATGTATTAAAATTTGTAATTTTAATAAATGGCAATGGTTATGATCTAAAGCTACATTTGGAAGGTTAAAAATTCTGCCTAATTTATAACCTAATACGTATTTATAATTTTTGTATGTGATCATAATACAGGTTTTAAGTCGTTAAATATTGATAAAAAGTTATACAAGCTGCGTAAAAAAACAATGATTTACTAAATTGCATATCGATATTTACGTATAAACATAAAAAGATAGTCTATTCTATTTGAAGATCCGTTTTGATACAAAAAACTAACAATACGTCCGATCATATTTTTTATTCCATAATTCGTAATATGGCGGACTTTTGTTTGTATTCGCGGTTTTGAAGTTAGATTTTAATGTTATTAAAAACATCATAATATTTTTAATGACTGCAAAATTCGTAAGTTAATTTCAGCTTATTTATTCAGCGTCAACTTGTCAAACATTAAAATTTATTATTTAAATTCTAATAATTCTTGAGCAAACAGCATCGAAATAACTTTACATTGTCCAACATATTATATTCATCTATATACCTACTCAATATATAAGATGATGGCATCTGATCTGACACTTCCGCGTGTTTGTCCTTTGAGGTTATGAATATAATATTACAATAATTATTAATTGTACTTTTTCTGAGGCCAGGTATAAAATACAATTTTATGCATTTTTAAGTGTTTATTAATTTTTGTCCAACTATAAAACTCCACCTAAAGAATATAAAAAATGAAAGGTTCATCTGAAATAATTTAGTATTGTTTTTTAAGTTACTAATAAAAACGTGCCAACCATTAAATTTTCAGGATTTTAAAGTCAATATGTACCGATGTCAAAAGTTACAAAATCTATGTACATGTCGTTGTTGTGTTGTAAAGTGAAACTTTATGTATATTCACACGCACCTCAAAATATTGAGAATACGCGGAAGAATTAAAATCAGACCATAAAATCTCATGTTTTTCTTCATAAATATAGATTTATATATTATGTATTACAAAACTGACAAAAAATTTATAAATCTAAAAAAACTGATGAAGTCACGAACCATTTTGGAACTTTGCTACCCTGTGATTAAATTTGAAATTATAATTTAAATAGAGATCATGCGCGATATCTGATGTTTCTCTAAATCCTGTCACGACATAAATATAATACATAATAAGAGTATTATAATTGAACTTGTTTACGCGGTTTCCTATATAACAATATGTAAATCGGTTTATTATACAATTTAGTGTTCATTAAATTATATTTGCAATCAATTGATACAAATTTTATAGATCCGTTAACGAGATCCGTATTTTATAACATATTTTAAGTAAATCAATTTCATAGAGGTGCACATATATTTGATTTAAACGTCAATTACAAACGACTAATCTAGATCATCATTTACTTAAAGGCAATATATTTTTATGTTATTGAGAAAAAATATGTTATGAAATTATAGAAACTATGTATAATACACTTAATTTATTACATAGTATATTTGATGTAGCAGTGTTCTGCAGTTGTATTTTACTGATGATTCAGTAGAGTCCTGAACAATATAGAGTTTTGAATACAATAATTTGAAAGGTCTAAAAGACACATTGCAGATAAATTATAAATTAAAAGACTACACATCACAAGAAGAAGAGATCCGAAGCTTGCTTCGACTCCAAAATACTCTCACGATTAGAATAGAAAGCTTAATTAAAATTTAGAAGCATCTAAATTGTATTGCAACGGTGGATATAAATAAAGACTTGTAATAAAATTAGAAGTTTAGGAACGAAATGAAACGAAAAAATACGCTTAATTTCTAGAACAATAATGCAGTACATATGTAGATTTCCGTCATGATACATGTTTTTTAAACATATTTTTATTCTAAATATACAAAACCTGCTACCGTCTATATATTTAATAAATGTATTTAAATTCAGGTGAATTGAAATCAGGTGAATGAAACAGACGTTCTCCATCCCCTTAATCGATAAGATATTTAATTTGGAAAATTTTATGCACTTTACCCCATAGCCATTTTAATTTACTTTTGACTGTTAACGTATTTTTATTATTTCCTGAGTAGATCGTAGTCAAGCGTAAAAATGTGCAAAGTGATATGAATGCGACTCTAACACCAAAATGTGAGACAAACTAATAACACAATTTCAAAATAAAAGATAAAACGCACTGAACCATTGACAAGGACAAATTAACTTATTGTTAAACATACACAAGAATTTATGTTGATTCTACTGAATAAGCTAATGAGGATTTTAAAACACATTTTCTTTCAAAAATTACTAATATATGCACTGATATCTTTTTTTAAGTATAAAGCTGCTTGGTTATATTTTAAACATAAAATGGTAATTAAATATTTAGCTTTCTCTATAGCCAGATAGAAGTTCAATGTGATGGCGTTAATTCATCATCAAATCATTAAACTCTTAGTTTGTTTCCTTTCATAAAATCCCAAGCACCTCAAAAACGTAAGTATAAAGTACAATTATCGAAACTATTTTAGTCTTTAGCTCGATTTGTATTATTCATTGCCTGTTACTGAGTTTGGTTTATATAACGTAAATGGTCATGTGTATATCTAATAATAGCTTTAAAGCATTAACTAAGACCAAATATTTTATAAATATCTAATGTTATGTTTAGACGATATAGAGAGATATAAGATATAGATAACTATCCGTGCAGGGACGGAGAAAGAATAATGACATCTGCGGCCGGGGTCAGCATGTCGTCAAAGGTGACAAAATAACCCACCCTAGCTAGATGATAGGGCCCCAAGCCCTGTCTGGATGGCGACTACCTTTGGTCTTAAGTATGCTGCGATAGTAACTTTGTGTTGTATTCCGGCATTAGTGACCTACGTTCCTGTACCCTTGTGGGACATAATCGTGTTCGCGATGCCACTAGCGTTACAAAAACCCATAGGCGACGGTAACTGCTAAATTCTAAGTGGGTCGTCGGCCTGTCTGCTATCCTACAGCATTAAAAGATATAATTTCTACATAAATGAATACACGAGTATTCACGATGTTTGCATTGCATTTGACATTGAGTATTTCCAGTGATGTGATGTCATTGTTGGTCCGTTATTTATTTGTTATGTTAACATTACTAGTATTATCCAGTTACATAATATACAGATAAGTCGGCTATGTTTGTCAGTTGTTTAAAAAATAGATCAAATTTTTAAGTATTTAATCCAGCATACGTAACGTATTCCAAATGTAAGTTCCGACAAAGAAAATCCGACCGATATTCTTAATTTTCATTTGTCTGAATGTTTTGGGGATTTAGTTCCAGAGATTTGGCTTTATTTTTTGATATAGAATAGCAAAAAGACTAGGTTCGCATAAGCAGTTACCGTCGTATAATAAGTTAAGGTGAAAAGTTCTCGGCTTGACAATGAAATACTGCAATTTTCAGTTGAAAAATGATTTTATTTTTGTACACATCCTCTCTTGACTTCAACACACTTGGTCCAGCGTTTCTTCAACATCAGTATTCCTTCCCGGAAGTGAGAGTCTGGAAGGCTGTGAAAATAACTACCTATGGTCCTCTCAAGTTTTTGATTGGACGCGAAGCGCTTCCCAGAAACAAAATTCTTCAAATTTGCAAACAGATAGAAGTCTAAGGGTGCTAAATCAGGAGAATAAGGGGGATGGACGAGCAAATTATACCCCAAATTACGCAGTTTTCCCATTGCCAATGCACCTTTGTGAGCAGGTGCGTTGTCCTGGTGAAAAATTATTTTTTTCTTCTTCTAGCCTGGCCTCTTCTCGCAAATTTTGGCACCCAGCTGGTCAAGAAGATTAGAGTAATATTCGCCTGTAATTATTTTGCCTTTTTTAAGATAATTAATTAACAGAATCCCTTTCGCATCCCAAAACATCAGTATGTTTTGGGATGCGAAAGTCATGGCCAGTGCCATGACTTTCGGAAGATGCGATCGACTTCACTTTCTTTGGCGTTGAACCATCGGCTTCTACTCACTGTTTCGACTGCTGTTTCTTTTCTGGCGATCCATGGTAACAAATCGCTGCACAAAATGGGTCGGATCCCTAATGAATCGGTCTAAATATTGCTGTGAATATCGTTTGCGCATTTGCTTTTGATCGGCATTCATCAAATGCGGCACTCACCTTGCGCAGAGCTTTCGCATCCCTAATTCTTTGTGCAAGATGTTTCACATTCTTTCTTCCGATATTCCCACGGTCTCATCTATCTCACTCACCTTAACACGCCTATCATCTAACACGATATCGTGCACCTTTTCGATGGTTTCCGGTGTGATTGCGGTTATGGCCGTCCTTCACGTGGGTCATCTTCGAGGAACGGACGGACCATGTTTAAATTCAGCTGCCCACTTTTTAACGGTTGACATTGATAGAGCAGAGTCCCCGTAAGCTTTTGTCAACTTCGGATGAATTTCCTTAAGGGTTAATCCATCCAAAACGTAGAATTTTATGACCGCACAATATTCAAGTTTCTTAATTTTAAAGAAAAACACATTATTTGAAATTCGTGTAAACAAACTACTTGAGAGAACAAGTTGAAACTTGTCATACGAACTAATGAGACATGCATCCAGTCAGGAATAATACATTTTCGCTGATTGGAACGCAATTTCTGTATTTGGCCAAGAACTTTTCACCTTATAGATGTATGCGACACTAGGGTGTTCCGGTAGTTCGCAGCCGTCCACGTAGGGGAACCGGAACCTGGGTTAATTATGCCGGAACACAACACAAGGTTTTATGAGGATATTTAGTGGTTGCATCCAGTCGTGCTTGGAGCCTTACCACATAATGGCATACACATAACCTAACCGATTGCATATATAATACAAACATGAAATTCTTAGTCAATGTGTGTATTAATTTAACTATGAATACTTAAAATATATAACTTGAAAAATATTCAACCATTCTTTATGAAATATTTCAAATTGTGTTTGATTTAAACCAATTTAAAAATTAGGGGTTAAAGTATAAAATTGCCGTTAGTAATAGATACTTTAAAATGACATAAAACCTTCATGGTGTGAGATTTTCGAGTCATACTTTTATGACATAATACCTATGAGGTTCTTCTTTAAAAAAAATTGCAACATCCAATTTTCGATTTCCAATTGTTTTTTTTTAATTCAGCTTAGACCTGAAAGATGGATACCTCAAAAAATCCAAGTCATTTTTGAATACGAATTCGGAAACCCAATATCAACGCTGTGTTTGGAGAGGAGGCTGCCAATGACCGCATCGTGTGTTTTTGGTTTAAATTCTTCTGTAGTGGAAACTTCGACTTGAAGAACGAACAACGTGGAAGACCGCCTACACAGATAATAACCCTGAATTGAAGGAGTCTTTAATGATCTTTACCCGTGTGAAGCCAGGGCAGATAGCTAGAAATAAAAAGTCAATTGTATCAATTTAGAAAATATGTTTCTCTTCTTTCTTTTCGTTGAGCGCGAGGGCACCACCTCGAATAGAAGTTTCAAATGTGTGTCTCTTTTTGTTTCCGTGCCCCGCCATAACACAACCTATGTCCTTTCCAAGGTCCAATCTATGTACCTACATACTGAAAATCATCAAAATTGTTTCAGCGGCTTAAGAGTAAAGGCTTAACAAAAAAACTCAGTTTTGCATTTATAATATCAGTATGGATGAGCAGCTGCCGTTTTGATAACGGCAATGAATGGTGATATTTCTCGCGGTTCGAGACTCAAAATTATATTCTAGTAGTATTAGATTAAAATTAATAAACACGAATATAATGTAACAATGTAATGTATAATGTAACACATGGTGCTATCTAGTTTCAAAGTAGAGCGCAAAAGAACTAAGATTAAAAGAAGATGAAGAAGAAAAAGCAAAAACAGCAGAGCGCTTGTTCTATGGATACTAAAAAAGTGATAAATTACTTATTTACTTTTTTTTGTAAATAAATATTTGGTATACATAAAATGGAGACTCTGGACAGGATCGAGCTTCTGATTTGCGAAAACCGTTGTTCTATGGATTATCTATAGCGAAATGCAAAATAATAAAAAATAAAAAGAACCTTTATTGCTGATGCTTTTTTTATTTTAAATAAAAAAACGACCTATTACGGCGATAACTCAACTACAATAACGACACGGCCCGGGCCACGAGATCGGCAGGCCACATATCCATAGGCCCGGGCGTAGGCGATAGGAGAACAGCGGGGTTTTTTAGTGGGTAGTCGGATGGCTGAACATCTTCCCCGGAGTCCCACATATCCCTCGGTCCCCCCGGGCCGGGGGAACCCGTCAAGAGAGGTTTTGCCCCGAGACAAAAAAAAAACTACAAAAACGACATGCGAGCGACGAGGAGGACACGGTGGACCACGCGACTTCTGCGAGGCAGTCATGTCCGCAAAGGAGGCAGCAGAGCGGGAGCGGGAGTCGACCACCACACTCCCCTCCCGCCAACGCAGGCCACGCCGGCGGCGCCGGAGGGCCAGTAACGACCTCCGGCCGCCGTAAAAAGCGGCCGCGGGCGGCCCCTCGGGGGAGGACCCGCCGCCCGCACTATTGCCGCGAGGGAGAGGGCCGCGTGCTGTTATGCGACCCTCTTCAACTGTTGATCCAGGAGAGCGCCGGGGGATGAAATCCTGACCCCCGGCGCCAACAATTTAGAAGGGGCCCGCCTTAAGACAAAGGGCGGGCCAGCACCGGCCCGGGCCACGAGATCGGCAAGCCATATATCCGTGGGCCCGGGCGTAGGCGATAGGAGAACAGCGGGGTTTTTTAGTGGGTAGTCGGATGGTCGAATATCTTTCCCGGAGTCCCACATATCCCTCGGTCCCCCCGGGCCGCGGGAACCCGTCAAGAGAGGCTTTTCCCCGAGACCAAAAAAAAAAACTACAAAAACGACATACCGGTCGATTCAACTCAACCAATTTACGTGTTTCTAGTACATCAAACGTATTTTTTTCATTAAAAATTTAAGATCTTATTATCGAATGGTCTATATTAATTTCAAACATCAAATAAAACCATAGATTAGTTTGTTTTTGAATCTTATAAAAACAATACACCATAAAAAATCTATGTCAACTGCGTAGTAAAATATTGTTGTGAACAAACATGTGAAAATGACGTCACTGCAGCAGCCTTAAATAAACTCAATACCAGCCACCAGCTTGCTTCTAGTGCCTTCTATTCACCCCTAGACATAACTTTAGAAATGTTAAAGAAGAAAGATCATTATAATATTAGAAAGGCAAAATAGTAAAAAATACAACGAACCTTTGTTGCTGATGTTTTTTTTATTTTAAATAAAAAAAATTAGTCCTTTTCTTGTTGCTTACCTTTTTTGTTCTCATACAAAGACTTCTTCTCTATCTTGTTCTTTGTACCAACCCACGTTGTTTCCGACATTTTCCTGATGTCAGCCTACGACACAATAAGATTCTTTTTATCTTTGTTTCTCTTGGATAATATTTGTTATTCTTCGTAACTTTGATTTGTTTTGCATCTCATCATATCATGAGGTCCAGTTTTCAGGCTTCACTTTCAAGATCCTCCTTTGTATGTATTTGTTACTGTCACTTGCATCAAATATCCTTAAAACGTGTTGGCGTGTACGTTACGTTTTTCTCCTAGTTTGTGATCACATAATTTTTATAACTAAAGTTCAGCAGACAGGCAAACGGCCAACCCTGGCAAGAGGTCACCGTCGCCTATAGAAGTTTGCAACACCCGAGGCATTACTAACGCGCTGCCGGCCTCGAAGAAATTTTGTAACGCCTTTTTTGAAGAACCCCATATCGTACCACGCTAAGAAAACCTCAGCCGGAAGCATCCCCATTTCTTGGAGCCTCTTATTTCTTGTACGAAACGGTTCTATAGAACTTTCATGTTGAGTACTCTCAGGATTTGGAATGAGCTTCCGGCTGAGGTTTTCTCAGCGCGGTACGATATGGGGTTCTTCATAAAAGGCGTTATAAAATTTCTTCGAGGTCGGCAGCGCATTGGTAATGCCTCTAGTGCTGCAAACGTCCATAGGCGACGGTGACCACCTGCGAGGGTGGGCCGTCTGCCTGTCTGCTGAACTCTAGCTATAAAAAAATTACAAATATTATTACATTGAAAATAGTTTCCCGTTGAGATTAAATCGTTTATATAAAAAGTTATATCACTCATAAACAATAATTTCCAATGTGCGGCTCATGAAAATATCATAATATGTGAAGTTTTGCACATTGCTTGAAGGTCAGTTTGTTCAAGACTAAAGGCGCTTTTTATTGTTAAAAGTTATTGCTTTCTTGAAGGTATCAAGTAATCATAAATTTGCATAAAACTTAAGGACATTATTCACTAATTTATTCATTGACTCGAGTTATAGTCGCATCTGCGATTTATCGCATCATGAACAGGATTATAGAGTCCGGTTAAATGAGTTTTTGCTGGCCTTCGTCTAAAGATGATTCAAGTTGCCCACATATCGTCGTGATCGTAGAATAACGTCGGATTTGAAAAAAATCCAAAATTCACTTTTTACCATATTTGGATACTACATTGTCTAAATATTATTGCTACATTAACAAAAAAATTACATATATTTTAGATTTAAAATTAAGCAGTCGGTAAAGTGACGGGTGTCATAGATTCTCATAGTAAAATGACGCTTGTGTATTTTTAAAATGGCTGTCCTGTAAAGTTTAATATATAATAATAATAATAATAATAATATTTTGTGACAATTCACACAGCGTCATCTAGTCCCAAACTAAGTAGCACTTGTATTATGAGACCTAGACAACTGATATACTACTTATATACTTTTTTTTTGTAAATAAATACATATTATACATAAACACCCAGACGCGAGACGGGAATCGAACCCGTGACCTCCGCAACCGTACCGAAGTGCGTTATCCGTTACGCCACCGAGGTCGTCACTATTCTACGACTACGACGATATGTATGTATTATTTACATCAAAACTTAATGTCACTTCAGTGGTATTTACTTATTACTAATAATGATTATAATTGATTGATTGCTGCAGTGAGACCCGTCGTCCGGATGCCATTGCACTCTAAACGTATTGAGGAACATCGGGGTAGTTTTTGAGGGCATACACGTCACGTGTATAAAGATACATTTTATAAAGACAAAGAGATGGGGGCGTACAATTGCGCTATAACCAACATCGAGCCTTGCCCGAGAAATCGTGGGAGTTCCCACACCACCCCACTGCGCTTTTCTAGGGCTTCATTAGTGGTCTTTAACGGTCTTGACGATGTGTTCTGTCCCCACTGAAGAATTATTAACATGATCTAAAAAGATTTTGTTCTGGACAAGGTATATATGTTTTAAAAAGAGCCTTCTAATCCTGACTTTCACTTAGGGCAGAGACATGTCTTTATTAAACGATAAATAATATAAAAACAGTCAAGTTGAACATAGAACCAAGATTTGGTGGTATAATGAAGAACTTCAATAAATATCTTTTTTAAAAAGTGTTTGAACTTACGTCATGGAAGATAATACAAGATTGATATTGATGATATATATGATGATTTTCTTAAATAAAAACTTTTGTCTTAAAACAGAAGGATCTCCTAAACCAAATCAGAAACCATATAAGATCAAATTTGAACTCCAAAATAGATGATCAGTCCCCGAAATAAAATGAAAACAATTGTGAATTTAGAACTAAAATAACTTTATCATTGAGAACTATTCTATTTGTTCTAGGTGGTGCTCGTTTCAGCTGCACCAAATCCTTACCAGAACATCTATCAGATCGACATATCTCCAGAAGAGGCACAGAAATACCTTAACACTCCGCCGTTCACTGATCCACAGCTGTCCGCGCGTACTGCTGTTTTGAAATTGGTACGTAGTTATTATTTTAAGGATAACATAGTAGTATATATCCTGATCCTGGCTTTCATCACGTTTAGCAAATTGAAAACTTAAATTTGGTAGGAGTTATTGGATGGTCGCAGACCAATGACTAAAAGTCTATCTTGTCCCCATATGAGGCTAAGAGTAGCTAGTAAGGTTTTGGTCAGTATGCTGTAGCGACGGTCGCTAACGCACATGTCGGCCAAAAGTGATCGGTCATGATCTCCCCTGTAGTTTTAGCGTGGTAATGTAGACGTAAAATGTTTTACGTCATACGTCTACCTCCGTTGTTGATAGAAGGAGTAGATACAAGAAATGCAGACTTTTCATCGTGTAAAGGGTGATATATTTGCCAACAGATTCACGACAAAGGATGCCGAAAGCCGTACAAGTAAATTGCAGGCACGAAAGCGGAAATTAAGAATACAACCATAATTTTACGCTGATGAAAATATAAAACATTTAAGTAGAATTAATGAAACAACTGAACATCAATGGAAACTATATAAATTTCAGGTGAAATACGATGACCCTCAATTTCGTACCGCTGAAGCAGGTCCAACCCTAGGCCACTACTGGAAGAATGGAAAAGAAATTGAAAATCCCAATGACTACGTTGAAGAGGTATTATTTCTTCTTTAAGTATACTTGATTTTATGAGATGACATACATAACATTATGATTAGTTAACAAAAGAGAAAACACGTATTTACATACACACGCCTATCTAATACTATTTTTTACTTGAACTACAATAGAAATTACCTAGTTCCAAGGTTAGCAGCCGAGCGCTTGTTTTATGACTATTAGATTTTTACTGTTGCTCATAAAAGCAATATGCATAAACATTTAATATCAAGCCGGGTATCAATACATAACTCCTGCAAGAGTTCCGACGTGCACACACCACGGAGGCTGTCAGTTTCTTCTATAAAGTTTCGTTCCATTCTAAGAAGAGTTAACTAACCGAGTTTCACATTTGGTTTAATATACTGTAGAACATAGTAACTATTAGACGAAACTCTGCTAAAAGGTTTTTACTTATTTTTCCCTATTTTGCGCAAACAATAACTAATATATTAAACAATTCTCAATAACGTTCATGTTACGTATTTTTTGAATTTGGAATTGCCTTCCGGTTGAGGTTTTCCTATTGCAGTACGATATGGAATTTTCAAAAAAAGGTTATAACCTTTTTTAGGCGACGATGATCACTTGCAACCAGGAGGGCCGTCTACCTGCTTGCTAAAATCTAGCTATAAAAATCATATTCCTCCGTGGTTGAATCCATTTTTTTCCATTGTTAGGAAATTGTATTTTCACATTCTTAGTACAAAGATCAGGTATATCTTTAAAGATATTAAGATAGCATTTATCAAAATTATTGCCAAGATTCAGTATCTACAAAATCTATCTATATTAAAATTATAAATGTGAAAGTAACTCTGTCGGTCAGTTTGTTACATTTTCACGCCTAAACCGTTGAACCAATTTTGATGAATTTCAGTGTAGAGATAGATTGGACCTTGGAGAAGGACATAGGCTATTTTTTAAATTTATACGGTAAGTCAACGTTTGCCAGGTCAGCTAGTATAATACAAAACACAAAAATTTAATATAAAACATCTGTTTTAAATTGCATCCTTTCTAATTTTGGACTAATAGAGAATAATTATCATTACTATCATGACATTCGTCTCTAATAGATAGATAATACAAAACCAATATTTTAATTCCAGGTGTACAACGCTGCTCAATACCATGGCCAAGATGGTCTAGGGGCCTATGCTTACGGCTACCAGACGCCCGAATCAGCCAAGACCGAGAACCGTGTCAGGTCTGGAGATGTTTCTGGAAGTTATATTTACAGAGCTGGTAACAATAATGAGCTTATAAAGGTTTGTTTTTATCATTTACATCTTGTACATATTATAGAACTTAGTTTGTATGATCCCGACCATAAATAAAATAGGGCTATGCAAAGAAGTCGTAAAAGGCTACTAATAAATTGTTTTTGATAAAAAAAGTACTTTAACAACTTCATCTGCCCCAAAGTAGTAAAGCGTTTTTGTTATGGGTAATACAAAACTAATATACTACATATCTATATACTTTTAATTTTCTCAATAAATACGTACTTATACACTAAGAAGTCTCGGGATGGGAAACGAGCCCATGAAACCCACTGGTGTCATGGGTCTGTCATGTCTGTTTGCGTATGAGAGCCGTTGTGCTACGTAGAACTTCATACAGATGACAAGTATTAATTTAACAGGTCCGCTACTGGGCTGACAGCCAAGGATTCCACCAAGAAGATAACCTCCCCAAAGTAGTCCTGAAGCCACAAGAGGAAGCTCCCGATGTGAGGGCCGCCCGTATTGCCCACGAGAAGGCATGGCAGGAAGCTGCTGCTGCTTCACGCAAACAGCCAGATCCACAGTGAGTGCAAACAGATATTATTGGCAAGTCTATGATAGGCCCTTTTAGTTTTGTTCTTCTTTGCCTTTTAACCTGTTAACTGGGTATGACGAAATTTCGTCATACAAGACTTACTACTGCAATGGCCACGACGAAAATTTTCGTCATAGATATTTGGAATACCACTACGAAATAACTATTTAAACTTAGTCAATTATTTTTTCTGCATTGAAGTTGTTTGACTTATATATTATAAATATATAAAAAATTCTTCGGACTTGGAGATGACGGTCTCTTCCAAGTCATGGACTGTTTTTTCGTTTACGGGTCATAATAGTAAAGCCATATTTCATCCATAGCTATTAATTGAGCCAAAGTTTGGTCAAGATCTTGATTTCAGTCTCGTTTGTTTCTGCGCGTCAGTATGCATTCTGGGCACCCAGCGCGCTGACATTTTTTTATATCCAAATGCATGTGTATAATATTATGGACGCTTCCTAAAGAAATCTTCATTTCTTCTGCTACAAAACAAACAGTAACACGACGATTCGCCAATACAATATTTTCAACTTTTTTAATAATTTGTTCAGTCACTACTGATGTAAGGCTACTCGTGCGGGGGTCGTCGTTGATGGAAGTTCTTCCTCGCTTGAAATCAGCACAATAGAGAAGCATGAATCTCTACTGTTGCTCTTAAGTCTTTATTTACTTACTTTAATTACTACTGTTACTAGCTCCGTAGTAAAATTTTTCAAGCAGATATATAGGTATTTTATTACCACGCGAACTTAAATTTTATCTATCTTTAAGAACATTTTTAAAAAATAAAAGAGAAATGTTTGCGTTGATTATTATTATATCTAATGTGTGGGATATGACTGCCAGCATTTTTTTTTCTTTTCAAGGAGAATTTTTCGCATTCTCACTTTTTATTAAACACCCCTCATAGTTATTATTTTAGATTAACCTTTAGAAAGTGGTTTTAGTTGCAAATTGTGACCAAATGTTCACTCCCTTACTGACCCTCCCTCTCTTACTGGCTTAAAATAAATGATAATCAAGTGGTATTTATTATTTGAGACGCAACCAGAAGTTGATAGTATACGCCCCACCATAGTATGTACGATTTGCAGAATTTTACTTCTTTAGTGTATATATTACATAATTGTTATATACGGGGAAGGGAAACATTGAGTGGAAAATTGCATTACTTGGTAGTGTACTCAGTACCAAACCGTATTCGATTAGAAGAAGATAGCTTATTTTTATCCGTGCAGGGGCGGAGAAAGAATACTAACCTCTGCGGTCGGGGTCGGCCTGTCGTAAAAGGGGACAAAACAACCCACCCTAGCTACGTGGTCAAGCCCGTCTGGATGGCGACCACCTTTGGCCTTAAGTATGCTGCCATACTAACCTTGTGTTGTGTTCCGGCATTAGTGACCCAAGTTCCTGTACCCTTATGGGGCAGCAGCGTGTTCGCGATGCCACTGGTGTTGCAAACACCCATAGGCGATGGTAACTGCTAAATTCTAAGCGGGCTGTTAGCCTGTCTGCTGTCCCACAGCAATAAAAAAAAGCTTCGAATGCAACCAGTAAAATGCTTAACAAAATTAGATATGTTTAATAATCTCTTGATCTAACTTTAGTACATCCACAGTATTACACTCTACAAATGATTTCTACTCGGAATCGAACTCAGTCTTGAATCTTGCTTGTAATACAATTTATCATTTAACTAAATTGCCTAAGGTGGCCTTAGTTGATTGAACTATTTTTATTGTCATTATCAGATCTATTTTTTCTTTCTTCTGTAACTAACATAACACGCGCTTTTATGCACAACTAACAACTAGCGCACACGTGTGTTATTAGATTCAACCTTCACAGAGGAGACTACAACCCGGCATATGACTACCAAGGCCAGGCATCGGAACAGCAAACGGCGTATGTAGCGGCGCCTGGTCAAAGCCAAGCTCGTGAAGGCAAGGCTTACTCTGGCAGCGACTACCAGAGCGGTTTCCAGTCTTACCCTACGACTACTCCCAAATACTACGAAGAAACTGAACCCACTGTAAGTTTTTTGCAAATATAATTACAATACATGTATTAATTGATGTTGAATAGTGTAGTATGTTAGTATAGTATTTATTTGCCTGTCGATCAAGGCGACTAAACAACTCTAGCTTAGTGTTATTCAAGGCCGTTTGGACGGCTTCCTTCCCTAGTATCTAAATATGCCACTGAATTTACCTTGTGTCGTGTTCAGGCGTAAATGACCCTGGTTCCAGTTCTCATACGTGGACGGCAACACATTAGCGGTGCCGCCGGCGTCGCAAACATCCATAGGCGATGATACCTGCTTACTATTAAATGGACTTCAAGTCTGCTATCCACCAGAATAAATAGTAATAGTAACAAAGCTCATCAGCGGACTACATGCTTCAAAGTTTTAATTTTACACATCGGTTCAAATCAAATCAAAATCATTTATTTGTCAGAAACATATTACAAAAGGTACACAGTTTTTTATTGCTGTAGGAAAGCAAACATGCTAACGAACCACTTAGAATTTAGCAGTTATCATCGCCTATGGGTGTTTGCAACGCCGGTGTTATTGTGAACACGCTGGTGTCTCATAAGGGTACAAGAACTTGGGTCAATAATCCTGGAACATAACACTTATTATGGCGGCCTTTTACGACAGGCCGACTCCGTCTTTGCACCCACAAGAGCACAGTAATCATGTCCATACAATTTAATTTTAATGTTCTGGAAAATTCTTATTGCAGGGTCCACCACGTGGATTCTTCTACAGCTTCGATTATCCAGTCTCCATCATCGTCCCCAAGAATCAAGAGAACTCGAACTACCCCGGCTACTCCGATGCAGTCTCAGTGAACAGCGCCCAACAGTAATCTTACGTGCCATAATATACTTGTACGTTACGAATCATTTGTTTTTCAAATGATACATACATATTTTGAATTATATCGATTTTATAGACATAACAATTGTACAATATTATGACCTTTTAAAGAATTAACATATCATATTATGTTAAGCAGTGGTTAATATCTATTTGTTTCCATTAAATTATGGACTCGCATGTCTGATTAACGAGTTAAAAACGATCAAACTAATAAAGGAAACATTCAATAAACAATTCTTGTTAATTTTTCACGTTACTTTTTCAATAATTTATTAAGAAAACAATTTCAAGCGATTGTAAATATAAAAAAAATTTAATACTTTTGTAAAATGTATGTTATCAATAAACTATAAGTGTATTTCAGTTTTTTTATTAGGTAGCCTAATTAGGCTTTAATTAAAGAATAACAGCAATATCTATGACTAAATTCTTTAGTATGGAGTAAAATTGAGGTGCTTTTAATAAAAAATACACATTTTCAGTTAGCCACATTCTTCTCTAATCCTTACTAATGTTATAAAAAAAGTTTGTATGTATCTTCGTTACTCTTTCACGCAAAAACTACTGAATGGATTTTAATGAAACTTTGGTGACACGGGGTCAGTATTTCAGTGGGTCACCATTTGGGTTATAAATTAAACACCAGTGATGGTTAACTGAATCAATACGGAAGCTGTATTGAGTACTGAATGATTTATTTCGAAATTTGTGCTCTTTATATATGAATTGGCTGGGGTTCGTCGACCAATCAGAAGTATCAAAAAGTAAACAAATGCAGATATTTTTACACGAGACTAATTCATGGAATTTAAATATTTCAACCATGGCTTGACACGAGACTATCATTTCTTCGAAATTTGGTTGAGCCCTCGTCCCGTACAGCCGCAGTGCCGCCTCCGCAGGCGATGTTGATACGCGCGTTCGCAGCAGCGTTCGGAACCGTACGATAATTATCGTACACATACGATAATTTTGTGCCTACGTACGATGTACGATAGCATATTATTATCGTACGCAGATTGTACGATAATTTCTATCATGATGCAAAATTTGAGAATTTATATTATTTCACTCATGCGCTGATAGTCTAAATCGCAGTAGCATGATTTTATTTTGTCCAATAAAATCTTGGGAAAATACCGGGAAATACAAGTTCTCTATTCCTATTGGTTCTTACGATCCGCTCTGCTAAGTTTCACCACTGCTGATACTGTAACTTTATCCAGCGCCTGCTGTACACGCTTTCTTATTGGTTAGTATAGCATCTACCAATGCGAACAAGAGAATATAAGTTCGATATTTCGATTACGTTTATGTGAATATAAGTGTATATTAATATATAAAAGAAATTCTTTCATTTTTTATTTCACTACCCATTCATATCTATTTCTTCTTTATAAATACAAAATTTTGGCGTGTTTCATACCCAACTTGCATGGGATTGGGAACAGTGAAATTTTGTCTGAGTGAATTTTAAACTTGGCGCGTTTATTGAACTTAAAGTAGAAAGGTCAAAGTTCAGGTCTGTACCACGTGTAAAACATTTGGGTTTCAGTGTTCTGTTGATTTGACAGCGGTGGTTTAAAAAAGATAAACTATAGAGTACTTGCATGCATATCAATATTACAATTTATATGATTTATTTATCTATAATAGACATTATCCTAAAAAATACGATAATTTCAATCCATGTACGATAATTTTACGCCCCTGGTACGATAGTCAGTCCACTTCAAGTTGCTAACGCTGGTTCGCAGCGTTCTCCCGTCATTCCTGGCTGAGACGTTGCGCAGTGAGGATGTGGTCGCGTTGTCGATATAATTGTACGTTGTTATTATTATCGCCCGAAGTCTCTTCCGAGAAATGTGATCCAGTTGAGGGCGATGCTTCGTGGATAGTACATATGCGATGTGGCCAACGATTATGTATGACTTTTCAGAGCTAATTCTTTTCCCTGTTCCTTATCAATATTATACGGTGGCTGCAAAACCTTACAATAATATAACTTATACACCAGAATAACACGTAGGCTATAATTTATAAAGATATCGTGTGAATTGTCCAAAATAAAACGATAAGTGTCAAGTAAGTAGGAAAAAATTCTGCCATCTGCGAGCTATTATAGCGTGCCATGCAAAAACCGTTAGTTACACGTATATAATGTAAATGGAAATGTTTATTTTAAATAGTCTTACAAAAAAGCCCGCGACAGCATATATCTATCTTTTATGTGTAAGCCATTATCGCTAAAATAGTGGACCATAAATACAATAAAATTGATAATCCAATGCACATGTGGTAGTAACAAATTGATTCTTATATCAAAATAAATACTTAATATTATAAATATGGGTATAAGTCTGTCTATCTGTCTGTCTGTTACGTTTTGGCGTCTAATCATGACCATCTTCGAACATGACCTGGAATCCATTCCATGGCAAATTGTGTGTGGGGAAGTTGATGTGAATTTGTTGGTGAATTTATTCACTACTAATATTACTCGATTATTTGATTAAATAATGGAGATTTTCATGCGCCTATAAAAAGTAAATTATTCAAAACGCCACCCACGCCTTGGATTACTGATAACATCAAATTAATGTTCAGACTCAGAGACTAAGCTAGGATTAGGTTTCATAAGGATAAACTCACCGCACACAAACAATATTATTTGGACCTTAAACGCCTATCATCAGCAGCTCTTATTAATGAAAAAAAGGGTTACTTCACGGAACATATTAATAACAATATAGGTAATTCTAAATCTCTATGGAAAAACTTAAAATCCAGTGTACTTCAAACTCAAAAAAATAATGCTTCCAGCACATTTTTCTGATCCCGAAAGCATTAATAAGTCTTTTCTGGAAGTGCCTGGAGAAAATAATGTATGCATACGGCAGCTATTTTATCCGTGCAGGGGCGGAGAAAGAATACTAACCTCTGTGGCCGGGGTCGGCCTGTCGTAAAAGGCGACAAAACAACCCACCCTAGCTACGTGGTAGGGCCTCAAGCCCGTCTGGATGGCGACCACCTTTGGCCTTAAGTATGCCGCCATAATAACCTTGTGTTGTGTTCCGGCATTAGTGACCCAAGTTCCTGTACCCTTATGGACAGCAGCGTGTTCGCGATGCCACTGGGGTTGCAAACACCTATAGGCGACGGTAACTGCTAAATTCTAAGCGGGCCGTCAGCCTGTCTGCTGTCCTACGCAATAAAAAAAACTAACGTTTTTTGAATTTCATAGGAATAATGAAGACAAATTTTCTTTGCAAAAAACTACAACAAATAAAATTATTAAAATTGTAAATTCATTAAAATCAAAGGCTTTTGGAGTAGATGGAATTAACATAGATATGATGAAATTAAATATACCTAATGCACCTAATACAATAACCCACTTAATAAATCTTTCAATTGAATCAAAGACATTCCCAGACTTGTGGCGATAAGCTATCGTTCGTCCTTTTCCAAAGAAAAACGATCCCGTAAGCAATAGAGATCTGCGTCCAGTCAGTATATTGCCATGCCTCTCCAAGGTATTAGAAAGAGTAGTTTACTCACAGGTCATTGAATATCTAGAGACGAATAACATTCTACCCGATCTACAGTCTGGATTTAGAAAGAAGCATGGCACAGCAACTGTATTGTGTGATGTTGTAAGTAATATTACTGAGGCACGCGATCAGGGGCGGGGATCTATACTTGTTTTGCTGGATCATTCTCGAGCATTCGATGCTATCAACACATCTTTACTTTTATCCAAGATGGCTTTCTATGGATTTACAACGGATACTATTAAGTGGTTTCACAGCTATTTAATAAACCGATCACAGCAAGTGGAATTACAGAGTTCTAATAGAACATCCATTACTTCGACACCATTAAATCTAGCAAGAGGAGTCCCACAAGGTTCAATATTGGCTCCACTGTTGTTCATCCTTTATACTGCCGATCTTATAAGTTGT